>CM020041.1:2410000-3615000 GCA_009769605.1 Bucorvus abyssinicus | reverse complement strand
TGCTTTGGCCTTCAGTCTTTTTTCCACAGTACGTTTATCCCTGAATTTCTTTTAGGGGTGAAATTCCATGTAGGTTCTTAGGTGCAATCAGATGAAGTGCACCATCCTCAATATAAAATTAACTGGGGAAGAATAAATTTAGGGGGCATACAGGAAAATACAGTATTTTAAAAACAAACAGGAGGTACTTTTGAGCGTGCTGTGTAGTCACTCCTACTCTGCTTCTGTAAAGGAATGGGGGAAAATGCTTGTAAATATTTTTCTTCTCAATGGCAACAGTTGTATTTGTCTACAGGTACTTGTATTTATTACGGCTTCCATTGCTATCTTGATACAAAAAGACTTGATGTGGGGGAAAGACTTGGAGACAACAGCAGCTTAGTGAGTCATAACATTTTCAGTAATAAACACCAAATCCCACTTCCCTCACTGTCAGAGGCAGTATCCACCAAAACCATTATCACCATCTGCCAGATCACGTTGAAATGAGTACGCTACAAAATGGAGAGCACAGGATAGAGGGATTGCATCAGCTTTGGGCATTGCTTAGTAAACCTTTAACACTGCCTTGTACGTCTTGCTCCCCTTTGTAGGGACGTGGGTACGCACACCCGCAATACACATACCCATTTCCTCATCAAGCCCAGGGCTTACAGTCGCTTCAGTAAAATCCCAAATGACAATACGAAGTCTTCTCCTCTTTTGGTAATAATGTTATTAATGTTCACTGAGTTTCAGTAGATGATTGGCACCCTCCACTTCCTTCATGTTTGGAAAAGCAAGTCCCTAACACGTGCCTGCAAAGGTCAAAGTCTAAGGTAGGACCAAGTCTTAAGACACGAGGAGTCTTCTGTACTCTGCAAAGCCAGACCAAAGCATGCAAGCTGTGCTTGATCACGTAGCGTCTGGCAGCGGTTATGTTAATCATGTTTGAGTGCGTTTCTAAAACATATGTAAACTGTTAGGAGTAAGAGCAAGGGTAGAGGAAGCTGCACTGAAAAAGAAAAAAGGGTTAATTTGAGTTAGGTCTAGGTTCTTGAAGTCAGTGAGGTAGGAAAGAGTGGATAGGCACTCTTTTTAAATTAGTAGTTGGGGTGTGACTTGCAATATCCCTTAAGATTAAATTCACTTTCAGTTTTCCCTAAAAAGTGAACCCTCATACTTATTACAGATCAATAGTAAACAAAGACATCTAAACAATCAGGAAGTTAAATAACATCGGTTCTCTTAAAAAAAAAAAAAAGCTGGTATTTTAGTGTAGAAAAGCTGAGAAGAAGTGTAAGTCAGATCAGAAGGCTCTGAGTGGAAGTGGCTTTTGTGGCCTGAACTTGAGTTTTGTGTAAACGGCAGTCTGTCATCTGCCTCCCAGAAATGCAAAACCGACAATAACTTGGCAAAGTTAACAGTTTCTCTTTCAAGGGTCCTAGTTGTGATACAGCTCAGACAGTAAAGACTGAAGGGTTTCGGTTTTTTATCACATCCTGAAAGAGTGATTGCCCTGTTGAGAGCTGAGGTTTCATCAAGGCTTGTTCAAAGCACTAAAATTTCTTGAATTGATTTTCACTGCATCAAATTTCCACGTCTTTGAACCAGGGCTGAGAACTGTTTTATTGGAAGGCACGAGAGGGAAAGTGTTGTGGAATGATTCTACCTTCACTCGCGAAACTGCAGATTCCAGGGGGATTGGGTGGAATACGCAGAGTCAGGAATGCAGGAAACTCTTTAACAGTCTTGGCTGATTGGGGTTGATTGGGTTAAAACCTTCCGGAATCATGTGAAATTATTCTGAAGTCAATAAAATGCTGAGGGAAGGATGATTAATTTAAACTACAATAAACAGACTCCTTGTCATGGAGTTGGCTTTGTAGCAAATACATATTTCTCACTGGAATTGATTCAACATGCATTTTTCTTTCATTTCTGGATATTGTTCTCCATTTTCTTATGAGGAGAGGCTTCACGATTTTTTAGAAACCTCTGACTTGTCCCTATTGGAACTTGCATGTTCAGAAACTGGCCTTGTGTCAACATATCACCTGGTAGTTGTTAAGAGTTTCATTTTCAAAGCTATGATTTCATCTCCCTGAAGAGAAGGTGGACAAAGGGATTCAGTGCAACACCAGTGATTTAGCTTGAGATGTAAACCAAAAAAAACCCAAAAACCCAACATCACTTGGGGGATGAACTCAGAGCAGATTGAATTTTTACACTGAGAAAGTATTACAGCCTGGAATGGGTGATAAGCTAAAGGCCTTGTCATTTAAGCTTTAAAGGAGTTTTATTCAGTGATTACCAGTAATATTTTGTTAGAAAATTAGGGTAAATGAACTAGAGCATTCTGCAGGAGTGGGAGAGGAACACATCTGCTTTTGTCCCCTCCAGGTCCGCAGTGTCTCCTGTGCCTGCTTTGTTTAGGTCTAGTACCAATTTCTTCTGTTTTAACCTTGTGTTGAGTTCATGTTCCAAAGTTTGCGAGTGTTGTGAAATACCAAAGCAACAGTATTCAAGGCAGAGCGGTACCGCTGTGAAACAGGGAAATGCAGCTAGTGAAACTGGGAACTTCGGATGGCCAGGAGGTGGCCAAGAGATCAGCGGCTCTGCAAGTAAAGGAACTTGCCCTGAAAACTTGCTTCAGGATGAGGTTTTTGTGGAGACTTCTGGCACTTTTTGGTTGTGTTTGAGTAGGAAATGCCTTGAGAACAGCTTTTCCTGTGGTCTTATCTCAGGCTTAAGTACAAAGATAGAC
Organism: Bucorvus abyssinicus; assembly: GCA_009769605.1. NCBI lineage: Eukaryota > Metazoa > Chordata > Aves > Bucerotiformes > Bucorvidae > Bucorvus > Bucorvus abyssinicus. The sequence continues at coordinate 3,612,254 of CM020041.1, read as the reverse complement.
AACCTGTTTTCTTTTCTCCTTTAAAAATATTTAACTGAACTTTTAAAAACCTCAATAGAAAAAACCCCAGTTTTGGTTCAAGTGCCAAGAGCAGGCTTAGACCAGTTTTCGCTACCCATATCCATCTGCCCAGTCCTGAACATTTAGGCTGATTTTTCAGAGAAAATTTCTTAACTTTTAAAACTTTCTCTTCCCACTTTAACCGTTTACTTGAAAGGTGACTGAAAAGAAGAAAAATACGGATCACGATGTCTTTGAAATCAAATTGATATGCTCATATATTTCAGACTCCTAAGGCATCCCTCCTTTTTCTTGCTACGTAACAGCTGTCCATACTTGGCTATTTCCCATGCTGACATCGCATTCCTATTTCATCTTTTATTGCCTAATTAGCTTTTTCACTGGATTGTTTTGTATCTGCAGTTAAAGCAATACATGTTGTTTGGCTTTTTTTGTTTGAAATTATTTAAAAGTACAGAGAAAGCCATTTATGCAAATATAAAGAGTATCTCTTCATATAAACTGAAGATTTCAATATATAGTAACTGAAGAATTACACCGTTAAGCTTCTAGTATTGAATAACTTGTATATTTTCCTCATTTAAAAACAATCAGAGCTTTTGGTGTTCAGTCCTTCTGCACCGTGTGCCTTGTAGTTGCCTTTCGCCTGAGTGGTGGTGGAGTAATTATTCTCTAGGGGGGAAATGCCTTGAGTAAATGTATGAAAGGAATGGAACAGACGTTATGCAACTTAACATCCTTTCTGGGAGGCCTCATTTTTGTAAAACTTTCTCGTTCTGGCCTTCTGGCTGGATAAATACAAGCTGAGTGAATCCTGATGGCATGGAAACTCTTTAACACTTTCTTCTGCCTCAACACTTAGAAGCCCAGCTTTCTCTCTTGACTCTGTTCACTTGCAGGAGTTGATTTTGAATGTCTATTTTTTCCCACTGTTGGAATATTAATGAAACGGAACTCTTCAATGACTCAAACCTTTGAAGCCAGTAGAATGGCACTTCCAAAGATGGGTCTGACCTCAGAATTCGGATCCAATCTCAATTTTAAATACCTTTTCCCACCTACTACTCTTTCCTGCTCCACATGAAATCCAGAGTGGTTTTTCTGGAAATTTGAGTCAGCTGTCTTAGAGGGAGAGATGGATTTTCATCTAATTTAAAATTGGTTTAAGACAATGGATGAAACACCACTTAAATCTTTAGAATTAAAGCAGCATAAAACAGATGTGAAAGTAAAGCTGGCTGCAAGCAACATCTGGGCAAGTAGTCTGGATCCCATCCGGGTCCAAAAAGTCCTCATTTCTAGCATTTGGAAGTGCTCTATCTGTTGGGTTTGGATTAGGTTTGTCTCTGTCAGTGCTAAAAGAAAAAAATTGTTGCCTATGCTGGCTTCAGCTCAAATACCTCCTAATCTTCTGTTTCTAGCTAGGGGCAAGTCCCCCGCTGAGCGGACCGTGTCCGTAGCTGTGTTCTGCTGTTCTCTGTGCTGCGGGTCTCTTTGTGCATGAGCAATGCTTGATTATTATTGGAGAGCTGAGGAGAAGGCCAGAAGAAAAATTCCCCCCTTCCATGCCCTCCTCCTCTCTCCCACTCCCCAAGCTCCTCTTTTGTGGTCCTCAATGCCAGTGCAAAGCGCTCTGTTCCTGCAGAGGAAGCGGGGTACCTCAGCTTCCCTGAAGGACCATTAGAAAACTGTAATTTCAAAATGAGTTTCCTGTCCAAGGAAGAGGGCTTAGCACTTACCAGAACAGTTCTGCACTGTACAAGGCAGACATTTTAGTTTTATGAGGAACAAATAAAACATTCCTCTGTGCTTTACAGGCATAACACTTTCTTAGACTCTTTAGTTCCAAAATGACCTGTCTGCATAGCTACGCTGATCAGTTGCAGAGTAACACGGCCCAACTGTTCAGGAGAGCCTGATGCAGTAAAGATGCAGAGGTGGGGGAAGCAGAGGCGAAGCCACAAGTCTGCAGTTTGCAGCAAATCCTTCCCATGTTTTTCAGCCGGTAATAAAGTCTGAGATACAAACAAAACCACTCCTGCTAGAGAGGTGAAGATGGCGGCGTTGGACACAGAACCTTCCTGCGGTCAGTGGGGATACGGGAGGTGTAACCGAGGGCACAGCGTGTCCCTCGGAAGGCAATACAGATCTTCTGTCACAACAGGCGGTGCTGAACGAAGGCTAAACCTCACGTGTCTGAGCCGTGGCTTTTGAGAAGTATGTGAAAAGGATTATGCAGCTTAATTGAGTTCTTTGGAGGTGTGGAAAGCATAGCGAGGTTGACCTTACCCTGCTAATCCGTCTTTAAAAATAAATTAAAGCAATTGTCAGCATGAAATGTTGAGTTACTTTTGGGGGCTTAGATTTGATATTCTGTCTCGCCCTACAATAAAGTTAATTATGCACTTTGAAGAACTCAAAATAGTGAAAGTCTACCAAAACCCTCGATGAAGTTTAACAGTGCGACATCCAGAAGCAGCTGTAAGTTTTCCAGTAAATGTCATAACTAGCTTCTTATGGGACTGAGCTGAAAAATAATAGGAGAATCACGTTAAACTCAGTCTAGAGAAAAGCCATAGCCTGTGCTTTGTAGCATTACGGGAGATTTACTATGTGTTATGGTAAAGGCATGTGGTCATGTGGGCTTCGATTTTAGGCTTTTTCGTTTCCAGATTAAAGTCCTATTTCAGTTCTATTTGCCTCTGAAGCAAACTTAAGGAAGAGCTTTCATGGTTCAGGCAGTTGTTAAATGTGAAATCAATCTTACACCCCATTCTAATGCTTGATTTTAATATATTAGTGTGTAAGAAATGTAAAAAAGACATTTTCAATGTCTTTTTTTTCCTCTTTCTCTCCAGATGTTACCAGGTTTGCAAAAGGAAATAGTCCAAAAGCAATAGTGAAATACAGTCTGTACGGAGAGAGACGAAAGGTTGCGTGTAATGGAGACAGCAATAGCACTGAACTGCTAAGTCAGATAAGCATGTTATGTAATTTTTTAAATTGTTCCCCAGACTTTCTTGTAATTAATTGCATTCTTTGCCTCAGGCTTGTTGAGTTGAAGACAGGTAAGCTGGCAGGTAATGCTCTAGCCTTTCACTTCAGAGATCCTTGCAGGGGAGCAGGTTAATCTTTCCTAATTCCATTAAAAGCCATAGTATGCACAGCCGTTAAATGTATTTTGTCAGGACTGGGAATTTCCTCTGAGGAGATCATTTATTAGGAGCAAACAAACATGATTCATTAATTACTTTTTCTGGACAGAAAATTCTCTTCAGATAGAGAAAAACAATTGTGAAGTCAGGGTAGCAGCAGAGTGTGTGTTCTTCGTGTCCTCACTAGGATGTGTGCTTACACACTTCCATGATGTTAAAAATGAGAAACTGAGAACAGTGTCTTTTCCAGTAATAAAAAAGTAGAAACAGAACAAGCCAGAGCTCACATTTATGACAGGTTTGAGGAAAAAGAGCTATAGCATTGGTCCATCTAGCACTCTGTCACCTGATGGGAGAGGGATCCAAGTTGCTGAACACACGTAGCCTTGAGAAGAACACTAGAAGTCAAGAATCTCGGGAGTGCTTTAACAGGACAAAAACGTAGCTACAGTTTACACCACAGGACTTCAAGTGTGCGCTCACCCATCAGTGATTAGACATATAAAAAGAAAATGGTAATTGTAGAGTTAGGTGTCTGTGGACGGTCTTCCACAGCAGTTAGGAATAACGTGATAGAATTCAGATCTCTTTTTGCATGGGTGCTGCCTAACACATTGATTTCTCTTAATGATCACAATGTAATTAAAAGGGGCTTATTTTTTCCCCAGCGGAAATTCTTGAATTGGCTGGAAATGCAGCAAGGGACAACAAGAAGGGTCGAGTCACTCCTAGACACATCCTGTTGGCTGTAGCAAATGATGAAGAATTAAATCAGGTAAGAAAAAACTCTGCTGTGTGAGGGCCAGGATTTCCTTTAGGGCTGTTTAAATTGTCTTTCCATATAGCTGAATTGTAACTTGAGACCTGTGCTTATTGAGTAGCCTACCAGGAAACAGCTCATTCACTCACTAGCACACTGCCTGTGTCACCAACTACAGCACCTAGCTTACTCATGTTGTTCAGGACTCTTAAAATGTGTAGAAATGCAATGGAGATGCAATGTGATACTTGCTCACACTATTACAACCCCTTCTATTAGAGTGGGTCATTGTCACAAACTCTACAGAGACATGGAGAAAATCCGGTAGATGAGTTTGTTTGGTTTTCCCCCTTAATGCGGCTTAGGACTTAGTGGAACTTACTCTGTTCCCATTGAATTCTGCCGCTGTGACCACACAATAAAGAGCTCTGAAACTCTTGCAAGTCTGTGTCCTTGGCAGGTTTCAGGATGCCTTTAACTTAGCCAAAAAAAATTTGGGCATTATTCTCACAGTGATGTGGTGTCAGCCAGAGGCACTGACTGGGATTAATGTAACTTTGTGTGAGGTGCTGTAAAAACACGTCTGAAAAGATACTTTTTCCAAACCTACATATCATGATGAGGTGGGAAAAGAAAGTAATATCCCCAAATCAACCTCGTTCTGGCTTTGTCTGAAATTTGATAGTAGTCTCCATTCATCATCCCTTTGTAAGCTTGGAGCTTCACTGAGTTGTGGTTGGGGAGCAGTAAACATGAACCAGAAGGTGGGAGTTCCTGAGGGACTTGGATGTCACCATTTGTATCCTCCTGAAGAGTGAATTACTCCCAGTTAGATGTATAAAAAAAATGGGTTAAAGTGGTTTTAAATACAGAACATGATATATTTCACCTCTGCCTTTAAAGGCTTGAATGAACTGCAGACTTTTGAATATTGATCTGCTTTTCTTCGTCTACATACGATTTTTTTTTTTTTTGAGAGAGAGACTTCCAGGTATAGAGATTTGTATAAATGTTACCCTCCATCTGAAGTTTCTTTTTCTAAGAAAAAAATTTCTGTTCTAAAAATGCACTTTTAAGAAAATTCAGCAATTAAGACATATACTTGGCTCTCCATGGCGTGGTACCTGTTGCAGTCCCGTACCACAGACTTGGGGTCCCATCCCTCACGCAGGCAACCCTGCAAAGCCCTTGTGTCTGCGGCTGTCCTGCTTTCCAGTAGCTGGTTTTCTAGTAACAGCCTTCATTGCATGGCTTCACAGAAACAGATCTTGTGTAAGCCCGAGAGATGCTGGCAGTAACAAGTCTATGTGCAAGAAGAATATATATTGCCTTTATAGGTAGATCAACTTAATTTCATACATTTCATGTCTCTTTTTCGAAGTTGATGTGTTGAGAAACACACAATAACCGGTTAAAAGGGAAGGCAATGTACAAAGTTTACAGTAAATGCAGTAAGTTTTCTATTTGTTGGGGAGTAAATGCTGAAAGTTGTCCTCTATAACTTTTTTTTCTAATTAGCTATTGAAAGGGGTCACCATAGCCAGTGGTGGAGTGTTACCCAATATTCACCCAGAGCTGCTGGCAAAGAAACGAGGATCAAAAGGAAAACTGGAAGCCATCATCACTCCACCTCCAGCAAAGAAGGCGAAGTCTCCATCACAGAAAAAAACCGTATCAAAGAAAACAGGCGGCAAGAAAGGAGCAAGGAAATCCAAGGTAGAGTAATATTTGTTTGAAACCCAAGCAAGCTTGTTAGGAGTAGCCATAGGGAGCGTCACGTAGGGTAGAGTTGCTGTTCCGTGTGTAGGGAGTTCAGTAGCAGCGTACGCAGGTGCTGGAGGAGGAGCGCTGCCCTCTTCCCAGTGCGGCTGAAAGTCTGGGAACCCTCAGAAGAGGCGCGGGCCTGCTGGGCAGGCGGGAGAGCTGGAAAGCCTCTGTACCAAACAGCCGTTAGGTGGGCATGGGCTGGAGGCACCAAGGGACAGAAGAAGACTGCGTGTTGGGATTATACTAGTCATGACTCACTGGTAAGCAAACCAGACCTTGCCTTGCTTGGACTTTGTTCAAGTGTTGATTCTCTGCAAGAAACAGGGCATCTGGATGGTTTTTTCACAAGTAAAGTCGCACTAAAGCAGCAGTTTGTAGTTTTAAATATTGAAGGAAAACAACAGCCCAAGTTTTTGTGTTGTGATAGTGTCCTCAGCAGGTCAGAGTCCTGCTTTCAAGTGTGTTTTTTGTGGTGTTTGTTGGATTTTTTTTTAATGGGTTTTGTTTTGTTCCAGCTTGGAATAAGATTCCTCTTAGTTGATTTGAAGTGTGAAATGCTCCTTTTGAAGCAGGATGTAATTCTGCTGGATCAGGTAGATGAGTCTCTTGTAGCATCAGAGAAACTTCTGTGGCTACACAGAATTTCTTTGGCTGAGCAAAAGATGCACAAACATCTCCTCTATTATTAGTGTGTTACAGATGAGACTCTCCCATGTTTAGTCTTGTGGTTTTTTAAAATTCCTAGTAATTAATTAAACTCATTCAAAATGAAGTGTGGAGATGAGAGGCAGAACAAGGGAACCAATGTGTTTTTTCTTACACTGGGAAACCAAGAATAACGTCTTTATTTCAGCTAGGCAGAACATTCCTTCTTTCCCTTTTTTTTTTTTTTTTTTTCAGTTTGTAGGAGTGGGGAATCTCTAATGTGTGTAACCAAGGATCTTTCTTTTTCTTCTGTATTTTTTTGGAAAAACAAGTACTGTCAAGCAATAGGTTGTAGGAAAGTAGGAAGAAAGATACACAAATTTCACATGAAATGGACAATGAAAAGTTGTCTTCTAGGTCAAAGCTGCTGTATTCATCCTGTATGTCTCTGTGGTTGTTTACTCAGTCACTCTTCTGATTGTCTCACTTTTTTGTTTTTGATCTGTTGAATTTAGTTTTCCCTCTTAGAACACCTAGTAGCTGACATTTCAAGTGCATTGCTTCTAATAACCATGCACTAATAATTTCCTTAAATCTGGCATTTTTTCCCCCCTACTTGATTACAAAAGCAGGAAGTCTGTTGTGGGGTTCTGTTTTTCTTCCACACAATAAACTCTATTGTCTGCTTTCTCTCTTGGTATTTGGCTAACAGTAAACTCCTGGGGAATTGAAATAGGACCCATGAATATCTAATTTTCAAAACATTTGTGCAAAGCATGGTTACAGCTTCTAGAAGCACCAAGAGACCCTGGCATCAAAGTCATTTTACTTGCTCAGCCACAGATTTAGTTTGGAAAGGGACAACAGGAGAACAGTGGCTTGCTCGATATTCCAGGAGTGCTTTTTAGCTTCAGCATAGATATTGCTGAGGCTCCAAATATTTACATGAAATCATAAGTAGTAATCTTATTGAAAATATGAAATGACTTTTGGCACAAATTGAGTCTATAACCACAGCAACTAATTCATTATCTTCATGAAACATCCTTTTCAAAATGCCCCTAATTCAGTAAATCATTTAATTCCTGAAACGGATCATTTTACTTCAGGAATACAGTTGAAAATATGAATGGTGGTTGAGGGGAACTCCTTCTCCTCCCATGCTTCTACTGGAGGTAAAGGAAGGTGATGCAGTTAAACAAGACAGAGAAAATTATTCAACCCTTTGCCTACTACAGGGCAGGTAGAGGGTAGATGTGTTCTTCGGACACTGGCTCTAGGGATGGCTGAATTTCAAAGCAATCTTCCTAAAAATAAGTTTGGGGAATCTGGGAGCATCCCCCTTCACTGAGGGAGAAAATTTGCACTCTGACACATCAGGTTTTGTCTTAGAATGAATGTCTGCCCACACCTATAACTAGATAGAGCTGCTTTTTCCACACAAGCCATTAGAAGGCTGTTAAAAGTTTGGGGCTGTCCACATGTTTTCCTGCAGAATTTAAGACGCCTGTCCCAGGCAAGAGAAGGCTCCTGTGGATGTGCAGACACTGAGGTCAGTTTTCCTGATTCCTTCAGCTGTAATCCATCACTTTAGTTAGACTAAAGGATAAAATCCAAAGGCCAGTGTTTGTCCTGGCATTTTATTGCCTGGTAAGCATTTACAGTGTGTCATATATCTTAGCATTATTAAACTGTTCTTCTCTCAGCCTTGAGTTAACTAATTAACTATATTTTTGGAAGAAGAAGCAGGGAGAAGTGAGCAAATCAGCCAGTGCTGACAGTACGACAGAAGGAACTCCTGCAGATGGTTTCACAGTCCTGTCCACCAAAAGTCTGTTTCTCGGCCAGAAGGTATGCTCCTGCATTTTCCTAAACAAATACCTATTTTTCAGTGCTGCTTAGGGAATACCCCCTCCCACCACCCCCCTTTCCCCAGAACATCTAGGTACAATGGACATTTCCCCACTGAGCACTTGAGGAGGTGTATGATACTAGTTTGTTTTTGAACAAAGAAACTCTCTGAAACAATGTGTAGAACATTTTAAAAATACAGAAATGAGTCTTCATGTGGCTACATAATTAAATACGGCAGTGGAAGTGGAGCTGTGTGCCTGTAATCTGTCTCGCCTCAGTTCTAAACAGCAGAGTTGTCACAGCTAAGCTTCTGCCAAAGAGGAGATTATTATTCTAAGGATAAAATGTCTTTTTGCAATGGGCAGCCCACTTCATTGCTCACGTGAACCATTTACAGGTTTTTATCAAAACCTATTTCAGACATTTGGTCATCGCAGTGGTTTAATGTTTTGTTCTGCATTGTTATTTACGGAAATTAATGCTGTGTGCTAATGAATGATGCTCTTATGAAAAGCTAGAAGTCAACGATCCTTTTTTCCCTGTGAATATGCTTTGGGACATGGGGTGGTTTAATACCAATACATACCTGCTCAAAGAGAGGATCCATTTAAAGAGGCAATTCATTAAATTAATTTGATCTTTTAGCCTGAAACCTGCCTTTAGTTTGTGATACAAAATTTTGTGAAGTAAAACTGCATCTTTCTTCTATCATTCAGTAATCAGATCATTGTGTTGTCAGTCATGACAGATGAGCCATTGTCCATTGTGGAATGTATCTCCTCTGACTCATTTTTATTTCATATTGAGGTTGTTCTCCATTTATCCTTCCACTGTTTGTTTGCTGAGTTTAACATGCATGAGAGTAACGTTATTTTTTTGCAAGACTTTGATTTCCCATGTTTAATTTTACAACTAGAGCTGGATCGCTGCTTTGGTAGGCTTCGTTATTTGACTACTGCCAGGGGGTGGTTTTGAACATATTTTTTAAAACATTTTGATTACTAACTTAGAAGCCAAAATTTACAAACTATGTTACTGTTTCAGGAGAGCAAATAAGGTCAAACTTATTGACCTGATTTTGAACTCCTTTTAGGTACCACACAGCCTGTAGTAAGACCTAGCGTTGTGTTCCAGCAAGACTGACCCAGCAAATCACTAGGGCTCTGCTGGTGGGCTCAGTGGAATCATGAGTTTCAGGGCTGCTTTAAGCTGTGGTGAGCAAAGCCAGTGTCTGACGTAAGAGCTTTCCAGTGAGTACCTTGTACTGGGAAATGGACTTTCTGGCTTTCTCATTCACTTGGAGCGCAGCTCCCTGAAAAAATTACTGGTGTGACATGTCCATCCCCTTACTGGTTGGTTGTCAGTTAGCTCCGTACATGAGATTCCTTGTGAGAAACTGTCTTCAGAGGCAGTAAATGGTTAGTGGAAAAAACTAAGTAGGCTGTGTCTAACAGATAGGACACAGAAAATTCTTCCATTATATGTGAAATTCTTTGTTTGAGCTGATAAATAATGTATTAATTACTTTTTTCTGATTTTTGCCCCCAAAATACCACATTTAGACCAATCCAAGTTCTTTCAAGACGGAGAATGTAGAAAGCTTTAAGTGCAAAAACCCTTTGTATAAAAACAACAGAAGGGCATTATGCTGCCTTATTCCTAGAAATACTGTGAGACCATTCCCCAGAAATCATTTTCAGAACATGCTTTTTCAAAAGCACCAAAATAATTTTGATTTTCTTGTGGTAAAAAAGGCAAAGATAAAAAGCTCAGTCACAGAATCGGTGGGAGTGGAATGTGTCCTCCCTCCTAAACTTGAGGTGGGTTTTGCTGGGCCAGGAGGCTCTTGGGTGAGCCAGGACGGCTGCTGCTGCGTGCAGGGCTAGCAGGCTGCCGTCTCACTGGCGGTGCTGGTTCTTCAGAGTTGAAGTGACACATGGAAAGCACAAGGAATTGCTATTTATTCTGGAAACTTAGAAATTATTTATAAGAACTCTAGTGACTTTGAATTGGTTAAATGCTTCTGCATAGCCATGTCTACAGGCAATTGCTGTTTAAAAAGATAATACTGATTTTTAAAACGGTTATCTGAGTCTGATGCTTAGCAGAAAAAAAAAATCTGCTGTGTTACAGTTGTCTTAAATTAGTGCCAATGGTATTCCTAAACCTAATGAACTAAGAGTTCTTCAATAGCCATTCTGGACAGTGGTGTTGCAGTTCGATTCCTCAGACGTGGGACTGTTGGGTTCTTTCACCAGATGTGAGGGCAGGAGGTGTTTCCCTGTTTGGAGGAGCACCTTTCTTCTGTTCCACACAGCCTCACTCCTTAAATAGCATCTTGAGGGAAAGAAAAAGCCCCCAAGTCTCCTGGGTAGGGAGGCCAGTGTGTTTAGGTGGTTCAGCTGGAGGCCTGGAAAACCTGACTCCAGGCTTCTGGTTCAGGCTGATTCAGAGCTCCTGTAAATCACCCCTGCTCGCTCTGTGCCTTCCCCGTTTGGAAATGGAGGTACAGTTACACTCGTCACGTGGGTTGTCGAAAGTTTAATGGGTTAAAGCATTTTGAGCTTTTCCATTTGAAAAGCAAAAATACTAACCACGGTTATTTGATTTTTCTTGGGTCTGGACGTACAGATTTTCGGTTATACGTTCATGTTCTGTGTGTTCTTCATAAACTACACAGAAACCTGAAGCTGCCAAACCCAGACAAACAGTTGGTATCTTTTGACCCTCCCGTGACATCTTTGAACACCTTTACAGTCTCTTTGGTCTGCAGAAGCACTGTCTGCTAGATCCAAAAATAATCTTCTAGATGCAGAGAAGGAAGAAAATAGCCCTCTTCTTATTATCACATTATTTATACATGTTTAATGGGACAAATCCTGTTCTTGGCTCCGTGTTGCAGAAGGGAAAGGGAAGGGTTTTCTCTGCAAGAACAGCTCTTCATCCTTCTAATGTCCCCAGATTTAATTACTGAAAACACAAATGAGAACTTGCGAACCTGAGTATTGTCCAGTTTTTAAGAAGCGCTGTTACTGCGTTAAGTCCTTAGGTAATTGCTGACATTCAGCTAGAAGTTCTTAGAGGTCGGGAAATGGCAAAGAGCCCTTCAGTTATACCTGTAGAAGGGCATTAGTGCGACACCAATTAAGTATTAAAAATGTAGTCAATATGTAAATGGTTGCATGTCCTCGCAGTGACAGCCCGATGGAAACGTGGTGTTCTGCCCATTAACTAGTTTGTTTTTCCTGAGGCAATTAGGGAGTAGAGGCAGAGTTGTAAGACCTCAAGCCCCAGCGTTAGGGTTTGGACTGTCAGAGACCTCAGCTTGTTGTCTGCAACAGGCATCTTCAGTTTTCTGTATGAAACTCATACCAGAAAAAGTTCCAAGACTTGGCAGGTAGTTTTGTCTGAAACGAGAAGTGCAGGGCTTGGCTCTGAAAATACTCACGGATGTGCTGAGTGCCATCTGCCTTTGATCTAACTAATATTTAATGTCAGTGTTACCTGAAGTTCTGTCCATTCTTTGTTGCACGTGTATATGCAAGTTGTGCCTATTTTTTTTTTTTTTTAAAGTGACCCTTTAGGAGATCACGTCTCCTGTCTAAGACATGCTCCATACTATTGGTTAGTAAAATTGAGCTATTACTCATTAGAGGATTTAACTCCACAGGCAAACTTCTGATTTCTTTTTTTTTTTTTAATTGATTTTGGCAATCTGATAGCTGTACTGAACCATAAATGCAAAATTTAGCAAAATAATGCTTAGCTGCCAGCACATGCTGTCAGTGATGGGCAGCTTTGAAAGCATTTTGTTGTTGCTGTTAAATTGAGGCTTTAATTACCTGCTGATTGCTCTGTAAATCCCCTATACAAGTAGGCACAGAGATGGCTTAAAGGTCTGAAACCCAAATGCTCTGCAGGCAATAGATCCAGGGCAAAAACTTGTGGAACACAGAATTAGGGATCAAAGGGAGTCGCCTATAGAACAAACGAAAAATACTTAAGAACATACTAGAATCTCCACAGAACAGTCTTTTGGTGTGTGCATGTGTTTTGTTGTTGTATTTTAATTTAAGAATTCATAAAGTTTCTTTAACATTTTGGTTTGATTTGATTTGACCTTTTTTTTTTTTTTTTAAACAGCAGTTGCTTGTAGTCAAACTCAAGACTCAAACTCAAGTATGAATAACGTGCCACGTGTGAAGTGTTAAAGGATTCTAAGCTGTTTGGAAAGCACGTTTCTTCAGTTTTATTGCAAATTCCCGAACAGACCCATACTTAAAACAGGGCTGGATTACACTCATATTTAGCCAAAATAACCCTATTTTGAGGGAACATCGTTTACTCAAGCAACATATGCAAATTATATGCAATGTCAGGCTTTTAGAAAGAGAAAGAAGGTCAATTCATATAATCACATGTGTGAGATGGAAACAATTTTTTCATAAAACGTGACTGTGTGGCTGTTGGCCTCCCTACGTGACCCATTCACTTGTATCAGTTATGTGAATTGGCTCGTGTTCCTAATGAATAAACTCACATACACAAGGAGATGTGAAGAGTAGAGCATACAGATGTGGATTACAACCAAGAGACCACGTTCAGTTATTGATGAGATAAATTGCCATGCCTGAATGGGTTTGTTATGCTTCATCGGCTGAGCCCAGCGGGCTTTAGATTAGAAGGAAAGTCTGGCTTAATTGCAGCTGGCTTCAGGACTTGCATAAAGGAACAAGAACTTTCGTAGATGCTGTCCTAATCAGCTACTGAAATGATGATTTTAAATGCTTGGTGTAGACAGAAGCATAATTTATGATGCAGAAGATGTGTTGCCCCATACGAAAGAGTTTGGAAAATTTGTTGCACTTTAAAGTATTTTACGTTTTGACAGCAGTAAATTTGGAGAATGTAAAATCAAATTTCCCAGCACTGGCTAGGAGCAGTGACAGAGCCCCCAGTTATCAGCTTCCTCCCGTACCTGACAGCATGTTGCAGGGTTGACCTTTGCCAAGTCGAGATTCACACCAGATTGCCTCGAATTACGGAGCAGTTTCCATGGTGCAGGTCACACACTGTGATGAGACACCAACCTGTCAGCCCTGAGGAATCAGTGCCGTCACTGTGCACCTCTGAGCCCCTCCAAAAAACCATCCTCAGTGGTACGGGGTGGCAGGAGCTGTTCCTTACCATTGCTGGTCTGGTTTTTTCATTGACTTATTATTTGATACAATAGTGTGTAAGTCTTGCTCAAAATGTGTTGCTAGAAGTTGAAATCTGCACTTCCTCGTATTTCTTTAATTCTTTTAAGAACACGTAGTGCGGATATGAGGTTAATCTCTAGATAGCTGTGCTAACTTCCTCAGTTTACTGGGAAATCCTTCCGATTCTGTAACGATTCGGACAGAAATACGTGAGAGAAGTTAATAGGCACTAATGAGTGGGGTTAAAATCTCTCTTTACATAAATGACTAAAGGAAGGAAAGCAGATAAAATGAAAAATAGAAACAATAAACTCATAGGAGTGCCTGCTTTCAGTACATCACCAGCCATTCACAGAAGTGTGCCAGTCAAAACTGAAGTGCCTATGATACAAAGGGTGGCGACCACTGATAAGGAACAAAAAAGAAACAGGTCGCCGTGTTAGGAGGAGCAGCAGCTTTTATCCCATTTCCGTGCTGAACGGTCATGGCACGTTCCTGTAATTGGTGCTCAAGAAACGATTAGGGCGTCCTTCATCTACACTTTGAGGAGAAACAAACACCCTCTTAAAGTGCCAAAATAAGCACTCCAAGTAGAGGCCAGCATAAAGCCCAAACAGAGCGTGTTAATAGGTACCTTCATGTCCTCCCAGTGTGAACAGCGTTTGAGTCTTGTGTTTGAATTTTTTTTTGGATAATAACCCTCCGTTACGACCTGCCTTTTATTTTGCGTATTTGTTTGCAGTGATGCTATCTCCATCTGTGTTGCAAAGCTCACTTTTCTGCAGCTTCTCTGTGATTTCCCAGCTGTCCTGTTATTTCCCACCTCATGCTTTTCTTTTCAGCTGAACCTTATTCACAGTGAAATCAGTAATTTAGCCGGCTTCGAGGTGGAGGCCATTATCAATCCTACCAATGCTGACATTGACCTTAAAGATGACCTAGGTAAATGGGGCATGGGTTGACACAACTAACGGTCACATGGAAATTATGGAACCCAGAATTTACTCTCTAGGGCTTCACACAGTTAATAAGGGCAGAAATTCAAATCTTGCAGGTTCTGTTTTGTTGAAGAACTGTATTCGACTTTTCCACCAAATCTGAACACTTGTGGCTATTGGTAGTCTTCAAGTTGATTTCAGTGAAAACAAATCATTTAAATTCTTTTCCATAATGCTCATATGTGACTGTTAGCTATTTTGGGGGGTTTCTTATTTGGATACTTTGAGGACTAAAATACTTTTTTGTCAGGTTGTTTTCAAAATAAGCAGTTTCTCCATTCTAACTGCAATCTCATGGGTTTTTTTTCTGATACTCAGATGAGGCATAAAACTTTTGAAGAGGAGCAATTAAATAATTAACTATCCCCAAATCTTTCCTACCTTGATTTCATGTTTAATTCAGCCAAATAATTTGTTTCCATGATGCTTCAATTACTCCATGTCACTTGCACATTCAGCTGAAAACAAATACTGATGTTATGCCAACAGTGAACTCACAGAAACTCTCATCATTGGTTTATTGCTCTTAAAGCTTCTTTCTCGTTCCAGATTGGAAAAAAGTTTTTAAAAAAGCTTTCTGGAGAGCCCTTCAGCAAAAGTCAGAGAAAAATTATCTTTCATGCATTATGTACTGCATTCCCATCTGACTTGATTACGTCTGCTGCTGTCCTTTTCGTTAAACTTCTTTAATGGAATACGACCCATAATTCTCCTTCTCCTGCATTTCCTGTGGGAATGGACACAAGCAATTTAACGAGAAAAAGATCTAAGAAGGCTCATTTTTAAATCAGCCTTTCTCAGAAACATGTATATTTTTACAAGCGTCTCAGCCATTCCAGTGCAGAATTAGAAATACCTTTAAAATAGAACGATCATTTCTGCTTTTTTAAAGCCAATTCAGTACAACCCTGTCTGCAAATACAGTGTCCTCCATACGGAGGAGGCTGTCACTTACCAAAACTGAACAATGAATTGCTGTACATATGAAGATTAGTGCCTGTCAGCTAATTGGTGCTGACAAAATGGAGAAACTAGTTATTTTGGCTTGATGATCCTGAATTTCTTTTTTAAAACAGATTCCATATTTTAGTGTCATGCTCTGTGGGGAACTGCTTGTTCTAGGTTTCTGCAAAGTGAAATGGGGTATTAGCTGATTTTAAAACTTTGGAAATGATCTCATGTGATTGCTCTGACTTGTCATTTTAACATTTATTTGATCATGTCATACTCAATATTCCTCCTCCTGTTCCCTACACCCCTTTCTCTACACACACCTGCACACACAACTCAGCATACTCCTTTGGCGCAAGGTTTGGCGATGTAAAGGTAGGAGAACATGGACGTTGGTACATGTGTAAATGTAGAGCCTGTGCTGGGTCTCTGTCCAACGTGGTTGATATACATCTGTTTACCTGTTGTAGTTGCAAGTTGTACAGGCTGACATTGCCACGATCGACAGTGATGCTGTCGTTCACCCGACAAACTCTGACTTCTACACCGGTGGTGAAGTAGGTAATGGAAAGTTCAGTGCTGCGGAGTTTGTATGTGTGTGCATGGTCGATCAGCAGCCACAAGCTTGTCGTAGCTACGCAGATCTGCATTCGTTTCTCACTTCCAGCAGTCCCTACCGATACCAAAAAGAAAGGAGTCATTGCAGACTCAGTAGGCGTTTTTGATTTTATCACCAAATCAGACTTTCAGAAGTAATAGGAGGCACCACCAAAATTTGAAGTGCAGGAACAGTACGTTCAATGCAGGCACGTGACCAAGGAAAATGAATGACCGCATTTTGTGTTAGACACGTAAAATGCCTGTCTTGAATGTGGTTTGAGTCTTGATCTTTAGATTGCTAACCAGTTCCAGGACACCCTCTCCATGCCAAGTTTCAGATGTTTGCATCTGACGTGCTGGATCTAGCCCATCTGTATTTTCTGAACTCCTAAACTGGTTATTTTTTCATATTTTACCTTGTTGACCGATGTCCTCCATGGCCCTGCTCAACGGTCCTCACGCCCACAGCTAGCGACGCCACGTACATTTTTCAGGCGGTCGGTCATCTAAGCTACACCGAAAAGAGAAGGCACGATAGAAAACGTGACAGACATCTTAATCCAGTGTCCTAAGTGTCCCCTGAGTTAACTCTTGATCAGGAATACCCCTCTCTGCATACGGTACATGGAAGGATTTTGTGAAAGGGTAGCACTGCTTTAACCAAACCGCCTTGGTAACGTGAGAAGGCGAGTCAGAATTTGGGCTGGTCAGGGTGGTGACCACGACTGCTTTAAAAAAATGTCCCCTGATCCCAACCTCTGCTTTACGTCTCATCTTAACCCCATCATCGCTGTGTGAGTGGTCTCCCTCCACGCCCCAGGCCCTAGTTCAGTCCCGGCTTGGAGGGACACGTGTCCTCCGGCGTGTCCTGCGCCACCCCCTTTTCTGCAGGGGCTGCTTCGGGCAACTCGCAGGCAAACAGCTCCATGTAGCCTGTGGGGCAGGAGCAGCTCTGGCTTGACAGTAAAAGACAAGTGTCACAACACCCTGTATCTGAGGAACGTGCTTCTGAAGTCTGTCAGACCCATCTAGACAATGTGCTGGTCTCCTGCCCCTCAACAAAGAAATGTTTTGCTGCCCTTCAAGAAAATTGTCTCGAAGCTGCACAGCTCGTTCCTTAGCGTAGGATCCTGTTGCCTCTGACTGCTGTAAGGAAGAATAGAAGTGCACAAATGCTTAGCTTCCAGTGATTAACTTTTACCCATCTAAATTTTTTTTTAATTTTATTTTTGTTGGTTTTTTTTCCCTAACAATTTAAATGTACTGGGGGTTTATCCGGAGAATTTTAGAGCCTAAATTTCTGCTAACGCTGTTTTCAACACTGATACCAATGCCTGCTTGGAAAGCATGAGATAATGATCTTATTCTCATGGGAGTGACACATATTTATGCCTGTGAGCAAATAAGCTACTAACCTTGAAGCTGTGAAGCAAGACTTCCATCAAGAGACTTGCCAGTGTAGTGGAGAATGGTTAAATACAGTATGTCCCTTCCCAGATGAAACTAATTTACAGCATAGTTCTGAAATAAAATTTCAATATAAACCCTCACTCTTAATCAGAAGAACAGAATTGAGGAGTAAATGCAGAAACCCTCACTGATTCATACCTAAATACTACGTTTGCTCTTCTTTGTACCAGGTCTGCAAGAAGAGAGCTCAGCGAAACAAACTGACAGGGTTGTTCATCGTGTTTAATTATAAATTAATTCCCAGTAGAAGGGAAAAAGCTGATCCTTCTGGACTGAATTAAACCAAACCAGGCTAAATTCCATTAAATGTACAACAGCTTTGCAATGGCAAACAAATGACCTACTTAATAGATCTTTTCTGTTCCGAGGGTCTGCGCAAGGCTTAATTATGTTTCCCCTTGAAACAGGAGAAATTAAGGATTATGAATGTCATGGGATTTAGGACTGCTCTGAGTTCATGGACTCAAGGGGAATATGACTGGAATAGATACAAATAGAAATAGGGACAATATGGAAATACATACAACAAGAATATATTAGGATGGAGGACTTTCCTCCCATCCTTCCTCTGACAGAGTGGTTTTATAAGACTCCGGTGCCAGCCACGTCTGCTCAGCTGGTGCAGCAAAGGGCACGGCGGGTCGTGCCATCCAGCAGCACGTTTCTGAGCACCACTTCTGGTGCAGGTCTCCTTTCCTAGCACGCTCTCTTAAGACAACTTGCCGCTACAGATAAAGCCAGTACTGCCTTTGCTAGGCGATCGCTAAGGTGGTGCCTTCCACTCAGCTGCCCAGGAGTTTGGTAACTGAGTTTCACAGAATTCTTAGTGGGGAGTTTATTCAGACAAAGTGAGACTGAAGTATTTCTGTTGAAAAAGCTTAAATGAGCAAATTGCACTCTGACCTCCACAGTCTGACCTTGCAGGCCAGCTTTTGGTAAACATCGTTGTGAATTGGTTATGAAAAAAGCAAAAGAAAAGGCATAATTTTTTTAATTGTTCTTGGCTTTTGTGTCCCAAAAGCACTAAACTGCCAACAGCAAATTAGAGACAGGGGCACAGAGTCAGTTTTTGAATGAACAAATAAATGCATTGGTGTTTTCAACTCTTATCTTCATTTTGGAAGAAATTTAGCAATGGTGTCAAAACAAAAGCATCTTGCAGTCCTCTTGGTTCTTAGAGCTATAGCCCCGTTCAGTGAGCTGAGTGTTCGAGGAGGGGCTCTGCTTCCTGGAGCATATAGTATGTGCACTTCCATCAGAAAACGCATTTTTCCTTTCCTCATCAGTGAAAGTAAGAGGTTTCACCACATAAATGTCTAGATCTTTAGAGATCCTCTTTCTGAATTTTTGGAAATCAGTTTTCAAAGTAATCTCTCAGATCAGAGCCTTTGTGATATCACTGCTTGTCACTTACCTACCTTTATGATTAACGTGCACAGTGCAACATGCTGTGGGATGCTTATGTAGTCAGGAAAATGCTTTCTTGGGCTGTTGTTTTTTTATGTATTACTATTTAAAACTAGAGCTGCAAAATAAGATCTAAACCATTTAGTGATGGACTGCTTTTGTAAACAGCATACCTCTGGGTCGCCCCGAAATACCACACAGCTCTTCTCCTCCCAGAATGACCTTGTCCAGCTCCTTAGATGTAGTTAGAGAAGTTCATTGGAGGAATATGTTCCTTAGAGATTCTCCTTATTTCTGAGGCTCTTCCTCTTGGTTAAAGGTGGCTCAACAAGCTGGGCAGTTACCAAGTAAAGCAGCCCGCTGCACTCACGAGACTGTTTCATTCCTGGTGCCACCTGTTGGGGTCAGGGACCAAGATCAGGTGAGTTTCAAATTCTTATTGTGGCAAATGGCTCTTTAAAACAATTTGTAAGAGAGAGGGGAAATGAATCTTAGGGGAAGGAGTTATGAACCTTCGACCACTGTTGAGCTAGCACATTCTTCTGGACCATTTCACACTAACAGCTGCTCCTGGTAAGGAAGGAGGTAGGGATGTCACGTCAGATGGTTTGACATTAAAGTCGGACTCTGCGAACGTGAGCGAGGGATACCGATATGAGGTTTTGGGTTGTTAGGGTTGTCGCTTTTGGTTTTTTCTTTCTGTTGTTGTTGTTGTTGTTTTTTAATGACTAGCTAATTCTGAAGTCCCAAAAGGTTTAGATCTTACTTTGCAGTCCCCAAAAAATATTTGGGCAGAAAACTCTAGAGTGATGTAATAAAAAAATACTGCTGAGTCACATGTCTGCTCCGGGAACCTGGGATCAGAGGAGTAAACTAACTGTTCTCTGTTCAGGGAGCACTTTGGAAAAGAAAGGCGGCAAGGAGTTTGTGGAAGCTGTCATTGAGCTTCGCAAAAAGAACGGGCCGTTGGACATAGCTGGAGGTGAGCTTCTGCGCTTCGGGAACCTGCAAACAAAACGCCGCAGGCACCGGCCTCATCGCGGTCAGCCAGCACTTGGGTTCGTGCTGTCTGCAGCAGCTTCATGGGTTACCTGATAGTTGTGTTCTCTGAAGTTAAAATACACACGTTGCATCTTAAGTAACTTTTACCAAAGCGTCTGGGAAATGGGGTTGTGATGTAACGTGACGCGTAAAAGCAGGTTATTCGCAGGTACACACACACCCCAGGGATGTGGGTTAGTAAGGGCACCGTTCAGAAGAGCAGTTAATGAGGTGCTTATTTTTCAGAGCAGTTGAGTCCAACTCTGTTAAACATCTGCTTTGTGAAATGCTGCTGAATTTCACTGAACTTAAGCACGTGCTTAAAGTTAAGCGTCTGCTGGGGCACTTTGTTTAATCAGTGCCAAAATCATCACTATAAAAGCTTATGACTTTTTGATGCCTAGTTATCAAAATTTATGTAATATCTGAGAAAAATCTACTCTATGAGTAATAAAGTTTGGTAACGGCGATATATAATTTTACACCATCTGTGAAACTGCTGATACATGTTGTTCATATAGAAGGCCGATTTTGCCATCTGTGTTTATGCTATAAAAATAAATACAGTGTGCGCAGTTTTGTAAACGAATTCTAAGTACGGCTGAAGGGGAGATGTAAGGCTTCAGCTCTGACAGGAGAAATTACATCTGTTTACTTCTGGTGCTCAATACATGGGTTTTTTTCTCTTGCTTTTGAAAATTTTTAGTAAGTTTTTCTTGGAATTCTTGTTCCGCCAAAATATATAGAAACAATTACTCACTACTTGGTTTTTCCCCTCTCTTCTGTGTAGTATTTATCCTTATCAGCCCAGACCAAACTGCTCACAAATAGGTTGCCAGTGGGAGAGATTTTTTTTCTCAGCCATTGGTGCGTCCTTCGGGTCTGAGGCTGCTTGGCACTCTTACCCCACGGGGAGCTCTGCACTTCACCAGGAAAGACTGGCTGTTAGGGACTTGTTGGAGGACTCTAGAGAAGAATTGATACTCATCACCACCTCAGTCACATGGATATCCAGAGTTCAGATCTCTCACTTATATGGGTATCCCTTGAATCTACTAACAGCCAGGATCCATACCTGGAAAACAACTGTATCTAGCACAGAATGTGTCCATGGCTCCTTTTTTCTGTATCTACAGCAAAAGTATAGCTTCCCCCTTCACGAGCATTTGCGTTTGCTCTTGGTAATTAACAGTTGTCCTCAACAGAATCCTAATGAGTTAATTAACGACTATCTTAGAAAACACTCCCTGAGAAATAGTAAAGTTGGTGATGCGTATCAATACGGTATTTCATTCTTTCAGGATGAAGATATTACCTACTTTTCACGTCTGACTAGAGAGACGTCAGCTGCTTTTAATAGGTTTTTGTTGGATTTATGATGTATCCTGAATCTGCCAGCATTTTAGTTGCACGTTATGACAAATTAGCATTGCCCATCACTGAAGCTATTTAACATGTTGGGAATCTGCAAACCCGTAAGAGTGTAAATGCTTGTGCTCCCACTGTCCTCCAGCGTGTACTCGTATGAGTAACCTCCGGTCAGAGTGCCATATGGCAAAGCCTCGTTTCTCCTTCCTGCAGCAGCCACAGGATAGCATCCATATGTTATGGTTGTGCTCCAAGAGTTATTTCTACTATACTTAAATAACAAAATGCCTCATAAACGTTCCAGGATGGAGCAGAGAATTTTTTGCCCTCTGAGCACCTTTACAAACATGATTTTTGTTTTTTCTTAATTATTGGTATATTTATTAGTGTTTTTATATTTTAAGATATAAGCTGCCATTTTATACTTACACTTTTGCGGCCATGTGTGATTATATCCTCAAGCATGCATGTTAGGGGGCTGACTCTCTGTGAAGGCTCAGTGTCTGCTCTTGTGAGGCTTCAACATGGCTGTGGTAGTATTGTCATGATTATGGAGTAGCTGGGGGACACACAGGTTGTAATTCTGTGCAACTGTCCAGCATGCTGGTGTTTACCGTAGGTCTGCAATAAACCCAACCAAAGCAAGATCATCCCTTCATCGGGTTTATGTTCTAACAGATCTCTGCCTTTTCCTTACGCGTTACACAAGTTTGCACAATCCCCCAAATAAATGTGTTTCCTTTGATATCAGCCACGAGTTCTTGCTCTCTCTCAAATAAGCTTGATTATAGCTGTGATTTATAAATTGCCACAGCAAAGTGCAACAGCAAATGGAAAAGACAAAGTGTCTGTAATCGTGTTGCCGTATTTTAAGGCAGTTTGATTTGTAATCTAACACATTCACTCGGGTTAAAGGAAGGTCTGTCAGTTGTTTGCTATTTTAATCACATACGCACTCTTTTAATCCTAAAGAGAGGAAAACAATTACGTTTCACTTTCCTTTCCTACTAGCTGTTGTCAGTGCTGGCCACGGATTGCCTGCGAAATTTGTGATCCACTGTAACAGCCCAGGTTGGGGCTCAGACAAATGCGAGGAGCTGCTGGAAAAAACGGTGAAGAACTGCTTAGCTCTGGCTGATGAAAAGAAGCTGAAATCAATTGCGTTTCCTTCAATTGGCAGTGGCAGGTAAGGCTCTTACGCAAACTCAGTGCCAAATAGGTCACGTTTTGTAAGTGCCATCTCATAGTTCCAGTCCCTTATCGTGTACAAAACCCATTGGTACAATGCTGACTTGATTCTTCTTCATTTAAATCGGGTCTCTAAATGAAATATTCCTTCTAGGTTTGTTCAGGCTGCGCGTGGAGCCTGTAGTATTCTCCCGAATGTGAGTCCAGCTTCGGCAGGTCTCGTGATCCCTGCAGAATCTTAAAGCCTGCAAATGGGTTAAAGAGCATAAAACAAACTTTTAAAGAGGACTTTTTTCAGACTATCAATTCATTCATATAAATTGGGTATGTGGAGGAGAACATGAAGAAAAGGCGTCTATTTTACCTGGGTTTAGCGCATCATTAAACTTACTGCAGCGTGTGTCTTAGGTTGGCCAGAAGACATGGCATAGCGTTGGGTTAAACAGCAGACTTGGAGTGCCTCGATTCTCAGGATTTGCAGAGTCACTTCAAGCTTTCACCCAGAACCTGTAAGCTACATGCCATGCAGTTTACATCATGAGACTCTCTCAGGACACAAAAGACCTTAAAAGCCTTTGCCAAGGTCTTTGAAAGCCAAAGTCTGAAGTGAAGGTCCTCTGGCTTTGCACAGGATGCTCAGTGCCTTTGAAAGTTGGATCACTTTCATAAGAGCGTGAATACGGACTACAGTGTTAATCTGAGGCTCTTGGGTTTGAGGTGGGAAGGGCGGTTTGGAACTTGGCCCAAATGATGGCTCAGTGTGAAGTCCAAGGACCAAATCTCGGCTGAATTGCAGTTGTATATTTAACCCTGAACAACTGTCCCTTTTGAATTTGCCGTGAAGAATGTTGGCTGATGTACAGCAAGAATATTCTTTTCATTGTGCCGTGTTGCAACACTGGTTTAATTCCAGCGTATTCCATGGGCGAGGGCAGGAAGGGCTGTCTGACCTTTTGGCTGAATGACAATAACGGAATAGAAATTTCTCTGGGATAATAAATTTCAGCGACTTGCATCAGACAGAGCTCCAAATGAGGTTGATTTTGCATGGGTGTCATTTTAGGGACATGACATGGACAGACTTCGTCGAACCATAGAGGAATAAGCAGAGGGTTCATACTAACCTGTTGAGCTAGCAGTCAGGTTCATAGGTCAGTACAAAGAGAAGCTCTGAATTGCTCTTTGGGAGAAGCTGCAATTCCTCTGCGGACTGTGGAGTGACTGTGATGTTGGTTATGTAAAAAGTGAGACTATGTAAAGCACCTTCCACAGAACCCTTTCGTTCCTGGATAGCTCCCAGCAAAGAACCATTCCCAACCCTCCTTGGAAAGTAGTTGACTGGTGTTGGAAGATGATGAAACCCTGAATAATCATGAGATTCACATTCTGTTAGGAAATCTGGTTACTGACAGGCACAATCTGGGGCCAAGTTCTCAACTTGGCATGTGCACGTCATTCTCACGCAAGTTGAAGTGGTGCTTTTAAAAGATGGAGAGGGATCAACAGGCCTTGAGAAATAAATGAGGTCGTGTATTTTCCCTTTTTTCTCCTAATTAGATCTATTCAAACATAAATTAATTTTGGAGGGGACAGAATATATTCTGACAACGCTCTTGTCTTTATGAAGTCAGAAGCGTTAAAAAAAAAAAGTAAAGCTTTTAAAGACAGCAAACACCAAAGAGGCCACGTGCATGCAGCTGTTCTAGTACAGACATCTGTCAAGCAGACATCACCCCCTAAACCCACATAAACAGTTTCATTCTCTTTTATAGTTGAGGAACGGGATTACATGAGGGCAGTTTAAATAAATCACAGGGGAAAATAAAATAGCATACTTGTAGTGTTCAGTGGGCCAGATGCTCAGCTACAGCCAGCTTGTGGAAAGCACGAGTTGGGTGCACCTCAGAGGTAGCCTGGAGTTCAGCCTGGTAGGGCTGGCAGGAGAACACGGAAAGGAGAGTTTGGGATTGGATGTAAAACCGTCCTCAGAGCAGGGATTTCATGCTGGGGCTCTGATTTGTTCTAAACTGACACTGCCTTGGGCAAAGTCTCAACCTGCCTTTTGACCAGAATTTAACTCAGGCCAGCAGATGAAGCAAGAGGCTGCTGTTTCTTGCAGCCCACACACAGCAATTGGGTCAGCACCTTTCTTCTCATCTTTCTACTCTGTCTCTCCTTTCTTTTGAGACAGTGGTTCTAAGCAGTTTGCTTTGATCAGCTTCCCTGTGTGTGTGTGTCCCCCTCTGACCCAGCTGCTCTTCTTCCGTTTGCCCTGTCATGACTTCCCCTGAAGTGGAAGTTGTTTGACTTCAGAGTTCCCCATGAGCCATGCAGGAACAGCGAATACCCTCATTTCCTTGCTGCCCTGCATGACAGTTCCTGCTCAGGAGCAAAATCCCTCCAAGATCTGCTCCATGTATGCCAGGACGCAGCATTCACCTGTAACTAGCCAGGGATCCGGTGTGCTGAGTCTGTGTCTTTTACTCTATGTAAGCCAAGTAGGAAGTAACTCCTGTGTCAAAACATGCTCAGTTGATGAACTCCTCACACAGCTGATGCTCCCTGACCGCCTCATTTGGCTTTGCCGGAGTACAAGGTTTTCTCACAATGCTTTCTCCTCTTTTTTTTCTTCTTCAGTAAAAGAAAAAAAAGGTCATTTTCAGGAAAGAAAGAAATAGCGTGAGCTATTTCATGTCATCATCTTTGAAATACCACAGGCATTAGCTGCAGGCAGCACGTGTAATACCCCATTAGAGGCAGCACGAGCACAGAATTGCTCTCGGCGTGGGTTTTATGTAAAGGTAATGTGCAGTAAGCGGGCCGTGACACAGGCAGTTGCCGTTCTCCTTTTGTGTCTTGCAGCATGTTATTAATGAGAGGAGAGTACAGCAGTGTTTCATACCAGAGTTTGGCGCTTCAGTGAGCAGCTGCTGAGTGGGTTTGCACCTCTTAGTGCCAGCGGTAAATCCAACCCGGCTTCGAGTGGTCATGAGAAACTCGGCCATCTGTGTCATCTATAAATTATTAGTAGTATTAATAGTGCAGACTTATAACAGGGCGTGTTGGCCATCGTACATCTGTAAGTGCACGTCAGGGAACCAGGTGGTGTTCAACGGGCTCTTTCAAGTTCTGTTTGGGTCCTGCTTGTAACAGAGTGATCACGTCCCATCCGCTTCAGCTCGATCACTGCAGCGCATTCCACTGCTGCTCGGGGAGTGCTGGGACTTTGGCTGGGGCCAAACCAGCCTGGATGGGTATCGGTGCTCCACGAGTAATACAGCGGCAAGGCTGAGGCTGTGTTCACAGTAGTTACCAGGTGTAATTTCAGGAGTTTACCATGACCTGTAAAACTCACAGTTCAGGTCATGGCTTTGTTCAGACCGTTCTGCTTGTGCTTGACCTGTTCTAAGATTAGATGGAACTTTCAGACAAGGGCTGCTAGATAAAAAAGTGAAAAAGCTTGTAGGCACGGTTCCCAGGCGAGACTTTGAGCTTTGAAATTCAGTCATGTACAGTTTTGTCATCTGAGAAAGCTGCAAGGTTTGTTCTGTTTGTCTGTGGCTTCCCCAGGAGAAGGGGGCAGGGACCTCTTCAGGCATTGCTAGAGGAGTAGAAAGGCCTCTAGTTTCCAGATCTTCCCAGCTGATACCAAGCAGGTGTCTTCCACAGTATTTTTCGTAGGCCTGTACTTCCTTTTTTAATTTCGGTGTATGTAAGGAGTGCTGCTGTGTTGCTGAGGTTGGCTTAGAGAAGCCATCGAGTCCCTTAAGTCTGTCCTCTGCCCTGACACAGCTACCTGGGCTTCCCAAGCCCAGTAGAGTTAGACTGGGCCCATCTGGAGAAGACTCCCTGTGACCCAGGAGAGCAGACTCAGCCTGCTTCACTTTTCCCAGCCGTGTTTCTCTCTACCCCACCACTAGAACTCGTTCCCTCCTCCTCTTCAGTCTGCAGCAAGGCCACACAAGTAACTTCTTTAATTCTGTGCTCTATTATTAACCACTGATAGTGGTAAAACCATTCTGTACTCTGTGTCTTTTCATGTCATTTTTCTAGACCAAGGTCTCTGTCCCTTTTTTATTTTTTCTTAACGGTTGCTTTGCTTTCAGGGTGGGTTTGACTCTGCGGCGCTACCGTAGGTGCTGCTTTCCTGTGCCCTGCAGGCTGTTGGTTTACATGTCAGTTAAATGAGAGTAATCGACCCATTGTAAGGTTCAGCCCATTAACGTGACTCTTCAGATTTTGGGAATGCTTTTCTTCTGTTTGAACATTTTCAGGCTTGCCTAAACAAACAAGTTCGTAGTTTCTAACTGAGACTGCAAACACCGGCCTTGCAGCTTTATTTACCGTCCTGCGGCAGAGGAGAGCCAGAGCGTTCCCTGCAAGGCTGCACCAGCAAGAGCTCCTTCGGCAAGTCTTCATTGTCTTCTTTGTCTCTCCTAGAAACGGCTTCCCAAAGCAAACGGCTGCTCAGCTGATCCTGAAAGCCATCTCCAGCTATTTTGTGTCGACGATGTCCTCTTCAATCAAGACGGTGTACTTCGTGCTCTTCGACAGCGAGAGTATAGGGATATACGTGCAGGAAATGGCCAAACTAGATGCCAACTAAACCTAGAAAGCTACAGCACCAGCCCCTTCTTCTACCCATCGTCCTCCCCAGATCCTTGACTCCTCGTGAAGCAGAGCATCCCTTCTTTTAAATTTTGCTCATCTAGGGGAATAAAGGTGGGGGTTTTGTTTTGTTTTGGGGGTTTTTTCTGTTTGTTTTGTTTTTACTCCCCGAACTGTTTTATGTTGGCACTGATAGTTGGCATTACTGCTGTTAATGCACTGTAAACCAGGCATCGTCTGAGCTTAGTGTAATCTAGGAGATTTTATAGTTTTATTTTAACGAAGTATGAATTGAAGCAGAAAGCTGGTAGGAGTACGTAGTCTTTTACTTGTGAAAGAAACAGGCCAACCCTCTTTTGTAACTGTGTTGTGGTGCTTTATCAATACATCGAGTGGCGTTCCTTTCCTTTTTTTTAAAAGAACAGATGCTATAAACCTAATTTGTGTTTGTTTATTGTCTTAATGATAAAGCTGGAAGAAAAAAATACAGAAACCCTGTTGTCCTTAATTATATTTACAATTTTGAAATGGTGTGAATTGATTTAGTAAAATGTTTGAACTGTTGCTGTTGTACTCGAATTAATTATTCCCTTAAGCCTTCATTTTCTAAGTTCTGGAAAGTTAGTTATGAGTGGGATGGTGAAGCCCCAGACCTGAACCAGGTCCCTGGAAACGCAGCTGGAGGTGCAGGGTACCCGTGCTGGCCAGATGCGTGCGTGCCCAGCAGACTGGCGGGTCTCCTTCCAGTGAGCATTCAGACTTCCCCGTTGGTGCTTCAGATCCTTCCGCTCAGACTCTGACTTAATTGGCTGTTTAGGAGGGTGAAGCCTTTTGGATCAAGAAAGGGCCTAACATTTTTTGAACTAGTTCCAGCCATTTAATATTGGCCTGTTTGAAGCCATTTTGTATTTTTTCCAAATATTTATGAGCCCGGTTTGTACTGGTTGCCATATCATGTGCACAGCTGAAATCCATCCCACTGCAGACCTTTATGGAAGCCACTTGCTTTTATACTGAAAGCAGAGGTTGCACTTTCAGGAACTGCAGCATACAAATGCTCACACTGAAGAGGAAGCTCTTCCTTTGAAGTCTTTAGCTTATTTTTTTCCCACCCCTGGTGAAAACTCTGTGTGCTGATTGAGAGGCCTTTACATCCCCTCTGGACTGATCCAGAGCAGCGAGCGGACCGAATCCACTGACTTTTCAGTAAGCTCAGGACACGCTATACTTATCCTGAATACCAAATATTAAAAATGTGTAGCTTAAGCTCCTGTCAGAGCTTTTTTTCCCAGTGTAGAAGTTCAGCTCCTTGAAGCTTTCAAGTGGCCTGCAGTAGAGGAACAGCAACATCGGAAGACAAAATTTAAAATAATGGGGTTATTCTAAACCTGTATCCAAAGTTAAAAGCAGCAGAGTAAATTAATTTTGTGCCTCTAATACATAAGGTGTTTGACATACTATAGGCTCAAATTAAAATGTTTTAAATGGCCAAAATACATCCGGTATCATTCTTCAAAGACAGCAGCATTTAATAGTGAAGCGTTACCGCAGCCGTGCTGGGTCTCAAGCTGAAGCTGCACTTTGCCCAGATGTCACTAGGTGTCACTGAAAGGATGGAAAAACAGAAGAGAGCATGGCGAGCAGGTCCCTGAGGAAACGCCGATACAAGAAGGGCCCGAATTTTTTCAGGAAAGAATGAGATTTTTGACACAGAAGGAAAGTGCACATCAAAGTGAGTGAACAGCTGCTGGGTCCCTTTGCACTGTAGCATTTACTATAAGAAGTCTCACCTTTTTTAAAGTGTGTAATTTTTAATGTCAGTAACAGGGAAAAAAAGTTTGTCCACAAGTGTTTTTGAAGTCATTGGTAGTACAGCCCCCCATGGCAGTTAATAAATCTCTTTTCCACTGTTACACCATGCTGGGAGGGTCAACTTGGGTCTTTCAACTAAGAAAATCCCAAAACAAACCACTGCAATTCAGATCACGTGGACTTGCTGCTTCTGGCCTCAGTCTCTTCTGCTCCATGAACAGCTCTGCTGATGTCCTTGGGAGTGCCTGTGATGTGAACTTGGCTTTGTTCGGGTTTGGGTCCTTTTGCAAAAGGAAAGGGCCATGAACAGCTCGCACCTGGAGAGATCGAGCTCTCAGCACCGTGTCCCCGCTTGGCCAAAAACAATTATCAAGGACTTTTTGTGTTGCCTTGACCAAGGAAAGCACTTCCCCTGGCAGGCAGGGCCCCAGCCCCAGAGCCTTTTCTCATTCCAACTCACACCTGTGGACCATGTTCTGCTCCTGTGTAAAGCATCTGCAGCCTTGAAGCTGGTCTCATGGGATCGCCGTATTCTCCTTCGGTACAAACACCAGAGCATTCACTCAAACACCTCAGCATTCACTCAAAAGCCCGTAAGCCCTCGGTGTGTTCAGAGAACACCACAGTTCCCTTGCTTTGCCCCAGCCCATTCCACAAGCAACCTTGAGCAGCTGCAGGGCTGGTCCCCTGTTCTGCTCGGGGGTCCTGAACTCCAGCCAAGAGAGCCAGAGAGCCCAGAGCAACCCTGCGCTGGGCCACACAGGGCAGACCCAGTATTACGGTGTATTTTCAAGAACCGAAAAAGTAACATATCGGGTTACGTGTGTAACAAGAAAAACAGGAGAAATTGCTGCTAACACATGCACTGCGGCCAGGACAGCATTGCTCTGGGAATCTCCCGAGCGTTTGGCTTGTTAGAGCTAAACGTGCCAGCTCCGTCTGCAAAAAAAGAAATTACTCACACTCTGGGAAGGCCACGTATGGAAAAACCTCAGAGAAAGCACCTTCACAGCTCCTTCTTTTATTGGTAAGTCCGTTATGGATCTTACCTGACAAGGTTAAAACAGACATTCCCTCTGTAACGGTTTCACCACTTTCAAAAGTTAAAAGCATTTTGTGGCCAACAGCATTTTCAATTCCCTGTTTCAAATCCCACTCACCACTACTTTTCTGCTTCTAGTCAACTCTTTCCACAGGAGAAAACTCATTGTCAGACTGTCCTTGGAGTTCAAAGCATGTGACTGTCGAAGTCCCTTCTGATTTTGCAGCCTCTCATCCTCCCGAAGCTTTCTTCGGGCTCACTTGTCAGCCTGGATGATGGGTTGAGCTGGTAGCAGTTTGCTAACAGCACCGTGGATGTGTCCTCTGGACAGTTGGTGCGCTGATGGACAGGGTAGACTTAAGGCTCTTGTTACGCTCCACCAAGATCAGCCCTCCCTACTTCACAGTTAGTTGAAGATGCAGTAACAACCCCACTGCCTTGCCTTCAGCTCCTTTCTGGGCGTCAATCGCGCATTTTGGCAAACTCAGGGGTACACCACCCTGCAGCAGAGCCTGGGTCGTCTGCTGTGGGTTTTGTCATCGGCATGTCAACTTCCAAGATAATTAGGAACAAATAACTGTTCTGCTTTAAGATTAATAAATTATGGATTTTTTTTTTTTAAATCTAATTTTAGATAACTCTTAAACCATCTGGAAACTGATCGCTAATGGATGATCAGAGACTAGATGAATCCTCTACTGAAGGATCTCTGTCCTCTGCTGTGAACTGAGAGGGCACGGCCCAGGCTCCCTCAAAACCAGAAAGGTGATGAATGGGGCAGCGCCAGATCATCTGTGCTCTGGAGATTCACCATGAGAAACTCTGTCATGTACAAGATTTCATGGTAATTATAAAGTGTCATTGAAGGGCTCATTAGGAGCAGCATCAACATAATTATAATATGAGAATATAAAAAGGTAGCTATTAATAGCTAGATAGGAGAGCTTGGGGTCTTTCAGCCTCCAGATGTGCTAAGGAAGAGTTGGTACGATGGCTGTGGTTTCGTACAAGTGGAATCGGACTCATTAGGTGTGAACAAAGCACTTTCAGAAATGTTTTTTTCAGTAAAAAGACAAATCTGGAATCGTCCTATTTGTAAACTCTCCAGAAAAAAACCACAGGACTTACATCCAATAACCTGGGAGATTACGGATTCTGAGAAAAGCCCCCAAAAGTGAAAAATAACAGCACACAGACAAGATTTTCCAGCATTCATTACCACTGATTTTTTGTGAGCTCCCTTCCCCTTGATCCTAGCTGAAATTGGGGGCTCTAGCCTGAAAACCAGCACTGCCAGGAGCTGCGGGTACTCGGTGCTCGGGTCTGTGGCTGGTGGTAACGGGTCACCTGCTCTGCTCTCCGATGGTTTTGCGGAGAACTGTAATGCCTCAAGTTGTACCAGCAGCTCCGAGGGAACAGCATAATTGATAGGCCTGAAGAGTGCAGGTAAGTAGCAGGATTGTATTTATATCCCCAGCGTGAAACCCGGTGGGAAGCGGGTTATCGCACACTGGCCGAAGCACCTGAAAATTGCCACCGATTCCTCTTTGTGCCGAGTTCTTCCGAGATTTAGTTCGCTCCTCCGTAGAATCCTACTTAATACCTCCACAGCTCATGTTTAACCATTATCACTAGCAACGCGCTCGTAAATGCTGCTTCCTTGTCAGATTCCACGAAGAGGAATCAAGGGGAGATGATGCTGCTGCTTCCTAATACAGAGGAAGGAGCGACAAAACGATTCGCAGCACAGCCTGCGAAATCCCGACTCTTCCACCCTTTTCCACCGGCCTGGTTAACGGCAGAAACGTGATATTTTTGTACCTTGAAATGACTGGCCCTCGTAAGCTTAGGAGAATAAATTAAAGTTGAGCCCAAGCACGCCTCGGCTGCAGCAATAGGCAGATTGATTCGCTTTCCATCTGGGAGATTAAATTCCACTGCCAAAAAAATGGCACCGGCATAATTAGCTGTCAGTCAAGCTGCGAAGAGCCAGACTCCGCGGGATAATTGAAAGCCCTGCAGCTTCTCATTACACACTACAGTAGCCCTATTTGCAAATTCCCACCTCGAGGAAGTTCTCCCAACGTGGGCAGGACCGTTCCGAGTCCTCCTGGTGCACTCCTCCCAAGTGGAACAAGAGCGGTGTGCAGGGATGGGTTAATTTTAAGTAACTTGCTCACCCGAAGTTGGTTGTAATGTATTTGTCAACAGCCCCTGACACCTCTGCTAGGCTTTATTTGCAAGCAAATCTGAACAGCTAGAAGGGAATGGGGAGTCTTAACTCCCGTTATGCCCAGGAGACACCTTTATAGGCAGAAAACTCACCTCCCTCCTCTTCTGTCAGCCCTCCTTTCTTGTCTCTCCACGCACTCTCCCTCCCTCATGAATTCTCTTACTCAGCAAACTGTCACCTGCAGTGACCCCATCAGTATGCAATATTACAAACATGTACGTGCCATAAAACAATTAACTCTTTTCCCTCCCCTGCTCCACGACCCTCGTGCATGCTGCAGGGATTGCTGCAGGTCCAGGGAAGCTCAGGAGATGCAGCTCCAGTGATCAGCCCGAGCCTTGCTGCAGGGTCCTCTTGGAAATGGGGCAAGAGGCAAAAAGTGCCCGGAGAGTAAAATACTCAACAGCTTTCACCCTAAAGCCACCAGGAATGCGTACAACAGATTTTCCTTCTGAGCGTAACGGGAGCCAGCGCTGCCTGCAGCCTTCTGCGGGGGTTTAGCCTGGAGAAAAGGAGGCTCAGGGGAGACCTTCTCGCTCTCTACAACTCCCTGACAGGAGGTTGGAGTGAGGTGGGGATTGGTGACAAGAGCAAATGGCCTTAAGTTGCGCCAGGGCAGATCTAGGTCAGATATCAGGAAGAACTTCCTTACAGAGAGGGTTGTGAAGCCTTGGAACAGGCTGCCCAGGGAGGCGGTGGAGTCCCCATCCCTGGAGGTGTTCAACAGACGCGTGGAGGTGGTGCTGAGGGACATGGTTCAGGGACCCTGGCAGTGCAGGGGGAACGGTTGGACTCAGTGATCTTAAAGGTGTCTTCCAAGCAGATGATTCTGGGATTCCTTTAGGGTGGGACGTACTTTGTTGCTCTTCCCCGGTAACTTCCTCACTCACTGACAAAACCAAGAGAATTCAGTCCATCGCACTCACCAGTTCCCCCGTTTTTAACAAGAAACGATTGCTGCCGGCTCCGGCGGGACACCTGGGCCACCCTTTGCTGCCCAGGCAGGGACCTCCTGCCTTACCTGGTCACACCTGCACTGAGGTGGGAGGGGATGGGGAGACCTTGCGGGCTTCGCCTGCTGGTGGCAGCTCCCAAGTTCCCCACAGCAGGAAAGTTACAGCTTCCCACAGAAGAGGGAGCCAGTGTCACGCCTCCCACAGGGCTCCGAAGCCTCTGGGCTAATAAAGCTCAGCCTAATGCATCAATAACCCTCCTTAAACCAGAGCTTTCATTATAAAGTGTAATTTATGTTCGTCTTTAAGAGCACCACAACCCCGAGCCTTCTTACAGGCACAGATTTGCCTCTTGCCTCCCTGCAGCGCTTCCTCAGAGCTGGAAGCGGTTCCAGATCCACGGGACTTACTGGTGCGGACTGGAAGCCAAACTGGGGACAGAGCAGGTGGTTCATAAAATGACTAAAGCTGAAGGAACCAGCTCGCTGCTGTGACGTGGTAGAAGACCGAGCGAGACGGAAAAGGGCGTGAAACCATTTCTGACTACTGAGGCTCCATCAGAAATAGAAACACGCCAACCTACCCCCGTGCCCAGAGGGAGCGAGTCGGGATTTAGCTCGCGGCCAGGTCTCACGCTGGCTTGTCCTCACATATGCTGGGAGAGGGAAAGTCACCTCTCTCATCCGTGCACAATGCCCCTTTATGATTTATTACAGTCCTCCCTTTTTGTCTCAATTACTCACTTCAAAAGGGGGTGGAAATGGGACATTCCGAGCCCTAATACTAAATGCATGTAGTCAATAAAAAAAATGAAAAAACACTGAAAAATGTTTAAAGGGAGGGTGCTTAAGTTATTGCAGCCCTTGGGAGCACTAATGTATGTGCCAACAAGTTACTGTATGTGGCTTTAACATGCTTATTTATTCTGCTGCGCAATAAAACTCTGTCTTAAACAGTGCCAAAACCTGCTTGCCATGGCAACCCCTCATCACACATGTGTTCCAGTAGTACTTACAAGCACCTTCTTAAAGAGAAGTATGCAGCAGGATGAATGGCTCCTGACCTTCAGGGCATTTTACAAAGTTTTAAGCACCCAAGTAAATATTACGTTGGACTGAAATATTTCTTCCAGGTATTTTTTTCCCCCCCTTTTTAGTAGCTAAGCAGCGCAGCAAAGCCTGTTCCTCACTCTCTTCTCTCCGAGTGGAGCTCTAACAGCCTGGACAAAGCACAGAGCCTGGTTTTTACCTGCAGGTCTCAGCTTGGCTGGGGAAGCACAGTAGGAATCAGCTGGTCTTCTACAGTTTCAAGCGCGCTGCAGCTGTTCCTGAGGTAATTAGCCCAGCACAAGGAAACTGATGGTTTCCGTCCTCCCATCCACACTAACCGTTCGCTCACTTTGGCCACTGGCCTTTAAATACAAGCACGCACGTGTCCGCAATAAAACCACATCATGCTAATGTTGCACTTGCCCGTTCTGCAAGTGCCCAGCCCAGGAAAGGCTTTGACTCCACGTTCTTTTCACACTGGTATGGTTCACCTGCTAACCTGTCTGACCACACCATCTCAGCTAGACACAGCACTAAAGGGAGGACCAGTTCCACAGGTGCAAGTTCCCAGTGGGTCAACAAGCAAAGCCTGGTTGATGGTGGCCCTTTGTCATCACTGGCTGTTTGTTCTGCCAATGCATCTGGTGTGCAGCAGCGGGAGGAGCAGCCAGGCAGGTTCTGCCCAGCGGGTGGATTGCCTCCAGGAAGGTATAAGTGCCAGGAGTTGCTCCATCAGCCCTTCCATCCTGCTATCCTTCCCATCTGCATCCTTTCACGGGGTTCACACCCCTCCCCTTCCTTTTTCATTTCAAAGAGTGTTATTTCGTATTTCCCAGACTCATCACAGGTTTGTACACAATGATGCTGCACCTTTACTTGCTGGGTTTGGAGAGGGCAGGTCTGGGTCTGCAGCCCAGCACTCTGCAAGCTCAGCTTGAGGCCATCAGATGTTGCTGGTGGAGCCTCCCCAGCAGGCACAAGGACCCCACACACTGACACAGCCTGAAAAGCCCTCTCAACCCCCAAGGAGAGGTTCCAGGAGATCCCTACCATCACTAGAGACACTGCCTAGGTGGGATTCCACGCTTGGGGCATCCCCATGGACATGCCCACCTCACCGGACACTACTAAGATTGCTGGGGGTAAATTAGAGGTGGTTGAGTCCTCTGGCATCAAATCACAATTTTCTTCACGAGAAAGTTCAGTTTAATCCTTACAGAAAAATCTCTGATGAGTAGCAGCCTCTCCTGGCCACACACTTTCCCTAGAGCTGACAAACTCCCCTTACTCCAGCGCCCACCCAGACCCCTGACCCGGACCCCGCTGCAGGCTGCAGTGGGAGGGAGAAAGCTGGTCCCAGCCAGGGGCAGGGAACGTTACCAGAAATGGTTGTAGGGATGTTCCTTCTTGTCGCCAGGTCCAGGGGAAGATCTCAGCAGCAGAGGAGTGCTAGAAAGTACCAAAACAGGGTTGTTTTAAAAATAAATCGATGTATATAGAACAAGAAAAGAAATCAGTGTACTCTTAATGCTCCATTATCAACGGTGCTCAGTGAGGGATTTTCTGCTTTGCTGGAGCATATAACAGGCTTAAATGAGAATCCCTATCAGAATATGACTTCCTAATTATGCAGATAGCATTTTGTTCTTGTAATGACACCACAGAGGCTCACAAACTGCACCGCTCACACGGTTCTATACATAACAGCGATGTCTCTCCTCTTGCACCCCAGCGAAGCCCACAAGCATGGGTCACCCTGACAAACCACCAAGCATGTCAGACTGGAGGGATCGCAGTGTTGTTCGCTTGTCTTTAGGGAGGCATTCAGCTGCTGCTTCCTGGCACGCAGTTGTGCCAGGGATGAATGCTGATTTCCCAGCCCCATGCTCTTCATTAACCCCTTCAGCACCGTCTCAGGTACATCCTTCTGATGCTCAGTGAAGCCTGTAGAAAGAGAACTGTCTTGGGGGCTGTTTTCAAACACTTCAGTCTTGCTCCTTACCACCCAAAAGAAAACCACTCCTAGAGGAAAAGCAGGTGAAATATCCTACTTTATTTCATTTGTTTTCTCAGGGACTGATCATGTTTGTGATCTCAGTGACCAACACAGAACACAAACACAGCACTTGCATGTCTGTAAACGGGACAAAACAGCTTAAAATTTCCAAATGTGCAGAAATAAAATGTAGCAGCTCCATGCAGTGAACAATTCCTTCTGGTAAACCAAGCCCTGCTTCTGTTCTAGAGCAGAAAATGTGTGATTTACTGCTCTGGCAGCAGGATCGATCCCTTCCCTGTAAGTGTGGTAAACA
The DNA here is from genome assembly GCA_009769605.1 of Bucorvus abyssinicus. Lineage (NCBI taxonomy): Eukaryota > Metazoa > Chordata > Aves > Bucerotiformes > Bucorvidae > Bucorvus > Bucorvus abyssinicus. The sequence goes on along the minus strand of CM020041.1, from coordinate 3,575,819 downwards.
GATATATGTTCCTTGCTGGAGAGCCGAGCTTGGAACAGCTTTGCGTGAGTTCAAATTTGTGCTGAAGTGTCCTATTATGAACACTTCTGTCATGTCTTACAGCTTCCTAGAGCCCAAGTGGGAAACATCTTGACATTAAACTGGTGTCATCAGTCTAGAAGAACACATAAAGCTCAGTTTATTGAGCTGCAATTTTGCAGTGCATTTGCAAAACTCAGAAAATATGTTAATGTGTTATTTCTCCTAACAGCAGGCACTGAAAACACACACTGCTCTACTTGTGCATGTGTTTACAATTATTTCTATACGTTACTGTGTCCAAAGAGCTGTTAGAAAAATTTCCAAGCTAGCGTGTATATATTTAGTTTTACTCAAATTCCCATAAATGCATAAGAAGTCTCTGCTGCCTAGAGACTTTGGAAAACAGACTTGTAACTGGAATCAAATATCATGAGTGATACCTATTACCGCATCCCGCTCGCCTGCTCCGTTATAACTTGGAGGCATCGCAATATTTAGTGTCATTACATAGCGCCGGAGGCATGAAAGCTCTCCAGGCAGATTAGCATCTTCACATTTCTCCCACCAAAGCACCTAATCCATCGGAAAGGACTGTTAGGTCTCGGCTGATCATTCGTTTGTCTCATTGAAACCCTATGACTCCATTTTAAGAGCTTTTTTATAGACTCGTATAAAGGAGAAAGTGAACTTTTTAACATGTTTGCACTCCACTAAGTCAATACACATAAAAAACAGTACAACTGGGGTTCCTCCGTGGATCTATGGCCCAGAAGTGCTAAGCTGGTAAAGAGACACAGCTACTAGTTAGGAAAGAGATTAGCTTTTTGATTTCCTTTTCTTCCCTTTGCTAACTTCTTCCTAGAAGCCAAAGGGCATCCAGCAACATGACAGCAGGATGAGCCAGATCCCAGACTCTCCAGACAGATGTTTTACCCACTAAATTCATATGTGCATTTTTTCCACCTAAATTATTCTCTCAGAATAGTCCATTTTACTCTGGTTATTGGTTTGCTCTTGCTTATCTGAGCAAAACCAACAGCGTTTAGCAGGATTCCCACAGCACTGTTATTACTGCCTCTATAGGACCTTGTTGTTCAAGGAAACACGCAGCTTAAAAATAACAAACCGCCTCTGTCCCAACAAGTCTATGTTGGAACATGTCGCCCAGCTGCCTGGTAGGTTGGTCGCAGAGCGGGGATGAGGATTAAGGGTGTATTTCTCCTACATGAAGGCCATCTCCTATGTGCTCTTGGCCATCCTTCCACCTACATATCTAATGATAGGTCATAAAGCACAGGGGAGTGTTTGACTATTCCATCTACAGTGTGCATTATGGAGCATCTTCTTCCCCACCCCGTATCTCTGGCACTTGTCCAGATCCTTCCCACATCAATAGAAAAAGCAGAGTCACATGAGATGAAATCCAATCAAGTTCTCTCCATTGGTATTGAAGGCACTTGGACCCCCCCTCCTGAAGCCCATGAGATGGTAAGAGAAACTTGGAGGAAGCAAGGCAAAGAATCTCAGCAGCTGCAAGATGCAGCAAACAAAAGGAACGTGTTTTTAAATAGAAACCATCAGCACCAATACAGCTGTCAACTGTGCTTTGCCCAAAAAGTGAGTTTTTATTAAGCTCTGTAAAAGCTTCTAGATCTGAAACTTAAAAGCATTTTTCTGTTTAAAATGCAAGTTTAAAATGGCAGAGCTTTATTGAAAGCCAATGTTCATGCAAGAGTTTTGCCAAGAGAATCACTGAGATGAATACTGTTATTAATTATCATTTAAACATCTACATCTCCAACAGTCTTTCAAAAACTGGCTGAAGTAGTACAGCCAGGACCTCCCAGCCAGATGGCTAATGAAATCCTTCTTCAGCCTGTCACTTCCAAGATGTCCACATCAGGGACCAAGTTTAACTTAAAAAGGTTTAATCCAAAGTTAATGACATTGGTGTGGTACCATTGATTGCTCAGTTTGCAGGAACCTGAGTGGCATTTGGGAAGTAATGAAAGAAAGACGGAAAAAGCTCAAAGGAGCCTGAGGCCATTATCTCAGGCCACGTAGATCAGTGCAGTTCTTCAGTGTCTTCAGGTCTGAAGAATATTTTGCTTCCTAAAAACCCAGAGCTGAGCTATGCTGCCAGGAAGCGGGGACTGAGGGGAGGTGACAGCACAGTCAAGAGGCAAAATTCAGGCAGAAAAGGCAAAGAAGAAGTCTCAGGAGTTCAGTTGTCCTTCACAACAGTTAATCCCACACCACTACAAGTAGTTCCTGGGACTTCTTGTCATCCACTGACACAGCAGGGCCAGGCTTTGTGAGGTGTCCAGCAGGCAGGAGGGAAGAGATTGCACAGGATCTGGCACAAGGAAGACGTCTCCTGCATTTCCAGCTTCCCCAGCAAAACAGTGACCTCATTCACAAGCCAGTGGGAATCAGCCCAAAACCTTCAGATGCTCCTTGGTAAAGATCTCTCTGGTACTGTCTTCATAGGCCCAGTCACTCCCCCCAACTGTTTTAAGAAAATTCACATAATAAAATCCATGCCCTGAGCTGTTACATCCTACAGGTTCAAAGCATGCAGACTCATCTTCTGTTTTGAGAAGACTTGAGACATTGTGCTGTGTTTTCTGCATGGTTTCCTCCAGCTCTTGTTCACACCTCATCCTCCTCCCTTGGCTGTCTTTAGATGTGTGGAAACAAGCCTGGGACTTTCCATGGCACGCTTCTCCAAGCTTTCCTGCCATCTTCTCTTCTCCAGCCTTTCTCTGTCACCCCTTTTAATCTAGGCACATTTGGGATCAGGTGTGATCCCATCATTAGATCAAGGGCATAATTCGGCCTTGACAAGGAGCTGATTTTCGCCAGGACTGGTTGCAACACTTCAAGGCAAGGTAATTTTGAACTGCAGGATAACTGAAAAAGGAATAAATGGGGAGGAACACACAGAGAAATGAAAGAATGAGCAACAAGGGGGAAGAAAAAGACAGTGGAAAGTACAAAAAATTAAAGAAAACTTAGAGGGAGGTGTAGAGAATTCATAAAAGAAAGTGCCTCATATCAGCTAAAGGAGAGTTGTGAGTTGTCTGGGCTGGTGTTTCAGCTAAAACCTTTACGTTGTTCCATTTTTTATTTTCTTGAGCATACACATTAGTCGAAGCCATCTGAAGGGCGGTGAAAGCCACAGAATCCCCAGCCATCACCAAGCATCATTTTTTCCTAAAAATACTGTTCTAGGCTGTTATTTATTTGAAGAAAAGTTTGAGAACATTTAAACCAGAGGGAACCACGGGCTGGAGAAAATGCTTATTAAACAGCCTCAAATTATACGTATAGTTTGAAACAGTGTTTTTAAAACTATATAAAAATAATTCAACTCTTTCAATAGAGTCAGGTTATGTTGCCTGGCAAAACACCCTGGACAAAGACACGGCTTCCATAGGGGACATTCTGATCACATTCTTCTCAGACCCCAGCAGCATACCACGTACTTTCTTTGGATCACCCTGAACCTTACACCAGAAAACAGCACGAACTGCCACATCCCATCCACACACCTGCAAGAAAGTAAGGGAATTTACCCCAAGGAGAGATGGGGTTTGCTCTCGAAACAATAGTTTATCCCTCCCCGTTGACTGCTTGAAGAGGGCTCTATCCCCACGGGCTCATTTCAAAGGCTTTGCTTTCAAAATACGGCTGCAAAACACACCAGCCTCGATGGTCTTCCTGGAAGGGAGGGCAGAAATTTATGCTGTGCTCTCCTTTCTGACACTGCAGTGAAATACCCTAGAAGCTCCTAGGGTACCACGCAATGGAAGTTCAAGGGACAAGATGAATCAGTCACGGGCAAATTTCCTGGGGAAGATCAGAGGTGCCCAGCCTTAGCAACTGTATGACAGAACACCAGCAATGCAGACTCCCAGTGCCCACTACATCATGCTCAAACACACTGAAATCAGCTGTCGGATCTAACAGGGGGTTGAGAGCAATGGCACACAGGATATTCTCCAAGCCTCTACCAAGCTAAAGTTTTGCAGGGAAATCTTGATTTATGTACCCCTATAGCTCATTCGTCACCCAGGGATTAAGGGAATCTTGAAATAATCACAAGGTTCTTATATAACTGGGGATATTTTTTTTTTTAATCCTTCCCCCACCAAAAAAAAGGCTTTGGAAGCTTCTGCTTCCACAGGCTCTGCAGAGCCTTCCCAACAGCAGGCTAATTAGCTTTTGGTTCCAAAAGGCTGTCAAGAATAAGAGCCCATCGAGGCCTTTGGGTGAATGAATACAGGACGGCAAGCCACCGGTAAGCAAAGCGTTGAAGTGTTTCCACTGTTACCCAAACTCCTACCGGGATTTGGAAGATCTGGGGGAGCTTCAGTTACGATGGGCAACGTGACAACGATCTGAAATACGCCACACCCGAAATAAATCTGTGGCACAACAAACAGTCCGGGCAGCAAACACAGTGTTTGCCCATGTGTTATGTTTGAACACGGGGAGTAGCATAGAATGAGAACCTGAAGTGCTTTAGGGTTTAACTTTATTACTTCTCCCAGTGCCTTGTTAACTAGGTCTAATTTTAATCAGCCAACTGTCCTAATTTAGCAGAACTGTCTTCTAGGGGATGGTGGGAACTACATGTCGCTGCCACATTACATTTATTCAAGGAGCAGCATTCCTGGAGTGCTTATCATTCTAAATGGCTTTGTTTCAGAAACAACGGGTAGTATCCATTCATCCAGCCCTGATGACAGCCCTGAGATCCGCTTCGCCATATTTCTCACAATGACAGGATTCTCAGAGATCCAAGTTTCTAAGCTGTTCATTTCAGCAAGATCATTGCGACTGCTCCCACCTTGCAGAAAGGTCAGGAGAAAGCCATCCTGAAGGCATCTGCTGGACCAAAAGACTTGGGCCTTTCCATATCGAGACAGTTCATCAAAAGATCTTGAACTTCTCTGAAGTTTTCAAGCAGCTTTCCCCCTCCCCCTTTATTAAGACAACCTGTTTCTTTTTAATTAAAAAGCCAGTGCCCTCCTGAGAGATAAACAAAAGGGAGGGGGAAGCACAGCCAAGTGAACAGGATCCACTCTCCAATATGCAGTTTGTGCATGGTTAATGGATGTTGGGCATTAATATTTCTTACCCTTTTGTCTGTGTTCACTGTAATAGAAACCCCTGTCTAGACTGAGTGGCTACTACAAGTAATCCCAGTAATATCCAGTAAAATCACTCTGAAATGCGATAGCTATAGTTATCAAGGAGCACCAGGATTAACTTGATTGATTGAACAATGGACTCCTGGTTTTTAACATGATCTATATGTGTCCCAAAAAAAATCAAAAATATACATATGGTTGTAAACCCTTCAACACAGGGCAACTTATCGTTTGTAAACGTACCGACACACCCTGAAAGGAGAGAGATTAGTGCTGCTCCAAAATGAAAGCAAAAATGGCAATGGCCAGAAAGAAATACTTTCACTTAACCAGCTTCTGCAAGGACAGGACACACCAACCTCTCTACTAGCAGCCAATAAACAAGGAATACGTACTTGGATCAATCTTTCCTTAGCAGTCCTCTCCTGACAGTACATCACGAGATTTTTGCACTAAGTCCAACCAAGAGAGACAGCTTCTCCTCCTAGAGTGGCCTCTGCAGTATCTCAGTCAATAAGTACTTCACTGAACAAGAAGATTTAGGTTCTACCACAAGGTGTGAGTAAACACTGAATGCATTTGCAGAATTTAAATGAGTAGTAAAACTTCTAGGCTCATGTGTAGAGCATCAGCCACTTCTGTTATGAGCACTGATGGCTTTCTGGCCAATCCAGGTCTGCAAGTGGGCATCTGATACCTTCGCTATGAGCTGAGATAATCTGTGGTGCCTATGGCTGGATTTTTCTGAGGCAGGTGTAAGACCTGGAATGAGAACTCCTGCCTTCATTTCCAGCTCTGCTCACAGACCTCCTTGTGATCTTGGTCAGAACACTGAGTTCTTTGTATGGGCTAGTGTGAGTTCAGAAATGAGAAAAATGCTCCTGTCTGGCACAGTGGAGCTGATGTTCCATAGCTACATACATGATTAGGTAGAAGATGAACCACTTCTCAAAATAAGAAAGTATCACACCTCACAAAAATCCCATGATAAATCATTTTCATCTAAGGAATCACCACCTAAAGAGCTGAATTTTATTTCTAGAGCTCATAATGAACTCCCATTTAACTGAAAAGGAATCTCTTAGCTCCACAGCAGCACCCAGCTATAAGAAAGGTGACAAAAGAATAAATATATAGTTACCAAGACTTTTATTACAGCAACAATCTTTTTAGAGATGGCTTTTGGAATTACCTGGTAGGGAGGTCAGCTTTTTTGCTCATCTATGGTGTACTGATAGACAACAATTGCAAAAAAGTGGAAAAGTACTAACCTCAGCAATTTCTTCTGACATTCAGGATATTTCCACCCCAGCTGGGCAATGACACGAGAGATTCAGTTCCTGAATTTCCAAGCTCTGTCTCACACTTAAGGCAAAGCTGCCTCATGGCAAAGAGGCACATTTCCTTCCTGAGCACCCCTGCCTTCCCTTTTATAGTACACCTGTGAATCACATTTCCTTTCGTTCCTGCATTAAAGTGGCCAAACAGGTGGTTCAGGTTGGTTTGAAAAAGCAATTAAGTGAGCTCTCGCCATATCGCTAATTGTTCAGTAGCTCACATTTACTCACCTGGGACTCGGCTGCTGCAGCGAGGCTGCTCGTTCCCTTTGTTTCCCTAAGTAATCCCATTAGTGCAGGAAAAGGAACTCCACACAAAGTCCCTCAGTTTTGATTTTTTTTTTTTTTTTTTTTATTTTTCTGGTGCAAACATTTTTATTTCTGGAAGCTGGGGCCATGCCCGTTGCTGACCAAACCCAGCCTTTAAAAGGAGCAAGAGGTGGATGATTTAAACCACTTCCTCTCTGCCAGCCACTGTGGAGCTGCGACAACTTCTTAGGTAGAGATATGGTCCATGTCTAGCCCAATGCACTTAAGGAGCTCGCTGTGCTGACCTGACACTGAACCTTCCGCTGAGCCATTCACAGTGCAGGAAAATATTTATTTTATTACAGCCCTGCAGAACTCATCCCAGTCCAGGCGCTCAGATTAAGACCAAATGTGTTGCCCTTGCATTAGGTGAAGTTACGACAGATCCGTGTTTGGGATTTTATCTGACTGTTTGTAGATACTAGCAATGCTGAAATGGCACAAAATAAAAGAATCGCAGTAATAATAGTGCTCATGGCATCCTGCAGGTTTTGTTGGGGACTCTGCAAAGCCGACAGCCCTATCCTCTGTCAAATACGGTTTTCAAAGGATTACGTAACACAAGTCTCCCTGAATCCTAAGAAATTCCATTTACAAGGGAATTCATGAGGCTCTCCTGGCTGGCTGAGCAATGCCGAGCCTTCAGGTCTTGGCTTACGTCAGCTCCCTGCCCATCACAGAGCCTGTAGACATCTCCAGACCTAGTTCAGTAACAGCACTAACCATCCCAGCAGAGGAGGGAGGTGGAGGAGGGAACCTCTCCCAGCCAAAACTGGGAAGATGTCAAGCTATGGAGAGCTCAGAGTGGATGCACGTCTCTAGGTATAACCCACATGTGATCTTAGGAATCCTGAAACATAGTACAAGGGACCATCCGAGCTGTACCAAGACCTAAGTCTGAGATGTACGGTACAACACCAGTGAAATACACTCCTGCATTTCTAATTTTCACTGCATTAACAGCTATTTCAAGAGCAGTGAAAGAACTGCAATCTCCTGGGGTTAGACATTGATGAAACCATTAAAGAGTTTTCTCACCAAAATTTCTGAGTAATCCATGTTCTCATGGTAACGGCAAAATCCCTGTTAAAATACAGTTGCAAATATCCTGTTTCTTTTTATTGCTGAGCTGATATATCAGACCTGAGACATGAGATATATGATATTTCCATTACAACCATAATGTCTCCTTGGGACCTATATGGTGTCACTGTGTATTACCAGACTTCAGGAGTGATCCTGAATACAAGGATTTTATTTACTGAAATATTGGATGTACCAGTGCCCGATCCATCGTCATACAAAGAGAATGAAAACTAACGATAAATGAAAGCTAATTGAAATATTATAAAGCCCGAAAGTAAATTTCAAACTCAGAAAGTGCGATAGGGACAAACAGAGGGGGAAAGTGTGAAAGCAAAAGTTCTTTTATCTGAACATGGTCAGCAGAGAAGTGCCAAATAAAGAGCATGAGGTTTTATTAGTGTCTCTGGGCTTGTTTCTGGGACTGTGTGAGAGAAACCTTTATTAAGGAGGCACTATTTGAAGACACCCCCCAGTTCTCGTACCGTTTTCTCATACAATGCATAATGATATGTCACTAATACAGAAACCGAGTTCTGCCCCAGTATTATCAACCCCATCGATTTGGAAGTAGCTGGAGACGAGGAAGGGTGGTGAGATGCAGATGTTGTCAATTAGCCAAAGTTAACAAAACAGCTTCGAACCGCAACAGTTGTTCCAGCTGAGAAGTCTGAGGCTCAAAGTGGGTATTTAGCTGTTGCTGCGCCCTCACGGCTTTTGTATGCGCTGATAGGAAACCAGTCAGACCACAGCTGTGAAATCCCAGCTTTGGGAACCAGATCCTCCCCATCAAACCCCAGGGGTAGGAGGCAAGACTTGCAATGCGAAGGATGCCCGGTCCCGAGGCAAAAATCACAGCTAAAACACAACAGGTCTTGTAAAACAGTTGCTGATAAACAAAGTGAGTGATACGGAAAAGCCAAGGCATTCTGTCAGGGGCAAACCCGGCCGCGAAACGCAGGTCGTGTGAACTGCCCTCCAAAAGAGTTCCTCCAAATCACGAGAAATGAGGCAAATGTGGGGGAAAGGATGGTCAAGTGGAGAAATAGAGAGGAGATTTGCTTGTTCTATGCCCTGAAATGCCGCCACCTGAGTGAGGTGCAATAGCACAAGTGTTTTTGCAAACATTTCTTCATCTTTTGGCTATGCTGAATCCTGGGCACCGTCCGTTGGTCACCAGCTAGAACTATGGCAGAAGGAAAATCAGGGGTTTGTGTTTGCTACTGACAAGCCAATAACAGATGTCCAGAGCCCAGGAGAGACTAAAGACCTTCCGTCCCCGGTGCAGCTGCAGGACTCCCAGCCCCTGAGCAGCCTGAGGATGCTGCAGGATATCAGGGCGGTGTCTAAAGCCACAAGCAGAGCCTGCGGTGCTTTCTGTGGAGCCCACATGAGCTGAGCAGAAGCTGCTTATCACCTCTGTGAGTAAAAGTCATCCAGACTGCACGTTCTGACCTACCCCCACAGAAGGAGAAAACTCAAGACAATTACAGCTTGCCTGCAAAGGCATGATGTCTTGGTTGTGACAAGGCTCCTGGTGATGCCCATGGCCCAAAATCTTGGGTGGGAGACAGAAACGTGCCACAGCGTTCAGCTAACAAGGCTCTTTGGTGACAAGCCCCCAAGGCAGAGCAAACCAGGGAGAGAGCATGGCTTATGCGGTTGGAAGCAGTAGGACACCAGAACAACTGAGGGTAGCTGACTAATTGTATTTATCACAGCTCATTAAAACATCCGTGTGACTCAGAAGAGTGCAGCCAGAGGCTTGTAAGCCAAAACATGGTGTGGAGGGTGTGTGTTGGCACGGTTGAAAAGAAATAACAGCAAGAAATACTCTATTCTCCGATGCTGAAGCAACAAGAGAGAAACAATAAAGAGCTGCGGTACTTGGAGTTTGTTGGTGAGCTCTACAACATGCTGAGAGAAAACGGGAGTGAGAGAGTTTATTTCATTTCCTTGGCGCAAAGAGCCATCCCTTTTCTACCAGACATGGCCACTGGCCCAGAGCTGCTGCGGTCCATGGAGTGTCACTTGGATTGCGCCTGCTGTAGCCTCGTCTAAGGTAGAACACTAACTTCATTGAGCCCGTTGGCGAGCGGCTGCACCAGCGCACAAGCGGTTTGAACGAGGTCTGAGTCACTCAGCTGTGGCACTGGTGAACCAGTCCTGGCCTTAAATGGGACTGAGAGGGGCCTCCTGGGTCAGCCAGCCTTGTCTCCCGCTATCACAGGCACCGTGTCGGATAATCCCCTTCATAAACACGGCGGCAGCTGCGGGAGAACAGCCTGGAACGGCGGAGGATGCTGGATGTGAGGCATTACAGGGTCCCGAGTCAGGGGGATTGGGAGCATGCAAAGAATGCGGCTTTCTGCGGTTGAGAAGAGCAGCAGAATATTTTATCGACGAAGCTGGCAGTCACCTACCCAGGGAAACACCCAAGACCTTAATTATGCCAGAGAGGCATCAGGGTAGAGCAGTACTTGCTTTCTACTCCTGGCCTTGAGTTCAGAGAATTATTTTCTTCTATTTCAACATTTGGTGGAGCACAACATGCCAGCAGGAGAGAAAAAAAAACCCCACACTGGTTTCCATTCCTGCAAGTACCGTGTCTGTTTTAAATCATGAGAGACGGAGACTTCTAATGAGGCTGATTCATATAATGATGTATTTTACAAGCTATTCTCAGCAGATTCACTGCAATATGTCATTCTTTATGTACCATGGGAGATATATGAGCACACCAGCTTACGGAGGGCGGGGAAGTCTCCGAATAACTGACCGGTTTTGCACCTCATGTGCTGGGGAAGGAGAGGAAGAATTGGAAGGTCTCCTACACCGTCGCTTCCAAACCCTCCAGGCCTCAGGTCAGCTGTGAACTCCACTCCAATAAAGATGAACATTACAAGACTCGTGTCTTAAAACTTATTTCCAAGGAAGTGTCTCATTTTATTGCTACACGGATAAGAGACTCCAAGGTAATATTTACTTTGGTTTACATTTCATAAAAAAAAGAAGACTGTAATTTCATGGAGGCTCTAACAGAAATTCCTCTTTCCATCCAAGCGGAAGAAATCATGTTCAGGACCTTCCCCTGAGGGCTCGAGGAAAGCGCATTAACGTGGCAACTCCCACTTCACTTTATTCGGGAGTTACTCTAGCAGGAGGACGAGGCTGGAATGGAAAGAAGCTCTAACTGGGCTAACTGGCCAAAGCCTGTGACATTAAGGGGTGGGCAAGGGTGCCGAGAAGATAATCCCGAAAATGCTGCTCTCCAGCTGATGAAACTCAGAAGAGCCAGGTATCACCGAGAGAGATTCGCACCTAGAGAGAAGGTAACGGCAGGGGTTAAGTAAAAGGGTGCAGAAGTTACTCTGGTTCTGCCTGTCACTCCTGTCACTTCCCATCGCTGTTTTTAAGATGCTGAAGGAGGGGCTGAGGCCCTTTTAGTGAAGTGAAAGGTTGAGCCGGAGGCCTGTCCAGAACAGCAGTGGAAAGAGAAAAGCCATGTGCAGAGAGCCCCGCGCACGGGGAAGCCAGCCTGCAGCCCCTTCCAGACGCAGGAGCCGCTGAAGCCCCCAGATGCCTTCAGGACATCGCCGCCCCAAAGAGTTTTGGCCAGGTGGGAAAGTGCGTGAGTCCCGAGGCCGCGCCAGCGCCCGGCTCTGCCGCACGCCAGCCCGCCCGGACATCCCGGCAGCACCCGGCCCGGGGGAACGCTCGCCGAAGGACGGCGCTGGCATCTGACTGGTGAGTCCTGCCTGGCCTGGGCTCTGCCAGCCGCGAGGCCCAGCGGCGGGGCGGCAGGTCCCTGCGCCAGCCCTGTGCCTCCTGCTCCGAAGGGGCCCTGCGTTCGCCTTTTGAATCACCGCCGACGTAGCGACCCGAGTTCTGGCCAGGGGAGCTGGCTGCCGTTCCCGCGCTGGGCTGCCAATGTACCTCCTCTTTCTGGCCCGAGGGGCCACTGGAGAGCGATACGGGCTGTTGCCAACTCCATCTGCCTGGGAACAGACCTTGGCGGGTCCCTGCTGCTAGCCCGCGGACGAGCCCTCCTGGATTTCTCACCAGCAGGCTGCCCTCACTTACTAATTTTCTTAATTTTTTGCGGCCTCGTCGGTGACTTAGCCGTAACACCGGGGTCAGGCACCAGCTGCTGCCTATTCCCACGGTGAAACCTGCCCGCTCCACTGTCTTCCCTTAAATGTAATACGTGGGGCATTTGTGTCTGGTACTTTCTCTTGTTTCTGCAATTGAAATTTTATCCGTTCACGGAGCGCCCCAAGTTCTGCAGAGGCACTTGGCCTGAATACTCATTTCGTTGTTGAAAGCCAATACTGCTTTAGCAGATGCAGTAAAATTGTGAGAATCTAAAGTTCACTTTTCCGCTCTAACTACCACAGATGAAAGACGCCTGCTCCATGCAGCCGAACCTTCTCGTGCTCGCTGGCATGTTGATTTTAAAGGTGTTCTGGTAGTTTTCAGTCCTCTGGGTTGCCTAAGTCCTCCTGCCCAGATCCTCTGCTGGAGTAGATGTTTGCAGCTATGCTGCAGCCAGCGGAGCTGTGCTGATTTACACCACCAGGCACGTTGGGTTTTATATGTAGATATCCCTAGAAAGCGATTGCCGGGCTCCCTCAAGCTGATTCCACATGACTTGCAACGGCGCTCTCAAAAGCGATGCTGTTCCCTGGAGCTTCGGCACCCCTCGCAGCACAGTCCCACCCCGCGTAGGCACCTGTCCTGGGTACAAAGGAATCCAAACCAGCAGCAAACTCCCAGACTCCACTCAAAGTATCGTCATCCTTAGACACACTCGACTGTATAATTATTGTATTGCCTTGCACAATTTCAAACAGCAGTTCATAATGACACAGAAATCTCCAGACCAAGCTGTCAAATTATTTTCATTGCAATAATTTAAAAAATACAAACCCTGTCATTTGTACACTCCTGGGAAACAAACCCCAAACAAGCCAAAGCATTAGCAGTGCACGCTCTGCCTAAACCCGGTGTCTTTAGATTCACTTTCAATATCATTCCTGCCCTGTGAGCTAGACCAGTGCAGACCAGTTCCCTTCCGCCTTCGCAGCAGCTGAACGCCCTGTGGAGAAGTCAGGCTCTGGTTAGTGTACAGAGCTCCCAGTCCCGAGTCACACGGCTATCTCCATTCAGCAACTCAGTTCCTCTGTTCTCTGCCGACCTTGCAGGTTTGTCACCATTTGAAAACAATTATTTTCCTCTGACCTGGCAGTTCTGGCTTCTACCCAACTCCTTGCGGGCACTTTGGGATTTATAGTTAGAGCCCCTCAAAGGAATAGTTATCTTAAAAGTTGAAACTATATCCAAGAGGCTCAAACGCGTCTTTCAGCTGAGGGTGGTTTTTCTGGCTGGAATTACTTCATCTGGACCCAGCCAATTCGTTTTCCTGCAGCGGAGGGGTTGTGGGAACACCCGAGGACTGGGGCAGAGGGAAGAGGCTGGTTGTCACTTACCACCAGGGACTTTAAAACAGCTCTACAATTCACTTCCCTTTCGAGATGCTTTACTCGGAGGACAGGTGTGAATCAGATCTTCTGACTGGAATAACTTCTAAGAAAGAATTAATGTAGAATAGAGTAATTTGGCTGATAAGCAAAGCTAATAAAGGTTTTCAGCGTTCACAAGGGAAGGCGAGAGAAGAGCCGAGGATGATGGCCAGACCCAGCTCACACTGAAGTGTTTATCTCCCAAGGCAGAGTCCTTACACACCTAAACACAACGGTCCTGGCAGGTCCTGGCAGCCTGTCTGAGAGGCTGCATCACCAGTGGGGAGCACTGGGATTGGGAGTCCAGCATGGAACTACATCAGCTGTCCCTGCCCTCCGGACTGTACGTTGGGATCTTGGCATCCTCGTGTGCCGTACAGGGATGAAAAGGACTGTGTGTGTGATCCGAACGGGCATCTGGATCCCAGCTTTCCTGGCTGGAGTTTAGCTGTGGGGAAGCCCAAACAAGCCTCAAACTTTGAACAGGGAGAACTGCGAGTGCAGCAGAAGTGAGATGCCAGACGCAGAATTGGCACCGTTTCCTCAGCAGAAACTTTCCAGGCCCTGGCTTCAGAGGTGACTATTTGATACAGAAAACTAGAAATGAAACAAATTATGTCAGTGTTTATCTTGCAGGTGGCTCTTATTCACCGTAGCCAAGACATGTCCGAATGACTCCTCACAAACACACTAGTGACAACAACAATAAAATAAATCTTTTTAAAAATCCATGGTTTTGGTGTGAAGAACCTCTTTCCTGGGGTCAGACCTCTAACCCCTCATGCCGTTCTTACTTCTGGTAACTGTGGAAGGAAAGATGTTAAACTAGATTTGGAATTTGTGCTTTGATCACTAGCTATGTCATACAAGAGGACACGGCAAGTGGGACTTTCTACAGTCTTCTTAGCAAAGAGACCGAAGCAAGTAACAGGAAATCTACACCAGCTCATGCGTAGACAAAGAGCTGGGTGTGCAGAGTTATTTCCAACAGAAATAAAATAAATTAGTCTCCACAATGGGTCTAAAAAGGATTTTCAAGGCTCTGTCATTGGATAAGTCTACTCATTTGCAATTAAATGAGCCTTTTCTCTTTCCATTGTAGCCGTTCCAGCAGAAGTAATGTATCAAGCTCCCCTTTAAACAGGTATTTAACAGTCTATATTATATTATAGCAGGCAGACATGAGGAAGAAAGCCAGCACGACTGGACAATTAGCTTCGTGCTGCTTGTCAGCTGTCCATGGACTGATGTGGGAAAAGAGTCACTTAGGAAAACTGGTCGGAGACAGGCCATGGGCAGATGTTGACGCCCAGGCAGATCCACCAAACGGAACTGAGCCTGCCTGATTTACAGTAAAGCATCCTACACCAGCACTAGCTTTGGCCCTGCTTCCCCCCGGGGAGTAATTTCCGACATTCCCTTTGACTGTTTCTCAACACACCAAGGCCCGAATGATCTCACTGGAAAGGTCTTCTCATAGGACGTGCCACCCTGCCAGGACGCTGCTGTGACTTACGCCAGTGCCACCTGCATTGGGAGCATCTGCAGTTCCTTGGGATTCCTTTCCCACCTGAGAGACCACCATTAAAAACCGTTAGCAAATTCTGTTTATAAGTGGTTAATCTGTTTTCTTAAAGAAAAATGAAACCACAAGCAGGATAAGAGGGTCAGGGGAAAATTCCTGACACCTGGAACCCAACGCACTTTAGAATAAAACAACGATAAATTTGCTCAGTGAGTGACAGCAGCACTTGGCAGGAACGCAGTCGTGAAACACACCATTTATCAACGCAGTGCTCTGCCTCGCAGCTTTATCGGGCAGATTTCTTTGCAGAGCTTGACTACATCACCATCTGAAAAGCTCGCATAAAAATGGAAAGTTAGGTCTTACCTGCCTTCACCCGCCATGCAGCCCCTTGACTTGTGCTGGATTCCCGACACTCTCACCCCTCGAAGACAAGAGCTCCGTTCAGCACAAGTTTTAGGTGATACTCAGATTGCTTTCGACACCCAGAGTGCTTAATTCTTCAGGCTGTCTGGAATATATTGGCATGGATGGTGAATAATCCCTCCCAAGTCATCACATCGGGACTGTTTTAGTAAATCTTTCCACTTGTTAATAACAAAGTTAAACCATCCAAATATGCTTATTTTTGTAAGGAGTCCTTTAAAAATAGTTGGTAAATTTATGAGCCAGTGTACACTGCAAAAATACAATAAAAAAGAAAAAAAGTCTGTGACACATTTTATTCCAGTTTAAACTGTCAGCCAAATCCTCCCATCTTGTACAAAGAAAACAAGAGGCTTTGCGTAAATGCAGTCAGCAAAGTCCTGCTGGGGTAGAGATGTTCTTTCTGAAGTGCAGGACAACACTTTCTCTGCTTTATTAGCCCGTGGCTGAGCTGGCATCCACATCCCTGAACTGGCAGATGGGATTTAGAGAGGTACCTGCGCAGACCCAGGGACTCCACACCTCCAGAGGAGGGGAGGGGGCTCCCCTGGACCCAGCTGAACGTGCAAGCCTCTTGCCTGAGCATCCTGCGCCCTTGTTACTCACAGCCATGCCCAGGAGAACCTGGCCTGACCCAGAGCAGCAGTCACACAACGGAGTCCCCGACCCTCCGGTGTATCCCCTGCTGTAGCTTAGGCACATTAGCAGATGTTGCCAGATGCTAAAGGAGGTTTGGGGAGAAAGAGGACAGGGGACCAGGCTGCTCCTGGCAGGCGTGGGGAGCAGGGCTCAGGTCTGTGCTCTGTACACCCAGGTCTGAGCCCAGTGGTGGGGCAGGAATATTGCAATATTGGCCAGGAGATATCAGCAACACTCAGGAGAGTTACTGTAAAATCTTAGAGACTTGGAGCTTTATAGGACCGATCAGCAGTTCCTTCAGAAGCTCCTTCACCGCTTCCCTCAGGCCAAGGTACCGGTGCAAACACACCAGCCGCTGCCCGGCGAGGGGACCTTGCCCTCTCCTCACATCACTTTTGCATCAGGGTAGTGCCCTTTGCTGCTGAGATCTACCCTCACCTGTGGGTGTGCAAGGAGAGGTGCAGGTCCACACGCGGGTGTTATCATCCTCTGCCCTAGGGCGTGCACCGTGGACATCAGGGTGGGCTGTCAGCGTGCGCTTAAACAGCTGGTCCTTCTAAAGAAACGGGCTGCCAATGGCTGGAGAGTTCATTGGTATTGCAGGAGTGTCTTGTAAAGACGGTCCCCCAGGGCCAGCTTGAAGCTTCAGCCTGACGGGTGGATGTACCGTACCAGGATCCAGGGAGAAACCCTGCCTTGTCAGTGCGGCCGAAATGAGTCCATGAACAGAAATGACAGTCGGCCGCTTCACACGCGGGTTAATTTACAGCAGCTCTCAGCGTCTGCCATTTCAGCACTTGGAAATCCTGTCACATTCATTGAGAATATATGAATTATACATTCCCACTAAAGCCCTCACACGTACAGATGTTTCGAGAGTTACTGGTTGCTTATTTTTCCTTTTCTATGTAAGAAAAAAGAGAAAAGGAGGTGCAGCAGATCCCAGGGTAATCTACTGTCCGATAGCGACAGTACTTCCCTGCGCTCCCAAGAGCTGGATTTACCGTTCACGAAAATATTCCTCTACACTTACAATATAAGTGAATATAAATCACTTTGTTCTGGTTTTCATTCAGGCAGATTTAGGCCTTGCATAAAGCCCACCTCTCGATGTACAGCCAATATCAGGCAAGTCAAAACAAAATCTGATCGTAATAAATACATCGTTCGAGGTTTGAAAAGATTAGCCCTTTTCCCACCAAAATACATCCACACCAGCTGTACACCTCACGATATTCCCTCTGAAAGCAGCCGTGGCTCCACTGCACGAGGTGCAGTCACAGCAGCAGGGAGCGTTTGCACAGCCCAGAGACGATGGTGGTGACTTGCTGGGTTCCAAAAGGGCGCTTGTGCCGCAGAGCACCGTAACCCTCTCCGTGATTTTCACTTGGAACCTTTTGATGGGAAGAAGAGCAGATCAGGTACTGTCCCAAGCCAAAGAGTGATCTGCAGGTTTCTCCCAGCCTACCAGCTCAAAGAGCTGCGGGCTCGAGAAAAGGCTGCTTGATATTTTAATCACTCACTTTGAAAACTTCCCCCACTACTCTAGACTACATCTTAAATTATGCCCCAGCTTTTCTATACTCACATGCTCTGCAGTAATTAGGGACCACCTAAGAAGTTGGCTGCTCACACCTTTATATGATCCTGTGGGTAGTCTGGACGCAGTTTTTCTAGAAGTTTTGTGTTTCTGTGAAGAGCCACCGCACTGTGGGCACACCAGAGCGTCCTTTCGCCCTCCATGCTCTGCACTCAGAAATACAGAGAGGGAGGCAGAGGGATGTTGTGTTCCTCATCAGGAGTTGTCACAAGCCCCAGCATGAAGCTCAACACGTTTATGGTTGCTGCGTGTGGTCTTGCAGTATTGCGATACAGGGGATAGTCCCGGCACAATAAAGCAATTTCTATTTCATTTCTGGAGGTACGTTCCTCAGCCCAATTTCCTCCTGCCCGTCCCAACCTCCACGAGGCTGTGATGACTCTTTTCTGCCCCATGCTGAAGTGTCTGACTTCAGGATCCATTTTTCTGGTAAGAGTTGCTCTTGCTGTGACTACATCAGTAATCAGTGATAACAGCTCTTTTCTCAAGGGCTACATTAAGCTGCTCCAGGGCAGACATTTTTATGTCCTCTTTCTCATGCTATTATGCACTGGCTTCATGTCCAAAACAATCATCTGTCACTTCCAGTTCCTGCAGCATTATTCTGACAAAAATCAGTCACTAAGAAAGTCCTTGATGTCAGAGGTTTCATCAAAGCAAAGTCATAAATATTGCAGCAGTCAGCTTGTCTTCAGAGTCCTGGTGACTTTGCCAGAAATCTCACTTACTCCTTCAACACTGTGTTGTCAAAAGCATTTCATTTGTTGGGGTTTCTCGTTCCCTCCACTGCCCTGGTTTTTTCCCCCTCCTCCCCTTTTCTTCTCTTCCCAAGGAAATGAGGGGCAAACACAAGCGAGATACTGTACCATCTTTATCACTCCACCATCTGCAAATGGTTTCGTTCTCCTGACAATTTCACATGCAACCTTATAAAAAGACCTGGCTGACTTATGCTGCTAACTTCAAAGATGTCCAAAGCTGTGTTGGACCGGTCTGTGCTGGTGGGGTGGATGGTGAGAGGCTGTGTTCGATTTCTGTGAGAATCTATCTCTGCAGCAAATGGCTAATGGGTGAGAAAACGTTTCCTCCGGTTGTAGAGCTCAATCCTTCTTCAAAATGAAGGCAGAGGAGAAATCAGTGGCCAACTGAGGTTAAGAAACCCTGGAGGTAGGGAACGCCCCTCAGAATTTTCCCCTCCATTCTGCAGAAAAGGCCAAGAAAGCTCTTGGCATCCCTGCAAATATTTCAATGGGATTTAACATAGTTCTTTTCTCCTTTTAATAATTTCTCTGTGCCAGAAGTTTCCTGAACTGAAGGCTACTAAACTCAACCGCATGGTGCCCACCTTTGCCCAAACCATCTTTCCGTTTGGATGGTGCTGTGGACAGGCCAGGTGCGAAGCAGCAATGTCTGACCCTGCCCGTCCATCCGCGGCTCCATCCCGATTCTAAGCAGTTCTGCTGTGCACTCACCCCTCCCAGCTCACATTCAAAACCAGTAGGCTTTTGGGGATGCTCAGGACCTTGCAGTCCTGTGCCCGATCTCACGTGCTTCTCTGGAGTCCGTGGTTGTACCTGACAGAAGGACAAGCAGAAATGAGTCTGTTCCGCCTCCTTGTTCAGGGCACCTTTCTGATTGCTCCAGCAGCTGTTTTCTACCACAGGAGCATTTTGCTGTTTTCTCTCTGTTGGAGGAGGTCATGACATTGCATTTTGCCCTGTGGAAATTCGAAACCAAAATAAAGTTATTTTTATTTTCATTTCCAGTTCCTCTGAATATCAAGGGAATGTGCATTAGCCCCTTTTCTTTCAAAATCTATTTTAATTCCCTTTTAATTAAACATTTTATTTCCGCGGTGCTGAAGACACCACTTTCTGTTCTCTTGAACACTCTTGGCTTTGTTTTAAGTAGTTCTGATGAAAATGACTTTGGTTCTCTTTTACTAGAGAGCTTCCACGCAGGCCTTGAAATTAAGAAAACTTATCTCTGGTATTAATCTTTTTATAAAAAAGCCTTATTTTTTTTCCCTGTCTCATTGCTCCTATTTTTAAAAACAGTTATCAAATAGAAGAGGAGAAAATCTTGAGTATTGCTCTTCCGCTCCGTGCTCAGATTGAAGGTTTTTTAAATTCTCCTTGGCTGTTCACAAGCCCAGAAGAATTCTTTTTATTTTTTAACCTTTTCCTCTGGGGACAAGTTCTAAAAGAAACAAATCAGAGATGAGGAATTTTAGTAGTCAGTTCACCGTCTGGCTCATTCCTTTGTCTCTCTCCTGTCAAGACACTTTGATTCTGCATCCCCCACATATCTCAGCCTTTCGAGGCATTTATAAATTATAGAAGTATTTATTATTGTGGGGAAAATACGATCGTTCACTGAACTCGTCGTGAACTTTGCACGCATGCTCGCTCCTTTTGTCCTGAGATTTTTTATCACAGCGTGCAACTTCCACGGCTGAGAGCTTGGCAGGTGATTTCAGGCTTATACTGAAGAACCCAGAGCAAGAGCCAAATGCTAAAATGCCCACAGTACCCTACTTTTTCCTCAACCAAGTCTGTGGCTTTCCATCATGTTTGTCCAATTTATTACGTAAATACAGCAAGCACCACGTCACTGTGTAGATCTCTGGGAAAATCCATCCCACATAGCTCTATGGAGAAATTTTTGTGAGATTTTCAGTTCCTCTTGTTGGTAAAATGCACGTTGAGGAGGATGGGATGTGGAAAAACTTTTGAATGCAATTCACTTTCTCTGGTAAGTAATAGACGGATCAACTGGTCGATAGTTAACAGGGATCTGGTTATTCCTCCACTCCTCTGGCACTGCTAAACAGGACAGTTCAGTGCAGAAGAGGATTTTGGATATCCAGGTGTGAGAGAGATCAGTAATTCCTAACCCGTGGGATCTGTTTCACCGCTGATGGTGGAAATCCATGATAATGTCATGTTTTAATACTCTCCCTTGAAGCTGAGAAGTCCTTCTCAGTGTGTGCTGCTCTGTTGCATTCTTGGATATAGACGCTCTGGATTTGAACTCCAGCCCCCAGGGAAGGCCACTTAATCCTGAGAAACACCTACAGTAGCCCCCTTCGACTCCTCACTTACTGTGTCTTGTGCGATATCTTCCATTAACGCTACCAGGGACCGATACTCTGCCTGAGCACTAAGTGATCTGTTCTCCACAAGGCCAGAAAATGGATGCATTTAATACGGATTAACCCCTGTGGGCACTGGGGAGCAATAAATATCATAGCACCAGCGTTCGTAACGCTGTAGTTATCATCGTGTCAGCATTTCTGTTATAAACCAGGGTTTGGGGGGGATTAGAACTCAGCCATAAAATTTTCTCCAGGCTGAAACTTGGCATAAAAAAGAAATATCAGTCTATGATTGTTTTCTTCTCTTTTTTTTTTTAACCTTTAAAAAAAAAATCTCTCCAGTCTATTTTAAGTTGTAAAAGGGAAGAATACAAGGCTCTTCCCAAATTCTTTAAACCGGCATCCAGGCCTCTAGGAATGAGGAAAGACTCTGGCTGTGGCTGCGTTTAGGGGTGAGTTTTCATGGGGGTATCAGAAGTTCACGGATTAAAGACGCTTTTTGGTATTTCTTGAAAGCCCAAAGCTTTGTCATACTGCATGAAAGAGCTCAATTCTTTAGCAACGGGGCTTAAAAAATATTTCTTGCTCCCTTTTTTGTTCAGAAAAGTGGATAACTTTAAACTACCAGGACCTCCAAACCCCACTCAGTACCTCGACCGAGCCCCGGGTAAGCAGTCCCGCTAAACTCCCGCTTTGTGCAGGGGCCAGACTGGGATAACTGGAGTAGGTTTGTTTGAGATTTGATTCTGAGCTGAGACTTGAGGTTTTCAGCAGAATTAGTTCCCTCTCAGAAACCAGATGCATGACTGAGGGGACTGACAGGAAGCGAAGACATCCTGCCGCTGCTGGTGTTGGAAGGCACGGAGGAAGAGTAGGCAGAGGCCTTCGCTGTGGGACGTCTCGCGTGAGTCTGAGCCAGCTGCGGACATTCATCCCCCGGCTCCTGACTTCCCGCTGTACAACGGCACCGCGTGGGGTTCGCTCTCTGGAAGAGCTGCTCTTTGGAGAAGGGTGTGATGTAGCCCGTGGTCTACCAGCACACGCTATCCAAAGGGTCGCCACTGGTTTGTGTAGACCTCAAAAGCACAACATGAATTAATTTGTTCCCCCAAAATAAGGCTTTCTTTTAGAGAGAGGAGTGCGATTTTTTTTCTCGTGCAGTCTGAGATATAACATTGAGTTCCAGTTTCCCTTAAGAGCTGAACTTCATCCTCCTACTAGGATGGTTTTATTTTAGTTACCAAATATTTGAGGTTAAAGTGAATAGTTCATCTTTAATGGGATTATCTCTTTCAATGTTTGCTTTCATTACAGTTCGAATTGCTCTGAGCATGAGAATCTAACCTCACCAAAAGCATATTTTTGTAATTTGATACAAACTAAATTTAACCTTTGACTCCCATCTATAAAGACGTTACTTTTTTCCACTGAAAAGCAGAATGTTAGATTAAAGATCTGCCAGTTTCAATTTCCAGGTTGCTAACCTTCCTGTGAGTGGGTCCTGAAATGTGGGGAGCTGTGCATTCAGTGAAGGTATTTAATATTAGCAGTAACAGTCAAGATGGTCTTTTACCTGCTACTTACAACAGCTAGATAGGGGTTCTCTACTGAATTTTTAAATGAGAATAATGTCCTTGACCCACACTGGACGATACAGTAGAACTCTTTGGACAGAGATACTTAAAATAAAACCTTCCCTTTGAGATACTTCACCAGGTCATCACAGTTCTTTTGTTAAACAAATGATTTTTATCCAAATGCTTTGGAATATTAAGCCCGTGCTTAGGAAAAACAGATCCATGTTCTCTCTCCTGAGGGCTGGCTTTAAATGGGATACAGAAAGGGAAACAGATTCTCTGTATTATTCTATATTTTCCCCAGTAAATCATCAGGAGAATTGGAGGGGAGAGGTTGCTTCTTAGAAAAACCATATTCTCGTTCTCTTCTGGACGAATCCTTCTAAATACGTGGAGTTTCTCAGGTCTGCTTTGATAAGAAGAATGTTGAAGCTTTCGCTGAAAAAGCTTTTCAGATATTTGTCAGAAATTTAATTTTTCGTTAAAAAAAGCAATTAAGTGTGAATGAAAAATCGTTATGTCGGCAGTCCTGCAAAGGCCAATCAAAAGCGGATCAGCTGTGAAAGCTCGGGAGAAGTCACTGGTACTTCTCTGCCTTTCTGCAGTGATGAAGTAAAGGGGAACTGGCTCATTGCAGACGTCTGGCTGCGAAGGGGGATGTGGGCACATATAGTTATTTATTAAACCCAGGAAAACTCACTATGAATTCCAGAAAATCCTTCCACGGGGTACATTTCCGAGGACTCTATTTTTGTACGGTTCATAGGAAAGGATTTGTGTTCATATAGGTACTCAGGCTCCGTCAGGAGGACTGATTTAGACATACAATTATACTCTGTTCAATCTGTCCACACTCTGCAGGAAAGCAAGCAGCAAAGAAAAGAAACCCACCTCATTTTCCAGCTCTGCAGTCGTCAGAGAATACCACAGCTGAAATTCAAATTTTAGTTCGAACACATACTAATAAATGGTCAGCTTAGAAGCATTTCCTGTTTATACGCTGTGTTAATAAGCATCCATCACCCCTGTCACATCTACGGGATACCAAATTCGAATGTCAAACAAAATGTAAGAGGTCACACATTTTCCTTTGCTAACTAAAAGTGTAATTCATAAATATTATTGCTACCAAACTCTCCATCTACAGCACTTGTTTGGAAATATGCACATGTAATATAAATTGTGATTAAGCTAAATGGGTATATTATTTCCTGTTTTAAGGGTGAACAGCAGCATGAATTATGTTTTACTCAATAGGCTTTTCAATAAAACCCTACAGCCTAACAAGCTGCTGTCATACAGTTCAGCTGCACAGACCGACACGGGAAGGGTCTTATGATCCAACACTGAGATTTAAGCTGTTTCTCTGCCTGTTATTTCTGCTGATGCATAGAAAAAAAATCCATTTCCTTAGCTCAAAAGCTCTTTCCATTTTTTTGTTATAAAAATAAAGCCTCTTTGATTGCAGGGAGATTCTACAAGCAGAAGAAATAGGACAAATGCAATCAGCTAACCTCAATCTTTTTATTTTTACTGCCGTAAGAAATGTAGGACTTGAGAAAATCTCCCTGTGGAAATCAGAACATATTTTGAAACTACTCATTTCAGTTTGTAGAAATCAAACACTCAAAGAACAAAATAAATCAAAGCTTTTAGAAAGGGCTTAAACAGAGTTTTGAACATGGGAACTGTACTGTCCGTGTCACGCGGTCGTTAAGTGCTGTCAAATCTTCTGGCTAGCCTGTCGATGTGCCTCTTTTTGCTTTATATTGTATTTCTAGTTAGTTCGAAGATTTTGGGGGACTGATTCACAATTCTTGTAGGTTGTCTTAAAGACTTGCAAAGCTATGAGTAGATTAGATTTAAATGAGTTTGAAGTGAAAAACGGGAGCTCTGATATCACAACTAATAAAGCCACACTGAGAAAACGTTCTCCCTTCAGGGCCAATCAAAGACCTTCCTCACAAACAAACCCAATGAAAACTTTAAAATTAAATTAAAAATACACCCCTCCCACCAGTGTTCTATAGAAACGGCCAGAGTGCCATTAACCACTGGGAGCAAAGGCACATTTTGCTAAAGAAATATCTTTGATGGTCTGTAAAGAGGGTCATTCCCACCGAGGAGCTGCACAGCCCCAGATAAGCAAGCCCAGTCACGGCTCGTCTTGAACAACTGCGTAAAAAACGTGGTTGCAAATACTGTCAAATCAAAGGCTTTCCAGGCAAATGAGAATGCCGCACATTCCCAAGTTATCTATGCTTTTTTTTTTTTTAAAAAGCTTTGGTGGAAAAGAGATTTTACCATGTCACAGGAGTCTGGTGTTCTTTTAAAAGCTTGTAAAATGGGAGTCTGAATATTTTATTTTATTAGGAGGAACATAGTGCGTAGCAAACACAAAGGAGATTACCAAAAAGGAAGGGGTGCTAAGTCCTTTAAGATACTGAGAAATGGAAATAAGTTCCATATTCTGGAAATCATAGAAAAACAGGCGTGTAGGAGCACTGGACATTAATATAATTTAGATCGTTTTACAGTGGTGTAAAAGCTTTGATGTCTCCCTACTTATGAAGGAATCACCGAGGCAGACCTTACCGAGCAGGGAAATCGCCATCCCATTTAAGTATTCCAGTAATGGAAAAAGAGTCCTATTCATTAAAATTCCAACACTAATAACTAACTAATTCTGTTAACCTTTCTCTCCATGGTTTGGCCACTGAGCTTCACTAGTTAAAAACATTGTTGTCATTGATCTGTATTACCGAGTGATTTCCTTGAAAGCAGCCAACCAACACAAAAGAATCCCAAAATCTATGTTTGTAAGTCCCTGTGTTGAGTTTCTTTTGCTGTGGGGTTATATTGCTTATTCTCAAAGCTCTTTGGTATTCCTGAAAAATACCCATAAGGAATTCCTAAGAGGGGGGCTGCTCTTCCACCTTTGGTCCCCACCATTGAGGACCTTTACTGTCCTGCCATCTCCAGAGTGGAAAGAGAAACCCCGAGGTGGACCAGGAAACAGCCTCTGGCAGTCAGCTCTGAAGGGAGAAGATGCTGGGCAGCAGCAGCCAGGCTCTAGATGTGATCTGGAGAAAAAGGTTTCCCGTGGGGCCTTCTGGATCCTAGGGGGTTCCTGGAGCTTGTGAACCACAGCTTGGTCCATGAAGGAATTAAAAATGATGGAGGTGGAAGAAGAGGAGGGCAGCAGCTACCAGTCCTTTGACTGGAAGGTTCATGGGGAAGTCCACAGGGAAAATCTCTCCCAGGATTTAATAGGGAATGGGTGGGAGTGTGATCCAGCCCCAGGTTAGGAACTTTTGCATGTTCAAAGGAAGATTTTATGAGCAAAGACAATGTTCTCACACGAGCAAAGATCAAACCCTCCCTAATCTTCTGGTGCAATAGAAAAATAACTTACTCATTGTCTGCATATTCTCCGCTGGAAAAGTTAGTAGAATCGGTGTCCCTAACTGTTGAAAAATGGGGACAGGAGGAAGAAAGAACATATTTTCTTCTCTCTCCAAGAGGCCAAATAGTTGGGTTTTTTCCCACTCCTCACACAAACAGTACCATTTTCTTGGGAGATATAAATTTCCCAGAAGACAAATAGAAATAAGGCAGCAGCACGTCTTTCTGGTCCAAAAGCGCCCCATGCATCTTCCAGCTGATCCTGGTTAGCTGGGAGATCGACCAAATCTTGCCCTTTTTTTCTGTGTTTATTGCTAAAATCCCTATTTGTGCTCACATGAACTTTTCATACAGTTCAGGAAACTTCTCCCTCCTCTAGACGTTTTGTGAATGTGCACTGATATACAAGCAACCTTTGCATAATAATAATAATTTACACAAACTTTGTGAAATATCAACCAGTGTTGCCCCCACAGCTATTTACAGCACAGGGGTGTTTTTATGATGCTCGTTTCCCCACCTCCCCGAGATCTGCTTTAATTGAAAACTCAGTACTTTGAAGAGCTTGCAAAAGAGCTTTGTGCCGTTTTCATTCCAGATACACAATTCTTTAAATTCTTTAAATTGCCACTGGAGGAGGCAGAAGTTCTGAACTAGCAGGTTTCCATTTTCTTTGCATTCCCACCTATGAAGTTTTACAACTAAAAGGAGGTGATTCAACATCTGGCCACTGATACAGAAACATGAATTTTTACAGGGCCTGAGGCAAGGATTTGGGAAGATAACTCAGACACTAGTGATGGGTTCAGGCAAAAAGACAGGTCGATTCAGAGCCAACCAGCAATTAAGGTAAAGGTGGTTTTTAATATGTACTTGTAGTTTGTGTTCCCTTGCCAAAAATAGTGATAAAACCTGTGCATTATCCACAGATACATCAGACACAATCGCCTCCAATACAGTTCGTTTCTGACAGGATGTAACTAGCAGAGATCTCTGTGTCATTCACCATCTCCCCCAAGGAAGAGCGTCAGCCCCTCGATAAAAAGCTGATTTATGCATTACAGACCCTGCGTGTGATGCAAGTGCAAGGTCCTGGGGTTCTGCAATGGACAAAGTCTGTCTGGGAAGGGCTGTCCTCTCGGCACCCCTGGTACTCTGGTTTTGACCCAAAAAAATAAAGTGAAAGGAATGCCCACAGATTTCTCATTCTTCCTTCTGCACCTAAAACATACAAAATGTGAACAACGAGTTGGCTCTGTGTATAGTGGTCATCGACTGGCTAATAAAACACGTCTTTGACATTTTCTGTCGGTCAATACATTTGCTTCTAGTTACAGGTTGCTTCACTTGTACATCTTCTCTGCGTGTGCACCACGAAGAGCAGGACACGGGGAATCGTCATAATTCACAATCAGGGGCCTCCTTTAGGAGCCAAAACAATTGGACGGAAGATGCTGAGCACAGCAACGCTTCAGTACTAGACACAGTGAAAAATACTATTTGCTCTCTGCAAATGAGGGGTTGGGCAGCATTATTTCTTAGCAGGGCTCCTGCACTGCCCTCTACACTGCTCGGACACGCTCCTGCGTAACAATATACATCCACACCCTGAATTGATTTTTTGCACGAGGATGCAAGTCCATGGAGTACTTGCCACCTCCACCTGCAGAAGGTAGCTTAAAAACATACACCGTGTGGGACGAGCTGCAATCTGTGGGATTAAAGGGGGTTGACGTCTCATTTTTAGGTACGTCTGTGGGAAAGCCGATCAATCAGTCAGCAATTCGGCTTTCGTAGCTACTTGCTCGGAGTTCAACAAACTGCGGTTGCAAGGCACAAAGGCAGAACTGGAGCAAAACTGGAGGGAGGCCATCTCCAAAAAGGAGCAACTTTTGTCCTTTTCCCAGTAACGGTGCAGCTCCTCCTCAGTGTCAGAGACGAACGATGGATTCTGGTGGGGGGAGGCTGTGGGACACGAGTTTGACAGTAAAAGCCAAATGCTGTTTCTTCCTGTTTATAAGTGCAGATCTCTGGCTCAGCCGTGGCCCAGCTCCTCCCAGCAGGCAGCGTGTGCACGGCAGAGAGCTCCATCTGCACTGAGCCCTTAGATCGCAAATGTAGCGCAACTGTCAGGTAACGAGAGAAATTTTATCCGTCCGTGGTCAATTAAGCTAATTTAATTCTCCAGCAACTCAGCGTGTAATGTTCAGCCCTTTCCATCGTTTGTTTTGTTCCGCTGACATTCAATCACTTTTTTATCGCTGTCGGGAAGGGCCACATCTGAGCTCTGATTTCGGGAGCGCAGTGGCAAGGGAAGACCAGCCTATTTGACTTGACAGTGACATTTGTGCTTTGTGAGCAACCGCTTCAACCCGCACCAGAGCAATGGGCATGAAACGTCAACCCTTCCACCTGTCCAGCTGCATTCTCTGCTTTTCCTCAAAGCAACCAGTTTTTCTGGTTGCCTCTGCCACCTTTCCGCGCATTGCTGCGTTATCTTGCAATATTTCTTCCCAGACACCGAGTGTTTTCAGTTCTAGGCATATTTAACAAGCCTGATATTTCTGGGAAGGCTCAGTCCTTCCGTGCATGCGTTGGTACAGTTGGATCACTGTGTCTTGAACACATCATGTTTATCACTAGTGCAGACTACGTCTGCAGCTCCTGAGCAGTAGGTCTGACGATGCCCAAAGTTCTTATCTCACCGCGCATTCGTGATAGCTTCAATCTAACCACGGGTAATAGACAGAGCTGAGATTTCAGGGTGGCCGGCAGCTTAACCGGCACAATAAAGCGGTTGGATTGCCAAACATCTGGATGTCCACCCTAAAATTTAGGAAAAAAGTAATCTCCAAATTACACTCGGACAAAATTTTCAGGGGAAAAGGGAAAATACGTCCAGGGAAACCCAGATGCAGGAGTAGCTCTAGCTTGGATGGAGTTTCGATTGGTGGAGTGGGGCCACGGAGGAGTTAGTATTATTTTAACAGGAAAATGAGGTTGTAAACCAACAGGAACTAGCAGTGGGCTTCATGAATAAATGTAGGCTTCTGGTTCCTGGCCCTGTTCACAGAGGTCCTGAGCACTTATAACTCACATTTAAGGCAAACAGAGCTTCAGATGTTCTGCTGTGTTAAAGCCGTTGAAGTCCACCGTGTCCCTTGAACCCCAAGACATCGCAGCCTTTTAACTGCAACTTCCCGTGGCTCATTTCCAGTACAGCAATATAAACATGTGAGGTCTGCCGACTATCTCCATTTAGACTCTGCGAACTTGATAAATGCAAAACATTTGCTTACCTTATGAGGAAAGGAAGTCATGTCCTCTATTGCAAAATTTTGGTGGCAGAATGGACTTGCTGCTGTAAACCAAGAAAAACAACGCTAGAAAACTGCGTTTTCAGACAGATTGTGTGGATGATTTTTTATGATTTCTGACTGGTTTGACTTGGCAACGCAGGAGTCTAACAAAACAAGTGATGAGGGCTCCTGGCATGTGACTTCTCAAATATTTAGTAAGCATTTGTAAGCTTTATGAAGTCAGGCTGACTCATCCATCTTGACTTGCTTACATGCATGTTTCATGGACTATGCTACGTAGACCAATGGAAAGCGTTAGCCGTTTGGTTTATTCCTGCAGCAAAACTCTCTAGTTCTGGGCTGTTTATTTCCAGAACAGCTCAGGATGAATTTTGGAGGTCTGCAAAGCCACTGGCCTTTCTAACTTTTTCCCTTGGCAGAGGAGATCTAGGAATGTGAAGTAGAATCTCAGCTTTCAGTTTAAAATTAGAAGAACAAGTTGCTTTCCCTTCTCTTTGGGGACCATGTTCTTGGAAATATAACTCTGGTAAAGGCCGAGCAATTACTTTTGCCCAAACTCTTTCACTGCTCTTTGCACGAGGCCAGGTCTTCTGCAGCCAGAAAAAAAGGAACCCATAACCGTGGGTATTTTCGTTTTGGCAGAGCCGCTATGTGAGGTGAAGTTTAGAGGATGGGGTAACAACACACAGGTATTTGCCATGGGGGATGTGGGCATCTTAATCCTTTTGTTGACTTCAACACGTCCTGTTTAAATCCATTCAGTCTCTTCAGAGCTGTAGCAGCCACAGGTTACCCAAAAGCCGCTGGCTTTGCACAGGTAGGGCGTGTACTCAGTAAAACCAAGTCCAGGACAGAAATACGGGATTTCTCAGCCTATAATATAACTGTGCCATGTTATCATGCAGCCTTGGAACAGGGTTATGTCCAGCCCTGCTACAGCTGCACAAACTTACTACTTCCGTAATTAATTAATGAGGTGCATCCTCTGCTTATGACATGTGGGGTGAGCACGTTTTTGACCACAAAAGGGGCTCAGCCCACTCTGAAGCTGGCAGCGTGATCTAATGAGCTGTTTATCAGCCTGACAAAGAGATCGGATTGTGCTGGTGAAACATTATGAAGTCATAGAGGCCACAAAGCAATAATTTGGGACATGAGTGTTCAACATATGACCAATATCTAACTGAGGTTTATCCATCTAGCCAGATATTAGTTTAAGCCAGTTCTGGAATTACTGTCTGAAGCCAGAAAACCACTTAGGTTGGCTTAATTAAGAAAAAAAAAAAAATAAAAAATCTGTTTTTTCTGTGGAATATTGTTGTTCCAACTCAAAGAAATTCATGGACAGCGTTTTCCTGCTGCTAAAACCTTTGTCTGTTCACTGGAAAAAGGAAAACATGGGCACTGAAATATATCTACTGAAAAGTGCGAATTTTTGGTATTAGTTCCTGCCAACAAGTTGCTCTTACTGGAAACTGTTTTCACCACATTTTGTGCAGAAAAGACAGAAAAGAAAGAAAAGAGAGCTCCACACATCACAAATTTCTATTTGCAAAGCTACATTTCTTCTTTCATCCATCGTATAAACAGTCTTTTTTATTACATTCTCTGACTCTTGCAGGCCAACGGTGCATCTTCGGGCAAGAGAGCAAGGGAAAATTAACTGATTTCGGTAGATATGTCTTTTAAATCACTAAAAGGGAACAGATGGAGTGACACGCGAGAGGTTCTGGAGCTGAAAAATATTTCAGTGGTAAATACATAGATATATGTATATAAACTCATGTATATGAACACACAGGCGCACGTGTATGCACAGATGTCCACGGACACGCCAACAGCATAGTAAATAAATGCAGATGGAAACAGATGCGTGTTCCACAGCCAAACACACTTAACAGTATCCAAGTGAACCCTGAGAACGACGCCGTAGAATATATTGTATCTGCAACAGCAATCTGCCTCATCTGTCCCAGACCTCACAGGCTTTTGGCTGGTGTCTCGGGGTGCTCTGATGATGCCAACTGTGCGGTCAATCGGCTGGGTCATATTACTAGACATGCCATACCTGTCGTGGTACGAATGAGCCAGCAGCCAACAGCAAACGTCACAATGGTGATTGGTTAAAAAAAAGTAATAAGCAGGGCTGCCCTATCATCTTACAGCCGTGTGAGTGAAAAATGAGTCAGTGCAGGACACCCGCACCACGTGATGAAAGTCCTGGAAAGTGGTTACCGCTCAGAAAAGCTGGTTCATGAGCAAAATATATCACTGCATCCATGATCCAGGAACATGAAGGGCAACAATCAAACTCAAAACAGCTCTGCCCAGACACCGCTTTTGCCCAGATGATGATGACAAAGGAGCAGTAACACAGGTCAGCGTTTAAGGTGTTGAGGGGGAAACCCTGCTATAAAAACCTTCCCGACACAGTCTGGCAGATGGGCGCTGACACAGAGTGAAGAGTCGCCCGTTTTGAGGGCCCTGGGGAACACAGCAGCGATGGGGGCTGCCTTTGTCTTCGCTCAAGGGAATCGTTCCTGCATCAAGCTCAACAACACGTGGCTGAACCTCTGCAAGTGTTTTCCAGAAGATTAGAAGCAGCAGTCTGTGAGGAGAGGAGGTGCTTCTTCATTAGACCAAGTGTTCTTGGAAAACGATGGAGAAGACTTGGGGCACAAAAGCCCTTGTAGAAACAGCCAACGTCAAGCTCAGGCTGAGAAAACCTTCTCTGCATGGTGTAATTGTGTTAGTCATTCTGCTAGTTTGAGCAAAAAGAGTGGTTGGCACCGGAGGAGCTGAGGAAGGTGATCGGTTTTAACCCTGTGGGACAGAGAGATGGCGTTTTGAAGGGTCAGCTGGAGAAGGGGTCGTGTGAGGAAAATTAGAATGGGCAGTAGGACTAGAATTCAAGCGATGGAGACTCTATGATGTCCCTCGGGAGGCTGTTCTGTTCTTTCATTCCATTAATAGCTTATACCACATTGAACAGTTTTGCTCTTGGTTCCAGTTTTGATTTTTCCATCTTTGGCTTCAAGCCAGGGGGGTTTGTCTGCCAAACAGGTTTTCACTTGTGACGTTTAAGGATTGGTAGGGCAACCCAGAATTTCATTTCCACTTACGGATCTCCCCTTCTACTTAAGGGTGTTTCCACCCCTTTCTTATCCAGTGTCTTCTTGCGTGTCAGAATAAGGTGTCTCGAATGTCATTCTTTGAGGATCAAACATAATACAGCCCAGATTGTGTAAACAGGTACTTAGAAAGTGCATCTGGAAGGTCTAGAGAGATCCTGAGAAAGCCACAAAGCTCTGCAATGAACACAAACCAGAACCGGTTCCTGGAGGCTTCAACAAGAAAACCTCTGCCTTTTTCAAAATTATCATTTTAAACCTAAGCCTCAGTTCGAGTGGCAAATGCAGAATAAACCCAGCAAAGCTGAGAAGTAAACCAGTTTCCGAGGGGATGGTCCTGTGTGGTGAACCCCCTGGCGGAGTGACTGGGGATTTATGCTCTTGTAAATAACAGTAGGATTGTCCCCCCTATCAGGAGATTTAACTGTGTCGTGCCTTGCACTCTTGTTGTTCTTTGGAAGGCCTTGAGGAAACATTACTGCTTGTCCTGGAAAAATTGGGATTAACTTGGAAGACATGTATTGCAGATTGGATTAGACTTCAAAGAGGTGTTGCCAAAGAGAACTTTTAAAAGGCTTTAAAAAATGAATTGTACTGATACAGGCTCTTTCCCTTTGATCATGAAAAAAAAGGCAGAGTTTAATATTACTTAAATACATCCAACAGTTGCTTGGTACTCGAGCAAACCACACGGGGAGGTTTTCAAAGGAACGTGGGTATTTTAGTGACTTATCAATGGCTGCATTTCTCCTCAGTTTTCCGGCGTTTCCTGCAGCCATTCCTGTAACAGCCCAGGACATGCCTGCCAGGGAAGAGTGTGTCCCGGACCAGCAGAACAGTGGCAGCCTCTCCTCCACAGGGCACTGAGCAAAGGCTCAAGTGCAGGAACAACCAGGAAAAGTCAGCCACAGGGAATGATGAAGTTTCAACCTTCGCAGGACGAGCAGACCCAGAGGTTTTGCAGGTCGACGGCTCACCTCAGGTCCTCGCAGGCAGCCGATGCCCATGGGGACACCAGGCCACCACGCTTGGGTCGGGGGTGCCCTGAACCCCCTGAATTCTGCCTCAGTGCCAGCGTCCGACCCTGCTCTCAGCACATAGCACCGACACCCCTGTCAGTCACACACCTCCTCCCCGCAGGGATGACTCTCCCAACCCAGGGAGGGCTGCTGGCGTGGCGGAGCCTGAGGCTTGTCCCAGGGACTCCCTTTTCCCGTTCGGTGTAAAACGGCCCCCTCATTTTTTACCCTTTCCCCTCAGATAACGGCTATCCTCTTCTCAGGCTCTGTAAAACGAGCCGGGAACTGATGAACGCGCCTGACCGTAGCAGCACCCGCAGCTCTGAAACACTCTGGAGGGTTTCACCTGGGGATGCTGCGAAGGCCATGGGCTCGTTTCTGGCCAGTGCCTCATGGCCAGCATCAGCCCCAAAACCTCCCTGTGTGCCTTGGATCTCACGCTGCCCCACAGCCCCCAGGCCCGGTGCTGCTTTCCCTTGACCCTCCCCACACCGTTGCTGGAGGGGACGGCGCAGCGCGTTTCATCCGTTCAGCATGGCATCAGGGATGCCGCTGGCGTTTCCAAATGAGTGTTATAAGTTGTTACGAGCTTTCAGTGGTTTAAGCCAGGCCCTGCCCTCCTAGGACGCTCAGCTTGGAGCCAGCAGGCACAAGCAAGACATGTCTGGGCTTCACCAGCCGCTGGGTACCACGCGGTCCTGCCCCACCTGCCTGCTTTCAACGCACTTGTGGCGTTGCCCAGGATGCGGCTCCGGCAGCTCCCAGGTTTCACGTGTGGGTCTTTGAATGGTTTCCTGTTCCTCTCCATCTCTTTTTAACCCATCCTTCTTCGGGGTAAGAAGGATTATTTGTCAGGTAATTTCTTTTACTGTAGGGAAGGTGAAGCACTGACTGGTGAATGAAGGGAAGTGCTTCTCTGAGCGTACTCGGTCATTCGTAAGGGTGTGCGAAATGTGCGGTGGAAGAGCCAAGTGCTGCTGTGATAAGGACCTGCAGATTTTCTGTTGGAAGAGTAAATACAGAGGGTAAAATGTCATTGTTTTTGTAGAACATAATAGCTCTCTTTCTTTCTCTCTCGAGAAGCCTGGGAACTCCAAACTAATTTGGGGGCAGTTTTATTAAATGAAAATATTCGTGCATTATGAGCTGATTTATAAATTTCCAGCCCAGCCCTGCAAAAGGTCAGCTGAGCAAACCACTCTCTCAGGAGCTGGGGAGGAGTTACCAGCTCACAGGAATCCTCCTAATTGCACTCTACCTTAGTTTTTCATTTTGTTAATCAGCAGCCAACAAATCCCAGGTTTCAAAACTCATTAGCAACCTGCTCCGTGCTATTATCCCTGCCCTCTCCCTCTCCGTACACACTCTGCACATCCCTCTGGCTTAGGGACCCTCCAGGTTGCCTTCTGCATCTTTCCGGTGCACAGTCATAACCAAAATGGGAATATAGGTCAGCTATAAATAACTGGGTGCTGCTGCACGTATGGGTTGGTGCCAATGAAGAAGCAGAACAGAATGAGCACCGGTGGCCAGCTTTGCTCCTGCGGGGAGCTCTAACATCCAGTCCGGGTTCCAGAAGGTCTCTGCCAGTGGAAACTGCCCAAGCCCAACACTTCATCACTGTATCTCCTGGCTGGGTCAGCCCCACCCGCCTTTATTATTAGACAATCTTTTACAATTGGAAGCTCAGGTCAATTTTTCACAATCCACAAATTAAAAAAAAAAAAAAAAAAAAAGAGGCAGTTTGAATTTTCTCCAAACTTTACATGACCCTTCCCCCGTCCCTTTGGAGCAAACCTGGCAATTTTCAGGCCTGATGAATTTTCCAAGATCCAGTAAAAGGGGAAGCTGCCTGCAGCTCTGCCTACAAGCTTCCAAGCCTGCCGGCTCCTCAAAGCTCGGCAGTGCTTTCGACTGTGGTGCCTCTTAGTGGTATGTGCAGTAAAGGTTTAAGTTTCTCCCGGACTTTCTTCTCACTCTTCTTTTTTTTGGTAACAATCTGTCTCAAACACAAAAAATAAAAAAGAAGAAAAAAAAAGAGGATTAGAAGACAAGTTTGGTTGAAGAGCAATGACATCTGCGCCAGTGCCAGGTGACTGCCATTTTTTGAGGAGTTTGAGACAAGAACATTACTTACGAGCATGACTAGATGAGAAACATGTCCCACCTCCATCCTGTGGATTCTTGCTCTAAGACTGGGGAAGCTGCGAAAAATCCATTTTCTGCAGCTTCTTCAGAAGCCAGGGTTTGTTTTATAAGAACACTCAGCTATTTTATCAGCTGTTTCCAATCAAGTACCCACTCGTATCCAGAGGAGTAGTGGCTGCTGCTTAGTTTCCTCCCCAACCCTCTGGAATTACATTCTTAAAAAACAAAATACCAGTAGTCATTGTTAACCAACCCGTGTGTTTGTGTTTGTCCCACAAAGGCCATGAAATATCCACCTTTGCTGTTTTTTTGGTGTCTGGACGTTACAGCACATGATGTTCAGGCAGCATATACAAGAGTTAACCTAGAACAAGGTCAAAACACCATGACAGCAAGAGTCAGGGGGATTTTCTGCCTCGGTACTCAAAATCCTCAGTTGCCTTGTGGCACAGCTGCATTGTCGTACTCAGGTAAGGAGAAAGGAGATGGTTTTATTTCGTACCCTGGGATCTGGGGCTTCGTAAGTCACCAGTGTAGTCTGGCTTCGTGCTGAGCTTGCTGTGCCAGACTTGGGCACCTTGGAGTTAGACGTGAGGGGACAGCATGCTCCAGTTCACCCTTAGAATGAAGGCGATGGGATTTCCGCAGGCGCTGAGCATCTACAAGCACGCAGATGTATTGACAAGAGGGAAATATAAAGCAGTGCTTAGAAGCAGATGTCTTTCCTTCGCCACTCCTAAGCAGCCACAGACACTGCGCAGTCGCATGGACCTCTCCGCTACAATCCAGGTTTCTGTGCACGGAGTCTCATAACCACACAATACCCAGATCTCCCCACCAGACTGAGCTGCAGTTCCTCCCAGAGACTGTTCAGGCCAGGCTCCCTCCACCTAGAAAGCTTCTCTTACTTCCTGAACGTGGAGGCTGAAATAAGTGGCCACCTGCAGCAGGATTCACTGAGCAGCTCCCAGAAGAACCTCTAATGTTACACGCTGCCTGTTCAGAAAGGCTCCTGCAAAGCTAAGCACTCTAACATCCCTTTCCATACGTAACAGAAAGGCCACATTGCCATATGTCCAAAAGCAAAACAAATCCTTCTTCATCTCGC
The DNA here is from genome assembly GCA_009769605.1 of Bucorvus abyssinicus. Classification (NCBI taxonomy): domain Eukaryota; kingdom Metazoa; phylum Chordata; class Aves; order Bucerotiformes; family Bucorvidae; genus Bucorvus; species Bucorvus abyssinicus. The sequence continues at coordinate 3,539,393 of CM020041.1, read as the reverse complement.
ATGCAGAAGGGCTGATCTCGTTCATCTCAGGTTCCCTCCGTTGTGGTTCAGGTTTTCACTGGTTTCTCAAGATGCAGGTAGAAATCTGAATGGGCTGCTCCAATACCTCCTTCTATAACTGAAGGACCCTAAAACCCTGCTTGAATCTTACCCTTTGCCTACCTTCTGTTGAGGGGCTGCCACTGTCAGAAAACTGCCCATGTCCATCACTTCTTTTTGGAGACTGGAGGCCGTGGAGTCTGTGTCACTTGTCACCTCGTTTCTTCACCAACATCTGTTGCACCTCCAGCCCTCAGCCCCCACCGTATGGCAGGAGCTGCAGGCTCTGCGCTAGAGGAATTACGTGGAGCTTGAGGCAGCCGTGATTTATGTCGCAGTACAAATTGCACTGTAAATTACGCTGCCCTCAGAGGCGAGGGATGCTGACAAGAGCACCCGCTGTCCGGATTCCTCCCTTCTCCCCCGACCAGGCTTCTGCAAGGTCAAGACAATTGCTTACCCACGTTTTCAAGGAGATATTTTAAAGATGCTTCATATACGGGAATAGAGGAATTTAAGTCAAAATTTGAAAGACAAATAATAATGGCTAGAACTACTAGCCTGGCTCTCTAGTCTGAATGTCCTTGATAAGAACAGAAATCGTAATAACAAATACCCAACAAGCAAACCAACACCTCCCATCCAGGCCAGAACAGCAAAGGAAGCAGCATAGCCATCCGCTGGGCTTTTCCACATCATGTCCTCTTTTTCCCCTGGGAATTTTTCGATTGGGCAGAATCTGAGCAACATTTTTTTTTTTTTTTTTTTTTAACTTCTCTGGCATACCCAGTCCATTGAAGTGACTCTGCTCCCAGGACTACCTGTCATGCTTATCGCCTGTGCCCAAAGCAGCCAGTTAGACTTGCTCGGTGCAGCTGGTGCAACCTGTCCTGAATGTGTTGAGCTTTGCAGCACGCACACATAATTTTTCTGCCTTTTCTATGGCACCCAGAAGGACGAGACAGCATAGCAGGGGTGAGATGCAGCATTAACAACTGCACCGAGACGGGCTGAGTCTTAGACTTTGATCCCCACCAGCGTTCTTTGAACTCCCCCCTTCATAACACGCCTGTTGTTGCGATGCACAAAGACTCGTATCTTTGAGAGGAACCGTAGGAAAAGGTGTGCCGTATTTGTTCAAAAATTAATTATTGATGTCAGTCAAACTCCTCAGCCTTGAAGGTGTGAAGGGGAAACGTTAAACCCGTGCAAAGGTCAGCTTTACCAGGACCTGCCTATTCAACAAAGGGAACTGAGGCAGAATGATGAATTGCCAATGAGTTCCTGTGTGTTCAAGCAAACGACAAACTATTAACCTGTAAAACTGAACATTGCAATACAGGAATTCGGCTTTGGGATAGTCTTCACTGAGGTTTGTAAGTAGGAGCGTTTCTGAGTTGCAGATCAGACCTGTTGATTCCTTCCTCTGTATTTTAATCTTAGATTCAATAACTGAGCACCAAATACAGAAAAACAAGATAATGGAAAAAAAAAAAAGTAGCATTTGTGAGGAAAACGGTGGCTCCTCAGCTATACACAAAGGTAAAAAGCAGAGGATGCTTTTGCCAGACTGTTAAAATGGATATCCAGATTCCTGTGGACTGAACACAAAAATGCTGATGGCATGTGGAAAGGAGGAGCAGCAAATGGACCTTCCATTGCTGGATACTGCAGTCTGTAGATATGAAACCGTTTGTTGAACTGGGGTAGTAAAGGACTCCTTTGTTTATTAGCCTCTTGTTTCAGAAAGAGGCCACTTGTGAAACAGGAAGTCTCCTGAGGTCAAATCTTTCACTGAGTTTTACTCAAAGGTTAAGTGCCAGTAAGCCCAGTAAATAACACAACCACATATTGGTATGGATGGAAGAGCAATTAATTTTAGAATGGAAGTTTTGACAACTAGGTACTCCAAAGCCCATTTTTCCCAGTCTCCCCCAGTTACTGGGATGAAGATCCCTTCATGAACCTGGTTTTTTCTGCTATAAAATTGGAGCACTTGTTAAGAGAAGACTCAGAGGCTGAAACACGCAGCCGGCTGCCACGTTGGCATGTGACCTATAGTCCCAGCTCACAGAGAGTTTTTAACGTCATGATTTTACAGCCCCAGGGCTCCCACACTTATTTGGATACGAACAGACACTCACCCACTTCGCAAGTTAGAAACCTAAACCGGACCAGACATTTTTTGTTTAGGTCCTTAAAAGTTGTTCCTTCTATTTGCTTTCCTTAATAATCCACGAGTGTTGAACATCTGGGACTCATCATCTGTCTTCTGGTGACTGTGAGGTATCTCATATTTTAAGCAAGCCCAGCAAATCTCAGTGTTTTGCCCAGTAGGTTACTGGAGTATGTCAAAAGAACTCAGTGGACAGTCTCCTGAGTAATCCAGCTTTGTATGGGCAAGATCTACCTGATTTGGCTGGGAAGTCACAGCTGTTTCAATCTCTCCTGCATGGTTTTGGTATGCAACTGCTAACACTAACTTGATCTAGGACATAAGATTACACCACAGGTCTCGAAAAAGCCAAGAAGCATTCCATTTCCATGATAAAAACAGATTTTCAAGATGCTTCTTGGAAATATGCATGCATTTTAGAATTAAACCGCACCAAAGAAAGCAAACAAAGCAGAAGGCTCTGCTAGTTTATGATACCAATTTCAGTTCAAAGTGGATTCAGACCTACGACTTGGGCTCTGTCTGCACTAAACCTCGAGCTCTGCCAGCAGGCCAGAGTTAGACAAAATTTCCTGTGCGTCCAAAGAGAGAATTTGCAAGCAGAGCTTCGTGAAGGACTGCGGAGTAACTCTGCGTCCTTCCCCAGAGCAGGCAGAGACCTCAGCCCTCTCACACTCTTGTGTGCCAGATGCTAATGCAAAAACAGGCCTGCAGGATTTGGAGGGGAGCTGTGGGTACTCACCACCTTGTTTAACAGGGTCCAAGACTATAAAAAGCAAGAAAAAATAAATAATTCCTATTCTCATGAGGGTCTGCAGACTTGGCCTGCCTGAGAACCGAAATAACTTGCTGCGTTGCGGCCAGCCTTGGACCGCGTACAGCGGGGAGCACTTAGACCCGTGCTTGTATCTCACATCCTTCACAGGTTCTGAAGATCACCGGGACCGGCTTTGTTGGGCTGTAGCAGGAAACAGCAGAGCGGCTCGGACAGATGCGAACACACCTGGGTAATGCACTCCAACTTGGAGTTCAACACAGAGAAGTCGCTGGAGTCAGATTTATTCACGTGGGTTTTTAACGGCTGCAGGTCCCAGCCGGAGCACCCCAGGCTCAGGACTGAAGCGCTGACACCCTTGGTGGAAAGAGCGGCTACAAACATCAGCGACTGCATTTGCATCTGTCATCACAAATACATTTCGGTTTTAGACGGGATGAGAAAAGAAAACAAACACAGCGTTTTCTGGTTAAACAGAAACAGAGTATGGAATCGCTGAGGCTTTCTAAAGGAGAGTTTATTTAATTTATTCTTCTGTACACACAGCTAGTTTGCGAGGATATTATAACTCAACTCATTTCTCTGGTGACCCATGGCAACCTCGGGATCAAAAGGATTACTCGTGACTCATAACTTACCTTGGCTAAATATAAATATAGGGCTTTAGGTTAAGTAATCTGGGCCTTAATCAATAAAACATTTAAAGTGACAGTACAAGGAGGGATTTCAAAAGTTGTGCTATTGTAATGTTAACTCCTAATACCCGCATTTCTGGGGCTCTCCTTTTCTGCTTGTAACACAGATGCCCCACATCAAGGATTTTCCGTGCATGTTGTGCATACAAGTACAGCTGCATGCAGTTGGAATGTTCTCCTGTTCCACAGCAGACGTACGCTCGTTTTTCCCCACAGGAAATCCAAGCAATTGCCCCTGCATGGAACACCATAATTAGGTGACCATAATTGCATACTTAATGAGCTTGTATATGTTTTGAGTGCCAGTTTCTCAGATGTGGCCACCTAAATGGATATCTAACTCTCACTTTTGGGTGGTGAGGTTGAGAAAAAATGTATGAAAGTCTTATTTCATATACTTAAATTGGACCATTTAAATGCCCAACACTCGCTTAAGTGCCTGTATTTCAATACCAGATCTTACGTGCAAACCAGCCAGCCCTGTGGGCTAGTGTTGGCAACTGGAGGTTGGGAAAATACAAGTCTCAAAGTATGACTCTGGGAGCTTTCCAAAGAGCTACAAGGATGTGAAGACTACAAAACGGTTTCTTCTCGGCCTGAGCAATCTGCAGGGACATTGCTGGCCATGGCCATGGTGGCTTGTTGAGGGAGGTGGTTGCCAGTCCATGATACCGATACCAATCCAAACCCAGTGCCTCCAGTGAGCAGAGGGTGAGCACAGGACAGGACTCCCCACTCCCGAAATGTTGCAGCTTCTACAACACATACCCCTTCCCTTCTCTTGCTGGGTGAGTTCATGGGGCTTGTTACAGCACTTTGGAAAGAAAGGTGGTACCATTCTATATGGCAGTCCCGAGGTCTGGGAAGGAAGTTGATAAGAAGTTGGTTTTAGCTGTAATTATTTTAGTATTATTGACCAGCTGAGACTTTACAAACAAATATAAACTCTACTGTCTGCTGCCCATGGCTCCTCTGATTTCAGAGGAGAGAGTCTGGACTAACACACCCTGCTTAGAGCTTGGACAGACCAATTTATGAATATAGAGGAACCACTAGTTTCAGATATTAAATAACTTCATTTTTTCCTTTCCGAAGGAAAGAGCCAGATTTTTATCTGGCTTTTATTCTTGCCCAGGGTAATGGAAAAGAGAAGATGAATTACAGCCTTAAAAACCCTTCCGTGAGTTCTTCAGTATGAATTATTTTATATAATTCATAGAGAAGATGACATGATTTACATCCATATATACAGTTAAATCGTTCTATAGTGTAAACCATTAGCAAAGAGGGATGAAGGGCTTATGAAGAGGAGTGGAGAGACTACAGTGTTATGACAAAATGAAAAATTTCAGGACATGCAAGAAGACTTCACATTGTTTCCATCGGAAGATAGTTGTGTATGTTTCCTACAGCAACTATAAGATCTTTGGCCTGTGCGCTGGGGGCTATTCTTTGTTTATTTTTACTGTATACCTGAAACTTTGGCACAGAAGAGCAGGGCAGATTGCACCTCAACTCCTAAAATACAAAGTGGGGTCCATTATGGAGACGTGGAAGAGGCACAGTTGCCTGCTCTGTCTCCATTCTCAAACGAAGGAGTTGTGTTCTCAAGGGCAGCAAATTGGGCATCAAAGCCAGAGCTGCTAGATACGCACCCCCTGAGTTCAGGGAGTGCGAGAGAGCAAAACCCTCTTCCTCCCTACGCTCAAGAGCTTAGGAGCGTGATGCTGCGTGGTCCAGGCCAAGAAGACCAGAAGCTGAGGTAGTATCCCTAGTTCCCAGGGGGTGGGTTTGTTGTTGTATGTTCCCACAGGATACTGTGGAAGGTGCATCAAACCCACCCAATGGTTTATTTTGAGAAAGAGAACTGAGCCTGAAGAATAAGGATGGGAATACAGCAGCACTAGGAAAGAAACTGCAGAGTGACTCTTGCTGCTGACACAGACAACTTTGTCCTGTCACCATCCAGTTTTGTGATCTGCTACAGCTCTAGGGAAAGGAGCAGTTTCCAACCCAGTACAGAGCTCTGATACTCTCTTCATCTTGGTGGTGGCTTCAGCCTTGCTTATTTGTTGTTGTTTTCTGTCTGGTGCTGAAGAGTCCTGAGGAAAACCAGTCAAATTCTCTCTTAACCATCCTTCCAACTGTGTTTCAAGACACATTCTTGTTTTCTAAAAGGTGTTTAATTTTTTCCCCCTGGGGACCCATTTAACTTTCCTTTCTAATCTCCTAACAATCCGGAACGAGGTCTTTAGTAGTTCTGCTTGTTGTGAAAGAGCTTTGGGAGATAACTCCTAGTCCATGTTAACCACACTTCAAATAATCTTTGTGTAGCTGTGATGCAAACCCGTAATCTCCCAAAGCACGTTTATAACCACTTTAACAACCGAGTCTTAAGGAGGTTATTGCAGGATGGGCAGGGAGACAGGGGTGAAGAGCTGACCAAGGAAGCACAGTTCAGTTTGTCTTCCAAACAGCTCCATATCTCTTAGAGCTTTACAAGGATGAAGTGACTGGTGAACAAACAAGGAGGCTTAATCTCCAATAACGAAAGAGGGTCCCATTCTGACCAGCAGCCTTCTTCTGGAAGGTCATATAAGCACATACTTGTCTCTTCGCAGTGAGACAGATGCTTGAGTTTCATAGGACTCAACACCTTCAAACAGAAATGAAACATACCCTTGGGACAACAAACATACCAAGCTCTGACGTCTGAAGGCGCACAGAAAGCAGCTGTGTGCTGTCCTTGGGACATCAATGGTGAGCAAAGTGAGAGGTAAAAGCTTTGTATCTGAACAGTGGAGAATACATTGCATTAAACTGTTTCTTGGACAAAGTCTACCTCTGACCACCCTCTCTGGGCCTGGCTTTTGGTGAAAGAAGCCCCGCACCTATCAAGGACAGAAAACAGATTGGGATTTAAAAACAAGACGGTTTCAACATCTCATCAAATCAGTTTCCCAAGAACACACCAAAACACACGGTAACATACAGGGGCAGAACTGCTTCTAGAAGAAGATAAAAGCTCTAAATACCATTTTAGACTGCTTTTTATTTACTCAATTGCTTTTAATTAAGCCTCACTTGGTTTGGGGAGCCGGCCAAACGTGGAGAACAAAAAGGAAAGCAAGAAACCCAACGCCTCAAACCTTTGCTCACTCGCTGAATTTTCACAGCTTTAAAACCCAGTCTTCCTCCGTGCTGGCGCAATGCTTCTGTCTAAACCTGCTTGTGAGAATTTATTATCCCTGTGCGCAAGTCTTTGAAACTATGATTTTAACGGTAATAATTTCTAAGCAGTGAAATTCATGAGGGGCTGTAATATAATGCCAAGTCTATCCTATTATGGTTTTAATTGGAATATATGTTTTACGTGTTATTAGAGAAATGTTACTGTCCTTCTTATGTTAATACTACATGAATAGCTAAAGCCCTCTAATGACCGTGTAATTTATTGTCCCTATAGTTATGGCATTAAGCTACAGGTCACCTAATACTTGCAAACATTGTAAACTCCAATTACGGCTACACCAGTGATCCTTCTGTCAACTCAGCTAAAAATGGCCGAATGATAAGGTTAAGCACCGAGCCACGTAACGCAGTTATCTGGAGCTCAGTGCCTGTACTACAGAGAAATGTCCAATAAACTGTGGTTAAATGGTTTTACTTTGTTACCAGATATAAGCATGGCAAATACAGCCAGCTTCCAGAACGATGCCGATCACTCTGATTCCACCAATCTTTTTCGTATTTGTCAGCTTTAGCCTAATTTACTGCTAAGAGTCGATCATTGATTCTCAAGAACTTCTTCTCAAGAGATTTCACAGGCACCAGAGAGGATTCTGCCGTCCCTGACAGAAATCTCGGAATTTCATGAAAAATTGCCTGTGGTTTCTTTGAAAGGTGGGGAATTCTTTTCAAATATCCACAGCTGTTTGAGAAAGTACCCAACCTTTACCTAGAAAACAAGGTCACCTCCAACGACAGTGTAACTCGCCAGAGGATGGAAGCAGACCCATAGTATGAATACCTGCATCTGGCAAATTCAACCGAGGAGTCAAGAGAAGTCAGTGCAAAAAGATACAACCAGAGAAAGTCCTCCGAAGCAGAAGACTTCAAACATGATACCTGGAGATATGGCTAGCGTCAGAAGCCATTGGCAATCTCGCTGCTTCTTTGGGTTTTCCTAGATAGGAAGGGTGTAAGTCTAACCTGTAGACCAGAAGATCAGCAATCTACATGCATGAATTGAACCACCTCCATGCAAGGTTTGTCATCAGCACAAATGGCTCTTCAGGATCATTAATAATTCTATCTTCAACATGATTTTTATTTTTCTTTGCTTAGAAGAAGAGTGGCTGGAAGCAAGATGGTCTATGCGGACTGATCAACTTTCTGAGCAGTTCTGCACCCCATAATTTTTAAGAGGCTTCCAGATACCTAGCCCTACCATTAGGTTTTCAAACTTCTGTATTCCAAAAACAGAGTTGAAATTCATCTTCAGAAGTGACCTAGGAGCCCAGGCGGGGTCCCAGAAAGAGAGGGCAACTAAAAAAGATCGTTGCATTTGGGTATGGCCCAGGTACCATACCTGGGTCACGGTGGCTGTAATTCCTGGTGGAGCTGTAAATGACACACAAATATATGGTCTATCCCGGGGACATTCTGTTTCTACACAGTAAAACCTCTCCTCAACAATCTATTTTAAATATTGCTGAGATGGGCCAATGAGCTGAGGGGGACTCTACCCACAGTATTAAGTTCTATCTCCTTTATAAAGGTAGAGATGTGTGAGGATTGTCACTTTGCTCATCGCCGATATCATGTTGACCTGCACAGTCACTCCTGCTGCCCGATCTGCTATTTATCACGGGCTTTACAATACTGCGGTGTCCAAAAAGCACCATAAAACCCCGTGTTGGTCGGTTTTGTTTTATTTCCTGTAAAACCCCGTAGATTGTATGGGTGTATATCTAGTCCCACAACCTGGAATTTGTATTTGTTTTGGTGGGTTTTAAGTTAAACAGAATAACGAAAGAGAGTCCCAGCACCAGTTGCACTGAGAATATTACAAACGTCAGCAGAAATTGTCTCCTGGATGATGTGTGATGTCTGTGTAATTCCTCTGGCTAAGCATTCCTTTTGAAAGAATACACGTAGCAAACCAAGTGCATAAAAGGGATAAATCACCTTTCCTCACTGGTGATTTGTGATTGCTCGCTTAAGCCACCTCACGTTTCTGCAGCTCAAAGCAGCGGACAGAAACTTGCTAAGGAGGAAAACAGCAAATTATGCGTTTCCACTAGACTTTTTTTAACGGGAACGAGCACTCAGGCTACACTTTGTGCCACAGTTGAGATTTGTGTGGCTTCATACATTTCCCATGACCATCCAAATATTCATGAAGAATTAATAACATGGTCCTGCTTTTAGCAAGTTCCGTTCATTCTTATTTGTATCTGGCTATAATCAGCACTGAGACCCCAAATATTGGATGACTGCATTTGATTCTTGAGTTCTTTTCTTTTTGTTTATGTCAAAGCAAATTAGCTGGAAGGAGCCTGACGAGGAAATCGAGCAAACTGTGGAAGGTCGCGAGGGCATTTCTCTGAAATATAATATAATAAGTACAATTTCAACAATGACAAATCCCATTCACCTCTTTTGTTTGCTTGAAGTGTTTAGAATTATTTTTAACTGTCTTTTTAACAAATAAAATTGTTCTAGAAGTTTGTCATACATTTGAATTTCATTAATTTTAGAATGTTTTCCAAGCATCTAAAATTAAACAGATGTCATCAGGCTCATTTAGACCTCAAATAACCCTTGCAACAAAACCAATTACTCAAGGGTCAGTGGGAAGACGGAATTTTGTAATAAAGAAAAGTTAAGAAGTTAAAAAAGAAAATTAAGAAGAAATAATGACAACTCCATATCCACACAATTACTAGTGCAACAACCAAAGATCTGTTTTATGATTGGGGGAAAGGGTGGAGCCAAAGAGTGAGAGTTCAGGAAAGCTGATTTATTTCCTGAATTCCTTGATTGATCCCTTTCCCATGGCTATTAATCAATAAATCTTTCCTCCAGCTTTCCAGCTCTATGGTGGGGACGGGTAAGAGGACAAAGGTTTGGGTTTGCTCTGAGAGATGGTCCTATTGGTCAAAGAAATGTCCAAAACATCGTGATGATCTCTGGGAAAGTGCAATCCAAGGAAACAGAGGAAACACTGACTGCAATACCATCCTCTAAACAACACTTCCACCTCCTGTGAAAAGGAAGGGGTTTGATTTTGCCTTGTAAGCACAAATTGCAATTTGCTGGGGAGATTTTAGGCTGCAGAAAAGGTTTGCATCTCTACTGGCCCCTTTGAAATTGCCGCCTCCTCAGCCAAGACGCAGCTCCGTGAGCAGCTGAGCTGATGTTCGGCATAAATGGGGAGGCAGGTCTGCAAGCAGAGAGCTGGGGGAGAGGGCAGAGGCTGACATCAAGCCAGGGCAAGGACCAGTTGGAAACTGGCCGGAGAAAGCGCTGCGGGAGTGTTCCCCAGCAGAGATCTCGAGGGGCAAAGCTGCGCCAGGACAAGATGCTTGGGAGGATAAATGGCTTCTGTTGGCCTTAGAGAAAGGGAAGCTTAAAAACGTGGTAGAAAGCCAATTGCCTTCCCCTTTCCCACATCTGGCCAAGAGGAACTGGGTTCCCAGCCCTGCAAGCGTCTCCAGATTTACAGCGGTGTGTCTGAGATCAGACACCAAAAATCCAACCGTTGTGCTTTCTTCACTTAAAATTAGCAGCCGGGTTTTACTTCGCTGAGCAGGAGAGAAAATGAAAATTGCTTTTCCTTTGTAACCTGAGAGGCTTAGCTGAGTCCTCCTGCCAGACTGCACAGCTCTGCAGTGGCCCCTGCCCTAAACTATACCACCCTACTCAGCTGCCAGGACTGCTAAATGGAGAGCGAGAAAAATGAATAATGTATGGTATGAAAACTGTATTACCATAACTTAAAAATCCTGCTGCCAGAGGCTGAAGATCTCTCTGAAATACTATCAAGCGCAGTGGAAAGGGAGTGGAGGGCTCACATCTGACAAGGAGTTTAATCACTGACCTCTGAAAATCACAGTTTAGCTTTTTCTGGTTTTTTTACCCCACGGTAGCTGTAACTCTCCATCCGACCCACCATTAACTTTCTACAAATTGTAACAGATGATTTATAAAAACTCCCCTTATTGCCTTGACCTATTTTATGTCTGCTCTCGCCTCCTACGCAGCTGTATCCTGTGGTCTCAGTTGGTTCAGTAGACATGCTGGCTTGTTACTTTGGGACGCGAGTCAGTAGCTCAAGTCACGCAGGGCATTCCCAGAGAGACACCACAGCCCAGCAGAGCTTCAGTCCACAGGAGCTGGTCTGGAAGAGAAAAGACCGTGGCAGACTCTGTGGAAAATTCACACTGATGAGCAACAGGTAGAAGTTCCTTGAATGACGCGGGCTGTTCTGAGCACCGCTGGGGAAGGAGTGAGCACTCCACTTCGAAGAACCTTCCAGACCGGTGTCAGGGCTCTGGCGTCCATCCAGCTGAGCTACCATGGGGATCAGTGTCCTGAACGGTGAAGAGTAACTTACAGCATGGGGGGACGCAAAGCTAGTAGGGAGCTCTCCAAAACAGCCACACTCCTGCAGAAGCTCTTAGGCAGAGTGGGGGCCCTGAGATCCACTCAGCCACACAGAGTTACAACGGAAAGTAAAAATGCTACAGGGGAAATAATTCCATTTTCAGGCTGCTCCTTCATCGTAAAAATACAGAAAAAAAAACACTCAAAACTTTTTTATTTCTGAGAGGCCAAAGAGCAGGAGAGGTTGAAGGAAGATCTCATGGATGAGGGTCCTCAGTGTCTTCACTGTGCCAGGCTTCAAAGCTGCACGGGATCCCTTCTGCTGCTACGCCCACCGCCAGCCTCAGAGGAGACTTTGCTTAGCACAGCCCTGGCCGAGCTATCAACCCATCACCGGTAAACAACCCCAGATAACAGACGGCAGCAAACCGTCGGTTGTGAGCTCGTACGGAGTTTTCCTAGCAATAAGATCACCAGACCTGCCGGGAGTTTGTTTCGGTTACAGCAGCAGATGCTGCCGCAGAGAGAAACGCACCGCGCTGACTTCAGCCTGGACCGAAAGCAAACAAACCTCCTCAGATTTCTGGGTTTCAGTAGGGTTTTTGGGTCTGTTTTTCACATTTTCCTCCCCTTAGTGCGTTCCAGGTTTAAAAAAACAAAGGCTGCTCGTGATGGAGGAGCAATAGTGGCTTTCATATTTAATAACTCTTAAATCTTGTTCAACATGTGGCAATTGTTAGGTAGATTTGAGCTGCAATTAAAGAGGCACCCTTCTTTCTCTTCAGCAACAATATAGGCTCTTAATCCGACTAAAACCATCATATTTTAAGAGCTGAGATCATCCTGAGGCAAATGGTATCAAACTTAACATGGGTCTGTTTTTCATAGGCAAGTTTAAAAGTTAAAGTTCACTTTCCTAGAAGTCTTCCATTAAAGAGACGGCGGCTCTGAGCGCTCTTTTCAAGTATCCACAGGTACCTATATCATACAGAACAACATCTGGGGGTCGGAGGGGAGAGGGCAATTACTGAAATTCCTTTGTGAAGGCCCTTTTTCTTTAAGAGTCTGAGTTAGGACTCTAACTAGAAGCGAGATGAGGGGGTTTTGTTGCGTGATTATAGATTCGACTGCAGATAAAAGTGCTATTTGTGTGACTCAGCCCTCGCGGTGCTCCCAGGTCTGATGCGGATAACTGATAAAGGCTGAGAAAGACAGGAATAAACAGCGATAAAACCACCGGGCGCAGTTTGGCTGAGAACCAAAACACATGTTTAATAAAACCTGCACGGCTGATGGGCAGACTTTTTTGTTTCCTGTTGTGGTGCTGAGGTGGCTGTAAATACCCGTAAGGAATCTGGGATGAACCCGGTTTGTAGCATCACTGCGGTCCGGTGGCCGGGCTGGCAGGTTGTGCCCTGACTTGCTCCCACGGGGGCACTGGGCTGGGGTCAGGACGCCGAGCTCGGGGCTCCGGTTAGTTTTGCAGTTTTGGGGTTTACCGTTCATTTTTTTCAACTGCAACCTGAGGAAATAGCTGCCGGAGGACCAACGGCAGGTAGCAGGGCTGGAAGCTGATAGTGATGGTGAGCAAAGAACCACACTGATAGAGGGAAAACATTTCCTTTCCAGCCTTGTCCATATTTCACATCCAAGCTCCCAGTTGCACCTCAGAGCATTAGTTCAGGTGCCTCAAAATCCCCGCTTTCCCATGATAGCTCCCACTCCCTAATCAGCTGCTGTTCCTAATGCCTGACTCCCTCCCCTTTTTCTTCCTCCGTTTTTCACCGGCCTTACACTCCAGAGCAATTTTAGCAACAGGCAGGAGTCCTTGCTCTGATTTACAGCCTTCGTCTGTGCAAAGGAACGAAAGCCGCCGTGACAGCAGCACTGTCTTTCAGAGGATCCGTACCAAGAGGTATCTATTAATATCCTCTAGCCGTGCTGCTAAACCCCTACGTCCTCCTTGGAAAAGGTAATCCTGTATTGTAAAGGCTCGACAAATGAGAACACCAAGGGACTTCCCTCATTTGTAAGACCTGCAAATGGCTTGAATGGAAATACCCGAACAAACTATCAAAGTTTTGTGGAGGGCACAAAATTGGAGAGGGAACAAATAACGAGGAACAAGGGATTTGAATCCACTGGTTGCCTGGGCCAGTGAATGGAAAATGCAGTTTAATGTACAGAAACATAAAATAATAAGTCTGGGGCCAGCAAACCAGACAGAAGGATATTATACTGAATGGCGATGCATCATATTGACCAGAGAAGGGATTTAGAGGTCACAGCAGAAAAATCCTTGAAGCCTTAAACTTGGCTAAAATGAAAATAACTAGAGGAAAGGAGCACAGCGGTGGAGGTGAAGGGAAGGGACGCAGGCTTCCTCTGCTGTCTGTGCAGCAACGCAGCACCGGGACTTTGCTCTAACTGGCACCATCCCATCACCGGCCGGGCAGCGGAACGCGGAGACGTTGGGGTGACCGGTCCGCTGTGCAGCCCAGCTCCTGCCTCAGCCCGGCATGCCGTCCCCATGGCTTGCCCTCCAACGGGCACGGAGGAACAGGCAGCCCAAGGTGTTCACCTGGCACTAGTAAAGCACAGGGGATGCTGCGCGAGGTCACTCCAAGGCTTAGCGATGCTGCTTGGCAGGAATGCAGGAACCCAGACCCCCGGCTCGTTTGCTCATCTGCTTGTTCTTTGCTTTTGGCACTGACAAGCAAGAAAAGCCAAAGCAGCTGTCCTGGTGCCCCCCTGCAGGCACAGCAGGTTTGCTCTGAGCACAGACCAGCCGCCTGAATCCTGCAGCCACCCAGGGGACTGCGAACCTGCGTGTCTGTAGCCATATGACCTTAGTGATGTATTTGCGTTGCCCTGTCAGAGGTAAAGTGGAATGAGCAGTGTCACTGAGAAATTTTCCTTCTCCTTGCTCTGCCAGAGTACTTCATCCCTCTTCCCTCACAGCTTCCCTACAAAAACTTCAATCAAACGAAATTTTGGAATCCGCTCCCCTCCCAGCCGATTCCCTGTTTGGACTGGTACCTTCCCCCATTCCTGCTTCTGCAACTGTAAATACAAATAAACAACCTTTAAGCTTTGCTGAGCTGCAGGTAAAGGGCTCCACAAGCTCAGTAGCAATATCCTTGGAGTATGCCGGTCCCCATAGGTGCTGATCTGGGGCATTGAGGGGAATATATACACGATGGGAAATGGTGAGCAAATTCAGCATCGGCCTGAATCAGCAGCTCTCATACACACAACCCCAGCCTTGTAAGATGGATTTGTCCAAAGGACCAGGCAGGGAACTGTTTTCTCAGGTCCTGGCTTGCTGGGTGAGTGCATTACCTCTGTTTGCTCCAGAGTTAATTCTGGTTTTTTCCACCTGGGGGAGCAGCCGAGGTTCAAAGCCAGCCTGCCAGCACAGGTCCTTGTCCCTGGGAGGTCAGGACCGGGTAAACACCCTTGGGGATATGTTGAGCATCCCGAGGATGCGAGCACCAGAAGTCCCCATCCCTCTCCCTCCTCTGCTGTCCCTCCACAATCCATTGCTCTCCGCATCCCTCCCCCAAAGCCCGCCGGGGACAGGGCAGGAAGGGCGGTGGGGAGCAGAGGGGGTCCCAGCCGCTGCTGAGCAGGCAGGTACTGCGGCTGGTGCCTGGCAGAGGTGCCTGGTCCAGCCAGGCGGGCTGAGGGCTCTCAGCCAAGTGAGGAGCTTGCTAGAGAGGTGACATCTGGCAGTCACCGGCACTGTCTGTTCCTCGGCTGCTCTGCCTCTGGCTGTTTTCTTGCATAAATGGATAGATAATCTGGACGTATTCCAGCTTGAATTAGTGCACACGTGATGCTCAGAAACTTGAGGACAGAAATATATCGCTGACCTATTGTGATGTCTAAAATACAGGGCTTGGAATTGCTTCCAGGTCCCCGGTCCAGATGCCTGTCCTGGCTGTCTCCCAACTCCCGCGGCAGGTGAGACAGATGTTGGACCTGCTTTCTTGCCCTGCTCCTATGTTTCCATGGGGGGAAAAAAAAATGGGGGCACAGGCCCGCTGCCACAGCAAAGGACTAAGGGACTAATGTGGCCACACGTCCCCGTGCAGAGACTTGCCCACAGCCAAGGTGGAGCCTGGTGCAACCCCTGAGGTCTAGATTTTTACACGCACGTTGCACGGAAGTGTTAATACACACCATTCGATAACCTGTGGGTTCGCTCTGTGACAATTTCTTGCTGAATAAATAAGATTTTCCTGCTGTCAGTACCCTTCCTTTTCAGAGGCAGAACGACCTGCATCCTGCACAAGCATCAAGGAGATCAAAATGTTGTTTGGTGCCATAATACCTCATCTCTGCCAGCTGCATCCTCTTTCTGCTACTCACCATATTTGAAATGTATATACAAGGTAAATTAAAGTTTCCTTCTTCCTTTTGTCTTTTTATTTCTGTTCCCTGTTCAGCAAACGCTTGCACCCACAGCCCTTTGCTACCGATCCCTATTTTCCAAAGCAGGCTTAAAACCAGCAACCAAGCGACACAGGAAGGTGAGACTGAATGCAATCTCCTGTACGTGACTCTCAGAGGTTTTCTAAAAGAAGAGTCAGAAGAGACTTCGGAGCGGGCAGCTCTTTTCTGTGCCTACTACTGATCCCAGCAGGAGTTAAAACCCAGCCCTTAAGGTGCTTTATTGTCTTCATGAGCCGGCTGTCAGAGTAGACGAGCAGTGCTAGCTCCTGCCCTTCCAACAGCGTACAAACTGTTAAAAGACAAGAAAAACGACAATAATAAACATGCGTGAGCTTGCTGCAGCTGTGCCTGTCAGCTCCAGACATTAGTGTGGCTAATTCCGATTGGGAACAGTTCCTGGGCTTGGTGATAAATTAATCCCGACTCTGATAGTAGGTAAAGATTTCTTTAGGCATAAGCCGAAAGAAAACTTCCCAAACTGCTTACGAAATCCCCTTTACAGTTATTTTGGTGACTACACACCAAAATATTCAGTCTGTGTAACTTTTTTGGACATGGTGCGCTCTATTTTTTATTTTGATTATATGATATTAGAATAGGATACGCTTCATCTAACAGCAGAAGGATTACGCGCAGGCTTGCACCGAAATTGCAGAAGTATGAAGTACAACCGACGGGGGTTATGTCTGTGTTCCTGGAGAGAAGCGACAACTGCTCCATAGGACAAAGCGGTGCCCCCGGACCCCTCCTGAGAAGGGCCTGAATTTTATTTCAGATGGCTGGTTTTGGAAAAAAACACCGACTGGCTGCTAAAATCAGGAAATATAATACCATTCCCTGATTTTTTTTTCCATCCGTGCTGTGTCAGGGTGGGTCCGTTGGCAGGATGTTGGCCCAGAGGACAAGGAGAAGACCCCTGGCTGAATGACAGTTCCCAGGATCATGATTCCCGTTAGCCAGTGCCTGGGAGAGACATCAGCACAAGGACGCTGGGGCAACTGGACATCTCCTGCCATCCAGGCTGCATCCTGCCCCCCGCCGCCTCTCTAATTCCTCTGCTTTCTCCCCGACGTTCATGCTCACTCAGCGCGTTCATTTTGCAGTTCCAGGAGCTCTGGTTTTCAAGAAGCCGTTCGCCTGGGCAGTTCCACCGCGCCCCCGTGAATAGCTTCATTCGGGAACAACAAATACAAACAGAGGGAAGGCTGCTGGCCACAAGGATTCCTTTATGCCGCGTCATGAATTGTTGGCCAGTGGCCATTCAGCGTTGAAAGGCAAGAGCCACCTGTGTCAGGTGTGTTTGAAGTTCGTATTGACTCCTGCCCACCACTATTTGCCTGATGGACAACATCAGAGAAAGGTGCATTTAGTCATTAATTTTTGCCTGACACGGGGAACAGAAATGAAAAGGAGCCCTTTTCCTCCAGGCACAGCTTTTGTTTTCCAGTGTGATCAGTCAACTACCAGCTCTGCGTCACCCAGCACGGGCCAAACCCAGGTCTAGAGTGTCAGGGACATTTCAGGGTCCCCTCCTGCCCCAGCAGCCCACAGCCAGCGGGACCCCGCGTCCGCCTGGTCCCCGCACACCCTCCTCTCCGCCCGACCTCGCTGGATGTTAAGATCCGCTCAGCCTCCCACAGTGCGGCTCCCTGGGAATGGATTAGAGAGCAAGCTGTGTGGTATATTTGTTATGGCCATGACTTCCATGGAGAAAACTGTGACTTCTAGCAGTTTTTGTAGAGTTTGTAACCCCAGCCAGCCTGCTACTGCCTCCTTCATGAATTTTTACAGCTTTGGCTCCGTTCGTGAGCGGTAGAGTAGAGAAGGGAGGTTTTTAATGGATTTAAGTTATTAGTTACGTATTACCAAAGGGTGTAACACTCTTTATGTTGTAAAATAAAGTCCATTTGTCTTCTCTCCATTTCCCACAGCACACAGTGCCCCATTGTTGGTTTCTCTCTGAAGGTGGCCGTGGGGAGTTTTGGGCCATGCCAGTGCATCAGCCGCGGTTACAATGATTGCTGCGGGTGCAGGATATCACAGAACCACAGAATCACAGAGTGGTAGCAGTGGGAAGGGACCTCTGAAGATCATCTGGAATATTATACCAGTCCCAGCTCATAGGAGACCCTGGGGACCCCCATCCATCTCATGTGGGAATCCTCTTCCCAACAAAAAGGGGGGACCAAAGGTGGAAGCGTGCGTGGTGTGACTCAGTCGGGAGGGCTGGAGGGTCTGTAAAGGGTTTTGGAGCTGAGGGCTCAGCGATGGGATGTGCCACTGGAGGGTTTACAGGGTTTCCTTTCTGCTCCCTAATGGGAAACTCTGCAGGAGGAAAGTTAGGATCTCTACCTGTCCTGGCTCACCTCACCAGTGACTAAAACTTCCCCCTTCCACACACACACTTTCCCAAGTGGGATAAATTTGCACCATCTGGCTGCAGACTTGGCAGTGGCCTTTGCGCGGATGTTGTGGGGGGCAGAATTTGCTCGATTAGTACAAATACCATCTGTACGCTCGGTTCAGAGCAGCGCAGTGTTTTAGAAACAGCCCCTTTTGCTTATACAAGGACTAGCGACATAGCCAAAATCTGCAGCACGTATCTGCTTTTCTCAAACAATTATTGGTGAGTAGCCAATATTTGTTACTTTCCTCCAGAACAATGAATAAACTACGGCACACAGACAACTGGTCGCTTCGGACGTTAATGTCGGACAAGAAACCCCGCGCTCTAAATGACTTAAACCAATTTATCTCCAGTTAAAAAGTAGAGACAGGCAAGAAAAAGCCATTAAATTCTGTTTAAAACCACTTGAATCTGTTTTAGCTTCGTTATCCATTGGAGGAGGGGGGTAAATCCAATCCCTTTTCACAGGCTTTGTTTTATAACTGAGGCAGCTGTAGGAGTTTTACTTTGGTGAGTTTTTCCTGACCTAAAACGTCTTCATCTGTCTAATAATAGTTTAACAGTTAAACAGCAGTCCAAAACCTTATTTCTTCAGACAGTAAAATTAAGGGAAGGGCTCTTCCCGCCCTCCTGCATCTTCTCTCCTACCATCACAAACGTGAATAAAGCCGCGCAGGAAAAGCAAAGCTCAGAGACCTGTCAGGGTCCGTTTTATGGCTGTTGTCTGACTGCATCATGAGATCTTCAGGGACTGCCTCTTACACGTCATCTGTCACTCAGAGACTGAAAAGAAACAAAAGAAACCAGGGGAACTTCCTCCCAAATCATCCAGTCCTGATCCTGCAACCATTTATTACGGGGCTTCGGTGGGATTATTCCCCGGAGCAGTCGGACCTCCGTCCCACCCACACTTTGGAACGCGTTTAGCATCGCACATCTCGGCATGTGCATGGCCTGCGTGAAATCCACAGGGGCTCCTCACCTGCCCGAGTTTTCCACGAGTGTTCAAGCATGTCCTGGCACAGGGCACCCGGTGTTTTCCGAGCTGCCCCGTGCACTTGGAAGGAATCCACCTAAATATTTACATGTATTTTGCTCCTATAGTAACAAGAATATTGCGATGGTATGTCTCGCATAAACGCGCTGAGCTCTATTCCAGCGTTACGCCGTTGGTTTAGACAGCACGCCGAGGCGGTCCCTTGTTCACAAGGATGCGGGAAGCATCTCAGCAGCTTCTCATGGGAAGAAATAAAGCACGGCGCGGGGGGGGGGGGTGTCAAAAAAACAAACGATAAAAGGAGGGTTTGCGAATGTGACTGCTGCCGGGTTGGAGGGCAGCCCCTCTCCTGCGGCTCCCCGGGCCGCGCAGCTGCCGGCAGGCGGCAGAGCAGCGGGGCCGGGCCGGGCTGCGGGCGGGGAGCGGCGCGGGGCGGCCCCGGCGAACGGCCGGCGGCGAGCGGCGGTTCCCCCCGCCCCGCTCCGCCACCGCTCCCGAGCCGGACATCGCAGGGCTTGGAGAAATTCAAACCGATCCCATTAGCTGCTGCTCTTTTCGGGAAAGGCGGGCTGCTGCCTGCGGAGGTGAGGCAGTGCCCGTGCCCCCTCCCGGGGCTGCCCGGACTGCGGTCCGTTCCGAGTTTTAGCCGGCATCATTAATTGCACTCTCCGTTCTGGATTTGAAGAAAAGACGTGTTACCCTCCACATTTCAAGGTTTACTCGGGTCAATCTTGTATCTTCGCTAAGGGGAATTTTGCCTGGATAAACCGGTAAAATTTGAGCTTTTGTTCAATTGCGGCACAAAGCAGCGTGAGAGGTGGGGAGAGGTGTTAGAGGGAACTGCCTCGTTCCTCTGCGAAGAGTCTGAGGATCACGCCGTGTGTTTGTTATGAAGTTGGGCAAACTCCGCAAAAACCTCCCTCCTTCATCCCTATTTCGAAGTTACAAGTTAGTTTGCGAATTTACCTCTCCTGCACCTTAGTCTTGCTGACTGACACAGTCATGCAAACATGGAATTGCATGAAAACACCATGGAAAAGGAAAAAAAAAGGCAAAGAAAATAATTTCTGAAATCGTATTTGCACAAAGAAACGAAAGCCTCTTGGGTTTCCAACAGTAAATTCTAAGAATAATTCTGTCAGGGGAAGACTGGCATTAAAAAAAAAAAAGTCATATAATAAATCAGTACAGGAAAATCACATTTTATGCTCACCAAAGACAAAGCTTATGAAATAACCGGTGTTAAATTACTCGCTGAGCTTTGATCCTAAGACGAGCTCTGTCCTGCAGTAGCAGTACAGAATTTAGTCCGTCATTCTCAGAGGTACTAAAAGCCCTTACGTTTATATAGGTGGTTATAGATCTTGTTTCTACATAAAATTTCATGCTTTTATAAAAATAAATTCCAAAGCAAATGTAACTTTCAGAGCCATCGTTACCCAGGGGTTTACTGACAGGCTCGTTAACTCCTGGTAAACGCTGGGTCCAGCCACTCCACTCAGTCTCGTCTCTTCTTTAGAGGCTGCTGAGATTTATTTTCCAAATAACACTATGAACGTGCTGCTCACTAAGTTGCTCTTTCAGTGAAACTCTAGAAAAAAAGTCCTCTAGTTTGGTGGCCTTATCTGGCATTTTACAGGTGTAACCGAGAGCCCCATTGTTGCTTAACAAGGGAGGTTTTGGGCTTGGCCAGGAGATAATTGCTCCAGGAGTGAGCTACCGTTAATCCCGGGCTGTGCGCTTGGTGCTGACCTGCATCCCTCCTGTTTACATCGGCAGGATTTTTAGGGCCAAATTTTGCAGCTAATTGCAGCAGAACAAGTCTGGATTCCTAAATCTCCCTCCCCAGGCGTGGAGCTCCTTCGGCTTTGACACCAAAATTCAGGGCTGATCCTGCGGCTGCTGAAGTCGGTGGGTCTTGTCTCGCAGCAAAACACAGGAAAAACCTGAGCTGGGCCCTCTCCCAGATTTCCTTCGGGCAATCAATGAGAGCAATTAGGGGCTCTCCTAAGGCTCTGCCTTATCTCCTCCTGCCGCAAGCCCGGGACGGTGGAGCCTGGGTGGTATGGGGAGGTGTCACTATTAGAGAGGCTGTAGAGGGGATTAATACCGCTGTGAGCGACATTATGTCGTGTCAGAAATCGTTGTGAAAAGAGCAGGAGCTGGAACTCCAAGCTTTCAGCTTTAAGCCCTGAACTTGGGGCTATGCAGCAAGATGAAAGCATCGGTTGTTTAATGCTTTCCCGTCAAGAAGTGAGAAATCTCAATGCATTTAAAGGCATTCCCTGTTTTTTAATACCCAAGTCAAGAGACCGATTTGATGTCAGTGCTCGCCACGTTCCCCCGTTACGCTCCCTGAAGCGCTACACCAGCCCGGCAGGGAGAGGCTGAAAACCATCGGCAAAAAGGCGACGGAGCAGCATCACAGCCCGACGCTCAGGCTCCCTCCCCAGCCCTGAGACCCAGTCGTGATGCAGATCTAAAGGCACCACAGAAAAAGTCGAGCCATCCTGGTCTCTGCTGGAGGAAAGCGCAGGTGAAATCATTGGGTTGCTGAGACACCGGTAGACAGCGACATGATGAAATAATTCATTAGGAAGAGATTTTTTTTTTTATTAGCCCTGCGGAATTTCCCGGTTTGTTGGTAAATCTGTTTCAGTGGCCGCAGCTTTGCTGTCGCCCACTGCAAACAGCGTGGCCGTGGGAATGTTTTGGTGGCAAATGATTTATTCAACAAAAATGCAAATTCTGCGCTGAATGCCGTGTTCACAGTCAGGAATTTGAGCCGCACACGGCAGGCAGCACAGAGAATACAGGTTGGCTGGTTTCTTCAGCAAATTTTCCACCCAAATCAAACACATCCACCCCTACCTGTGCATGATGAAGTAAGAAAACACAGAGGCAGTTTTCAGCCCGGTGCCCATCTCCCCAGGCTCACGCTGGGATGGACAGCGATGCGGCGCAGAACCGCGGCGCTGAGGTGCTTTGGATCAGCTCTACGTTTATTTAACATTCAGAAAATGCAGCACTGGGGGGAAAAATCGCCACGATTTTAAAGGGCTTGGAACAGGTCCTGCTTTTCTATAGGCAGTTGATATCCTCTATAATGTGTAATTATTCAGTACTAACTCTGCCATTATAGAATTATAGGAAGGGCAATTACCAGCCACGCTGAAGGTACCTGGTAACGCTGGTCACCAGCTGATATTTCTTTTCTGTCAGGAAACAGATGAAAGCAGCTTTGGCCCAAGCGAAACATAGAGGTTAACGCCAGGACATTGCAGCACAATTTTCAAATCAAGAAACTATTTGTGGGAACAAAGGGCAGAGGTGGAGGCAATGTTTTCCCCCTCGTAATGCCTGTCAAAACAGCCTCACGCTCTTTCCTTCCCAATGTACGCACGCAGAAAATATCCACGCTGGTATTTTGGACTTCAAATTTAAGGCACCTCCGGGAGGCTTATAAAATGGAAGAGAGGAATAATGAATCTAAAAAATATAAAGCAAAACTTACTTTTTTTTTTTTAAAAAAAAAAGCAGGGTTATTTTTTCTGAAGGCGAACTAGATCTGTTGGGGACGTTGTATTTTAAATGTCTGCATCGAGAAGATAAAACTGATGGAAATTGCTGTAATAAACCCATATATCCAAGATCAAAATAATGGTATATTTGAGCCAATCCTTCTTAAACCACCCTGCCAAGCAGACACGATGACTTCAGTGAAATGACTCGGGTAGGTAAAATACACAGGTAGGGCTGATTATTAGGGCACGTGTAATTTTCCACCAGGACTTGATATGATTTGAGAAATTGTCATGTATTTAGTGGATTTTGACTGGAAGCTTGTGTGCGCACACCTCTGCAGTTCTGACTGCGGGTTGTGTTGAATCAGCTCAACTGTGTGTGAAAACAGCTCGGAAAACCAGTTGCCTCGAATTATTTTGTCACTTCTGTATGAGAAGGTGCTTGTTCTTGCTCCCATCGGGGCTCGTTCCCCGTTGACTTCAACGGCAACAGGAACAGCCAAAAATATGGACAGAGAAGTCACCAGGAAAGATTGTCGGTGTTTTTCTGTCATTACCGTAGGCAAAAGGTGCCCCTTGCTCTGTAGGAAAAAGCACATCTGTAATTTAAACCGACAAACACATGTTCTAACTTGAAACAATAATTTTCATCACCAAAAATATGTAAAAAATAAATCAATGAAAAATTTAGTTGAGAGGTTTAATCAAACAAACGATTAAAGATGCCCACGCTGCCCATCCTTTTGTTTTACCACTATTTATTTTTCTCAGAGATAAACCTTTATTTTCCAAAAGGTTATGAAAATCACTGCCTTAAATTAATCCCCCTCTCATCAGACGTAACTTAAATCACTGAATATACCATTGTACAACCATGTTCTGTGTGTCATTTCGGAAATAAAGAACCTCTTCCTTGGGTTGTTTTGTTTTGTTTTGTTTTGTTTTGTTTTGTTTTGTTTTGTTTTGTTTTGTTTTGTTTTGTTTTGTTTTGTTTTGTTTTGTTTTGTTTTTAAGTACCGGTTTCAAGAGAAGAGGGAGATTTATTTAAAGAGAAATTTTCCTCCTCGGAGAAAACTGTTTGAAAAGCGACACTCACACATGGAGCCTTTGCCTATCGCAGCATCTCCCAGTTGCTAAAGGAGTTTAATAATCTGAAAGGAAGAGGCTGTAAAATCTAAAGATGCTTTAAATGTGCCCCCTCGCCAGGTTTTTGCATGGCTGGCTGGCTCCCGAGTGAGGAATTTGGGGCAGTTATTTGTTATTTTTAAACGTGTTGGACAAGGCTCCTGAGTTTTCCTCTTTCTCTCTCTCCTTTTTTTTTTCCAGTGACAGAAGTCGTGACTTTTTCAATGTGATTTTTGCAATAAGGAGCAGCCGGTGACTGTGAGGAACTCCGCAGCGGTTTGAGCTCCTGCTTCTTTGCAGAATCGGGAGTTTTAATGAGCTCGCAGCAGTCTGAGCACTGTCCCGAGTAAGTAACTGACTTTGGTGATATTGCTGACGTGACCGGAATTACTAGTCAAATTAAAAATTAACTCCAGCCTTTTGGAATGATCTTCAGTATGAAGCTGAACTTCGCACAATTCTCCTTAAAAAAAGCAACAGTTAAGGGAGAATTAGGGATGGCTGGAAAAGCACGGCCCTTGTAAAAGTGAACGGGGGTGAATCCAGCACATCTGGGCACCAATTATACCAAGAACATATAAAAATTTAACAGGGAGCGGTGTCCTTCCTGGAAGTGTTTAAGCTGTTCCACAGCAGCGTAAGCCTTTATCCCTGCAATGCAATTTTTAAATCAACTGCAGAAATTTCTAGAAAACTTAAAATCTATCAGGATGCTTCCCTGGGCCTGTGAAAGCACCTTCCACAGGGAAGATTTTCACTGGAGACGGGGTTTATTTTTCGGACCGGACAGCCGCTTGGTTCCCCGTGAATTCCTTTCCCCAGTAATCCTCTCCGGCTGCTTTGTGCAGGGCCAGTCCTGCGTGTTCAGCCGTGCGCTGTGCCCGGGGTCAGCAGCCTGCACACAGAGTGCTCCTTACACACACCCGCAGTCTCTAAGATTGGACCTTTTATCGAAGCTTATTTCTCAAACAACCCCAGAAGGGTCATACGTAAAACTGAAGAACCCCATTTAAGGACCCAACTCGCTTCCTATGGAAACAGAAGGGAGCGGGACCGTGTGGAGTCAGGAAAACACGTCTGGCCATCAAAAGCGGGCGCACAAAAGACATGTCAGAGCGGCATTTCCTACCTCGTGAAGCCGCTTTCCCCCCGATGCAGCTCTACAAATACAATAGTGCATTGATTGAATCTTAAACTCACCAGACTTCAATAAATTCTGAAAGCGTATGGAGCTAAAATTGAAGCAAGGGACACGCAGTGCGTTAGTCCTTCTCAAAATAATAACTTAATAACTCTCCAAAAAGCATAGTGCTTTAGGAAAGGCAACCCAGATGGGGACATATAAAATAAAGCTATAAAGTTTCCTTCAAATGTATTTTAATCATTGCTAAATATTTACATTTAATAAGCACCAGTTTTTATTGCAAGAGAGATGTAATTATACTTATCATTCATGGAAAAATGGAGTTTTAATAGCCTGTACATTGATTTGCTGGGATGAAATCGTGTCCTAAAACTATGTCGCTCACTCTCCCCGGGGAATGCGTTCCATATGTGAATGCAAAACAGATGAGGATTTTTTTATCAGTGCACAAACTGGATCAGCTCTATTTCTCATTGTCTCTGTTACATTTAACAGAAGTCTTCACCTCTGATGTTTAATAACTAGAAGCACTTTATCAGGCTTTTACAACCCTCTTACTAAGGTTATTTATTTAGGAAACACTAACAGGAGGAGTAGCAACACCTTGATATTGACTCCTGTTGGTTATTTTATCAATAATTCGTGGCCACGTTCGATGTATCAGAGACAAACAAAGCTGCTCACAGGGACTGCGCTGCTTTGCCAAGCCGGGTCAACAGAGGAGGAAAGGAAAAGTCCATCAGGCTCAATGAATCTGCAAAAATGATCCCTCATTTTTGTATTAGCATTATTTATCCGCCCTTTTTTATTTCTTCTCTCTTCTCTCTTTGTTCCCCTGGTTTCCCTGCTCGCTGCACTCGCAGTCCCAGCTCTCAGGACGGTTTTCAGCAGCTCTCCTCAGCCAACACAAGCAGCTCCCGGACGGCTCATTCTCCTCCGTGGGGCAGCTCTGCCGCAGGGACCAGACTGGCTTGCCCAGAACCATCCGTCACCTGTAATCTTTGGTCAGTTGTTCTTTTGTGAAAGTTATGGGCATTAAAAAAAAAAAGCAAACCCTACAACCTAATAGAAGGTCTAACAGAAGAAAGAGCTGAATTTTAGGAACTCACGGCAGTGACACTGTGGACATCAAGTGCAGAGAACCGCTTGACCTGGCACCTTCTGGAATATTGGCTGTCGCAGCACCTGGAGGCTTTTTGTCTTGAAAAGATGTTCAGTGTTTGTACTCTGTAGGCAGCCATGAAAATCTGTATTAACATTATTTATTAGGACTGACAAATGGTTTTTTTCCCCCCATAAATCATGAGTTTCCAGGTGAACTGCAGAAATGAGGAGGAATAAGCTAAACCATTTGAGGGTTATTTTGTTTTGTTATTGCACTTGTGAGCTCCACATTTTCCCAGCAGAAAGATACTGCTGTAGAAATACACTGGCAGAGGGAAAGGCAGAGGGAGCATATAAATGTGAAGAAAAAATATAAGGTTTTAAATATTAACCCTATAAAATGGTCCCTTGGACTTCCCACAGCAGTACAAAGCTCGCTTGGGCCAGTGAATGATAGATGATGTGTGGAGTGGACCAGCCACGGGTCAGCTGTGGGTTTATTCCCACCCTCTTGCACGGGTGCCCATGGTTTTAATACTCCTAAGCCAAGTTTTGCAGGCGGGAACAAGCTTCTTGAAAATTAAATTACCTAAAACAAACATACCCAAAGAGGATATATTTTTCTAGTGTAAATGCAGGTCTTCCACCACTACATGGTCCCAGGCTGTTGTGTGAGCTAAAGCTTCATCCTTTACTCTAACCCTGCAAGAATCCAGTTTAGGCACAGGAATTTAGTGCATTTGAACATATTAATGACGCTGCAATCACAAATATCCACCGCTTGTGGCTACCAGGGGTGTTTGCCTTAAGCTCGTACCTGCAAAGAAACTATTGGCTGTTGCACAATCTCACGCAGACAGAGGATCTCCTGGGATCCTGCCCATACCCAGCACTTCTGGAGAGCTACGGAGTATCTCCTTACTAGAGCTTGCTGTAGCCTGTGCCGTAAGGTAACGGTATACCTGGGTGTAACACCGCATAGGTAAATACTGGAGCTTGCCATCGGTGCTACTTCTGCTTGTTGTAAGGTACCATCATTTGGAAATATTAAACAAAGTGGACCTGTGCTCACTCTTACGAAGGTTAATTGTCCCTGTAGCCATCGTTACCATGTGCTAACGATTACCGCCCTGTTGTCTCCATAGCCCCATAGTGGCTCTTGCAGTGAATTGGGGAACTGCTGCCAGGAAAAGTCCTTTGTGAAATGACCTAATTAGGGGATGGGGGAGCCCAGTGAAAGCAGATTAGGGGCATCTCCGCTGTTCTTGATGCAAGCAACAATTCAAACCACATAAGCAGACACTTAGACTATGGGGATGAGCTAATATTGATTAAACTCTGACATCGGAGACTCCGTGGAAGGCAGGTACAGCTTGCTGGAAGGAAAACAGAGCACTGACTTCACATTTTGCATTAGCTAAAAAATAAAGTGTTTTCATTGACCTCACTGACCAGAAACCAAAAAAGCAAACCACTATCCAAATCAAAGCTATTGGCTCAACTGATTATAATTACTGGACTGCTTGATAAAATTAACCAATGGGTGCTTCAGTAAACCCAAAACTGCACTTGTAGTTTTATTTAGGTGTCCTTGGTTTCTCCTGAAATTGCCCAGTGATTTGGGTATAGCTATAGACAAGGTGAATCATGGACATACCTGTCGAGCTGTGCCCATGCCTCCAGCCATGCTTCCAGGAGGGAGACGCTTTTCTCTCCGCTCCCTGATCAGTCCTCAGCAATGCGAGTGGTTTTGTTGATGGAAGGACATGGCAGGTCACCAAGGGGAAGGTTTAGTAATGTCAACACACCCTCCTCTCCCCTCTTAGCGTGGGGATACATTGATTTTGGCGAACTATTTTTTCATACCTTTATTATTAAGGCAAGAAACAGGTGTCATCTTCATCAAACCGTGGGTAGAGTTCTAGGCGGTGCGATTCACTGCTCTGACGAAACCAACAGATCTGCAGATATCAGGCACTTCATTAACTCTACTCTCATATGTATTTTGGTCCTTCGGTCTTTCTACTAAACGCCTGTGAGGCACCTGTGACAAAAATTAACACATGCAGGTGTGGCACAATTCTCCCTCCTTTCTGCCCACTTCCAGTGCAGGGAAGTTCTGGCTTGTGTTCAGGGCTATTGGATGCTGTGCTGAAACAGGAAAGTTTTGAAATACGATTTCTCTTGTTTTAAATGAGCATTAGTGCATAGTACGAGATCAAACTAAATAAAAGCATATCACAGACATGGTAAGAAAGGCTTTGACAGAATCTAAGACACCGGATAGTTTTGCACGCTCATTTGCCCCGCTCTTGTGATTAGATTTTGGACAACTGAGTTCCGAGGGTGGCTGGGGTCCTTGGAAAATCCCCTGCAGCACAGATACCACAGCGCTCAGCCCCAGGGATGCTCTCATTAACTTAGAGGGTGCAGCCTGCAGCTTTAGCGCTATACAGGTATCACATTCATCTCTGCACATCCTCATTTCTCTCCTTTGCTCCCAAACCCTGTGCTCTTCTGGTGCACGCCAAGCCCAGCCCATCCCATGCCTTTCACCAGCCCTCCTGGAGCCACTGCAGCTAGTCACCACCTCTGACAGCAAAAGCCCAGAGCACTCAGCACCAGCATTTAGCCCACAAAGATTCGGTGCTCGTTGCTGCCCCAGGCTGCTGTCCATCCTGTCTCCATCCCCAGCAGCCCCACGACACAGCAGGACACAAGTCACTGGTGCTTCTGCTCCAGGAGTAGGTTAAACACCCCTTGCATTTCCACACTCTGCCCCAAACCAGGGTTTGGTGTAAAGGCAGAAATGGAGCTTTCAGGAAAGCTGATAAACTCTTCTCCTTCCTGCCAGCTCCACCACCATCTCCAGCTGCTCTGGCCCACAAGACAAATTCCTTAGCCTGTGGAAGGTGTTAAAATCTTGACCAAAGTCCCCAGCCAGCAGCTGCATTTTTTCTTATCCTCAAACCGCTGCTCTGCTTTAAACAGTGTCTTGGATAAGCAACGACCACCTCCCGTTGATCCAGGCAGCGGGGAAGAGCATCTTCTACAACTGTGCAGTGCAACTACAGCAGCATCTTTGATCCAGGCAAGCAGAACTACAGCAAGTGGCTGGGGAGGTTAATTCCCCCATGAATCGTTGCTTTCTTTGCATCTTTATCACATTCCTGGACGCAAGCCATGTTCCTGCAGCTTCTTCACCCTTGATTTTACAAGCGGAGGGAAATGGAAAAGCAGCTGTAATGTCCTTGGCAGATGCTGTTTTACAGTAGCTCAGTAATTACAGTATCTCAGAGACGGGATGGCTGAACCCCTTCGCTTTTGCTGTGGCAGCAGCCAAATGAAGTTCTCACGGGGTTTAGCCGGTGTTTCCTCCTTCATGACGTCGGCCAAGCGGATGCTGGACCACAGGAGCACACACCGGGCAGCCGTTCTCGGGGCTTTCCCAAAATCCTTTGGCCAGCGCAGGGCTGCAAGTGGCAGGTTATACACCATGAGGGAGAAGCGCCTATGTCGCTCCGGTTTGTACTGAATGGCACCAAGTGCTGACGAGGTCTGAGCTGAAAAAACACAGCTGTGTTCAGCAAAGGGCATTTCAAGGACCTGCTTTGCCCCAGCTCTGCTCACCAGCTTTTTCAGATTCCTGTCAGGCTGCAGCAATGAGCTACATGCCGTGCTCTGTATGCACTAAAATTATACAAAGTGATTTCGGTGAAGCAGGATATAATCAGCAGTGCTAAAAGCAGAGCAATAAGGCACGAACAGCACCCAGCGCATCCTCCAAAACACCCTAATTCCTTCCCTTTCTTCACAGCTCCCTCGGTACGGCCCTTCCTTCCAGCGCACTTCTGGCTCTCTCCATCTGGTCCATCTCCAGACGCAGAGCACTGGCTGCTTTCCATCTATACCATATGCCATCTGTCTTAAGCGAACGCAGCAGCGTATCAATGGCTCATCCGACAGAGAGCTATTTAACACTGAAAGCCCTGGAATGGATTTGTTATACGTGGCCTGTGACTAGCTCCATCCCTCGGCTCCTTGCTCGGGCTTGGGAAGTTGGGAGGATGGTACATCAGGAGTGAAGGGTGTGTGCAGGGAAAATAAAATAACAGAGAATTCTCTCGAGGGGAAAAAAACTGTGCCAGCAGCCTTAAGGGATTAATCATCAAGTAGAATAATATTTACCACTGCAGTCAACGCGACTCTTGCCGTAGGAAAAGCTGATGTTCCAACCTGTGAGAGTTTCTAAGAGCTTGTACAAGACACAAACGACTTTATTTCAGTTTTCAGCTGAAATCCTTTACTAGGTGCTATTTTATGCTTCACTTCAGATGATTCCCAGTTTGCTTTGCATGTCTGTGTGGTTTCTTCACCCCTGTACCTAGTCAGGTAACTCTGAAGGATGCTCTGCCAGCAGAATCCTGCAGGCAATGGCACTGGGAGCCTCACCAGCGGCTGTTTGCTCAGGCAGCAAAAGCTGGCGTTGGTTTGAGCACTTCAGAACACAGCCCCAAGCTGGACTTAACATAAAAGAAGTGGCCAGCATGAATTCAGCCTCGTCTGAAGGGCAATTTGATCACTGAACTGTCGAGTCAAACCTTCACTAGAGCAGGGAGTTGTGGTGCAGCCGCTGGCAGAGCTGCCTGCAGAGAGGGCAGTGCTGGGTCTGCTCTACTTGGCATCTGCGGGTTTTTTCTATTTTTAATTTCTCTGATATTTATTGTTCTTATGAGATGTGTTCAAAGCAGCGAATCAAAATATCCTTTTCTGGGGAAGTAAATCTCCCAGAGCTTATTTCATCATTTTGAAGTAATACAAAGCTTAAATTTGTCTTTGCTGGAGCTGCATACTAAGTATTCCGGCATAAATAAAGAAAATATAAATAAAGCGGGCCTGAATCTATTTCACTGTGTTATTAAAATTCCATTGTTTGTTCTGCGGGAAAAGACCTCCCAAAATGACAGTGGTAATCTGGGCAAAAAGCAGATTGTTGCCAAAGGGTTCAGCTCTTAAAGGGGGGAAGCATTTTAAAAACTGCCAAGGAAAATATTTTCATTCATGAGTTCACCCAGCCTAAACATGCATCTAATCCTCCCAAACTGACAGTTCAAAAAGGCAACCACAGTTGAGACAGGCAAAGTGTTCAGTTCAAAGGCAAAAAAGAAAAAAAAAAGGACCGAGGGATTATTAGCATTATCACTTCATCACGAAATGACCATCAGCTCTGGAAGCGCACAGCTCCACCTCCCCTTCCCAAACCCGGGGACTCGGTCCCCATCACGCTGCTGAAAGGGCAGCAAAGCCTTCCTCAGCAAACCGCAGCAGTGAGGAGAAGAGCCTTCGGGGGGTTAGGACTTGCTCCCACTTGGAAATGTTAATATTGACACAAAATGGAAGTAAAGTGCCCTGGATCTGCAGAACAGGAGTAAATTGGGAATCGCAAATGGTGCCCCTGGTCAAGGTACCCCCTGTTCCTGAAATACTCATTGCACAGACCGAAAAAGAAAAAGTTTCCACACTTACTAGATACATAAATCTTAATGTATTTAGCAAAACAAACCATCACTCTGCCTGGTTTACAGATATTAGATTAAAGAATAATAAGTGTCCTGCCCATGGCTGCAAGTGACAGCAGCAGCAGAGCTGGGAAGTGAATAACTAGACCTCTAAAAAATAAGCTGCAGCAAGTTTAAAGTGACACCTTGGGAAACATGAGCCTTCCCAAGCAATTGAGACGGTATGTCCCTTTTGTTTGGTTGGTTTTGTTCGGGAGGGTTCATTTTGGTTTTGTCTCTCTTCCCCTAATCTCAGCCTTGACAGTCCAGTGCAAAGCCACCAGCCCTCCCACCAGCTAACCCAGTTACTTTGCTGCTATCAAAGCTGTGGTCCCAGTCAGCCAAACGTGACAGAGCTGTAGAGGTCTCACAGAAATGAAGCTCCCACAAATTCTGCAAAAATAGGGCATAAGAGACTTTGCACCATGAGGAAAGGCTGAAGTGTGAGTCCAGTTATAAAATACCAAAATACCTGCATGAGAGATTAATGAATATCCCAACTGGTGGGGAAATAAAAGAACATTTAGCATTAGGTACAGAACAATCCAATCAAGAGAAGCAAAAGCCTCATCGTCCCCTCAACTCTCTTTGCTGAAGTCCACAACTGCTCGCCCTTGCAGCGGAGGCACCAGGGATGGGAAAACCAAGGAAAGTGAGCAGCGGTTTTCAGTCAAGGGCCACCTTTGTCCATCCTCCATCCCCTACCAACAGCCACCTCTCATGGCCCAGGAGCACAAAGGCAGCTGGGGACACGCAGTGAACCCGAGCTGCTCCAGCCGCTTCTCCTCACCATGGCTCGTCAGCCAGCAGAGGGGGCGGAAGAGCCCGATCGATAACCTTTATTGACAAAACCTCTCTATTTCTGACATGTAAAATAGATCACAGCAGCAGAAACATCTCCCTGCCCAGCAGAGAGAGGAGCATCTCCCTCAAAACCACTCTGTTTCGTGACCGTGCGTGCAGGTCCCGCAGCGGGAAACGCGCTGCCGAGAAGTGCAAAGCCAACAGCCTGCGCAAGAGCGTCTGCAGCACCACGTGCATGACCAGTGTGGGCTGCTTCTTTTTGCCGTTTATCCTCTGCTGAAGCTTTCCTAAAAAACCCTGCCCAAGTTTAAAACACAACAATGCGTGCTTTAAAGATCGGCAGACGTTTGAAAGGGCTGGCGAAGCCACAAAGCCGTCAGCCCAGCAGCGGCTGCAGCTCTGCGCTGCGACGGGCGGCTGGACTGCAGTCATCCCCCTCCGGGCTCAGCTCTCTCGTCTGTTTGTAGAAATAAAAAACTGAAAAGCTAGAGAGCGTTTCCAGCCTCCTCTCTGTCCCTCTGCGGAGCAGCCAAGCTGCGGCTCTCCGTCGCACCCTGCCTTTCCCAAAGCAGCGACAGCCCAGCCCATAGCTGCAGGTTTTCCCTTGGCCCCTGCGTTGGATCTCTGCAGGGACACCCTGGATGCACCAGGAGCCCCCTGCAGCAGGAGTCATTAGGGCAAACGAGGTGACCATTGGTCAATACGCTCTTCCGTACCCTTAACTTGGCCAGTATTGCACCTCAGCCCTCTGGAAAGACATCAGCACCTCAGCTGAAACCCCAGTCCTGGGAAAAGCTCTTTCCTCCAGGAGAGGATGATGATACTCCAGGTTCATCTTCAGTCATCTTCAGTGCTGAATCTCAACCCATTTCTCTGTTTTGTCTCTAAGAAAAAAAAGCTCAGAGCAAGCAGCAAACATCCAGCAACAAGAACGCTGTTCCCAGCTGCATTTTCCTTCATGCTCCTTAAACTGCTTTTATGACAAGGTGAGTTTGACAGAGGCAAGTTACTTCCTCCCCTGTGAGCTTTGGGGTTCCCATGTTGTTCTATTTACATATAACGGTAATGATTTATTCAAGAGAAAATTAAATGTCGATGGAAAGATATCTCCAAACAGCTGCAACTGCAGCACCATGTGTGAAAGCCCTGCCTTGACATGAGCAGCTGGTTGCACGGTACCTGAGCATCCCGGTACCCGAGCATCCCGGTACCCTGCTGCTCGCCCCTTCCTCTGGAATGGACCACTGGGGCTTTGAAAGAGCCGGGTGAGT
Source organism: Bucorvus abyssinicus (assembly GCA_009769605.1). Lineage (NCBI taxonomy): Eukaryota > Metazoa > Chordata > Aves > Bucerotiformes > Bucorvidae > Bucorvus > Bucorvus abyssinicus. The sequence goes on along the minus strand of CM020041.1, from coordinate 3,505,705 downwards.
ATTTGCATGATATGCTGAATGTTTCTTTTGTTTGAAAACATACCTGAAATATCCTGCCAAACATGCCAAATGCTACCGGGCAGCTCCAGCCTGGAAGGAGTGTGTGCAGGTAAGACCTCGGCCACGGCTTCCTTTGGGAAGTGCCAGCTCCCAGGAGGAGGAGCACCAATCACTGCCTCACCAGAGCGCTCCCGGAGGTATCCAGTACTGGCTGGTTTATGGGATCTGTAAGTGTCATCGTGGGCACTCAGCACGCACACACACACTCACGCCCCCTCAGCTTGAGGAGCCAGCTGAAGAGCATCACCTGTATTACCCAGGAAAACAATCATCTTACAGTGAAATGACATCCACAGTGCTACTGCTAAGCAGGCGTGCACAAAATACCCGCATTACTCCCCAGCTCAGGACTTTAAGCCCCCTATTATGCAGCTGCTGGGGGTTTTTTTTCCCCTGTTTGAAAGTTAATTCGGATGACAACAGGATTAGCCACTGTAGAGCTCCTTAACTTCACGATGGGCAACTGCTGGGTTGTTGCTTGGCAGGATTCCTGTTCTCGCCACTCACGTTTGAATGTTATTTTGACTGCCTTTATGCTTGGACCACATATTATGATACTACCAGATTATCTGTTGCCTGAGACAGGTTGTAACAAGGGAATATTTAGACGAACAATCCACATAACACCACCGAAGCCTGCAGGATTTGGTAAGCTGTAGGACGTGCTCAGAGCGAAGAGCTAGCGCAGGATACACTGAGGGGAGTACAGCATCCTCTGCTGCATCTTGGGGCTTGGTTCACTTCAGTACAGCGCTTCTAAACTGAGCTCAGTATTATCTTTTCTGTATTCTTTTTTTCTTCCTTCATGTAGGCTTGTGGTTATCAGCATTATGCAAATCAAATGCTACTAGCCAATATTTTCAAACAATATGAACGAGCAGATTTCCTACATTATACAAGAAAATGATGCAGTGCTGGAGAACTTTTGCTTCCATCGTGGTCTTTTCCTGAATGTTTCTATAGCATTGAACAGAAGATCAGAGCTGCCTACTCACAGCTTTGAAAGAGGCTCGTCGATGAAGAAGTGAGCAGCACATCTATAAACTGGAACCCCATAGGTCTGGCTTGGATTCCCAAGATTTCCTATTAATTTCCTATTGATTTGGGTCAATTGTTTTATTTCTCTGAGCCTCAGATTCCCCTTGTGACTTTTTTTCAGTTTAGGTTACTGACTGCAGAGCAGAAGTCACCTCTCCTGATATATTTAGGCAATGCACACACGCAGCAGGGCTTCGCTTGGGCCCCTCACTGTTGCTGTAATACAACTCATAATAACTGCAGTATGGTGCAATTAAATAAACTATAAGTATATTTTCTGTCAAACCTGGTTTTATTGCTTATTAAATTCCACAAGACGTTAGAGCAGCTTATCTCTCCTTCCCATACATCCCCTCTTGCCAGCAAGCACAATAACATGGACATCCTTTCTCCAGGGTGTCCGGCACATTCAGGGCTCAACCATAGAGCCACAGGACCTTTGAGCACAAGTTCAAAGACCTTCTCAGATCCTGGGCAAACTTGGCTCTTTCACCTGTAGGAATCCAATTCTCTTCAAAGAAGCTGCTCTAAGTCTTTCCTTCCCTTTCTACATCCGCATATCTCCACTTTCCCGACCCAGCAAGCTGTTTTGGCAGGAGCAGAGAGAGCTCAGGCACAAGGAATATTGAGATGGGCACTGTTTGACCACAGGCTCTCTCCAGTGCCACCATCACCCTTGAAAAAGGGCTGTGCCTCCCACAGTAAAAAAGAGCGTTTGGCATCTGATTATTCTTAGCATATCTCCATAACTCTTATGAAGTATCCAGTCGCTTGAAGAACTCGTTTCTGGCTCAGCCTCTCCAGCACTCATTAGTGTTTAGTGTTGAGATGGGAATTGAGTGCTGGCAATAGAGCAGAAGATGATTATGAGAGTTGCCGCAGAAAGCAGGCCCCCGGTTCCTGACCCTGACTGGCCATTAATTCTACCTCATCACAAAACCCTGCTGAAATCTAGGAACCTCTCAAAGCAACAGGTTTCATGGAGTTTGGAACATTTTTCCCCGCGTGACTGGTGAAGTCATTTATTGTCTGCATGTGGAAATCTGACTCACGGGTTGTTCAGACCCACCTTTGGACAGAGGCCCCGGAGCTGCCTGTCGCGAGCAGTCTCTTCCCAAAATCCACGTGACGGTTGTGGAAGTCCAGCAGCGTTTTGGCTGTTGCTTCAGCCAGTGCACGGCTCAGCCACCCTGTCGTATCAGTTACTGCCATGATTAAAGACACTTACAACTAAAGACGACATTTCCATATATCATCAGTTCACCCTGGGGCTGCTGCGCTGGGCACCAGCAGCGAAGCACCAGCATCCTTGGGTGCACAGTCGGTGGTGCTCAGTGGGTCAGGCTTCCCACCCTGCCATCCCCGTATGGTACGTCGGTGATGAGAACATTTGGGATCATTAATGCTCTCTGATGCCTCCCCGGTTTTGGGGATGACAGTGGGACAGCAATTTGGGGACGTTTGCAAATACTTCCTAGCTCAACAGCACCTACTTGGTTTCCTATCATGGCATTCACGATGGTGCTGGGATCTAAAGGCCATTTTCCAAGAAGTGGAGAAGGAAGTAGTACGTTGTGACTTTTACGGTGGTGATTTATTTCAATACATGGACAGAAACTGCTCCCATAACTCAAAAGAAATTGCAAAGAGGGAAAAACGAGGCATGGTTTTTATGCGCACAAAATGGCAAGAAATAAAAAATGCTCTGTTTTTTGAGACGTGTTCCAAAAGAGTGGGTTGATTATTTTCAAGTTTTTATGGGGTTTGGGTTTTGGATTCTGTTCACTAAAAGTATACAAATGGTTCTAAGAATGACATTTTTCCCCATTAAAAAAAAAAAATAATTCTAAATTAAAAATCTAGATGAGTTGCAGATGCAAGAAAATAACTGGATGGGAGATGATGGCAGGCCAAAGCCAGAATGGCTCCTCGCGCTGCTCCAGCCTGGGCATCTCCTCTTGCTGCACATCAGCTAGAGGCGTCAGACTGAAGCGGACACATGCCCTCACAAAACTGCTGTCATCCTCACGTGTACTACCCAGAAAACACGGGTACCACTGCTGAGGTTTGTCGGGACACCAAGGCTAGCCTGTGGGATGGGACCTAATCCAGATGGCTTCCCCCAGACCTCTTTTGAGGGTGCTTGCAGAAGATGGTTGGTCTTTCCCCTGCATGGAGCTACAAATAAGTCTGATTAATTTTCCTCTGCTTTTTAAAGGACAGTGTGTAGCAATGAACACAACGCTTAGCAACCCGCGAGGCCTCCTGCTAAGCAGGAGTCTACAGGCTGGGCTATTAAAATAAATGAGAAATCGCCATTGGTCTCGGCACGAGCAGGATTTGCCCAGATCTGAATGACATGAAGAAAAATGGAGCTAAAATACAGTCATGTATATTAAAGTGAGGCTGCTTAAACGGGAATTTTCCCGGTGATGCCTATTCAGTCCTCTACCTTCTAAAATACCGTTTTCCTTTCCTCTCAGGATGAGTTAATTTAGATCGAGGCAATTTACATCAAACTCCTTCCCCAAACCTGACACTGGTAATTATTCCAAATTACAAGATTTGACAGGAGGCTGAAGAAGTGGCGCTTAACTCTGCTACAGCGTTATGTCTTTTTTTTTCTTTCTTAATCCCCTTCCTAAAAACAGAAAAATGATATAGCACTGTAGGTTGAAATGAGTGACTGAAAATATAATGCTAAAAATAAAAGTATAGCTGCCAATATCATCTTGCTCTGCTTGCAAACAGGATTAAAATGATTCATACTTTGACTTTCCTAGTGGTCCCTTCAGTCCTCTGCGCTCAGGTCCCTGGCTTCTCTGCTCAACCCCTGCCCATGGACCGTACGGATGATGGAGACACTGAGACCTGCAGGCAGCCCAAGCAGCAGGGGAAATTTGGAGATAGAGTGAAGTCATTCACCATATTCCTACAGAACCAGGTTTCTAGCTCAGGAACATTTGTTGCCACTTGCTCTTCACTATGGTCATTGGATGCAACTGGAAGGCAGAGCAATGGTAAGTGAATTTAACTCCTTCCAGGCACGTGCCGCTCTGGCCAGCTCAGCCACTTGCTCCTTAAACATCCCTTAACATTTTATAGAAATATTCCTTAAGAATTCCTCCAGCCCATCAGTTGTTTAGCTAAGCTGGTTCCTGACAGAGCTTCATAAAGGATTTCATACCCAGGTAGTGTCCAGACACCAGCTCTCTCTGGCGGGCAGCTGAACCCAAGTGGATGCCCTTCAGCTTGAACCCAATGCCCCAAACGCAAGCTCGGGAGCTGCTTGGACCCCCGTCCACCTCACGGTGGGGTGTTCTGGAAAACGATGGGATTGCTCAGCCATTTCCAGGGCCTTTAAGGCGATGGCTCATTCCAGCGTTGCCAGGTTTTCTGCAGGAGCACCACAATACTGGGGTGCTATTACAGCAGCAGATTGGCCCATTAGCCTTAGGAATAATGACTGCTGTTGGTAATTACCCCTAATCCACTAATGAGCTATTGTTTGCTGGGAGCATTAAGTGTAAGCTTAATGACGTGGAAAAAAAAGCAAAATAGACTTGCCCCAAAACTGCTAAACCAACTTAATTGGGCAGATGCTTGCTTAGCACCTGCATTGTCATGCTGATTCATAGAGAATTGTTTTAATTGCAAGATGATCCTCAGTGGATTGTGTTTCCCTCACCTTGGGGTAGGTTCAGAAGTCAGAAAGTAGGAATTGATTCATTTGGTGGCACTAGTATTAAGGTTTAGCGCTTGCTCTCTGGCTTTTCATCTAAGCTGACCAACACGCAGGCGATATGGAGCAATAGCAGCGAAAAAACTCCGTGGCAATAATAGGAGAGCACTGAAATCCCCCAATAGGAACTGCAAAATGGAAACCAAGTGTTGTACAATTTAATTTCTGTCCTGTATGAATTATATGCTTATTAAGTAAAAGAAATGTTAAATGAAATGTATAAATTATTATAACAGCACTTGTGTAAAACAAAGTTTCGCTTTGTAAACTTTTGAACGCCAAGATTGATGGTTTCCATGACTTTCCCAAGGTCTTGCAATTGGGGCTGCTGTTTTTCCCAAATTTAGTCAGAGAATTTATTACTTACACAGCGAAATCAGTGCAGTTCATTACCAACATCAGAACTGCAAACATGTTATGAATTAGGTGAAAACAGCTTGTCCTAGAAAGATGAGGCATTTACACTGTTTAAACATGACATTTTCTGGTGGAAACCCACAACACATTCAAGGTCACAATTCAATATCCCTTGTTCTGTTCCAAACTGCTAAAAATCAGTCTATCAACACAGGAGAGAGGACACTTTGCTCCCCCTCCCCTAATTTATGTATATCAAATCAGAACACTGCAATTTTCCTTCAAGTGCTGTGTTTTTGAAGATATTGCTCTTGAATAAAACGTTCGCGTTTTTATCTGTAGGAGTTCTTTAACTGCTGGCTTTCAAATGCCAGCAGCAGTGAAAGATGGTGAAATGTAAAGAGGCAGAAAAAACCTGGGTGAGAAAACAGGTTTTATACCTCTAAAACGTGCCAAAGCAACTCCAGGCAGGGAGTGCCAAGGTGTCCCTCAAGTCATCTGTGCACCCTCTGTGCCACCAGCTCCTTGGGTCACCAGCCTTTGCATCACCAGTCCCATGCTGGCACATGTCCCGTGCTGGAGCCTGCATACCTTAGCGCCTTGTATGCACATGAGAGATGTTCCACTTTTTTTATTATTGTTCTTATTGGTTCAAACACGTTGGTTTGTGTTTAGCATTAAAAAAGTAATCAAATTTCACCCGCAAGATACCTCAAAGGACTGCTGCGGTTGAGCTTAAAATACTTTTTGGGGACACCGCACCCCATATAGCCCTGTGTATCTTAATAAGCATCAGTCATGAAATAGAATCGTAAAATCATGGAACAGTTTGGGCTGGGAGGGCCCTTAAAGACCATCTAGTTCCAACCTCCCTGCAGGGAGCAGGGGCACCCTCCACTAGAAAATAGGTTTTATGTACATGCTTTCCTCTGCACCGTGGCTTTGGAAACACAAAATGACCGTTACAGTATTTTTCAGCGTTCTGGGGAGAACACTTAAGTTACACACCCGAATAATAATAATTCCTATTTTTCAGGGCCAGCATGGCAGGGACATGGTTTGAGGACTTGTCCCACAGATGTCCCAGGTGTCTTCTGTCTCTCCCCTCAGTTTTGGCCACTAAACACCTAAACGCTTGCAATTTCCAGCTTTTACTCTGACAGTGTTTTTCCTTTTCCTAATCCTGGCAGAGTGGGAACGTTTCCTCTGGGAAAGACAGCCGAGGACAACCGCTGAGAGCGAAGGGAGCTCTCCTGCCCACCCCGCTGCCTCTGCCAGAGCTGTTCCCCAAAACCTCTGCTGAGCTCACAGAGCTGGAAAAAGAGACTCAGACCTCGAAAATGTGCTTTCGGTTCTGAAATACTCAGCCATGGGTCCCAGACAAAGGGTCTCCCTGACGCCATCCCCCTCCGCGGTTGTGCTTGGTGTGAAAACCAGCTCAAGCCCAGAAACCCGCAGCTCGTTTATCTCGTTTGTTTGGAGGTCTACAAACCACCCATTGTCGCAAGGGTTAAAATCTGAGTTGTTAACATCTGAATTCAAATCCCTTGATATTCTGTTACAATTTCTCAGGGAATGGCCAATCAGGATGACATAAGAACACCATAAGTCTTTCCTTTTTTTCCACCATTTCCTATTCAGGCGCATTTCACCAACTCAGACCGGGAGGAAGAGTTTTGGGGGTTGCTGTTGGCAGCTTTCAAGGTAAGAAGGAAAAAAAAGAAGTTGTTTCTGGCAGAAGTGCAGGCTGGAAGTAAGATGTTCTCAGCTGAGCACCCAGTTCATGACTTCGAAGACGCATCGGTGTTTCCTTACAGAGGGTGTCAAACTCACTGCTTATAGCCATGTGAAATGGGAAATATCCCGCTGTTTGCCTTCTGGGAATCCCTCGCTGACAGCTCTCTCTGACACCACCACACAGCCAGGGACTGATCTATCCGCTTTGACTTGTCCCTCCTTTGTCAGACCCTTTCTGGGAGCCTGGAGTCCATTCCTGTACCTGTGCTAATTGCCGTCAAACCAAACAGTTTAAAAGCACGTGAAATGTGGGGCTTTGGGGTAGCAGGGCGTGAAAGAGAAACGATTTTCTGAAGCAGAGTCCCTGTCATCTCTCTCATCCCCAGAACCAGGTGTAGAAAGGGCTTTGCATGAAGGAGGGAGAGAGGGAGAGCTGCTCTCCACAAACAGCCCTTCTGAGAGCCTTTCAGACCTCAGCTCCCACCTCTCCCTCTCCCGTGGCAGGCATCCTGGCTCGGCTCCCCTGCGTAAACCTGACGTCAGACTTCAGAGCGCTCAGAATTTAACTGAAAAACCAATTTACGCATCCCTCGTCCTTGAATTCCTTCCAAATCCCCAGTTAAGTGCTAAATATGGCCGGGCTGAAAATTTCACCCAGATGTTATTTATATGTCAAGCCCTTTGATGCAAGATGCATCCTACGATTGCGGAACCTCCTCATAAAACATTCCATGCCCCAATAAACCTGTTTCACGGGGGTTAATTTATGTCTAAGCAAATGATTTCCCACTTTTTGAGAATAGGAATGTTTAGATGGCAGCATTCGCCCCTCTCCGGAGGTTCCGTGTCCGCGCTCAGGGGAAGGGCAATCTCACTAACTCATTCCCGTGTGTGCTGCTTTCGCTGTACCTCGCTGGCCAGGCCAGCGGGCTCTCCAGCCCTTGGAGAAGACTTTCTGCATCATACATGTATCCCACGCCAGACAGACACCATGCAAGAGAAACAAAGGTTACTTCTGTGGCGTTTGTGAAGCGGAGGAACGCCTTTTCGCTCGCTGCCTAGAAAGGCAGTTGTGCCCTTTTGTAGAAATTGGGAGAAGGAAAGGGAAAAGGAAGGGGTGGCCCAGGCTTTTAGAGGAAAAAACAGCATTTCCTGCATCAAGCCCATGCAGCCTGTTGAATTTTGTGTGTAAGCTGCTGACAGCTATGACCTCTGGTGATAGCACAGTGCACCAGAATGACTTTAGATGAGGACTAACACGGCGACATTCTTCAGATCCCCAGGCATCCTAATTCCTAATCCTGACATTGTGCAAGACACTCTTTGTAGGCCTTTTAATAAGACTGTTCCTGTACTTAAAGGCACCTTTTCTCATGAATATTCACTCCCACACCTGCTTGGCTTCAGTCCCCTGTTCTCCAACTGGTACTTCTTGTCTGGACCCCGCTCTATGCAGTTACTGCTAGGCTGAGCCTTCGTTTCCTAAAGCAAGAAGACAGCAGTTGGGCTTTGCTGTGAATCTGCCCAGCCACTCCAGCACACAACCCTTTTGGTACTAACAAAGAGGTTATTTTCTCTGACAACAGATCACAACCTCATTTTGCCTTTCTGAGGAGGTTTCCCAACTAATAATACCGAACTGCGAACAGAAAATTGTGTGGGATTATCAAGGATTTTTAATTCATTAATTTGGATACATTTTATGTGCAGAATCACCACGTGTTCAAGCCAAGGCTGAGCTAGAACCACACAAATATTACACACCGCCTTGTTAATGCCAGCAAAGCCCTTTTTATTGCATAATTCTGCAGCCTGTCTGTAGTTTTTATTTCATTAATTTTCATCCTGATAATTGGAAGCAGCTTCTCTCCTTGCTTTCTTAAGGTTTAATGAGCTACATAACTTCATGCCTCCCACTGAGGGGCTGTAGGTCACTTTGCACTCTGGAGAACTGCAACACCTTTCCCTACATCTCTTATACTCTCCAGCGGCAGAAGACAACCCTTATTGTCTTCCAGCAGAGGTGTACGTGCGCTCATGTACGTGTCAGACAGCGAGGTATGACCTTCTCTGCAGAGAAACACAGATTTCTGAGACCAGAAAGATTCCTCTTAGCAGAGATGGTGGGACACGATCCTGCAACAGCGCTGGAAGACCTGGGTTCCTTCAAATAAACCTCAGCTACGCACTGCCAGTGGCACCTCAGGTATCTCAGAAAGACTCGCAAAGTGACACCAATACCTGGCTTGTTCATTGTAATTTTCACAGTAAAATGTAAAAAAGTGAAATCACAGTAATTTTTGCCAAGCAGTAATTTCGGCGTCAGCTAGAGAACTATTAGAGAAAGAAGTCAATGGAGATGGAAGTGAAAATAAGGTTTGTTTTCATTATATGCTTTTCCGCTAGGATTGCTTTGAAGGAGAGATTGAAGTGTTAAATGCGAACATTAGTGAAAGGATAAGAAGAGGTAAGAGGAAGTAACTCCCCCTGCAGCACATGACTTGGGGTTTCTAGGGAGCATGAGATGCTGCCTGTCCCTGTGCACCTCATCTGGACAAGCCTCCTCAAACTCGCTTGTAAAGTGAGTTTGGTCAACCCTTCCTCTTCCCCCAGTGCTAAAATCTCCAGGCAGACTGGACATGCTGGGAACTGTCAAGTCCAGAATCATACAGGAAACAGAGTTAAGAGCTCGCGGTCATGTCCCTTTGGCTGGATGCTAACTCGGTAATGGCTTGGTCTGAACACACTGGATGAGTTATAACAGTCATTCTTGGAAGAATCTAATGGAAGAAGAAAATTGTGGGTTTTAAATCCTCAGAAAAAGATACAGACCCCTGCTACAGATCAATTTCCCGAGCCAAGAAGTAAGAAACTGCATTTTTCAACCATCTTTGATGCAACTTCTATTTGCCATGATTCATCCGTCTTCTCTAATCGTTGCAAGGCCTCTGTCATTATTAAAGAAAAAGAAGTTGAAAAGCCATGAGATCAGTGAAATAGATGCTCATAAGCATGTTGTGCTCCTTGAGACATCCACAACGGCCATCAAGTTGCCTCATCTCATGTTTCTTTACCGTTCCTGATTTCTACTGTGTGATTTGGGAGCGGCTTAGAGTTCCTTGAGCAGCTTCATGGAGGAGAGTCCAGTTCAAAAATGCTTATGTTAAATTCTAATTTTTTTAAGAGAGAAAACATTATACACTTTTTTCATGTTGCTGACTGCTGCTCTTTGAGTTTGTTATGTTTAGTTTTTAAGGGATTTTTAATCACACATTTTCAACTGGATTAAATATCCCCAAAAAGGCTTCTAAGGCCCCAGAGAAATACAACCTTAACATAAAAATAGGCTCCGTCCCTCTGCCAGTTTGACTGACACGAACCAGGGCTATGAAAATGTGACGTGCACATGTAAGGTCAGCAATTGCACTGGCTGAAATGCAATTATCCGGAGAACCTTTTTCCGAGATGTTTTTTCTAACCATCCCAAACCTCACGAGGTAAATGGAGATACTAACAAAATAAACCGCTCAAGCCCTCGTATTCAGGTATGTAAAAAGGTGTCCTAAGTTGTCCTGGTTTGCTTAGCTCATCTTTAATGTGTTTACAATGCAAATCAAAAAGCAATCATAGCTTTGCTAGCTTTTAAGGGTGAATTACTCTGTACAACGGGAAGACCATTCACACCAGGAGTCTCGCTCCTAAAAAGCACATTTATGAAGCAAAGCGCTAAGTGACCTAGAAAAGCACACAACAAACAAGAGTCTTGTCTCTACAGGAGCTTTGCATTGTACTGTGGCCCGTAGCTGTATATGGGTTCCATTGAATGGGAAGCTATTTACTTATTTCGGCACATAATTCCACCTAAGATGAGTCAACAGCCAGAGTAAACAGGGGCATTATTGCCATTGGTCACCTGAAAGAACTGCCTCAAAAGCTGTCAGCTGAATTTGGAAGGCAAATGGTGTCCTGCACATGGAAATGAAAGCCCCTGTGTTTTCTGCCTACTCGGCTCATATAGAGTTGTCATCTTTTTCCATCAAGCTTAAAATTGGGCTGCCCTCAGGGCACCCTCTGCTCTGCGTTGTGGGGGGTCCCGATGCACAAACCTGTTGGTGCAGCGAGCGCCGCAACCTGACGTGCCGCTCCGGCTGGTGTGGAGACGTTCACCTCCAATGTGCTTGGCTTGGGAACACTTTCAAAGCATGTCTGCCCCTCCTCCTCCTCCTCCTCCTCCTCCTCCTCCATGCACTTCACTCCATGAGCCATTTCTGGAGATGGGGTGGGGATGGACCCAACCGTGGTCAGTGCTGCAAGTCCCTCTGCAATGAGTTAATGGGCTGCTCCCTGCAAGAGGGTTCATCCAGGTAGCAAAGCATCCTGGGCTCTACACTGGAGTCCTGAGCACATCCCAAAAAGCCATGGAGGCCATAAGGTGGGGTCTTATCAAAACTACACCGAAAGAAACCCATTAGGTGATGTGAAACATCGCTGGTGGGGCACAGAGATGTTGAGTTTGGGGGTTTTCAGCTGGTGACAAGCAGCTGCCGCCCTGTTGTCACCCCCTGGTCCTGGGGAGCAGCATGAAGCAGCCAGATGTGTACAAGGAAGTGCTGCCAGGGGTTTATCCCCCTGCATTTGCTTTAAAATTCTCACTCGTTAGTGGAAATGATCTTCAGAAGAGGACATGCAGTCAAGCTTTTGTGATTTCTGCGGGAAGTTAAATGCGATAAAGGAGCAGAACGACTTAAATAATTCTCTGGAACTGGAGGAGCGGCATACTTGCAACTGCATCACGGAAGGAACAGTAGCTACATTTGAGGACTCTCCACACCCTTGTTTAATTTAGTTTTTACATTTCTTTTAGAAAAAAAAATAAAATCCCAACCCACAAGCTCAGTGCTTTTGGATTAATAACAAATACTTGACAGCAAACAGTACATTAGCTGGTTCTTGGCAGTTCATCAAAACACATCATGGAATCGAGCTGCTCATGTTTACAAAGAAAGGGAAGGGCAGGACATGCTGTATAACGGGTAGCAACTCATTCTCTAGCCCGTACAAGTGGGCTAAAAGGCACAGAGAAACTATTGCACGAATTAGAAAGAGGAAATATTTCTTCGGTTAGTCAAAATGTTTTATGGGCTGTGATTAATGAAACATCCACCCGCTTATTTGCGTTAACAATAGCAGCATCCATCAAGCAGGGTGCGGGTTTCTAATTCGGGTGACTGGAGCAGGCGCTGCTCAAAAGCCACCTCCTCCCCCCGAAACAAAGGAGTGTCGCAAGAGAGAGACCCGGCCCATGTTTGCAAATGAGAAAATAGGCTGAAACGGCTCTCACAGGCTGTTTCTGAGGCCAGTCGGTCCATAGGACTTCCTACCAGTTTTATCGTTCACCTGCAGGGTGGGACTGTGGCTGTGCTGGAGGTGGGTCTGCACAAGCCCTCATCCCACCCATCCCCATCTGGGTGCCAAAGCCTCATCACCAGTGCAAGGGCACCCTGGAAGTAAGGACCCACAACATCCACGATGCCCAGGAGCTGCCAGGGCTAGGCAGAGGCAGGGTGTGCTTTGTTGGTTCACCGCATTCAATTGCAGTGCCTAAACTTCTCCTACATCTGCTTGCAATGTAGACCTGCACGACTCGTCCCTGTTGGTCATGCAGCTGCCTCGCGGTTTGGGCGTAGGAGAGAGAGCCAGGACCCCAGCCCTGACACCGGCTCCTTGTCTGGCCTTGGGCAAGCTCTGCGGTCCCTCCTCGACCATTTTCCCTCTTAATAGTATTTGCTCACCCATCTCGTAAGCACAGAGAGAGTTCGTTTATATTGTAGAGCCCTTTGAAGTTGTAAATCTCTGTGAAAATGTCAAGTGTCACTATTATTTTATACTCGGTTGGTATTTCAGATTGAATGAGAGCCTTAGTGCATGTAAATTGAATGCATATTAGGAGATTTCAGTTTAAAACATCAGCCAGTTAGTGCAGCCTGAAACATCTTGCTCAACTTAAGATAACTATATACTTAAAGCAGAAAAGTCTGCCAAAAGCCAAAGATGAAAGAGGTTAGAATAACATCATACGATGCAAAGGTGAGGAGGCGAACGCGGGTAACCCTGAAGAGCAGGCGTGTGGTGGGGTGGGAAGGCTTCCTCGCAGTGAGTCGAATGTTTTATTAGCTTTATCCAGCAATAACATCCCAGCGCACGGGTCTGTGCCACTCATCTGTGCACACAATAACCGCGGAGCAGAGCGGGAGAGGTGCCGGGGGAGTTGCCCTGAGGCGGGAAGGGCAATTTCGCAGGAAACCTGCATTCCTGGAAAGGCAGGTTGGGCTGGGGCATGCCCATGCCGTTGCTGTCCCCGCTTCGTTGGACCCCAAACGTTTGTTAAACATCTTTTCTTTGGTAAGTGCTGGGGGGTTTTTTGCTGTTAAAATGTTTGGTGGTTACCGTGCATGTGTGGTGGTGATGGAAAAGAGAAATACTGCAGGAAAACTGGATGTGGTCATAATTCTTCTGCCAAAACAAGGAGAAGCCACAAAGTGGCTTTGCAGCTTTTCAACTTATTTTTGAAATCTAAACAGTTTGTGGATAATGCTCCTCCCAACAGGTCTTGGACATTGTTGTTACTTGTCCTTTCCTGAGGTAGTATCCCAAAGAGCCTTGATTGATTTTTAATTTATAATTAAGAATGAGGTATATGTGTTGTCCAGGAAGCTACAGTGGCATTTGGAGGGCAGAAGAGCTGTGTCTGCTGTTGCACCTAATCTAGGGCAAACCTTCTCTCAGCAGGTTTGGTGGCCAAATAAAGATAACAAAAAAAAAAAAAAAATCCTATGAGGATGATACAGAAAATGCTCTATTTTAAAAAGTGAACAACGAGGGGTCAGAGGGGACTGCAGAGAACAAGCTGTTGAGGGTGGTCAAGAGCTGACAACTGGATGTGAGCACCTTGCTGAGAAGTTTGGGCACTGGGGACAAGCAGTTGCCGGAAGTCCCGGGCACATTGTACCTGCAGTTTCCTGGTTATTTCTATATTTATCTTTTCCGTTTTCCTAACTGGACAGCTGCCATCCATCCAATGGCTTGAAAATTAATCAATCTTCACTGAACTATTGGTAGCATACCACCTGGAACCGAGTTCAGGGCACCAGGAAATGTCCAGCTCATTCTGTTCAAATAGCTGGTAGCCAGATACTCCTTCACAGGATCTTCTCCTCACCAAAGCAAGTTTGCTCTTGCCCTGTTTCATCCTACAGCAGCTCTAGAAAGTCCCCACACACCTCTGGAGAGAGACACTGACATTCAAATGGCAACAGTGAAGGATTCAACCGAAGCTCTGAATCCGGAGTGATGTTCACATACCGTGTTAGTATTTCATGTGATATTTTGCTCCCTTTAAACACCAAAGGGAAAATTCCCACCTGAAGACATTTTTCCCCAGCTCATGACCCAATGAAAACATCACCCATGGTGCCTTTGCAAAAGTGAGTGGCACCTGAAGGGAACATCTGTGAGGAAATGGGAGGCAGAGAGGGCAGCAGGACGAGTTCAGAGAGGTGCAAGGGGGACATTCGGGCTGTGGTTAAACCAGCGAGTTAAGCAGTGACCTCCTCTGCTCAGGCAGGACCAGCACCACCTCTCCTTGTGCTGTTGTCGCCTTGAAGACCCAATAAATTACCCGGTGCTACAATTCCCCCGCGAAGTGCGTGAAAACCGACGGCCAGCCCCCCTCTAGGTAACAGCAGCCGCTTCCCTCCCTCCCTTGTTGCGCTGAAGCATGCAACTCGCTTCTGCTGCTCCCCCAAACTGCCAGTCCTGCCCCTCTCCTGCACAGGGAGGCTTCAAAACACGGGTCCTGGGTGGCGCGAAGGACTGACCGGTCTTTCGGGTATGGGACAGCTGCTCTGCAAGGCAGCGCTGTTGTGTTTCAAAGTGACAGAGCCGTTGGAGGAGCAAGTCAATGCAGCAGCATCTTTGCAGAGAGCTCACCCCCGCCTTTGGCACGTCTCCACAGCCGCGTGTTCTCCCGCCTCTCGCTCAGCGTGGGAGACACCGCCATTGCCACACATACAGTCTGCTCGGCAGCTGCGGGACGTCAGATCCCATCCTCTGGAATGGATTTGCAAGCAGTAGCTTTTATTCCTCTCCCTCCCCACTCCAACTTGTGTCTTTACGAGTGTTCTCCTCTGGCCTCCTTTCTGTTTGCAAGCATGGCTGAGCCGGCGCGCTGCAGGCAGGCTTTGGACGCACAGCAACTGGCTTGATCTAAAATTCAAACACAGGGTACTTTGCTGGGAGGCATTCTTGCTGGGAAGAGCAAAGGGAAACAACTGAACCTTCTTTATTTTGAACCATATGAGCTGGCATGGAAGTTTAATCCTTCCTGTTGGATGCATGGCTCCAGACGGGGTTGGCTGCAAAGCAATTGTGTTTCTTGATGGAAACTGAGGCTTGACCTTTGGCTGCAGCCCAGAGCGATGCCAAGTCTGGTTGGCACTTTTCAAGGGAAAAATAGGGGCAGAGGAAAATTCTGAAACATAAGTGCCTTTATCTTTGGGAAATTACATTGGCTGATGATTTAGATGGGCGGTTGTCCAGGAGGAATGATGGTCCTTGTTTTTGCTAGCCTTGGCAGGAAACTACATCCTGGATTTAAAAAACCATCCTAGCAAAGTTGATGGGGTTTTTTCCTTGCTTTAAATTAACATGTTCATGAAAAATCAATTGCAACTTGATAAAACAGAATTTTCCAACCAACTCACCCCAAACTCTCTTTCATTGGATAGTTCCCACCTGTGCTTTGCGTTTGGGATCCAGCAGGGTTTCTCCTCCCTGACTCCGTCGTTGTAATCCCAGGAGTCTGTCAACAACTGAAGACAAATTTGCAGAGCAATTCCCAGCTGACCCGCGAGCAGTTTTTGTTTCAAAGTCCACCACCTCCTGGCTCCTCTGCCAAGCACGGAAAACCAGGACATGTTGGACCAGCAGTTGAGCAGGCAGCAGCGTGGCGGCAACGGAACGGTACCCAGTGTGCTTTAATGGAAGATTTGGTCTTGATTCCCTTGAAATGAGACAGAAGAAGACACAGAACTGCTTAGGAACATTGGCATTTGGGGAAAAGAGGATAAATGGACGTCATCGGCGAAGAAAGGATCGCCATCCACAGATGTATGGTTTATATCCAACAGCTGCAGAAATTAATAGACACAAACAACATCTTTATTGGGCTTTTATTCTTTTGGGGTGTTTAGCGCTCGACTCCACTAAGGAGACTGTGACAAGTGTTCCCAAATTATCTACAAAGCAAGACTTGTCTAAAATATGCAGAAAGGGCAAGAGGGGGCAAAATAATCTAAAAAAAAAAAAAAAGCAATTTTCTTGTTGGACCAGAATTAGGAATTTTAATCCTTTGAGGTCAAAGTTCAACAGGAAGTCGGATGCAAATGAAAATGTCTGATTAAAGGGCAACACATATCGCCACCTATTTGCAGAAGTGCCATAATAGGTCTATGATAAGGTGCATTTTTGCTGAGAACAGGAAGATGAAGAAAGAAAAGCTTTTCTGAGTTTTTAAATAATAATTAATAATCCCCTGCAAAGCCAGGCAAGGAGATATTCTTTAGCCAGAGCACTTAAAATAATACTGACTAAAACCCTCTCTCCCACCGATGCGATTTGGTGTGATCTCACTGAAGTGCGAATAAAAGTTCTGATCCCGGCCCTTTTTCTGATGATAAATTATTACTTTTCCCGTCTCGAAATCAATTTCTGGGTATTCTTTTCACCCAGACTTTCCAGCTTTTTCTTTAAGTTGTGTGACAGTTCGCATCGCCTCCGAAGACAGGAGCGAGACGGGATGCCCATGCTCCAGACATGTATAATATAAACAGAGCAGTCACTAACTCTTGTTTTCATAAAAATATGAATTGACCCTTTTGCTGCTCATTCACTGTTATATGTTGAAGGAAGTATTCTCAATTACAGAATTTGGCTGCCAGCCCTTTTCTGCATAAAAGGCAAGTATGTTTCTCTCACTGCTGAAGTGTTAAGTTGTTAAGTTCCTTAATATTTCCTTTGAAAATCAGACTTGCTCGATGAGATTTCATCTGAAACGTCACGGTATTTGCAACTCACACAATAAATGCTTTCCAAAAGTGGAACTGTCACAGCTAGGAAGGGTCTGGCTCGGTGGTTTGGGCATAGGAGCGGTGTTCACAGCTCCTCCTGAGCTGTACGTCTGGATGTGACCTCAGTTCCTTTACCGATAAATCACTTCAGCTCTGCCTCGTGTTCGGTAGTTTGTAGAACCCAGATTAGAGTTGTTTGTACCAACCTCACAACACAAGTGGTGGAGAGAAATAAAGTGAGGAAGGGATATAATCATCTCAAGTATTTGGAGGGAAGGTGCAGTCACCAAAGAGGAGGACACCATAAACGTTTGGTGGAGGAGCCAGACTAAAGCCGTATATAACCGTACGATTTGGGGCACAATTTTCACAGAAATCAGGACGTGACCCGTGACAGCGTGTGTTTGCACAGGGGCTCCGGCAGCCTGGGAAACGCGGCTGTTGATCGAATGAATCACCCACGGGGAGGGTTTTCAGCCCACAGACGCACAGATGCAGACTCTGCTGTCTTTCTCCTGGCAAACCTCATCACCAGATGCAGCAGAAAAAAATTCCCAGTTCGTGAGTGAGGGAATTGCTGTATAGAAACGGAGGATGGCAGACGCCTGGCCATGCTACGGGCAGACGCCTGGCCATGCTACGGGCAGCATCAGGAACATCCATTTGGGTGAGCAGAGCCAAAATATCCCACTCTCCGTATCCTCATGAAATTAGGTATATTAGAGGATTATTTTGCCCAGCACCTGGAAATCCAGGTAAACCGGACGCTTCAAGATTCATAGAGCAAATTATAAGCTCTCCCAAAAATGCCTTTGTGTGAAATCCCGTATGAAAGCTGAGAATCGTCCTCTCAAATCCAAGTGTCCTGGGCTAAGATGCGATGTGAGGAAGCTACGAGGTTCCTGACCGTGGTTGCAAAATGACATTATAATAATCTCAAAGCTGATAATTGCGTTTGCTTTTTTGCACTCCTTGTGACCATCATCTCCACCGACTTTTCTCCCACTTCTCTGCAGCCGTGCCCCTCACAGGCCCTTCATTTTGCCTTTCACAGAGCGTTGTTCAGCCCCGTAATAAAACGGCATCTTTTATTTCACATAGCTGGGATGTTTTGTGGGCGAGGAAGATTTGGGACAAGCGCTTCGTTATCATTTTAGCAGAACATGGCAATAACAACAAAGCAGGACAGCTGATACAAATCATCCATTTTATAAGTTCTAATGCAGATAATGCAAGGAAAAGAAACACGTAACAGAAACCAGACGTCTCGGTGGGGCTGCTCCACGCCATCCGTGGCTGGGCGACTGCAGCTCCTTCAAACAGTTCACATATCCCTCAGATTCCTCGTTAGGTTTTTAGGGAGGGGCTGGGCAGAAGCAGGGCTTCATATCCAGCATTCGAAGGGCAGTTGGTTTCAAACTGTTGAGTTCTTGCTGGCAGGCCAGTTTGGGGGAAAGAAATAGGCATCTGCTGGTTGAGAGCCGGGGGGATTGGGGTTTCGCGGGGACCGCAGTCCCAGGGCAGCAGAACTGGTGGGGTGAAGATCAGCCACTGCTCCCGAGCTGTGCTGTGCAATGGCCTGGTCCCAGCAGACGACCAGCTGACCTCAAGCTGGAATGCAAACACAGGTTGGGATTTCAACCACCTCCGATTATCGATGTGGGTTACGGGCTACCTGCAACTGCTGCTTTTGTTCAGAAAGAGAATAAATAGGGGAGACTGACATCCCTCTGTTAGCATGTGCCCCTGGATTGTCCCAGGAGAGGGGGAAGCAGCTTTGCCCAGCTTGGCCGGGCTGGAATGGAGGCATGGAGGAGCTCCCAGGAGCCCATGGGTGCCCTGTCTAGGCAGGTGGGGCACCCACGGCTGGCCGAGGGCTGCAAGCGTGTCATGTCACCACAAAGCTCCAGGCACACAAAGAGCTCCCACGCACAGAGGAAAAATGTCCTTACACACCCTCAGCTAAAGGGAGCTGTTTAAAACACCACTGCGAAACATTTGTTTTCTTTTAAACTTGTTTTTCTTCCTTCCAAATGTCACCTTAAGTGGGTCCCAGGTTCATTCTCCAGGTTGTTTCTGAGCTGGTATT
This sequence comes from Bucorvus abyssinicus, assembly GCA_009769605.1. Lineage (NCBI taxonomy): Eukaryota > Metazoa > Chordata > Aves > Bucerotiformes > Bucorvidae > Bucorvus > Bucorvus abyssinicus. The sequence goes on along the minus strand of CM020041.1, from coordinate 3,486,555 downwards.
GACTGATTGCCAAATCTCAGCCCTGCTGATTGCCGCTCTGTAACACACTGATAAAGCTGGTTTAAGCCGCTTGTGCTCCCCCACCCCAAAATTGTCCCCTGTCATTCCAGACCCGCTCCCTCCGCCACCTCCCACGTCCCATCCCAGCTTGCTGCCCGTATCCTCTCCATCCCCGGCTGCCCAGGATGCGATGTCCCCAGCTGGGCACACCGGGATGATGAGGTCCAAGGATGAAGGTGGCTCTAGTCCCCAGCACGGGTGCTGCCACCTCCGCAGCCATGCAGCAGCCACCAGCACCAGGCTGGAAGCATCCCAGCACCCGCTGCTTCTCCGCAGAGCAGCTCCTGCCCCAGAGCTAAGTCCTCCAACAGCTTTTGGAACAAACATTTTACTAAATAAAGATTTCCGGGGGGGAGGAAATAAATTAACGAGGGTGAGTAAAAACCTACAGTCTTTGTTTCTGCATTTTTTAGGTCAAAGTTGTCCGTGTTTAATTTTTTAAATTATTTTCTTTTAGCCAGATTTAAAAAAAAAAAAAAAAACAAATATTTTCAGACTGTTTTTAAAAGTCTGAGATAAACTAAAATATTTAATTTAATCTCAGTCAGGACAAGTTATTCGGAGTCAGTGAAAATTGAATCTTTGAGAGGGAAGGAGGTGGTTTCCCTGGAAAATGAAAAGCTTTCCGTTTCTGGACAGTCTGTGTTAGATGAGTTTTGCCACTGAAGAAAATAAAAGCAATTAATTTCTTTTCCAAGTAAAACATATGATTTTCCTCATTCTGAAGTCAAAATGTTAGTAATTTGTGTTTGGTTTTCCCTTCCTTTTAGAAAAAAAAAATCCCGGGCTTTGGGCGGCTGAATTGAACGTCCTGGGGAAGAAGCGTTACTGCCCCGAAAGATTACGCGGACGTTACGAAGACGTCGTCTTTCCAGCGAGATACGAAATCATGGTGCCAGTTAAGGCAGAGGGACTTTGCATTGGTCTTTGTGCAGCAATCGGGGTGTCCGTTAAAGGGCTGTAGCCTAATTTCAGCTTCTTTCTGCCCACGGAGATTTCAGGCTACGTACACAAGGAAATTCTTCATTTTCCATAGTTTCTTCACACCGCCCCGTGCTATCCCCGGCGTCAGCCACCAGCAGCTGCCGGCCGTGATTTTAGTCCAGGATATATACCTTTTTGTGCAGTCGTTTTGTTGAGTTTATGAGAAGATTTGGGGCAAAATCCTGGCCTGAGCCAAATCACTGCTAGAATTTCCATGGACTTCGCTACGGGCGGGATTTCTCCTGGAGGATTAAAGCAGAGGGATGTAAAACTGTTAATAGCAGGAGAAAACTCTGGGCAATGACTTTCCCCAGCAGCCATCAACGTCTTGTGCCGTTCTGAAATGTGCTCGGAGCACAGTGCGGTTCTCTGGCCGTTTATTCATGACTCGAAGCTATTTCACAGCTCAGTTTGGGCACTTCTTCTTGCAGGGATTTGAGAGCAAAAGCCATTTTGGTTCATTTCATTAAGCACCTCAATTCAGGGATTTACTTCTAATCCTCGAACGAAAATACCTCTCGGAACGGAGTTTCTCATGCGATGTTTGTGTTCATAAATGGAAAAAAAAAAAAAAAAAAGGCACTCGCCAGGAACATCTACTATTATTTACTTAAATTTTTCTATTTCCACAGACTTTTCACCCGCGTTTTCCTCCCTCGCAGCCTGCCCGTGGCTGGCCACAGGAGGGATTCAAACTGCACATTTGTTCAAAAATCGGAAAGCAGTTGCTCACACCGAAATAAAAGTATGACATTGTCCACAGCTCGGGGCGGGGAAAGTTGTTAAGGTGATTGTAGGAACTGAGTTTCATTGAACAGCTTCTGCCCACAACTGAAACACGGCATTAGGCAGAAACATCAGCGAGGGCTAAGAAATAGAAAACTGATTAATGCTGGGGTGGTGTTGGGCTCGCCCTGGGGTACGGGGTGTCGCAGGATCGCGTTTCTCAGCGCACGAAATTTAACTGGGGTGATGCTCAGCCAGATTCCCCACCGAAAATGAACTTCCCCAGCTGCTCCTTTGCCTTCTGTGAAATAAAAAGGGGGAAATGTCCCCTTTGTCCACCAGGTGGCACGAAGGGAATCCCCGCTGGAAAGCGCCTGAAATATTAATGCCTCTCGTCATATCTTTACTGCAGGAGATGGTGAGGGATGGAGGGTCCCACCAGAGCCCACCCTGCTCCCTGGGTGAAAAACTGCCTGTCCTGGGAGAGGCGATGTTGGTCCTGAGGGTTTGGGACATCCGCGTCTGTCCCCTCCAGGCTGTGGGTGAACGTCCTGCGTGTGAGCTCGCAGAAAGGGTTTGCTTCGGGCAGGCTGGTGGGAGAGGCTTTGGAGGTGTCCACTGCTCTTCAGGGTGTTGGGGGCAAGGAAGGGATGCTCGTGCCAGGGCACCCGTGGAAGAGGGGGGGCAGAAGTGGAGAGCAGTGATGCTGTGCAGAGATGGAGCCAGTGCTGGGGTGCAGAGCTGGGGAGCAGCGACGGGATAGAGAGATGGGGGACAGTGTTGGCTGAGTCACTTCTTGGCCACAAAAAGATGGAGCGATGTGAGAAATAAGGAGGGAGTTGATACAAACAGAGTATTTGTGGCCAAAGGAGAGGGAATTGTGAAATCTTGCTGGGGCCACAGGGCACTAATGTGGTTAAACTTGGCTGGAGGGGGCAGCTAATAGAGAGAAGAAGGCTTTTGGGAAGAGCAGGAGGCTGCTGCTGGTGGCAAAATACAGATGAACCATCAGAGGCAGAGAGGAAGGGGAGGAGCGGGTGGACTTCTCTGGAAAGAGGAGTGAGGACAGGGCGAAAACATGCACATCCCGAGCTCAGCCATGGGGGCTGCACAGTGGGGAGCCAGCTGCAGCCAGCTGTTGGGCTGCCCAGCCCCAGCGTGGCTCAGCTAAGCTCAGCTAGGCTGGGCTCCACAGCCCCTGGGCCTCACCTCGGGCTGAGCGTGGAAGGTTTTAGCAGGGAGACCAGAAGGTTTCTGCATCTTTGGTTATCTCAGATAGAGACGGCTGGGTATGAAACCACAGAGCAGAGGCAGCAGTGAGATGCAAAAGAGACAAAAGCGCAGCAGGAAGGTTTTAGCCTCATCTCAGCCCTCTGCCATGGCATGGGCATGAAGAGTAGCAAAGGGGGACATCCATGAGGAGCAGGGCCAGGCTGATCTGGTTGCCTCAAACCCCTGTAGCTTTCTGTACAGACCCAGGGAAATCAAATATATGTAAAAAAAGGGAACATTTTCTACTCTCTGCCATAAAGGCAACCAGTCCCTTCAGAGCCCAGAATTGAGCCTGAAGGTAGGAATCCCTCAATGCTGGGCAGCTGGCAGCAGCCTGAACGGACCCCTCTGCCTCCCTGCCGTGTTTTTGCTACCTGCCATGTCTTCCCTTCAGCCTCAGAGCAGTTTTTGGGTGCTGGGACCAGGACTCTCCACAGCCACCCCTTCCCACCCCATGCCCCAGAGCCTGGCACTGTACAGGGCAGCCAGACTGATGCTCCAGCAAGTGTCCTGGCAGGTGTCTGTGGGCAAGAAGAGCTCAAGCATGACATTTCAGGAGCCTGCAGAATCCCCCTGAGAAATCCCAGGACAGGGAGGAGGTGCCTGGGTCAAGGGGAGAGCTTAGGGGAGGGCAGGAGGGCAGCATGCAGCTCTGGGATGGGCAGCAGGAGCGTGGGAGCAAAAATGCACTTTGGGATAAAAATAAGCCCGATGTGCACGGAAGAAGCTGGCCTGACACATCGCTGGGGGAAGCATCAGCCCTGCATTTGCCGTCCCCCTTAGGGGCAACGGGGCTTTGGGTCCGTGTCCCTCCACACTGCGCACGGGATGCAGGACAGAAACGCGGGGGAGGTAGATGGAGAAAACCAGTAGGAACCCGGGGATTTCAAAGCCATTTCTGCTGTTGTATTAAAATATGTTTATGTCTCGGTTCTTCATTGAATATAAGCAGCTTTCTTCTTGTATACATTTGCACATCTTCAGTGCAATCTGCTTTGCTTCAGGCATTGATATATCAGTATAGTCACTGAAATGTTAGCTCTTGGGCAAAATAAATAGCGTACTGATATTAAATCTGCTTTCAAAAATAGTTACACCACAATAAATTTGAAGGACTTGAAGGTTTTTAATCACCTCTACTTAGTTATTCAGGGACGGGCCAAAAAAGCAATCATTTCACTGGAGAACCCAAACAGGCACAACAGCAAATTCTTATGCACAATAATTGCTGTCTCTACAAATATTTATACTAAGGCTAAGGAAATATTTTGGAATTTTACAAATATCTTTCTCCTGTTATTTTTCCAGCACTTTGAATATTGATCCAAAGAAATCTTATTGAGGCTGTTGCTGGGGTGGCTTTTTTTTTTTTTTTCCTTTTTTCTTTTTTATCCAGTTCAAGGAATCCTAAATGATAGAGCTGTGGGGGAGATTGCTGCCGGGGATTAGGCGAGTAGAGCTCATAGAGCTTTGCTGAAGCCCCGCCATCGGCAGCAGCTCCCTCTATTGCTTTTTCCAGTATTGCAATTTTGCAAAAGCTGGAGGTGGTTTGACTCCACAGCTGCTCCTCTGGGTTTGGGGTTCGGTTTGGTCCCATTAAAGTACTGAAAAATAAAATCAAAAGGAATACAGGTGGGTTGGAGAGATGCAAAGGGCTGTGGAGGGCAGGCTGTGCCAGGGCAAGGAGGGGAAGATGCTCGTGAGAGATGCCGTGTCTGTGAGAGGAATGGGGCAAAATACTGCACAAGCCACGAAACTTGGGGTGGGGAAGCAGCAGGCTCTGACAAGAATGGTTTTGTGGCTGCAGCAAAAGGCTGGGGCAGACTTCTTAAATAACCTCCTCCAAGATGCCTTAGGCCCTATAAAGATTTAATGTATTATTGAACTTAACTCATTTAATAGCCATGTTGGACTCAATGGAGCTATTCATGTGAGTAAAGCGTCACTCTTAGCAGATCTGCTTCCCAATGTCCAAAGCAGGGAGAGCCCTAGCTCAGGAGCGGGCTGCCAGCCGTGATTAACGCAGGGGAGAGGCTGAGCCCCACTGCTAACATACCTCTGTCAGCGCCGGTTAACCAAACCCAGCAACCCGGTGCCCCCGATATCGCAGCGAGCCTGACCAGAGTCAGCCGTGAGCTGCAACCCAAAATGTTATTATTTTAACCACTAAATTACCTATGTTGGCTGTTTGAAATGAGAAAATGTGCCTTAAATATATGCTGCGCTTAAGTGACAGGGATGTAAAATATAGTTGCACACTGTCATAAATTCTGTCACTGTCATTGTCCTAAAATTTAAAAAGAATTGTTCTAAATTTGTTCTAATTGCTCTAAAATTGTCTAAATTTGAAAGAATGCAAAAGCAGATGGAAAGGGTGTTAGAGAAGGCAAGAAGCTCATTCAGAAGTAAATTCAAGGTGCCTTTTATTCTTTTTTGAGGAAACTATAACCCCTAATAAAATATAAGTGAGGCAGGTAAAAATGATCTGAAACACAGATCCCAGGTTCCCGTTTATGGTAATTGGTTATATTTAAAATCAATTAATAAAAAGCTTTGAGTTTAATTAAGTTGAGTCCCTCTCTATTTCCCAGCAAGATGAAATCCTTGAAAAATACCAAACATAGCTGCACACAAATTGCCTTTTCCCAAAGAGAGCTTCAGCATCTCGAAATATGTCCTGGATGAGAGCCGTCGTATCCGGACCGGGCACCGCTAATTGGTACCCGGGAGGGTTTTTACTCTTGGCATTTGAGAAATAATGAGAATCAAAACCATTAGTAGGCAGGGGAAAGGGGTGATAGAAATGCTAGCCTGCTCTTTTCTGTCATCTTCATATTATGTTATCTTTGGGCAAGAATTTCCAGTAATTTTCCTTCCAACATCCAGTAACTCTCTTTTAACTGACACACACTTGAGAAATACAGCTCTGCACTGAGCAAAGTTTGTAACAATTACTCGGGCTGATAACCGGTGTACGGAGATTATAGAAGAAGGAATTAGAGCTACTCTGTTCTTGATAGATGCCGTCCTATTTACCAGAACAGGCTCACGCAGACATGACCCTAAAGGGAGGGATGAGAAATGTGATTTTTTTTTTTCCCATTTTTTTTTTTTTGGTGGCAAGCCTTTTACACTCCTTTGCATCTTCATAAAGAGAAAAAAATCAAATGCACGTGTGATTTTCTTCAGCCTTGGAGATGGGTGGCTGCTTAGCGTCACGCTGGAAAGCAATCTGGAAGTCAGAATTGTACTACTGTGGTTATCATCAAAACTAATCAAACGCCGGTATCTGAAAGTGTGAAACCCTTTCAGCAGGCAAGTCAAAAAATGCCCCGTTCCTCAGAACAGAGGCAGACCAAACAAGAAATTACAAACACATGTCTGGACGCCGCTCCTCCAGCTCCACGCATCTCGGCGAGAAAACCGCGCCGTTCCTGAGACGTGGGACACCATCTTTGCTGCCCTGCGCACAGAGCCATCCCTCGGACCTAAACGGCGCTCCCTCCGAGACCACTAAGTGGGTCACGCTAATCCTAATAGAAACAAAACAACATGAAGTCAAGGCCTGGGAGAGAAACATCGGCTGCGGCGAGGAGAGCGGGCTGGCTTCGCAGCATCCCGCTGACCAAAGAGGGCTCAAGCCGCCGTCCCCTTTTAACTCTCTTTAGAGATTACTTCAAATTCTCAGAAGGGTTTTGGGGGTTGGTATTTTTCTGGGAATATGTCCTTTAACTAACATAGAAAATAAATTCATCCTGGGCCTAAAAAGATGTAAGGCTGAAAGAAGGTATAACAAATATTGCCTGGCTGTGATTTTCCTGAGGGAGGAATGCGCTGCGTTGTGTTGCTTGGGTGGGTTTCATTGATAGCAAGCTTTACATCCCATTCTGCAAACAGGCAACAGAGCCATGCGTGCACAAACCAAGGGAGGAAAAATTTCCAGGGCTCACCCTCAAATTTCCTAACAAATTCCTTAATTCTCAGCAATGTTGCTAACCTCGTATTTTTCACCATCACCACAAAGGAGAACAACCTTCAGAATGTTTTCCTGCCTAGATAACGAATAACCTCAGCAAGACAACCAAGGGAAATACTTTGCATTGCTGCAGCTTCACTGCACACCATGGGGTCAGGAACATAAACCAGTAAGTTTCAACTCTTCACCAGTCTCGTGCAGAACAGCTTAATGCGTTTTTCAAAACTATAAATTAAAAGCACCGTGTGACCCAGACCTGCGGGGCAGGATGTGCTGGGTGAGGGGAATCCTCTCTGCCAAACCCGTCTTGTCCTCTCTAAGCTGGCTGTGCTTTGATTTCTATGTCTAGAGGCAAACTCAGGAGAAGATTCTGGGTGTTCTGCTCCATGGTGGTGAAATCCATCGATGACTACCAAGCACAGGGTAACACCCTGAGCAAGAGGTGGCTGGAGGAGAGGGCAGGAGTCCCCTGAGGAATGGTTGATGCGGTCCTTCCAGCATGCCTGGGCACTTTGCTCTGAGCCGCATGAGAACCAGTGTTTTATTTCACGGGTGGGAAGAGGCAAATGGACATGAACAATGAGCAGCACGATCACCTCCGTGAAGAAGTGTCATCGGCTTCAGCAGCAGCCTGGAGCTGAGTGAGTCATTTTAGTTTTATTTCAAGTAGGAGCATCCATCCTACGCAAGGCCAAGGGATTATCATTTGCAAACCATGCAAGAGACACAGAGAGCGAATGAATAGATCTGCAGCAAGTGATGGAGCCAGGGAAACTGCATAATGGGCAGTCTGGTACCACGTAGCTCCCTGGCAACCAGCAGAGCCTGATGTCCATGAGGAAATCAGACTCTGATGCAATGAAATGAAGGAAAACCCCATCACAGACCATCAGTCACCCACCCACGCTCCTTGCCAAGGCCAAGCAAACAGCAGCTGTGGGCACACGCTCCGAGCAGGTGCTGAAGTTTAAAGCAGTTTCCCTGGTCACCTTCCTGGGATAAACAGCCTGGCACCCGCTTTGGAATCCGAATGGGAGAACTGGTAAGGCTGAGCTGTGCAGGAGTGGACGTGGTCCGGGGTGCCAGGCACCACCCACGGTCCCCAGCACAGCAGGGTGGGCGCAGTGTCACATGAAACAGCCACATCTGCTTGCATTTCATCACTGAAATGGTAAAGTTTGACTTTAGCTTGACCTTGCAATTCACAAGCTCTAGGAAAAAAAAAAAAAAGGGAAAAAAAGTAACAGAAAGCAGCTAAAAAGCAAGCAGGAACTGAACCAGGCTGTAACCTCATGGTACAACATGAATTAAAACCAAATGAGCTACTTCTCAATATAAGCAGTGTCTGGTGTGATTTTGCTGAGACGCTGCGATATTCGAACCGCCTCTCCCCAGAATACGAAATCCCCGAATCTATCTGTTTACACCAAAGTTGCCTGAACATTTCAGGACTCATAGCTGGAAACCCTTTGCCAAAAAGTGCTAAAAAACACCTGTGCTGGCAAGATGTGGCTTTTCCAAGGCAAGATGGAGACATACTTGTTCTCCAAACTTCCCCCAGGAAAGAGTTGTCTCATGTTAATTAACAGTTATTCCCCAGGACCTGTGTCTCGGAGCCTCACTGGAATATACTGGGTTTGTTCCAGGGGATCTGGCCCACAGGGTGTCTCACATGACTTGGACAAGCAGCTCCTAGGACAATATTTGATCGACATTTAATTGCTGCTGCTGTTGCTTGTTCCCACCCCAAACCTTCCTCTGAGGTTGCTCCAACCTGTCCTACTGCCCCCCGTTTTCAGAAGTGCTCTGCAGACACCAGGCTGCACCGAGGGGGTTGGACTTACCAACCACCCCAGTAACACACGTGCCTCCATGGCACCCTCCTGGGTATTCACGCCTTTTTTTTCCAGCGCATCGCTATTTAGACAAGAGATCATCGAGTGTCATCGTGTGTGTCAGGGGCAGGGTAAAAGAGGAGAAGGTTTTGGCTCTCCAGCCCCAGTGACATATGTATGCGTTTCTCACTATGTCTGAACTACAGTTTGGCCCCAGAAAATGCGTTGCAGATTCAAAACCTGTACAAAAATGAGGCGATGTTTTCCCTTCTGTCAGAAAATGCTCGTCAGCTGGTGAGCACGTACTGGGTACGTGTATTTGCAAAACCAGAACGGAAAAGCGGCGTCTGACGGCCCCTCTCCCCTGATGTCCACAGTTTCCCAAGGGAACAGGCAGCTATATTTTGCCACCTCCACTTTGTTAAACTTTGCTGCTAACTTTTCTTTTCTGTCTCAGTTAGTGTCTGCTGTAGAAAGTGTGTTAATGACTTCAGACCATCCAAGTCCGTGTCTAAAGGCAGAGTCAGTGCTACAAATACGCTTTTAGGATCTTCTTATCTCTTGATACACCCTGAAAGGACACAGTGCCATCTCTGACTGCTTTCCTTCATATGCCATGTGCCAGCAAAATGTCCCCCTGGCAGCCTGGCCCATGGCAGAGCCACCAGCCCACCCGACATCCCTCCTTCCACAGTGCCAATATTTAACACACAGGTGAGTTCCTGGTCCGGAAAAGGGGCATGAGAAAACTTCCCAGGATTTTAGCAGGACCAGGATGCCACCTGCTGCTCTTTATCTTTATTTGGGTGCTCCCACATTAAAAGCCAAGATTAGGAATCAATTCTTCACAGCTTTGAGAAGAGGAGCCCAAGGCTGGGTGTGAGGACATGTTCCTGGGTTGTTAAGTAGGAACGAGACAGAAGTTCAGACCAAGGAGAAACACCAGACCATTGCTGTGCACCCTTTCACATGGTGATGCCAGTGTTCCTTTTCTTCTCCACCCTGTATGACCCCTTAAAGGTATTTTCTTAGGGTGATTTGACTTCTATCAGAGATGCAGAAACCCGTGGTCCCTCTCATGGCAGCTCACTGGTTAGAGACGCACCACAAGCACGATGTTCTGGCAAGCAACCAGAGCTGCTTGAGCTGTGACCTTGGTCCAGACACGGTTAATTCTCTCCCCTCTCGCCCTGACTTGCACTGCCAGTTCGTTCAGCTGATGATCTATGTCATCCTTTATGCAAACAAGCATAAATTGACTAATTAATCTCTGGGGTAACCCCACTGATTTCAGCAGAGCGGCTGCCAAAGTGAAACAGGACTAACATCTCTAATCTGCCCTTTGTTCCCGCAGCGCAGCCCTTGCCTTGTCCATGAGACAAAGTAGATCTCTAATTATATGGATTTGGCTCTTAATCTTTTCTGGTCTCAGGAGATTCCAGTTGCTGAAAATTATGGATTTCACTTAGAAACTGGTGAGGGTCTGTACAACATCACCAAAACGCCTTGCTGGAAAGCCGGTGACGTTTTGGACCTGCACGCCAAAACCAGTGCCGGGGACCGAGTGGCTCAAGAGTAACCACCATGCCACTGGGAAACCTGAATTCCTGCAGCCTGGCTCCCGTGTACAGCCCTCAGCCACAGCGAAGCTTGCTCGTGCAAAGCACCACATTTGGACCTTTCTGCATCATTTCTGAAGTGACTTATTGCCCAAACCACTCTTCCAGGGCAAGACAGCGAGTGCTTTCTGCCACACAGAAGTGGACAGGTGAAAATGGGAACTGTCACCATGTATTTAAGTAGCTTCATGTGAAAATATGTGCCTTTTAAATCACAGCCAGAGCCTTCTCCATCACAAGCTTTGCTGCTTTTTCCTTTCCCTATCCCACAACTTTCTTCACAGCCATGTGCAGCTGAAGGGTTTGTGACAGTAATTGTCACAGACTGAACAATAGACCAGAGCGATGGCCGGGAATCTGCAGGTTTCCTTTTTTTCAGAGTGAAAAAGCCGGGTTGCCGCTGACAGCTGTCCATAAAAATCGTAAGGTACAAATCGTATAATATAAACTAAAGAGAGACCAAAAGTCCACCGCAAAAAAAAAGAAAAATGAGCTTGTTAGAACAGTCTGTATTACAGCTGTTTCCCTTGACAGTTTTCTGTACCCTAATACGCTCAACAAATTGGCAACCTGTCCTTATGTATTTGCATCAGGATTCCCTTAAGGGAAATGTCTATATTATTCTGTTTTGGATAAAGGAAGCAGTTTGATATGACAGGTAGGTCAAGTGTTTCTTTAATAAAGCGTATGGGTAGGAAGAAAGAAATAGGCTATTGTCAATGACTTGACAAATAGGTAGATATGCCCCCCTTGAGTATAGCCAGGGAGAGCTACTAGATAAATCGCCCTTGTTATTTTGATTTAACCACTTTGCTGCTGAATACATTTTTTCCCGGAGAGCAGCGTCCTCAATAAAGGTCATAGCAAAGATTATTTTGTAGAGTCTGTACCGTGGCCTTAACTCAGTTTGGATTTTAGTTATGCAGAACAAGTCTGGACCAAAGTCGCAAGATAATTTCTGGATCGTGTGGATGTGTGTAATACTTCAGTGTCATACAGGTGGGTGTTCACGCTGTCACTGCAGCAAAGTTTGTCATCTCAGCTCAGGCAGCATCTGCCCCGGTGACCCACAGGATGCCGCCCATTCCCTGCCACTCAAAGGGACAAGAGCAAGGAGGCTCTTGGTCCTGTGTGGGCTGAATGCACTCATATCCTCAGACTTTGCATCTTTGACAACCAGGCTGCAAAACCCCATGCTGCTGACCTGATGGTTGCTGTCCAAATCCAACCCGTAAGCGTTATGTGAGACACTTCCAAGTGAAATCCAGCCCTGGAATAAGAAATGACCCCAGTTCCTCTTAAAGATGCTGGGATTTGCCTGAGGAAGTCACTTCTGAAAGCTGGGGAGAAACCTTTCGCAAGGTGAAGCTGGACATCCTTCAGCGATGAAGCCATTGCTGGTGAAGTTACACATGGAAATGGGCAAAAAGTCTCCAAGCCTGTTGGGTTGGTGAAGCCATGGTTACCGGCAGTGCAGGGGTTTGGATGCAGAAAGGATGCTCCAACAGCCAGGTCCAGCACAGTCTCAGCGCTCCTGGGGACATCCACCCCTCAGGGTGCCATCAGGAGGGGATGGACCCACTGTCGAGGCACACCAGAGCTGTTCCAGCCAGTCACAGGCAAACATCTGATTTACGCTCAGATCATGCCAGATTTCTAAACAGAGCTAACACAAAATCATGATGTGGTAGTTCTGAGCTATCTTCCAACATTATTATCTTTTTTTTTCCCAGCATTATCTTTTTCCCAACAGCGTCAGCATGTGTATTATTAATTATATGCTGATAATATATAAATGTTATATATTAATAATATAATACATTGATAATGTAATTTGTTATTGTAAGAACTCAGATATTGTAGGACACATAAATAATATATTACATTGTATATATTATAGCATATTATACAGCAGCATGTTACAGCATATTATTATATATTTTATCATATATTGATTGTATTGTTGTTTATATTGCTATATTAATAATAACAAAATATAAACACTTAAGTTGCATTTCTATGACTCGATAAACACTTATTTAGGATCTTTAAAAACATCATCTTCTTTGTTATTATTTTACTCTTGCCTTCCCCATACATTCAGAGTGATTTTCCAGCTGCGGACCTTTCTGCATGGAAAAAGCAGCTATTCCTTCAAGCAACGTAAACTGCTGCTTTCCTTATCTGCCCGCAAGGGCGTTTTCTCCTATTTATAACTGAGCGTTCCTATACCGCTGACCCAAACAAGGAGAGGGCCAGGGCTTCATATTATCTTTTTCAGTCTTCATATATGTAGGAAGCAGAATTTATGCCTCTGCTTTGGGGAAGTCACTCCTTTTCTCCATACATGGTAGCACACCGAGCTTGGCAGACGGTGTTGCGTTTTCCATATTAAGCCATACACAAGGGCAGCAAACAGGGAGCTGTTGACTGCGCCCATTAGAAAAGTCGGAGGCTGTTGAAAAGCCGTGGTGAGGCTAAACAGCTAAGTCTTGCCTGTCCTCTTTTCACAGCAGCCCAGAAGGAAGACCTGACTGGTGTTGAAGCCAACAGAAAAACTGGCTTTATGCAGAGAAGAAGCAACACTGCACAGGTTTTTATCAATTCTTGTATTAGTTGTTACCACATTTGAAGAAAAACTCATGTAAAGGGCAGCCACGCAAAGCGGCGTCATGCTTTTCAAGGAGGCTTTGCATTTTGGAGACCATGAGCTCGTTATGCAGCAAAGCTTCTAGATGTCTTCCTGGAGGCTTTGTGCCATTAATAATGTCATTAACATTGTCCTTCTTCTATCACGACCGGCTGTTACAACTAGGAGCCGTGGGAAATACGTGGGTTTTCACACAATAATTTCCTGAAAGAGGAGAAGTCAATAGTGAAGCACTCGGGTCTCCTCCAAGCACAAGCACCTGCTGGGAGGACAACCCCAGACACAACCAGCCACGCTGTCAGCCAGCCCCAAGAGCTGAGAGGCTACCAAGGTCTCACAACCCCCATGTACCTGCTTTTCCACGCACAGAGCTGCCACACGTGAGCTCACCCCTCTGGGTCGTGGTGCCCAGCCCAGGCTTGGGCTGGAACTTGGGATGGGGACCAGGACTGCTCCGCAGGATGCTGCTCCTTCGTCGGGCTCCTGGGCTTCCCCCTCCAAGTGTACACTGCTCCATCGGCACTGCTTTCCCATTTTGCTTTTGAACAATGCCTGTACTATTCTTCAGAGGAACAAAAGGCAGCGAAAGGAGCGGAGCCTTGTTTTAGTGATCTGTGCAGAGCAAGGACGGAGAACTTGAGCTTCTCAGCAATGGTCCCTGAAGGTCGAAGGCTACGGGCTGGAGCTAGGGAAGAACCTGGGTTTTTTCATTGATGGAAATGTTAAAATAAAATGAAAATTTCCTATGTTCTTTGCCAAGGAAACAAACTTTCTTTCAGTTAAGTCTTTGTTTAAACTTGCAGGTGTTTCTGGTGATATTTAACATATTTTGCATTTGATGTTCCTGTTTTGTTTCGCTTCCCAAAACCAGAGTCTTGTTTCACATCACCTGGAGCAGTCTGTGTTCTGGTCACTTAGTGTTCCTCATTCACGAGCACTAATTAGTGAGTTTGAGTTTCCCAGTCTGTAGGTAAAAAAATAAGAAAGGAACTTATTTTGGAATAACGTATTTTCTTTTTTTGTTCCTTTAATGAAAACACTCCCACTTCATTTATATGTTGTAAAATTCTTTCTTTGGGCCATTTTTCCTTTCCCAACATAACTTTCAGCCTAAACCGAGCTGACATATTCCTTTCAATGTGTTTTTAAAATATGCTTAATGGTGCTGAAAGCTAAGGAAGCTCAAATATAAGTCCAAAAGCCTGAGCCCACCAGAAGCCTAATGCAAACATTCCTATAAAAACTCCACGATGATTGGAGGTTTCAGGGAAACCTGGTTGTTCGCTAACAAAATCAGAAACGTTATCTGTGCGAGGAAAATATGTTCCGTCATTTGGCATCTCGACAGCCATTCAATTCTTCTTTTTTCTGCACCCAGAAAATCTGTTTCAAATGTTTCTGCCACAGAGAATATGGAACAGCAGGAGCAGGAGCTGATGCGGGAGGGGGATTTAAGGATTGTTATTCAGCTCACATCTCTGGCAGGCACATTCCCTCTCCCCAGATTTCTCCCGAGAAATCGGCTGAATAAAGAGCAGCTCCAAAATGAAGGGCGGGAGAGAGGAAAAATATTTCTCCTATCCTCATGGGACAGGCATACGAATTGTCCAGCAAACCTTAATCAATAGTCCTTACATCTCCCCAGCAGTTAACCTTTGCCAGCTGGAGGAGGACAGTCAGTATTCTTGCAGGCTGGATAAAGGCAGAGGGGACGGGAGCCCCAGAGCAGCCAGAGCTGAGCACTTGGGCCCTTCGTGCCAGACCCCCTCGTCTCCCCATGTTACTGAGGACTGGCACTTTTAGGGAGTTCTTCACCTGGCCATACCATCCCCTACCCAAAGGACACGTCCTCCGACACACGCTGCAAACACCCACCTGACTGGACCCAGGAGGACCAGTGCTTTGCTGGGCTGAGCATCCAGGAGAGCCCTGAAAAGCCTGTTTGGAAACAACAGCAGATTGCGCCAGTGCTCGGTGAAAGAACATCTGTGAAGAGCTGTGTCCGTGGTGGTTCTCAGGGGAAGAGCTCCCTTGCTCACCCTGGCACCGGCCCCAGAGACAAAAACCTGGCGGGGACTCTTCGGTGGTGTCTGGTATGCTGCTCCTGGAGCACACACCTCCAGTGTTCGCCGTTTGCTGGGAAGCCACCGATTTAACTTCCAAAAGAGGCAAAAGCAGAGGTTTCTCTGTGTTTTTTTCTCTTCCCACCTCAGCAGGGCAGGAGCGTGCTTCATTTCAACTCCAACTAAAAACCTTCTGCTCACCAATGGACCTTGGGTTTTCACGTAGTGCCATTCCTTTAAGGGAAGGAGAGCCAAAACCAGAATAACCTTCCTGGAGATATGCCGTCAGCACAGAAATAACACAGGACTTCTCTCCCCACCAGCCACAAAAGAAGGATTTCATTCAACGTCAGCAGGCTCCCTCCTGCGCGCCTTGTGGCGAGAAGCACGTGGAAAACCTGACTGCAGCGCCTCTGCCTTTCTTCCATGAGGGGAAACACCACATCGACATTTCGCTGCAGGCACAGCACACAGGCATCTTCTCATTTTTGGCCGTGTCGCCTCAGCAGCAGCCTCTCCGTCAGGCTGACCTGCCCCAGTGGGCTGGCCCAAGGAGGAATGGTGTTAAACCGCCCGTGCTGACCCTCCGCGTAAAATAACTGAGTAAAACACCCTCGCGCTGCCGTTAATCCTTGCTATGGATCTCCCACTTCCAAAAGGACTCTGGGTTGAGTCGGGATGGGAACAGTGCCTGTCACGTCAGACCTGATTGCAGGATGGGGACCTCATTTTTCAGGAGGATGGTTTGGAGCAAAGCAGAAACAGCCTGTCCCACACCCCATGCGAATCCTCCCTTGGCCTCCCTGGCTGCTTCCCGCACCGGCCCTCAACAGCTGCTTTGCCATCGAGCTGCATCCAGTCTGGCACAAAATCCCAAATTCTGCTGTTTGGAATTTGACATCCAGCTATTTCTGGCTGTCTTTCTTATTTTGCTTGGTTTTTAAAAATTCGGAAATAACAAACACGCAAAACCAACTTTTTTCCCTTTTTTTTTTTTTTGCCTGTGCTTCAGATAGGAAATTATTTTTATTAGAAAATATATTCTTTCTCTCAAAAAATGTGCTTAGTTGCGTGAATTCATTCACAAGAATATTCGCTGCAACTGAATTAGCAGCCAAATAAGAAAGGAAAGAAAACCTGAACTCAGTGAACCATGCTTGAATAATCCAAGGAAATCAGCATGTTTCTCTCTAGACAGTTCAGAATACCAAATGCTAAGATGCAAGAATCCCTCTAAATAAACCTCTTCTCTTTATCTCTGTAAAAGTCTAGTGGTATCCTCAATTCTCACCGTTTTATCATGAGTCGTCTGTATTTACTGGTGATTTAGAGCTCGGATCAGTTTTAACCCAACAATTTAAGGTCTTGGTTTTTTCTTTAAGGCATTTCCAGTCATCCTGAAAGGCACGAGTGTAAAATGTTCGACCTTCAGAGAGCGAATACAAGAACCTGCGATGAAACATGTCTCATCTCTAGTTTTAAGCCAAGCTCTAGATTTCTGAAAGCTTGGATTAAGCAATACAGCTACAGGAAAACAAAGAGACTTGAAATGCTGTAGAGTGGAGCCAGCGGTGTACTTGACACACAAGACCTTGGTTTTATTTCTGTTCATCCTTTTTTTCCTTTTCTGTTTGTCCTACAGTCTCTTTTAAAGCACTGTTCCAGGTTTCGCAGCTTAGCGCTTGGCTAGCATCATCCGACCGCTCTTCATCTTTCCACCTCTGGTTCTGACTTCACGTGGGGTGGTTTTGGGAGAACTAAACAGGCAGGTCCCCCACTGAAGCTCATCTTCAGCCACTGCTTTCAGGAGTGGAGAGGGATGAGCCAGCAGCTCGATGGGATGGAGGTACCCCTTGGGTCCACCCTCTAAAAGCCTTTCCCAGTGCTGCAGGAGGCCACACACTGTGTTCCAAATAATTAGTGAAAGCCTGATTTAATGTATGTATTTGCTTTATTCCTTTATTATAACACAATAAGAAAGGGAGCAGGGGAATTCAGCCAGCAGCCAATGCAACCATCGCCCATGAACACTGTCCGGGCAAGCCCTGGCCATGCCGTGAAGGAGCCCGTTGCAGACAGCAGCACACAGCCCTGTTCGGTCACGCCACATGGATGGGACTGATGCTGCCAACTACCACATGCAAATCCCATGGGAACCCTTCACTCAACCGTGCTCCGGGCTGGGCAAACACCCCAGGGAGTGGTTGGATGGTGCCTGGACATCTCCAGAGCCACCACAGCAGCAGCAGCAAGTACAGGTGATGCTCCTGTCAACTCTCGATGTGCCAGTGTCCTCGGCTGCAGGAAGGGTGGATGGTCAGAAGGAGTCCCTGTTTGGAAGCAAAAGGCAAAACACCATAAATCGTATTTAGTCTGCTGAAACCTCCAAGTGATAAAACAGTTGAAAAGACTACTTTATTTATAAAACACATATGGAGACCTTAATCAAGCCAGGAATGAGGTCGTTTCTGCCAATTAAGTCTCACTCATTCTGCAGTTGGAAGCAATCAAAACAAAGGCAGAGTTATCAATGCCCTGTCTATGTGCCGTGGCCCCAGAAAATACCCGTTGTGCTGGGGCTACGGTAAATCACCTCTCACCGTGTGCCAGGGAGGCTGGTGCTCTCAGCAACCCTGGACCCGAGGAGGAAAGTCAGGCTTAGCTTTTTTACCTAATTAATGGGCAGCATTTTGAACACATCCCATCTCAGACTTATTTTAAAGCAAAAGGCAGCATTGTAACTGAATGGGAAAAGGATAATGTTAACTCTGAGCTCCCATTTGGAACTGGTTTGTGTCTGTCCCCACTCTAGTACCCCAGGTACTCGCTGGAGCTGTCAGAGGTGGTTTTTGACCAGTTTGAAATTTATCCAGATCAAGGAAGTTGCACTCGTTGCCTCTTGTTGAAATATCCCCATTGTATGTTATTTGTCCTAGCGGTGTCCCATGGTGGGATCTGCTCTCATGCCAAATAGTAAGAGAAGCACCGTGGCTATAAGCATAATGTGCTTTGTTTAATAATAGATGCAGAATACCTGCCAGTCAACATTTTAAAAGGGTATGAATTAATGGGATTGATGTAATGAGTGATAAATTCACAGTAACATCACTTCGAACTTCCATGCAACTTCATGCATAAGTCTGAGATTTTGGCCACTCATTTATAATCCTCCCAACACCTCTCTAATTGTTCATATCTTAATTTTAATTAAGAAGAAAGTGAGACACAGAGAGATTTGTTCCATGTGGGTGTAGCAAGCCCATTTATCCTGGGTAGTTTGTATGCTGCTCTAATTCGAATCATTCCTCTGCCACTGCAGAAGTGAACGGTGGAGTCAAGAAATCTGCAAAAGGACTTAGATGCCCAAGCACAAAATACTGATCTTCGAATCTCCCTGACCTTGCAGCAAGCACCTCTAAACATCTGTGTTTTCTACATTGAAGTTCTCCAGATGTCTAAAATTCCCAGAGGTTCTCTGCTCCTCTCTGTGCACTGGAGCTCAGGGCTTATCTCACACGTAAACTGTGCCAGCGTCTGCAGAGGAGGTTTCTTCACCCATCGCCTCTCCAGCATCCAGCCTGGCGGGCACCCTCACATGGGAGAGGAGCACCCTGAGCTCCAGCCCCAAACCCAGATGAAGTGTACGAGTTGTACACAGAGACCTGCTCGCTTGAATTCAGAGGATCTTCTTGTGCACCATCACCAGGCGTGATACCTCATTGCCGGAGGTTGGCGGCACCAGGGGAGGCTCGACACTGGGGCAGCTCTCGCAGAACCCAGGGTGGGTGCAGGGGACCACCCACCCAGTGCACAGCCTGTGCACCCTCCTCCAGCAACACAAGCAACCAGTGCAGGGATGAGGAGCCCTCATCGGTGCCGTGCCCTGTGAAAAACTGTGGTGTCAGGGGTGAGGGTGGCTCCACCCCAGCCCTGGTCTTTCCTTCACCTCTGGAGGCTGCAGACACGTCCCAGCAGGTTGATGTTTTTAACTCTTGGGGAAACACTGGGGCCAGGTGATGAAAGCTGTTGCTGCGAGGCCAAGTCGTGACCCGAGGACAAAACAAGGCCACCAAGGAGAGTGCGTCCTTCCTTCTCCACTCGCCCGGGCCTTCCGCCTGCCTGGCCTCAGCACATCCTCATCAGGCGTGGGATACCACCTCATCCCGGGCATTTCCACGCTGCAGTCCAACATTTCACCATGGCTCATGCAATCACGGGACACTTGTAGTTACCGCACTGCTCCATGGCTCCAGCAGCAGCCCGGCTGGTGCTTCTCAGTGCTTTACACCAGTAAATAGACAGACACAAAACCAGGGTGTACAAAGTGGTAAAGTCAGTAATAGAGAACTTGTCACATCTACATCAGACGTGCTCCTTCAGTTATACTTCACGGACACAGAGAATCGGCACAGCTGAAACTGAAGAGAGAGTCTGACACAAGAGGATGAGCACTCTGAATCACCCCGAATCCCTCCGGGACACCCCACCAAGGTAACATCTAAAGTGCTGATATCACACTTTGAACATCACACACCTCCTCCTTTCCCTGTGAACCTTCCCAGCACCCACATTTCGTTTGGGGACACGATTTAGTGTCCAGATGCCAGACACCGACTTTGCAGGGAGGGGCCGTCCCAACAGCCCAGCACTGCGAGCTGGCTCTCACAGAGCATTTCACCCTCCCCTGGGACATTGAAAGCTGTAGACACCTAGAGAAGAGTCCTGAGGACAGATGCACAAGGTCCCAGACAGGTGGACTCTGCAAGGAGGAGCCCAGGAATACATTGCACAATAGCTGCGTCTCACCCCAACTGGTCTCCACCATCTTGGGATAGATGATCCCATTTTCCTGACAGCTGTTAATCTCCAAGACGCACCACTGCATTCACCCAATCCTCTGCACCGCGCCAAGCTGCTGCCCCACATCTATGGAGTGACTCTTATACGGGGTGTTGTTCTTAAACCCTCAGCTGCTGGAGACACGTGGAGGGGGAGAGCAGCTCTACCTTCCTTTCACCAAAGGCATATTTCTACCCAAGCCAGATGCAGAAAAAGCTACCCTACTTCTAAGCTGAGGGTTCAGGAATGAAAATACAAGGTATAAACACCTTCCTCCCACTAGTGCAGGAGGAGCTCAAGACCTTTTAGCCAAATTGACAATTTTCCGAGGCCTGATTCAAGTGGGTTTATTATTTCTAGAGTTGGCAATAATTTTAATGCTCCATTGGAATGGACAGAGGGGGTGATTCATCACATCCTGCAAACAGTGGGTGCTCGCATCCTCAAAAAGCGACTCTTGTTCTAACCTAGTGCACAACTAGTTAGCAACAAAACGACATCAAACCAGTTCGGCCGGGGACTCGGGGCTCGTTTCCATTAAGCAGTTCATATCCCCCTGTAAGTAGATTTGTAGCAGAATTGTACACCAGCTTTTTAGAAACACCAGTAACTCCAGGGGGTGGAGGCCCTGGATATCCTTAGAGGAGAAGAGGATTTTTTAAAAAATGAAGAATTGTGGTGACTCACTGAAAGCAAACCATTCTCCTGAATCCTACCACATTGGTCAGAACATCTGTCAGAAAGGCTGTGTAGGTCCGAGGTGTAAGCTGGTCCCCAGTCAGTGCTATTCCCAGTCCAGGCAGGGACACATCTCCGCCCAAATGCATACGCGGATGAAAGGAAATACAGAAAGATTGACTGAAACACCAATTCCATTTTAATTAAATGTTTTATAGCCACATCTACTTCACTTACAACAGGTAATTTCCTATTTCCAGGTACATTTTAAGGCTTACTCTAAGCTTCATTTGTGAGGTGTTTTTGTTGATGTACCTAATAGTGGATTTCCACTGCTTTTTGTTCCATTGTAGTCCCAAATCCAGATTGAAGAGATACTCTTATGTGGACGCCAAGTTTACACAGAGCAGCGGCGGAATGAATGAAGCTTTTCTTGTGCATAACCCAAGTAAGTGCTGTGTTGCGTTAGGGCACCCGGTACAGGAAAGGTTTTAGTCTCTGTTCTGAATTTCTCCTTTTTCTGAATTAATGGTGGAATTGTGAATTTGGGGTCACACCAAGGCTTGCTGCAAGGAGTTTCAGCTCAGCCAAAGCTGGTGTCACTCAGTGTCACTGGGATCACTGCTCACAATAACGCCAGAACAAAGTCAAGGGGGGAAAAAAATTAAAAATGAAAGGGAAAGGTGCTCAACAGCAGCCCTTGAACTCTGTGTTTACAGGAAATCTCAGAACACCCTTTCCTTCTGCCTACCTGGCAAAGCCTCCTGCTGCCTGCTCAGACCGTCCCGGAATGGATTGATAGAAATTCTGCTGCTAGGCAAAGGAGAGGAGAGTTGGAGAGTCACTCCCATTTATCTTAAATGTTTGAACCAGGTGCACCTACACACAAAAAAAAAAAAAACCCACCAAAAGGTTGCTATTCATTACAGTATTACTGCAATTGTTTGTTCTGTAATTAGTGATGATAGGCAAGCAAGCTGGAAGTAAAGCAAATAAGAAGTTAGTAAATGGAGCAGCATTCCAAGTGGGCAGAAAAGCAGCAAAATGAGACCTGAAAATGACACTGCAAGGGTAAGGTAATCTCTGCTCGGTCGTTATTGCATTAGCACCTGACTTTACCGATCGAGGGCTTTCTGCCTGCGCGTGGTGGGGGGATGGAGCTCCAAAACCATCATCGGGTGAGCAGCAAACTGCGCCGGGGCAGTTGCAGGACATCAGTCGGCATGTTCTCAGTGATGCATCAAAACAACAGAGAGGTCTTACCCCAAGCCACAGAATGCAGAGCGGTTCCCATCCACTGTCATGCCCGGAGACGGTGCCGGCATTGCTGAAGCTCTTGAAGCAGATTTGCTGTTTGAAGAGGGGAAGGATTTCCCGGGGGCACTTTTCACTGAGAGACTGAAGGTTTTTCAAGCAAACAGATCAGTTTAGAAGCCCCTTTCCATGGCAGATTGTTTGAAAGCCTAAAACTTCAGATATGCAAAGGGATCTCTGGCATTTTAAAGAACAAAAGAGAAACAAAAGAGGAAAATAAAGCTTGGTTGCATTTAGGAAAATATTTTCTAGCGGGGGAACTGTGGTTGAAGCCTATACTCCTGCCTCCACCTGGCTGGTGGCTCCTTCTGATCTTGCCTGAGGTTGAAAGCTAACCATCCCCACCTTCCACCCTGCTCCCAGCAGCCCAGCTCTCACCTCCCCAGCAGACCAGCAGCCGCAAACGGACCAGCAGCTAGAATGGAGATGAGGGTGGGAAGAATATTCTTCCTTAAAAAACCAAACCAAAACACGCTTAGAGGTTTTGAAAGCGCCGTGGTGGGCATGCTGCCATGCCGACGTGTGCCACCGTGTGATCATACCACCACACCACACCAGTGCCTTCCTCTACGTTACTGCACTTACACTTTGCATCATTCTCACCATACTGTGCGATCTCTGGGGAGGAGGTGCAGGTCAGTTGCCAAAATTATTTCAGCACTGAAAGATGCAGAGAGGTGCTTGGGTGGTTTGAAGACAGTCTAGAGGAGGGACTTCTACAAACGCTACTTTCCTCTCAATTTCAGCTCCATCCTAAGCACGCATACCCATTGCCTAGAATGCACTTCAATGGATGGCAGGTTTCTAATAGAGATTATTAAAATCCCCATATCTTATCTTCATCTTGAAGTACTTAATTTCACACCTAGTCAACTCAGGCCCTGAGGCTTCTCAAGGGCTGCACCCTGATACCTCATCACCACTCCGAGCTGAACAATGGAGAGGTTCAGCCCATGGGGAAACCTGAGTTGGGCAACCGTCCCACCCCACAGAGGTCACGGCAGCCACACGCCTTCACCGCCCGCACATATCAGCAGAAGGCACGGTGCTCTGATCAGCACGGGACCCAGGAAAACTCACTGGGAATGGGAGTTCTCACAGGATTTGGCTTGCTTTCTCCTTTATTCTTGCTGTCAGTAGGGCACCATTCCTCGTGGGCTCCAGCACCTGGTCTGACAGTGACAGCTATTCTGGGGTTCAACCACTTGCTTTGTTAGGGCTTGAAGAGAAGTTTCTCCTCAGTAATTACTCATACCAGAAACAATCTCTGCAGAGTCAGCTTTGTCAGTGACAGTCCTGAAGGGCTGTCAGCCCCTCCTAGGTGACCTGGTGCACAAAGCATCATAACACGTGATATAATATGCCATTTCAAAAAAAAAAAAAAAGCATCCAAGGCCCTGGCTCTATTGTGGGGACCTTGTAATTAAATAACTTCAAATGAGTGGCCTAGGAATATCAGACAAAGACCTGAAAAGAGCCCAACAAAGTGATAAGATCACTTATTAGTGCCAAACTTTTAATTTAATTATATATTCCTGTAGCCCTGTTCTCAAGGGAACTGCTTACACAACCATGTGGTGAAACAAAAGAAGGGATTAAAACCTGTGGGAGAGAAGCTGGAGAATTTGCTCCCAATTCACAAAAAAAAGTCTCCGTACATCTGACCGAGGAGGACTCCAACATTAAAGAACCAAGGAGGCTAAAAGAAAAGGATTTGCTTCTTTTTTTAATGATAGGGAAGAAATAAAATACTCATTATCAACTGAAATGGAGAGTCTGACACAGCATCTCCCTCATTAAGTTAATATTCACACCAGGGGCAGGGTGGACCCAAAGGGCAGTGTCCCCCTGAATCACCATCTCTCCACTGCACTTTTATTCTTAGGTGAGGCCCGTCAGAGTTTAGCTGTCTCCACACTTTCCTTTAACCCAAATGCCAGCTTCAAGCAGGCTGGACATAGAAGGCTCGGCTGGAACCAGCTCAGCTCACAGGAGGGCAATGCAAGGAGAAAAGTGCTTTACTCTGTATTTAGGGACCAGACCTTTGGGCTGTTGGCAGTGTCCAAGGAGAGGAGTCCCACCTCAGCTGTCACCTCTGCCCTCCATCTTCCTGTGACAAGACCTGTAATTGAGCAGTTAACTGTGATTAACATCTGACTCGTGCCCACCCACTGAGGCTGTTTCAAAACTTTTTTGTTCTGTCCTTATGACATTTCTCTCATTCTTTCCTTCCCTCCTCTGTTAGCATAGCCCAAAGTCCTGTTAAACCACAGCCTTTGCCATCTCCCTCATCATAAACCCAGATTACGTTGCTTTTTTCATACCCACTTCTTCCTGACTGATCTGCTTAAACAGTGCCGGATCCTGCTGATGGCATTGCCATTGGCCCTACAGCAGCGCCTTCTGGGGTGAATGCTGGTTTCTTGCACTGGTCTTCACAGGATTGGTGCCCCATGAACCCCACAGTTAAAATGGACCCTTAAAAATCACCATCTCCAAATTCACGTATCTACACAGATTTGGCCACACCTCATTCACTCTCTTCCAGCAAGCTGCGTCAGGCTCTCACCCTGCTGCATGGCTGGAAGCCGCAGCCAAAGTGGAGGCAGACCCAGAAAGGTCTTTCTCTTCCTTTTCCGTCTGCTTTGCCCAGTTCCAGCATGACAGCAGATCAAAATGTGGTCTCCTCTTTGGCCAACTACCTTGTCAAAACTGCCAGCACCAAGCACTTTAGGAAAACTGTGTGAGGGTGCCAGCCCCAAGCTGAGATACCTCCAGCAAGCTGGCCAGTCTCCACACAGGGTATATGACAAGAGCGGCCAAAGTGCTCAGCAGGTCACCCTTGGGTAGATGAACAGTCCTCAGGCAACAGTAAGGAGCTTGGCAGCGTTGTGTTTGTTGGAGCCCATCTGGTTTTACCTTTCCTTAGCAGCCAGACCCACTGAAGCTCCCAGGTTGCAGAGGGGTTGGCTCAGACTGTCTGCTGCCCTCATGAGCTGGTCCACAATGCAGTTGCAGGCATCCCACAGCTCTCCGTGACTGCAGCAGCCAAATGGGAGCTAGCAGGCAGGTTTTGGGCCAGTGATGCTGCAATCCTGGGATACAGTAAAACATTGTGCTGAGGACTTATTTACCGCCAGGCTCCTGAGTCACCAAGCAGCAAGACACACAGTATGTTTTCTCCCAAACCTTGGTAGGTCTTAAAGAGGAACATTACGGGGTTTAACCAGTAATCAATGATTCTTAAGGACGGAGGAGTTAATAGCTCTTGAAGATTGGATCACAGATCCAGAGTGTCAGTCCACTGTCTGGAGGAGACACTTGCTGGCAAGTTGAGCCGAGCATCTCGCAGCACAGACTGGTCACTCTGCCCTTCCAGGATGAAGGCAGCCTGGGCGCAGTGGAGATGATTCTCTGCCTGTCCAAGATAATCCTATTCAAAGCAATCATCTGTTAAACAACTGGAGAAAAGCCAGCCCACACACTGCAGATCTGAACCTGAATGCTCCCACAACCTGAGGAAGGAGCTCAGGATCAGGAAATGTTTGGGAAAAAAAGGAACATCACATGAGAAGTGAGAAAAATGCTGAAGTGCTCTCCAAAGACAGTCACAGAGCTACTGTTTATTCCAGAGATGCATCGACGCTTTACAAGAGCGCCATCTGCGTGCAGGGCAGACCCTTCCCCCCGCAGCGCAGACAAGCCTGGTCCCTAGAGCTGAGCACAACGTGGTACCCGGGCACTGTGCTCCCATCCCTCCTCTGCCAGGGTGGAGGCCACGTGTTCCAGCCAAGTCGGGTACCACGAGCCCGGGGAAAGCTCCATCGCCAGTCCCAGAGGGAGCTCAGCACAGCCTTGTACCTCACCCCGAGCCCTCCACCCATCTGTGCTTCCTGCAGCCGGGATTTGGGCCAAAGGATCCCAGCAAGGACCCCAGTGCAGACTGACTCTGAAAATATCCGCCCAACGCGCCCATCTACGGGTAACCTTTTGGACGGTTGTTTGGACATTTAAAGGAAAAATTCTGTGTTATGACAAACAGACAGTTTTCCCCATTTATTAAATGCTCATAATTTGTTTTAATGGTTTCTCTAAACAAGCAGACTTTTTTCTCAGCTCTTTGAGCTTTTAAATGACACAACTGTTATGTTAAAAGGGAAAAGGGTGATGATTTACATTTGGAGCAGGGCAGGGGCGACCGGGAGGCAGCAAGACAGCTGCAACCCATCGGACGTGGCTCTCCTCCACACAGCTATTTTGTTTGCGCCTTTTCGGCGGCTCTGTCGGGTCTGTCGGTGCCCTCGACACCGGCTGCAAGTCCAGCCGCCAGCACCACGGGTGGTGGGTGCTCCTCTGTGCCCGACGGGGTGGGATGGGACAGATCCTGGCCTCCGCAGTGTTGCAGCCAGACCGAGTCATGCTTCCCTCTGCGTGAAACCCATGGAAGATGGGAAGTGTCCCCTAAAACCTAAGTGAGCTTCTGCAGACCATAACCAAGCCAGCATCCTTGGCTGATGCCAACATCTACTTGCAGCTGGGGTGATTCAGTATGGAAATCAGACACTCTCTATTTTTTTCAACTTACAGATAGTATCAAAAAGTAGCTGGCACACTTGGCTCCCTGCATGGGTATCATGGCCAATGGAGATCTTACGGAAATCAATGAATTATACAAAATAGCATTGACTGTATTTTTGATGGACATTGCAGATACTGTTAGATCAGCCATAACTAGCAAACAAGATTTACAAGCTCCACTTGCTTCTCCTTTATGTATAAAATTCATCTGTTCACAAGAGGACTCCCAGTCATTGGTGCCAGCTGGAGAGTGGTTTCCACTCACCTATCTCTCTTCTCTTGACCTCTTCTACTTGTGTCTCCGGAGACTGCTCATCTCTCTGCAACTAAAGCCACAAGAGGAGATTAAACAAGTTTGGGTGTGCAAACCCCAGAAATTTTTTTTTTTCAGGAAATATCTTTGGATGGCAAACACCTGACTCAGGGTTTTCTAAAGCTGTAGAGCAGGTTGGGTTATCTGATCACCCACAGGTATTTGGGTGGCATCTGCTGCGATTATTTCCTTCATATGTATATAATCTGCAGGAAGCACGATGCTACGCAGCCAGAAGACGTATTCCAAAGAATATACGTGAAGGAAACAATGTTTGCCCACTTACAGAGCAGCAAACAGAAGCTTCCTCATCTCCCAAGAGTTATAAAAATTGATGCCAGCTTGAAGCTCCAGACGATAGTGCGATAGGCACTTGAGAGCCGATCGCCCAGCTCCTTGTTTTTCTTTTTCTCTTTCTGCCTCTGGTTGTTGTTTCTCAAAACTTGAAAATGTTTGTACAAACTTCCATCTTGGAAGCCCGGCAGAATAAACAAGAATGTACATGAGCTGCAAGAAAAGCCAGCAGACGGGAAAGAGATTTCTTTTTTTCTCAGCTTATGGGCGTAACCATCGTGGCTGTTGAAAATATGCACAAAAATAGCTACAAACCACAAGAGCAGTCATTAAAAATTTCCACCTATCCATAACAGCAACTAAGGTACCCATTCAACATAAACTCAAGAAAAAGTAACACTGAATCCTTATAAAATACTCAAGAAGCCAATCAGCCTGGATTCGGAGGGGTGAGCATTTTTCACAGCCAAAGGCCATCCTCAAAATCTTTCAGAGATTGGAACAAATTGGTGAATTATCCCAAAAATCCCGTCTGAACTCCTCATCTGCCTTGGAGTACAACTGAAAAGATGTTCCCTCAGAGAAGAGCACCCAGATCCTAGAAGGTTGACCCTGTATGAAAACAAAGACCTGGAGCTGACAGGGGGTAGCTCAAGACAACGAGGACTGGCTGGACAACCCTAATTCAGTTTGAAAAAAAATCATCTCAAGCTTCAGTAATGGGTCCTGTTCAAAACTATGGCAAAACTAAAATCTTTCCCTGAACATCTGTGAGGAAAGAATGATGCACTGGGGAAAACTCTGCCTCATCCAGAGTACCTCCAGCCCAAAGCTACAACACCAGGCGATACTTGTGTTTCCTACTCAGGCCACTCAGAGCAAATCTATGAACAGGAGATCTGGCAGAGAAGTGCCACCCCTGTCAGGCTGTTTAGCTTTCTGGGCTTTGTATGCTTTGGAATAGATGTTACTCTGGTCCCAAGAGATCTTTCCCAGTGCAAGCTGCATAAAAAATAATGCATTTTAAAAAAAAACCAAAAACAAAAACAAACCCACAACAAACAAACAAGCAAACAAAAATCCCTTCCTGGTTCAACTCATTGTTTTGTTCCAGATTTCAAAACATCCTCATAAAAACCCATTCCCAACCAGCTGCAGAGGTTTTACAGATCATGTACAGAAATGCAACCTCTGCAAGCTGTTTCCAAAGACAAACCTCAAATGTATCTGCAGGAGCAGTTTTTCCTGCCTCACTTGTCCTTGGTGGTCTTTGGGAGGAGCTCCATGGATGGCTGGATTGCAATCATACGCCCTGGAGCAACCACAGGCATGCACTACGGTGGCAAGATCTCCATGCTGAAGAACAAGTTGCAAGTTGCAAGCTCATTCTTTGGGAGAGGAACCAGAGCTTCCTCTGCAGGAGAAGTAAAACTTTCTCACCAAAAGGGTTCCCAATCCACAATCCAAACTGGTCTTGCTGTGTCCTTAGAAGCTGGCTATTATAGAAGCATCCTATTTGTAGATATGGTGCTTAGGAACATGCTTTAGAGGTGGACTGGGCAGTGTCAGGTTTATGGTTGGATTCGATGATCTTAAAGGTCTTTTCTAACCTAAAAAATTCTATGATTTCCGGCACGGTACTAACTGTGTAGAAGACTATATGTCCATGAATTCTACCTGCTTTTGGCAGAGAACACCACCAGTCGTCTGCTCTTACACCTTCCTTAGCCTTCCTACCAAAACAACATGGAGAAATCATTCATGTGACCGAGACACAACCAAATCAAATAATTACCTCCTCTGCCAGCACCTATTTGAACAATGCAAACGTTCATTAGCCCAATCCAAAATATCGTGGGTAATCTTGGCCCTACAGGAGTCAGAGGAAATGTTACCCTTGGTTTCGGCAGGGACAGGTTTTTACTCATCTTACACAATTCAGTTGCTTCATACCCAATATTCCACCCACTCGCAGAATCCAGATGGTCCTGAATGTCACTACTAAAGAAAATTCACCTCTTTCCCTGCGATACACACCGAGTGAGAAATCGAGTCACTGCTGCTCTGAGTGCGCTGTTCCTCAGCCAGATTAAACCCAGTTTATAGCAGTCCTTTTTGGAGAAAATCTGTATTAGACCAACTTTCAGTGGCTTATAAGCAACCCGAAGCAAAGATGCTCAGCGCTCCTCAGAAGAGAAAGAGTCCTTTATAAGACTACAGGCGCCTATCAGTAGTTAAACTGGAATCAAAGCTAATCCCTGGATTTCTAGTCTCACATGGCTGTTAGGGCAGACATTAAAGTTTAATAGAGCAGGCTGTATGTGTTACAGCTGGAGTGACAGGTCAAGGATTAGCATTTCAAATTATGAGTTGTGATGGCATCCAGTTTTGAATTTCCTGCAAACCATGAGATAGCGAAAGAGATAACAGCATTGCGGTGGGAAAGCCAAAATCAACGTGTGGACAAGAAAATGGTATTTTAGCCAGCAGCCAAAGTATGGACAGAGAGATTACCAGAGTCTTGGCAGTTAAATCAAGTGTGCTTTGCAGCAAAATGGTTTGTAGAGGCGTATTCACAGAACGTCTGGTTTTTGCAGAAACAAGAGATATTGTTTCAACCAGCTTGAGATGTGGGATACTCTTAGTCCCAGCTCTGCTGCTGTCTCGCTCGGGCTTAGGGGCGTGTCATCTTAGGATGCAGGTTCCCAAGGAGCTGCCAGGAGTTCTGCGTCCTGGTCACAGGCGCTATCACTGGCCATGAGTGTAACTCCTCAGGATTGCCTGAAAACCTGACACTTCAACGAGGCACCTATGGAAACGAGACAAATATTTCCATGTCGCCTATATGCCGCGCATGGCTTATGCTGCAACTCGTACCTGGACTCATTATTTCTGAATTGAGAACACTTCCCTTCTAAAGCAAATAACAGTGTTTAATAATAAACTAGTAATTGCACAAACAAATACAGATTAATTGACACTGCAGACCTCCCGGTCAAGGATTGTGCCTTCCTCTGTGTTTGGACAACGCCCGGCACAATGGGATTCCAGACCTAATTGTGGCTTTGGGAAGCAATAGCAAGGGCAGTAAATCCAGCCATGTTTTCTTGCAGTGATCATCCCATTCCAAGCCCCACATTTCCTTCTAACATTGTAGAAAAAGAAATAAATGCAAATTCTAAATTTATTTCCTGCTAAGAAAATGTTGCATGACTTTTGGCTGGCTCGTGCCTCCCCTTTGAGTAGCCTCGCGGAGGAACTCTCTATTCTGGTCACAGACATACACGACAAATCCAGCAGCAGAAGATGGGGATCTCTCTGACGCTTGTTAGCTAATGCTCTCCTAATCCTGGCAGTAAGCAGGCAGGGAAAAAGGCAGAGGCTTCTTCTAGCAGAAACTGGTTTCATCCCCATTCCCTCTCACCACGCACAGGTTTAGCTTTTCAAAGTGCTAAAAATTGGGTCGAAAACCCTGCATGAGCAAAAGCCGTTGTTCATGCAAAATTATGAAGGCGGCTTTTAGAGTCTGAGAAAAATATTCACAGCATTTACAGATGCCAGAGCCCAAAAACCAGGACTCATAAATTTGCTTTCAAGCAAGTGGAGGTCCACTGGCTGCGGCAACTAACACCTCCAGCTTCTTTTAGGTCAAGCACATCTACACGCGTTCCACCCTTTTGAAAACCTCTCCGTTTGCAAAGCTGACTCAGTATTTATTAGGATAACCCGGGTGAGACAGCCAAATTTAGCATTTTTGGACCAACTCGTCTGCTCTGTGATCAAAGATGTTTAGATGTCGTTATGACTTTGGCACATTATTATCTTTGGGACAAGAAGATAAATGCTGTAGATGCCAAGTTGCTGCATGATTTAATGGTTAAATTTCTTTTTTTTTTTCGTCTCCACCCATTCCACAAGATTTTTGGATTGCCTCCAAGCTGAGTTCATTCCAAAGTGTTTCCTCATTTTAGCTCTGTCCTGCATAGGACTGCACATCCCAAAACCCTAACAGAGGATTTGGCAAATATCACTCTCCTTGTTTAACATACTTCCAGAAACTATAGGCTAGTTCTGACTACACACAGTGTGTTTATGCAAACGTATTTCACAGAGCGACTTGAAAACATTAATGTATTTTCCTTTTGTCAGTCCCTTATTTTCCAGTGCCTTTCTGGATACATTTCATGGTTTTTAAACCAGAAAAAAAAATATCTATATATATAAATTATCTGGGTTTCTTTCTTTTCCCTAGGGGAAAAAAAAAAAAAAAGAGTATTTTGCCTAATACACTCTCATCAAAGTCAGTGACTGCGAGAGTTACCCATTAGCTGACAAACTAGTTGTCTGGAAAACAGTCCTGAGCCCCAGCCTGTCCCCTTACCCTGCACCAGAATGAAGGGACTTCTCTCATCCCATCAGCAATCAGCAGGTTCAAGATGATACCACACAGTATTTTGTAAAAGAAAAAAAAATCACACTATATAAAGTTATTTTTGCTTTGGAGCTTTTATTGGCCTGTAAAATATTTTTACATTTATTACACTTTTAATGAGAACTCCTAGAATCAAGACTGGTGTAAATAATGGAAACAACACTAGTAAATGTCCCCATAAACCTCGCACCAGCCCTTTGATGCTAATTTGCAGGCCTGGCGTTCCTTCCCTCCTCCCCACCGCCTTCTGCAGCAAGGGCAATGGTCCAAACCAAAATGCAAGATATCTGACGGGAAAAGCATCCCAGGGGTTTGTTGCACCCCACCCTGGTGCTGCCGTGGGTCGGGGAGAGCCGAAGAGCCAAGGCTCAACCGGGACCAACGCTGCCATCAGAGCAC
Source organism: Bucorvus abyssinicus (assembly GCA_009769605.1). Classification (NCBI taxonomy): domain Eukaryota; kingdom Metazoa; phylum Chordata; class Aves; order Bucerotiformes; family Bucorvidae; genus Bucorvus; species Bucorvus abyssinicus. The sequence continues at coordinate 3,454,523 of CM020041.1, read as the reverse complement.
CCCTCGGTCATGTCAGCCACAGCACAGCTCCACCCCAGGTAGCTCTGGAGACATGGACCACAGGTCCCTGAGGTGGTGGACATGCAGCTCTCGGCATTCGGGACAGTTGCGCATCGCACACTGAGTCGTTTAATGAAGAATTTTAGAATCACAGAATCGTTTAGGATGGAAAAGACCTTTAAGATCATCAAATCCAACCATTAACCCAGCACTGCCAAGTCACCGCTAAACCACGTCCCTCAGCACCACACCTACACATGAAGTAGACAAGTCAGAAAATCTTGGAAGCACCTTTACACTTTCCAGAGGCTCGGGAGCAGCCGATTGCCTTTACAAATCCCACTCTTTCTGGCTTAGGGGAACTCAACGGGGTGAAATCTCCCAGTGCCCAAGCACAGCACAGGTAGGGGATGCAGTGGGATTTGTCTCAGATTCTCACCCTTCCTTGGACCCTCCGGTTTCTTTATGTAGTTGGGACCTGGAGACACCACTGTACACACATTCGAGGATACATTTTAGTAGCAAAACTCAAGCTCGGACTCAGTATATGATGCAAAAGGTGCCAATCATTCTGCACCACCTTCCACCTCAGGCTGCAGGAGTTCCTCCAACCACCTGTAAATTAGCTGAGCACCTCCATGCTCCAAGATCATGATGACAAAGGACAGAATGAGAGCAGAATCAGCTTATGGATTGAGCCCAGAAAACACCTTGAATTACCAGGATACAGAACTGGGCTCTGAACTGATTTCAAGTCCTGTGCTCAAACCCCCAGACCATATTTCCTCCTTTATTCTCTCCTGGAAGCCTGAGCACAACACTGCTGTATTTTGGTTTAATTCCAATAGCAAAAAGTGCAAGAGGAGTCTCAAACCCTGCTGATGAAACGCAGATCAGCATCACATGGCAGCCTATGATACACAGCGTGTTGCGGCAGTTGGGGCGGGAACATGGGCTGCATCGCTGCCGAGAGCTTTTTATGGTTTGTTTCCTGCCTTGTGCATTTTCTGGCTGGGTTTGACACTGCGCTGTGGACCTTCCCTTCAGCACCTCCAACTCAGCACACGTGGATTAATTTTGCCACATGGACTGAACTTTGCCACGTGGACTAATGGCTTCAAAAAACACCTGTGGGCTGGGTCCCCTTTTCCCACCGTGGGACATCCTGAAGCCATGAAGACATCCAGGGCTGCCGCAGCTTGTTCCTTCGGCCCTGACTCCCAGGCTGCCTCTGTGCACAGATGGTTGGAAAAGGTTGGCTACAGGCAACTGTGACTCAAATTCCAGTTTCTACAAGAACTATCATTTCTGTGCGCTATCAGTTATGAAGAGCACATTGGTTTTTCCTTTGCTATTTAATCCTCTCAATTCCAGGGCCAGATCCCATAAAAATTCCTTCCAGTATCTACATCACAGGAACTCACCCAAACCTTAACAAATCATTTTTTGCAGGGCTTACCAGCCCTGCCTGCCGCGGAAGGCTGCGCTCCCTCCAGGTTGGACCAGTATATTTTGCCTTCCCAACTTGCCTATGACATTTCAATCGAAGTTGCCTCTCCTGAGTTCCCATGCTAAAATATTGTGTGCCAGAAGGATGCCCTCCTAATGACAACCGATTCCTCTCACCCAGAGTCAGCTGGGTTGCACAGGGAAGTGAAAGTAAAGAGCTCTGGATCAGACTATTTCATATTTCACTGTTTCTTTGGGGAACCTCCTAGGAACAATCCCTTCAGCAATCAGGTTTCTTAGCTGGAACTGATGACTATTCATTCATGAACTTCACCAAATGTCGTGTAATACAGGAAATGGTGTAAAAGCTATGATAATGCATCAGGCTATGTCATATTACATGATGTTAATGACATAGATCTGAAAAAAACCAAACACAAAGAGGAGTTTCAAGCATGCAGCTGTTGAATATGTTGTTTTATACCCTCGGTCAGTTGAAGGAAAAGAAGAAAGACCATCAATATCTGTGAGGATGACCCGGGACATAAGATGAGCAATATCTGGCCCTGTTATATTCCCCACATGCAAACTGACGATGCCAATGGGCTCCCAGGAGCTTTGCCCTCACAAAACAATTCATTGAGGCTCTTCATCATACAGACACCAAACTGGATGCTGCCACCCTCACAACAGGGGACAGAAACCTCTTTCTACCAAGTTAAAAACCCCTGCTCTGGTTTTTCTGTAGTGAAAAAATACCCCTCGGTATCATTTTCCCGAACGTCGATCATCAGGCAAGCGGCGTTCCCACAAACCAAGACATCAGGCATTGCAAAACGCAAACGGGTTTCACATTGCCTGGCCCGAACCCAGCCGGCGCAGGCCAGCAGCGAGGAGAGAGCCTTTCCCTCACCAGATGTGTCCAATAAGGGGCAACGTAAAACTCAGCCTTGGTGGGATCCAGCTTTACCCTTAAGCAGTGGCAACGTTAACCGTAGCACTCAACTTCTACGACGGGAATGCCGCTCCTCTTGCCACATAAATCAAACCCGGCTGAGAGACCAAAAACTTCAGCAGAACCAGATGGCTGCATATGGGGCAGATAATGCAAGTGTTAACTGTGCATGCAGTCCGCCCTTCTGCCTCTCTTCCAGGAGCGGGGACGGGGGAAAGACCAATTCTTCCTGCAGCCTCCCCCAGCTTTTGCTCTCTGTAGCGACAGGAAGGCTGCGACAGGGAAAAAATTGCACGTGGCAATTAACTTGTGGTGTGAGCACGGAGGGATGAGTATTGCACACGCACGACCTGTGAATTTCTGCACAAACCACCCAGAAGTGCCCTTTCCTTGCTCATTTCTAGCAGGAAAAATACTCAAGGAAAGCATGGACTCTAGATCCCAGAGCAGCCCTCTTCCCATGGTGCTTTTAAGAAGTCTCCGGCTAATCCTCCAAGTTATGTGAGACTGGACAAACTGGTATCCTCAAGGACATTGAGGTTCCCAATTCCCAGGGTTGGTGCCTATCTCCTGGAACCTGTCCTGACTAGAGCTGAGACTTTGTGGGATGTGGAAAACTATAAAAGCAAATGAATATAAAACTAATGAGTACAATGAATATAAAATATTTTATTATAATATTTTATTATAAAATATGTTATTTATTATAAAATAAATAACAGCAAGAGGCAGCCAGGTAACCTCAGCATGGAAACCAGCAGATAACGTGTAGATGTTGATTGGATGATGTTTCCTCTACCCGGCCAGGGCCTTGGCATGCCAGCAGTGCCCCGTGGTATCAGGAAAGGTACAATCAGCTGTACACCAGTGTGCCTGGCGCTGTGCCACCCTGTCCCTGCACAGTGTGGGTGGGGTGGTTGCTCACTGGGGGTCATGCACCCTGAAAAAAAACACGTTTGAGAGCATGACCCCAAGACATGTAGATCTGTTCCTCCCTTCCCTGGATGTGTCTTTCTTTTGCTTCTGATCCATAGAAAGGAACAAGCGAGGGCTTGCTGCTGACATGGTGATGGATCGCTTCAGGGAGAAGTTGCTGCAAGGGATAGTGGCAACCTCCCATGACAGAGAGCTGATGGCAAAGTGCCCAATTTGCCAAGCTCCACTGCTAAAAAGGTGGAGCTGCAGCATGGACCACTTACAGGCAGTTGGATTTCAGCTGTCTCAGGCCACAGGGAAAGTATGTTCTGGAAAATGCTTGATCTATGGAGAGCTTCTCCACTTGCACCTCTGCTCAGAGCAGCCATCGGCAGGGACATGTGTGCATCACACAGCATGACTGTGTAAAGGCTGCCATAAGCAATGGTTGTCCTCTCAAACATGGGTTGCAGCTCACATTCCTCTGTGTTGTCTTTAAAGCACTCTTGGTGTCTACTTCACTGTGTCCCAAACACTGTTCAGCCTTTTTGTTAAATAATATGAGCATCATCTATAAGAAACGGGCAAGTATTCCCAGAGAGCATGGGGATGGCATTGATTTACTAACAGTTGAAATTCCAATTCAGATTGATTTCCATTAAACATGCCAAGGGAGTCTTTTTTCACTGTTTTTTCTCCTGAAAAAAGATCTCCTCCATGCCATGCGAGCTTTAAGAAATTCACCACTGAAACCAAGAACAAAGAATAACTAGGCTTCAAAGTTACTTCATGTTTCATTGCAGAGCTATTTAACTTGTTATACGCAGGAAACTGCTTCAAACGTTATTTCTTTTGTACCACTTTCTTCAGAAGACTGTTGAAGTCACATTAGCAAAGCAAAAAACCCTTTCAGAATGAGGGATCTTCTCTAACTCTTAGCTAATACTAAAAAGAAAACAGAATAAATTGACCCATGTTCTTTCCCTCGCTCCACGTGGCCGTATTGGAGCCCCCAGCATTCAGGGTGCCCAGCCTGCAAGCCACCCTTCCTGGAGAGCATCTCATTATTTGCCCGCTTTCTATCCTCCAGCCACAGCAAAACAAAACCAGAATGTCAATCAAAGCACTCTGCGGTGCTGGAGAGCTGGTGCCTGCTCAGAAAAAAAAAGAAAGAAAGAAAGAAAGAAAAGAATTTTTTTTAAGTACTAACTGAAACTGCCACTTCCAGATGTCTTTGGTCTTGGTTGAGTCATTCCCACATTGCAATGCCAAGTGTGACAAGCTGCAAAGTTTGGGATGGGGCCTGGGGAGGTGAAAACCAACAGCACTTTCTCCAAGTGCAGTTGGGTACCAAGACTGAGGGGTAAGTTTTTGCCAGAGGAATACTGCCTCATCTGCAAAACGCCACTTCTGTCCTCACCACCAACCCAAGACACCCAGGGAATGGCACCTGGAGTGGGGCAGCACCACCACCCTCCCTCACTTCCCATCGAGGCTGGTCCTTGGGGCCACCCTGCCTCTTTCTGGGTGCTGATGGCTTTTTTCTGTCTGGAAAGGAGCAGTTTTGTTCTTTTTCTTGATTTTGGGGCAATTTCCCACTTGGCTCCAATAAGCCTGGAACATGGAACAGCCGTGGTTTAACAGCTCTGGGAAATGCTCATTTACAGGGAGAAGAAGGTGGTTTCTGGAATGGAAATCCTGCCCTATTTCTTACCTCACTATTCACAAAGATTTCTGATTCATGCTTAATTCAACTCTGCTGACACTCCCCAAAGCCGCATGATCTCCAGGTCACACTCCTTAGTGCACTGCTGCCGTCTGAAAGCCCAAAGCCCTGCCCCAGCAGCTTTTCTTCTTTACAGTTGCTTTGCAAACATTTGCCATATATCATTCATAATGCGTATAACAAATGTGCGTGCTCATTTCTTACACCGCTGCCAAAGTCCTCTGCAGGGCAACGCCAGGCAGGCAGGTACGGGAATAGGGAGCTTCCTGCTTCAGGGAGTTTCTGCAGTGACTTTTCTCTACGAAGTCTCATCCGTTGTATCTTGTCTTGGCTTTTCAGGAACAGTGTCTGCTCTGAGTCACATCGAATGTCCGTATGGTACAAATACACCCAGTGGAAAACAATAACACATCTTAATTACCGTTGCCATCACTTTAGAAGAACACAGCCAGGTTTATGGTAAAGATCCCATTACAACATAAAACACAGATAGCTCCTGTACAGCAGGAAAGGAAGAGAAAATGGGTAAAAACCGAGCCATTTAATTGAAAATGCATTATCTGATTGAAAAAATATGTTTCTGCAGCAGCTCCTTGGGCACAGGTTAAGTTAATGAAAAGAAGGTTCCCAGCGTACATGTGTGACTCTTTAGGCGACAGTAATCAAGCCGGGGTGCATTTCCTGGGGATTGGGAGCCAGCTGAGAGGAGCTGACGTGTCTCGGGTCATTAAGCGCAGCCAGCCAGTTATCGACTGCACCAGTGTCGTTACTGCTAATGTCCTTGAGCAGGAAAAAAAGCCCTTGTCAAGCTCAAAGGGGGAGAGTCTTGGGGGTTTTGCCCCTTATGTACCGATCATGGAGCTCATGGGATGTCAGGAACCTGCACGCAAACCTGGGCGACAAAGCGAATCTCAGCGATGCTGCTTGCACCGCATGGCGACAACCCGATTTGCCTAGCTGGGTTTTTCACCCAAATAAGCAGTTTGACAAACCAAGGAATCCCTGGACATCATTTTCTTTCCCTGTGGTCACTGGAAAATGGTGTTTGCTTTCATTGTCTAACGGCCAGAACGACACGTTTTGTACATCCCTGAGTTTGTTCCCTTAGAGATGTTCTGTAAGAGCCTGCAGAAATGACTCAGGAGAGGCAACGGCTGCTAATTCAGCTACGCTTCTTCAGTAAATACCAGAGTAAATAGACATAAACGTGCAGTGTTTAAATAGCAACAGCCCTAAGGCATAAGTAAATCATCTTTATCCTCTTTTAACTAACTGGTTTCTGAGGGGTAGGGAGGGTTTTGCACATAAATATGCATCTCAACAAATATTCAGCAGAACCCTTTGAATTTATGCCCTGCTTATGCAAAGAGAAAAAGGAGTCTTCCAATTCCCAATGCTTTCAGAGATGAGAGGAAGGGCGAGCAGCGAGGCTGCACAGCAGGAAAGCTGCAGAAGATAAACGTACTCACTGGTCCCAGCGTGGCTTCCACTGAAACCCAGGGACCTGCCAGGGGTGGACCGTAGCGGGATGCCACGTAGCGGGTTGTGCACCCCTGCAAGGCTGCTGCTGCTGCTGAGAAACTGTGCCCAAGCTGCAGATGGTATCAGCGCATGTACTCACCTATCAGCGTGAAATCTAACGTGATTCACAGCTCAAACATCACTCCTCGGGCTATAATTAAGCAGAAATCTTGTTGCTTATTTGCAATCTGATTTTAGGATGGTGAATTATGAGATTGGGGTTGGCCTCTCAAAGCGGCTTTGATGGGAGCGTGTTCGCACCACGTAATCACATCCAAAAACGGCAGGAGCAACTTCTTAAACATGAGAAGCCATTTACGCTGAGCCTTACTCTTCCTTTAGCATGTTTGTATTTATGTTTAACAAAGTAAAATGATGATTCACACACAAAATTATAAGGACTAGTACTTAAGCAACCCATTTGATCCTGCAATCTCCCCGAGCGTTTTCCTCACTCCCACCACTCCCAGCCTAAAGTCCCAATGCAGAAAGAGGTGCAGGCACCTATGGCCATGCCAAGGGGTGCTGGCACTGCCCCATGATCCAGATCCAGTTTTGGGCATCTCTAATGGAAGGATCTCCACACATTTGCAGAAGGTTTTCACCAGCTCTTCAAAGTGGGTCTCTGTTGTCAGCCCCAGCACTTGTTCCAGCTTGTTGGGGAGATGGTGAGGCTTTGGAGGATAAAGTTCATGGAGATTTTAGGAAGAGGACACAGGTCCTTTAACGCTGTTCTCCTTTGGAGAAGTAGTTGCCACTGCTCTGTGAGGCTTCTTCTGAGAGAGCGCCTCTCCAGAGAGCCAACGCACTGTCTCAGGATGCTCCATCAGTCTTTCGCTGGAGGGGGACTGTCAGGAATTGAGTGTGATGAGCCGGTAGCTCACTCTGGCATGCACCCCGGGTCGAAGGATGCTGGTTTCTCTCTATTTAAATTAACAAGCAGCACTGATAGCGAGGGCTCGGGGCCACGGGGTGTTAAACAGATGCTGAGCCCTCGATGAACTGAGTTGCAGGGCGAGGCCCTCAGCTGCACATGGTGCCAGGAATAAATGACCGAGGAATACATCTCAACAGCAAGTGCAGCGATCTGAAGGCCCATTAAGTCTAAAACTCTTCAAAAATGTGAAGGACAGCCAGAGATTTAAAAATGTGGGTGCAAGCAAAAAGAAGGAGCGGTGGCTTTGGCTCGGACAGTCCCTGGCTCCAGAGCACTGGGTGTTTAGCAGGGCTGCTGGATGCCGTCCCTAGCCTTGCACCTCAAGATCTGAGTGCAGTTCCGTGACCCCTCGAAACTCCTGGCATGAATTATCTGTCCTACAGCAAAGCCTGATGATAAATCAGTCACTGAAACCCATTTTCTTTCTGGAGTTCAGTAATTGTTACAGTTTTTCACTGTGCCCATGAGGGCTGGGTTTCTCATTAGCATCTTGGTGAGCCGAAAGATGTGTAAACAGGTGTAGTTACAGAATTTCCTACTGGGTACACATCTGAGGAGGCTCCAAAGCATAAATTACTCTTTCCAAAGTCAGTTTTAAATCATGCTCACTAACAGCCATCTCCTGCCCTTGATCATTGCTCCTAGGATGGCAGTAGGAGTTTCACATATGGTTTGAGTGAAGCGTGAGGCCTTCAATCGCTCCACATCCACCTGTTTCGGATTGTGTCATAGGTATGTGCTTCAGCATTTCATTAACATTTCCCTTTTGTAAGGTTAACCCAAGCCATGCTGACTCTACGCATGCAGTTACAAGTTTGCAGCAGAAATGCATCGAGCTCCCAAAGCCGCGGAGTTTCGGAGGCAGCAGGGTGTGAATCTGGCGGGTGAGCAAGGCAGCTCCAAAAGATTTCTGCTGAGAACTGGGGGTTTTGTCCGGTTCGAATGAAATGGAAACTCCGTGGACACACGACCTGGGCAGCTGTGAAGATGCAGCCCTAAATGTGCATGTTTGGAGTGCTGCATCATTCCCCCATGAAACACAGACTGCTCAAGGATCTCAGCTCCATTCAACCTTAGTTTCTGCAAGGGCGTATCCACGGTGCTGGTTCTTCCTCGTCAGAGCAGAGCTGCGCCCGTCTCCTTTATTTTGTGAGGTGGGAGGGTCCTCGCTGTTTTGCAATTGCTTTAGGAAAACCAATACAGTATCGACGACTGAAAGAGCCACCCATGGCTCTGCCTTTGTTTTACAGGCAGCAACGATATCCAAGAGCACAGCTCTGAAGCCCAACTGGGAGCCGAACAGGTTTTAGCATGTTTTTTCATCTCATTCTTTCTGTCTCCTTTTAGTTGGAAGCTCAACTGTCAAGATTAAACCATCCACCTGTGTGGCATACTCCAGCGTGGCTGAACTTGATAGATCTGCACAGTTGGATTCTGCAGCAAAGATCATGGATCTAAGATGTACACATAGAGAATAGTCTACTAATCTTTCCTCCCTTCTATCCCCCCCACCAAAAAAATCCAAACATGTGTTTTTCTTTACGGTGCTTTCTTTTTAAGGCATCTCCTGTCAGTGATGTCGTGATGGGAATTCTCTGTGGAAGTTTTTGCAAAACTGTATTTCTGTCGTTACCTCGTGGCTTACGCACAGCATATTACTGCAGCTGAGGACAGAAATGTGTAAAAAGTTATTTGCAAGGGAGAAAGAGAAAAGTCAGCTCTGCAAGACACGGGCAGGCTGTTCAAGGCGTGAAAGCTCAGCAGGGCTTGGAAAGAGCGAACTCCGGTGCAGAAAAAGGAAGGGAAACACATGAAAGGTGCAGGGTAGGGTGGGCACAAGCCCCAGGTTGTCCTGCAGCCTGGAGGTGAATGAATCTGCACGGAGGGTTTGGTCCTTACCTATTTCAGAGCAAGACAAGCAGCTGCGCACCACTGCCCTCCTTCCACAGGAAACCCTGACGGAAATGGCACGAGTGACTCAAGGACCTTAAGCCGTTCCTGACATTCATCCTTCTCAGGTCTGGGCTTGGAGTATCATGTATTTCTCAACTGTTTTCTCCATGAGGTGTTTTTTCTGCGTTGTTTTCCAGTGTTGCTACCATACCACCTGCTATTTTATTTTAATTGCAAAATCCGGTGCATTCAAGTCCACCTTCAAACTTATGTTACAGTGCTGCATGGCAGCCAGTTATGCATCCGACCTTCTTTCCATTCCTCAAACCAGGCTGTTGCCCCTTTATCTTTTATTCTTACCTCATCTGTTGAACAAATGTCACAGCCACAGTTATTAGAAATATTTGAACCTGACAGCTGCAAATACTCAAAGGCAACTATACGTGCACAGAGCTATAATTAGGTGGAGTATTTAATTTGGTTTTTAAATCACTGAGATCCAGTATTGGAATCTCCGCAGACACAGACAATCAATACAGACAGTGTGACTTAGCAAGCTTTACGGTCATTTATTTTCTATGTATGTGAGGATAACTAATACACCCTGCCTACAATGACATATATTGTGTTGCAGGAGAAGGGATTTTCCCTCACTAAAGCTCAGACCATGATACATTCACTCATGCCAACTTCAGCAGTGATCCACACTGACTGCAGCAGTCAAAAACTACCCCTTAGTGAGCAAGGACTACAGGCTTGGGCTGAAAAAAATTAGTACATAATAATTACTTAGCGATTGCTGCAGGGTATGTTAAAAACATCAGCTGTCATCTCCAATGTTGCTTGAAGTAGGTATCTCTCATCACTCCTATCTTATGGAGGGTCAAGACACAGGAGATACCCAAATTGCTCAAGGCTAGCATCAGAGATGAGGTTAGAGTCTACAAGCTCCAGCCTTGCATCTCTTTATACAAAGCAGTAAGGTTTTCCTTGGTATTGGCTGTAAATAAAAATGTCTAATTTGTTGCAACTCCTGCAGTTTGATTTCTCTGTTCTGATGCAACCTTCTCCACAGCTTCAGACCACCAACCCACAACCTCCTTCATACACAATAAATATTCTATCTTCCCTTTCCCCACAGCCAAAGAAGAGCAGAGATGCTCAGAGCAGAACCTCTCCAAATAGCCCATCCTCAAACAGCCCAGATCAAACGTACCCATTTTCCTCACCCAATTCAGCAGGTTCTTCTTTTGCTGTTTTCTGAGGAATCGTTTCGGAGCTGGGATGTCATGAGTAAATATCTGGTCATCTCTGCTTCTACATTCCTGACTGAAGTAGCTGCATGCGTGGCATAATATTACTTTGAGTTTCTAATTGTGAGATGAATTGGTTTATTTGAAGATAATACATTCAAAGCAATAAAAGAAAGAGGGTGAAGAAGGAGCAGCCTATAAAATCATTATACCCTAGTAGTTTTATTGATACGGATTAGGAGAAATAGCTGAAAGACAGAGAAAGAATCATATTTAGTTCAGGTAATAAAATTATATGAGCTGCCATTTTCATAACGCTAAACAAGACCTGAGGGAAGCTTAACTTAAAAGATTACACAGGTGGATTCTTTTCCTTTGGAGAACACGAAAGATTATTGTAAATGTCTTTTTATGCAGCCTGCCTCTTCAAACACAGTCACAAGAAATTAGCCCAAAGCTGACTTTTCCCAAAGTGGCCCGACTCACACAGGAGCATGGGGAAGGAGCCCTTACTCCTTCCTCCACTTGAAACAGGGCACGGGGATGATGCTTTGGCTCATCATAAGTCTAAGCGTGGTTGTGTTGTGCCGCTGTCCCACTCTTCGTGGCTCAGGTACTGCAGAGCCTGGCTTATGGGGCACCACTGGCATTCCCAGCTGCGGATATCACATGCTGACGAGCAGAGTCAGGGGATAAATATGCAATATTTTGGGGAAATATTAAGATATATCATGTGCCTACTGCTCTGGGAGCTGGCACCAGGGTTTTGCAAGCAACCAGGTAATACCTGCAGGAAGAGGTCTTTCTGCTCCCTGAAACAGGAGCACCTACGAGCAAGGCACATAGAAGGAGGAGAAAACAGTCCTCCATGCCCTCCCGACGAGTGTTGCTGTTGCTGGCTACCATGGTTCTAATTCCTTTAACAAAGCTGGGACAAAACCTTGGACAGAATGTGTCTAAACTGGGTTGAAGTTAGTGGTTTGTCCCCCAGAGACTTTGCTGCTGAGTAACGCACTTCTTTGGGGCCAAATTCTGTTAAAATGCTCCAGTTAAGCTCGTGGTTTAGATAGCCCAGTCCTTGGTTTAGCAGAAGTTCAATTGTATGCCAGGCTTGGAAAGTGACCAAGTCTCACCTACTCCGAGAGATGAAGCTTATAATTTAAAAAACAAGATGGAGAAAAGCAGCAGCTTTTCTGTCCTGTGAGCAGGAGGCAAACGGGAAAAAAAAAGCCCCGGGCTTGGGAATTTGTTGGGGTTTTTACCTTGATGTTCGCTAGCTGAAAGCACGAAGATCCAAAGCCCATGATGAGCGCAATAACCATTCCGAGACGTTTATAAATGACCCTCTTAACTGTTTATGAGACATTATCTGAGGTAAAGCAGAGTAGGAGAAATAAACTTGAAGTAGGAAGAGCTGGCTCGCCTCCCAGATGGAGCATGATAAAGCACCAGTGTCAGTGTTTCTTCTCAGTTTTATGGCAGCCTTTAACTGCTTGGTGTTTAGGATTTTTTATCGGAAAACGGAAAGGAGAAGGAGTGGATCCAAAGCAAAGAGGTTTTCACAAACAATATTCTCCAAATGACTTTATGTGAGCAGATACGGTGTTATCTGGCTATCAAGATAACACCATTTATTTTTTTACTTGCCACAACAGCCTGCTACTCAGATTCCCAGTCCTGGTATGTACGAGGAATTCCTAAGCACAGCAATAAATTTTCAAAGGGATCTGAGTGACCCCTCTGCTTCTTTCCTATTAGAAAATACCCTGAACAAAGTTAATCTCTGGTCAGATTTACCTCATTAAATAGATTTCTATTGTCTCTCTTAAACCCTGTGTTAGTTTTTGGTTCCCAGATTTAGCAAAGGTCTCTGAATTTTGTTCGTCTCCCACAAAAGGTTAACGAATGGCTTCTCATGGAGCCATGGGAATGGGGTGATTCTGGTATGCAGAAAGCTTTCCTGGGAGTTGAAGTTACATAAAACCTACCTTGTTTCTTACTTTTCCTTAACCCAAATCATCTTATATCACAATTTTTCACTGTCCCTTCAAATCATTTTCAACACTACTTTGAGAAAAAAGGGTAAATCTCAGTTGTTCCAGTTTGCTCAAATTTTAAAATGCAAGATACAAATCCCAGAGCGCCCATGCCAGACCTGGAGGAAAGGTAAACTGAAATGGAAGGCTCCCCAAAGAGATTTCTGCTTTTAACCACCTGCTTTAGGCAGCTGCTCAGCAGGAAAGCGCCAAAAATATGCAACGAGGCTCCAAATAAAAAGTTACATGAATGAACTCTAGGCACACAGTTCTGAAAGCACAGTCTGGTTTGCTATTAAAAGAGAAGATAGAAAACCATCTCATTTATAAAGCTGGGAGGTGCACCTTGACTAGTTTCTATTGCTTGATGATTCCTGCTTGCCTCTTGGTTACGAACTAGTAAAGCCATCAGGTTTCCCCAACAACATTCTCCACAGACGAGACAATCAGTGAGGTCTACAAGAAAGAAAAAATAAGTGAATACACCTTATTGAGCAATAGCTCTTTATCCAGAACAACCTATAAGGAAAATTCGCTCGTTGTATTGGACATATTTATGTTGGAAGAAAAGCTTTATTTTTCTCTATTCTAGTTTTCAAAATATTATGGAAACTTTACTGAACTGGTTGTCAAATTCACAGGGTGAGCAGAGTTTGACAAACTAAAATGTCTAGATCTATTTAAATAATATTTTTCTTATGCTTCTGCAAGAACTTGGAAATGTCAAACAAAATTCATGAAAGAAATCTGTTAAACAGGGAAAAGAAAAATGAAATACTGCAGAAATAGAAGACCTCAGATTGTCCTTTGCCCAAGCAGAAGGTTTGACTTTTCCAGCCCACCAGCACTCACAGCATCTCCTCAATCACATGCCATGAAATGCCAGCAGGACCAAGGGATGGGCTCCATGAGGAGTGGGGCCAGGGAAGGATCTGGAAATCCTCCATGTCTTCTCAGACTGAAGCTGAAATTGGTTCATGAGGACAAAGCCAAAGATCCAAGAAAGCTCCATGTCTCGGCACCCATGGAGCCAATTTTTGGTTGGATCCAGCACCGCAGGCTTCTGTCAAGGCCAGCATACATTTATCATTGGTTCTCTTGAAACTGGTTTTCCTCTTATCATCAATTGATTGGTACAGTTTAGCTCTCTCAGACCAAGCTACTGTCCACAGGCAAAAGGGGAAACCATTTCTCTTTGAGGATTTTCCTCAGGATAAAGCACGTCATGGACTGTTACAACAAAAAATGAGTTAGGAGAATAAAACACCTGGCCATTCCCATGTCATTAATGCTCTCTGTCGCTCCGCTGCACGAGCCAGTCCCATGGCTGATGATCATCGTACTTTCCCACAGGTAAACTACATCCCTCAGAGCAACATCGCTCCTGATTTTCACTGGGACAGCTGAGCTCAAGCCAGTAACTTGTCTGTCGTATTGTGGCCGGGCTGCCCAAAGTGAACCGTGTGCTTTGTAGCACATGTTCCTGGCAAGCACTGGGTCAATCGCACCAGCTGCCATGGTGGCCAGGCACACGCAGCCCATCCAGTGATGCCAGAGGGACCAGGCTGCCCCAGGGCTGCACAGTAGTGTGGGAGCACTAGGATTCTGTGTCAGTGCCGGGCAGGGAGAGCTACTGCTCCAGCCAGGCTCCAGATGCTGGAAATCCTGGATAAATATGCAAAATCCTCTAATTCCACTGGTATAAAATTTCCAGGCAGAAAAAGAGGACGTGTCCAGGGAAACCATGCAACAGCCTGAACTTCAAGCTTTCAGTTCCAGGGATTTCAGAAAGCCCTGAATCAAAATTTCCACTAACACTCTTTAAAACTATACCCTCCCCAGCCAGCAGGAACCCAAATGGAGAGCTAAGCGTTACGCGAGCCCGCAGCAAGCAAAACCACTCATATCCGGGCCCTGAAGGACCAGCACGGTTTTGGGGATCAAGGAGAGGAAAACGATCCCATCCCTGCGGTGGTAGGATTTCCCTGCAGAGGTGCGGTCCTGTGGGACTTCGCGTCTTTCCCCCATGCACAACCTCACCAGCACGCCACACCTTTTAACTCACTCCAATTTCTCTCAGGCTGAGCCAGACCTTCTCTACGTCATACTACAGCACTTCTCAGGTTTACATTTGCAGCATGTTTCATCCCATTGTTCTTTTTCATTTCACCTCCTTATGTTTTTCTCCAGGTGACAATAAGGTTGGTGGAAATGTTTATGTACGCTACCTCTTCAAACAGAAATGACTGGAGATCCTCCTGTCTTTCACACTTTTTAGCTGCCTAAGCAAGGGAATAAGTTGTTCTTCCAAGGCCAGCCATCCAGTAAGAGGTTAAGAACCAAATTTCTCTAAGAATTTAAATTGCAATTCCGCTGCCTTCATTATTTACTGGTAGAATAAAGCAGCATCCAAATGCAAGGCAGGCAATAAATTCTTATACTTAGCACAATGCACTGCCAACTAAACCCACAAGATCCACATCGCGTTCGAGTACAGCCCAATGGCCGCAAACATTATTTTAAGCATCTTAGCACATCTCCACGGAAAAATGAGGTACTTTGTCTGAGATCCGTGAGTTTGCTCCAAGCAAGCTGATGCCTCTGTAAAACATGTCACACTGCCCAAAGCCTGTCGCTCGGGTATCAAAAGCGCGACAGCTCTGTTCATGCAGCTCTGAGCCCAAGGAAACTCAACTGGAGCAACAACATGTTGTCCATCTCTTCTGGGTTTGACTCACTGTTAGCTTGTGTAGGTCTTGCTTGAGGATATCTGCACCCCAACCCTTTGCACAGACAACATCTTTCCCAAGACAGCAAAGTCAACCTCGGTATAAAGGAAAAAAAGATTTGAAAATCTCTTTCACAACATGGTGCAACTGTCCAATTTTGGATCGAAGTCATCCAGCACAAGCATAGGCAAGGATTTTTGGACACGGAAGCGTTATTCCCCATTTGCCACTGAGAGCAAGATGAAAGGAGAGCCCGTGATGCAGCGTGCTGCTCACAGATTAATGTAGAGAAGAGTAACTTGTAAAAAAAAATGGGTACTTAAAAATAAAATAGCTCGACAAGAAAATACTTGAGCTGTCTAAAATAAATTTATTTATACTTTTTGGCAAAGATCACATTTTAGTCGGAGTTACTATTCAATAATGCAGATAATCTGACACCAAAACATGTCACAGCACACATTATATTTGCATTTGCCAGATATGGAATCCCATAAATTGTTATGTCTGATAATGGTCTGCAGTTCAATGGACAAGACTTTAAACAATTTGCAGGGGATTATGGATTTTGACATACAACATCCAGTCACGGTTATTTGTAATCAGATGGTCTACGGGGAAAGGGAATCAAGTCTCCAAAGCAGAGCCTGGCCTGAGGCTCTGTTGAACTTGAAAACAGCACCTTCAAAACCTGGGCCATCCTCCACGTGACAGCTTCAGCTATTCAAACCTCCCGAGGAAGGTAGAGCTAATCCTGATGACTAGGAAGAGAAGGCACAAATCATCTTACGGCTTCAAAGATGCAAAATCTGGAATGTGCAATTTACTGCATACATGATGCTCTTTGGGGATCTTATGATCTTTGGGGATCTGAGATCTTATGGCAGTTGCTCATGTTTCCTCTACAGTTCAAGGCTCATACAGGGAGACTCTCAGGAGGAGGCAAGGGGCAATTGTAACCTATTTCCCTGGGGAATGGCAACCTGAACTGGAAAAATTATTCAGCAGATCCACTGCAGAACCAAAGAGCAGCAGCAGCACCAGGGAATGAAATGTTCCTTGGGACAAGAGCCCAAATACCCAGAACTCCTGAAAGATTAATGAGCTCTGATAAAATAGTCACCATCACCATCCTCTCTACCAGGACTGCAGTATCTATGGGTCACAGTGGAAAATTTTCTGGTTGGTAAAAAAAGGGAAGGTTGAGTAATCCAGCACTGGCCCCTAATGCTGCAGTTTGGGAACTGGTCCCAGCCAATATGCCCTGGGCTCCACCACATCCCTAGAAGAAGGATGCCCAACCTCCCTGGGGCATCTTTTTTTCCAGGTCATGTCCAAGACCCCTGGGGAAAAATGTCAGGGAATTCCCTATTTTTTCTCATGCTTCATTTGATTTAACCCAGCCTGGGTCTCGTGGACTTGGTGGGTCACCAGGGCACCAAGGGGATGATCATGGGAAAGTGAGGAGCAGCCTCACCTTGGAGAAGCGCAGACCTGCTTCTTTGGTGGCCATGCCTACTCGAAAGTCATGAAATCAGGGTTTCAGGCAGGAAGATCAGCCCTGGGACTCAAGTTATAAGTTCAGTTGTACTGAGCCTCTGCTAACAATCATAATTAAGAATTGCAGACCGTTCCAGGGACACGTGCAAAGAACCCAGTAAAATCCAAGTGTGTCAAGGTTTAGAATTGTGCAGTCATGGATTATTTCAGGAAAGAATATGTCCAGTGGAATGAAACAGCAGAAAAGGAGAAAAAGCAGGTGTTGCTTTTATACAGATCTCTGCACACACTGAGGGCAATAAGCAAAATACCGACGACAAGATGGGCCTGGATGGGGAGATGTACTTGGAGCCGAGGACCTTACCTTTTATTATCTCTGCCTTGGTCCATTGCCTTGGAGCAGTACAAAAGAGCAGCAAAGCACGTAGCCTTGAAGATCTGGAATGTCAGCCTGGACACCAAGGTTATGCTCGGTTCTTTCCAAAAGCTCCCCAGGATCATTATCCTTCCCCCTCTGTCTACGAAGAGTGCTGGAAACCACTTAAAAGTGCGTGTGCTGAGTGTGTGCGATCAGCCCAAAGCTTTCCAAGGGAACAGAGCGCTGGCAACACAGTCCAGGTTGAGAGCAATGGGAATTGCTCCGCTCCATTTAGTAAGAGTAGGGGAGCGCCGCAAACAGCCCTGCAGCCCCCTGCCAGGAATCTCTGCAGCTAAGGAAGGAAAAGCGAGGCTCAAAAGAAGCCACGCGCAAGCTTGCGCCCCACGCTGAGGCAACAGCTGGTTCAAGCCATTTCATTGGGTCCTTCGTGAATCAGAAAGGATGACACTTACAGGCTGACCTTCTTCCTCTCCTCGGGGACTTGTTCCCTCTGTGTCTTGAAAACAGAGACCCACTGTCCTCAGAGGGACCCCACGAGCTCCTGCACAGCACAGAGCAGTGCGAATATTTCCACGGAAGACCGCAGGCAGAAAGCACCAAAGACTTTGCAAGTCGAGGGTGTTCAACCACACTCTGCACTTCCAAGTGCTCAGCGAGTCATACTAGCCAAGCTTCATAATTTTCATAAATCTTCTGATTTAAGCAAAGGCAAAGTCTGGCATTCTGCTCCTCAGAGCGGATCCAGGATATAGAGAGTTACGCTGAGGAGCTTCAAATTCATATGGAAGGGGAGCTCCTGGCTTTAACCACATGATGGCAAGAGGAAAGCAAGTGCTAAACAAACGCCAGTGACCTGCTTTTTTCTAGCAACGGTAAAGTCATCTCGCTTACCTTCTGCTCTTCACATTGCACTGCAGACATATTCGAATCCTCTGAGGCTAGAGCTGACATTGTTCCCTGGGACAGCTCAGATTTGGGTCACAGCAGGTTTTTGAATAAAACAATAAGAAGTTAAAGTATATCCTGAGAAATAAAAACCCTTATATTTTTATCGTCTGAAAATGAAATGAATCCAGTATGAGAGATGCCTGGAAATACTCTTGTAACACCAGCAGCAGCTACCGCAGAGCATTTTGAAATGGGATACGGTGACAACCGTTTTACTGATGGGCTCCCGAGGCAAAAAAGGCAAGAAGTGACAATCCACCCTGGAGCGCAACCGAATCCAGGGGCTTTGCAGGTGTAAAACCACTGCAGAAGACTGACGCATCCTCCTCACCTTCCCAGAGACCCATGGAAGTTTTCTGGATAAGAACTGACACCTGGGTAATTTCTATGGCTTCAGTGATGGGAATGAGGCTATGGCAGTATTAAATTAGTATTAGTGATACAAAATTTATATTAAACTTTGTAGGTAAAGGGCTTGAAATTCTTGTCTCTGTTCCACCTGCCAGCATGGAAAACAAGATGGTCAAAAAGTATGAAATTCAGCTTTTGCACTATTTTTGAATAATTTTGAATAAGGAAAACTGTATCTCTGAAATGTTTAATGTAGATCTTCCAAACAGCCATGGAGCTGGTGGCACTTGCAGATTTTTTAATGCTGCTGGAGGTTTTTCACTTGGCTTTTAAGTTTTCCTGGCAAACGACTTAAACATTCATGAAATATTTCCATTACACTGAAATGGCACTAAGGCGGAGGAGAGCCCATTTCTCAGCCATCCACTCGCCTGGACAAGGGGCAGGGCTGACCTCAGCCCTGCCTGGACCAGGGTCAGTACCTGACGGACCTCCCAGCCTAGGAGCTTTCACAGATGCTTCCGACCACCACCCATCTCCTTCCGTGACGCTCCCCGCACTCATTCAGCCTGGGACACAAAGCTCGTTTCCAAATTGGCTCCAATACCTTATTTCCTCATCGGTGCCATAACAACGAGGCATTCCTTACGGCGCGCTATTCTTCTCTTTGTTTTTTTAATGGTGTTAATTGTCAGTGACAGTTCTAAAGGGTTGGTTGTTTTTTTTTTCCTTCTGATAAGACAAACACGTTTGAATCGAACAAGCCTTGACAAATGCAGGAGATACAGAGTGTGCTGAAATAATGAGGGAGCTCTTTAATACACCACCACAATATGTATGGGCAAGTTGTCGTGCTGGAGCAGTATGAGCTTGTCAGATCACTGTGAAACATCGTTTATTGAAAGAATAGGTACGAGGAAGAACAGCAGAAAACTTTCTGCTGTACAAACACGCAGCCGAGCAAAGCCTTCGGAAAAACAGGACACGCTGAACATCAACCCATTTTCTGAACAAAACTGCCTGGTGTCAATAAAATTGACCACAAAGAATTGCAACCTTTTCTCACAAAAGGAAGAAATGCAAGTTAAGTCCCAAATTCAGTCAGGGCCAGGCGCATAAAACAGAGGGAAACAATAGCTGTCAATAGCTGTAGATTTATTTACCTGTAAGCCTGAAACAAGCAGAACCAAGAAGGTCTGGACATGATGTTTGTTAAAATACACAGGCTTATGGCAAATTTAGAAAGAAGCGCACAAAGTTACTCTTCCCAAAGTGGCGAATCACTCACAATTAACTTGTGTGCATTTCTAATAATCCTAATTTGTTAGAATCAGGAGAAGGAAAGCGTGGCAGCAGCCCTTCACACCAGGCGGGTGTGTGAGTGCGTGTGTACGTACCATGGGCAACTGAGTTCTCCAGGCACAGGGCAGCATGACTGACACTGTCAGCAGAACTCCTCAGCTTCATAAGTAAGGACATGCCAATTTTGTGCTGTTCAAAGCATATTTTGAAGGGTAAAACACTTTCTGGCCTGACAGCCCACCTGCCTGCCACACTGGCCGGTCTGCGCGGAGCTCTGCGTGTGATGCTGAGCATCTCTGCTGTGGGCATTACAGGAAGGAGCAGTGCTCCACGTCCAGCTGCACGTCTCCTCTTCTACCACCCATAGAACCGCAGGGCAAAGCCCATGATGTGGTGTGCAGATCCTGGGGAGTGCTTCGGTGTGAACAGGCTTTCAAGGAGCTCCTGCCCTTGCTGAGGGGTTAACGGTAGAAAGTGGTGAAATGGGGCTTTCTGAGGACGTGCCACGTCTGAGGTTCACACACATGTTTATGCAACGAGATTCCACCTACGTCATCACCACCAAAATAAGACCTCTGCTGGAAGGAAGGTCAGCCACTCCATTTCACAGTGCCTTAACAAGGGAGCTACCTATTTGTAGCCACCTGCTTCAAGAGGAGGTGCTGGCAGGAGGGATGATTCTCCTGGAGGGAAGCTCCTCTCGAGCACACTGACTGCAGGTAGCCGCCATCCCTACTAAGGGATACAGGTGGTGGTTTGCAGTGAGTCCTCTCAGGTTGGTTTTGTTGGATCAGAGGACTCCAACGTGGCCTGATCCTGCTGGGATTCTATCTCCAGGAGGAAGATCAGTGCCCTGCAGTCATCACCAGCACGATGCTGAGTGCAAGCTGGCTGCTGCTGCTCTGAGCCAGGGCTTGATCTCCCCTCCCAGCCCAGCTGCCCCCTGGCTTCATACAAGACACTACAGTCTCACCTCCAGAAACACTTGCTGGAGGGCAAAGAGTATCACTCATAGGTGACACAAGATGTGACCTTGCCCTTGGGCCTCTACCTGCCCCAGTATGTCCCTCCTGCCACTGACAAGGTGCACCTGGATTCTCCTCACACGCTGAAGAAGGAGGAAAGAAAAAAACCCACCGATGAGACTTTCAGTCCAGTCCTGGAGGGAAAGGGCTTGCATGGGGCCAGCTGCCCCGCTCCCACCACACCGGGCTCCCAGTCACCGGCTTGCTCTTGCTCTTGTCATTGCCACAGGCAGCTGTGGGTCAGGGGAAGATGATAGCTGCAACCCAACACGGAAACTGTGGTACACCGTGGGGAAAATACCACGGTGTCTGCAATGAGCATCAAGAGGCTGCAGCCTGAGGCAGCCCAGCATGTCGGGAGAAGGGAGCAGCACCCCTGCGAGAGCTGCCGCTCAGCATTCTGATTTGTAGTGGTGGGGCAGCTCTCTCCCAGCCTGCCCTCCGTCTGCTGTCAGAAAACAGCTCCCGGTGTAAATTCACACTGGGAGGAATTAGCAGCCGGCCTGCCCTGGGCTGGAAGGAGGCGTTTCGGGTTTCACAGCTGCCGCTGCTGGGCGGTGGTAGCCGAGTGGTGGGGAAGAGGGTCCCCGCACCTCACAGCATCTTCCCACAGTCACTGAACCCGGGGACAATCTGCAGGAGGGCTCCTGAGAGTGCTGCTGAGCAGGCGGTTCTCTAATGCAGACATCCAGGGACCCTGCTCCAGCCACCAGCTATGACCCTAATAATCCTACAAATAGCCTCTGGGGTTTGACTTCTCTTGGTGAGAAAAAGACTCGACAAAACAAAAGCCATGGCAAGATGGGATCTCTACAGCAGCTCAGCAAGTCCTGCTGCCCAGGGAAGGGGCAAAAAGGTGGTTCCTGGCTCCCTTTTCCCTAGGATGGAGAGAAGATGGGAAAGGGTCTGGAAGAAGAAAGGCAGAGCAGGTTGAAAACACAGTTTGGTCCAATCTTGGCTTCATCTTAAGAAGTTGCAGGAGATGGGAAAGGAGCACCACGAGATGTGGGAGAATGATAGTGTGGCCAGGGCATGGGGACCGGCGTGTGTCCCAAAAGGACACCTCATGGGGAAGGCTGCATCCCAGTCAGAGCCCCTCATGCCAGATCAGCAGCAGGAAAGGGACTGGGAAGGGGGTTGGAGAAAAGCAAAGGACCACGGTAAAGCAGCCAGGATGGAGAGTGTGCGCTGAGTTCTAAGGAGAGGTTAAAAGAGCCAAATACATATAGCTCAGCTAGGAGATGGCTAAGGGGCTTTGATAACAGCCTACAAGTATTTGGAGACAGTAAACATCAAGGAGGGAGAGGAATTATTTACAGTTATACATGGGCATAACTAAGAGTAATGGGATGAGCTTAAGGAAGGAAGGGTTTAGGCTGAATATTGGGAAATACTTCCCAACCACGAAATGTGTTAGGCTGCTGAATAATCCTTCCAGAGGAGCCCCAGGAGGACGGCAGTTCAGATGGTTCCGACTGCCCATGACTAAACCCCAGGCTATGTGCTGCCAAGCGTAATGGATAATGTAATTTCTGTCTCCGGCCTCCAAGGTTATTTCCTTTCTGTCTCTATAGGAGGAACATCTTATCAAGTCATACATGCTTCTGACATGATGCTCCTTTTGACACAAGATAAAAGAGACTCCCAGTCTGCAGCCCTGCCAGGAGTGTCACTGCAGTCAGCAGATTATGCATGTACCCGGCTCTGCAGGTCACACCTCTCACCTTTAGGGCACACTCACTTCTCCCAAATTCCAACCCAAACAAATACAACTTGCACTTAAAAAAAAAAAAAAAGGTGTGGAGCTGGATGATTTCGCACTGTTTTTAAATTCACAGTTAGATAGCATGGAATGGAGAATTGTAAAAGAAACTGATGTGAATGCTGTGCTGGGGTGAAAGGCAACAGGAGCATTGCAATCCCACAGCTAATACTCTTGTGCTTTTGCTGCCTCTTTTTTCATGAGAGGCACCTGGACTGGCCTCAGTTCAGCATCAAAGTACTCCTTCAGTCAAATCTGGGAAGCTCTGTACCACACAACCCACTGACCCCCTCCAGAAAACAGGATTGCCAGTCGTTTGCGTGGGAGTTTCCATGTAGCCTTGATGAAGAAGAGTCAGGGTCACCCAACAACGAGGAAGACATCTTGGAAGAGCCATCCATCAGGATCTGACTCACTGCAATTGCGTTTGTAATTAGGGGATTAGAAATGCTCAACAGCAGCATTGGGTGCTAACAGAACTGGAACAATATCACCTTTCATAGCTCTTGTGAAACGCACTGGGCACAAGTCCTCATCTGGCAGCGGTGGCAGTGGGTGGCAGGGCTGGAACACGTGGGCATAGAGGACAAGGAGACAGAGTAACCACACACGTTTCCTGAGGGCACAACCTTCACCGTTGTACTGTGTTTCTCCCATTTATTTACCAGAGACAGCAGGAGAGCAGCACATGTCTGAGCTCCAGCCTCAGATGGAGACCACCAAGTGATGAGGCAGCCAGGGACAAGTATTTCTGAGTCTTTCAGAGCCCCAAGGCCGGGACATGGTGGGAGGAGAAGGACTAGGGAGCTATAATAAATAAACACTCTGTAACACTGGATCCCAGGGTCAATAATCCCTCAAATCCTAAAGGTTGGCCCTGAGCAGCTACCCAGTTTATGTACAGTAGGTTACTTCTTTTGTACAAACTCTTTCATGCATCCTTATTTCCCATATAGTGTTTCACCTCATGTTATACCTTGTAATCTTGGCTGGTAGCGCGGTTTAGTTATTATATGTCACGTAAGGGTTGAAGTTTAAAAAAATCAAACCGCAGCTCGGCTCAGACACACCGTGGCGATGGGAGGAGTGGTTATAAACGCCAAAGAAACCCTGGCGAATGCTTTTCCCACCTGCAGGCTTTAACACCAGCAATTCGTCTATGTGTGAGCCGTGACTGAGGACCCCAGCCCACCAGGGAGGAGCTCTGCAGGGACATGCTGCTCTGCAAGAGCAGAAACCACAGGAGGTTTCTCCTGGCACAGAGCCGGTGTGGCCATGACATGGAAAAGACCGAGCAGCAGCAGTCCCGCAGGCGCTATCGAAGAAGATGACGAGGCTCTTTTGAAGAAGCACATCTATCTTTTCATGGTGTTTTAAAACGAATGAAGATGTAATGATGTGAAACCAAAGGGTTTGCTGCTCAGGACGGGCAGGATTGGAGCGCGCGGTGCCCGGCTGGTCCCCACATCCCAGCACACACACATGCCGGCTGCACCACAGCTTCTCCCACTGTCAGATGTGAGTCACTGCCAGAGGCAGGATACCAGACCTGATGAACCAGAGGTCTTATCCGGAATGGAGGATCCGAACTTCCAGTGTTTACTTAAGCATGAAGCAGAATAAACTCTGGTCCTTTAAACTAAACATCTAAATGCACTCGCTAATCCGGAGACGTACAGTAAGCAATTATACAAACACACCTCAAACATTTTTTCGGCAATTTTTGCAGTTCACCCAGAAAGACGTGTCATCGTTCCAAACATGAAAATCCAACTTCCCCAAGTCAATGAGGAAGGGTTCTGCTCTTCTCCTTCGCAGGCAAAGCAAGAAAAGCCCCTGCCATGTACATCTTCATGCAAAACATCAACCCCTACAAATAATGCAGAGGGAACAACACCTCTGGATGTGCAGGTGGATTATCTCTGCAGCTGGTAGATTAAAACGCCTGACACCCTCATGCACAGTGCTCGATTTTATGACCGAGAGCCTAAGCCTATGGTTTTCCCTCATAGCCACGTGTGATCCCTCTTTAAAAAGACTCCACTCCAGCCACACCTTTGAAATACTGTTCAAAAACACTCTGAAAGGGGTTTTTATTTGTTGGGGTTTTTTTCCCTGAAAACATGGGCAGTTGCTCAATTTAACGTTTTGTAGGGCAAAACCACAAGGTTTCACTCAGTCCTCATCTATAATTGTGGTAGACACAAAAATCCCTCGAGAGTCCCAGCACACAGAGCCAAACCAGATCCTCCACGTTCTCTCCACATAAAAATCCTCCTGAATAATAAATATTTTTATGCAGTAAATAATAATTTTAATGCTTAGCATTTCCCACCCATAGATCTCACACTATTCCATCGAGCTGGATGAATGCCTTTAATTCTCTTGCTCACAGACAAACGAGGACTTCTCTCCTGCAAACACCTTCCACACCGGCTGTTTAATTTTAACCTTATACCTAGTTTTGGCGATCAGTGGGCGAGCCCAGGCACTGGAAGAGCTCCAGGTTACTCTTCTCCTGTAGATGCTCCCTTCAAGAAAGCAACGATGCTGACGGTGTTTTTAAAATACACACATGGACAATTCATCCCCTTTCTAAACACCAACTCTCTGCACCCAAACTCATTCATTCTCTTGCTCTTTCACTGCTACAAGCATCTTCAGTCCAGTGTGATCGTGTTTCAGCAGAAGAGAGCTCAGCCCTTCCATGCCTCTGGAGAAAATGTATTTACACCACGGTCATGTTTGCAGTGGCCAGGAACGCCTTCCACCTCCTGACCCTGGGATGGTTTCCAGCCTAGGATGGTACCCCCTGGGGGCCTGCCCCTGCTCTGGGAACCGTCCAGCCTTGCCCTGTGCAAACGGAGAATAAAAACTTGCCTGTGCCCCGTGACAGGAACAAGCCGGTCTCTGTAAAGGGTCTGTCCTCGTTTTGTCTGCACTGTTAAAACAGGGGCAAAAAGTACATCTCTCTTTCACAAGAAAGCCCTGCTGATTTTGAAAGCAGGCAGAGGGATGATGGTAAAAATCCTTATTCTGTGCTGCTTTGTCTTCAGAGATACGTGCCCCTGAACTTTTGCTGCTGAACATGGTAAATCAGAGGTGGAGACACAGTCATCTGCGATGGGCCAGGCAGCTGGCAATCTAGCTTTGAAACAGTGGCCAAAAACACAGACAGGTCTCAGGAGAGCAGAAGTGTGGTGGTCTGAGCATCTTTGACAGGTTGTCCTCCGGTCCATGAGGAGA
Organism: Bucorvus abyssinicus; assembly: GCA_009769605.1. Taxonomy (NCBI): domain Eukaryota; kingdom Metazoa; phylum Chordata; class Aves; order Bucerotiformes; family Bucorvidae; genus Bucorvus; species Bucorvus abyssinicus. The sequence goes on along the minus strand of CM020041.1, from coordinate 3,428,596 downwards.
GCCAGGGCAGGATGGCAGGAGGAGCACTGCAGGTGCACAGGGAACTCTTTGAGGAAGCTCATGAGGTGCAAGGTTTTGGGGAATAACAAGATTCAGCAGGTCTTTACACAGGCAACTACCAAATCCACCTTGAGCACCCTCAGCCCAGCTCTGCTGTAAAACACACTAAGGTGCATAAAACGATGTTTTGTTACATCAGCTCAGCTGGCCGCTCTCAAGCTCCCTCTAGAAGCTGCCTTTCCTTTCTGCCTCACTGAATTCAGCAGACCTTGGGGACAGGTTTAATTAAAGAGATCATCTAGATACAGCTTTGTATGGCAGGTCCACGAGTAATGAGATGTTGACTGAGAAATCAACGCAGAGTTGGTTCCACCCTCCCATGTCCCTGGAACTGCACAGAAGGCGCCAATTCCTTCAGAAACGCCACATCTAGTGCAACACCAACCTGTGGTTAACACCAGCTTCACCCATGGGTGGGGGGACGCGCTGGTGCCGAGCATGACCAAGGCAGAAAGTGGGAGCAGGAGGGGAACCCCTCCCAGCCCCCGCAGCCCTGGGTGACAGCTCAAGGCTGACACATGGCAGCCTCTCCCTGACCGAGCACACTCTCCTCGGTTTAATCCATCCCTACAATTAGGAGGTAATAACTCTGGTGGGAAAAATGTAGCAAAATATTAAGCCATCAGTTTCCATTGGTATGAAACCCTGTGTCCGCTGCCAGAAAGCGCTGTCCGATATACGGCTCCTGCCAAATAACGTGTATTTACCTCATTTCCACTCGCGGGCCAGCGTGGTCACCTATAAAGATTAATGCCTGCGACCTGTGCACGGAATGGAGATGAGTTTCAGATGGATCATCAGGCACTTAAACAGTTTTAAAACAACTCTGGAAGTAATTCATCATAATAAATACAGCAATCATAACACAAGGTGGAGGATGCCCCGCAGGGCTGGAGAGGAGACAGTCCCAGCTCTAAGAAGGTCTTGGTCCATGGCACTGTTTAACATCAGGAATGAAGAGTGACCAGGCCAAAGTCCCCTCTCCTGCCTCTCAACATGGCCCAAACCCAGTCCCTGGGGAAGAGGGAGGAATAAATTACAAATCCATTGACAGGTCCCCAGAATACTGCACATCTCTGCCTTCAGCCATCTCCTCGTGAATGAGCACAACTTTACCCTTAAATAAATGCTTGGTCCTTCTTAAGACCAAAGCTAAATGCTTCTCAACTGGAGGTGGAATTGAGTACCTATACCCACATGGGGTTTGGGTCCACCAAGAAGCTTCTTTGTTCTAAGAAGCTGGTTTAAGTAGATGCCAAGGTCTAATAGATGGCACGTTAAGATCCAGTAAAACATTCAGACAGCGCATGAGCTCAGGCCCTGCTGTGCTGTCAAAGCACGGATGAATAATGCTAAGCACAGCAGAGAACTTGGAGTCAGAGGTAACAACTACCGTGTGAGAACATCGGAGGCGGGTGTGCTGGTTTGAAGGTGTCTGTGCCATTTATCACCTTCCCCCCAAATCCATAATGCATGGAATAAACTGCAGGAGAGATACTTGGATCCATGTCGAGACCTTAAGTAACTTTCCACTAATGCCCAAATCCCCAGGATCCTGTTCTTTGGCAGTAAGTCCGCAGCCAGATCTCTAGAAAGTCGTTAAATGTGTTGCGATTTAACTGGCAAGTAAACAGCGGACCGCAAGCTGCGGAATCGAAAATCCTCCTCGTGCAAAGACAAGAAATACACCAATATTTCATTGATTGAGATCTACTCCCATTAATGTCCGCATTGTATAAGGAAACCTCTCCAAATGTCATTCCTGAAGAATAACAAGCAGTTTTATTGGAGTCCATGTGGCCTTTCCAGTTGTCACAAACAGGGCTATAATTATTTTTAGAGGCCGTGGGGAATTACACTAAGTATTACCACCCTCTACAAAACTTTGTTTGTTTGTTTTTGTTTGTTGTGGGAGATCCTTGGTTTGCAGCTTGTTAGCAGCATGTCAGCAGGGAGTAAACACAACCACACACACAAAAGAAACCTCTTTCCCAACATCTCCCTTCAAAACATCTTGCTCTCTCTGCACACTCCTCCTTGACATATGCAATTGCTGCAGCTTTTTGTTGTTGTTGCATAAATGTCACCATTAGCAGTTGGGGAAGCACAAATATCACGTTTGTTTATTACTTAAAGATGACAACGATGATAAATTTGGTGATTTAAAAGGAGCGAAGGGATTTCCTTGCTACAGCAAGTATTTCCATCTAACCACCAAGGCAGCAACCAGCAACGCTCGTTTTGTCCACAAAGAAACCAAGTCTGGCATCGTCGATCCGGTGTGGCTACAGCAGCCTTTCCCAAAATGCCAATAAAACTCTGCTCTTTTATAGGTTCTTCCATTTGTCTAACACCTATTCCTGCCTTAACCTGCCCACGCCCTGCGGGGAGGTCGGCGTCGCTGGTTGCAGGCACACAACCCTCTTGCTGGAGTCCCACCGGGAGGCTGGGCAGGGCTGGGAAGAGGACTTCTCCCAGTCCTCAGGCTGCATTTTCCTCCCTCCAGTGTGCTTTTTTGCTCTTTGTAATGATCTGCATCAGCGCACAGATACGTTTTCCAAGTGACGAAGCCACTCTGCCTTTTCCTTTGATGGAGTTCGTCTTCATGGATGAAGTGAGGTGGGACAGGGACAGCTCTGGGTCCCATCCCACTGCTCTTCCCAGAAATATGAGGTGGGGGGGACTTCTTTCAGTGGGAATAGGAGTGAGACAGGGAGGGGACTGAAGTGCTGGAAATATTACCCTGAATGGGTGATCCTGCAGGTCTGACTCACACAAACCTCCCAGCGGAGTGAATGGGAGGGCTGCTGGGCTCGAACAAAAAGGGAAAATTTCCATATTGACTCCCTTCCCCCCATATGGTTAGGTCTGTCTTGGGAAGGACAACATTTTCCAAACAATTTGTCTTTTTTTTTTTTTTTTTTTTCAGAGCTCTCCTTTCCATTTGGCTCCAAAACAAAAGTGCATGCACAGAAAGAAGCTTGTTCCTTTACAGTTTGCCTCTTCTGGGAAGTTTAGAAACATTACAATGCAGTCATGTTCCAAACATCCCAGTTTCTCCCAAAGAAGCCTCCTGGACGCTATTCCAAGGAGGCATTAAAAAGAAGCTGCAAATAAAGGAATGGGTGAGCTCGGAGAGTCGTTTCTTCACTGTATTTGGAAAGACAGAGAGATTTTATTTTAATGCATGTTTGTGATGATTAAAAAAAAAAAAAACAATTGCAAGGGGTTCTTCTGTTTGCGTAGGAACAATTTGTGCCACCATCATGTGGAATATGAGCTTGGCTGTGGAAACAATACTTTGGGAACTGTTTTGGGTTGGAGATGGTTTGCTGCTGGTTTGGCTGGCAACAAGAGGGTCACCTGGCGATGAGGTGCCCTTTCCTCCCGACCCTCAGCACTGCTGTGAGCTCCTCAGAGTCTTTTGAGCACAAGCCCCTGTGTGTTGTTGGCACCTGCATCCATCTGATGTCTTCTCTGGGGGAGAAGCTTTATGATGGCTGTCATTTAAACAAGGAGCTGAAGCACAGTCACTGAGACTAATTAATCCATCCTTGGATCAAGTACAAAGGAAATAATGAGAATTAGGCACTTACAGGAAGATTTACACCCACAGCTTCCATTTCCACCTCACTTCAGGCACCACATCTCGAAGTTCACTTTTACGTCGTGCCTCACCGCTGCGTTTATTTTTCTAGTATCTGGAGCTTGCCTAGTGTCTGGCCAGAGGTGTCTCAATCTGACTGCCCTACACGAGTGAAGAGCTCGGACAGGCTTCCAGCCCATAATGCACGTTCAGCAAGTTTCATCTCCCAGGCTGGGGGGGTTGGAGTCTGTGTATAATCTGCCCTTACAGCCCCAAGGCCCACAGCCCCGCTACCTTGCTGTGTGGTCCTTGAGCAGCTCTTTGCCTCTCCAGAGCTCTTTGGATCCCCCGCTAAAAGGGAGATTGCCCAGAGCTTGTCCCTCCAGAAAGAGACTCCTGGGTCAGGGGATATTCCCGCATCCTCATCTGATCTTAATGGGAGAAGACCCTGGCAACCATGACCTGCGCTGAACATGGACAGGATGTTCTCAGTATTCGCCTGCTCAGTCACGGCTCACATTGCTTGAAAACCTTTCGCCAGTTCAACTTCCTGGAGGGGTTTCTTCAGCACCCACCCAAAGACCTGGGCAAAGCCTCTCCCAGTGCCGAGCGAGCTGTGCCCCAGCGCTGGGGCATCTGCCAGTCTAGTGGGACATGGGGGCGTCTCTGCCACTCCTCAGGCAGCCAGGCAGCCTGGGAAGCTCCCCTCCATCCTCAGCATGTAAACATCTGTTGGAGGAAGACTTTCCTCCCAATAACACATCATTAAACATTCATTTAAAGACCATCAGCCTCCCTCTCTTTAATTTCGCAGCACCTTTCAAACAGCTGTTAGGCTGCAGCAGGGACGATGAGCCGCACAGGAAAGGCGTTGTGAGCTCCTCGCATGAACACAGGAGAATGCATTAATTTATGAGCTCCTACTCCCTCTCCAAACGTTTCATTATATTAATATCACCTTGATGTGCTGGTAGGCCCCAGTGCCAAAGCCTCGTTCACACAGTATGTGCCATCCTAAATTACAGGCTGGGCGCCTCCTGGAACTGCCTTTGGAAAACTGGAGTAAACCAGCAAGCACTAAAGTTAATATTATCTTACAGACTAACAACCAGCTAATGTTCGACATGTGAATCCCATTTACTTCTTCTCTCTATAACAAATGGCAAGTGTGGGACTGGACTGTTCCTGATTTTATGCTATTTATCTTTCTGATCCATTCCATATTCGTTGTCCTTGGTTTTCAGCTGCAGTTTGTGTATGTGTGTGTGTGTGTCCCCCACCCTGCTTTAGAAAGCACCAGGCATGTCCCTGCCGCGGTGTTCGCTCGGTCACTGTACGACTTGTGTGTTTTTCTCTCGGGAGAACACCTTGCAGGGGGGTAGGTATGAGAAGGGAAGTGTCTGAAATTCCAGAAGCATCCCTAAAAAATTAAACTGGACTAAGGGCCTGGGGATGGGTGTTTGGCCGGCTGGGCCTGCCCCATATCACCCACCTAAGCATCTCCTCGGAGTGTCCTCCAGCCCCGGCTGCAGTCCGGGCAGCCCTGGGCGCTGTTTGCTGCCTTCCCCGGGGTGCTCTGCGCTGCGCACCCACCTCCACGTTGAAATCCTGAACCAGGAGAGTATTTCAGGGGAAAACCAAAGAAAACAAAACAACAAAAAAAAGTGGCCTTTCCTTGTCCCTGCCCCCTGGGACAAGAACACCGGCCGGGGGGAAATGAAGAGGGCAGGGGCCGTAGAACAGGGAGCACAAAACAGCCCCCGGGCGGGCGGCAGCGGCAAGGAGGCTCGGCCAGGCGGGAGCCGCCGTTCGGGGCTGGGGGGCGAAGCGGGCCCGGGGATGCCTTCGGCGGCAGGACGGAGGTGCGGGGCAGCCGGAGCCGCCGGTCTCCCGGTGCGGCCGGCCCTGCCCCCGGCCCTCCCCCGTCTGCGGCACCCTGGGACGGGGCTGACGTCAGGAGGAGACGGGGAAATCTCCCAAGAAAACCCTGGAGCGGCGACCGGGGCGCGCACAGCGCCCGCCGGGCCCGGCACCCCGCTGCCGCTGAGCGCAACGCCCGGTAAGTTGCCCGGGGACGGCCCCACGCGTGCGTGTGTGTGTGTCCCGCGACCGTCCCTCCCCACGCGTGTCGCCGGCTGTCTGTCCCTCACCGGCGGCCCCGTACGCCCCGTCCCGCACCCCCACGCGTGCGGCCGGTGCTCCGTCCCGGTGACTCCCCACGCGTGTCCCGCGGGGCCGGCCCGCCCCCGTCCCCCTCCTCTCCCCGGCAGCTGCGGGGACGCGGGCGGCGGCCGGGAAGTGCGGAGCGTTTCGGGGCTGGAAAACAAAGCCGAGACAGGGGAGGTGGAGGAAGCGCCCCTCGCCGCGGCCTCGATTCGCCTCCCGCCCCGCAGCTCGGCGGCGGCTCCGCGCCCGCGGAGGCCGCGGAGCGACGGCTCCGCGCTCCGCTCGCCACGCAGCCCTTGACATCTTTATACCGCGTATAAATTCTTTCAGGGCCTCTGCGCTTCGTCAGCTCTGACAAATGCGCTGGGAAATGCAATTCCAGAGAGGTTACCTCATTTTATATTTTTTACATATATCTATATATATATTTATAATTTTTTTTCCTAACGTACAGCACCGTTTTCAGCCTCCAACGCTTCTGCTCGGGGCGCTCCGCGACGCGGAGCAAACCGCGGCTCGCACCTGGATCCCGGGTGCCCTCGGCGGGGACTGGCCGGTGGCAGCAGGGCGATGCGCGGAGGCTCTGGAGGCACCGGCGGGTTACCAGGAGGGTGGGGGGGGTCCCCGTGGAGAGCTGGGGGCTACAGGTGGTGCGGACTGGGGGTGCGCGGTGCCTGAGCAGTGCTCGGCAGTGGCTGCAGCCGCTCCCGGGGATGAGTGGGGTGGGAGAGCCTGGGCCGTCGATTAATTCATTTTTCAGAAAAATAATATTGTACAGACACTCTGCTTTTTTTTTTTTTCCTTTTCCTTTTCCCCTTTGTTTTTAAATTTAAAATATAAGCACCATCTTGAGGATCTCCACACAGTGCGAGTGCCTCGCAGCACCGCTCTGGAGGAACTGCTCCTCCGGCAGCGGGAGTGAAATTCTCCGAGTGGGGGAAAAAGGCTTTTTTTCTTTTTCGGGTATTAACTCTGCTTAAATGGACGTGAGGGCTCCTCACCGATGGTATCTTTGAGAGATTTTTGTAGGTCTTAGGTTAAAAAATTTGTCCCTAGGCGAGTTTTCTATTATTTCGTCCCTTTTCCTCAAATTTTGCCCCCCGCACGGCACGCGAACACAAAGTCCGAGGCACGAATTGAACATAAAACAATATTGTCGTGCCTGAATCGAGCACCCAGATATCGTTTGGGCTTTATGACAATTAAAAAATATTTATTTTCCACTTAGCAAACCAAGGTCCATGTTCTCCTGGTTCTTCCCGGCGCCAGCTCCAGCCGCTGATCTAAAAACTGGCTTTTAAATAATTCCTGCGAGCTACTTCAGTTGGGAGAACCTCCCCAAGACCCTTCATTTGCCTGAAATACGGACAAAAATCCCTGGAAATCCCTCGCCGGAACGGTGGCAACATTTCCCTGGGAAAGTTTTAGCCGAGTTACAGACCGAGGCAGAGATTTCCTACCGAAACCCACCGCCGAACAATAACCTTGGCGGGCTCCACAGCCTGTCCTTTACAGTCGGTTTTATTGTTCACGCAGGTTTTATTATGAAATCGTGTGTTTCCAAGAGCGTAGATCCTTCTTCCCGGGTTTAGAGAAGGCAGCGCCTTCCTCCGAGAAAATCGGCTGAACGACGCATTATTTCCCTCCCACGACGAGCACCTCGGATATATGTTGCTTTTAAATAACAAAAGGGGAGGAGAAAACATGCTCTAGTCAAGCCGAATTCCTTCGTTAGACCGCCTCCTAAACGTGCTAATAAAACTAATTCGTTTTATTTGCCCTGAACGTTTATATCTAACCCGGCGTGCTGATTAGCGCAGCCCTCTGGAAGGCAGCGCGTTCCTATCTCTCCCCGAGATGTGCCCGTTAAGATACGGCCGATCCCGCAATGAAACTGGAAAGAAAAGTGGCCCGTGCCTTTATCTCGGCGGTGTTTGCTCCCCGGGCAGCGGAGACGAGCGGGGGCTGCGGCGGAGCCGCGCCAGGAGCCAGGCGAAATCAGACTTAGAGGAAGGGAAAAAAAAAAATTAAAAAATTTAAAAATAAAAGAGGGAGGTGGAGAAAAAAGAGAGAGAAGAAAAAAGAGAGAGAAAGAGAAAAAGAAGAAAATAAGAGAAAATTTTATAAGAAAATAATAAAAAGGGGGAAAAGTAGAGGGAAAAGAAATAAAATAATATAGGCGAGAAGGAGCTCGATGTACACTCGGGTTAATTGTTTCTCTGATTTTGCATTTTAAAGCGAGAAATACGCGGCTCTGCAGAGATTCGCCGCTGTTCTGAGAACGTTGAAGAGCCCAGCGTGTTATTAGAATATTCCAGCTTTTCAGGAAATGTCCTGTTCAAGGGAAATGTGTTTCCCCCATCCAAATGCTGGAGCAATTAAGAGGTTGCTGGCCCTAAACAAGGCGGGGGAAACCCACACAGAAACATAATATCGGTGGTTCCAAACGCAACCTCTTCACAAATGCCAACGGAGTGCCCGGCCCTTTGATTATCCTGCTTCAGAGGCATCTTTTTCAGTCCTCAAAAGAGACACATTTCGGGACTAAAGATGCACGGAGTAACATGAGCAGGCTGCCTCGCAAACTCCGGTGCCCCTTCCTCCATCAATTAATAAGAAAAGCATGTTCCCTCCGCTCAGAGAGGGAATTGTGGGACCGTATTGTAATTTTTCCCTTCTTTCCCCCCCCACCCTCCACCGAGGGAACCAACCCCCCGTATTCCCGAGCTGTCCATCCTGCGGTGGACAGCGCTGACACTCACATCAGGCTGCCAACAGCCAGACACAAGCCCAAGGCGCTGCTAAAGGCAAATCCTCTTTTCTTAGTGCCTGCGGTCTGAAGGATGCGGAGAGGGCTGGGCAGCAGCTCTGGGCCAAGGTGGGACTGTGCCACCAAGCATTGGGGAGGAGGGAAGAGTTGTCGCAGGTCAGCGGCGAACACCCACAGGAGATGGTTTGATTTTCGGGGTGGGGGTAAAGGTGAGGGGAAGCCCCTCTGCCCTCCCCCCAGCCCTGCCTGCTTCCAGCTGCAGAAACCCGAATAGGAAAACCGTTTCTCCAGCCGTCACCCGCTGCATTTCGCGAAAGCCTTGGGGTATCATTTGTATCTGTCACAAAACATTAAGCCTTCAACTTTTTTATCCCGAGTTTTTGTAAGAGCTGCCGCTGGCCGCCGGCGCCCGGAGCAGCCCCGGGGCGGGATGGGGATGTCGGGGGTGGGGGACACACCGGGGCGAGCCGCAGCCCCGGGTGCCCCAGGTGCCTCAGGAGGTGTCACAGACCGAACGCCCCGAGAAAATTCCATTTCCCCCGTTGGGTTTCAATGGAGGGGAGAGCCGAGGCGGTGGGGCAGGGTCCGCCGGGCCGAGGGCAGCAGGACGGGGCGGGGAGCGGGGGGGCGCTGCTGGAAACCCTCCCGCCGAGCATCCGCTGCCCAGAGCTGCGCGGAGGGGCCCTTGCGCGCCCGCGGAAAGCGGAGGCTTGGCCGGCACGGGAGGGACGAAGGCTGCGGATCCAAAAGGGGTTGATTTCGTTTTGCAAAACTTCTTAGGAAAATTGGTCTCCTGGCTGCGCAGAGGAGGGACAGGCCGGCTGGGAGCCAGCGTAATTTTCCACCTTCCTCTCCTGAGCGATTTAACATGCTCTCCGGGCTGGGTTTCTTCCCCCTCTCTGCTTCCCGCTGCCCGCTCCCCCCGGCCCGGGGACTGGGGGGGGCGGAACCCGGCTGCGGCGGGAGGTCGGGGGATGCCGGGGATCGTTTCGCCGTCTGGGGATTTGCTCCATTCTCGCTTAGGGCCGGATCCAGGCCGCAGCTGTGCTTTGCCTTGCGCGGCGGCGTACACGCGATTCTCCACCTTGCGCGTAAAGCGGCTTTTGGGGTGATGCTGTTTTGGGGGCAGAACACTCCCAAGACACTGCTCCGACGGACACCCCTCCCCCGGGACACTGCCACAACAAACACCGTTCCCTCGGTGCGGTCCGTGCTCCGCGGGGCACGGCGCAGCCCTGCGCACATCTCTGAGCGCATCCCCGGCTTCGCCTTTTTCCAAGCAGCGTGGGTTTCCCGTGGATCAGAACCGTGCAACAGCAAAGGCCGGGAGCGGGGGCTGGAGGACGGAAACCAGTCACCCACTCGTGCGGGGGTCATTTTCAGAGCGGGAAGCTTTAAAAATGTCCCTGAGCACTATCGCGGCACCGCCGGCGCTGGGCACAGGGGAGCCCTTCCAGCACCTCACACTGCCCCGGTGATGCCCCTTCGCCACCCGCTGGGCACTTTGAGGAGAGTTTTGTTATGAAAAGTTATTTTCCCGCAGCAACTCCCAGCTGATGGGCTGCACGAAGCGGGCAGCGAGGCGAGGTTGGCTGATTTGGCTTGTCCTGAGCTCGGTTTGGCTGGGATTGCTTTGTTTGGGTTTGGCTTGGCTTGATTTGGTTGTGTTGGTTGCCGTTTCGTTTGGCTTGGCTTGGAGTGGTTGTGTTGGTTGCATTTTCTTTTGGCTTGGCTTGGTTTGGTTTGGTTAGGTTTGGTTTGCCTTGATCAAGTTGGAAAGGCTGAGCTTGGGTTTAATTGGCTTGGGTTTGGCTGGCTTTGGTTGACTTTGGTTGGGCTAGCTTGGGTTGGGTTTGATTTGGTTTGATTAGGTTTGATTGGATTGGGGAGGCTTTCCCTCCTGTCTTGCCTCACTGAATCTCTATTTTTCAGTGGCCTTCCCTCTCCTCACGGGCAGAGGTGCCCTTGGGAGGAGATGCCTTCATTTTTGTAACCATTTCCAATAATTTATGGACCGAATCCGAGTCTATACAACACTAATAAATCTGAAGAGGAAAAGCTGGCAGAGACTGAACTTCACTGCCTGATATACGGCCCAGGTGGTTTTGCGTTGGCTACAATCACTGCAGACCGTTGGGGATGGGAAAGCATGGACTCCCTCCCCAGCACCAGAAGGACACGGCCCCGTCCCCCCTCGAGGGGCAGTGGGAGTCCTGCTGTTCTTCAGACGTGTCTCATCCTCTTCTTCGCGGGGTTATCCCAGCGTGGCTGGGGCCGATTTATTTATAAGCGCTATTTATAGCAGGAGGAAGTGGAGTGGTTTATTTGCGGGCTTCCAGCTCCTACAGCTCCCCGATGCAGCACTCCCCCCAGCCGGGACGAGCTCCAGGGTGCAGTGGTTATGTGGGCGCGGAGTGGCGATGTTCTGCAGCCAGCCGCACGTGGAGCTTTCCCACGCAAAACCCCTCTGCAACCTGAGCACACCGGCCACGTCCCGGCCGGAGCTCCGTGGGCCCCGTTCGGCCCCCGACCCGACTCTCTGTCCGCCTCTCCCCGGCCCTTCCCACGCCCACGTGGGTCGCAGCTCGCCAGGGGCGTCCCGACGGGGCCCCCGGGGCCCAGCTGCCCTCCTCTGCTGCGGCCTCTCCTCCCTTCTTGCAGCTCCTCCCGATCGCCGGGGAGTCCGAGGAGGTGGCAGGGGAAAGGGGAAGCCCCAGCCCAGGGCTGCCCTCCTGCCCGGCCCGTGGGGCCACCGGCCCGACTTCACGTCGCGGGATGAGCGGTCGGCTCCAAGCGGGACGTGGAGACTTGCCTTGGCTCCTGGCCTGGCTGAAAGGCGAGGCGTGACATCAGGAAAGCAAGTAATGACGTCACGCGGATGGACTCGTGGCGTAGAGCCTGTCAGAAGAGGTTACTGTCGGAGTGATGTCCTCAGCTTCCCAAAACGGAGCGGGCCTGGCGAGGAGGAGAGAGGAGAAAAGCGCAAATCTGAGGGAGACCTGCCCGCTGGTGCACTCTGTTGTCGCAACACACGTTGTCGCGACCAGCACCGGGAAGAACCGGGCGGATTTGGGTCTGTGCGCTAGGAGTGACCTCGCTCCCCAAAGCGCGGAGCGAGAGGATGCCACCTGTATATAGATAGACATCTATATGAGCCTTTCCCTGTGGCTGGCCGGGAGGAACTGAGCCTAGGAAGAATTTTTAAAGAATAGATTTTATAGAGCAGAACAAAACCTGTAAATTAAGGGCCTTTTAAAAAAAAAAAAAAAAAAAAAGGGGGGCAAGAAAACGTAAGAAATATCCCGCCTCCGTTTTTGAGGCTGCTGCGAGCAGTGGGCTTAAAGTAGCCGGAGCGGAGCCGGGGGATGCGGGATGGAGCCCCCGGAGACCCGCCCAGGGGCTGCCGCCTTTCTCTCTCGAAAATAAAGGGGCAAAATGGACTGTGAAGGGTCTCAGGCACGGAGCACGTTTGCAACCCTGTCACCTTCCTCCTCCTCGGAAGAAAATCCGTGCCCACCTCTCGCTTCTTCCCCGCAGAGGAGGGTTCCACCCTTCCCGGGCCGCGGGCTTCTGCGTCGACTGAGCCCCTCGAAGCCCAGAGGCCCTGGCTGCAAATATTTGCATCTTAAACCACGACCACCTTTAGAAGCCCCGAGATTGCCTGCTTCACCTCGGGCGCCCGAAATCCCCCGTCGTTTGCGGACTCCTGCGGGAAGTTCAGCCGGGAGCAGCGGACAGACTGACGGACATCACTTAAAAAGGAGGGGCGGGGGGGAAAGAGCGAGGGAAATAGAGAGACCTGACAGCCCCCACCTGTACATCCCCTAAACTGCGGAACCTCAGAGGTGCAGGGTTTGGGGCTGGGAGCTTTGGGCTCTCCCCGCCCGGTGTCCCATGGGTGGGGGATCCAGGCCCCGCGGGGCGCTGCCGGGGGGCGCGGGGCGGGCCCGGCTGCATCGCCCCGGTGGGGCAGGGAAAAGCCTGCGCGGCTGGAACATTGCTTCCCTCCTCTTTTAGCACAAACCAGTTCAAAAGTTCTCTCCCACATCTTTACTTGATTTGAAAGCAAAATAGAGTGTCAGGATGGATCAGTTAAAGTGAGCCGAGAAAATAAAGAGGAGAGCAGTCCTTTCCTCAGGCGGAGTTACAGCCAGGGTCCTCTCCCATTCCCCTCGCCCCCTTCCCCGAGCACCTCGGTACCCCCGATTCCCACCTGCCCCACCATGGCCGAGGGCTTCCCGTGGAATATTTTTTTTCCACCTCCCCAAACACCGAGGTGTTATCCGGGAGGGCTCAAGGCCGTGGCCCGACTGGAGCGGGCAACCCCGGGGACCGGCCCCGCTCCACCGGCTACCGGCTCTGCGCCGGGGAAGGACGCACCGTTCCCCGCTGTGGGAGAAGGGAGCGAGGGGTGGTGTCTCCTGCCTCCTCCCCGCCGGCTGCCCCGTCCCCCGGGCTGGCAGAGCCGCAGACATCCCTCCGGAGGGTCACCGCGAGTTCGGCTGCGGGAGGAAAATTACTTGTTATTAATCATGTGCTGAAAGGTGATGTGACGGGAGCGTTCCCCAGGCTGCGGTGCCCCGGGCGGCGTGCAGGGTCCGAGCCGCTCTACTGTCAATCCCGCAGCTAGGAAAAAAAAAATACTAAAAAATGGATAAAACCCGTTCGGACACACGTCTCCAAAAGAAATCCCCTCCAGCCCGGAGGAAGGTGTTCCCCGCGGGACTGAAACTCGTAGCCCCGCGCAGGGATGCTGAGGGGAGCGCAGGATGCGCGTTCACTGCAGGGATGGAGGGGCGGAAGTTCCGCGGGCCGGGAAGCCCAGCCGGGCTGGGTACATGGATACTCGCGGAAATGCTGTGCTGCGCGGGGGCGCAACCTGCGCGCTCTGGCCGCTGCGGAGCAGGGCGGGCTGACGGGGTGCGGGAGGCTGACAGGGGGTCCCGAGCCGCCTCCCCGCACGGCTGGGGGTGATTTTCCACCTTTCCATTCGTTTCTGAAATATTTTTAATACCTCACCGAGTTTGGGGGGAGGGGAAGGGGGGGCACCCCCGGAGGAGACGCAGCCGGGAGGCGGGGGCCGGGCAGGGGCCGGGCAGGGGTCCGCGGGCCTGTCCGCGGCCGCGCAAGACGCGCACATCGGCGGGGAGCGCGGAGGCAGGTCCGCCGGCGCGGCCGGGCTGGGCGAGCGCTAGATGGAGTGATGCATTTGCGAGACGGGGAGGTTTTAACCTTCAGGGGGAGGAGCCCCGTTTAACTACAGGCATTTGTTCTAGGGCAGGTCACTTTAATCTCTTTAGCTTTAAACTGTCCAACTCGCAACTCGCGTTTCTCTATAAGGGATCTTTACCACTTCCCTGCCTATGAGGCCGGACTGCCGTGCCTCTCCCCGAGCAGAGACAGCCGGCTCCGAGGCACTGCCCAGATCTCTTCTTCCGACACCCTTAAAATAATACTGTTAGTAATAAGTGGATTTGCTTTTGGTTTTGTTGTTTGATTTTTTTTTTTCCTTAAAAAAAAAAAAAGGGCAAAAAAAAAAAAAGCTCCTTGTTCCTTTCTGTGTGGAATAAACACCTGCAAACTCCCCCAGGCAGCTCGGCGCCCCTGCCATGGATTCCTTTAAAGGTGGAATGAATTTGGAGAGACTGCCCGAGAGCTTGAGACCCCAACCCTCCCATGACATGGCTTCCAGCTTCCATTTGCAAAGATCCTCGGAACCCAGAGACCCGATCGACAACTCAGCCAGTGAATCCTCCGACACGGAGGTGCCAGGTAACCCCCCACCTCCCCCCCGCACCCCGCGGTCCCGGCCCGCTCCCCCCACCCCGAGCCGCCTCCCCCTCCTCAACGCGCCTTCCCTTCGCGGGGCTTTGCCCGCACCCCCCGCACAAACCAGAGACGGTTGGGGGTGGTGGTGGTGGTAAGAGGGTGGGGGGTGCAAGATCTGCTGGTGGTTCCGGCAGCTCCATCCCGAGCGAGCCCCGGGAACCGGAGCGGGGGGCAGGAGCTGCCGCCCCCGCCGTGCCCGGCGCTGACAGCCGGGGGGACACATACGGCTCTCCAGCCCCATCCCAGGATCTGCTCCTTTTTAAAAAAAAAAATATTAAAATTAATCGATGGGGTCGAGAGGAAGGGGGGCTCTTCGGGAAGTGCGGGTTCGCCGGATGTTTCTGAAATAATGTCAGCTTTTGCCGGGGTTTATTTTCCAGCTCGGCTGGTGCAGAGATGGAAAAAGATCCCTCTGTCAAAGGAGGGGGGAAAGAAAAAAAAAACATAAAAATGAAGGAAAAGCCCCGCAGAGCGGGAGAGGCAGCATGGGCCGAGCGCAGGCTGCGCGGGCCGGCGCGGAGATGTGCGCGGCCGCGGAGAGGTTTCCCGGCTGGAAAGGGTCCGCCGGCGCCCTGACCACCATGTGCGAGGGCTGCGGGGAAAGCTGTGGTTTCCCCGGTTGTGTTTAATTCAGGCAGCGACAGTTCTAGAGTGACAAGGGAAGGTACGAAAAGGAAACAAAAGCTGCAGGGAGGAGCGTGACACCCGTTCCCCGCCGAGATCCTTTCAGGGAGAGTTTCTCTCTGATTTAATTTTGATTTTTTTAATAGCTGTTGTTGCTCTTGGGCGCCTCAGCAGCTCCTACAACCCAGAGCGCGGCCGCGGCGAGAGTCGGTCCCGAAAGTGGCACCCGGTGATAAACAGGGTTGGGGTTGTGCCTCCCAGCCTGGTTCGCAAACAAAGTTAGGGACCGGCGTCTGGAAGGGACTCCGAGATTAGAGGGGGATTATTTGAGATTAGAGAGGGAGATTTGCTGCATTTTGCCCTACCCCCGTGTGTGACCCCTCGGGGCTGGAGGAGGGCTGAGGACCTGCCTGCTTTTCTTCTCCAGGAAGCTGCAAAGTACCTTTCACATTTTATTATTTAATGGAAAAAGAAAAAAAAAAAAAAAAAAAGCTGCGAGAGCCGATTAAACCTAATGTGCTTTATGATTTCTAATTGTACCGCTGCCCGGCGCGGAGAACGGATTTTTAACGAAATCCTGGCGGGGTTAAACCCGAAGCGGGGCGCGGGGCCGGATCCCACCACCCCGCAGCCCCTTCCCTCTCGGCCCGAATTCTCCGGGCTTTTCCCAACCGAAAACGAGAGGATTCGTCTTTGCGGGTGCGATTTCGGTTTCTGTTTCCCCGCCGTGGCTCGGCCGGCGCAGGGGCCGGGGGGGAGGCGGTGGCGATGGGGTCGGCGCTGCAGGGGCCTTGTTTGCCCTGCCGAGGGGCCGGTCGCAGCCCGGCGGGGCTGCCACGGAGCCGGCGGAGCGCGTTCGCCGCCCCCGCTCCGTTTTGCTGTGGAGGGTGCCCGGGCCAGGAGCGGTCCAGGGGTGACTTTGCAAGGAAGGACGAGCCTTCCCCGGCTTCGGATGCAGCCCGCGGTTATTTTTAGACTCCCGTTTGCCTCGCAGAGGTCGGGGCTGTGGAAAAGCCCGCGGGCCTGTCGCCGCCGGGAGAAAACGCTCTAAAACAGGGAGGAAAGAATCTAAAAGGAGAAAAAAAAAAACAAACCCCAAAACTTCTAAAAGTTGTGGGGGGAGGAAAATGCCTCTAGAAGGAGGGGTAAAAATAAATCTCTAGAAGGGAAAACTGCCGGCGGACAGCAGGACGGAGGCCGGGGGGATGGCCGCGGCCCCGGCAGCCGCCCGCCGCCCGGCCGCACCTTCCCGCTCCCGCCGGGGCCCGGCCCGGGAGCACATTTCGTTCAGGTCTTTGAGTCCCTTTTCGAGCGCTTTAGCAGGGCCAAATCCAGCCGAAAGCCGCACTGGGAGAGCCAGGAAGGCCGTTACGAAGAGGGAGCGCGGGTTTGTGCCCCCGGTGCGGCGGGGCCGGGGCTGGGCTCCTGCTTCCAGCCCGCGCAAATCGCGGCCGCCAACACGCTCCTGAGTTGTTTTGTTGTTGGGGTTGGGGTTTTTCTTCTCCTTCTTTCGATATGATTTTTGCAGAGGGCTTCGCTCGATCTCGGGTTAAAATAAACATTAAAATCCTAAAAGCGGCAAAAGGAAAATAAAATTAAAAAGAAATAAGTGGGGAGCGGGGAGGCAAAGCGAGAGGGAGCATTTTGCAATCAATCGCTGCGGGGTTTTACACCCCTGCCAAAGTTTCCTGTCGCGGCCGAGCACAACAAAGACAATGGAGCAAAGATCGCGCCTTGGGTCGAAGGGAGTGAAAAAGGTGCCAGGGAAGAGAGAGCGGCCGATGCTGCGGAGAACCCGCTCCCCCACGATCGCTCTCTCCCTTCGGACCGGTTTCGAGCCGAGGGTCCCGCTGCCCCCCCCGGGTACCCGCGCAGGGCTCCGCGCTCCTTCTCCTGGGAAAGGCCGGGTTTGGCTGCTGGGCGCTTGATGGGAGAGGGACCCGCGTGGATGTCCCCACGGGTCCCTCCGGCGGGGCTGGGTGCGGGGGGGGGCGGTATGCCTGCCTTTGTGTGCGTGTATTTCTGTTTGAAAATAATAATAATAATAAAAAAAAACAACAACAAAAAAAACCCCAACAAAACCAAAAAACCAACCCCCGCCACTCCACCGCAGAGAAGGAGCGCAGCGGCGAGCAGAAGAACGAGGACGGGGCCGCCGACGACCCGGCGAAGAAGAAGAAGCAGCGGCGGCAGCGGACCCACTTCACCAGCCAGCAGCTGCAGGAGCTGGAGGCCACTTTCCAGCGGAACCGCTACCCCGACATGAGCATGCGGGAGGAGATCGCCGTGTGGACCAACCTCACCGAGCCCCGAGTCCGGGTAAGGGGTAAGAGGGGCGGCCAGCCCCGCCGGGGATGCAGGGCGCTGCTGGAGGGGGGGTGTTCGGAGAAATTACCCCTCCGGGGAGCCGCTGGGCAGCACCCGGCTGCTGTGAGCTTGATGTTAACGACTGAAATTGGGTTTCAGGCCCGAGAGCGAGAAATTCACATCCCGCCCGCTGAGAGATGCTGCCCGGAGCGGGCTGCGACCGCCGGCCCCGCTCTTGAGGACGGGCCCGGAAAGCGGGGGGCGAGCAGCGGGGAGATCGGGGCTTGGGAAGGGCCGGGCTGGGGGGGCACGGATCCCCCCGAGCCGGCCTAAACCCATCGCGGGCTTAGAGCAACCCCCCAGCCGAGGAACCTGGTTCTTCCCAATAACGCCAGCAATGGTGACCATCTCCCAGCAAACCGCTGCTCGATGCTGCGGCGGGATGGCGGCGGGCCCCGGGAGCGCCAGCCTCTCCCGGCCGCGCATCTCCCGCGGCCGCGCCCGGCGGAGCGGCTGTTTGCGGAGGCCGCCCATGGGCAAAGTGAAGGCCAAGGGCTGGGGACCGACCGCGCTCCAAAGTCAATAAGCCTTGTGGAGACATCGTTGTACGGCGAAGGCGCCTGGTCTTTGCGCGCCTCGGAGCCCATACCACCATATATATATATATATATATATATATATATATATGTATATCTACACACATCCACATACAGAGAGTCTCTGAGCACGCTGCCGGGGAGGGGAGAAACCCGGGAGAAAACGGAACCCGCTGAGCCCCACCGTCCCGAAAAGCCACTCTATATTTTTTTTTTTTTTCCCTTTTCCTTGGCAATTCAACCGAGTGACCAAATGGGATTACAGAGATTCTGCTTTAAACCTTTCAAAGAGTAAACACCCCTCTGCAATGGGGGAAATGCCTCTGAAAGCATTGTCTTAATTGAGTTTCAAACCAAACAAAGCCGGCGCATTAATATTGGTGGAATATTTCAGGAAGGAAATAAAACTAATATACGAGTTGCCATTAACATAATTTCGTTCTCCCTCTGTGTGGAGATGTTTTGGTTTGATGTTCCGAGATTGCAGATTGCAAATCTAACCTTAATTTGCTATGAGGGCCTTCCTTTAAAATGTCTAGGAGCCATAATTAAAACTATTACCCTCATTTTCAGGAAATTCCTGTCTGGAAGCACCTTCCGAGGAGTATATTACAGGTTTTGAACATGTTGGCTTTCGTTTCCTATTTATATGGGATTCTTTTTATTAATCTTATTTTTTTAAATAGACTCCACCAGCCATCCTCACCACCACCACCCCCCGCCCCCGAAGTTTCCATTCTTGAGCCATTTCCGAGCCGGGAGGGGACACCCAAAGACGTGCCTTCCCGGTTCCCGCTCCGGCGCAACCTCCGCGGGACGGGGCGCAGCTCCGGCCGGGGGCCCGGTGCCCGCAGGGAGCCCGGGAGTGGGGGCGGTTCGGTGGGAGAAAGCCGGGGGCGAAGCGGGGGGGATGCGGCAGGAGAGATTCGCAGGCCGGGCGCAGCCAGCAAGGCAGGACGATGCTGCTTTTTAACGTAGAAAAAAGAATTTTGAGGCGGCTCGGCTTCCATCACGGGGGGGCTCAAAGGCTTTCCGAGGGCTAAAAAGAAAAAAAATTAAGAGAGAACCTGGGTTAGATTTTTTCATCAAACACCAGGAGCGGCGCCCGTTTCTCTGTTCCCCAGTCAGGGCTGTAAATTCTCATTAGATATAAAGGCAGAGGCTGCAGCTATCCACTGGCGATTCGGGGATTGATTTTTTTTTTTTTTTTAAACCTAAACATACTAATCCAATCCCCTTTTTTATGATCTGTAACAGGGAACTTTTATTACACGGCATTAGCGTTCGGAAACGCGGCGGAGCCGGCCCCCAGTCCGCCCCATGCCTTGCTCCGGGGAGAAGGGCGCCGGGGGGGACCGGGGGGACCCCGGCAGGGTCCGGCGGGACGCCCGGCACCCGCGCAGGCACCCTGCGCGGAGAGGCTGCTGGGCGCGTCGCGGCTCCCACATCCCGCTGAACGGGGAGGGATGCGACCGGAGCCCGAGGTGCGCGCAGCACCCCGCGGAGCTGGCCGCGGGGGCGGGGGGCTGCAGAGAGGGACGGTGAGGGGAGAGGGGAGCCGTGTGGGCAGCCTGCGGGGGTGAGGGTCGTCTGTCGGCCTCGACCTCCCCTCGTATTCGGGGTGGGGTGAGGGCGCCGGCTGCCTGCGCTCCCCTGCGCGCATCCGCGCTCGGTGCGGGGAAGGGGGCGGCGGTGGCCCCGCACTCACCGGGCCGTGTCGGTCCCCCCCGTGTCCCCCCCTCCCCGCAGGTGTGGTTCAAGAACCGCCGAGCCAAGTGGAGAAAGCGGGAGCGGAACCAGCAGATGGACCTGTGCAAGAACGGCTACGTGCCGCAGTTCAGCGGGCTGATGCAGCCCTACGACGACATGTACGCCGGGTACCCCTACAACAACTGGGCCACCAAAAGCCTCACCCCGGCTCCTCTTTCCACCAAGAGCTTCACCTTCTTCAACTCCATGAGCCCCCTCTCCTCGCAGTCCATGT
This sequence comes from Bucorvus abyssinicus, assembly GCA_009769605.1. Classification (NCBI taxonomy): domain Eukaryota; kingdom Metazoa; phylum Chordata; class Aves; order Bucerotiformes; family Bucorvidae; genus Bucorvus; species Bucorvus abyssinicus. The sequence continues at coordinate 3,408,674 of CM020041.1, read as the reverse complement.
TCTCGGCGCCCAGCAGCATCTCCTCCATGAACATGCCCTCCAGTATGGGCCACTCGGCCGTGCCGGGCATGGCCAACTCCGGCCTCAACAACATCAACAACATCAGCGGCTCCTCGCTCAACTCGGCCATGTCCTCGCCGGCCTGTCCCTACGGGCCACCGGGCTCGCCGTACAGCGTCTACCGGGACACTTGCAACTCCAGCTTAGCCAGTCTCAGACTGAAATCAAAGCAGCACTCCAGTTTCGGCTACAGCAGTTTGCAAAGCCCCGGCTCTAGTCTAAACGCCTGTCAGTACAACAGTTGACGGACTTGACACAAACCACCTCCGACAAAACACCGCCGACAAAAGCAAAGCAGAAGCAAAGCGACGTTTAACGGAAAAGAAGAAAAAAAAAATAAAAATTAAAACCCGTTGATGATTAAAAGCAAAACCCGATAGAGGAAAAAAATTAAAAAACAACACGAAAACAAAACACCGCCAGAAAAAAAAAAAAAAAACCAAAAACCCCGAAAGCTCCGCGGACTTCGACTACGTAGAAAAAAAACGTTATTGATGCAAACCAACGACGCAACCAACAAAACAGCGCTTTAAAAGAAATAATACTTTAAAATAAACCATCAAAAGCCGTAAACGGACCAGAAAACTTTTGCAAGAGACACCGAAATCTGGTACATGGATGAGTTGCAATTTTTCTCTGGATTATGCGGGTTGTATGTGTTTACTTGAACTTGCACAGGAGTTGGTAAGGCGGCCGCTTCCCCGGGGGAGGGCGGCGGCGGGGGGGGGACGCCGAGGTGGTAAGAGCTGGTGGGACGGTTCTTGGCCGCTTGTCGCACGGGAAGAGTTTGGTTAATGTTTACCACTGAGAAACAGAATCACACTCGGAAAAAAAAAAAAAAAAGAAAGAAAAAGGGGTGGGGAGAAAAAAAAATATAATTCGCAGAGTAGATTCTGCGGGAAAAATGGTTAAAATATTAGGTATGAAACTATTAAAAATAATAATGACAAGGGTCAACCACTTATATAAGGTTATATTTATATCTACCGTTGCATTGTGCCGGATCATTGTCCTTGGCCGTTGAATAAACTGTTTTTAAAATGCATGATTCTTGATGTTTTTTCTTTAGTTGGAAGCTATAATCCAGTCATTCCTGATACTAAGCAGCTCAAGGTTCCTACCTCTTCATCCTTTCCAAAAGACTGCAGTGTCCCCGGGTGTGAGAGAGCGCAGAAACCCTCCAGCGATGCGAAAACTGTGCAGCATTCTCCCCATTCAAAGTCTTATCCTGATAATGAAATTATCATTCATCTTTATTTAAACGCAGGGGGGCTTTAAGAGAAAAAAACTCCTTTTTTAAAAAGAGTTTTAAAGAGAAAAAAACCCCTCTTTTTTTAAGAGAAAAAAAACCAAACGAAAAACCAAACCCCTCTTAGAAAGTCTAGGGGAAAAAAAAAAAAAAAGACGAAAAATGGTCTGTAATGAAGTGAATCCAGATACTGCATCTCTGCTAGAGAAACAGCGAGCCTCGGCCTCCGGAAAGGTTGCTTAGCAAAGCTGAAAGCGTTCCTTGCTTTTCTAACGGTGAAGGAAAAACGAGGAACAATAAATAAATAAATAAAAAGGAGAAGCGATCTTAAGGTGTTATTATCTTAAGGTGTTATTATGTAAATGTAGATTCTTTAACAAGTGCTTGTTGGCAAAAAAAACCCAAAAAACCCAACAAGAAACCATGGAAATGATAAATATGATCTTTATTAATACGCATACAAAACGCATATGAAGTTTAATTGCAGACATATTTGTTGCTTATTTTTGTCGATACTTATTACCTGTAGATGACAAAGAAACATAATATAAAATGCACACGGTTACTTCTTTCCCAGTGTATTTCACACCTGTGGTAAACGTTACGCTGGATGTTTCAGTTATGCTGTTGTGGATAAGGATGCAGTATATATATTGTTTTATAAGTTATGTTTTGTGATTTTTTTTTTTTTCAAAATTAAGAGCATGGGAATAAAAAAATACCAACCAAAAAAAAAAAAAAAAAAACAAAACAGAAACGAAATCTAGAAATGCCTTTAATGTTCTTTTCTGGCTGTGTTTAAGAGATCGAGTAAACAAGAAGAAAAGCAGCTTTCTCCCCCTCCCCGTCCCGCGGTGGCATTTTGGGGAGGGCCCCGCCGCTTCCCCCCGCTCCTTGCGCCGTCGCCCAGCGTTCCCGCACCCCGCACCGCGGCAGGGACCCGGCCGGAGCCGCCGCTCCAGCGGGGGGAAGGCTCCTTCTCCGGGGAGGGGGAGGTCGATCCCTGCCATCCCGGGGGGCACTGGAAATCCTTCCCCCCGTCTCCTTTTCTTGCAGGCTTTTACCGCCGCTGTTCGCGGAGCGGTTTGGGGAGGCAGCCCGCCCTCCATCCCTCCTTCCCGCCTGCATTTCTGCAAAATAATAACCCCTCGAGCCGTGGGCTGGGGGTTTTTCCTCCCCCAAGAGTTAACCCTACACCCTGTAGACCCCCCCTCGGGGTGCCGCAGCCCTGGGCCCGCTCCTTCCCGCTGAACCGTTTTGCCCGGTTTACTAAGGTGCGTTTTCCTCTTGCTCCTCCAAATTCTCCTGAAATCCTGATTGTAAAGGTTGTTCGATTATTTATTTTCCCCTAAGCTGTTGCGAGCACAAAAGACTCCGATTTCCTTACTATTTCCTTACTATTATGATTACTATTGATAGTTCGTGAAATATTCCCTAATTCGGGCAACGAATCAATGAATTCCCCCCGGCGAGGCCGGCTCCGGCGGCAGCCGCCTTCCTCCGCCACCCCCGGGGCTGCCTCTTTGCGCGGCCGCGGATGTCCCCCGTCCCTCCCCCGGGGGGGGCTTGCAGCTCTCTGCGCGGAGCCGCTGTGTCTTCCGCGGCCGCGCGTCTCAGTAGAGAGGAGCCGAGTCTCCTCGGCTACTTTATCACTTATTTTGGCTACGGGAGCGGGCACCACACCAGCAAAGCGACTGATTTTCCCCTCCAGTTTCCCCGTGGGAGGGGGTTCCGCAAGCCCCCAGCAGTGATTTTAGCCTGGATTTCCAGCGTCCGTTTTCTCCTCTTGCTGGCGGTAGCACTGTTAGTCCTAAACCAGAGTGGCGACTGCAGGGCTCACGATTAGCCAAACCCCGCCGCCAGCTTCAGTTGTCGTCGGAGTCCTGACCGCCCCTCCCCGAAACTCAGCTGGGGGCGAGGGACACAGCCCGCTTGGGTCTCTGTGCCGATGGCCCTCACGACGGCCCTGTGAGTGAGTGCACCAGGGAAAGCTGCTCCGCCGCTGCTGGGCGACATTTGGGCATCTTGACACATTTATGGCTCAGGGAAAGGAAAATTCCAAGGAGCAGAAAGCAGCTCCTACACCCTCCCGTGCGCTTTTACAGATGCCCTGCTTCCAGCAGCCTTTCGGCCTCCCCCACAACCGTTAGAGCTTGAATGATTTGGGGGTTTAGTGTGTTCGAGGAACGGCTTGGGAGTGCTTTGCCCAAGAACCGCTTCCTTAGGGACATGCCCTTGGAGGTGCCCAGGGGACCCAGCCCCCGAAGTCCCCGAAGCGGGGTCCCACGTACAAAACGTTTCTCCCCACTGCTCTTCGCACGCTGGTGTTTGAACTCCCCTGCCAGTGTCTGGGTGTTTCCACACACCGGAGGCGATGGTTTTCCATCCCTCGCCCTGCGCGTTCCTCCAAGTGGTTGCCCGCGCATGAAGCTCACCCCGGCCTTTCTGAAGCTGCATCGCTTCAAGCCAGCGTGGCCCCAGCCTGGTGGGACTCTGCTTCCAGCTGGGGCTGCGGAGAGCCCCCAGACTCCTGCCCACCGACTGCAGCCTTGTCCTTGTCAAGGCCAGCAGATACTTGGAGCCAGAGAAAGGGCTGAATCAAGTTTTCCGTTTGTTCTGGGTGTGTTTAGCATTTCCAACGAGAAGCTGCCCGGGGAGCACTTACATACCTACCTGAGCTGGGGGTTTGCTCGGGAACGCTCTACAGTCCTGAGAGGTCCCAGGCGACCAGCCCAGAAGTTGCTGCATGGTGGAGGCTCCTATTGCAGCAGCCCAGATGAAGTTCACAAGGACTTTATGCCTCAGACCGCGCCGTTGGTTCAAGATTAAATGTCTTCTAATAAAAAGCTGTGGTCAGTTTAACTCCAAGTCACATACTTTTCTTTATCTGTGGCCTGGAACTCAGCAAACTACGCAAAGTCCCATTTAAATTAATGGGATGCCTCAGTACTGTTTTTAATGGGATTTTGTATAATAAAAATAACACTTCGAAATACCCTGACATTTTGCTGCAAACTCACAACAAAAGTCGCCAGCACTGGGATACTAAAAATACAAGTTTTATATGAAACCTAGGAGGGTTCATTTCAACGGCACAGTTTCAGGCCTTATTCTTTTAGTTTACCCTTGTGTAAGTAAAAACTACTTTATCAATTAAGCAAGAATCTGTGACAACTTTTCTATTCCAGTCTGGCAACTTGTATGTGGAAATTTAGTTGGATTCTATCAAAACAGCCGAGATATTCAGACTCATGAAGCAGCCTGTACACAAGGACCGAGAACAAATAAAAACAAGAAACTACACATTGGTTTCGCTAAGAGTTTGTCCATCAAAGAAAGTTAAATTGTTACTTCTAAAAAAAAAATACTTCCTAGTATTTTAATCCATCCAGAACAGTTTTCTGCTCACCCTCATAGAAAACGGTAAAAACCTCCTTCAAAGCAAAATATGTTTTAATTAACAGAGCTGCAAAATAAAATCCGCAGCTCTGCACCCAGCCTCCTCCGCAGCCCACCACTGCGCGAACCGCTCGGGCAGGCTGCTCTTATTAACAAGCTACAGGCTACGCTCTGCTCCAGACTGATTAAGCAGGAGGGCTGCAGGCAGCTCTTCTGTCACAAAATGTCTCAATGGCAGCCAGCCTGTTCTTTTGCGGCGTGATTTTTTTTTTTTTTTTTTTTTTTTACGGGAAAAAATAATTTGTCTAGCCCCAAGTCTAATTTCTCTGGTGAGGAAAGCGTACGCACAGCCTTTTGATTTAGTAGAAAACTTCCCAACAAATAAAAGTTCCCATAGGAAATAAAAAAGAGAAAAACAAAAGAACATGCATATTCGATTTTGCCCTCCTTCACCCAAGTAATTTCTTGCCAAAACCTCAGATAGCAACGTTCAGAGGTGAGCAAATTCGCTCACGAATCTTCCCAGGAGAAGCGCGAAGGCTTGTGCCCAGGGGCGAGCCCCACCGATGTGAAGGAGCCGCCCAGCGCCAGCTCCTCCCGCCGCCGCAGCCCTCCGGCCCAGGGCGGCAGCGGGCGAAGCCTCCCCGCAATAACGCCGGAACCAGCGCTTGGTCCCGCTTGCTAATTGAAGTCTCGCATAGCAGCTTCACAAAAAATTCATGGGTTAATACGCAAGAAACAAAAATCTGACTCGGTATGAGGCGGGACAGAGTAGCTGCTGTCCCCCAGGAGAGCGAAGCAATTTATTTTACAGGCTCCGAAGTGGTACATGCCTGGGTACAGGAGATTAGCAGAGGGATTTTCAAAAGCCCTACGTGAGTGAGGACCAGATTTTAAAAAATGATTCAGTGCATCAGCCCTGGTGTGAGGTTTTCCTAGAAGTGAGTTAGGCACCTGGGAGTTCGACACTGAGAGGGAGACTTTCAGAGGGATTTAGATGTCTGAAGATTCAGCGAAGTACACGGTGGGCTCTTTAAAAGCACCCAGTGCCTCTGACTGTCAGAGGTCTCTGCTCTGCCCCCTCCCGAGGCTCCTCTAACTGGCTGGGAGAAACTGTGAGAACCCAAACCCCTTCCCAAAGCGAGATCCCAGATCCCAAAGGCTGGCATTTGGCATTTGACCACCCTCAAAAATTCCCATTCTCCCTCCACTCCCCTTTTTTTTTTTGTTTTGGTTTTTTTTTTTTTTTGTTTCCCAGCAAGTCTAGAAGGAGCCTTCACTCATTTAGGAGCTAATTCAGGGAAGTACTTAAGCACACAAGGAAACTACCCAGCAAAATGCTCTAGGCATGAGGTGAAGCCCTGGTCCCACTGAGGCCAGCTGGAGACTTGCCACCGGCTGCGTGGGAGTGGGACTGTGCCCCACGGGTAATCACAGCACTGCTCGCCCCCTACGCAAGTCAGCAAACCAAAGTGGCTTAAAGTGAAGCATGAAGTTGAGCAGGGTGAAGGAAGCATTTTGGAGCCGTGCTCTCACAAGCCCGTGTTTGAATTCAGGTCCTAAATTTCATCTTACATTCTCACAAAGCAAGACCCCGCTCTTTAAACGTTGGCAGGGCAGGTGTGGAACCTTTGAAGGCAAAACTGGAAAGGCAGGGGAGAAGGCTGGGGGCCAGCCCACTCTCCCCCTCCCCGGGAACCGGCTAACAGAGGCAGCAGCCTCCCCTCCCTGGTCTGCAGCAGCTTTTAGGAGCATCCCTTCCAAGGTAGGTTCAGCAGTGGCGTCAGGGGCTGGGACGTCCCACTCCGATCTCTGCCTGCATCACCATCACGCTCCCTGCGGTGAGGGGAATAAGGTCCCGTGAGCAGTGTAGGTAGCTGGAGCTGGCAGGAAGCTGGGTGATGGGTATGGCAGGGAAGCAGGCTTAAGCAGAGCCTGCTGAGACAGGTCTTGGCCCCTCTGCTGACCCACCTCTGTGGTCCCATGGATCAATGGGGTGGCTCTGAACTGGGTCCAGTGCAGGACCAAGCCCATCAGCCTACAGCTGCTTCCCACCAGCTCCAGACTGGCCCATCTGCCCCATGCCCCCACCCCAGCCATGCTGCCCCATGATGACTACAGGACCGCTCTCCTCGCTGGCCCCCGTCTCATTTCCAGGCTCGGGGAGAGCGGTGAGCAGCGCTGGCCTGCCATCCAAGGGCTAAAGCTCACGGGGCAGGGGCTGGCACCACCGTGGGTCACATTTACAGGGGTCACATTTTGAAAAGAGGCAGAAACTGCAGATGCACAGACAGTCCTGTCTGCCTGCCTGACCTGAACCCACCCCGTTAGCTGTCCCCTCCGTACATTCCATCGAGCTCTGACAACATACGTACCTAATCGCTCCACCGCTCCCCGGCTCTGGGTGTACTCACCCGCCTCACACTTCCTCCTCCCTCGCTCCGTCTATCCCACACAAATACCTGCCTGCCTCACGCCTACCTGGGTGGGTGATTTAATCACTGCTTGCATGGGTCGCTCTGTTCTATAGATCCTCATCCATCTGATCTCTGATCTCAGATCGTAACCATGAATTTCCTTCTTACTCGTGCACTCCGAGCTCTCCGGTATAATCGCTCTACATACACATATTTAATTTGGTCTCTACCTTCCACCCACTCATTTAGCCACCCCTCCTAACTCCCTGTAGCCAACAAATACCATATAATACATAAAACTGACAACTCCCTCTCTGACAGGTTTACCTAATCTCCTCTTCTTTTAATACAGTTTAGTATCAGCTAAACCCAACCGTATTGTGCATTTCTACCTGTTCCTTTGAGGTGGAAGGGTAAGATAAAGGTAGAGATAGGGTTAAGATTTACTGCTTAGAGTTAGGGTCAGGGTTTGCTTAGGGTTAGAGTTGAGCTGAGATTGGTTTAGAGTTAGGGATAGGGTTGGTTCAGCATTTAGGAACATGCTTGGGTTGTGGCTGGGTTAGGGTGAGGCATGGGTGAGGGTTAGGATAGGATTATGGTTAGTATCAGGGTCAGTGGTAGGTCTCAGCTTGTGTTAGGGTTAGGTATTGGGTGCAAGGTTTTAGGCGAGGTTGCGGTTAAGGTTGATACTGTTGGATTAGGATAAGATTTAAGCTGAGGGTTAGGTTTGTGTCAGGATTTAGAATTAGAGTTAGTTTTAGGATTGGTTTGGGAGCCACATCTCAGCCTTGATCATGTCATTTCTCTGTGCTTAGTTCTCAGAGAACAGATCTGGTCTCTTTCTGTCCACCTACAGCTGCAGATCACCTCATTTTCTCTCCCACACATCCCTGGAGGTGTTTGTAGTTGAGTTTCATAACACTTACCAACCTATTTCCCCACGTAGTCTCATTTACCTGACCTCTTTGCCTACTTTGCACACACTCATGTCTCACACATCCAGTCTTTCTCACATCTCCTCATCAGCCTCGTCCTTTCTTGTAACACTAATGTATTCTCACTCCTGCTTTTGCCTGTCATGCCAAAGACATCAATGCAACTAATGCCACAAGTAACCATCTTTCTTCGCAGTCTCTTTTACACATTCTTTTTAATCTAACAACTGTGACTACTTACCTATCTGATCGATCTGATGCAAATTTTAATTAATCTCTCTGGATTTCCGTAGGACACTGTAAACTATATGTTTTAATCGCCCTCTTTTTTCCATCCATATTAATCTCTGTGTTCACTTGTACCCATCCTGATGAGCTTCCTGGTACCCACACATCTGTATGGGCACCCACATCCTTCTTCAGCAGTCATCCTGTCCAGGATTTACTTCCTCATTTAAGATCCCTCTAATTCTCACTTGATGATCAGGCTAATTTCTCAGCACCCTCAGCTCATGAATACTCCTCTACCCAATACCTAGTCCAACCTATTAGCTTGCTAATTGTTCCCAGCTTATTTCTGCAGCATAATCTCTTTATTCTGTATCAATATTTTATACAATCTATTTACTCCATGCCTATTTTACCTGACTCCTCCTTAAGTGCTTTTTTTTTTGCTTTTCCTCATATTTTCTCTCCTGTCTGTGCACTTCTTTTTTTTCTATGCATCTACTCAAAACTTCCTTAGCTCGTCTACATCTTGTACATCACCTTTTTCACAGTTCTCTCTCTTTGTATTTGCAGGGAGTCCCGTTGACTAGCTACCCTCTGTATGGGGGTTGCTCTATTAACTACTCATCTATTAACACTGTTATTGCTCTTCTGTTATCCCTTCTCCCTCTGTCCCCATTCCCCATAATCTATGCTCTATTCGCCCTATCAGCCCATATTTTCTGGCTGTATTAGTCACGTATTTATTCCATCCTTCCAGCTATCTTACCATCCCTTTACCCAGACGGCCCATGTTCTGCCTGCAGTAAACCTGTCCATCTCAACCTAATCTCTTTCTCTTTTGGCTTTTAATTCATTAATCTGCTCTCTACAGGTTTATCTAGTCAATCTTTCTAGCTAATACAAGCTCGGTTAATAATCTCTTCAGTGGGTACATACAGCCATCTCTTCATCCCCCCATCCATCCAATTTCAGCTCTAACCCCAGAATATTCACACTATTGCCAGTGGATTTCCTCTTCCTCCTTATGTCCATTTCCCTGTTTCAGATCTGTTAGTGTCACTGCTGCTCATGTTACTTTTGTTTAATACATTCAGCCCTGATATCTCTTCAAATCTCTTTAATTAAACATGTTAATTGATACAGATACCAGGTTGTGTCTCCATTTATTGCATAAGTCCCTCTAAGTTTTCTATTATAGCTGTACTTATCTACCTGATACCTATTATAGCTACATGCTTACAGTATCTACTCACGATAGCCCACGTTTTCATATTTTAATCTATCCACATTGCATTTACTCTGATTAACTTCTCAGCTGCCCAGCAGGTACTTTGCCAGCTTTCTCTCTTCCACACTTATCTGGTCCACACCCATTCCACAAACCATTATGTGAGATACAGACACCTATTAGCTCGTAGCTATCAGGCTTGGCAATGCTGCAATCCATCCTGTGCATATTTATCTGTCTAGCTAATTTCAGGCTTATTCTGAGATTTCTTTTCTTTCCTCTTTTCTTTTTTCTTTTTTCTTTCTTTTCTTTTTTCTCTCTTTTCTTTTTTCTCTTTCTTTTCTTTCTTTCTTTTCTTACTTCCTTTCCTTCTTTTCTTTCTTTCCATCTTTTCGTTCTTTCCATCTTTTCTTTCTTTCCTTCTTCTTTTCTTTCTTTTCTTCTTTCCTTCTTTCCTTCTCTCTTTCTCTCTCCTTCTATAGTTCTCTCATACTTATCTTTATTTTATGACAAATCCAGCCAGCACCTCTTCTGTCTACATATTTATCCCATGGGTTCACAAGCAGCCCAGCAGCTACCTCATCCCTAGCTCCACTACCCAGCTCCTACACAAACTTTCCGCCAACCCAGATGGGACTTGCTCTAACACAACACATCCCCAGTCTATTCTACTTATCCTGATGTGCATCAGGACCACACTTGCCATACTAAACCCCTGGCTAGGCTGTCTAGTCCCTCTCAAATACACGTGTTTCCCTCCATCATTGCTTCTGTTGTATTAATATCAAATCATCCACACTCTGCACAGACCCTAATTATACTAATTATTCTAATCCATCCACTCTCCATGTACTGATGTATCTCTACCCATTTATTTCTGTATATCTAAACCATCCATCAGCTTAACAATATAAAATCCAGCAACCAACACATGGGGCCATTTGATCTGGGTGCCCAACATGCTGTCCTTCGTTGTAGAAGAGGTAACTCAGTTCAAAGTAACTCCAGTAATAAAGTTTTTACTGCTCTCAGTCTCCCAGCCTTGCATCAGTCTGATGGGTCCAGGAATACAGAGAGTAAGGATGGATATTGTCTGATAAAATGTCACATAACCTCTCAAGGAAGAAGTTACAGCCAGCTGCAAACAAGTAGAAGTTTGCTCCTGACACAGCAGGAGGGTCAAGACCATTACGCCAATAAGATGAAGAAAAGTGGATGCTGGGAACAGACAAAATAATCATCTATGCATCTGTGAAATGTGTGATTTTCATGGTACAGGACCAATCAAATACTCCCATGGCTGTGGCAGCTGCAGTGGTGTTATATAGGTACAACTTTTGTCATCGTATGTACCAGTGTAAGAGAAGCGATACCAAAGGTTCCCACCTGAGCTTGCCACTCTCTCCTTCTAAGTTTGATTTTGTCTTTTTTTTTTTTTTTTTTTGATACTCCAAGTCTTTCCCTGACCAGGCAAATGTGGAACTGTAGCTGTACCTCAGGGAGTTCCTACACTGTAGAACAGACACTCTCCCTCTTCTCACTCTTAGCCAACTTCTGGGGTTTTTTTCTGCTCAGATTCTGGACCCTGACCTCGGTTCAAACAAGAACCTCACAGGGCCACCTTGCACGGCTGAAGGAGGCAAAACCTTGGAAGCCCTGAGTTGGGAGTGGTCAGACCCAGGAATTTGGATTATCAGGCTGCTGAGCTGTGGGATTTGGTTTGAAAGGTTTGCTGTTATTTTATCTAGTCTCAATTACTCTCCCAAACCAAACCAGTATCACTTGATGCCAAAATAGTATTGGGATCAGTGAACAAAGGTGGCAAAGACTGACAAGGCAGGAAGGGGGTGCATGGAGTTACGGACCCAGGTGCCGCAGAGGGAGCGGAGGACCGGGATGCCCCGGGAGCCTTTGCTGAGCCCTTGCAAGCCGCACAGGCGGCAGGAGCTGGGGGAGAGGAGGGCAAGAGTCGGGAAACTCTTGGGAAAGTGTCATAAATACCTCTCGATATTCCGCGAGATAGCAGAGCCTGTCCATGCACTGCTGGCCGCAATCAGCAGCCTCTGCCAGAAATTGTTTGTCTTGGTCTTTGCATTAGGTAAATGCCCAACCCGAATTCACTGATAAAAGCAGACACCGAAAAAAAAGGGAAGAAAAAAAAAAAAGAAGAAAGAAAGAAAGAAAGAAAGAAAATACAACCCAGAGACAAGGTCTCCTTGGGCCCCCAATCAACAACAAAAAAGGCAGCAACCAGACAGGCATTTAGTGAGCATCTCAAAGCTATCTACCGTCTGCTGGAGGGGCTTTAAAGGCATCAGATCTGTGTGTTTGGCTCAAGCCGAGCGAATTGTAGTCTATAGCTTTTCCTTGAATTCAAGGCTGTGTTTACTGCAGTCAGGGCGAGGGGAAGGAGGCAACCCCAAAGCCCTCCCTCCTCCTCTCCCCCCACCCTGCGAGCCCCAGGCTTGAAACTTGATTTGAAAAAAAAATACAAGATTGAATTTCAGTTTGCAGGATTAGGGAGATGACTTTTAGGGGCTGCTTGTTGGAAAAAAAGCAAAGCAAAGCAGCTGGGAGGGATTAGGCTGAGCTGGCGTCTGCACTTTCAACTGATTCAATTTTGCTCCACAAGACATTGTATCTGAGCCTTCCTGGAGACTATTCAAAGCAAATCATTTTCATTTTACCATTTGGTAAGTGATCAGAGTCTATTTTTAGTGTCTTGGAAGCGTCGGGTTTTTTCTCCCTCTCCTTTTCTTTTCTTTCCTTTTTTTTTTTCCTTTCTCCATTTTCTTCCACAACTGAATATCTGCATTTGGGGTATCAAGAACAGGCATGTTTGGAGGGAATGTTTACCACAGCCAGCAGCTTCGATTTATTTTATGCCTCACTTCAAGAAGAAAAGGCACCAGAGAGAGGCTGGAGGTGGCAGGGCTGTCAAGTCCCTCTCTCGGAAAGCCTCCCAGAGCCCAGGCTCTGCACCAGTGCGTGTTTTTTCCAGGTGATTCCTTACGATTTTGGCAAATCCAGCCGGTTGCACGCGGGTCCCTGCAGCTTGCGGGGCTGTTAGCAGAGGCTGGGGTCCCCATCGGGCAGGGACGTCGGGTAGGGGGGCACTGCGCTGCAGCCAAGGGTCCAAGCTGATGTTTTTCCAGCTGATCCAGGTTTTTTTTTCCCCACAAAGGTTACTTTGGCAACTCGGTGATGTTTTGCAAAATCTTTGCTGCCTTCGCCACATTTTTCATTGAAAAAAACCCCCAAATCAGACAACCTTGAAAATAAAAAAAGGAAGGAAAAAAGTCTTACCACTCGTGGGGGGGCGAATGCTTTTCCTTCCAGTTTAAATGTGTTCTTCCACATTTTGCTTTTTCTTAATTTCACTTTACTGAGAAAGGAAAGTTATGGAGGGTGTTATTTTTTTTTTCTTTCTTTCTTTTCATTCTTGGAGCTGTTTGGTCTGCTTCACAAGCTGAAACCCCTCTACAAAAGCGGGCACAGGCTGGGTGAGCGTCCCACAGCATCATCCTCTGGTCCTCCACGGCCACAGCAGTTTCCTTAGACTTCGAGGGGAAAAGGGGCTGCGATCCCCTCACTGGAAGCACTGCTTGAGCAGAGGTTAAAAGCATTTCTCTTGCTGGCCTTGCCACGGATTCGCTGCATACCTTTAGGGCAAGTTATTTATTCTCTTTGCATCTTCCCTTACACAAAATGTCTGTAGCAGGGAACAGAAGATGGTAAGTGCCAGGGCATTTTCCTCCCCAGGCTGTATTGCAAAATACCAGTTTGTTCCTACTGCTTCCTCTGCTCCCTAACCGAGAGATGGCAGATAACCGATGCAATATTGATCACTGCATTTCTAAACCAAAAAAGCTGACCTCTGGACCAGAGTCCTGAAGGGTGAATGCTTTTCCTCCTATTATATTCTTCAGGAGGAGTTTTTCCTATTAGTGATGTCTATAAAGCCCTTGCTTTGTGTAACGGGGGGCGGATTGCATCTCCAGTCAAGTGGGAGAGTTTATTCAGTGTAGTTTGTCTACAAAATAGGGGTAAGGCATCGCTGGTCCCTGATGGCACCCCCGAGGCAGTGCGAGGTATTTTGGAGGGATGCTGGCAGTAGCCCCCTTGGCACCACCAGCCCGTTGAGAAGCACAGGGCCGCTCTCAGTGAGCACTTACACCGGCAAGATGGGGCTGGAAAGGACGGAGTAAAGCAAGGAGGAGGAATGTAAGATAACACTATGTCTGTGCTGGGGGGAGGACGGGGTGGGATGTCCTAACGGCACCAGATCCAAAAATGAAGCAGGGACACTGGCAGGGAGACAAACCCCTGCCATGAGAAGGACCTTTGGAAAGGTTTGGTGGGATCAGCTGTTCCTTTACAACAAAGAAAAATCCTCTCCCCTGCCTTGTCCTTTCTGTCCTGGGCTGAGCCTGTAGCCTGGCCAGGCGTTTTGGCCAAAGCAAACCCCCACCCCGCAGAGCCAGGCTGCGAGAGCTGCTGTTGTAATAGCAACAATAATTTATCCACAAGCTGGGGCAAAAAGGAATCTGCAAGCAGAGGGAGAGAAGGGGGAGCAAAACACAACCTGATCTTGTAAAACAGAGCCTTAGAAAACACCATCCATGAAGGTCCTTGCACCAGCTTTTTATTTATCGGTCTGCAGTTGGAGGAGGAGAATGCAGTAACCGCGTGGAACTGGAGAGTCCTTGTAGTAAAAAAAGAATGGGTCCGAACAAAGAAAAAGGTTCTGCTAAACTGATGGTGGCAGATGGCATCAGCCCCACCATGTTCCCCTTCAATTGCGGGAAAATATAGTAAAGCAATTTAATGAAAACACTTAAATAAGCAAACAGTGCAGTTAATTGAACCCATATGCATTAGGAAGGAAATCTGAAGTATACTGATTCATTAACTTTTATATAACTGTAAACCCCCAGAACCTAAGACAGAGTAAGAAGCCATGATGAAGTGCCAACCAGAAGGAGACCTTCTACCCAGCTTCACTTCGATCTGTTCTGTTATGACAAGAACAAGTGGTTTTAACAAGTACACCATAAATCAGGAGAGAGCGCTCCAGCCTGGAGCCTTCCAGGTACCAAACGGTGCTGCAAACTCACATTCTTTTTCTTCTGGTAGTGGTTTTTAATTTTCCAGGACAGAAATAACTGGAAGTTGGATGCTGCAAAGAAAATAAGCAGTGAAGAGCTGGTCCTTGAGGTCTTTATCAATTTTTTTTTATTTAGTATAGTATTTAGATGATGCTTCCTGTGACAAGTCTAAGTGAAGGCCATGGGTTCATCACACTTGGCTTTGACCGGTAAAACAAAAATCCTCTCCTTGGCAGTGCGTTGCCTCTCCAGCCACGACCGTTTGGGTAGAGAGGTGCCACAGGCAGAAAGCCAGGGCTGGGAAAGGCAGCAGGTTTGCTGTCCACAGGCTTCTCTCTTCCAGAGAGCCTCTGCCATACCCGCAGTTTAAAAACTGTCCGGAAGTAAAATCCGGGGGAGGAAGCGGTGCTGGCCCCATTGGAGCAAGTGCAAATGTTCCCTTTGACTGCAGGAAGGGCAGAACTTCACCTACAAACCAGGGAAACTTTGGGGATGTTTGGTTCAGGATTCACATGGTGTGATTTGGGTTTGGACTGACCTTGGTTCCTGCTTTCTGAAACTTGAAGCAAGATCTGGTCGGTTTTCAGAGAAATCTGGTTCACTGCAAAGAACAGTCTCCAAATTATGATGATGTGTTCCCAAACTGTGGAGAAGCCTGTAAGCTGAGCTTTGGGCTTTCTGGTGATGCTGATTCAAAGAGCCGTTACACTGACCTTCATCCTCAGTCACATCGATCTGAAATGAAGGTGACCTACAGCCAAGAAGAGTTGTCTCACGCTAATTGGAAAGGCATCTCCGAGCATCCAGGCTGGCTCAGGAGGACATCAGTAACCCATGAAGACACCAAGGGCTTTCCCATTCCTACTGACCTGCCGACATGCACATCTCAGTGGATGGGGGATGTACAGGAGAAAAAACTACAAAGGGAAAAAAACTGGAAAATTAAGTTTTCATGCATAGAGGTTGACCAGGGAGGCTAAATCATCACACTGTGCAGTTCTTGATGCTCAGGACTGAAAAAAACAACCCTCTGAAAATACACGCAAGCATCTTTTATAAACATACAAAATATTATGGAAAAAATCTCTTGATTTAAAAATGAATAAAATTAAAGGCACAAAAGACTTCTACGTGGGGTCTTCAGAGACTTACAAGTGTGGCTATTTCTCAGTCTCTCCACAGGTGACTCCATGGGCACTGTGCTATGGGGCTCCCAGCGGACGGGGAGTGATGGGGACACGAAGGTGCGTGAGGTGGCCTGACCCTGCTGCCCAGAGCGCTTGGGTGGTGCCGCAAAAGAGATGCAGCCGCTGTCTGAAGGGGAAGAAGTGGCGGTAGGTGAACACAGCAGCTCCTGCTCGGATTTCCTGGATGTCAGGCACAGTTAATGTTAGTGAGACAGAGGGAGAGCTGAAGTATTGGCCCCAGTTCAACAAAGCACTTAAGCACGAGCTTAACTGTAAGTACGTACTTAAGTCCCTCCTTATATAGCAGGACATATGTTAACGCCTGGCTGAAGCCCGCGTTAAGTACATGCTTAAAGTTAAGTGTCTGCTTAAGAGCTTTGTTGAATCAGGGCTGTTGTTTACTTCTAACAATTGATGTCTCCTGGAATATCCACATTTCTGGTTGCAAACCTGACGCATCTGTTTTCTCTTAAGGTTATTAATAGAGTCATTCTTTAAAAAACACACGGCGGCTGCGATTGCTGCCTTCGGGAGAGAGAGTGACCAACGAGTCCCCAGCATTTCCATAGAGATCCCCTGTGTTTTCCAGTACTTCCACTTCATTCTAGGGAGTTTAAGGGAAAAAACAGGGTTGTAACACAATGTGGAGCCCCCAAACCCACAAATAATCTGAATTTAGCTTTATTAGAAAAAAAATATATTACTAGCGTTACAAAATCTTGAACCATCAGAGACTGCTGGACTATAAACTTGTAAATGACAATTAAATTATTCATGTGAATGTGTGTCAAATTAGGGTATATACATGTAAATAACAGAAATACAGATTTGTTCCTGTAAATAGAATAGCTATGTCAGGAAGTCCTGAACTACGGGGATTACTGGAATGTGGCTTAACTCCACCATCAGGTAGCAGGAGGGACATCTCAGGGAAGTGCAGATAACCCACAGTTTGGGTTCTTTGCAAAGATACATGCTCCCAAGGGGATCGGCCCCCCTAGAAATCACACTCCTTGTTAAAATTCCCTGCAATGTGTCTGGGAAAGTGCCATCGGGATGCTCTCAGGGCTACGAGGACGGGTAAGGCACACTTTGTGCCTCTACTTGTCTGTCTGTCTGTCTGTCTGTCTTTCTTTCTTTCTTTCTTTCTTTTTTTTGTTTTCCCCTGGTTGTTGGGCATCTCTCCTGCATCCATCCCGCTGGGTGGGTGCTGGAATCCCTGTGGGGGTCCCAGGGTGGATCCAGGGACCTGCTGAGGCCCCGCAGTGTCTCAGGAGTGGCAGGTGGCCATCCTGGCCATGGTTCCGCTGCCCAGGGCTCGGGTCTGCCACCAGCCCTCCTGGCCCTGCTGGGCAGTTTCCCAGCGATGCTGGAGACTAAGACCACAATCGAAGGAAATCACTAAAGCTGAATTGCTCCAACTAAGTCCTCAGCAGGGTTTGACTGGTAAATATTTAACAAGGAGAACTCCCTATCCTCTCCTGGTACGTATTAAACTAATACATTTATTTTAACAAGGGAAATGGTTTCCCCAAGCTCCTGCTCAATTTGAGCCCTGGACTCCTACAAAAGGCTCAGTAAGGTAGGCTTCCTGGGGCTCCGTAATTCACTGGGACTAAATAAGAGATGGCTCTGAGCCATGAACTTGGAGTCTGGAGGTGACAGGACCTGCCCAAGGCGGGGAAGAGTTTGATGATGGGGTTTCCATTCCCACCTGCCTCCAGACTGGTCTGATACCCACCTCAGGCATCCCTGCCACCACCATGTTCTGAGCACTTCAGCCATCCCATGGAGCCAGGTTGACCATAACCCATCACGGTTTCCACGTGCTGGAAGCGGTTCACATGCCAAGTCCTCCCCACAGAGGCTTTGTGAAGTGCCAGCTCCATCAGCACACATCCCGTGCTCCCGCGAGCCCCGAGCCCTTCCTGCTGCCTCTCCTCAGACTGCAATGGAGCTGGGTGTCACATGCAAGGACATGATGCTGGGAGAGCGAGCAGCTCCCATCCCTTCTCCTCAGGCTGGTGATCGCTGAGGTTTTATCCCTCCTTGGCTCTGCTCTTTGCTCCGTTGCATAGACCAGAGCGGGACTGGCAAACCTCTGAAAGCAAAAGTGCTTTCACTACGGAAGATCCTCCAAGATGCC
Source organism: Bucorvus abyssinicus (assembly GCA_009769605.1). NCBI lineage: Eukaryota > Metazoa > Chordata > Aves > Bucerotiformes > Bucorvidae > Bucorvus > Bucorvus abyssinicus. The sequence continues at coordinate 3,390,714 of CM020041.1, read as the reverse complement.
CAAAGCTATTTGTCCTCAGGAGACCCTGCTGAACCCTTTCCTGATGCTTTCTGACCTAAATAGGACACAGTCATGTATGTAACCCCATACACACTGAGTCAGGGACTCAGTGCTTGCCAAGACCTTCCCACACAAGCTGGGGCTCTGTCCCACTGCCGGCACTGGCTGTGTTCCCCTGCACACCGAGCAGGATGGTGGCTGCCAGGCAAACACTGCCTCAGTAAGACATGCAAGAAACAACTCACAGGACACTTCACTGGTGCCAGGGCTCACCCATGGGTGCTCACAAACTGCATGGCTGCTTTCCCCGCCACGGCATTGCCATCGCTGGGCACCCCAGAGGTGGTCCCATCCCCTGCGAGCAGCGGGTCTCCTGCCTGCCGTCCCGGCTGGCAGAGGCTGGCATTGCCTTTGTGGGCTGCAGGCAGGATCTGAGACTGCTGTTGCCTCACTAATAATCTTCAGACTTGCCTTCAAGGAAACAAAAAGGCCTCTGAAAGCAGGTCCCAGCTTTGTATCTTTGCTCCGAGCCATCCCATGAGTCTGGCACTTCCACTCTGACTCACGAGCGAGAGGGCAGGTTTGAACAACTGCGGTCGCTTCTGCCAAGGCAATTATGACTCCTGCCATCCCGGCCCAAAAGTCTCTGGGAAACTTTCCCTGCTCAGCTTACGCTGGTTGCAGCGATGTGCGGCATTCCTGGGAGAGATGCAAGCGCTTGTAGGTAGAAAAGGCAGATGAGAGATCTCGCTGCATTGAGAAGAGTTCTCTAGTAGCGTAAAACACCTTCTGCTCCACAGCCCGCAGAGCAGAGACTGCCTCATGGTTAGGTAGAGCTGGGAGATCCTGTCAGGTGATGTGTCCTGTGGCGGACACATCCAGCTAAAACCGCCTTTGGCCTGAGCATCTGATGCTTTTTCACCTGCCACCGTGATCTGACATCATGTTTACCCTTCATCACCACCAAAAACTAACCTGTGAAGGGTCTCTCCAAGTATTCCTTCCCCAAGTATCTCAGTCTGCCTTCTTCACAATATTTAATAAACTTCCCACTTGGGAAAGGTTAGGGAGAAATAAGGAACATTTGCAAACCTTTTCCTCACCCTCACAAGCAAGCAGAAAGCCCATCCCTGTCCTGTCCCCACCTGTCGCAGCCTGCAGCAGGCAGCGAGCTCTCTCCCACTGCTACGTATATCGTCAGGAAAAGCCTTTCCACAGTTTTTCTGGGATTGTGATTCCAGCAAGTCTTGCAGCAGCTTGGCAGTACAGTAAATAAGAAACAGATTTCCAAATGTTTTGTTTTACCATTTCCTTCTTTGTAGCATCTGAGCCCAGCGGCCAAGGACCTGACCCCTGAAGGTCCCCGCCCAGATCACCCGCAGGCAGTAACCCTGCGGCGAGGCAGGCACCAGGCACGGGCACAGCCTGCCAGGAGAGCATCTCAGAGGAGAGCGTGCCAGGGCCACCGGCAGCTAACCAGGCCAACACAACTGCATGGGCATCTGTTCCAAAGTGCCCAACTTCGGTGCAAACTGGAAAACTGGGTAGAAGAAAAGGCTCCCGGGGTACACCCCATGCTGAGGGCGGTAAGCAATGAAACATTCATTGCAACTTGGACATTTCTACAGCCAAGTTCTGTGCTGGTGTGAGATGTTGCTCCTACCATGGTTGTGGATGCTAGGAACATGCGTTTTTGCCACGTGCTGTCTCACACCTGTGAGCATTCATGTCAGGTCTCAAAACTCCGGGACCAATCACATTCCCTCACCAGCATCAGTTCAGAATAACTTCATCAACTGGAATTGGCCCTGGTGCACAGGCACGCAAGAGGACCAAGAACTGAAGGATTCAGGTAATTATCCCTGTTACAACAGAAAGCCCATTTTCAGGTGTTTCCTTAATCTCCTTCTAACTGACCTCTCTAATCCTCGAGCTCGGGGAAATTCCCACTGAGCTCAGACCCTCCCCTACCGTATTGCTGGTGGTGGGGATGGCCCTGGGTCTCATGACTCTTACGACGCATCAGAGCGTGATGCTACCTATGAGGCTCATGTCAAATACAGCATCCATCTGAAGATTACCTCTTGTGGAGGACAAGGCTGGACTCCACCCAGTAGCATGTTTTTTGAACCAATTTTGAGACTTTTTCAAGGAAAATCCCTCATGGATAGGGTCACCTCACAGAATAAAGGCTGTTCTCCCTGCGTGATTCACGCAGGTAATGACTAAGCACATGAAGCATTCCTCAGCTCACAGATCTGTCATCAAACCACTTCTCCCAGCTCAGCAAACACCGTACTGCAACCCAATGACTGCAGAGGGAAGCCCCTTCTCTATCCGTGTCTCACTGTCATAAAACCACGATGTTCAGGGTCTGCAGCCCTGGAGAAATATATGTCACAACACCTCAAGGGACTCCTCTAGAAAAGAGCAGTATCTGGTGCAAAAGCCTCCAAGCAAAAGCCTCCAAACTTCCTTATCCTCATAAATGATTTTTTTTGTTGTTGTTTTTAAATACGTTTCACACATTGCAGGTTTTTTAGAGTACATCAGAGTCAGTTAATGGGGTCAGATTAGTCCTACATTTGTTTCAGCTAGAGCTGGAGGGGTAGCAACCACAGTGATCCAGCCTCCGACTCCAACATGCCTTTAAGCACCTCCTAACCTGTTGTGCAGGGTTGAATTGCAAAGTAGGTGGGTAATTGTGTTCTTATGCATTCAGTAACGTTGGCACTCGGATGAGTACCCGAGTGCATGGCAAGCCCCAGGGATCACAGAGGTAGCGTTTTGAGTGGAGAGCTTCCAAGCAGAGCCTAGAGCTGCAGGAACGGATGCTGGCATGGACTCGCCCATGGACTATTCCCAACTATCATTTTCTCTACTATTTTCTTTGCTACTACAGCCATTGCTGGCACAGCAGCGTGAAGGCGGATCGGAGGCAGTGGCTGCCAGGGCCATAGGGGACGACCCCTCCTCCTCCCTGTCAAGTGTGATCTGGCCACACTGGGAGGGAAGGCCTGGAGCTTGCCACCTTCCAAACCAGGCTCCCAGCCCACGTTACCCCTTCACCTGCCACGCTGCTAGAGCCCCACAGCAGCATCACAGCTCTGCGTGTGGAAGTGCTGCAGTGTGGTGGGCACAGGTTGGAAAGCAAAAATGGCATGGGCAGCTTCAGAGAGCAGGTCAATGGGTGGCCAAAACCCAGCCACGAACGCGTGCGTGCAGTGTCTGATCATACACCGACGTACACAGACAAGAAAGTTATGGTGGTCCTGTTGCGTTGTAAGACAAAATCAGCATCACCCTGGTTGGTAACTTAGGAAGTAATTAAGAGCACTTTTATAGGTGCAAGATCCCGCTGTGCAATAGGCCAGTAAAACCGTGTCTGAGTCTTCTGATGCAGGGATGCGTGTAACACCCGGGCCAGGCTCGTGCTGCGGGCGTGCTGGTGCCTGCTCATCCCCAGCACCTCTGCCAGTTGGAAGATGATCAGGATGCTTTACTTGGGACACGACTCCCCTCCCACATCCACTCGGTGCACATACGGGCATGACTCCACCTGCTTTGGAGGAGCACAGTCTGATTCACTCCTTGTCCAAACCAAGAATGAAGGGCCATGCTTCCAAAAAGCTGGAGCAAACTTACGAAATGAAGCTGGATGGAGGCTCTGCAGTCAGCTGTGAGACAGCGCTGAAGGAGCGGTGCTCCGAGCTTGGGTACACCCCACTTCCCTACGATCCGGCCACCCAACACCGCCAAACTGAGCATCCAGAAATGGAGGCAACCCGCAAAAGCCGGGTGCTTCCCCAGATCCAGGCATGCGGTTTTAGTCATTCAACTTCAGCAGAACAGGCAGGCGGCTGTTTCCAAGATGCCAAAAGGAACCACAATGGTGGGACCCACCAAGCCATTAGGTCCTTCCTCCCCCGGTGCAGCCCGTGGGGTCGGCGCTTGGCTAAACCAGCACCGGGACTGGAGAGCCAGCTCATGTTCCCAGACCAAAGCAACATTTTTACCACATCGGTTTAAACCATTAATAATTGTCTCTACAAACTCTCACAAGCTTCCAGCGCTATGTAAACAGAAGTGAATTAAAAATATTCTTTTCCATCACCGTTTAAAATGTGTGATGCTTTTTCTAAACAGCCCCACGAGCAAAAAGAGAGAGGGGACGATTCCCTGGACTCCAGCCAGCTCCTAGCAAGTACTTTATATTTCACTTCAAGACGGTCAAAGCAGAGGTTTAAGAGGCTTTGAACATGAACGGCGCTAGGTCAGTTAAGTCCTGCTTCGACCAGCAGCGAGCATTGGAGACATAAACAGATTTCATTTGAACCAGGCTTAATGTAACTGGGTTTACAGAGTCCCGGCCGATTGCGACATACATCAGAAGCGGTGTATATTTAGGGAGGCAGCGTGGTCTGACGGCGAGGGCGGCCATCCGCATAGGTGCCCCAGCGCCAGCGCTGACCCCCCGTGCACCCCTTGGCAGTCCCCACCGCTCCTTTATCTGCAAAATGGAAAGAGCTGACCTGCTTCACCGCACAAACCTGGAATCAATTAATGTCGAGCCTGCGTTTAGGAGAGGCAAAACACTATATAAACATTATGTATCATTTAGCTTCTGAGGAAAAGCCATCGCCTGACAAAAGGGGCCTCTCCTTTTTAATTTTTGAAGTCCAGTATACACTGGTGCAGCCCTCTTGACTTTTTTGGCCTGGTCCTAATTTACACCAGCCCAAAGCACAGGAGAAGCCAACACACCAAGTGCATTAATTTCCCTCATTAACACAGGGGGGTGTCTTTGCTGGGAACCCCCATGTCCTACTTGTGATTCTCCCCAGGACAAATACAATGGGCAGCATCACCCTGGTGTTGGGCACCAGGAAGGCTGGTGGCACCTCCCAAAACCAAAGATGCTGGCCACAGGGCTGCTTCACACTGTCCAGGGGCCAAACAATGCCCTGACACATTCAGAGAGTTTCCCAGGGTGTTTCAGCAGCTCTTGGTCCAGGTTGGTCTGTTCAAAGGTGCGCAGAAGGGCAGGGAAAATTAAGCAGCAAGAAAAAACTTTATTGGGACAGAAGGTGAAGCTGAAGGTGGGAAATGCACGGAAGGGTCCAAGGACAGCTCTCCCATGGAAAGCCAAAGCAAAGGCTTTAATGGGAAAAAAACAAACCCCCAAATCCTTCTGGCAGGAGCCACCCCAGGGCAGACCCCTGCCCCATGGCAAGGAAGCAGAGGTGGGAAGCTGCCCCTCCAGACAATTCCTCCAGCACCCCCAGCCACTGCCTGCCCGCCAGCAAGCCTCCCTCTGTTCCACACGTTACAGGCTGCTCTGCCCCGGTGCCCTACATCCCTGGGTGCCATTGCCACAGCCGATCCGCTCCCGGTCCCAGCCCTTTTTGCACCCAAAACGCCACCCAAGGCAAACACCTCCCTGCAGCCCTCTGCAGCTCCTGGGCTCGTATGCACATCTTCAGCACCCAAACAAGAGGCAGAGAGGCTTAGAGGCTTCTCCCAAAGCAGCGATGTTTCTGACCATCAAGAAAGGTCACAATATTTTAAGGAATCTGAAAAACTTGGGAGCGCTTTGCCCTTCCCAGCTGGAAATTAGAAATCCGTCGGCAGGATTAGAGGATTTTACCACTCTCCACCTTTTTGGTTGTTACCTGTGACTGCTGGCCTCTGCATTCATTCTGAACCACTCACCAACAGAACCGTTGCACTTTCCTGCCATTAGAATTTTATTTTCAGTTAAAAAGCCTCTCCAGATCGTTTAGGATCGGCATCCTCTCACACTGGTTGCTGTCCTGTGGTCTCCAGCCCTTGCACACCATTTTTTCAGCCCTTGCACACCATTTTTTCAGCCCTTCCTATAAACACAGGGAGGCTTAGGATTGTTTTTCACACTACACACAAGTTTTATCTTACCATTAACATAACAAAAACCAGGGTGACCAGCAGCCCACATCCTGAGCTGTGGAAGAAACCCAGCAGGGTGCTGCTGGTGGGAGCCAGCCCTGCGTTTTCAGGGACCCTCTCCGGCCACTGCTGCAGGAAGGGGATGCCAGCGGTCCTGGCTGATGGGCAAGGTGGCCCTTGTCACTCAGCCAAACACAAATACTGCAGGAATTTTCCCAGTTCAGTGACACCTACTGCAGTGTGGCCCAAACAGAACCAGTGGCGCTCAGTCATACCCTTTGAGGAGGGATTTGCTAATTCAAATACGTCAAGGTCCTTTAACCTTGGCATTATTAGCTTTGAAGCCCGCAAAAACCATTTCTAGGGTTGGTGTTTCCTTCGGATAAAATTCCAGGTGATGCTTTCCATGTCACTTGTGGGTAACACATGGACACCATGGGCACAGAGCTGGGTTACCCCAAGCAAAACAGAAAAAAAAAATGGAGAAGAAGGTTAAATAATGATTTAGCAAGAAAAATCCACCTGGATCAGAGATAGGCAGGCAGTGTTTCTGGAGGGGTGAGCAGTGTGGGCAGGGCTGGGGGAAGGTCGGGTACCCCACGCCCCACTGGCCCGTATCCCGGGTAGCTGTCAGAGAAAAGCAGGTTCTCATCTCATCTCTCCACCAAACGGGTCACACCATGTGTTAGAGCACCACATGTGTTTCCATCATGTTGGGGAAGTTTTAGGAAGTATCCCTCATAAAACACAGAATTATTACAAATGAGAACATGAAAAACAAATTGAGCAGGAGCTCGTGCCATTGGTTTCTCCCTCACCCTTTTACGAGGAGCTCCTGTTAGCAGCTCTCAGCGCCCTCGCGCTGGCCGGCTCGAGCAAAGGCTTTGGGGCACAAACCCGCTGTGAACCAGGGCTGCCATCAGAAAGGTGCGTCTAGGAGAACCATGGAAATGAGCTCTCGAGGGTTGGCAAGAGGCAGGCAGGGCCATGGCAGTGGCAGAGACCTTGGCAAAATCACCCCCCCACACCTCCTTGGGGTTGTATCAATAATTATGTTTAGATACTGCTTGTGTCTGGCTCTCGTTTGTTTTACTGCTGGAAGCCATAGCAGCGAAGAGGGTATTTTCTAGCTGTTCCTCCAGTAATGCTGAACTGCCACTGATGGTGCAGAATCACAAGGAATGGTCACATAACAACGGTCAAGACTGAGAAAGACTCGACCCCTGATGTTGTGCCGGCAGGGCCATCACAGGCAGAACCTGCGGCAGCCTCACGTCCAGGTGGCCAAAGGCTTGACCCTGCCTGCTCACCACAGGAGCCAAGGAGCAGCCATGAACCCCAGCATCCCCTCCGCCAGGCACCCACCCCTCTCCCGTCATCCAGCTTGGAGAGAGCCAAAACCCTCAAACCCAGCGGCTGGCCCCGCTCTGCTAATCCCCGCTGCCTGCACGACCAGGAAGGGGTCGGGGTGGCTCGTCCCCTGTCATGTCAGGCACATCGACCACTGTCATCCCAGCCATCGTGCCCGGGCGTTGGGGCTGCAGCGCTGGTACACCCCGCGCTGCGCAGAGGAACGGCTGCTGCTCCGCGGGTCTCCCCTTTCCTTCTCGATCACCCAAAGCCGCGTGGGTGTTTGCGCTAGAACTGCCAGACCAACCTGAGCGGGTTACGGCAAGATGCTGGTCAGCACCAGAGCACAGAAAACGAGCTGCTTCGTTCAGAGATACCACAATCCGTTTCCTTAGCGCGGGGCAGTGAGCCCTGACTCAGAGCAGCCCCGTCGCTATGCCGAGGCTGCTCGATCTTGGAAAGAGGGAGCTGGCAGGGAGAGGCCTGGGCTCTAGTCCCAGCCTTGCCACGAGGTTTCCAGGAAAAGGACCGGGCTGTGGTCCTTTCCCAGCCCACGGTTTCTCCAGCTCTTGATGGCGATGTGCCTCCCTCCATCAGCAGCTGCCTGCAGCGCGGGGCCAGCACCGGCGGCTGCGCTTCCACCCAGGCAGCGAGCAGAAAGCAGATATTGCTGAATTATTTTTAATCATGAATGTTTCAGACTTATTTTAATGCAGGTTTGAAGAGTTTACAGGCAGAGCTCTGACAGCCATCAAAGATCATGTTCCACCTAAAATGCTTTTAACTTTTCATCAAGAAAGATTTTTCCCTCATGATGTCCACAACCTCTCTCAATAAGCCAGTATGTTCATAATAGGGATGTTGCAACCTGCAGGGAGAGAAGAGCACAGTGAAAAGCTTCCCAAATACCACGAAAAATGGGAATCGCCCTGTCTAAGGCATGCGGAGAGCTGCACCCTCCGCAAACAGCCCTCCCTCCACCTGGCAGGGCAAGCAGCAAAGGAAAGACCCCAAGTCTTTTGCATGATGTCGAGCCCCCTGGCTCTGCAGATTTTCTTTAACACTCTTGTAAATATTTTTCTCTCGAAAGATCAGAGGAGAATGGCAGCAGTGAAACCCACGACTGGCTCTGCAGCGTGTGCCATGTGCACAGCAAAACATCTGCAGGAGCACTAGTCCTGATGGGTGCATTCAAAGCACCGGGGGAAATAATACCGAGACTCCTGACAGCAACCGCAGTCACCTGGGGAATGGGGCAAAGCGGAATTTGTGATATCCGGGGAATATTTTCTGGACTCCAGGCCAGACCACGGGTTTTTTAAACAATAGGTACCACGCTGTGATCATAGGCTTGCAACACATTAAGGTTAACCCAAGACGTGTAAAACTCAGCAGCCTCCATTTGGGGGATTTGTGGGAGGTTTTTCTGGTTACATGGTTTAGACTCACTGCCTGCAGTTAGTCGTTCCCTAAAGAAGACCCAGAGAAGGCCATTGCTGAGGCAAAGCACAGGTCAGCCTGGACTGCTGCTGCGATAAGAAGGCAAGTCCTCTCCACCTCCCAAACTTAGGTGCAAGCACGTCCTCCAACACCATTACCTCCATAAATCTGGGATGTGCTCTCACCTCTCTCCCAGCGATGCTGACGGGTGGAACAAGGGAGCCAGACTAGGAGGATGGAGCCTCGCTCAGGGCCATCAACCCTGGGGATACCCGGGGCTCTGCAAGCCCCAGGAGGTGCCGGTGCTGGAGTGCAATGAAGCAGCGATGAAGGACGGTGAATTTGCCAGCAGGAAACTGAGCCCGTGTATGATGTACATCAATCCCACACCAACAAGGTAGCCCTCCTGACAGGGAGGAAACCAGTCCCATTTCTAGCCCTTGACATATGTTGGTACCTTTCTAGGCTCTCCACACCGTTCATGCTGAGACCAGTAGCATTTCCCCTTTTCAAAGTGTCCGTCATTCCTAGAAAATAATTCACTACATCAAAAGGGCATCTGGCTTTGTAACTTGGAGTCTCTCCTGCAGTCACACCTGCTCCACCATTACTGACCTGTTCAACGTGTCATCCTGGAGGTCCAGGAATGGCAAATACAGATCAATAAATGGGGTGGTGAAATAAAAACCCTCCATAATGATATCAGAGCGGCACAAAGCCTTTTTGATGTCATCCATCAGCTCATGGAAATCTTCACCTTGAGTGATTTTGTGCTGTGAAGAAGAACAATGCCAGGAAGAAAACACTGTTAGCAAAAAGGAGGTAACACCTGGGACCGTCGCCCTGCAGACCCTCCCTGGGCTGGAAGCAGGGTGCTCTGTGACCCCCATCCCCAATGCCCTTTTGGAGTAGCCAGGCAGTACGGGATCTCCCGGCACTGAAGGGATGGGGATGTCTGTCCCAAGGGAGGCAGCTTGGGGTCTCCCCAGTGCCCACCCAGGCAGGCAGGTCCTGCAGCTCTGCAGGGACCCCCACTCCTGCCCTTGAGGTGGGACCCAAACCACTGACTCAAATCGGTCACTCCACCTCGCACTTGAACCAGCGATTTTCTGGCCCAAAGGCAAGAACACTCTCAACCAAGTCATCCTGAACTGATTATCTTAAAATTGCATTTGCTAAAAGCAAGAATGAGCAGAAGAGTTGGGGGAAACAGGGCGTCACGTTGCTCTAATAATTTACATTTCAGTGACAGCTTTACTGCACCTATTTCAAGTCAGCTTTGCAAAAGCCCTTTATCACGCCGTGCTCAGCTCTCCTACAGACAGGAATAACCCGGAGTAGCATTTAGGGTACATCGCATCAACGGGCTGCGAGAGCATGGGAAGGAGCACGACCCTCCTTGAGCGCTCGCAGAAAGCGAGTCCAAGCCATTTCCGAACAGAGCTTTTGGCTTGATATGACCTAGAAGGATTTCTTTTATACTTCTCTTTGAAGGTAAACTCAGACAAAACACATCAAAACCAATTAAGAGTTTTTCTCTACCTTTATAATTCTTCAACCACTCTGTGCCATCATAATACTTCCAGCTGCACACGTGATGAGCCTACCAAAAAGGCATCCAGGATCGACAGCCTGGATTATTATAAAATGGGCAGGGAAAGAGGAGGAATTTGTTCCTCTGCTGAGAGCAGTTCATCCATGACTTGCCCTGTTAAACAGCATCTGAGGTTTGCAGACGGTGCTTTCTGCCCACGCCTGACCACAGCCCACCTGCTCCAGTGTGACTTGGTTGCTCACGTTCTTTCCCAGGACATTCCATTTCCTGGCCCAAACAGCAGCCAAACCACAGGGATGAGGGTGAGTCCCTGAGCATCGCTTGCAGCTGGTGGGTCAAGAGATCGGTCAAGGAGACTTGGGCTTCAAAAAACCCCTGTCCATCTCCATGCAGCAGCAAGAGGTGTGAAGCAGGACCAGCTTGGGGCTGGCAGCCCATAGCTGCTGGGGAGCAGATGCTTCTCGCACAGGGTTTGCCATATTCCCCCAGCACACCCAGCTGACCCTGGCCCTGGCTCCATGCAGGGTTTCATTGCAGAAGGGCCAGAGGCAAGATCTTGAGAGCAGCCCTGGATTAAACGGAGCCAGAAATGGGCCATGCCTGAGAGGACTTGGGTGCAAAGTGAGCACCCAGGGGCCCCGGAGGCTGGCCATGCTGGAGGAATGGGAGGTCCCAGCAGCTATGGAAATATAGTCAGAGCAGGACCCAAAAAGGGGACCATGGGGAAAGATGCACTTACCCCGCTCAGGGACTGGGGAATTTTGTATCCAGAATGTTTCTAGCTGCAACAGAAGCCAGTTTCTGCAAGTAACCAAGCACCAGCTTTCCAACCAGAGCCTGTTAGCTGGGGGCACACGCACTCACACCCACCCACCCACACTCATACTCACACTCACACTCCCATGCACACTCAATGCACAGAGCTCGCATGACCTGGGTTTTGGTGCTCACAAGAGCAACCCACATACTGAAGAAGCTGAAGCTGCCCAGCAAGATGAACACATCTACGAACACGTGGCTGCTCGTAAAGCTGTAACGATCCATCTCGCACCGTAAGTCTCTCCAACATCAACCTGCAAATGTGTTCAGGCAGACCAGAGAGCTAGTTCCAAACCACAGCGTAACTCACAAGCCATATGAAACGTTCCTCTTCTTTCTTGTGTAAGACTGAGCAGTTTCTCTGTTCCTCAGAGGTCCAGGTTTAAATCAGCCTGTGCAGGTCTCTGCTGTCAGCTTCAGAGATTTTCCCCTCTGAATTTCCAATACTGGGTGGGAAAGTTTGCCTATTGATGTGAATATTCCCAGGGATCTGGATAGGAGTTCACTGCTGAGCAGTTCATGCGCTCCCTAACAAAGTCACAGGACTTCTTCAGCAGGACTCCAAAATCTGCAGTTTGTCATTCGGCTGAACATACTGGAAAATGCTGCTGTGCTTACGGTTGCGGAACTGAAGAGCATGAAGAGGGGAACCTTCAAGCTGCCCCAGTTTTCAGTGTCTCTGGTTTGGGATCTCCAGACCATCCATGTCCCAAAATGGCAAAAAATCAGCAGGAGCAGCAGGATGAGGACGTACATCACTGTCTGCAGTGCCTGGACAAGAGTCACTGGGAAAACCTGCGAAAGGGAAAACAAATGTGTGATCTGGAGGTGAGGGAGACACTTGGCAGGGATGAAGGCTGGGAAGCAGGGCTGGGGATGTGGGATGTGACGGCATCACTGGACCTCCTCTGAACCAGCTCCCTGCGTGCATCCACAGCCAAAATCCGGAGGCTGTGGCTGTGCATCAGCCTTTTGGATGAGAAATGGCTCTTATAGGGCTCAGGGGTAAGTGCTGCACAGTGGCAAGACCAAGGGCTTGCCCTTGCTAAAAGAATCACCCCAGCACACAGGGGCTGCTCGCTGCCTTCTGAAATATGGGCAGGTTACTAACGAAGAAAGAGATTCCTGTTGATAAAGGATACAGCTGCTCCCAAGCTTCTGCATTAATAAATCAGCTGAATAGAACCAAGCAGTGCTATTAACCCTCGTGCCTTGGGCTCTGAGCACAAACTGGAGGTAGAACAATATCTCTGCTGCCCTCACTGTCCAGCTGCTCCTCCCCTGCCATGCAGGATGGGCCAGGATGGGAGACAGGAGCCCACAGTCAGCCCTTATCCCTCGGTGGCTGCTCATTGTGGGAAAGCCTTGTGCAAAGCCTGGGGTCACTGGGAAGGGACATGATACTGCTTCTGAGACCATCTCACTTCTTATGGAGACCTGCATATGACACCAACATATACAAAAGACACTCCTGGAAACTGATGGGAGTGCTGGTTTGGTGAACTCAGCGCTGGGGATGATTTTTAGGCAAAGGCAAATTTTCTCATCAACTCCGAATCACAGACAACTGCATCCAGTCTCTTGTATCTGTGTTACATCACCCCGGGGAGCAGCAGCAGCACGGGTTGGCTGCTGCCCCAGTGACACTGTGCCCGGGGGGTCTGACACAGTGCACCCATTCAAGGACTGCCCATCCATCATCTCAGACTGTCAACAGCATCTCAGGCAGAAGCTCTGAATCGCAGCTGGCTGAGCTGCTCGGGTGGTACCTCCCAGAGGGGATGTTTGTGCAGAGCGAGAGCCAGCAGCTCTTCCCAGTGTCCTCCAGCTGCCAACACCTCCAGCTTGTTCTGATGGGTTAAGGCCTCCTGCAGCAGTTCCCTGCTTTTGCAAGTCTTGCCTGCTCCAGAGAATGGTCCCACCACGCTACGCATGGGGCAGGAGAGACGGGCAGCATCCAGCGCAGAGACATCACATGTAACTCCATTGTCTGCAGAACCATCTCAGAAAGCCTAAACTAGACCAATCCTAAACCCACCGAGTTCAGAACCAGTTGCTGGAGGAACCGGCGGGAGGTTTCCTGCCTCCCTGCACGCGTAGGTCCCTCCGGCAGGCGCAGCCTGGGACTAGCAGGGGAACAAAAGCCATTCAACCCCCAAAATCAAGTGACATTTTTGCCAAGTTATGTCATGGCGCTGGGCAGGTTTGGGCTGTGACACGTGGTCATAAAGAAAACCAGCCACCCAGGGCTGGGGGGGACAGGGGGGCCATAAAACCCTCCCAGGCTGGCGAGTGCCTCCCGTGCAGGACCATCACCTCGTTTTCGATTGCCAAAGCTTCTCCGGCTGCTTCAGGAACCGCTGTGGAGTCCTACGAGCTTTTATTGAGAAGGAGCTTTGTAGTTCGCAGTCTGCGCGGGCAGTAAACTCCATCGCAATTAATCCCAAATAGATTTTTAAAAAAGCAGAAAAGTCTATTTATTTATTTATTTATTTATTTATTTATTTTTACAGAACGACCTGGCATTTTTAAAGTTTATTTTGAAGTTGGAATAAGGATGAATGGGACCTACACTAAAACAGGGATTGCAGCTAACAGAACGTCTCTGTATGGAACACAACAAGGAAATTATTTCCTCAAGGTGGAAATTTATTGCTCCAAGGTGGAAAGCAGAGTGTTTTAAAGAGGTTTTTAATTAATAAAGGGAAACGTGCCAAGAATGTGTTGCACGTTTGAGCTCTCTGCGTTAAATACTGCTAACCTGTCTAGGCTTCATTTAATAAATAACAATACACGCAAACAGCCTCCTGCATCTTCAGCAAAACGCATTCAGACAGCTCTGTCGCATCTGAAAACAAATTTCAGGTAAAGAGCTGCTGCCTCTTGGGATGCCAAGAGGCTCAGGACACTTGTCCCTTCAGGTCAGGATGCAAAGGCAGGTATCAAACATCCCCAGAGCTGGAACGCAGCAGTGCGGGAGGGCTTTGCATGGTATTTATAGCATCCCTGGAACAGGAGGGGACTGTGAGAGCCTGAAGAATTTTCCTCTTTGGTCTTGTTTTCCTCCAGAAATGCCATTCTAGGCATTTCCACCCAAAGCCCGGATGCAATTTCCCCGTGGCCCCAGTCCCTTAGGAGATAAGTCCCACTGACTTCCACCAAAACCCAGTGTTGCGGTGCCCAGATTTGCAAAGGCATTTTGGCTCCCCAACTTGCAGATTTGTGCTGAGTGGGATTTTTTTTGAAGCACCTCAACATTTTAAGTGTCTCAGGGAGGAGCGGTGCCAAATCTTACCCTGCGGGTTTTCTTCCTCATGGTCCCCAGACGAGGCATCTCCCGGCAGTGAGTCCCACAAGTGCAGAGTGTGAGGCTCAAACCAACACACACTTACCCCGATTTCGGTGTCTCCCCATTTTTCCACACATCGGTCATAACCAGCCAGACCAAACCGGAGCATCTGACCGCCCGTGCCTAAACCACTCATTATTTCACACTTCTCTGTGTCCTCCTTTCTCCCAGCAGACACAGAATAATTAACATATAAAAGCCTGGTGATAAGTGAAGTTTACGATCCAAACTCGAGGAATGAAGGCTCAGAAGTGAACGTTATAAGAGCCCTGTGCCCATAAACATCCCACTTCTGGTGGGCTACCCAGCCAATTAATTACACGCAGCAATGCTGGCTGAGCATTCATTGCCCACACAAGCTCCTCGCTGAAAAACAAACCTCCAGCGTCATCAGGAGAAAACTGAGTGGGAGATGGTGTGCTGGAGAGAAAAATACACACAGACCAAGAATAGGACATGACCCAGGTTTTATAAAGGGTATTTTTGAATCTACTCTGCTGTAGTAAAAAGGAAAATCTCTCCTCTCCGTGGGGAAGCAGAAAAAAACAACGGCCAAGCCATGCTCATGAGCTACCACAAGCATCAGCCCCTCTTGGTTCCCCAATCCTGGGTACGGCAGAGCCTGCCCCCGCTCCTGGGCTGGGGATCCCCCCTCTCCACCGTGACCGAACCAGTGAGCAGTGCTTTACCCTCATCCCCCTGCTGAGCTCAATGAGCTTGAGTATGCAGAGGGTCTGGAGACCCTTGGTGGTTCTCTCCAGGTGGGTGCATGTGGCGGTGTCCACAGGCGAGAAGGTCTCTTGCAACCAGATGATTCTATAAGGCAATGAGGAGGATGGTGGTGTCCAAGATGTAACTGCTCTTCTAGTAAGCGAAGGGATCCACATACAGCTTCAACAAAAGCTCGGTGGTGTAAACAGTGATGAAGAATCCGTGACCTGGATTGAGGAGGAGGCGAGCCCAGGCAGCTGCCTGCGGCTGCCAGGCCCCGCGCACCACGCCAGCACTTTGATGTTAAATGTCCTCAACGACATCCCTCTGCCCACAGGGACCATTTCAAACACGAGCTGAGCTCGCAGCCATCGTCACGGGTCACTGCGCAGTGCAGGAGGCTCCTGGCTGCATCCCAACACATCATGCACGCCATCAGCCCCTCGGAGCCGGGCACACGCCGCTCACTTCCCTGCACGGAACCTGGTCCCGCAGCCAGAGCTCGTGGAAACCTCCGACACTCCTGACCGGATTTCTTGACGTTAGCCAGGCCTGGCTATATATTACCGGGGTGTATAATTAAGGCTTGGGGGTCTGCGTACAGTAGCTGGCTCGGGTAAGACAAGGAAATCAAGAAGTGTGACCAAGAGGGATTTTCAATGTGAAAATCAGGTATTAAAAGGATGTTTAAACTAGCTGTGCTAAAACCGTGAGAGGGGCAAGGGCTGCCCTGGAAAGGACCGAACAATTGCATTTAAGACCGATAATTATCAAATAAATGAAGGGATCTGAGACTGAAATGCATTTCATCCAGGCCCTGGGCTGGTGCAGGCGATGGCACAGGGGAGGACAGCGGGTTGGCAGGCACCCTGAGCAGCCATGGATATCAGACCCCCATTCCCTCCATCCATGCATCCCCTCATAGCCATGGCACACGGCAGCGTGCCACCATGCCTCACCTCGGAAAAGGTACCCCAGTGCGCCCAGCAGCGGTGGTTGGTCTCCACAGCCCAGGAGATGGCATCAAGGGAGATGGTGAAGATGATTTGTGGCTGCCCAGCAGCCTGCGCAGGGAGGCACAGACCTGGGTGTCCTTCCTCAAAGGCAGAGCTGCAGGGAGCTCTTCCAGTTTGCTGCCTTTTTGTGTTGGTTTTCCCGTGACCCATCCCCACAGCCAGATCCAGCTGGAGACTCTGCTCCTGTCCCAGTCCTTCCTTCACCCAGGCTGAACTGGACCCAAACCAGCAGGTCCCGCAGCATAGGCATCACCCCGGGAGTAGCTCTGCTCCAAAAGGACTCTGCTCCATGGGTACCGGAGCCGGCAGAAGGGAACGCGCCCTGCAACGGCCTCCAGCAGACACTGGAAGGATCTAGTAAGAAAATTGGAGGTGACTGGTGGACTGGTGTCCAAGCTGGGAAGGGTCTGCATGCGCCATATGCCACTTCCCTGATGGCCACATGAAATAGCTGGGTGCTCCTTACCTTCCCCAAGTGACCCTTGGTGCAGGCAGGAGGTTGGAATTTGCCACCACATCACCCTGGCACTAAAGGCAAAAAGATGCCGGGCGCTCCTACGGTGAGGTGGCATTTGAGCTTCAGGGGGATACTCCTCCTTTGTGCACCCATCACAGGTCTGGAGATGGTGCAGGAGCCCAAGCACATCTGCACTTTTTGGGAACCCTCCTCGGGGCTCCAGCACCCCTGCAGCCCGCGTGGGCTGGGCTGGCTCTAACCAGAGGACCGCTGGCAGCCGCGCCTGGACTCTCTCCAAAGTTTGTTTGCAAAGAGTTGTCAGTTCCTCACCAAAGGGTCCAACGCTGCAGCAGATCTTATGTAAACACGGCCTTTGATGTCAGCGGGATAACTCACATCCACGTTTGCCTCTTGCCTTGGTTCTTTAGCAGAAAAGCGTTCACAATCGCCAATTTATGTCAGCTAGCATCGCCGTGCCTGCGCGTTTGGACGCTCTGCGAGCGCTTGTTCCAGGACACACACACACTTGGCTAATCCCGAGGTGCAGCTCTGAGTAAGCCACAAATATTTGTTTCTTGGAGCAAACAATTGTTGAAAAAAAAATGAAACTGGCTCATGCAGAACTCATTAGTTTCAGTTAATTGGCAACCCCTTTGTTAACCTGTGGCTGAAAAGGGCAGGGGAGATGCACACACCTATAAGAAGCTGAAGAAAGCATGAGGCTTTCAAAAGTGTGTTTTGCTTGGTTGAAAAGCACTCGTGGACGAGGGAAAGGCAGAGCAGGGCTCAGCACGACGGCAGCGCTGGAGCAGAGATGGGAGCAAACCCAGAAAACGTGCTCGTCACCGAAAACCAGGGCTGCTGCAAGCACTCCTGACCCGGGGCCAAGCCATCTGAGGGCCATAAACCAACCGAAAACTCCATTCAATGGGACCTGCTCTGTGGTTTCGCTCTGCTGAACCTCCTGGGTTCCAGGTGGGGACGATGGGGAGCCAGCGGCCACTGGAACAGCAGCCCAGACACGTCGCAGGGGATGTTGTGATCCCTCCAGCCCCATCCTGGAGCCAGGGACCTGTCACAGACAAGGGGGAAGCACCTGAAAAGCAACCACATCAGTCTGGTTGAGAAGCAGCTGGGTGAGAACACGTCCTCATTAGCCTTCTAATGCCCAAACTGTCCCTGAGGAGAGAAGTTAATTACAGAAAACCCACCTCTTCTTCAGCCCCTCCACCAGCACACCTCAGCCACCAGCCTGGGCAGGTGGGAGGAGGAGGAAGGGCAGGAGGAATCCCGGCGCGGTCAGACTGACCTGTAACTCACAAAACGAGAGAGGCTTTGGTTTTCGAACACAGTCCCGCGGAGCTGCCTGTGGGACCCCAACTCCAGAGCCCCGCCGATGCTGACGCTGCCCCTTTCAATATGATTTTTCCAGTTTACTGGACCTGAGCTTCCACTCTGGGGAAAGGGAAGGATTATTCACTGGCCCTGTTTCACAGACGGTTCTGTGAAGGTGCGATCTCCAGCCTCGCAGGACTCGAGCAGCGATTCCAACCACGCAGCATGCTGCAGGCATCTTCCCTACTCTGCTCCCTCAGCTTTGAGGTTTTGCTTTTTAATTTCCTGTGGCCACAGGGCACCATCAGAGGGTCTCCCAGGGACGGCGTTTCCCACACACCGTGGACGGGGTTGGTGGGGAGGACACATTGAGTTAAATCACTCTCGACACAGGGAAGTTACCTGCATGGAGAAGGCTGTTTCATGACGGATTATCACAAAACTTCATGCCAAAATCAGCCCTATAGCAAAAAACCCCCAAATGCTCCACGGGAACATTTAACCTGGTGGCTGCTGGCCATGAGCTGAACCTCACAGTCAACAGAGAAACGTTCGCAGGAGTGGCACCGTCCCACACTGGGGTGTGACCTTGCAGGCACATGGGTAGCAGGCACCAAGCTGACCCCTAGGAGAAGGTGGGGAGCAGGCTCCATGCTGACCCTGAGAAGCCAGCCCAGCGAAGGAAGTTATGTTTTGGGCAGCTGCTTGAGCCATATCATCACAGAGCAGCACAGCTCCAGTGATGCCATCACCTGGAAAAGACCCAAGCCCTGCACTCTGGCTACTTTTGTTCAGAGGGGAGCTGATGATGCTCTTGACAAGAGAAGGTGCCTTAGGCTGTTTCCTGGCCCAAACCCAGCGCCTGTCATTAAATCCTCGCTGTATAAATGTGCTGTGAAGTTCCCTCAGGGAGACTAGCATCCTCTCCCCTGGCCCTCAGCATCCTGGGCTCACACAGCCCACAGCACACACGCAGGTGAAGAGCTGGGAAGATGCAGGAGCATGGAGCAGCTGCCCAGGATTGAGGGAACTATGTGAAGGGGGGTCAGGGCTTGTCAGCATCGCACGGCTCCCCTGCCCAGCTCTGCATCTGTGGATGCTGCTGAGATGGGGCAAGGAGGTGCAGTTCAACGGGCATTCATCACAGATCTGGGATGAGTTTCAGAAAGGCTGAAAATCCTGCCCCCAAATACCCCCCGAACCTAAAATAAATGGTGCTTTGAAAGTGAATGAAATCCCTGGTGCCTGCAAGGTGATCAGAGCCCAGGAGCGTGGCACTGCTTCCCAACCCACGCAGGGAGCGGCCAGCAGCAGCCGAACAAAACCAAGCAGGGACAGAGGCAAAGGCAGCACCTGAGTGTGCTGAGGGAACCCATGGCGTGAGCGGCACGATGGCAGAGGTCTGCACCGCACCGGCAGAGCCATGACGTCATTGGTGAGACTGCCTCTGAAGTCAGCCCTTGCTGGAAAAGAAAGCGAAAGCTGTTTATTCCCTATTTTAATTTGACTATTATTAGTGTTGCTCGTAGCAGGCACTCACAGGTCTGTGGGGTGCCCCAGAAGTTCACAAGGAATCATGGCGAAACAAGCGCTGACCTAGAAACGACAAGCGTTTCAAAGCTGTCCTCTCTGCTCTGAGTATTCTGGGCTCTTGGCTGGTCAAGGATGCTCAAACCACTACAGCTGCTACGCCATGGCTGGACAGTGCAGCTCCCCCAGCTAAATTAGTTGGTGGGGATTTTTTTCCTCAGAGTATGTAAATAAGTATCAATATCCCAAAGCAAAGACCTCCCAGTAACTAAATATTATTTATCTTAAATTTATCTTAAAACTAAACAGCTTTGTCACATATGTACAATAATAAAGAAACAAATTACAAAGGAGGAATTTCATTTTACTGGTTTTATTCAAGGCGCACGCGTTGTGTATCAGTTCCTAACAGCGGAGTTTTCACAGCTCAGTGGAGACACGCTGTCAAAACTTTGGGTGAAGCTCGTTTCACTTCCCTACCAGTAACAGGAGACATCACAGCCCTCTTGTTTGGTTTAATTTTATTCGTTCCTCGCAACAGTGACCATTTCCAAACCATATCGGGGAAATCCGCCGCTCTGCTGGGAAAGGCACTTGTAAGCAAAGAACATTTGAGCACGTAGGCAGAATTCAGGTCTTTTTGGGTATTCTCTTGCTGTCCCAAGTAGTGACAATAAACCCCAACATCTCCCATCTTGCTTCCTGCGACCAATCAGCACTTGCTTAGGATTAACAAAAAATCCCTTTATTTCATCAAGGTGAGTGGTTGCAGGGCAGCGAGTGACGTTTTCCATCCCAAATACCTGAGAGCCCACCCACCTCGCACAGACACCCGATACAGACGCTGGCACTCCTGTACCTCACTCCTTGGTAGCCGGTGGCGGTGCTGCCGGCGTCATTCGAGCGATGCACTCAGGCACTGCAGAGGTGTCAATCAGCCAGGAGCTAGCAGGGCATGACGAGGCACGCTGGGGACACTCGCAGGGGGATTGCAGAGAGAGAGAGGCCCTTCTGCAAGCCTTAAGCAGGTTGAAATCTCCCTGCCAGCAGTGGAAATCTGTCTCGGTGAGGATCATAGGATAAAAGCAAAGACTTTGAAACCACAGAAGAAATTATTTCAGAGCTCGTCAGTGGGATGTGCGGCTCTTGGAACAATGTTCACAATGAGTAATTGTAGCTACAAAAAACGCAGGGCAAGCATAGCATCAGCTGAGCCCAGCTTAGCACCGCCGGCAGCGCTGGCCAGGGCTCCAAGCCCCTGGCCAAGTTACCCCCATCCCGATCCAGCAGGTACGGTAGGCTTACAGCCCAAATACTGGCTCAGTCCTGCAAGGTGCTGAGCACCGACCCAGCCCCACCAAGCACTTAAGCACAGGCTTTGCTTAATGATGGGAGCGCTGGGAGCTCACTGGGTTTTTCGGGATTTTCTGGACCAGAGCTGAAGTTTTCAGCACTGCAGGATCCAGTCCTGCATCTGAGACAGGGAACAGTCCTCAGGCAGTGACACTTTCCTGGGTATAGCTGCAAGATTGTGGGTGCCCGAAGGGCACACGGGTTCCAAGAGCACAGAAGAAATGCGAAGCTGTAACTGCTGGTTGAGCTGCAGCTCCAGGAAATCTCAGCAGCAGTTCGCACCGCTCTCACCAGTGTTCCCTGTCTCCCAGCGGGCACTGGCAGAGATGGGGGCACCAAGCCAGAGCAGACTGACCCAGCCTGGCTGCTCTGAAGAGCAGAGATGTACAAATCTCTGTGAGGGAAGCGGGTGGGCATGGGGCAGCTGGCCCCACCGTTGGCTCCCGTGGGCTCGGGGAACACCGACACGTGCGGGTGGGCTCCTGCTGTCTCTCCAGCTTGTTTCAGTTCCTAGAAAAGGATTGTTCACAATGGATTTGTTGCTGGTTTATCTGCAGGTTACATCACAAAGAGGCAGCGATGGCAAAGGACAAGTACAAGCATCCAGACGGGTCTCAAGATGAAGGTCTTAAAGGCCAACAAAGCTAAGCCACTCTCCTCAGAAAATATCAGGTCTCAGGGGTTTTGTGAAATCAGGGTTAGCGGGAACAAGGGATACCACTTAAACACAAAATAATGGTGATCAAAAAGCATTTTCCATCTTGGTTACACAGAGGCAGCAGCTTTGTCAATGAACTGGGCCAGCTTCACGTCTCTCTTGGTGAGTCCACCGCAGTCGTGGGAGATCAGAGTTATCTGAACCTGTCAAAAAGGAAAAGAAAGGGGTTACAAAGCCGTTTTGATCTCTGCCACGTAGGCTGAGCAGCGACGCATGGGGAACGCTGTGGTGAACCCGTTTGACACGATGCTGCCAGCAAGCAGCGAGCTGGACACTCACGGCTCACCTAAGGCAGAAGACGTTGTAGGTGAGGAGGCTTCGCAGAGCCTCAAGTCTAAGCAAAGCGAGCCCCTTCGCAGAACAACGCAGGCTTCACGTTCTTGGGCCTCATCCAAGAAGAGGTGTCTGATTAAATAACTCATTCCTCACACTTAAATTTCACGTATCGGTTTCACGAAGAGCCTGGGCCGGTGACCAAGCTGCCAGCAGCCGAGTCAGCGCTCATGTGTTTTGTTAAAAACCAGCACCCCGAAGGTGAAAAAATTGTTAAGCTTGTTGCAGATTAATTTCAAAAGAAAAACAAACACACTGGTGCATTTTGCTCTGACACAGCTGCCTGCACGGGTTTGTTTAGACTAAGCCAGATGACAAGTTGGGTGTTACTTTGTCTCGCCTTTGACTGAGATTTGGGGAAGAGAGGGAAAAAAAAAAAAAAGCTAAATTCTGAATATTCTGGAAAGCCAAGAAAATCATGAAGAGGAGGTGATCAGGTCTTTGTCTGGTGATCATTTGACGTCCTCTTACACCGGGTGACCTAAAGGGCTGATGAGGAGGAGCCTGTGCTGGGTGCCTCTGTTAGGGGGCAGAGGTGGGGATGTCCTGCTCGGGGGGCAGTGGGTCCCAGCCACAGGCTGAGTGTCCACATGTTCTTTTAGTCTGCTCTGAGCGGGATCGCGGTGTATTCACCAAACGCTAAAACAACCAACTCGATACAATGGCATGAGAAGCATTAGAAAATAAAAATAAAGGGGGAGCTGTAATTTCCCCCTTCACACAGCACTTGTCATGGGAGGGCTGCAGCACACCTTGTAACCCCGGTAAATGGGAGACCACCATCAGTTAGGGAAAACATTGTCAACAGACCTTGTAAGCTGCTCTGTCAAGACAGAGGAGCCTGCAATCATTAAAACACCAAACCTGGACTGGGACTGCCAGGCTCTCGTTTAGGTACCCACACATCAGCGTCTGCTGCCCTACTCTGCTGGGCTCCCGACTGGCTGCACAGAAAGGAAGGAGCGTTGGAGAGCAGTTTCAAAATAGGAATTTATTCAGGGTGGTTAAATAAGAGTTTAAAGGCTTCTACTTTGTTTTTGTATCTTGGCCAGAGAGGGGAAGCAACAGGTCCAAACCATGCAGCTGGTAGCAAGGCCAAAGAGCTTGATCCGTGACTCCTCACCACGACAAATACCTCAGCGCCTCTTTAAAATCTCAGATCTCTTTATAAAAAGTCACAACCTCTTTCCATTCCCTTACCTTGTACATAAGCTACAAAAAAAAGGCAGAGAGAATGGGCCAGTGGTTAACGTGCCGCGTCTGTAGCCGGGGCTGGTGAACACGTTACCTTGTTGTAGACATTGAACCACTCCGGGTGGTGATTCATCTTCTCTGCTTGTAGAGCAACGCGCGTCATAAATCCGAACGCCTAAGGAGAGAAAGCGCAGAGAGGAAAATACTGGTGATTCTGCCAGGACTGGCAGCGGATCTGCAAGATTCCCTCCAAGGTCTCCAGAACTCCTGGAGATGCCCCAGATGGCTGCACCTCGGCTCCAAGCGTGTCGAAGGAGTGTTTCACCTTCGCACGCCACCGATATGTTTCCCGAGACGGCTGAACTCATCCCCTTCAGACCCTGGTGAATCGCTCTGCTCATCATCACTTACTCCAGGTTTCAAAGCTGTTGCACGAGAACAATGATTTTACCTTTGGCATTCAGCAGTGATTTTAAACATCCCTCCCAAACCCCCCTTCACTTACAGCAACTCAGCAACGCGCCGCTTCTAACTAAGCATCATGCCCCAGTATTACTGCCAGCGCTTCCAAAGCCACAGCCTTCCCGGTAACTCTGCTGTGGGTTTTACTGGGGGGAGAAAGGCGGCAGGTGAGTTTGACCCCTCTGCTTTATGAGAAAATATTTTCCCTAAAAATGAGTTAAAATAGGTTTCCCAAACCTCTGCTCTCATATTCTGCACGGGATGCTCCCCCAGGACATGGGTTTTCTCACAAGCTCAAGAAGAAAATAACAGCAGGCCCTTGCCAAAATACTCAGGAGTAAATCACTGCACTATAAAGAAAATGAGAATGTCCGTGTAAATCAAGAATGCAACTACGCAGCGGGGCCTGAAGGGTCTCGGTGCGTGATCGGGACATCTCTAACTCAGCAGGTTTTGTTCATACCGAGCTCCATCCATGGGGGTTCAGGACCTGAATTAACATGCAAAGCTGAAGTAACATCCACATTATAGTCTGGTTCGTATTATAAACCAACAAGCTCCACAAACCCCTACCTGAATTAGGTAGTTTTTTAGTGCTAATTTGTGGAAGAGAACGCATACAGCCCCCCTTCCACCAAGCGATGGCCGTTTCAAACAAACATGTGGTCAACGAATAACATATAATGGTTGATAATAGTTTCAAGTCTTTTTTCCTCTCGAAAATTACGAAAACCTTTAGGTAAAAAAAAAAAAAAGAGAATCGGTGCCTGGATGAAGTATGACTTTGTTAGTCGCGTTGCTAGTCAAATGAATGCGAATGTTATAATCAGAGAAAATCATTCCAATGAGGTTTGTCATTTGGAAATCGCCAAACTGTCAGCAATTAAAAAGCTTTTTTCTGTGACCCAAGAGCATTCCAAAATTCGGGAGAATCTAACTTCCCTTGAAGCTCCCGCTCGGTTTAGTTTTACTCTGAGCGAACAATTACTTCTAAAAACTCGCAAATGTTCCAGCAGCACGCTTTGAAGCGGCGAGCGGCGAGTTGTGCATCAGATGTTAGCAATGATTTGGAAAACTCCTGCATTACTAGTGCTGAGCGATACCGGACTTTAAGGCTTTTAGAGTGTCCGTGGGTGCAATGGGAACGCCGTTTCCAACACAGCGATCCTCACACAGAAAAGTCCACAAAGGTTTAAAACAGCAACGCATCTGCAGCTGTATTGTCTTTGCACAAACAGCAAGGGAAAAAATAGATTAAATGTACGAAAAGGCCAAGAATGCTGCACCCATGCCTGCCCCTGAACTCGCCCACCTCTGCACACACACAGCTTACACTATACAAACACGATCCGTTGGTTCTGTGACAATCACTGCTCCAGTGGAAGAAAGATGGAGCAAACTACACAAAGAGTCTCCTAACTTAATCTGCTCTGCGGACCTTCCTTCAGCCTTTGTGATGACAAATCCTCACCCATCGCCGACCACCAGCTCCTCCCGATCACCACGCCAAGCCGCTGCCTCTTCCCCCGCAAACAGGAAAAAGTCTCCAGCTGGATAAAACGGACATCAGTCTTAAAACTGCTCATCTTCCTGAAGGGTGCTCAAGTTGGGGCCGCCCGAGTCACAAAAAAGAATTGGTTCTGGCACAGAGGACCCTCCCCAGGACAGGTCCTGCTGTTGGTTGCTCCAGCCAGGGCAATCTGGTGTCCCAGAGAAGGACGAAGCCCACATCCCCCCATGCCCGCCTTCGTGCGTGCCCTGCTCTGCTCAGAGACATCCTCCCTCACTGCACATTACCCAAAGCAACTTGCTTCTCACATTTTAGTTTAATTTAACCATACACAAAAAGTATCTCCCGCTAAGAAAATGAGCTACGGTTCTACCGAGCAATTTCACCAGCGCAATCTCCATTAAGGTCCTAAATACTTCCTTTGCTAATTAAATGAATTGGAACGCTATTGTTTAGGAATCACCTTGATATTTGTAGAGCCGTAACCTTTCTTTGGGAAAATACAACCGGCTCTGGAAGGAAAAGATATTTAGGTTTGATTAGAAATGAAAACACTATTACAGAAAATCAGTTTGGACATTTCTTCACGTCTTGAAACTTGATCAGTAATTTGGTCTAATTGGTGATCAAGGAAACTATCTTGTGATCAATTAAAGTAATTACCACATTCCGGCAACACAACCAACCTTAATTTGAGCAGGAGTCTGCACTTCTTCAACTTTAATTAAAAATAATGAAAATTATTATGCAGTCGGCAGCGCAAGATCATTGTCAAGACTGCGGTGGTGGGCAGAGTTTATCAGACCATCACACATTTCCTGAGGAAAGCAGGACAAGTACTTTGCTCACCACAGTAAGAGCCAACACAGCCTTGACTTTCACTACGTTAATAACAGAGATCTGCAGCCCCTCAGCCACTAATGGGAACTTTTTCAGATTTTTCCTTTAAAAACAAAGAAAGAGGAGAAATAAAGGATTTCTGCATTTTCTAGAAGCCACGAATAATTATTAAAAGAGGTTTTGCTGTATTAAATATCATGAAGTATTCTGATATTTCAGTAACAGGCATATTAGGCATTTTCAACCTAATCCCTGTAGGACATTCGGGCTAAAATAACATCCAGGTTACTCTACATAAGAACCTGGTGTCACCCAAGCGATGGCAGACTGCAGAGTCCCCACGACGAACCGCAAAGAGTAACAGAAGCAGCAAGGGGTGAAGCAAACCAGCACAGAAAGGGAGATGTCTGGGTGCGCCAGGACGCCTCCTCCCTTCGTGTCTTTTAAGATCATAAAAGAAGGAACTAAAAACTAACGGTGTTACAGTCATAGCTCCACTTCTAAAATGTTTTTTAAATACCAGCAGCCATGGTGCATCTCCAGGACATAAAAATCAGGGCTACTTTTAGAAGAACAACTTAACCTAATAAAGTAAAAAACCAAACAACCCTTTAAAAAATTCAGTTATCACATCATGTTTCGGGACTGGCCAAACTGCTTCTGAAAGTGACAAAACACACTATCACAAGACTCAGTGTGACTTCTGTTGCCCGAGAATGGGAAATCCAGGGCCAGCCACCTTGCTGTCAGAGGTGAGAGGGAAGATGAAATCCCACCCGCCCCTCTGCACCGCACAAGGCTCCATGGCTCCGGGAGAGCCGTGGGATCCCGGAGCTAATCTGCTATTATTCTTCCTTTCACACTTCTTAAGCAAGGAATCCATTCATCTTAATACTTTTTTAAACACGCGGCTTTCGTGCAATGCCTGCCAGCATTATCTTGATGAGTTCTACATCAAAGGAGCACAGGTCGAGATGTCGTGCTCATCCATCACCCACCCGCGAGTCCCCAGTGATGGATGACCCCAGCGCATCTCCAGAACAAAGCAGCTGATGGAACTTCACTCCAAAGTGCAGATATTAAAAAAAAGCAGCTGAAAGGCTCAACAATAAAACCATACATACTTTTTATTTATTTGTTTTAAAATGTGTATGCGAGGAAGCGCGTACCCGGGCTTCTTAAATCCTTCGGACACTCAGCCAAGGAAACCATATGCTAATCACAAGTACATTAAGGTTTCTGCCTCCCATCTGTCATTGTAACACTGGAGGTAGCATTGACCTCGACCTTCTGCAAGGCGAGGGCTACCTGTCTTCCCTTTCCCACCCACCCGGTGGGTGCATCCATATCATTTATCAGTGAGAAATTAATAAATAAAACAAGTTATAGTTTTGTCACGCAAGGCAAGAGATGTCTACTCCTCACGCACTTGCTTCCCGTTCACCGGAGTGAAGAACACCCAGTACACAGCACCTGTTCTCCTCAGCAGTTTGACACGACACAATAAACTCAATCACTACGGTTCACTTCCAAACGGCAGGAGCTTCCACATGTCCGGCTGACGTTACTGCCTAACTGGGAGCTACGGGCCACCAGATGAAAGGAAAAGCTCTTCAGTGTCGAGCTGTTGTAAGTTATGTTTGGCTGGTCACGAGGGTTTGACTCAGTCTCATGACATTTTCTACCGTGTTCTCAAGAGAAATTCAAGGTTTGGTTTATTTTAACTCCATTTACTCCAGTAAGAAAGACTTTTACCTTGTAAATATGCAAAAATCGCCTCACAGGGCCACACTCTTCATCTGAAAGTGATGATGCGGTTAAAACACAAAAGCAGAGGAACCCGACCAGGATTTAGGAAGGCGACGGCAGCACAGGAGGACAGGTATTCCTTCTCGACACCATGTGCCCACTGCAGGATTCCCCCCTGCTGGATCACCAGCCTGCCTCAGCCATTCCCAGGCACACTGGTTCCACGTGGCGTTCGGTGTTTTCCTCTTCTTTTTTTTTTTGGCCCTGTCTGGAGTCATCCACAACATAAACCAGGGGAACACCTTCCCATTGCTCTGCCCCTTTTTGATGCCACCCCACGAACAGCGGGACAGTCCTGAAGAACACCACTAAATCGTGCCCCAAAACAGAGCTAAACCCAGGTAATTCCCATCCCCATCCCTCCGGGGAGAGCGCAGGTCCCGGACACGCCACCTCAGGCACTGTGCCCGTGTTTCCCTACCCCCTACATCCCACCCCATCCAGGCGCGGGGTCTGAAGGTCACCACCACTGGTCAAGATTTGGGTTTTCTCCTCTTGAAGGAGAAGGCACCCAACCTTCCCATGCCCCCGGCATCGCTCGGGCTTGGGGAAAGCACCGCTCCTAACGCTGAAGGACACTCATAAAGGGGACGGATGGAAGAGGAACAGAACAGACACACTGGCACATACTGAGATGCCGTTTCTGTCTTCAGAACACAATGTGAAACTGCAAAAAACTACAATTTCCAACTTTATTGTCTGTGCGTTCCCACAATACTCCCTCAAAATACTCTCTCGAAGTACGGAGCTGAGCACTCGCCTCCTCCCCACGTCTCTGCACCCATCATTCACACACCAGTGAGACGCTGCTTTGCGCTCTAAAAGTGACCTATTTCCATTGGCATCGTGGGTGTAAACACTGCTCGCCCTGTCAGCTCTGCAGCAGCCTGGGTGAAAACCTTTGCGCCACGTTCCCCCCAGACGCTGTTTCTGTCTCCCAACACTTGTTTACAATTATGTCGGTGAAGAAAGCAGCTCGCCGGCTCTATATCAAACATTTTTGACAGCGAAAGCACAAACACTGATCTATTCTCAGTAGTTTGCCACTCTCTGTAATCTTGGAAAAGGCATTCTTGCCTTTGATTCTAAAAATGTTTATACTTCATACATTATGCAAATAGTTTTTATATATTAAGAAATAATGCAAGCAAAGCTCAAGTTAAATTAAATTCTTCAACAACAACCTTGCCAAAGCACTGATTTTCCTATTAAAAAAATTATTCCAATTTGTTGATCTTGCATTGGATGAAACATACTGTAACAATCTTCATAATTTATGTCCTGTTGGGACACTATGATTTAAAGTAACATAATACAGACCAGCATCGCCGCTAATCTAAACCACCTGACCAGATAAACAACAGTTTCCCCTTCCCTCTTCATTGAAGGTATTTCTGTTTATTGTCATACGATTTACCAATTTGAAGAACATGAAGAGGAACTGGAGGCAAAGGGAAGCGGGAGGTACGGCCTGTCCTCAGCGGGGACGGTGCTCACGCAGGTACCAGTACAGTGTCTAGAGCGGCGGGAGGTGACAGAGGTGGTTTCAGGAATGCTGCCCCCGGAGAAGCCCTTGTGGCAGAGGGGAGTTCACCCTCGCCCGGCACAAGCCAGACCGGCTGCGGCACTGGACGCGACACGGTCCTGATGATGCTCAAGATGCAGCTCCCCAAAAGAGGTCTGAGGCACAGCCTCCTCTTCCAAGCTCCGCAGTGACCTAAGCTGGGACATCACTTGTCAGAAAGCAGGTGCGAGCGTCACTTGCCCCATCCGAGATTTTGGTCTCAAAAACAACCACCAATTTTCTGCTGAGGCCAAGGGACAGGGATCAGTGCAAGAAAAGGGACTAAGAGGAAGGCACCGAGCACTGACCTGCTCTGAGAGTCTTCTCCTCACTCTCCTTTGCTCTCCTCTTCCCCTCGTGCTCGCTAAGTGGGTGAAACACCCCGCACGTGCAATCAGCACAACAAACCTCAACTTCGTATTTTCTAACCCTGTTTCTATCAGGATTTTCATAACTGCTGAATTTAGACTGATTTTTTTCTTACTGGTGATGATACAATATGTTGCACCTATTACCTTCTTCCTCATCACACCTTGACCTTTCCAGCACCCTCGGTGCCAAGGATCGTTTTTCCTACTCTCATTTTTACTACAGCAAGCGATTGCACCTCGATTTCACATTCTTGGTGATGCAGTGAACAGACTTCACACCAAAATCAATCACCTGTTCCACCAAAAAGCCTTGCAGACTTGATGGAGTACAAGTGAGAGAACATGGAGATGTTCTAAGGCAGCATAAAAACTTCTTTCTAGGAGGGATAGAAGTTTCAAGCTGAGACTCCACTGGGTCAATACATACTACAAAATACATTCATTTGCTTATAGGTCGATAAAAATAACTCTAGCTGCCCATAAAGACTCCTGCAAAATAAGCAGACATCCTAAATCCCAACCAAACCTGGAGCAAGGTCGCGTGGTATTTATCATACATCACTTCATATAGAAATATTCAAAATAAATGCGCTCTTTTCTTTTTTCCCAGGCTACTTAGCACTTCAGGTAAACATAGACTCATAAATATTATTTCCTTTATTAAAATATATAGATCTCTAAATTAGATTTTCAAGAAAAAGGAAAATAATCCCAGGTTTCAGGACTGAACTAGAACATGGAAGAAATCCTCCAGCCACATCGTCAGCTAAATGCGACTCCGCCTCCCAAGACATTTTTGTGTGCTTTGTGCTCAAAAATGGAATATAAAGGTTGCACTCAGGTGGTTTATGCCAAATAAAGCAGCTATTTCAAGAAACATGACTTTTTAAAATGAGCTTTTTGCACCCTACCTAAAACCATGAAATAACCCCACGAAGTGCCCATTAGCCCAGCACCTGCTAAAGCCATCAGTTTCTTAAAATAATAAACTCTCTTGGCTGCGCAACTGAAAGAACAATGATAATTTTACTTGTTAAAGCAAATGTTGGGCCCAGCAAATCAAGCCCCTGGCTGTACCGTAATAAAGCCATCACACAAACCACATTTTTATAAAAATAAACTCATAACAAGGTGCAGTCAGTCCCCGGTTCCAACCTTTGGAATCCCGGCACCGCAACCCTCCGCTCCCCGGCGCTGCCGCTCGGGCAATGAACCAGCCTCGATCGTGCGCTGCCAGCCCACGACACGAAGCTATCGTAAACCAGACCAAACGAGGACTAACCTAAGTGAACGCTGCACTGCAAAAAGGTGCTCAAATCCTCCGACTTTTTCAGAGCTCAGGTACGGTGTAGAAGAACGGAGAAGTTCGTTATCCCATTGCGCTCAGTTCGGGGTGCAACAGATCTGGCTACAGTTTTGCAGAACAAACCACTCCTATTTTCCCCCCAGTGTTTCTTTTTCACTCATATGCAAAGGAGTGATTTCGCCCGGTAGACGTGAACGTGGAGCTCATGGGCCCCACATGCTGTTGATGACATAAGGAGCACTGAGACAAAACTCGCCTCGATCTGTTGGCCAAGATTACACATACTGCCAGTGCAAGATCCAAGATCTTCTCTGCTGAGCATCCAAGGGCAATCATACCCCACCTCTGATAACCCTCTAAATCTCTGCCTTTTATGATCCTAAGAAAACATCAAAGAGTGCTAAGAAAGGCATTGCTTTGGGATGGATTAAGAGAAGAAGCAGCTGGGCTCATGACCATTTCATCTTCCACCATCCTCCTTCCTACTACACTGTCAGCTTTTTTGGTTTGGATTTTTAAAGACAAGGTCAACAATTCCAGTGTGCGACAGAGAAATCACGATGGAGATGTGAGGCATTTTGAGAGATCTTCCAATCACGGTCTTGGTCAAGCCAGACTCTAAAAAGACCCAAAGCTGTGAAATAAAGCAAACTAAGGAGCGTTTATTCCAGATCCAGCAGGGAATCATTTCACTTAACTGAGCTGCTGAAAGTGTCCGACTGTATTGTCAGCATGGGTCTTCATGTTTGGACATCACTTATAGTAGATGACAGCAGATGATACCTGGGGGAAGTGAACTCAGCTGGAGACTCACTGGGCTAGCCCTGGCAGGCTTTTAATTTATCTTGCACTATAAAATTCAAATAATATTTTGCAGACAGACATTTCAGGTCTAGAAGTGACAGATCCTTTGGAAAAAAAAAAAAAAGAGTAGGAAAGAGCAAGTACCTTTCCAGACAACTTGTTTCTCCCCAGGGCATCCTTCAGCCTCCAAGCAGGTGGGTCCCTTGCCTGGTTTGCCATGCCCACTGCTCCCTGTGTGATCTGTAGATCACCTAGACCTGGACCTCATCTCCTGCCTCCGGTATCTGGAAGAATGGCTGGAGGAGGTCATGGAGAACCTACACTTAATGTTTTCAGCTGTCTTCAGACCCCTCTGTGTGCTCCAAGCACATGCCTGGAAGTAGCAGGTACATCCGATGTGCAATATTTTGAGAGGTCCATGGGGTTTTTTTGTTGGCTGGTTTTTTTACCAAGACACAAGGATTCCTCTGAGCAACCCACACCATTCATGCATCGGTACGAATGGAAATGGTGGGCTCAAAAGGGGAGACAAATACTAATTCTGAGTTCTCCAGTGAACGTCTTGTAGCAATTCATAAGGAAACCCTTTGTACCCCTCTGGGTTTTTTATTAGACTGTGCATCACAAGACACAGGCATAAACACAACATCCAGGGCTTGTACAGCTCACAGGATTTTTGCTGGCTACAAGCAGCCACCCCCTGAATCACAGAATGAAGATTCTCCCAACCAGGGACACCTTGGCCATACACAGACATACATCTGACCTCCTACTATTCTCGTCACAGCACGAGGAAAATCACACCAAATCATGAAATCAGGACTTTCCCATCTGATCCCAGGAATGAAAAATCATTTTCCTACAAAGCCCCCTTGACAGCAAATACACCCAACGGCGCGATGCTGACGCAGCGTGGGGCTTCCCACTCGTCAGCACGTTCCCCACCAAACCCGTCCAAGACATCAGCCAGCTTTATGTTTGACCAAAACAACTTTTCATCTCAGCCCAACAAAATTAAAGGACAAAAAGGACTAGGGGAAGAGGAAGAAGGGCAGCTCCACACCCCACACCCCCCTGCCAAAACCTACATGAAGTGGGTTTGCAGATTTATAAAAGAGGAATAAAAAAGTTACACCCGCCTCGCCCCGATGAACTGTGGCCCTGCCAGTGGCTTTTCAGAGCAGATGTAACGTTTTAGCCAAACGTGATTGTTTGTGAAAGAAATAATTCTGATCAAAACCCGAAATTGCAGCCAGCAGAAGCACTGCACTTCGTCACGTTAATCCGCCCTGACGGGGAGCGGCGAGCGGAGATTCCTACTGCGAGAGGAGCAGATGCGAAAGGTCAGCGCTGGCCCGCGACTTCAAAACCCTTAACGTGTAAAACAGGGTGCATTAAAGCCTGAAACGGCTCACGGCAGGATTAACGGATGTCCGCTAAGTGGGTTTGATGGGCTTTCGGTGAGTAATGGTTAATTTTTAAACAGGGGCGTTGTACTTTTATTTTAGTTTACTCTGCCAGCCAGAGTCCATTTTTAATTACAGCGGCAGAGGACAATACCCCAAAGCGTGTCTCTCCTTCACCAGAAAGTGAGAGCTGCTGGTGTAAAACAATTTATGGTCTGAAAACACAGCCAGGCGTTACTCCAACAGCACGGGGATGCAAAAGGTTACACCAAGACAGAGAGATGTGCTGGTTGCATCTAATCAGCGTCTTCCCAGCACCGCCACAAAAATACAGTCCCATGTAGAAAGAGCTGCGAGACACCAGGTTTCCTTCGCTGGAAAAGTAAAAACCATAATTGAGTGACCATCTTCTTCAGAAAAGGCAGCGTCCGTCTGACTTGTACTTTGCCAAAGGTGCCCAGCTGAACTCAAACTCGCTGAACTTCCCATTTCAACTCACTTTCCGAAGGTGATTTAACAAACTAGTTAAAATCAAGTTGATCTGCTCACATTTACTTTCTTTTGGTGCAAAGTTACGGCAGCCTGGCCCACATGGCTGATGTAACGTTTGCGCTGTTTAATCCAAACAGAGTGAACAATCAATTTGTGCAGCAGAAAAAAAAAGAAGAAATGTTTCTTCTACTCCAAATCTACAAGACAGCTCGTGAAATCCAAACGGCGTTTTGACAAATAATTTCTTTTGCACTTTCAGATCAATGAGTGCAACAAGGGTAAAGTAAATGCTGCAATAATTTTTACTCGAGTGATAATAAATCCATCTTTTCAGGAAAGCATTTGTATTAGAGCCAACTGGAGGCAGCCCAAAGGTCAGCTGGGCAGATTTCAGCAGCGGATGGCTGAAATGGAGATACCACAGGTCTACTCGGTGAGAAACACTCAGCAATTAGGAACACAAACCCCCTCCAATAATTATAAAAAATAAAATAATGGTTTGTTCTAGGAAGAAGTATGACTTAGCTCATCAAGGAAAGGAGCATCCCTAATTATGGTTAAGTCACAAGAAAAATTAAACCGATGCAACTATGACACTGGGATGGGACATCTTGCATGATGAAGGAGATGAAGGACACCTGCCCACTCTGAGTCTTCAACCTAAACATTATTAATTTTATTTAAACATCACTAACGTTGTGACATTTTAAATAATGCTGGCAGCCTGATAGCGTACTACCACGATGACGTTACAATGGTCACACCAGGGCTGGAACTTGCCACAGGCAGATGGGACACGAGGGCAGTGAGATCTGTACACAGAGACACTGGCCAAAGAGGAGACGAGATAGCCCACAGCACGCAGAGGAGGAATCAAACCCACCTGACTTACCAGGCAGGAATTTCTCCTGTGCACGACAACCGTGAAGATGAGATGAAGGGGCTGAAGGACACTTCCCAGACAAAGAAGGAAAGGCGAATTGTGAAGGACTTGAAAAGACGTAAGAGGCTGCTGATGCACTAAGGAAACGCTAAGACAGAAAAATGCTGCCAAGTGCAAAACACTGGTCTGAAAATATCCTGGAGCACTGGCTGGCTTTACGCGCGGTTTTGTACCCCACCAGCCATGCTGGCCACGAGAAGAAAACAAATCCTTGATTTCCCAACTCCCAGCACCACGGATTTTGTTTCTGCCTAGACACAACCCAATTCCATGTATCCACCACTACGGACCTCCCAGCTTCCTACCACTGGCTGCCAGTTAACTGGAAGCATCGCTGGACGCAGGACACACTGACCAGGGCAGCAGCAGCACCTCCTCCTCCTCCAAGGCCAGGGAAGGAGACTTGTGAGCTTTCAAAGGAGCTGTCTCCCCTGAACTCC
Source organism: Bucorvus abyssinicus (assembly GCA_009769605.1). NCBI lineage: Eukaryota > Metazoa > Chordata > Aves > Bucerotiformes > Bucorvidae > Bucorvus > Bucorvus abyssinicus. The sequence goes on along the minus strand of CM020041.1, from coordinate 3,355,682 downwards.
TTCCGTTTCACCCAGCGCCCGAGCTCCCTGCCTGCCGCGGGCAGGTGGACCGTGTCCAGGACCTGCGGCTGCACCTTGACCCTCTGACCCACCGAGTGCCATTTACTCAAGTCAATCACAAGAATATACTTGAGGAAGGTTTGACCATCCAGGAATCATATATTTTTACTGTGCTCCACTCTGAGACAGCTGAGCCAGCTCCTTCGCTCCGTTCCAGCCTGCAGGTCAGCTCCTGCCAGTCCCCAAAAACCCCACTATCAGTTTCTAATAAAGGAGAATGTCAACATGCAGATACGCCAGAAATTCATTATTTTCAGACACAAAGATTTTCTCAGCTCTGTAAATCCACCCATAAATAATTCCGGTTCATTGTAAATCGGTTATTGTATTCATAAACGCAGGGAAGCTGGTGAACAACCTAACTACCAAAAGAAATGCCTTCATAACTTCGCAGGTGCACGGAACGTGGCATATGGGAGCGGACTCAAAGGATCATGGAAAATGAAGCGGTTTAGGAAAGACTGTATGAAACCCAGCACCTACCTAGGCAGATAAAAAATATAATTTATTTTCATTCGACAGGCAATCTAAGGCAAAGCTCTAGCAGAGGGAGCAACGGGCTGACACTGCATTAAAACCAGGAATTTCCTTCTCAAACCAAACGCAAACAGGTTCATCATTTGCTTTGCCCAAGTGAGAGTGAGGGGCGGGGGCTGCTCGGGGGCTGCTCGGGGGCTGCTCGGGGGCTGCTCGGGGGCTGCTCGGGGGCTGCTCGGGGGCTGCTCGGGGGCTGCTCGGGGGCTGCGGTTAAACACACCCGACATCAGTGGCACCTGAATCCAATCACTCCCCGGGCTCCAAGAAGATTCACATGGAGGACTGCATTTGTCACAAATGGGTTGGTTTCCGATCCTCCCGTAGCCAACTCGCTTTATTCTGACCCCCATTTAACAAATCAACTTAATGGGCACTGGGAGTGCTATAAAACTTAACAATGGAGTGATTTTTAACTTTTAAAATATAGTTATGAAGCAAAATGTTGGAGAGCTCCTTCAATACTGGAAATCAAATTAAATCTAGACATTTTTTAACAGTCTTGACAGATCTAATCCTAGTTACCATGTAAATTTATGGTAAGCTGCTGTGATATTAGCCACAGGTGCTACTTTTAATATATGGCCTGCATCTGGCTGGGAATAAAAGTTCTCCGAGGACTGAAAATGACCTCACTATCAGACAATGGAGAGGGAAAAAAACCCCACGAGGCCGCTGTGGCATATAAAAAGCTGGAGATGTGGTCCACGACCGACTATTTAAATAAGCTTCATTTTAACGCTGCAGATTGTAGCTGAAAGGATATTTTGTTTTCAGTATGTAAAAGGCGTGGACCTATTTCAGCCAAACAGGCAGAAGATTAAGTCCATAAAGCGGCAGTGAAATACGCTGCCTATGTGGATAAAAATGAATTTTCCAATCTTTGATCAACGCAGAAGACAAAGCGATGTGCCGGGGGTGGAAAAAGGAGGTATCACACAGATTGCATTGAAGGTACTGACACCAAGTACCACCATCAAAATAAATAAACAATATTCGTTGTGTTTCCTACCAGATTTGTTCGGATGGGTAGCTGTGATACTACAAGGATAATCAATCTAAAGGGACAAATCTGAGCACATCTCTCTACAGCCAGAGGAAAATAACCGGCATTGCAATGAGGGGAATAAAAAAGGCATCTCTCGTGACGTCCTGTCTGATTCTCTCTTCCTGGATTTCAGAGCTAGCAAATTTGGAAAGGAAATGCAAAGTGAAAATAACAATTTATTTAACAGTTCTGGGTTTTCTGCACATCTTTAACTAAGTTCTCAAAAACCAAGGCTCTGCATTTGCAAGGCATCACCCATGCATCTCCTCTTGCTGCGCACCAGCCTCCAAAGCGCTTCCATACTGTCCCCACCACTCGGGCTCGTCTTCCTCTGTCTCCTGCCGCCCCAAAACACCAAGTGCATTTAAAACAGCTTTTAAAACTCTTAGAGCATTTGATTTCCTGTCATTTTATACAATGACGTTAGAGGTCTTACGGAGACTTCCTACATGAGTTTTTTTCTTTTTTAAAAAACAACCTTAATTAAAAACTTACCCTATAAAAGAAAGCAGCTGCAAACGCTGAACCTGGCCATCAGCAAACATGTCCACCTCAGTAATTTCCTAACTGCGTGTTCTGCCTCGGCGTGATTACCGAAGGAAATGCAATCACACCAATCACACAGGCAGTTGCCCCTTAAACCCTCTGGTCAAATTCAACCAACTTTGACAAGAGACATGGAACTCTCAGGGTTGAGACGTTCCTGCAGGTTTGGTGAAAATGAGCAGCTGGGTGAAGGATCTGAAGGGAGCACTCAGCACCCCGCGCCCAGAGCCCTTCGCCGCCTGCCCAGCCCAGGACTGGGCTCGAGGCGAATCCGGGGGAAATTCAGATTGTCAGGCCAGGGCTGTCCCCTTTGCAGCATCACCCCTCCCAAGGGGTGCTGACCTGGAATGCTGAGAAAACCCCAGGGAATTCCTGAGATGCAGGCCAGGACATCGACATCCTCAGCAACCCTTCCCTCCCTCAAGGACCAACTTTTAACGTTAATCCCAACATTTCTGCACCTTCTGGGTTTGCAGAATAATTGGGAGAAGTTACTGGGGTGGTCTGGAGGCGCAAATTAACTTTCTATCCCGATTCTGAATTTTGCTTGGGCCGACTGGAAGCAGAGGGCACAGCTGGAAGAGAAACGTTTCCCTTTCAGACACGAATGGACAGGAGCGTGCCTTCTTGATGCTACGCAGGGGCCTGAAAGCCTCGCTAGCTGCCTTTCTCCTCTCTACAGACAGGGAAAGAGGCCCTGAAAAACCTCCCTGTGAGGTTTACAGACACTCCCAGGTCTGTGGCAGGGCTCGAGAGCGCCACAGAATGCTCTGAGCCCACTTGCTCTCCAAGACCTTGCTCACAGCCAGAGGTTCCTGCTGAGCGCATGGTCCTCAGGAGGAGCGACTCAACCAGGGTGCTCTCGAGCGAGCGCACCCCAGAGAGGGTCCTGGAGGTAAAAGACTCTGATTTTAACTCACTGCTGCCTACCTGCTGCTCGACATGCGGCAACTGCCAGGCGTAGGGAGGAGGGATGAGGACAGCTCTTCAGACAAGGCGCTCTCCTCTCCTCTCGAGCTGCGTTTGCATTTTTTCTCCCACCATTGGTGTATTTTATATTTTACACACGACTCAGAACACCCACTCACCAGGAGCCTGTCTCACCCTAAAGGCAAGGGGACACAGAGCAGCAACCACCAGCCAGCACCGACGACGCCCCAGCCAGTCCACCAGGACTGGAGCATGGTGGGCACCCACTAACAAAAGGCTTCCAGCTGGGATCCCAGGCTGCTTTCCAGCTTCTTCCAGAGAACTGTACCTCCAAAGCCCATTTGCATGAAAATGTATCTTCAGACTAACAGCACCAACGCTTTCCAGTTCTGGGTTACAAACTAATTCCACAAGCCTGAAGTGTCATTAGCTTGTCAGCCTTCCAAAGGCAGCCCACTGCTGATGGCTTCTAACCGAGCTAATCTCAGCCTGAAAGCTTCAGGAATCTAAAGAACTCTTGTTTCACAGAAGTTTCATTTCATTCTCATGCTGAAAATAATATACATAAACCAAGCTCATGTCTACACATTTGCACAACTTTATAATAAAAGTTGTGTTTATATTCTTAACATCTGTTGACACACAGAGACTTTGTAAACCTGGCATCGATTTTAAAGCCGCAGAATTTTCCATGCATCGTGAGCATTATCTGCGAGAAGCAATAAAGAAAGGCCACGAATACATTAATCATACCGATATCATCTGCAAAACATAAATCTGAAATACTTCTCATGTCAGCTCAACTATTCCTTGTTTTTACACACCTGATTTTACACCATCTGTAAAAGGGCAGCAGGAAGATCACCGAGGAAATGGCATTTCTCAGTCCTTTGACTTTTACTAAATACTCGGACTTTCAATAACATAAACAGAATATTTATTACGTGAAATGAAAGAAGTTGTACCTACAAGTTCATTTTCTTTTCATTGCAGGACTAAATTCTGCCGAGTATCACGCAGCTCCGCTTGTCATTTGCTCCCTAAGCTGTAACGAACTCAGTGTTTACTAACAGTTGTTATACACACAGGCATCAATAAGCATCCACGCATAATTTTAATTTACTTTCAGCTTCAACTTATAGAAAGGCAAATTCTTGGCCTGTAATACCAGCTCTGAGCAACCCCTCGGGATCTGCACGTTGAACCCTTTCCTGGACTACGACAACAGAAACGGCTTCTGCCCTCCGCGACTGCAAACGGGGACACGGCAGCTCCTCCCTACGCATCAGCCGGCGAAATTCTGCCTTCAGATACTCACAAATAACCTTGATCCAACCAGAGCTGCACAAGGGACCCACCCACCCAGCAAGCTCTCCTGGCTGGGTGCAGAAAGTGCAGTTTTGAAGCCAATTCCCAGGCTCTGCTCTTGTTTCTGCCTTATCTGACACCCATGAAGGGCAACCAAGGATGAAAGAGACTGTCCCAATATCTCCCAAACAATTCAAGTGGCAATTTTTTTGAGTACCTTTTCTGAGATGACATGTACTAGAAGTATAAATGTAAACTTCATCATTTACTAATGAGCGTATTTAAATATACACAACTTCCCATACTGGTGCTTCATCAATCTTCAAATTGGGAAGACATATGAGTATCTACCTATGTTGTAAGATAAATCTACACATTTGTAAAATAAATCTAAACAGTTGTAAGATAAATATACACAGACAAACCCCCACATCTTCGTCAATTTTTGCCAAAGCAATGGGTTTTCTTGCTATCTGGGGGTGCAGCTCAGCAATTTGTCTCTTGACCTGTCTGTTGGCTGTGCTGAACCAACAAAGACTTTGACTATGTCCCGGCAGAGACATGAATATTTGAAGCACAAAGACTGAAAGACTCAGCTCCTCCAACACTTACTTCTACCTCACCGATGTCAAACGTGCTGGCGTCTCCCAGTAGCTGCAGCTCTGAGCTGCCTGCACATCTCACCAAGGTTTCATCTGAGCTCCCTCTCTTGGGCTTCCCTCCTTCACTGCCCTCTAAATTATCTGATATGGTTCTATTTGTTCTGTATTAACGTTCAGGTTTGAAGTGCAATCCAGGAAAGGAATGGACCTGGGGCTCTGGACGTGCTCCCTGGACCAGCACCAACCCGCTCATGAGCTGGGTTTTCCTGCAGTTGTTTTCTCTTTTGCTTCTGCCCAGCTCAGGGGGGCTGGGAGCACCTCAACCACCTGGACTTTCCTTATCATGAAAACTACTGTCTGAAACAGCAAAAAAAGAGCCAGTGTTATGTGTTGTTGCTTATCTAGCTCAGTGTGACTGCCTAAAAACCCTCGGTGTATGGTTTAGGCATAGCCATGTAACTAAGCATCTCACAACACAGCTCTTGGTCCCTGCACACACCAACAAAGCCTGGAGCTCGCTGCATCCCTCCCGTAAGGAGCTCGGCGAGAGCAATCACCCAAAGGGAAATGCACATTCTTGGAACGTGACTTTTTCCTAAACAATGTCCTAGTTCTTCAGCAGGCTGGTTTTTAGGGGAGTGTAGCTGACCACGGATCTCCAGATAAATCCAGTATTTCTAAAGCAAGGTTGTAACTGATGTCCAAGGTATGTTCTTGCGAGTTTGAGATGTGGCTCATGATCCTGACTCAACATAAAAACCCAGCGAGGTCTAACCAGCAGGACACTGCGAGATCAGTTACTACGATTCATTCACAAACATGCTAGAACTCTGTCTTCCTGCTTAGAAAGTGAAACCTATCGTTTTTTCCCCATCTTATTTGCCAAAAGTTTCTGTTCTTATATTTACCCATTTTTCTCAGGTTTTTCCCTGATAAAAATGAACCCCCCAGTCCCCCAGCGACATATTTCCAGCACTTGTTTACAAGTGCTAGTAATGAAAAAAACCAAAAATCAGGATCAAATATTTTTTGTCTAATCCCATAGTACCAACCATGACCTTGACCCTAATATTATAATCAAGAAATCGTAATATTAGAACAGATCTACTTAAAAAAAAATGGGATTAATTTACTCCACCTAATGAGATGTGAATCAGAGCGATCTGTCGAGGCAAATCCAGGAGGGTCCGGCCCCGCGAGGGCACTCCTACATTTCTGAATATAAATATTTTCCCATCAGGATCGTAGGGAAATCACAGCAATTACATTTCCTTTATATTAGAAGTGGTATATAACAATAATTACCTGATTAAAATTCTTGAAATTGAACTCTTTGTAGATGGCATCTCGTTCGCCTAACTCGGACCAGCCCGAAGCTTTGAGATCGAGTAAAACTTGGTTCCTCTCCTCTGTTGTCAACCAGTGAGACTGCGAAGACTATCGAGGGGAAAAAAAAACACGACATGAGTGAGGCTGAGCTTATTTTGTACAACAATAAGAAAACCACGCCATGAAACTCTGGTTATGTGACGTAGAAAGGTGAGGAGGTGGGAAATTCATTGTGCAGTTTCTTACTGTTTATAATTTCAGACCAGCTTAAGTTAAAACAGCCAAGAAACAGCATTCCTGCGAGGTTCGGCTGAAGGGTTTGGTACAAAACTAGTGAAAAGCAAAGGGGGAACGCAGCCACCAGCACACCTGGGCCCATCCCTCGCTCAGCCGAGTTCTCCGAGTGCTCTGACACTAGAATCCATTTTCAAACACTCCACTCTGTCGTATGAATAAAGGGTTACTCACATCATATATTGAATGTACAATTATCAGGCTAAAAGGGGTATCGGGGGATAAGTATTTCAAAAGACAGACCAAAACCAGGAGATTCTACCCTACCTGGCTTCCATTTCACTACTAGGAAAGCAGGAACGGATTTAAAGACAGCACATGCTGCAGAGTTCTGCAAGCAACAACGAGCTTTTTAACCAACAGTGAAAAGGAAAAAAACCTGACAATACAGGCACAACTAGGAGAAGTTACAAGTTCTGGTATCAGCCCTGGATTTGCAAAGCACCTCTGTGTGAATACGTCTGATCAGAAGCAAAAGAAGCCCATCTGAAGCCACTGGAGCTCAGACAGATTTACACCATTGGCTTAAACATCTGCATCTGTGCCTGAACCATGCATGGGGCCAGAGCCAGACCCGGGGGAAAGTTCTACGGGGCATTTGGAAGCAGTTTGGTATTTTTCCTAAGAGCAGAGACAAAGGGTGTGATTACTCAGACCATATATTCAAACAGATGGGGCTCAACCTCGTACCATAAACATGATGCTGTCGTGGGAAGAAGCTTCTCCCCAGCAAAGCAAAATTGGGATTGCTTTATCTTTACATCAGCAGCTAGCACAGCTTTAGGAGAAACTCCAAGAAGGGGCCGAGCAATTTTGCTCCAGAGCTCCACTAAGGCCTCAGAGGTCTGTAAGCACCCACCGCCAGCTCAGGGAGGTTTTGGCCTTTGCCAGGGCACTGGCTGCTCCAGAGACCAGCAGCAGCCCCAGTGCCACCAGATGGGGCTGTGAGCCCGAGCAGAGCAGAATTAACACAATTAATGCGACCTGCCCGAGGCTTTAAGGTGCAGGACAGCCAAGGAACACCATTTTCACCAATAACAAGGGGCAAAAAAAACCCCCCCAGAGTGTAAATCACTCTAACAACATCCCTGGCACCCCTTGTGTTCAGTAGGATACACCCAGCCCAAGAGGTGGGCTTTACAGGTGCCAAACGGAATTAACTGAGGCTCTTCAACGCTTCCGGACTTGCAAGAACACCAGCACCGGGGTCGCTGTAACCGCAGCTGCAGGCATGAGATCCTCATGTTCTTCTTTTTCCAAGCGCATACAAAAACTGCCAAAGCGAACAGCTGTCCTGAAATGTATTATTTTACCTGGCACGAGGCGGAATTATAGGCTAATTTACAAAAAATCAGAGGGGTGGGTGGTTATTTTTTGCGATGGCAAAGTCCAGGACTGTGACCCGGAGGCAGCGCAAAGTTCATTCCCCAGGGCTGGCAGCAGAGATGTCCCCTGTCAGCTTTAGGGACGTCGCTCTCGCCTGGACACGCTGGTGTTGACGAGACCACGCTGTGACTTGAAACTGGATCATAAATACGAAGGCTGGGTTTGCTGAAGGCGCAGGAGCAACCGCTGGCAGCTTTGGGCTTCGGAGCCGGCTGCGGAGGCCGCGTCCTGAGTTCGTCCCTCCAGACACGGAGCAGAAAAGGCAGGGACTTGTTTGTAAAAGGGAGAAGAGCCGGCGGGAGGTGCCGTGTGCGGTGGCAGCCACGGCACCGAGCCGCGGGGCTCAGCGCAGACGCCCCGGCAAAGCCCAACCGTGCAGCGGGGCCGGCGCGGGGCGGGCAGCGACCCGGCACACCCGGCCCCCGCCCCGCGGGTCACCACATGCGGGATTCACCCAGGTCACCCATAACGCTGCTGAGGGGGAAGCTCGGCCCCTACCCGCCCAGCGCCCCCCGGCCCCGCAGGCAGGCCCCGCAGGCCCCGGCCCCGCCGCGCCCCTCACCATGGCGGCGCGGCTCCCGCCGGCGGCTCCCCGGGCCCGCCGAGCTCCCAGCAGCGCCAGCCGCAGGCCGGTCCTACCGCCCGGCATGGCTCGGCTCGGCTCGGCGCCGGCCCCGCCTCCGGCGCTCCGGCGGCGGGAGGAGCCGCGGCCGGGTCACCCGGCAGAACCGAGCGCGGCGGGAGCGGGGGCAATGGCGGGGGCGGCTGTGACACGTGAGCGAGAACGTTCCGTTTTCGGCACTTCTCGGAGCGGAGGAGGCACCGTTTGTAGCCATCGCTATTTCTTCAGAGGTACGGAGATACTGACCGGGGAGAATCCAGCCCGGGGTCTCTCAAACTCACCGAATGGGAGAGGCAGGAACGCTCCCATTTACTGCTCAAAATCCTGAACCTTTATTGATAAAATATTTCCTACTTTTACCTTCAGTAAAGCCTAAGTTTTATCAGTGCCGTTTCCTTTTAATCCACAGAAATCCAGCTTCCCAAAGGGGAAAGATACGGCCACCAGAGAAATAACTGAAGGATTAATTGTGTCGCAGGGAAACGAGCTCTTTGTCCAACACGAAATCTTGTTTGTTTCTCAACTCTCGCTCTAAAGCTTCTTGTCGAGGTGCTATGGGAAGCCTCCACCACATACAAATGCCGTGCGTTCAAATAATCCAAAAACCACACACCATTCTACTCAAAGTCTTCCCTGCTAATTATAATTTAAAAAAGTATCAATTTTACAGAACCTCAGCAAACATGTCAGTAAAAATGTAAATAAATCTCAAGCCTTGCTAACTGAGGCAGTGATTGTACTTCGGAGTTTGAAGTTGCATGTTTTTAGTCCTATCAGAAAGTGGCTTAAAAGGTTACACTAAAAACTCAATTTGTTTAAAAAATAGCAAAAGTGCAAAGTCATTCTCTAGGGATGTGGTAACCAAGTTGTGTGCAGACACACAGTGAGTCTGACAGGCAAACTAATTCAGCAGCACCACCATTCCCTGGTGTTTGCCTTTAAAATGTTGAACTTTGGGAATACAGAAGCCAAACCATCCTAATTCCGTAGCATTTACTACCTCATCCACATAGAAGCTTTAGTTCTGAGGATCTGCAAAAGATCCTCTGCTGAGCAGTGCCACACATACAGGCTAGTGCTGTGAAAACCCTATTTGATCCACCTTCCTCCATCCACAGAGCTCGGGGACCTCCAAAGCAGAACCATGTCACCTCTTTACATTCAAGTCCATGAAAACGAAGGCGATCAGAGCAGCTTAATAAATACTTTTTTAGTTCATGTTTTCTCATATTTCTTACTTACCCCATTAATCGACACAAATTTGCTTTTTACAGATTCATTGATAAATAAAGCAGATTTTTAGTCAAGATCATAAATTAAAACCAACAAATTTAACAGTTTGTTCTTAGGTACTTCTAGTCCGTACAAACTCCCGCTTTACCAATACGTGGGAAATTCTGTTCCTGTTTCAGCATCTGGGGTTATTCCTGGTGCTCGTGCTCCTGCCCCGGGATCAGCCACCGAATGCTCTCTGTTCGAACGGTCGCGTACAGCACAAAGCTGGCCAGGAAGAGCAAGGAGAAGAGCAGCAGCCAGTCTATGCCTTTTGTCAGGACGCTGGGCAAGGGGCCTTCCCAGTCCGCCTCGGTCACCACCACGTCGCTTTTAGCTTCTATGCCTGAAAATGAAACCACTTGATCGACACAAGGAATAACCATTGGATACAGAGAAGCTGGTTCTGTTGGGAGCTTTGTTCCTGTTCTCAGACTAAGGCATGGGTACAGTGGACTTAAAGTTTTGGCAAGATGGTCCTTGTATGTTAACTTATCTCTAGCATCAAACAGTGATTTTTATGTGTCCTTTCACAAAAGGAGAAGGGGCACTCTTTCCTTGCGTAAGTCTGTGGTTTCGGTGGGAGGTTTTTGGTGGAGGTTTTGAGTTATTGGCAAATGTAACAATTTCTGGCCTCTAACAAAGCCCCTCATAAGCTCATATATGTTTTTTGTTTTGTTTTCTTTACCGAAGCACAGAAGGACCAGAGGACTGGCTGATGCTGAGCTCACAAGCTGGATAGCCAGACCAGGAAAACTGGAGTCCTTTTGTCTTCTCCAGCACAAGAACTGAAGCCACCTTACACCCCAGCTGCTGTCAGCCTCACGTGGCTCTGGCAATGCTCCCAAGGTTATCCACTCTCAATGAAACCCTCAGGCAGGAAGATGTGCTCACTTCTCCCTTGCTAAACCCCACTGTCTCCCCTTGCTCTGTGACAGCAGCCCAGTGAGTGGAGTTTCTGCTTTCAGCATGCCCTAAAACCCAGCTCACTACAGCAACTGGTTCTATAAACTGCTGCTGGGTCCTCGCAGGGTCTCCACGAAATTCATTTTAAAGAGCAAAGCCCAGTCTGGAGCCAAACGCCTGTTCTCCCCACTGCCACCCCAGGGCTGAGTGACATACCTGTCTGATTAAAAATGAAGTCTTTCAGTGTTTCCAGCGTTCTGTCCGTGTGATTGAATCTAGCCATCGGTTTAGCACCTTGGAAAAGGAGGATGTTGGGCACAGCCACAGTTCCAAATCTAGTCGATAAACTGATGGACGTAAAGCAAATACAAAGCATGAAGGGAAAGAAATGCATTAGAGGGAGAAACAGGGAAAGTCACGATATGGGAAGTGTCAGATTAACCAAATTAAACTGTCATTTGTAAGAATAAAAATGAATCACTCCTGTTTTTAACTCACAGAGCCTGCTAACAGAAATAAACTGACAGCAGAGCACAGGAAGGTAAGTTACCTGCTGTGCTGAGACGCATCCAGCGCCAGGAAGCGAAGAGTTGGAAACGCTCGAGGTAAAGAATTAAAATGAGGTGCCAGGCTGGCAGAAAAACGGCACCAGGGAGTGTAGAACAAGACTAATGTACAGTCGCTGCTGTTTGGGTTTAAGAACTCCATCAGGTCCTTGGGGAAAGCAGAAGAAAACCAAGCATGGACAGAGTTAGATTCTACGTAGGAATGGATCACTCAGCAACCGCTTAGATACTTGACAGTATTTATCAAGGAGCTGCTTAACCTTTTTAAAAGAGATGAAGAATTGTATTTAACCTTTTCTAAAGGTTGTTCTTAAAAGTTTATTACTTAAAAAAAAATATATATACATAACCATTACAAGAAACAAGCTAGAAATAGGCACTGGCAATAAGTACCGTTATCAATTTCAGAGAGACGCATGCAGTGTGAAAGCTGACAGTGCACTGCGAGCACACAGATGAGACATGGGCACATGGTCTGACCTGTATCTCCATTTTTTCCTACTCAGAATAACACAAAAACCTTCCTCGCCCAGGCATTTTCTCTTTCTCATAGCACAGGGAACATTACACAAGGAAATTCATTAAATCAAACACTGGCAAACGCACACAATGCTGACGGGACATCTCCCACCATCCTCATGCCTCCAATGTAACACCAAGCAGCGAACTGGGTGAACTGCTCACCTGAGACACATTCAGGATCTGCAGCGTGAAGTGGTCGATGCCGATTGTGTTTCTCTCCTCGCAGTTCACTTTGGGAGCTTTGGCGCTGTCGGTGCTATTGGACTCCTCGGCGGGTGTGGGCAGCACCGTCTCCAGCACGGCCTGTTCCCGGCCCTGGCCGCCCGCCTGGCCGGGGGGAGCCGCGGGGCTGCTCCCCGCGCCGCATGCATCGCCTCCGGCCGCCGCATCACAAGCCTCCTTGGCGCCGGCGGACGCCTGGCCATCCCTCACCTCCCCCGGCACCACCGAGAGCACCACAGGCTGCTGCGCGGGGAGCCCGCTGCCCAGCATGGCGTCCGCCATCTCCGCAGTCCGGTACCGCACCGGCTCGCCGCCGCTCTCCGTGGACCCGTCCCCGGGGGACCGGGGCTGCCCACCGGCGCTCTGCTCCGTCACCGCCCCTGCGCCGGGAGGGAGAAGTCAGCTCCACGCTGCGGCCGCGCACCGCCCGGCCCGGGAAGGCCCCGCACACGCCACCCGGCCCCTAGAGCCCACCGCGGCTGCCAGCGCCGAAGCGCACCGGCCTCACCTGCAGGAAGGGCCCTACCCAGCCAGGCCAGAGCCAGCAGCAGCCGCCACATCCTTGGCGCGGTCCCGATTCCGGTCCCGGCCGCCTCCGCAGCGCTGCGTCTCCCCAGACAACGGCCACTTCCGCCGGAACCGCGGGCACTTCCGCTTCCGGCATGCAACGGCCGTGCGTGCGTGCGTGCGTAGGGCCGCGGGGGCAGCGTGCCGCCATCTTGTTTCGTCTCGCGGCGGGTTGCGGCGGCAGTGCTGCCGGTAGAGGCCGCAGCGGGGCCGGGCAGCGGTTCTGCCAGGTACCGGCCACCTGCGTTTGCCGTTGGGAGAGCGAGCTACGCCGAGCCTGTGCTCTTCCTCCTCCGACCGCTCGGCCTGTTGCTGTTTCTGCGGGAAGAGGCCTCCGGGCGGCGGGGACACGATCGGCACGGCCGCCTTCGTCTGCGAGCTCCAGAGGAGCGGACAGAAACCTGCCAGGGCTCAGAGAGCAGTGCAAGACCACAAAATAGAATTCAGCTCAGTCCCTGCCAATATTAAATAAGTCGGGTTGCTTTTGACCAAGTTTTCTCTTGCCAGCCCGGCTGGACTCCCCTGCACGGCAGCGACACGCTTTCCTTCGTGCCCGGGGCGGCCAAGGCCACCCACGACTGTACGACACGGTGTAACGACACCCTGCCCGGGCTGAGTTCCGGTCTGCTGACGCTGCTGGAGGTCGGCAGGCCTTTCACTGTTGATTTAAATTAGTTCGGGTCGAAAATTCTTGCAAGGAGGGAAACATCCCAAGGACTTGCCAGGATGTTCTGGTTGAGAGGGCACACAAACGCACCCCAAATTATCCCTGTTTTGTTATAACCTGGTTATCACAGCCCTAAGGGCTTGCTGTGACCAGTATTTCCCAACAGCTGAAGGATTTGCCTACTCCACCCACTGCAGAGATGCCCAAATTCAGTTTGGGATGTTTTCACATGAAAACTAAACTTTTCCCTACAGCCAGGCTGGGGGAAGGGTAAAAGCCTGGGAACTAAAGACAAATTTTTTAAAGCTAAAAACAAAAGATAAACTTGTCCATCAGCGTATCAACCACAGCTCCCAAGCTGAAAGACGAGATAAACACCCTGGTATTTCTTATTAGGAAGTAAGATAATATTCCTCCTGTCACAGAATTTGTTCCTTGCTTTCAGTTTAACAGTGAAGCCTCAGGACTATTTGGGGCATTTTGAAAGTGAACATTGTGCTTCAAGTGCCGATACCCCTTTTTTCCCATGTTCCTTACAACTGCCAGCACCGCACGATGAGATTTTGCCAAAACTCTGCATCTGTCAGAAACTGAGTAAGAATCTGACCTAGGAGAGCACAAACCATACACACAGAGTGGGAAAAGCAAGGAAAACACTGTCCAGGCATATAAATGAAGATGGGTGTCAGCTTTGTTACAGAAATGGGAGTTTTGTCTGTGGTTTTACCAGGGGACACTTCTCCAACTCTGTCCTTTCTTTTAATGCACATTTTCTTGCTTGAAATTTTTTTTCTTCCAAAGTCCAATTTGCATAAGCAGTAATATTTGTCACAGGTTTGCCTGCCAGCTTGGTGGCAAAACTGGTTTTGGTGGCTTACATTTTTTCTGATTTTTAATGCCCAATGCCTGTTTTCAGGGAAAAGCCTAGTAAGGAAATACATTGTTTTACATCTATTCAAAAATCTTGGACACATCAGAAAAGCTCTGTTTGCTAGGGAAGGATCTGGAATTTAGCAAAGAGGAGGATTTGCAGAAGATATCTGCTTCTTCACGGCAAGAGAAGTGAGAGAGGACCTTGACTGGGACAAAGAGGCAGCGCCAGCACCTTCACCAGGACCAAGGTTTCCACGCCCATAACCCTGACATCCCTGGAGAAGCAAACACACATTTTAGTATTGCACATATCTCAAAGGCCGACTTGAAGTAATCAAACTTGCACTAATTGTTACAGCGATATTTTTTCACTAATTAGAACAAGCTTTTGCGGTATGAAAAAAAATAAACAACATTAAAGGCAGGAAGATTTATGTGCCGCAGCTCATTGAAACAACACTTAAGAATTCCACAACACTTTTCAGCTTCAAAGCAGTTTGAAGTTGTTAACTAATGATTCCTTTCAGCAACACTGCAGGATAAACAGGTATTTCTGCAGCGATGGGAAAAAGGAGACGTTGCCATCCCTCGGCAGCCTGGGGAACCGGAACGAGAGCCAGTGCCAGAACATGGTAGCTTTTGGGGTGCCAATTCTGTCTAGTCAGGCCACACCTCTCCCTAAATGTTAAAAAATAAACACAGAGCCACAGGCAGAACCCTCATAAAAACAGCAATGCAAGGCAGCGAGTCGGTCCTTCACTTTTAGGCATTACAGCTTGAAATGATTTAATTGTTGAGAGCAACCTTCATTTGCCTTGGTCCAAAAGCACACTCTGAGGAGACGACGCGTTTAACAGGTTCAGTATCACTAATTCACATGGTGCTACTTTAAGAGATCACACAGCAGAGGTACTGAGGCATAGAACTGCCCCAAAACAAGCTCGGGAGTCTCAACGTACACACCAAGGACATTATCCAAAGATATCACCATCTCGAAGGCTCCTTCAGGACTTCCAGTTTGCACAGCTGACACCCCACACTGCTGGTCTGTGAGCATGAACAGGTCACAAACTGGTCCTGTCAGTGGAAACTGCAGCCAGCCTCACACACTCCTGTGTTCAGGGAACCGGCTGCGTGGCGATGTTCACTGTTGGGGTCGTTACACGGCCAAGAATGAAGCAGCCATGGAAGCAGGGAAGCACCTTCCTGCACAGCTGAAAAGCCTGGATTCTCGTAGGATTGATGACTGAGAACACCTAATACTAAAGGTTTTGTTACAACAAAGAAAATAATCCCTTTTGCTCAAGGAATCACATCTAGGAGTTGATTTTTAGGCCAGGATGTAGCAGGCTGTAGTGGAACTCTGTTCTGAAGGTATCCAGTCACCTTGAAAGCCAAGTATTTAGTTTCCAGAATGGCCAGCAGAAAAACTAAAAGGCATCAGATGTCATTTTCAGGCAAAAGCAACTTAAAAGTCTGCAAAATAACCACAACTGACAGTTAAAACATTACAACCCTCCATGTATTCCAGGCCTTTGCAGGTGCACCGAAGAGAGAACAGAAGGTGCTGCAGAGCGAGGGGAGGCTGCAGAGCGAGCGGTCCAGACTGGAGGGATAACCGCAGTGTTCATCACAAGGAGCAAGGACCACCACTCCATGAAAGGTTCAGTTTACGAATACTCAAATTGATTTCCATGTGCAGAGGAAGAGAAGTGAACAGCTCACTATTTACACGTACATGGCTCTAACTCCTTCTGCCCCCGTTTGAGTGGAAGAACAATTAAGTTACTGTAGCAGCATTTTCAGTTCATTAAAAATAAGCAACATCACTCTATTTTCTGGTACCCTGCAGTTCACACAGGCTGTTTGCCTTCAGTCGAACACAGGGGACTTGCCTGGGACACACAATACACATCACACTGTGAATTCAGACAGCGAAGTGCACCAGAAGGGCGGGCTTAAGTTCCCTTTAAAAACCACACAGGCCATCAGTCTCCCAGCTCTCACAACCCCTGAGCATTCTGCACTCCACACAGGCACGAACACAGGCTACTGCTGTCGGATTCAGTTACGCTTCAGGGAGGCACAGGACAAACGCAACCAGCTGCGGGATTTTCAGTGAAATCTGCACCAAAACATTTTGGTGCTGGTTTGAGTCACTTGGCTGTGACTGAGCTGTCAGGAGAAGACACAGCATTTCCACTCACCAGAGAGCAGGACTCAGGCTACCACTCTGGTAGCGCTCCAACAGGCTTCTGCAGCCAGAATTTAAAAGATATTAAAAAAAGCCCACAGAAAGAGTTGTGAGGTTTTAAAGTATTAACTTTATTAATAAATATACATCCATATGATGATGTAAATACAGATCATGAACACTACTCCATTCCCATACACATAATTGCACACGAGTAGCTCAAGTTCATGGACATAAAAACATACACAGTATCTAATCAGGCTTTTTACAGCAGAGGACGGGGTGCTGACACTAGTTGTTGAACAAATTACTGCTTCCCCCAAAGTAAACCTGTGGACAAGCAAATGATGGAAGAGTAAAGTATCAAGAAGTGGTTCAAATTTCAGAATACAGGTTCTTCTATCTGAAAAAAAAAAAGGAGGAAAGTCTAGTCTCTACTAAAGTCATAAATATATTTAAGCAGTGTTAAAATATATGCATTAAAATAGAGAAGAATAAACTTCTTTTGTGGTCAGAAATGAAGTCCGTAGTTCAAAGACTTATGATTGTTATCGACTGTTTTAACTGTCAACTCTAAGGATAGCGTCAAACATTCCTATACAAATAACAAAGACCAGCAGAGTCACAGCTAATGAAACCATTGGACAAATGACTTCACATTGCCCTGCTGCCTTTTAAAGCTCTTCAAACACGGGGAAGGGAGTTCAGTTCTCATCTGAGTTACTCTCTGTATCGTAGTTCCAAGTGAATTCTTTTCACAGACACATCACTTTCCACTGACAAGGCTCAGCTTTGTCCTGACTGAACTCAGACAAAATGAAAATATATTCACTCAGAATAGAGATCTTTAATGGCTCTTGACACATAGTTGTTTTGATTAGTTTAAACGAAATCCAAGATATAAAGAACATTGCTTTAATGACAAAGCTAACTGCTGATTTTAAAAATACTCTCTTTGATATCAGTCAGCCACTTTTGATGGGATCTGGGTTTTTTTCTGCCAAAATACGGTGCTAGCATCTTGAATATGTCCAGTGCAAGACTTGATAGTAGCAAAATTATTTGGTTTTAAAGTTTAAGTAAATTTAATCAGAAACTGAATAGTAGTTACTCTATGTATATTAAACAGTGAGCTTGTATAGCATCATTAAGGAATAACTGCAAGCTAATACATTTCATTTATGTATAAATAAGACGTTAGAAACATCAGATAATTGAAAGAAATTATTAAAAAAAAAAGCTTGACACGTAGCTCTTCGGAACAGTGTTAACACACAACAGAGACCCTAGCTTAGGAATAGCTGAATTATGATAAGAGAATATAAAATAAGCGATTCACCTTACAAGTAATGTTTTCATACTATGGGGGAAAAGGCCAGTTTTCCCACTGGTACTAATAAAGTTTAGGCATTTACATGCTGTTTCAGTGTTTCTCATGGAAAGAAAAGTGTTGAAAAAAGCACAATGTATTCTGCAGATTATACATAGGAAAAGCAGAAGTAGCTGAAAATTCCATTTCTAGTTCACCTTGAATCTCTAAACTTCTTCTTTCTTCCCCTCACTGCATGGCCCCAGTAAACTCTAGTCAGATATAAACTAAACTGGAATTCGGAGACGCCCAGGAGTGCCCTTCTGTCTCCTTGCTAAATCTAGAGCACTGAGCAGCCCCTCACAGACTCGCCAAACACTTCTCTACTTTATGCTCATCATTTCACAATTGACAACGTTAATTGTTTTTTACTGGGATTATATTCCATCTGATAGAATGAATAAACTCTGTCATGAACAGCAATTGCTTGGATGATTGCATTGCTACACAAAATTCATCATACTAGCAGAACAGCAACACATCTGCATCATCTTCTGACACAGCACCACACCATCTGGGAGATGCAGAGGCGAGGAATGAACAGGAGCCAACGGGATAAACAGGAGGAGGTAAGAGGTGGAGTTTCTCCAAGGTGACAATGGTGACATGCAACAGGGTCCTTGCCAGCACGGTGTGACACTCCTGCGGTGTGACATTCAGCTGCAGGGGACTGCTTTCCCAGCGGAGTCCAGGGGAGAGCTCAGAGCAGTCTGGTGTTGGAAAACCATCCGATTAAAAACAGCCAATACAATGTGGATCCTGAGGGTGAATGAACTCCCATTCAGAAGGTACATCGTTCTGAGAAGGACTTGCGAGTCTGCTGAGGAACAGAACGTCTAACTGGATTTCATAGCTTCAGCACGAAGAAACCATTGTTTAGTAGCAGTTTAGCTGCCATTAGTTCATCTACCGCCTACGGAGCCATCCAGTAGGGTTGAGGTTCATTGTCTTAGTTGCCAGTGCACACACAGTTCCCCCAAACCAACTCAACACACCTATCGTAATGCACAGCACAGAGTCCAGCGCAATATGTGTTAGGCATCACTGGAACACCTGAAGGCTTGCTGCTTTTTTCCTGATAAAAAAGGTATGAAACATGACATCTGTTTCTTGTCATCACTGAAATCAAGAGTTCTCATCAAAATGACAGCAGGCCAGAACAGCATTTACGTTAAGAAAAATTATCAGCGTCATGACTCATTCAGCACAGGCTCAATTCACCCCCATTTTTATGCTCTCCCAAACCTGCAAACTCCATATTTTCCCCCTCCCCAGATATAAGAAGCTACAAATTTATTATAATGTCATATTATATGTGAAACAACTTCAATGTAAACTTTTTTCCAGATTAAAAAAAAAAGCTTTAATTCCAGTAAAATAAATTTAGAACAAACAATATGCAACACTGAGGACTGATTTTTTTCAAAGTCTAGATTAAAGTATTTTACACCCACACTCACACACTCTCTCACACTTAAAAAAAGATTAAACACACCCAGCTGAAAAACAGAACATTTCTTTTGTAAGGAGGGAAGGGTTTAGTTTGAGCCAAGAAAGATACTTCTAGTTCAGCACCACCATGCTTATCCAGCTTGCATGCATAGAAGAATTGCTTTGTATCGGGTCTAGCAGGGCAGTAAACTGCATCCTGATTGCACCAGCTCTACAGTTTGCTTTTATAAATCATCAAAACGGTGTCCTTTGGTAGAGAGATCAGCTTCTATAACTTAAATAGAAGTGTCAAGCAATGAAATAACTATATTTCCAGGAGTATCTGACAAAACTAAGTCTGAACACTTGGCAACAGTGTCTACTGAAAAAGTTTAATTTGTAAACATTATAGATTAATACTTTAAAAGCTATTAAACTGTCGCCACCTAAGCACAGATTTTAAAGGCAAAAACCAGTGTAAATAGCTATTTACAGATTTAATACTAACCAAGTATGTAACTAGAATGAGCGGTACTTCATTTCTTAGAAAATACTTCAAAGAGTTATTTGGGGTTTGGTATAGGAACTATTAGGCATTTCAAAACGACACGGCAGAATCCTTTAACAGCAGAACTATAAGCACAGCTGTCACCTCAAGGCAAATCAGCTCGTCTTAATAAGGCGCTGTGAAGCTGTAACGTGCTGTACAAATGCTCAGTTTTCCTTAATATTTTCAAAAACATTCCTAGAGCATTAGTTTAAATTTACTTAATGCTACAGTTCCAGAAACAAAAGCCACCTGATATCAGCACTTTAAAAAAAGGCTGGGTTTTTTTGTTTGTTTGTTAAGTTTTTCAGTATTTATTTGAGGTCTGTAGAAGCTCCTGCAGAAGTGGAAATTGTAGCTTGCTGCTTGCTTTATCCATTTTTCTTATCAAGTAAGAACTCCTCTGGCTAAGTTCCTCGCTGTGGGACAGGCCACATCATGAAGCAACCGCCAGCTAATTCTGTCTTCCTTACTTCAATTATTTAATGTATTATCACACAACTAGATTTACCAGAAATTGAACATAAAACTAGGAACATGGACATTAGGTAAGTATTGACACCAAGGCATCACTTCAGACTTTCTTATCAATTCTGATTTAAAACCAACAAAAACCCAATGCCTTCTCAACACCGCTTGAGAAGTTACTGGATTGCACCCGTAGGTATGGCATTATTTGAATAAAAATAAAATCTAGAAACTCAGACTTAGGCAAACACAAAAAAATGCAAGGAACATGCCAAAACTCAGAGTAAAGCGGATTAGTAAGGAGTTACTAGTTCCCTCCTTTCATTCGTTAGGCTGTTTGATTTTGCTGCTGGTTTCACCAGCAGCGTGTACTCCTCTGTTATGCACCATGGGGTAGGGAAAAGCTGCACTGCCACAAGTATAACTTAGATTTGCAAGCCGTGATAGAGCTTTAATGCTACCTGGAGGTCTGCCTGGGCTGACTTTGTATCCTGCTGCTTTAGTTGTACCCAAGGGTCTGCCTGGACTTGTCTTAAATCCAGCTGCTTTGGTGGTCCCCAGGGGTCGACCTGTGCTGGTGCGGTACCCTGCGGATTTTGTGGTCCCTGATGGCCTTCCGCGTTTACCAGAGCGGTTGAGGTTTTTCTTTTTCTTTAGTTCGTCTTTTGTCTCTATATTCCTGCCACTCGTGGTCTGCAAGTGCGACTCGGTCAGCGCGTCTTGTCTCTGGCAGGCGATGGGTTTGTGGCTGACCGCGTGGCCGTATTTGCTTTGCTGCGTGGTGTACAAGTCAAACTGATCGGCAGATCTCACGTTGTCTTCGTTAAGGCAAGAACTCTTGCCGGTCCCACAGAAAGCTGCATTACTGCTGGCAACAGGGTGCATCATTTTCTACTAAAAATAAGAGACAAATATGTATCAATAGACAATAACACTGTGGCATTCCTCAAGTGAGGATCTTTCAAAAGCTACCTCTAGTTCTTAAAATTAGTCCAAACTACTTTGTTGGTGTTCAATAAGCAATACTGATGTCAGTAAATTACTTTTTAAAATGAATTTTATTAGGCTTTCACTTGAGGTTTTGCACAGTAACCTTTACACATAATTAAAAATTACAATTTAAACCATGTTTTATTCGTATAGGTATAATTAGGGAAGATGTATGTTAAAGAACTGAAGAAGAGCATTTCAGCAACCAAGATACAGCATCGGTTCACCCACTGCGATTGCAAAACCTTTTGAACTGAAGCTCATCTAAATTCTGGTAACGGCAACTCTGAGCTAACACCTTTGGGAAAAACAATGTGACTCCTGTTACAGGCGGGTGCATGGTCACACACCTCCAAATATTCTGGAAAACAAACGTGGCCCCTCAAGGTCAGCGGCTGTTTCACACAGCCTGCTTTTTTCACCAGACAAACCCAACTGGAGCTGGGCTCAGTTTACAGAGGTTTACTCATTTAAGAGAGAACCAAAGTCCTATTCTCAAACTTTTTTTACTATTAATGCTTCTAAATACCAACTGCACAGATACTGCCTCCCATTTCTTAACAGTGGCGACAACATAGGAAGCCAGCAAGGCACTCGAGAAAAAACACAGTATTTTCACCCAATTAACTATATTGGTTCTACAACTTAAATAAGCAGCAAATACCCTGTTTAAGATAATAATATTTAGCCATTTAGCAGAGGTTAAGCTAACCAATCTCTGGCACAGCAGAGTATTTCTGCACCCTACAGTCATGCTTAGGGCACCAAGTATTCCTTCCTGCAGTAGATTTCTCTAGCAGATAAGGTCTGGAAGATTTGTTGTATTTTCCCCGCAATAGTTCTGTAGTATCACTCAGCAACCCCATTTAAACTCTGCCATTGATTACTGAATGTATTTGTCAGTTATGAATGTCTGCTCCCAGGCAGAGAGAAAGCTTACAGCAGAGATGGGCTGTTTACCAGGAGTAAATCCCCGTGCCCTTTTCTTCTGCTTACGACGGATATATCCCCTGCTATAACACCCAATTTACCTTGGCTTGTCAAATGCGCCTTACGGTGTACGCAGTACTCTTGTGCAAATAGATCAATATGGTTTTATATCAAATCGTGAAATTATGATAGGAAATATAGTTTAAATATTAGGCGGTCCTAGCAGAGATTACAGAGTGCTGTGATTCTGGTGTGTTCAGTGGGGTACAGCAGAACAAACGTGAAAGCACTGTTACTGCAGAGGTTGACTAGCAAACCAAACAACTCGGAATAATTCACAAGCCCGTGCGTAGCCAAGCACAAAGGCTGTAAAGGACAGGTCAAGACACCAGACAGGCTTTTCTGGGCAGGATAAAAAGGAAGCTTAAGCTTTTTGGCAATTAGCAGTCAAAAGAATGTTACTGTCCTTTAACCCCACTAGAACAGGGCCCATAATATCACAAAAAATACCTGAGATTTTTCATGGCATGCAAATGCAAACACAAGGGTTCTGATACTGTCCTTTTGCTGCTGGGAGAGCGAGCCCAGCAGCTCTGGAAGGCTTTTCGTCTGTTTGTGGATACAGCAGAGGACACTTGGAGTGCTTAGCAGCATTCTTGTCCCAGCACCCGCTTTAAACACAGGAAAACTGGCCTCAGCCCCAAAAAGCCACTCCAAGCTCGACTGCCACAAAGAAGGATCAGTTCAGCTGCCCAGGAACCGAAGAACTCACCAGAGGAAGGAGCAGGCACTGAATAAAGTGGAGGCCCCCGGTATTTCTCAGGAGACCAAACCACTGGTCAGACTCATTCCTGTCTATATTACATTCTTATTCTCTGTTTTTCTCCTCATTACAGACAGGAGGATTTTTCCTACAAACACCATCACAGGTACTCCTTGACAGTGAATATATCCTGCCGTAACTGCCAAACGCTGGAGCTCCACCACTGCGTGCATGTGTTTTGTGTCTACTATAACACCCCTGAGAGCTCTCAACAAACTCCACCTTTACGTACAAAACCTGGCTGATGCTGCTTTACCTTCCATCTGGCAACAGCCAGGATCACTGGAACTGGTGAAAGGAGGAAGACGTGCAAATCAGTAACAGTTAAGAATTTCTTACAAGAGGAAGCTTAAAAAAACCCACAATCTTGGTGGAAGACTGCCAAGAGGAGATTTTTTTAATGCTTTGTTTTCCTCTGTCTCTGCACCGTTTTTCATCAAACCATGAAAATTTCAAGTAGCAGCCAAGGTTCATATTCTGCGTTTTTAGATTTAAGACTTTTTTTTGAGAAGTTTTAAAAAGGAAATCTGTAATCAAGCTTAATTACTCTTAACATGGACATCTCCAGCATAATTTTACTGCGTTCACATTACAGTAAGGAATAAAAGAATGTAGCGAGGCTATCTGTAGAGTGGAAGCAGGTTTCTTGGCAGGGAGATATAAAAGGGAATTGGTATAAAATGCAAAGCCTTGCCAATTTAAAAATCACACTCTAGCTAAATTGTACAGCCAAACACATACAACTCTGTGTGCAAGCATTCTTAAATAAAACTGGCCAGAAAAGTTCCCAGCAAAATAGAACTTACTTGTTTTAAACCGGTAAATAGACACATAAAAGATATTTGCAACAGTTTACTTAAATCAGTTCTTCAACTGATTCAACCGACTGGTTGAATGTCTCTGTGTAAACAAATAGTTAAGATGTGGCATTGTAGTAACTAAATTTAGTCATATTTCAAAAAGATTTTTACTGGAAAGTGGCTGTAGAGGATTTTCTGTATGGATCCTTTTCTATTGGGTAATTTATTCCTATATGAATGCTGGGGAAGGAAGGAGACAACTGGATAAGCCAGCCTGGGGAAAAGAGAGGCAGTGTTAGAGCTTCCCGTGCAGCGAAGCGCAGAAGCTCCACCACTGCTAGAAGTAAAGAGACAGAACCATCCACCCAGGACCCGCCAGGCTTTGCTGCAGGGGAATTCCTGACACGACATGTGCTTTTAAAGCATGGCTGCACTGCCACGTTCCTGCGAAGCTCACCTGCTCTAGCACTAGCAGAGGAAGGATGCATACCCCGCAAAAGGCACTTGCTCATTAAATATTTTATACTGAGTTTGGACCTGTGACCCATTATCTGCATTAAGTAGAATAATCAGTTCCAACATAAGCAGCCGGCAACTGCTCTGCTCTTGCCCACCCCAGCCTGCTGTCTGCAAGCACCAGGGCAGACCTGACTCAGCAAGTGCTCCGACTTCTGGTAAAACACACCTGAATCCAAGCAGAACTGAACAAAACTGGACATACACCTACATTATAGCTTTTCACATGAGGAATCCCAGGAAAGGTAAACTCCTATCGCCAGCAGGGACTATTCTGCTTTTAATGAGGGTTAGTATATAAACACCACTCTTTTTTCTGAAGTCTTTCACTTGCGACAGTTTCAGTAGTATTGACGGAGCTGTAGGAGGCTGTAGCAGTACATTATCGTCATCATCCAACACATGCCTAGTATGCGACATACTACTTAAAAACACAGGCAGCTACAAGCATTATTTCTGCACTAGTACTCTGAACACTGCTTCTGCCACTGTCAGCCGCTGGAGTGGAGCACAGGACTAGCTCTGTTCAAGATCGCTGCACAAAGAACGCTCTATGTCATGTTCTACGGCGCATGGGCTGAGCCCTGGGGAATACCAAAGGGCTCATTTTCTTTGCACGGGGGAAGTTTAAGCAGCAGCGATATTTTCCCTTTTAAGAGTGCAACAGAGATAGAGGCTTGGTTCTGCTCTTCCCTCTTAGGATAGCGGGTGCGAGAAATACTGTCTCGCTCAGTTAAAAGAATGAATTGTATAAATGTAAATGTTTTTCAGGCGTCCCTTTTATCATCAGGTCCTTTTCTACAAGTTAACTCTTGCTAAAGCAGGGCCTTACCCCATTTTTAAAAGGCCTGCTCGCTTTCACAATGTTGCCTTGAATATTCCCATGAATGTAAATATTTAAAAAACACTAAGTATGAAATCCTATCAGTGGCATAACATACCCTGCAACACGTGAACCCACATCTGCAATCTAATCTGCCTCTGAAGTTAGATAACCAGTTCCTCCAAAACGTGCTTATGAAGCACTTTCCACAGTTGATTGTGTAATACATTTTTTCTCATCATTTGACACTAGGCAAAATATATTCAAAGCAGCCAAAATTTGAGAAACCATTTCTTTACAGCAGTGACTCACTAGAGCTGCTACAAGACAACATGAGATTGCAAACTGAAGAGATAAGAGAATTTTGAAAACAGTTTTTCTCTCAGTTATTCTCAGTGAAAAAAGACTAAGAAATGAAAAGTTTCCCAAGCAATACAAGAACTTACAAGTATGGTCCTTCCTCAGTGACCCAGGGTCATTTTCTTATGTGACAAAGTTAAGCGAAGAGTTATTTAGAGCTGATATACCCACCCCTTCAAATTCCTCTTCCCCAGACATGCCAGGCAGCCCTCAGAAGGGGCTGCACCTCTGTGCCTCTGAGAGTTCAAGTGTTTTGACTCAAGACACCCTGGGAGAAGCAGTGGTTGCCTCAGCACCAGCTTTGTGTTACAGACAGAGACGAGCGCTGCCCTCACTCAGATTGGATACTGTCAGGCACTAGCCAGGCTAAGTGTCGAGTAAACCGTGAGCCTTCATGATTTGATTGCAAAACCACGCAAACACGTAATTGTTAGGCTTTCAAACCTTAAAAACCAAGTTATATCTAAGGGCAGAGTTTCACTAGATGCTAACATCAGCAAAAGCGTCAGCTGACTTCTCACCCCAAAATTAAGATCATATAAACATGCGAAGATGAGAAACAGGACACTTGGGAGAGTTAAGACAGCTTCACAGAAGTTAAGGAAGATCAGGCCAATGATTTAATTAACTGTGCACCCCCAGTTACACTGACACAACTGTCAGTTTGGTTTCATAGTCAATAGAAACCACTACAAATAGGCATTTTTTTCTGAATGGGACCATCTTGCCCTTTCCTCTTCTCCCACATTCCCGCTTCTTATGCCAACACTATTGTGCAAGAGCAGGACAAACCAACGGCAGGGATCCGACCCAGGTGAAAACTGATCCAACGAGAAAGCAAAAGCCACTGTTGGCTGGCAGTGAGGCAAAAGAGGATCAGAAACACACAGTTCCATTAGAAGCACAGATAGACCAGGATCCCAGGTCAGCCTAAGCCATGTTACCCGTCAGCTGCCATTGACACACTCATCCCAGTCCCAGTTACTGGAATAACTAACCAGACCTCAAAAATATGACTGTTGTCAAAACTTAATGGACTTAGAAGACCTGAATGAAGGGTATGACAAGTCCCAAAGTCAGCACAGGGAATAGTGGTTGGAGAAAAGCCCCCTGAGCTGGGGGTGGGGCAGCGCAGAATCAAGGCAGCCATTGGGCCAGAAAGACTGGCTTAGAGGAGGAAGGTTGTGAAACTGCACCCTGATTATTCTGTGGTTTGGTAATTACCAAACTTCAAGGCAATCTAAATATGCATATGAATGATGGAGCAGGTAGAGGTAGATCTTTATAAAGAAAAGGATTATTAGTGCTTGTGAAATTGTCCATTCACCTCAAGGAGCTACTCCCAGGTAAACAGGAGGAGACCTCGCCATAGCCTGGAACAATAGCACTGAGGAGCTGGAGATGCTTATTCATCTCCGTGGGTGTTCTCGCCCACCCGCTCTTCTCCCCAGGGAACAGACCTCGCTGTAGTCTGGAACAATAGCTTGGAGAGGGGAGAGGTGCTCATTCATCTCCGTGGGTGTTCTCACCTATCCTCTCTCTTCCCCTACCCTCCTCCCACTAAAGATTCTGAAGCTTAAGAGATGGATCAAATATCTCCTTCCTGATGTGCACTTCCACCGTGTTTCTCTGTGACAGGACTAGTGTGAAAGGCTCCTGGCACCTGTCAACACACCCAACCATAGCCACAAACTGCAGTGTACTCATGAGACTGCAGAAAGACAAAGTCCACTTGTTGAATCTGTTCAACAACGGTCAGTGGACAAACACATGGGACTTTTTTTGATTAAGGAACCTGAAGGATACAGACACAGACAAAAAAAAAAGTTGTAAGAGAAACTGAAGACTGAAACAGAAATGCACTGTAATTTCAGAAATATATTAACTGAGTGTTCCTCCTGCTCTCTCATTTTTCAAAAATAAAAACCATGTGGATCAAAATAACTGTTACTTTCTTTAGAGAGGTATCCAGAGAGAAATGCATGCGAATTAAAGGTGCAACTATTCGCTAATTAATTACCCCAGAAGGGCTATGCACAAACAAGGATGTACTGAACCATCTGTAACTATCAGCGAGAATTTACCCCGCTCACGTGTGTTATGCTAGAATGCAAAGAGGCACAGAGGAACCATACCAGAGGCTCTTCAGACACCCTGACATGCAGGTGAAGGAGGGCATGCACTGCTCAGGTATGTCAAGGAAACATCCACAGACTGTACCCATGCAGTAAGACCCACCTGCTAATGGAAATATGTTCTAAGCTGCATATATAGTATCCCCACGCAGGAGAGCTGTGGGTGCTGAAGGGAATGAATAATTCCTGAGCTCAGGCTGGGGAGCAGCAGGAGGCCCCAGCTCCACCTAAGGAGCCCCAGGGCCAGCTGAAGGGATAAAGGGGCGGCGGGGCTCCCTCCTGCCCCGGCCCGCCACCTCAGCTGCTACCACAGCTTGGGGGCACTGCGGGGGGCGCGCCTCGACTGTCACCCGTCTCGCGTGGACAGCAAGAAACAGGGCCCGGCCCAAAATCCCTCCTCGGCCCAGGGTGCGGCCTCCTCCCCCCAGCCCAGGGGCACGGCCCGGCTCCCTCCCGCCCGGGCGGAGGGGACAGCGAGACCGGGCGGCGATTCCGCAGCTCCCCTCCCGCGGCTCTGCAGGGTCGGGCTCCCGCACACCGGAACGGCGCGCGGACGGGGCCCTCCCGTGAGGAGGCCAGGGAACCCTCCTCAGCTGCGGGGCTGGACGCGGCCGTCTCGTCTCCGCTCCGCTCCGTTCCGTTCCCCTCCCCCGCCGGCCGCGTCTCCATCTTGCCCGCCCGCCGCCTCCCACGGCGCGGAGAAGGGGCCGGGGGACGCAGGCCCTCACCTACCTGAGGGGATCGGGGCGGCCTGTGGGGCGGCGAACGGGCGGGCGGGAGGGAAAGAGCGGCCGCCTCCCCCACACCCCGCCGGGCAGCTGCAGGGAGCGGCGCTGCGGCGGGCGCGGGCGGGAGGGTGGGGCGCGCTCCCGAGCGGGGCCGCGCCGCGGGGGCGCGCGGCGGGCGTGCGCGGGGCGGGGCCGGCGGGGGGCTCCTCCCGCCTATGAGGCGCTCAGGGTCGGGGACCCGTCGCCATTTTGTCCTGCGGGCGGGAAGCGCTCGGCTGAGGTGCGAGGCGAGGCCTCCTGGCCGGCACCGGGCGGTCCCTCAGAGGGTGAAGCAGGGCTGCCAGGCTGGCAGGGAGCTCCGCTGGACCGGTGAGCTGCGGCTTCAGGCGCAGGCAAGCAACCACCATCGCCCTGGGCTTCTGTGACAGGTTGCTTGCACAGAGCCACCATTCCTGTTCTTCACCACCACCACCACCACAGCACTATTCACGTGCGTCTTTGCGTCTGCCTCCTAAGGATAAATCACTGATTTATTTTGTGGTAGGGTCAATTGTAGAACGTGTCCTGTATATTTTAAATACTGTAAATGGTTAAGCATGTTCTCAAGAGCCGATTCAGGATTCCTGGTGTTGCTGTTACTTTCATTGGGATGGAGCAGTGTGATATTTTCCGTCCCAAAAGTACACACATTGCAATCCATTATAGAATAGTCAAGTTCAGGGCTGTATTAAAACAACGTGTTCATTCTCTTTCACTGCTGATTTGGAATGAAGACAGCACCCATTTCCAACATAATGCATTTGGGGTTGAGTCCTCGTACCATTAGCCACTGGCATCTTACAGCACCAGCTTGATGATTAAATATCTTCTCCTGTTTCATCCATCTGTGTTCTGAAGAGTTTAATTCTTCAGTGCCACTGTACATTCATCCAAACCCTCCTGCCCTCTGTTAGCACCCTTGGGCTGCTGATAGGAGCAAACACCTTCAAATCCCAGGCTCTAAATGAGTGTCTGAAGACCTTAAATGACTGACATATGAAAGAGCCTGAAAGATGTTCTGCGTTATTCAGATGAAGTCTTAGAAAATAAAAGCAAGAGAGACCAGGCAAAGAAGAACCCGCAGCTTTTAGAAATGGCTAATTGTGTTTTTCTAAATATTTTCCTCTCCTGCTGTTGTTTGGGGAGATGACTGCCGTACTCGAACCCTGCAATACTCCATTTCTACAGTACTTGGAGCTCTCCAGGCCAAAAATTGCTGTGAAACACCCTGCCAAGACGATGGTTCGGGTTTTTTTGCCAGTGCTTCCTAATGCATGCAGGGATCCTCACTTGCAATAGAAGAAAGCAGCAGGGAAAAGCAGCATTTATTTAGCTTAATTTAGCAGATGATTCAGTTTATTTACGAACCTCATCGTTCTGCTGTTTTTAACTCCTGTTGGAAATGCTGCCACCAATTAAAAGCGGGAGAGTTCAATACCTTTTAGGATCTTAATCTGGAAGGTGATGTAAGTCAGGCTGGGCTCAGGCTCCTGATTTATCTGGAAGAAATCACCATCTCAACAGCATGCAGGTTGGATAGTAGAGAGGAGCGAACTTGCAATGTGAAGTCATGAAAGGTTCCATCCCAAGAAGCTGTGAAACCTCAATCAGGCTCTTGTGGAGGCTGTTGCCCGCAGAGCAAGATCTAAATGTTTGACCTTGGAGCTGGACATGCCTCCCTGAGGGTCTGTGTGACTGCTCTGTACTGTGCTCCCTGCAAACCCACACTGGACAAGCCAGCTCCAGCGCCCACAGTGCTCAAATATGAATCTGGTAGCAAAAGGGTCTGGTTTCCTCACCTGCGCACTGTGCTGCTAAGAACAGGAGCCGAACGAACGATGAACTGGCCTGCGACTGCCTTGTGAAAGCTCCCCAGGGCCTGAGGCACGGCCCTTACTCAGGCTGGGAATCTGCTTCCTCCCTCCTCTCTCCACAGGACTGCTCTCGCTAGCAGCAGCAAACAATTACATTAATTATCTGTACAGTAACAGATGCAATGGAACACTGCTCCTTCCTACAGCTGGAGTGCAAAGCCTTGTTCTTCTCCCTTACTGGAGATCTCACCGGTGGATCCCAATTTTCACAGAGGAAGGGCCTGTTTAACTGTGAATTACTGAAGCTGATTTCTGCACCTTCACTTGCACAGGCAGAGGAAATCTAGGTTTTAGTTACGATTAAGGATTTTCATTCAGTGTAACGTTTTCCTCGCTTGGCCGTTAGTTTCCCAGTGGTATTTATTCTTCTGAGAAACATCCTGATGCTGATGAACTTTGTACTGAGAATGGCCAAAGTATAAAATAAGTTAAGAATCATATGCTCACCCCACAGTAGGTTATTAATAATTTCTTAGCTCACTAGAACTACTTAGTTCTGAGATACTAATTAATTCACCTCTGCCTGTGCTGGTCACTTGACAAGTTTGTGTCTCTCCATTTGACTACAGAAAAACATTTAAATCTGTTTCAGATGAGACGTCTCAGAGGAGCAATGTTTGGGTGGCAATCACTCAGACTAATGGTCATTTATTTAAAAACAATTGTTTCCACTGTAGCTAAAATGATGAAAACAAATCTGCCTGCCTAGCATTGTATAAACATTTTATAAATGTACATTTTGGGACAAATTTGAGTCCAGCTGGGCGCCTTTGAGCTCTACATTTCCAGGTTGCTCTCTGCCTCCACTCGCCCCATACAGCCACAGCAAGCTGGAAGCCAGAATTTCTTCTGCAAACGCCCAAGGTCTAAGAACACAAACTTGTTTAAGCTGAGACCATATTTGGAAGAGATCTGGGACAAGAAAAATAATCAAAACAAAGTGCATTCCTCGAGCGTCATGTGAGAAGGCCAGAACGCGCACACAGGGCCTGGCGCTCACGCTCGGATGAAGTGGATCTGCCACACACAACCTTCATGAGTAACTCACTGCGAGGAGGCTTGTGGCAAGGGCCACCTTACACCAAGGCACACGCTGAGAACCACCTCACCCGTCTGTTTAACGGCGTTCAGGAAGATTAGAAAAGGCTCTGAACGGGTGTGCAGCAACAGACCATCAGTAAGGATATGCGCCCACGGCAGAAAATTAAAAGCTCATTCTAGCGACAGACACATGTACCTATCTCTAACCCTGCTTATTCGGCTATTACAACTGCAGCATTTTAGCAAAGCTTTGCTTAAAAATTTTTATTTTTTTGTCTTGCACTTGGAGGACTAGAGTGAGGAAAGCTCCTACGGATGGCTTTGAGCCTCAGACTCTTTTATTCAATTAGCAGCCAAATGCATGCTGAACAGATTGCACCACTTTAATTGTACCTGTGAAATCTCAAGCAGCCAGGTCAGGGAACAGCTATGGAACACGCCGGGCTGTGAGCTATACTCAGTGTATCTTGCTTCCGACTTTCAGAGCATGAAAACTGAGGTAGGCCTTAAGCTGCCTATTTAACGAACCAAAGGGTGGCAGTGATGTGCAATATAGTCAGTATAAAGTTCTGAACTGTGACTGCACACAGTTCTCATCTTGCTGTGAATTTCCCCCCCCCCCCATCAAACAAAACAATCTCTGCTTATGTGTATTTAAAACAAAACCACCAAGCCAGCATCCCTGTGCTCTTCCTACAGCTGGTGACTGGAACCTGCCCAATGCAGAGCCCCTGGAACGCAGCCAAAGTGGGATATTTAGAAAGATCTTGTCTGTATCCATGGACACACTTGGAAAGAACTAAATAGAACATTTTTCATTACTTAATTGTGTCTTCTCCAAACTTCTACCCTCATCCTGTTTCCACTATTTTTAACTTGTATATTTGTTAATTTCAGGGTTTATTCTCCTCTGGCTCATATGCATTTCGCTCCTGTTTTCAAGTCCCCACACACCTTCGCCACGACAATCGAGCCTGAGCTGCATCTCATTGCGTTTCAAGCAGAAAAAATACACTCATTACTGTACACATCACCCTGCTCCAAAAGTATGAGGATGTCACAGGACAGACACGCAGCAGCAGTGGAAGTGCAGACAACAGATGAGCTATTCAGAAAGAGAGTTTCTGAAAAATATACCTTGAAATTATTTTTATTTTTGCGGGAATTTAAAAAACATAGGAATATTGACATTGCGTTTAAAAACCCCAGGAAGTTAAAGATTATACATCGTCGCATCTCTGAACTCCAACAGTGCAAAGCTGGAAATCACAAGAATGTCTCCATCATGCCTTTTTTAGGAGATACCAATATCGATATGAACATTTTGAAACAAAATTTTTCAGGAAGTGTCAGGCTGTCCAAACTTGAAAGTGCTCTTCATTAAATACACCAAAGCCCGTCAACTCTTCTAGGGGAACATGGTCAGAAAGTTAAGACAATTCAACAAACACGGTGTAAGAGACATATCAAACCCATTCTTCATGGAAGGAAACCGGATGTACGTCAAGAGAACCACACGGCTTTACTCTGAGATTTGTTTTAAATGTTGAGCAGTGTTACTGTGTGCTTCTTCTCTTTGTTCTACTCCATGAATTAATATTGGCAAATACTGGGTGTTCTTACCCTAGATGAATACTGTTAAGTTGACGTAATGATTCCTTTCCTTTCCTTCACTGCAAATAAGGGACGCTGACCTTAGACTGACAGTCGTGTGCACACAGAAACAGTCACTTCAGTTACCTGACGCTGGGCAATAGCCGTTGTGAATTTACACAGCCATGCTGCAGGTGTCAGATGTGTTGTCCCTGGGGTGAGAGCAATATATACACGGCTGGGTTCAAATGACACCTTTCTTCTCTATGTGGCAGGTAGGAAAAGCTTTCTACCAAAGTCCTTTTGAAAGTCATCATCTTGGAAGTTGTGCAGCTGCTAGAACGAGGCGATTCCAATCGCTACCGCTTAGGCTCCAGGGAAGGAGACAGGGAAGGTAAATGCTCAAGAGTAGTAAGTGTCCATGGTGAATACTAATAGTTATGGGGATGAGACCTCAAAAAGAAAGGTCTTGCCTGTCCCAGGAGCTTATTGACTGCAATGACAGTCAATATTTGTGGCATTCACTCATAAATATCATTATTCTTTTTTACTTAAAGCCATGTCCTAACAGTAATAAAGATGACAACCCTGGGGGAAGAATCACATTAAATGTATATATAAGAACACTATAAAAAAGTGACAAAGTCATATTTTATTACAAAAGAGGTTTACTTTTTTTTTCTGAGATTTCCTTTTTAAACTAAACAGGCTTTAATTCTTATGTCAGAGAATGAGGGGGAAAAAAAAAATCAAATCCTAAAACTCTGATGCTTAGAAAAAACATCAGAAAAACTATTTCCATACTACAAAACATTTCACTTTACAAAAACCCCAGAGAGTTACTCTATTACCTGGGTGATAACAACAAAATGGGACATGAAAACAGTAAGATGATCTTAAAACTCGACCTCAAGTATTTCTGGATAGAATTCTCTATTCCAATCACTGCAAGACTCTCTGACCTTATGGGGGCATTTGTACAGGGAACGACTGTGTGTGGAACCAGCCAGAGAGATGCTATGGACCAGGCGAAATTCCTGCCTTTATTTTGGTGGTTTCTCATTTTTCCAGTATAAACGGATATGGCATGAACCATCCCCTCAATATGAAGCAGGTACATTCTAACAATTTCCAACGCAAATCTCAACAGTGTTGCCTTTACTTAACAGTACAGTCTCTCAGAAAAATTAAAATCTGTTTTATTTTATATTCTTTATGATGAAAAGTATATAAACTGCACTTTTAAATTAAATCATGCTCCGCCAAAACTGCTCTGCTTTAAGACTGAAACTTTAGTGGAGAGAATTAAGTTGTTTCAGCAAGTATCAATCTTCCGTTAAAAAATGTCCGCAAGACAAAATAAAAAATTCCTTAATTTACAAGAAGCAAGTTGTGTAAACAGCAAAACAACAGAAGCCACAAAGTTTCACGCACCAGCCACAGGCAGACAGATAACTCCAAATACTCATAAAACTTTGTATCTTCCTTTGTTGGTTGGTTGGTAGGAATTTTGCTGCAAATCAAGGAGAGAACAATCCAGTTAAAAGTGAAAATGGTTCAATGGATTGCAATAAAACCCCACCAGTGATAAACCCATGAATTACATGTAAATACACAGTTCCTTAGCAATCTCCTTCCTTTGGAAAACATTTTTATGAGGAAGTCAACAATTTTGAGGAAGAAACAAAACTCTCAATACTGGCTCAGCAGGAACTGACTGATTTGAAAGGCTACTGAAGGGAAAAAGCCAGACACTCTCAAGTCTGATGTGGATCACTGGTGGTTAGCCTAGAGAAAGCCAAGGTTTCTTCAAGCAGAGAACTCAAAGTACGATGTCTCAAGACAGTATCTTATGTGAAAACAGAGAATGTTGGACATGGCTGATGATTGGCTGGGTATGCAATAAGGCTACGGCTCTCAGCACATCTGAGGTATTAAAACGAGGGGAATAATTATCCTCTCCTCTGCCTGATGGTGCTGAAATTAGGAAACGTACTGGGACCTGACTAACTCCTGGAGGGGTCTTCATTCCAAAAGCTCTGTTAGTGTGTTATCTCCATCTGCTGGCTGACCACAGCTGTAAGACTGTTGGCTGAATGCAGCCATGCGTTTTCTAGGCTGTTCAGTCAGTGGTTTTGACATCTATAGGTCCCAGTCTCTGATGCCAGAATGTCAATACTTGTTGACATAAAGCATGAATTAAGGCCCTTCCCTCTGCACTCTGGATATTTCACTCACCAATCTGATGAGCTCCTCTTTTATAAGTCGTGTGATTTCTGCCTTTGCTTTCTGCACAGCCAGTTCATTGGCACCTGAAGACAAAAAAAAAACCATTACCATCTCAAACACTTCCTGTATGTGAATAAACACTGTTGGCTATTTCAGAAACCCTGTAAAACTTGCTGAACATCCTCAGCAATCTGCCAAAGAACTCTCTGGTGTTTTTCATAGACCACCATGGCTAGACTGTGCTCTGTTTGAAGGAAGACACTTAAAATGGACGGTCATAAATTACACTACTCAGAAATATGTAGGATTACAGGTTTCTCTGAGGAAAACTCTATGCAGAGATTTGCAAAGTTTTTATTCTATTAGTTAATGTAATTTCTTACACCTTTAACAGCCCAAACCCACACAATTCCATTTTTTCCCTTATTTCACACTGGCATAGGTATCTTTGTGCTTATTCGGATGTTTTCTTCTCTCTCCCTCTGCTCCAAACTGTTTCCATACGTGTTTGCTGTGGTTCTGCAGCAGGTCAGTCCCCTGAGAAGTGCCTCTGTGATCCCCATGGATCACTGGACAAAGTGTATTAAGGTGAACAAGTGTTTCTTTAGTAACTGCAAACTAACTACAGTGGGTCTGTAACTGAGCATCCAGCCGCTGTGACTGTAGAGGTTCCATTTCTAACTACAGAACTAGACTCTACCTTTAACTGAAACAGTTATA
Organism: Bucorvus abyssinicus; assembly: GCA_009769605.1. Classification (NCBI taxonomy): domain Eukaryota; kingdom Metazoa; phylum Chordata; class Aves; order Bucerotiformes; family Bucorvidae; genus Bucorvus; species Bucorvus abyssinicus. Next base: position 3,319,818 of record CM020041.1, on the reverse strand, counting down.
AAAAGAACACGTACTTTCTATAGCCAAATAAATCTTCCGTTCTCCCTCCTTGGGTTCTTTGCCTGGTGGGAAGTAAGTTCCTCTGATTGTAATAGCAGCTTCAGAGTATTCACTGATTCTCTGCAGCGCTTCTTTGGAGGTGACCTTCCATCTGGCAGTCTGCAAGGTAAAGGACACAGGAGGATCAGCAAGGAGAAAGGCCTCGCCCAGAACGGCAATCCCCAGGTTAGCTGATGTTTTAGACCAACAAGAAGAATGCTGCACTATGAACACTGATCACGGAGTTCTGCTGTAGAAATGTAGACTGAAATTCTAGCTAGACTTTTATGCAAGTATTTTTAAAAAAAGCTGCGTGTTGGCAAGATAAAGCTATGAAAAGAGAATGGATCACTTTTAGTGCAGGAAGAGATTTCAAGGGCAAACATACACTGTTAACGGCTGCAAGTGCTTCCTTTAACAAAATTAATGCTATTTATTTCTAAACGGTTCATTGGTTAAAGACAAAAATAAATAAACCTTAAAATCTCCTAAGGAATAAACACTGCCAGTTGTTTTTCAGAACCCTGTAAAAAGTGTCCCAAATCTCTACAATATCCTCAAAATACTTCAGTATGATAAACACATCCCATTAATTTAGACCATGAAATTACTAGGAAGTATCTAGTAGATTAGTGTAAGTTACTTATTAAGGCAAACATGAACAGAACCTCAAAGGTAAATACTTAATACTTAAATGCTTAATACTGTGGAATGTAAGTCCTCAAAATAACAGATGAGGTAGATGAGAGTATTCGGAGTGGAGAAAATACTCAGGTAATTAAAAAAGCACAGAGCAGTATCAGTCACAGCAGTATGGCCTTCGAAATAAAGTGTCAAACACTCGGATGTGAGGGAAGTCAGTGGCAGAGCATGAAAAGATTTCTGTACGATCAGGAATGCTCATTTTTCCGATGTTCTCTGGAATACATCCGAAGTGTTGTGTAACTAAGCTGAGAAGTAATCACAGATAATGTAGTAATTTCAATTAGGTCTAATAAGAAATAGAGACAAAGTATTTTCTCGCTGTGATCACAGTCTAAGCTATGAAGATGGCCTTGTTTAATAACAGTCACTTATACTTGACTATAGCAGAACGGTTACTTGCCTGTGGGAAGTCATTGATCTCTAATTCCTCTTCATATCTCTTAAAGGATTCATTTTGTCCTCCATCCTGCTTCTCTTCCTCCTGCTTCTCTATGGGCACATAATTGAGCTTAGCATTGATTTTCTCAGCCAGCTGCTCTGCAATGGTCTTGGCAGACACAGTAGGAGCCTGAATCGTGCCTCCTCTCAGGATAGCGTTTGTAGCCTGCTGCATCACGTCCTGTGAAAAAACAGGTCCATGTTGAGAACAAGGTAGCCAAAAGAAGTCCTATATAAACCAACAAGGGGTGCGTTAAAGCTTTCTATCTAATATAATTGTCCACACAACAAATACTTTCTATAAACTTCTCTTTCTCCTCTTTCCTTCCTCTCAGTAACTCCCCTCACGCCTGCATAGAAAAGATCATGACAGTCTTTTCTACCTTCAGCTCCAAATATCTTTGGACACTCCAGACCACGTTAACCTGAACCTAAATGGATTGTGGATCACAGGCTTCATCAGAGAAAGATGTTCCCCAGCTTTGCTAAAGCTGACACACCTGATGGTGTGATTTCATCAGAAACGAATTAACTCTTTGCCAGGGCAGACAAAGTATTTCCACGTCTTTCTGTGTTACATCTTATTATCGTATGAGCTCAATTACAAATCCTATACCCTACCACTGAGTTCCAGTACAAATGAGCTGAATGTATTACAGTGTGTGACCAGTGTGCAGAAACACTAAATAAAACGGCAGCCACAGAACAAAGAATCAAACAACCTTTATTAAAACAAGAAAATAATTGCTCTGTAAAGAGCCTGACCTTAAAGTGGAACGGGACCAGTACTTGTGCCTCTGCTCCAAGATTTTTCTGGGCATTGATTCTCAAAGCCAACCTTTTAGCAATTTCCAATTTTTCTGCATTCCCAGCTGACGGCGCAGGAGCATTTGATGTTCCTGGTGTTCCCATGTCTTTTACCCTCTTCTTTGAATTGAACATACTTTCAATTTGCTCATCGATCTAAAGAAAATGACAACTATTAGATCACTGCATTTACCATTAGAGAATCTCATCATCCTAAAGGAAGGAAACACTAAGGTGCATTTAGTTTACAGTCTTTCAAAGAAATAAATCTCATATAAACAGTAAAAGCCTGCCCAGAACTACGACTCAAAAGGAACAGATTATCTAATGGACATGAAAAAGTTTGAACATAGAGTTTACTTTCAAGGTCAAGAAATGGAGCCTAACAAACATTATCAAGAAATTATCTTCAGAGCTATATATCTTTTATACTGAAGAATACATACGGATCTGCTCATGGAATTAAACTAATTAAGTCAGTATGGTAGGACATGGAGTAACAAAACTCCCTGCGCTCTGCAACATGTTATGTACCCTACTGGGGAAAATCAAATATATTGCAACTCCTTAAGCAACTTCAATCTTATTTTCTGGTGCTTACATCGACAGCTGTATCTTCATCATCTGAATCTTGCAAGCCAAGAGCTGCTTTTTGTAGCTTCTTCCTTTCGTTAGCCAAAGCCTGTTCTGTTTCGTCAAATTTAAATCCTTTGCCAGAGAATCCGCTGCTTTTTTTAATCAGCTTTCCCTCCTGAAAACAAAAGTATTTTCACACTTAGAAGCTTAAAATCCCAATTCCAATAGTCATAAAATAACTATAAAATCACAAAAGTAATTTTGAAGTTACCTGTTTTAAAAAGCAAGTCCTAGCACATTTAAATTTAAAACCTGTACTTTACAATGAAGTGTAATAAAAAAGCGATGTCAATTCAGCAGAGAGAAACAACACGCTATTGGGATTTTCTGCAAGTACACCTTTTAAATGATTTTCAAATGCCGTAAAAAACCCTCCAGTTTTTTATATTGGAAAAACTTCGAAGTGACTCTTCTCAGCCTGAGCAAGATCCTCTGATGGCGAGAGCTCTAGAAATAATAATACAAATCCTGTGAAAGAACTTCACTATCTTTTATGTGAACTTTGATAAAAGCCCAAGTGCCCCTTACACAGGAGGCGTTTCTCCAGCATACCCCGGATGACAATACCAAGATCCTCAAGAACAGTCCTGTAAATGACATTCGAGATCCTAATCTTGAAAACTCACACACTCACTAAGCATACGTATCTGTTCTCAGGGAGGTCAGTGCCACGACTCCTGTATATGCACTGTACAACCGGCCCCACGTGCGCACGCATTAAACCCAGAGCAAAGCCCGCTACAGAAGGAAGATTTACTTACAGCCTTCTGCTGGTCTTTGAAGTCAGCCCAGAGCTTCTCCAAATCAGCAGGAATGGGATTCCCGGACAATTCCAAAGCCTTAATGATATCCCCAGCATAGCGGGCCTGGTCCTCAGTAATGAATGTGTATGCATACCCCTGGTCGAAGTTAATTCAAGAGATAATGAGGAAAACTCTCTGAAGACACTTTATCTCTAGATTTACTGACGCACCGTTGCCCAGATGCTGTTGGTCTGGCCAATAAAAGTAACCATGATATTAATGTGTAAACTTTTTTTAGCGGGACTGCAGAATGAATCATGTGATTTCCCACGAAGCTGATACAGAGGTAATGAACCACAGATGGAAGAAACTGAAGCCTTTCCTTTCAATCTTGTCATGGTTAAAAATTAGGAAAAGAAAATCTTATCACTTTAGTAGGACACATTTCCAACAGTGAACACCACCCCAACTTTCAGCCACAAATGGGATTTAAAAGAACCTTCATACATCAGAAGAACACGTAAGTTCAACTTCCATACTGCTAAAATTCAGAATATATTTTACACACGATCACTCGAAAACCTTAGATGAACTCTAAAGGAAAACCCCTTCCCACCAATTGCGTAAACTCCTCCCTCTGTAGCTATCCCCTTGGGAACACCTTGATCAAGCAATAAATAAGGGGAAAAAAATTCAGTAATAACCAAACCAGGCAACTGATCTTACTTACTTTATTGCCAGCTCGTCCAGTTCGACCTGCTCGGTGCACATAATCTTCATAATGGTTGGGACAGCTGTAATTGACCACCAACATCAACTGTTTTACATCCAAGCCTCTTGCTGCTACAGATGTGGCCACCAGCAGTTTGCAAATTCCATTCTTGAAATCATTGATTATGCTGTCCCTGTCATACTGGTCAATACCTGCAAGAAACCGGATAAAACAGTGAAATTAGAAAGCTCTGCTTTGAGGCAAAAGAATTTGTACATGGGTCAAAGCACCCTCCAAATTCCAACAGCCAAAAGCCTAAGCAAATAAAATTTCATACATTCACACTTTTACAGGCAAAATACATTAGCTGGAATAATACATCTCTGAAGTCTGTTATCCAGAATAATAAAACTTCTAGTTTTTCCACTACAAAAAGGTATTTTCCCACATCAAGATCCTCAAAAGCTTATTTAATATGATTTTCTGTTTGACTTTTTATATTCAACCGAGACCTCATTGTGAGGCTTTGTCTGTTCCCCACATGCAGCAGAAACCTCTGAAGAACAAGAGTATTTTTCCCTCTTCCACTGCTGTGCTAAATGAACAGTGGTTTTGTTCCCATTAGTTACTGTATTTTTAAGAGCGTTATACATAGAAAGGTTTAAATTACTCCGGGATGGACAATATTCTAAAGCGATTTCCTCCTCTTGCCACTGAACTACTTCTGTTCTATTACTACCTAAAGGCAGAAAAGTGGAACAACAGCAGCTATTACTGTGGAATCTCAAACAAAAATATCAGGTAATACTCCCCCAATGGCACTCACTACAACAGCAAGTGGGCAGTGATACTCCTTAGGAGGCGTTAACTCTCGGTAACAATCCTGTGGCTCAGAAACAAGATGTGACATCTGATGACATCTCACAGGGAGCAATAAACAATAAATGCAGAAAACTACCACGTCTATCGCAAATTAGGAGACAAAACCTGCTTAGGAAGAAATAATTGGTATTACAAAGGAACTCAGTAACTTCTCTTTGTAACTACTGAATACCAATATCGCAGTTTGGAGTTGTTAATATAAACACTTCAGATTGCAGATTACCTCCATGAAGGGACAAGCAAGGGTAAGAGGCTCTCATCAAATCTTTCAGCAGCCCATCAGCGTGTTCTTGTTTATCTACAAATATGATAACTGATCCTTTCTCCTGATAGTGCCCCAGTAGCTCCAGTAACTTTAAAAATTTTTTCTCCTCTTCTATGACAATCTGGGAAAAGACACACAAAAGCAAAGTAGCAAGAGTACAAATTGTATCTTACGTCACTGAACACATTCAGGGTGCATAAAAATAAAAATGGGGAAGAGGAGATGGCTTTTTCAGGCTGTTTCCACAGCTAGTGACAGAACCACTGTTCAGCTTAGTGGTAAGAAACCAAATTTTAAACACACCAAGTGATCACATGGCACTTGCAGACTTGCGTGTTAGTTTATTCTGAGTTCATGTTTAATAAGGTCACTGAACTTCTAAAAATGAAGGCTCTGTGGGTACACTGGTTTATATTCAATATTTCTAGAGATAATTTTTTGTAAGCCAATGAGAAGCGAGGGAGATGTGTGATACTCACAACATGCTGCTCCACATCGGAACAGACGACACTCCTGCCTCCGACCTGCACTTCTATAGGTTTACTTAGGATTCGCCGAGCTAATGCCTCCATAGCTCTGGGAAAAGTAGCAGAGAACATGACAGTCTGACGGTCAGGCCTGACGTTGTCTACAATGCGCATAACCTGGTTCGAGAGAACAGCCCCTGTTAACACCCAAGTGCTGTGATTGGACTTCATACACATACAGAGCTGTCACCTTCAAAGCTCAGAGGTACCTGCACTACACTGAGCACAGAACATTTCATTACAGACTCCTCTCAGGATCTAGGTGCTGGCATTGGAAGACAGGCAAAACTTACTGGATTCGAAAGGAGGTTGAGTGGCAATATGCAACCCGACAACAGCCCAGCAGAAATCTTGAGACATGCAGCAGGAACCCTACAGCTCAAGAGACGAAATAAGGAATTTTCCTACTTTTAGAGGACAATATACCCTCATGACAACTGAAAGAGGCCTGGATGTCCAAAGCTGCCAGCAAGCAATTCATCACCAACATTTCCAACGTTTTGTTCATGTCTCCTGCACGACATTGCCAGGAGACTTTATAAGCAGGCTACAACTACTACACTGACACCTGTGTCAAGGGATTACATGGGGCTACAACATGGCCACATGTTTTTCCAAAAAAAGTGTGTAAAAAAAAAAAACAGTATATGAACAGAAAGATCTAAGCTATAGAAGAATGTATTGAAAACAGAGCATGTGAGGATAACAGAAAAACTAGAGTCAGTTTAAACTGCTGTCCGTATGTAGCACATCCTCTGGAACGCTCCTTGGCAGTGCAATAGTCACGTAGCATTGCATAATCCCTTAAGTGGAAAACAACATCTTGCAGCAGTATCGCTCATGTCAGTGATTACCTGAGGCTCAAAACCCATGTCGAACATTCTGTCTGCTTCATCAAGTACAACATACGTGACTCTACGGAGGTTTGTCACCCGACCTGTGAAAGGAGAGGAAAAAACACATGGGAAACAAAATCAAATGGAAATCTAGTTTCCCTCAGGAATATATATTTTTTTTAATGTTATATAGTCTCACTATCTTCTAACAAAGACATTAATTAATTTTTTAAAAAATTCACTAAGCGTGAATTTTCATGGTCTCATTTTAATCACTTATACATTCTGGAAAAGGTGTAAGTATGCACAAGGCCCTTTATTTTGTCAAACTCTTCTCTTGCATACCATCATAGGGCCAGAAGAACCTGTAAAATTCAGAAAACTGCCCTCGCCAAAACACATCATAAAACTAAGACTGAGATGAAGCAAGGAGCCACATCAGCCATTATCTGACAGCGCCACCTAGAAAAAAACATATTAGAGATTACAGCGCATGTGTGGAAGGCAAAGTCCAGAGCTAACCCTTGCAGCCTCAGAGAAATTCCTTTTACACATATAATCTGTAATGCTTCCTCGGAGCCAGAAATAACTATTTGAAGACAATCACACTCATTCTAGTTAACTGCTAATAATATACATAAACCAGAGTAAGCTGTTCAAAACCAATATATAAAGACTCGAACCTACCCAGTAACACCACTATATCTAAAATTAAGAACCACCCCAAGCTCTGGGACAGCTGGAAGCAAAATAAGCAGGCTGTCTATCTGTGAACAATTTGAAATGATGCTGGATGGGATAACGAGCTCCCTTCCCAAACAGAGAGCTAAGAGGTTCCCTTTCAGGAGAAGGATTTAAGAACTGTGTTCTCAAACGATATAGACGTGTGAACACGTTCGGTTGCAAACAGCTAGAGTGACACGGGCAAACGCTCCCAGAACGGAACAGATTTTTCACATTTCTACAACTATCACTCAGGCTTGTGCCCATCAAACTACAGCAGAATTTGGTTCTTTCAGCTTCAGCAATTTGTAGCTGAATCTACAAACTATATTTTAGAGATTTAGTGCTGCATTTTTTTAAGATACGGAATTCAAACTTAAGGAACAAAATAAGTATTTCTTAAAATCTACGTATCTATTAAATCTTAACACTTTCATCCCCAAATAACAATGTTGTAAAATTACTTGGGAACAGCATTAATGTACCTACCTTTGACGATTTAAGTCTTGGAAGCCCAGTTCTATATGTCTTGAAGGTACTTTTTCCACAGAAGTTAAATAATGTCAACAGTTTAGTAGAGGTTTTGATGTGGAATAATTTAATAATAAAACTTTATCTAATAAGCATGCAATGGTTACACTAGGACAAAACCTCTTAAAGCTGCAGTGGCTCAGTTTAATCAATCTGAATACTTGATGTATGGTCAGTTCTTTTCCTTTTGAGCAGTTATTTAGGGAGGGCTTCTTTGGTTTTTAAACAGATTAAGGCAGAGTCAGAGGCTCTTGTGTAAAAGTGGGGAACTGCTGAGCTACGCTAACGATAATAAAGGCTCAATGGGCAGACAAAACAAACAACTGTTACATCATCTTTATCTAAATGACTTGAAGCTAAAAAATTTGGACCAGCACATTTTAACAATGATAAACATTCTCAGAAGCTCTTCAAGAATGTAGTTATTTGCTGTCCTCCCCAAAAGTCACACCAATCTATGATTAAGCCTATCATTAGTGCTATATATTCTCAATAGCTATAGTGCAGCCTGAAGAGATATAAGAAAATTCCGTAAGACCATTTATCAAAATACATGATCTTTTGAATTTGTTAGAATTACACAACAATTATAAAAAGTTCTCCATAGGAAAAGGGCTTCTACTCACCATTGTTAGCTGCTAACATGTCAATCATACGTCCCGGTGTGCAAACTATAATTTCAGCACCTCTTTTGAGTTCAGCTATCTGATTTTAAAACACAGGAAACAAACTATTAGAGTGGGGTTTTGCTTTGTGGGTTTTAAACACCTATCACCTTGCAAAAAAAGAAAACACCACACGCTGTAATACAGCTGTTCTACCACTATGATCTGCTAAGGTAAAGATTTTACTTAAGTCTTTGGAGGACTTTGCTTCCCAAAAGTGTAACCTCTGACAACTTCAGTTGCTACTACTTGAAGCAGTTATAATGGGGCTAGGACTGCTACACAGTTAAGGGCCAGTAGGAAATGCCACGTTACATCAGGAACAACTGGTAATAAATATCCCAAGGAACAAGTGACAGGAAGAGAGGAAACGGCCTCAAGATGTGCCAGGGGAGGTTTAGGTTGGCCCTAAGGAACAATTTCTTCCCCGCTGGGGTTGTCAAGGCTTGGCCCAGGCTGCCCAGGGCAGTGGTGGAGTCCCCATCCCTAGAAGGGTTTCCCAGCCGTGTCAAGGAGGTGCTGAGGGACAGGGGTTAGTGGAGACCTGGCAGTGCTGAGGGACAGGGGTTAGTGGAGACCTGGCAGTGCTGAGGGAATGGATGGACCTGATGATAAGAAATCTCTCTTCCAACCAAAACAATTCTGTAAATAAACCGTGTTCCAGCACAAATGGTCACTCTCGTTGTTTCCATAAACGGGGAGGGGAACCCTTGCAATTAATCTCTAAATTACTCTAACATGCACTATTTGATAGGGCAATAAACCCAAGTTTCTGGCTTGAGGTGAACTCTCACAAAAATTTAGCTCCTTGGTAACTTACAAACTAGCACATCCCACTAATAGTTTTAATTACTGCCATGCTCGGCACATACATAAAAGTGAACAGCCTGAAACTTTTACGGGTCATAGTCGAGACTTTTCAAGATCAGTATGTCCATGTGAACCCTTAAGCTTTTGCATTACTACCAATCACACAGAGAAAATCTATAATGAAGGCTGCAAACATACTGGATTTATGGGAAAGACAAAGGAATTAAATTCACTGCAAAAGTAACATCAACTAATGAAGTCTGGGAGTCATTGGACAAGTAAGGTGTGTCTTTTGCGTACCTGTTCACTGATTCCTGTTCCTCCATAAACACAGACAACCCGAAGGCCAAGTGTCTTTGAGAACTTCTTACACTCCTTGGTGATCTGCAGAGCCAGCTCGCGAGTAGGTGTCATAATGACGGCTGGAAAGCGAAGCATTTTCATCATACATCGTAACGTAAGAGATGTTATTTATACAATACAAATTAACCTTTTGTAATGATGTTTACAGCAATTTACCTACATGTATTCACATGTATTTTAAAAATGTAACTTCAAGAGAAAGGAGAATTAAGACAATGTGAGGATGGGGTGGAAACCCAGTCAAAGTTTCAAAATCAAAGGAGCAAAGTCTCCTTCCAGATACATGGATAAGCAAGTGCTCTGCAGTGATCACAAACAACACTCAATAGCATGGTGATCATTAACTAAATCAAAAAAAAGCCACTCGTTAATGGTCATTAGTAACTAAACATTCCTCCCTATAACCAAGAGAACTGAAGACCCTCCTAAAGCGTACGCTTGAGTACTTCCTTATTTAAATAGTGATTTTCAAAAGAAAAGCTTGGTACCTATGGGACCTTCTCCTTCTTCTAATGCTCTCTGATCCATAATGTGTCTGAACATGGGCAACAGAAATGCAATAGTTTTCCCGCTTCCTGTTTTAGCAATGCCAATCAAGTCACGTCCATTCATAATCGCTGGGATGGCCTGGGTCTGAATGGGAGTGGGCTTTTCATAGCCGTGTCTTAAAGAGAGGAAAAAAAAGATATTTTAAGGACAAACGAGGGTTTGACAGATGCAAATCACAGACTCATGCTGAAAAGAATCTGTATATTCATATTTACATATACCTATCAGTGCCGTTCAAAATCCACAGCATAAAAATGAGCAGCAAAACCACGATGCAAATGGCAGAAGGGATTTCAATATTTCAATACGGAGTGGTAAACACTGATGACTCTATACATAACAGCTACAAACACAGGCATGTTGCATCATGCAACGAAGAAAAAGGTTTTTCTCATAAAGGTACAAAAGAAGACAGTGAACAGAATCAAGGATGATAGAGTTCACGAAGTGCTTCCTTACTTTTTGAGGGCAGTGAGAATCTTCATGGAAATACCACACTGTACCCAGGTTTTTATTGGTTTGGGGCAGCCTTTTCCCTTGACTGTAATTCCCTCCAACTCCAGCCTGTACACGTTCACCTCTGAAACAAGAGTTTGCATTACCAGGGAGTCAAACTTCACATTTCTCCACTACCTTGATCAAAACATTCTGGATCTGTTCCTGAAATATTAATTTTACCACCACCAGAAAAACAGCTTTTGGCTTGTCACACATCAATACAGGAGGAAGGAGGGAAGGACTCAGGACCATTTTTCAATCAAAACCTCACATATAATTATACAAAGTTATTGGTAACAGCGATCTAACTGATTCAGTGCTTTTCTATATCAAGTTGCTCCAAATACTCTTTATATTCCAAAAGATTTTGCTGTTTCTTTGCACATCAAAATCTGTCACTCTTTTCTTTAATAGCATCCAGGGTGTTCTGGTTGTGTCTGTCCTTACCTTCTTGAGTCATTTTAGCTAGTTCTGGTACTTCAACATAGAAATTTTTCCTGAAGGGTTCATATTCTATCTTCCCATGATCCACTGGTTCTAGCAGCTTTCTCTGCTTGGTCTGATAGCCGGTCAGGGCAGTCTGAAGATCAACTTCCTCCTCTTCTGAGGAATACTGTAGAGATTATAATTTGTGTGTAAAGTAGTACAAATGGTATTCTGAAAGGCTCTGGTTTTTCATTTACAGAGGAACTTTACTCAGAAGCAAGTTACCCCTTACCCTGTTAGAGCAGACACTGAAACCCCACTCTTACTTCAAGAAGAGTCCCAAATGCTCTTTCATCTATTCCTTTCATATTTCTCCCAAACCTTCACTATGTTCCAAACCACCTTAATGACTTTATGAATACAACTACCAGCCTTGTCATCCAGAAATAACCTCTGCCATACTAAGAGGAAAATACTAACAGAAATGTTCTGACACACGCACCCAACTCAGCTTTGAACTGGCCGAGTTCTGCTGACACTGGAACTGCAGCCACAGTGAGCTCAGCAGGGCCCAGCTGAGCTGCAGCGCTAGCAGAGGCCCTAGCCTACGACTTGGGCAAGGCTGTCTGAGACCTCCCGGACAGCAACGTACCCACATCCTTAACAGCACCACACACAGGCACATGAGTACTCAATATTCCTGGGCTCCTGAAAGCATTTTATGCAGGCAGTTTGGACACAGACAAGTAATTTGGAGTGGTTCAGGTCCAATCATGGTGCAAGACGGCTCTGTGAGAACCCCAGAGCACTGCTCTGCTGGAATTCAATATTCGTGCTGATCTGCCACTGCTCAACGTGCAAGAAACCGTAAACACTACAGAGAGATCTACCGTTCACTGAACCCACATCCAGAGTGGGCAGCTGACATTCATCTACTTGTACCACCTCTTCCTACTAAAACACATTTGTAATTTACAGCCAGCATAACAGTAAGCTTATAAATGTGGTTTAGGGTGCTGATACCAGAGCACATGACTTGGCACAGCATTTTGTAGCCTTGGGCAGAATCAATCTCCCTTCTGCTGTGCCCTAAACTGTAAAATGAGAACATCTATCTGCCCTTTGTGCTAAAAGGGATGTCTCACTACAATTTAAGAAGTGGTTTGAGATCCATAACTTACCAGTGTTTTGGAAATTAATATATTTATATTTTCAGAACTCAGCAGAAAGGTAACACACAAACCCCATGAGATACAGTCGACTGACCGTGCAGACTGAGCAGCTGCACATGTACACGCTCTATCCCAGCTCGAGGGGCACTCCCTCCTAGGCTCACCAGCACTGCCTGCCCCAGCTCAGGAACGTGAACTGACTGTGAACATGACACAGCTCTGTCATATTAAGAACAATTATCAAAAATCTTGTGATTATGGCTCTGCAAATTAAATAACTAAATGTCTGTCTCCTAGGAGATGGAAAAATCCCAGGACTATCCTTGCTCTCAAGGAGGCACACTGCCTTCTTGTAGTAGAAAAACGAAACACTTCCATTACCTCCATCGCATCCTGGTCATTCTCCATGAGCTCCCCCTTCTTCTTCTCTGCTGCAGCTGCTTTTTTGGTTGTCACCACAGTTACTACTTTGGTAACAGTTGGTCCGGATTTCTACAAAAACAGTTCAGAAAAATTACTGTGCTATCCTATAAAAGAAAAACCATACTGTATAAAATCTGTCAAATATTTGTACTTCTGAATGAACTATGCTGGTTTTTTTCCACTTCCTTAAGCGAAATTTTATCAGAATAATGCTTGATAAAACAGCTTGATAAGAACACCAGGTAACTAAAGTTAAGAAAAACAGGCATTAGGTGCATCTAACTTACTTCTTGCTTTTTTGCACTTCGCCCCTTTTCTTTTTCCAAAGCCATTCTGATGTTAAAACACAAAGCTATTTTTAAAAGACAAAGATAAGCAATCTCAGTATGTGATTTTACCTTTTCACTCCCTCCACCTTTCACACTCCTCATATTGAACTTCTTGACCTCTTCTTTTACTTCTTCCATATAAGCATCCAAAGGATCTAACTCTTCATCTTCAACCTCATTGCCTTCTTTTTCTCCTTCTGCAGTCTCCTCTTCATCATCTAATACGAGCAAAAAAGATGGGAATAAAACAGACAGGGAAAGAGAGAAGTCCTCACGCGTGTTAAAGTATTAGTCTACCCAAGTAATTGCAGTCCAGTTTTGTTACTGTATCATTTTTCCTCATATAAATCTCTCCAGTTTTTAATCTCAATTATGTCTTAAACCATTTGAAGCCATGACCAGATTTAGGCTTTGTTATTTTACAGTTTGCATTCTGAAAAGTAATGAAATGCTTTAAAGATAATGTAATAAAAACATTATTAGGAACAAAAGTACTATAATTGTTATAAATTAAAAGTTAGATACCATCATCGTCTTCTAAACTCCATTTTTTCCCCTGTTTCATCTCCTCAATTTCTTTCTTCAGTTCTCCTATGTTTTCCATAGCCTTCTTGCGTTGCTCTTCCCTCCATTTCTCCACTCTTTCCTTTCGTTTTCTCATTTCTTCTTCTAGTTTGTTCTGATCAAAATTCTATGATAAAAACCAACCAAATAGCAAAAATAAATGGCTGCTGGCTTTAGTCTGTGCTTCTTCAAACAACTGTAACTTGTGTGAGCATGCCATACAAGACTGGACATCCACAGACTTACCAGAACAGAAGAAAATGAAAAATACCAACATCAACTGTATCATTTGCAAGTAAGAAATGCAGTTACTATTTTATTTTTCATGACAGTAACTGGTCCATAGTTTTTAAGACAATAACAAACTTCCAGGAAAAAATACTGCAACTCAGACCAGTGAGTTTCAACTCATTTTAGCCATTGATCCATAAAATGTTTGAAATTTTTAAGTGTTACAAGCTTCTACCTCAGTGGCCACAGTATTTGTGGTAGCGTCTTTATCCTTCTCCTCTTCTTTGTCGTCTTTTTTCTTGTCTTTGGAAACTTCCACACCATCTGTCTTTTCTTTAGATCTTGATCTGAAAGGTAAGATCAAAGACTTCTTAGAACATGACAGCTTTTCTCAGGGGGAGGATACAGATGTGCTGGACAGAAACAGAACTATGAACACCCCGTAGAGGTTTATGATTTCAAATACCTTACAAAGCACACTACCTCCCAGACAGTCTTCCCATGCCATGAAAATATTCCCTTTAACTAACAGAAATGGAGAATCTATAGCAATCCACTGATTCACACACTTTGATTCTGCCCTTCTGATGTCTTTAGAGGGGGAAGTTGCTAGTTTCAAGAGGAAGGTAAAGTGATATCTAGTATCTTGCCATGGAATTTTGACCATCCCCCTGAGCATACAGTATTGACTGGCAGAGAACACTGCACTGGAGCACACCCAGTAACTAAAACTTACTATTCTCCACTCATTTACCAGTTGAAAGAAGTTATACTTCGGTGTAATGCCTGTGCTAGAGGGCAGCTGTTCTTTATCAACTTGGGACATGCTGGGACCAAAACGTTACTTATTGATACTGGAACCGAAGCACAAAACGTTCAGAATGAAATTCAGTCTTGAATTTCAAGTTAACTGCTTTTTTTAGCTGCCACAACTTTTTTTTTTTTATTTATTTTACAGAAATGTTCTCACACCAAACTGCATTAGAATCATTAAGCTGTGGGAAAAGGTTACAATACATTCACGTCACATTCTCCTTGTTCTACAAACCCAAGCTTTGCCTGATGATTCCCTCCATGCTACCTATAGTTTTATGATGTTTTGTCATGATCACACTGACTGTAACTGAGAACACAAATACCTGTTTTCAGTTTTCCTGTTCTTGCTTGGACTAGAGGACCGAGACCGTCTGCCTCTACTCCTGCTTCTAGAGCGCCTCCTCTCTCTGCTCCGGGATCTTCTTCTCTCTCGGCTCCTCTCCCTTTCTCTGCTTCTGGAACGTCTGCCGCAGAACAAAATTTTATTTGTTTAGCAATGATCATGGTACAATGTGAGCCTGCTGTTGAGGAACAGGTTATAGAAGGAATCCAATCATCAAGACCGCTAACAGCTTACAAACTCCAGCACCAGCAGCTAGGTCCATTTAGTAAGCAAA
Organism: Bucorvus abyssinicus; assembly: GCA_009769605.1. Taxonomy (NCBI): domain Eukaryota; kingdom Metazoa; phylum Chordata; class Aves; order Bucerotiformes; family Bucorvidae; genus Bucorvus; species Bucorvus abyssinicus. The sequence continues at coordinate 3,304,511 of CM020041.1, read as the reverse complement.
AACATTACACACAGTAAAATCTTATCATGAACAGCAGACTTATTATCATGGACGTATCGTGAACATTCCGATGACAGGCATTTCTACCTGCTTTGACCAGAACTGGTAAGTCCTACCTTTGACGCTTTCTGTCACGTGATCGAGACCTTCTCTTGTCCCTACTGCGCGACCTCTCACGTCTACGTTCTCGATCTCTGCTTCTGGAGCGTCTGTCTTCACGTTTTCCTCTTTTGTCAGATGGAGAACGACTCCTAGAACGGCTACCAGAGCGTCCACGTGATGCAGAGCGCTTCCGATAGTGCCTGCAGCGAAAGAGATGAACATCAGCGCCAAAACCACTTGCAGTTAAAGGACATTTGTCATATTTAGGAGGACAGACCAAAAAGAACTCTCTTAATTTCTTGAACTTTTAAAATGTCTAAACATTTTAATCACCTTGCCAAACAATTAATATACATCTAGTCGTAATGATGCTGAAATTAGAGGGGTCACTTGGTCACATCTTGATTTGGAGTCCTACTATAAGCATGTCATGAGAACACCAGAACTTCAAGAACAATTTCCTTTTTTGAAATCCACTGATTTCCATCAGACACAGGAAGCGACAAAGACTTTGAAGCTACCTCAAAATTTGTTGCTTTTTATATATCATTTTTAACCAGGTAAGGGTTTCCCATGCACCGGAAAAGCTGTCAAACTGCAACTAAAGAAACGCAAACCCCTGAGCATACGCGACACAGCAACGGTCACTACCTTTATCAACAGAAATTCTGTAACATCACCAAAAATCACAACAGAAGCTTTAACAAGTTAACAAGGCTCGAGGGGTGTGTGGTGGTGATGTGCGTCTCTTTCTGCCCTCATCAATGCTCTCTTATCCCAACCACCCTGGGAGAGAGCAGGGCTAGGAATTCTCTAGGAAACTCTTCAGGTGCGTACAGACACAGAGGGACCTCAACTGTGACCATCTCCTCCTTCCCCCAAATCCCAATTTTCAGTCACCACACCAGAATAATGCCCTTGTCTACCCTCCCATAGCCTGGAAACCGCAGACCTGTTATCCCGACAGGCCTGGGAAGCAGGAAGAGGCAGAGCCCCCCAGCTCCTTCCTTCCCCTCCAACTCTGCGACACACACTTGCATTACCACAGTATCGGCACTAAAAATAATATGTTTTATTTCAGCACTTTGATATATTTAGGTACCGTGTACATTTGGAATCGGTACAGCAGCAGCATAACAGCCCTATACTGCCTGGCAGCAGTACAACTGAATGCCAAGAACATCTGTCAGTGCTAGATATTCTTTTTTATATCTAATTTCTTTTCCATCTCTGTCACAAAAAGCCACAGGATCTGCTCCATGCTTCCCCTCTTTCTAATCTTTTAGTTTGAGGAAACTAAAGGTTTTTAAATCTTTTTAGTTTTCCTCTACAGTCTGCAGTAAAGCCGAGTAAGTGATTTCAGGTTTCAAAAGCCCCAATCTGATGAACGGTTCTTTACAGCAACTCTAGCCCATTCAGCCTGTCCCACCCCACCCACCATTCACTCTCACCCTCTTACCATCTATTCACATCTAAAACTTTTTGTAGAGATTAAACCAGAAAATTGTTACAAGTTTAAACACACTTTTTACATTATTTTTAGCCCAAACAGAAAAAACCTAATCGTTATCAGAACAGAAGCCGTATGTGATAGGGAAGGGGTCCTGCTAGCTGAGTGGCAGCAGGCTGGCATGCAGCTCCCCGGAGGTTTTGCAGCCTGAGCCTCTAACGGTGTCCTGCTGGCAACAACTGCTGCCCAAGCTAGTTTGAAACTAATTTACACGCATCTATGGGAGCACCCAGCTCTTCACTGAATCACTAATTTGAACCCCAGGCAGTTGTTAAAATTCCAGCTCATCTGTCTCTCTCAGTATAAATCTCAGTTATGGATCTAAGAAGCTGTTATACTGCAGGGACGACTGTGTGTGGGGACTACTGGGTCGCAGTTTTACTGTTAAAATCTGACAGTTAGATTAAACTAGGAGACAGAGACATATGCCACAACAGCACTTGTAAATTAAGGAGTTGGTTTAAAGCCTGAGAGGTGTGAGTGGCTCCGCCAGCACAGGCTTGACCCGAAACACCCAAAGAACATGACCACGTTACTAATGAGTTGGTTGCAACACCTAAGCAGGTGTTTATACCAGTTGCGAGAGGCCAAACCATATGGGATCCTGCATAAGCTTAAAAAGAACAAGTAAAAACGTCTAATCGAGGTAAAAAAGCCCACCCGCCTAATGCTGCCACTGCTATTATTTCAAAACACGCCGGCCAAGGCCGGAAGGGCTCAGAGAGGCTCGGGGGTTCGTGCCTGTTAGCCACGGCACCTCGGATCCAAAGCCACGCACGCAATCAGGCGCCGGTACCCCGCGACTCCCCTGGCAGAGCCCGGCCGCGCCTCCGAGCCCAGATAAACGGCCACGACCCGCGGCCGGCTCCTCGGCGCGGTGGAGGGGCAGCGGGCAGCTCCCGGGGGAGCGCCGACCCTCTTCGCAGCGCCTCGGCCGCGCCGCCCGCCAGGGCCCTGCAGCCCGGCCCGCAGCCCCGAGCCACCCAGCCCTGCCCTCAGAGCCAGCTCCTCACTCCCGCGCCGCGCCCGGGCCCGGGGCCTGCCGTGGCGGCCCACTGCGGCCCTCAGCGTGCCCGCCGCCGCCCTTTGTTCCCCGCTACGCAGCCACCCGCACCGCGGCGCCGCTGGAGGGAACCGCGAACTCCGGAGCGGGCCAGGCTGGCCGTGGCGGCGGCAGGACGCCCGCTGTCCTCACCTGGACTCCCGGCCCATGGCGGCGGCAGCTGCGCGGTCCCTGCGCTAGACGGTGGCGGCCATTCCGCGCCCCAGCGCCCGGGACAACGAGAGGCGCGGCGGGAAGGTGCCGCCCCCGCTTCCTGCCCGACGCCCGCTGTGGCGTCCCCTGGCGGCCGGAGGGCGCAACGCCGGAGCGGGAGCAGCAAAACGGGCAGAGCCAGCAAAATGGGCAAAGTCCCCAAAAGGGGCAGAGCCCCCAAAAGGGGTAAAGACCCCGCTCATCGCAACTGTCCTTGCAGCCCAGCCCAGGCGGGATGCCCGGTGCCAGGTGCCTGCTGTGCACCACAAGCCTCTTCCCGAGCCAGGACAAACCACTAAGGAGGGGGGTAACAATTAAACTTTTAATAGAAAACAATCAGTCGGGCAATAAACATTAAAGAGGATTATGCACATGAACAGAGGCAAGTCAAAAATGGAATAAAAGGGATTAATTTCTTGACCAAAGGTCTCCTGGCACCATGCAGATGCTAGCACACAGTATTTTTGCCATTTATTTGTATTATGTTTGGCATATAAAGAGCCAGAACAAGTGTAACTTTTGAGCAAACTCATTATTTATGTGTCTCAAACTTAATTTAAATGACACCCATTTCAATTTGCTGAAATTGTCTAATATAAACAAATATAAAGCTTCTGAATAAATATTGGTGCTAATAGACCAAAGTCAGAATTTTCTGCAGCCCAGCCTTGGACACCTGTACCATGACACTCACTGTAAAATAATCAGTAAAAACCAGGAAAATTGTCAAATCAAACCATAAGCTTCTTGTTTTAATGCCACAGACAAACACGTATCTGACTCAGGAGGCAGAAAGGCAGCACTCAGATTATAGCAGGAAGCTCTAACAGAAAAGTTTAAGCAGCAACAGGGCAATTTAAAGAGGCATAATCAAACACTTAGGCTCCCTAAAAACATTTCTGCAGACAAATGCCAAGATAAACGTTTCTTTACACTAAAAAAGGCATTGGCCTGGACCACCTGGAAGTCCAGATGCTAACAGAAAACTGCAAGTTGAAAATATCACCACATTTAGCTTCAATAGAACTTCTCACAGATGATCAGTGTTTACACCGACTGTTTGGAATGACACCTCCTTCCTCTTGCTGTGCAAAAGTCGTATGAGATGGCGATCAAGGGCATTCCCTAACTTGCTACTTCACCCAGCGACAGGATCCATCAGTACTTGTCTTCTCACCCGTGTGGGTGGACAGCACGGAAAAAACACAAAATTCTCCCTTTGTAAATAGAATCACAGACTGGTTTGGGTTAAAGGGACCTTAAACCTCATCCAGTCCAACCCCCTGCAGCAAGCAAGGACATATGCAACTAGAGCAGGTTGCTCAGTGCCTCAAGGTCCAACCTGACCTGGAATGGTTCCAGGGATGGGGCTTCTCTCACCTCTCTGGGCATTTCATGTAGGAGTTAACCCAAAGCCCTATTTTTTATTTCAGCCTCACTTGTAGTGCAGAGGATGTGACCAGGAATGGCCACTGTGATTTCACTGGGGCAATTCCAGAAACACACCAAAAGAATTAAACAGCTCTGCCGAATCAAAGACTCGCACTGCTGGGTGGTGGTTTCACAGCAGGAGCAGGACTCCTCACAGTAAAAATCCTGTTTACATGTGAATGTCTGGTAACAAGCACACTGCAGAAATTAACGTCATATTAAAGGCTGTCTTACTCAATCCTGCAACAGGCTGGAAAAAAACAGTAGTTCCCGTATCAGTTTTACAGGTACCAGAGCAAACACGTGACACTGCAGGGTGGTTGCCGACACTCATGACTTTCCCTTCACGAGATGAACTGTTAAAACAATGAAAAGGCAGCGGAATGAAAGCACGTGTCTGAGCTACACTAGGATCGGGCTGCTGGAAACTCACAGGCAGGTGAGGGCAACAGTCTTGGTTCTTCCTACTTTTTGATCAATGAAGTTTGTAAAAACCAGGAGTTTTGTTGTTGTGGGTTTTGCTGGTTTCCACTATAATCGTCAAATGAAATGACTCACAATCACAATGTGTAGCAAGGCAAAGATCAGGACAACAGCATGGCAGGTTTCACCGGCATTCTCCAGAAGCAGCTACTTGGCTCAACATTCTGAATTAGAGTAACAGAGTACAGGGATTGCTTTTACTTAGAGCTTCCTTAGAAAAATGGCAACACCACAGAACAAGCAGTTCCTGTTAGCTACAGTCATACTGGATAGATAGAGATGGTTCTGCTGAAGGGAATTCTCTTTGTTCTCACTGAAAAGAACAAAGTAAATGTTTACGAAGGAGGCTCAGAAGGCGTCATCTAACTAAAGCAAACAAATCATCCACTGACACTTGTATCCTGTTCACCACATCTGTCACAGGCAGACACAGGATTTGGATAAACTGAACCAATACAACTGGCAGCCTGGGGCCCTGCTCTTCCTTTACCAACATGACTGAATTTAAGGCTCCTTCAAGCATTCGACCAAGTAAGAATTTTAATGAATTTGAAACCTGTCTGCACAGTCAGACGTTAAAGGAATACAGTCCAGAAAGCTTCAGTGTAACTACAACGTTGAGTTCTACAGCCATCAGGGAACTTCAGAACTGAAAAACAGAGTGAGTTCATGGCAGAAGATAAAAGTAAAGAAATAGACACAGAGGTCTGTGAAAACATCTCCCATTTTGCTGTAGGTGTCCATGGAGCGACTGATCACTTCTGCAGGGATTCCAGACAGTAAAAGAGCAGCAGTTAGCACTGTCGTTTTCACCTTCTTCTCACACTAAAAGAAAAACAAACACTGTCAGGTTAGTTACAGTCCAGTTCTGCTTTACATGTCACAGCTGTTGTGCCAGTTTTCACACACAGCTGGACACATCCCAAATCTACCAGGGAGGAGCAGGTTAGGGCTGATTCTCTCCAGACACCTCCAGGATTCACCACGCTAATCTGAGCTACAGATTCATGCTGTGACACCTCCACTGGAGCCCAGTGAGAGACTGGTTAGCAGCAGGTAAAACTCCTCACAGATATTGTGCCTACTTCACACTAGCACTCCAGGCAGGCCGTAAAGTGGCACCTTCTGCGTGAGTGGGCAGAGTCCCAGAGGAGGGTAACCTGGCTGTGAGAAGCCAAGCCAGGCATGTCTGCTGGCTGAACAGGATTAATCTCATCACACTACTTGGCAACAAATACTGTTACTGTTCTAACACAGAAAAATTATTTAGAATTGGAAACCAACTGTTTCTATTTTCGTATGACTCTGTTTGGCAATTTTATCCTCTGAACTCAGAAATGCCCAAAAGCCCTTTTGAAAGCTGTTCTCCTGTCCTTTAGATGAGGAATTCCAAGGTGCAAAGTCTGACAGGCAAGAAAAGGTGACAGTGACTGAAAATTTTGGTAATTTGATGACACTTGCGGCATATCTTAATTTAATCCAATCTAGTTAAACTAAGGTTTCAAGACATTTTCTAAGTTTCATGACAGAAAAATTAAGGATAAAAGCATATTGACCTCATCTAAGTGCAGTAAAAGCAAGTTGTGGAAAGGAACCACCTCTTTAAATCCTGAAACTGAGTTTTAAAGACAGCAGAAACAAGATCAAAAAGATCCAGCAGATGACGCAGTCCCAGTCTAAGGCTAATTCTACTGTTTTGTGTTGTGACTATTACGAAGTTTAGTTTACAATGATATACTTAGCTACTGCTGATTCATTCTGCTTTTCTCCAGGTCATCTATCATTCCCTTTAAAACGCAAATTTTCCCTTTCGGGTATGGATTGAGTGTCCTTCAATCCTGCTTTACAATGAAGGCCTGACAAAATCATCAACCAACCAAACATTTCAGCAAAATTAACTGGTGTAAATATATAAAGCAAATGATACAGCAAGTCTCACACACAAATAAATGTCTCATTTCGCGCTGATCATTTCAAACTGACACTAGCAATGGAATGCAGAGCCCTTAAAACCCAAGCACCGTCTCATTGTTTAATTTCATCCAGGTATCACATGCAAAACAGCTGCTGACACAGCAGGAGACCAAGGAAAAGCTTCCTAAAGACATCAAAGAACTACCTAGCTTTCCTGGTCAGATGCTTTTGATTAGGCTACAGCTAAAAAAGTTGCTAGCCCACCTTTTCACAGCAACTCTAAAAAAGATTTGGACTAGATTAAAGACTAGGATGAACTATCAGCATTTGGTAACTCTCAATTCTACAGTTTAAAACAAGGGAAGAATACTTCACGTGCATTGGTCCTAAAACAATACAAAGTACAAGTTTAAATTTAAAACATTTCAAATTAATCTAATTCTGAAAAAAAAAAGTATTTTACCTTTGGAAAGTACTTGGACAGTCCCATGTAAGCAAGTTGCAGAGTAAGAAATGGTGCAAATATTGACTGAAGGAACAGAAAAGAATACATGAAAATTAACAGCTGAGAAAATACAGAAATTTAATGCTTCCAAGTCATAAAAGATAAAGTAAGTAAAAAAATATGTGGAGAACAGCAATAGTATTATTGCAGACTACAAACCTAAGCTAAGTAACATGTCAAAAGTAAGGTTCTGACTTATTTTCTTCAAGCCTAAACCCCTGAAATCGCAGAATTGTCCAGCAGTGTGTAGAAACAAGCAGTGTTCCAGGAGGTGGCAGCCCGTACCAGCCACGCATCTCAGTGCCATGAATTGATACATGGGTAGGATCTACTTATCTTGGGACAATTACTGTGGTTCTCACTTTATTCTTCTTTTGTAGACTCCAAACCAGAAGAGCAGTTAACTCGTGCTCACAAAGATGGGAATAAACTTGCAGGGGCCTTAAGCTGCAACAAGTATTGCAGCCCTTCTGCCCCTCAAACTCTCGGGACCGAATGTGTGCTGCTCTCGGCTGTTACACAGTGGCTGTTAAGACAACACCAATTCATCTCAAAGAATTTAGACATTTTTTTAGGTTTTACACAGTTGTTGGAAATGTAAAGAGGGCCTGGAGTTCCAACTCGGACACTCCTGATAGGCTTCAGCCCCAGATAAAGGGTGTTTCACGGTAAGTTTGCAGAGAACTAGCAGAACGGAATAGGATGGTTTGTTTCCCTGAACTCACCAGGTACTTGCACACAAAAGCCCTGACTGCAATGGCGAGCAGAGCACATCCCACCAATCTAAAAATGCGGAAAGAGTCGAACTCCTCCACTGCATTCCCATTCTCTTGGCTTGGCTTCTCACTCATCAGCTGGTTCCTCAGCTTCAGAGCTTCATCGAATCTGGATAAGTACTGCTCTAATCCGTGTCGGGGTGGCCGCGGGCTGGCTTCAGAGGGCAGATCCCCTCTGCTACGGTGGCGGAGCTCACTTGTGCCCTCATTGACAAGCTCTGGAGTTTTACTGAACAAGTCCTTATCCCCTTTGAGGTCTACCATGCCGCCTGCATGGTCAGCGGAGCCTGCTATGGTACAGACAGAATCACCCAGCACAATTCGCTTGGAAACAGAAGGAATGGGAAGGGAGTTTGATTTATCTTGTTCATGCTGAAGCTTTGATTCTGTGTGACTTTCATCATCTAAAGAAGAGAAACAAAAATACAGAGTTATGCACACCAAGTACATGGAACAACACTTTAGCCACACTGGATTGGGGTCTTGGGTTGATGTCTCCACTTCCAAAGAGAAAGGACAGTTTTAGGATTAATAAATGTGCTAGTAGTTAATGACAAAGCCATTTGACCTAAGTACAAACAATCCCATTTTAAAAGGAAATGGGCTTAGCTGGTAACAACCTGCTTGTCTATCAAAGGAAAGGTTTACGCTCAGGTTATAATACAAATGACAAGGAAAAGAGCACAGCATGAACCAGGCTGAAAACACTCATCAGCTTCAAGAAAATTCTGTATTTACAGAAAGTGAATCACACAGAAGAAGCATGAAAGACTGACAAATGAGCAGACAACAGGAGCAGTGTGCTTTGACTTGTTCTCTACTGCCAGAGGCAAAACAGTGTTAACCTGCTCTATATTAAACCTGATGATCCCCTCTTACACCCAAAGAGGAGATGCCACAGAACACACACCAAACTGAAAGGCAGGTAGAACAGGTCTGGTCCTACCAGAGAGTAAGAACCAACGCTTAAAGAGTATTTTTCAGTATTCAAGCACACTGAGTTAGGGCTAACAGGCATTCTTGTCAACTGAGATCTGAGAACTCTTCCCTAACAAGACAGTCGGCCTCCTCGAAGTATGTACACAAACATAAATGACCTACCTATGAATCTGCAAGAAAATTCTGCATGCCAAGCAGAAACATCGAAATGGTTCTTATCCAAATGCAAGACAAATTTGATAAAAAAAACACAGCTGTGAAGGCAAGCAGTTACCGAATGAAAACGGGCGGGGTGGGGGCTTATCTTTTCTTCAACTGAGAAAAACTACTTGAAGTGAACTGACAGCTTCTCTGCTCGCCATATAAGAGCAGTAACAGGCCCAAGACCCGATCTCGGCTCATTTCTGATCACACACGTATTTTATCCGCGGGTCTGTCGAGGTCCAGCGAAGGTCGCGCTGCACTTAAAGCATCACTGAATGGGAAAATCGCACAGAGGGGCCCAACAACAACCACTCTTGACCCCTGAGGAGACTGTGGGGAGCCGTTACGGCAGGAGGAGGCCGCGGCCGGCCCTTATCGCCAGCCCCACGGCCGGGAGCCCACACACCACCGCCGCAGACACGCCGCCACCCGCCACGGGGCTCACCCTTGCCCGCCGCGGGCCGGTGGAAGCCCATGATGCGGTTGATCCGCTCCTCCGAGTTCATCAACAGCTTCCTCCGCCGCAGCTCGGCTCGGCGCTGGGAGGCCGAGAGGCCGGCGGGGGCCCCCGGGGGCGCCGCTGCCGCCGCCCCGCCGCCGTCCTCCATCCCCGGCAGGAAAGGCCGCGGCGTTCCCTCAGCGCCGCACAATGGGGCCGCGCCGCCTCAGTGCGCAGGCGCCAGCATTGCCCGCCCCAAGCCGCTGAAGCAAGCGCCGCCATCTCATATAAGGGCAAGACACCAAGGACACGCGCGGGGAAAGCCCCTTGCGCGCAGTGCTCTCTGACGGTAGGGCCCTCACTAAAGATGGCCGCTCCGGCATCGGAAGTGACTTCACGGCGATGGTGTCAGCGCAGAAAAGGGGCGGGAAGAGAGAGAGCGGGTGATGGCTGCAGGGCGGTGCCGGCGAGACCTGACTGGCAGCTGCAGCCAGGGTAAGGGGTTTTGCATACCTGGAGGAAAAGCAAACCAGCCGTGACGTGACTTCACGCTCTGAGGGTTAGTGGTGACCAGCTCCGTCCTTAGTTAGCTTAAAATTCTGGTTTCAGTCAACGCAGCAAATCCACCTTGGGTTCGGTGAGAAAAATCTGCTTCACAGTGCAAAATAAAACCCAGTACAGGATGGTATTAGGTACTGGATTAGTGGATCTACCCTGGATCCATCTACTACTGAATTACTGGATCTACCCTGTGAGGGTGGTGAGGCACTGGCCCAGGTTGCCCAGAGAGGCTGTGGATGCCCCATCCCTGGAAGGGTTCAAGGCCAGGTTGTATGGGGCTGTGAGCGACCTGCTCTTGTGGAAGGTGTCCCTGCCCATGGCAGGGGCTTGGAACTGATTATCTTCAAGGTCCCTTCTAACCCAAACCATTCTTTGGTTCTATGGTAACATTTTCGTTACAATACAGAGAGATGAAAGCCGTGTTCTATACAGAAACTTGAAGTATTATAAAGTATTAGAATAAGTGAATGTTCTTTTTCTAACCAAAGTAGTATTTACATAACGCTGTAACTAGAAAAAATAGCTGAAATTTTGATCATAGAAAAGCAGCAGAACATCAGATGTATTCACAAGGTTAAATAACAGAGCTGTTGAATTTCCAGCACACGATGTTTAAAACTCAATGCTCAAGCCCTCTTTGGGCAGACAGAGGAGGAGCAGTGTCAGGCTTTGAGATTTTCTGTTGGAAAAGCTTTGAGTGCTGCTGCGATTGGATTTGGGACTTTGGTTTGTCATCTGGGCACACTCCAAAGGCAGGAACAGACTGTGCTGTTTATTGGAGCAAACAGACATTTTTATGTGTACATGAAAGGGATCTCAACGTAGGGAGATACCTTCTAGGGGACAGGTAGGCAGCGCAGGTCAGCTCCCCAGAGTATATTCCCAGTGGAGAGCCACTGCACTGCTGTTAATATAGTGAGAGATTGACTTTGTGTACTAAGGAAACATACAAGGACCTCACAAGGATTCCAGAATTACTGTAACATAAAACAGGGAACGTCTTTGGTTCTAGCAAGATACAGCTGGCATATTATTCATATTTATGTACAATAAAAAGCCCACCACACCTCTACTCGCGTGACAGGGTGGTAAAACTGGGCCACACTATTCCTCCCTTAGCTGAACATTCCCATAGCTGACACAGAGCAGAAGTACCCGAAGCCAAACCAAAGAAAGACAGGGATGCAGATACTCTCCATCAATACTTCAAACTAATTACCTTCAATATCCGTGGCACTGAACAACTTGCACTCCTTAACTCAGAGTCTGCATCCCAGGCATTTCAGTCAGGAGGAGGACTCAGCTTCAGGATCCTGTCCATGGAGTTCCACAGACCAGCACTAGAACAGCCACCTGCCGAACGCTGAGCTGCTGCCGGACCGGTGAAATTCAGCAGCAGGACAGATGGTTACATGCACTGGGGAAAAACTTTGTGCTGACAAGTCCAATTAATATTTCTATAGTACTAAACAACTTAGAGAATGATAGAATTCTGTGTTAAATACAGAAGTTCAAGTGCCATTAACTTATGTATGAGGAACCAGAGCAGCAGTGATGAAAACCCATGAAAAACTTGGCAAGCGTAAGATGGAATGGCTTTTACAGAAAGGTGTTGAAGGACTGGGATGTTAAATGAAGATACAGGATTACCTACAGTAAAATTGATCCCCATCTTGGCAACGCTGCTGAAGGCTAAACTCCAACCATCAATGTCACCTGGCCCTGGAGAGCACCACACAGCTTACTGGGAGAACAGACTCCAAGGTAGGACTGAGTAACAATGCTTGCTGACAGATGGAGGGACAAAAAAAAATGCCAGCAACAGAAGAAAAGGTTGAGTCAGCCAGAACTAATATTCTCAAATTCCCCTCTCAGTTTGTATCACCTAAATAGTACATTTTAGCTAAAAGTAGAATTCATCACTTGTTGGTACATGATTTTTATCTCGATTGATCAAATGCGTTATTCTATTTTTACTTATAAGAAAGGACTGATGGACTTGTATGAGTTCTTTCAATTAATTTTATTGAGTAGCCAAATCTGATAAATTAGCACAGATAAAATAAGCATTTGCATGTGTTACAAATGACTTTTTACAGGAATAAAACAGTGAAAATTACAAACTGTAAAAAGGAGGACAAGTAAATCCTGTCTTGGATTCAGAAGGGGGAAGATTTGTAACTTCATACTGAAGATAAAATGTTTGAGTTCAGAAAACAAAGATTTAATATTACAATATTATACACTACTTTACAAAATTAAATTTACTATAAGGATTACATCCATAATAGTAAACAGAACCTTAAAAATCACATTTAATGGTCCCTTACTTAACAGCCATTCTGCATCTTTGATTAAATTCTGTTAAGAAATTAATTCTAAATAAAAGTGAATCACTCTAGTTATTGCAACACAGTCTATGTGGACTTAGACTCAAATATATTAAATTAAAAACGATAATGAAAGCAAAGTAAAATGGATGGTAACAATGTTGGCTGAACACTAATGTGTCAAATACAGAAATAGTTTAAAAAAAAAGTTTTCAACTAGAAAACTAAGAGTACATTTGCAGTGGTGCTGAGGTCTGTAAGTATCAGAGCCACTCTTGCCTGTCTTTGCAGTTCACCTTCAGCGTCCTCATTTTTCAGTTGTAGGTGAAAAGGACACATCACAGGTAGTCTGTGTGTTTCTCTGTCCTGTATTGCCTTTTCAAGGTGGACCAGCACTTCCCCACCGCGGGGGAACAAACTAACAATGGTCCATCCAGAATTTCCTCCAAAGCAAAGAGAACTCCACGAGGGCTCATCTGATTCTTGTTTACCATGTTTTGCTCTGCAAAACTTAGGGACTCTAATTCAAAGTTGTTAATTGCCACAAAGACTGACATCTTTAGCCATTAGTCTGGCATACATAAAGCAACAGAGCCACCTCTACTTAAGTTTTTAAAAAAATAAGGGATATAAGTAGCAAAATACAGTCATAGAAACAGCCTGTGGGTGGGCTGTTAGTTGCAAGGATGATTTTCAACATCTGAGTGATAATATACCCAAAACACAAGTTTTAAGTCCTATCCTATGCAAGTGCATAGCTTCTGTTTGTGATTTAAATGAAGAAACCCCTTTCCCCCAGGAAAAAAAAAAAAAAAAATCAGACTGTCAAAACTTAAAAAACCTCTTCACTATCACTAGAATCTGTGCAATTCTCTGAAAAGCTGTTCAAGTAAATACACCCTGTTTGCTACCGAGACAGCAGACAGGGAGGCTTGAATTGGTTCTGTAATAGTCTTTTCATGCTCTTTTAGATATTGTTCTCAACTTTAGCTTCTTGTGCTCAAACGACAAGAACAATTTCCCCCAGGAAACTCCTCCCCTCGAATAAGGCAACTCCTGACAATCATGTGCAGCTACAGCCTGAAACGGTACCGAGTGATCACCCTACGCTGTCCTCCACAGTTGGATCGCCAAGTGTAATTAACTCCCCCAAGCACAGTATGTGTTTGACCACTGCTGGGTGTTTCACCTGTTGGAGTTACTTGCCCCAGGAAGTAGGTTTTGCAAGACCAAGATTTTTCCACATGAAACACTTCCAGGGATACAGTAACTTAAATTCGCTTTGTGTTGGTAGCTATCACCGATAGCTTGGTCTCCAAAAGAGAACAATTATCAATACACTTTTATAGAATGATTTAAATGGTTTTGTATACAAATTCTTGCTTCAAGGCCAATGGCAACATCCACCTGTAGCTCTGGCAGGGATCTGACAGTGTATTTAAAGCTTTTATTTGGTGCACACCAGCTTTGGGCCTAGGCTCATTACACAGCTGCAGTAAAAAAAGTGGGTTTGAAGACTTCAGGCGTGTCTCAAACCATAAACAAATCTTCAGACAATAATATTTTTGTCTTTGGAAAAATAATTTCCCATTTTATCATCAGGGTATTCGATGTTGTCTCAAAACACTAGGTTGGAAGTGCTGTCATACAAATGCACTTCAGAAACACTCTAGATTTTAGGGACCAAACATTCAGTTTGTGTAAACAGAAGCCAGAAGTCTACTAAACATAAACCAAAATATTGGAGATAACCTTCCTTGCCCTTCCCCTCCCACACCATTTGCAAACTGAAGTTAAAACTATTCCTCTTACTGAAGAAAAAACAAAGCTTGACATCTACCTCAGGCAACTTCTGCTGCTGGCTCTGCCACTGCCTCCGTCAAGTGTCTCTCATGCAGGGTCTGCTCCAACCCACTGTTTTTTAATTACAATACTGACTTATTAAAAGCTTTATCAGAAAGCTTTACCCCTCCTGTCCGGGTCCAGCTTACCTTTTGTCCCATCAGCCACAATCCAGTTCAAGCACTGCAATCTACGTGTCACACAGATTTGTTCGGTCACAATGAACACTGGTTTCATTGCTACTTTAAGCATTAAGTTGAACACTGAGATGCTCTTTCTGTAATCACTGGATACACTCAGAAAGAATTTCCCTGCAAACCATGATCAGTATTGTGAGGTTTTATATCTAGCAGCAAAAAAAAAAAAAAAAGCAAAGAGTTACAGAAATATACATTTTGAACAACAAAGAACTCTTTATTTTACAAAATGTATTTCACCTTTTCAGTATTGCCTTGTAAATGTACTTCATGCTGCAACTACTTACAGTAAAAACATGATTGGCAGCAAATTAAAGGTGCTCAACCAGTTCCAACAGTTTGATTTTTTTTTTCTTTTTAGGTACAATACTATGTAGTTGCACATTGATTCTCAGATGTGGTCCTTTATTTGCTTTAGTTCGTTGAAATCACAGTGAGAACTTCTCATCAACTGCCTCAGGCCACAGATTTAATGAAGATATTACAAGCACAATCGTTCTTTACTGCAAAAACCTTTCCTTAAAGAAGTGAGCCAAAGGCTGGTGTTTCATTTATTCACTTGCTGCTGTATATGAAGGAGGAATTCATAGTATGATAAGGCTGATTCTGTTCTGTCTTCAATCATATTTTGCAGAAAACTTGATTTCAATGGACTGTCGTCCCTTAAAAATGAAAATAGAAGTGTTTGAGTGAAATAAACATTCAGTGCAGTGCATTAATAAAATTACAGGTCAAGTGATAAGATGTTTCAAGAGCTTAAAGACATATGAAAAGAGAATCTCAATAGTCCTTGTGATTAATCCTAACAAGGGCACTTATCAGCATGTACTTCATTTATCTGGCATTAACTAAAGATTGTTCTGTGACATTGAGTCTTTTTTAGTCTGTGGAAATTCTAATTGGAGACAACTCATACCAAGCCACATCCACTGTCAGATCTGTTTGGCACAGCACGCGCCCTTGTTAACACTGCCAGTAAAAACGTTCAGGGTATGATATCCAAATATGGCTTGTTAAGTGGTCCTAAAGAAGCACGAAGACATTAAAACCCACTTACTTTATTATATATAATATAGGAAAGAAGGGTCTCTGTTCTCTCAGCCAAGAAATGAAAGCTGTTGTTCTGATGGATTCTGCGGTTTCAAGTTCTGGGAGATGTGTCTAAGAGGCAAAGGGTGTCATTAATACATGAGATTTTGCAGAAAGCAGTAAAAGCAACACCTCAAAAAGCCCAACTCTTATTGTAATCAGGTATAAAGGAAACCCAGGGAGATACCTTTTGTGATGTATAGTTTTAGTCTAGTCTCCTTTGAAAGGGCTTGAAACCATCAAGCACACTACACTGGTACCAGCGGTTGGTTGTCAGAATGGTGATGGTGGAGCTGTGGTCAGTACCTGTTTTACTCCAGAAACTGAAGGATTTCCCGCTGCCCCCCTGCGCTTACTACTCACAAGTATTCTCAGCCTGCTCCCTCAGTTCTGAGAAACTTTATCAATGCCAGCCTCTTCTGACTGGGCTTTCATGGGGAGATCTGTAAAGTTTTAGCCTGAAGCAACTCTTAAGAGAAGTAACAGAAATTATTTCTATCCCCAAATCCAGATTTATAGCGAGTAATAACTAGAGGTATTTTAGTTCTTGTGAAAATACCATTCTGACAGCACTCTACGACCTGGGTACAGCAAAGGAAGCACATACCATGTTCTGCGGGATTGAGCCGTAATTGGGAACTCCAAGGACTTGGCTGATAAAGCTCTGCCCACAATTCTTCCCAATCCACAGAAACATTACCTGAAAGATACCCAGCGGTGACAACATGAACCCAAGAAAATCCCACATCCCAGCAGTTGCCTACACATTTTGAGTCCTCGGAAAGAGTGCGTTGAGAACATGGGGATACTTTTAAAAATCATTGCCCCCACCAGCACACACTTACGGAGCCAGCATCCATAAGGTAAGCACCATCCCTGCTCAACTTCTCCACGGACAGCTGGAGGATGGGTGGCTGAGGTATAGTTCTGTCATTTATGTTCAGAGCCCCCTGAAGGAAAAATCAAAGAGAAAAACAGCAGCTCACATCTTGATGCATTGCAACAGCGACAAGAACAGAAGGTTAGGTACGGATAGGATGTATTACACTGAGTGAAGCCGGCCCCTTTTTCTCATAGTTCAGGTCATACTTGAAGTGCATAATTTACTAATAAATCTTGTTTTAATTAGAGAGGGTGTACTTCATCAACTCAATCTTAATTAGTTCTAGAACTGGAATATCAGATTTGTTATGTACAAAAGATGTTATTTCTAAAATTATTCAAGCTCCTACATAAACATTCTCTCACTGGTCACTTTGATATTTTAACATAAAGGAAGCCACAGAGGGATAGAAAGCTAAAGCATATGTTATACTGTCTTTATGTACATGTGATTTACTGTGCAAGATAATGACACAGGGCAAAAAGTGAAACAACGTTAGAAAAAACCTTCCCCATCCATCCATCCACAGCCAGAGCACAGCTTCTCCCTAGAATTCATCAATCCTGCCCCAAATAACGAATTAATAAATGGCAGAAGGGGAAACAGCACATTTTAGCTACACAGCTTTAACCTGGAAAACTTAGGGGATTTTTAACGCCAATTTGTTTTCACATCATACAAATCTTTGGGATCAAACCGACCCTGCAGCAATGCAAACACTCACCTCATCCGTGAGGTTATCGACTCTGTACAGACTGGGATGCGTCATCAGCATGAGGTAAACGAGGGGCTGGTTCTTCACTTGACACATGGTAAAAATGCGTTCATCCAAACGCGTGCTCGTCCCAGTTTGAAAGGCTTTCTGCAAACAAGCAGGCATTTAACTGGACTGTGAGATAAGCTGAATTTAGCACACCATCGCCTGTTTATTTCTAGCTCACTTAAGTCCTAGAGAGGAGCCATAAGTTTTTTCTCACAGTATGGTATTTTACCACTTCCTAGCGAGTGCTGTGGCTGAGACGAAAGCACCTTGAAGTATGTCTCCTCTAACATACACCTCAAAAATGCTATCTGACATAATTTGAAAGAATAAATATTGGAGCAGTTTTCAGGCTTCAATGCACAGAATCTTTGGTAAATCTGGGTTTACCATAAAGATACAGTTCTGCCTTGATGGAAGCAAAAAACCCCCCGCTATGACTGAAACAAGGGCTTGCTCCTCCCACTTGCCAGGTCAAATGCTTACAAAGTCTTCTACATGAAAAGCTCCCAAGTCAGTGTGAACATGCTAAACCACATGCCGGTTGATTCCTTATCAAGAGGTATGAATCAGAAGATTCTCTCTACAACAGAAAGCCAGCTTGTCCAACACTGAATGTGACTTCTGCTGTCAGTTCAGGGAAATCCAATCACAAAATACTTACGTGGAGCAAATATTGTGAAATGCATTCGATCTTTTACAAGAACAGCAGGCAGCCACCTCCTTGCTGGCTGGCAAGCTCTGCTTTAACCCACACTGAGCCGCTGTGTGCATCGACACTTCCAGAAACGCACAAAAATCAGGCTCCTGAAAAAACATTCTACCAGTACCCTCCACATTGTCTACACTAGTCAACGTCTTCACTATTTTCCTATGGCCTTGCTTAAAACATTTATACTTTTGTTTTTATACACATCTCTAAACTCCCGCTTCTCAACTAGATCATTCTCCACAGTGACATTTCTAAACTTTTCTTCTACCCCTGTTGCTCTGCTCTGCAGGCAAGAGCAGAAAGCCCATCCGTTATTGCCCTGATACATTTGCTCCATACAATTCTCCAAATCCCTCTGTTTTTCGTAACATAACAGACTCCAAGCTAAAACCACATATTCACCACCTGTAACATCATGTTATCTACCCAGGCCCGACAAACAATTAAATAGGCTTTATTCTACGTTTATCTCTCAAATCATCATATTCAGGGGTGCAGAACTGGAACTGTTATCCTAATGTCTGTGCAAGAAAGACTGTTGTCAAACCTGTGAAGCATCTCAGTACTCTAATGGCAAATTGTGGGAAGGCTGCTTTTATTAAACAAGCTAAATCAAGCAACTTCTCCGTTTTGAGTCCTACAAAAATACCCACAGTGAAGATACACGCTATTTTGTACGTCAAAGAAACGTCCTTTTACTGTGGGTTGACATACCGAGCAGACAATCACCCTCTTGCAGGGCTTCCTTAGAACTCTTACCTGTTTCAAGAGTGCCAGGACATAAAGCGGGAAGAGCCGCAGTGAGTGGGGAGCCATTAGCCCAGGCTGCTGAATGCTTAGGACTGATACACGGTAAGCAGATAGAGAATCTATCACTGCGTTGACCAAGGCATCCCGAGCATCGCTCAAGGTAGCAGAAACAGATCGGTCCACAGCTAAAAATAGAGTACAGAGCTCAAATAAGGGGCTTCTCCTCCCTTGGCAGGAATACAGTCACACATGTTAACTTTTCTCTTTTCAACATATATTTCCATGCATCTTAATAAGCTTTTACTACACTATAGAGGAAGTCAAGACAAGTGATTCAAGACAAAAAAGCCAAAGGTCCATGATGATGCACTAGATGAAGTCCCGGTGACTACATACTGCTATACTGATACTTCAACCTAAGCCAAGCATTAAAAAAAACCTCTTAGGTTTAGAAAACACTCCTAGGAAAGAGAGAATCTTTTCTTCTGCTGTTACTTCCCAGAGGATTACTGCCCAGAGCTTTAGGAATGCCATCACCCCTGTCCAAACAAGCTCTCCTCATGCTCACCCATGTTGGCTAAGAGCCCAGTGATGGCTTGTACGTCTGCCCCCAGGTAGACATCACTCAGCGTTGTTACAACAGGTAAGCACATCGTGTGGACACGAATCCGTCTTTCGCCTGCGTGAAAAGAAAACTCCAGTCTCCAAACATAACTTTTGTTTCATGAAACAACACAAGAAATGCCTGTTTACTTGATAGCAAAAAACAATAATTAAGATTTGATCCAATTTATCATACAAGTGCTGCTGAATCAGGCCATTTCCAGTAGCTTTTAAAAACAGTTAGTTCTCAGTTTCTGGGTTAAGTCTACCTATTTTCAGGCCAGAACTAAGATTCCCAAGAAACTTCTTGGTCTGGGAGAAGTGGTAACACCAACAGCACGCAGTAACATCACTGCTGTGATCCTGCTATTCAATAAAATGGTGCGTGTGAGTTACTGCAGCTGAACTGCAGCCGATAACTGGACACAAAAAGACTCATGGGAATCCCATGGTGTAAACACTACCCGTACATCTCACCTTTGCTGGATGTGTACAGGAGAGCCGACTGGAAAGAAACCACTTGCATATCAGTCAGGTTGTCTTCTACTGACATTTGCACAGCGTAGCCCGCATCTGGGTTTACGTTGGGTAATGACAACAAGTCTGTAGATCGTACGAAGAAGTTCCCATGGAAAGTATGAATGGAAAGACCTACAATGTAAGCATTGCATCAAATCAGCTTTATCTTTACAATTGTGAAGTACAGACACCATTTACACATCTGCCGTCATGGTTAGGCAGCTCTGTATCGGAAGGTTAAGATCCTTCTCAACAAAATAAGGTATCTTTGGGAAAGATAACTATCCCAAACAGACAACTAATCCATAGGACCCACAGAGCCTCACAGAAAGCAGGCGTTTGGCAGTCAGATCAATGCAGAATAGCAGTCAGACTCTAGACTACAAAAACAGTCCCCCGTTGAAATAGCAATCCAGTAAAATTTCCAGGTTTATCCATTGTAAAATGGAACTTGGATGCCAGTAAAGAAGCTGCAAATAAAGTCTTTAAACACCCGCTTCTCCTTTGTCCTCTCCCAAAATCCAGAAAACTCTGTTCAAACCTTTGGTGCATCTTATCCTCATGACAGCCTCAAACCCAATCTTTCTAGTTAAATATCGCTTCAGTTCCTTTTGCAGTTTCTCCACCTGGACAGGGTTGTGTTTATGATGGTAAGACTGGTAGTAATAGACACTACCTGCAGAATACCTGGATATACAACCTGAAAGAAAACCAACGTACATTGGCAAAGCACAGACAGTTGCTTCTGTGGTCTTTAACAAGAATGAATTTGCATCTTGACACACCAGATTCATTCAAATCAGGTTCATATACCAAATGTTAAGGTAGATTCTATGTATTTGCCAAAAGTACAAGAGTTACATGCCCCAAAACAGCTTAATATGACTTACCTAGAGAAGCCAAGTCAGAATATTGTCCACTAAGAAGAAATAAATCCACTGCAACCTGTTGCCCTGAGCAGTCCAAGGCCAACTTCTTGTAGAAATCAGTTGATGGGGTCAGATGTATGTCCTGTTAATACAAGGAAGTATTGCAAAATACAAAGGAAATTCAAACACATTTATTGCCTGTTTTCAGAGACACTAATAATTGATTGTCTGTCACTGATTACAGTGATATCTTAAAAATAAATCACACCATTCATCTGTGTTTATAGTGCTCGGGATTGGTTCTTTGTACTCCTTTAACAAAGGAAGTTTAGCTCAACAAGAGAACCACCAAATTAACCTGGAACAGGCAATTCCAGAACCACCTACACGTACAGAACAGGGGAGTCAGTTCTCTCAAGCATTTTGCTCTTCTCACCTTTGCAGTTGCTCTTTGGTTTGGCTCTTCTCGTGATTTTAGCGCTCCCATTCCTACAGATGGAAGCTGCGTCTGGAAGACAGAGATTCTCCCTCCAGTGGGGGACATCAGTTTAAAGGCAGCCTGTAATGCTGGCCCCAGAGCACTCTGAGTTTCCAGGGACTTGGTAAACATCTGTGGCAAGGCCCTCAGCAGATCTTGAATTAGCTGCGATTGAGAAAACAGAAGTATTAAGAGTCTGAGTTTTCTTCTCTACAGAGCTGATTGCTGAATACACATAAACATGTATTAACACTTCTAATACTACAGAAGTAAAGAAAAAACCCTAGAAAAAGTCAATTAATGTCTCGTTTCAGGTTGGTAAAAGTCAACAGTCACATGGATAAATTAAAAAACAGCTTCTTTCCACCTCCTTGGCATTTAAATGATAGGTGTTAAACAGCATTAAGTAATCCAGAAATTATCAAGCATGTCCCAAAAGATGGGAATGTCACTGGTCATTTAAGGTAGTTCTTACCTCTTTATTTTCATTTAAATTTACTAATAAGTTTTCTGGCATTGGTATAAATACATCTGGAAGGAGGAAAAAAAAAAAAGGGTATTTAAGTTATTTTTAAAAAACCATCAAGCTTCCCCCAGTTGTACTTGCCAACCATTATACCTATTGAAAAAAGAAGAGAGCAATCAACAGGGCTGGAGGATAATCAAGACTATTAAGTGAAAACACAGTGAAGATTTTTCTGGTGTTCATTCTGCCCCCTCCTATCACATACAGTGAAAGGGGACCTGAAAGTAAAGGCAGAAGAACGAGTACTTAAGCGCCGGTCACCACAGAATCTGCAGTGATTTACCAAGCATCAGTGTTCGGGATCATGAGAGAAATCTCGATAATAGTACAAGTTAAACTAGAAGCTGGGAAGGGCTGTCTTCATGTTTTCAGCCACGACCAGCCACAGCCTTGCTCAGACATCGGGGCTTCACAAACGAACACAGACATATGCTACTTCTAAAGCCATTACTAGAGAGACTGATGGTCTGATCTAGAAACTCCCTCCAGACAGATTTTTTTAAAAGGCTGTCAAAAACAGCAGGCAGTAGCTATTAAGCACAGAATTTATTTCTCCGTACCTTCAATATCTGAAACTATAAGCATCTGAGGCTGCGAGAGACCTTCCTGAAGACTGTAGAAATGGATTGTGCTGTCAAACGTTATGAAGCCTATTTTTGTTCTAGTGTTCCCAGGAAGCCTAAAAATGAGACACATGGTGTTCAGTAAGGTGAAATGTCATTTCTGCTGGCTAAATATCCATTGCACCTATCCGAGGTTGTTACCAAGTAGTTAGCTTGGCTCCTACACTGCAACAGCTTAAGTCATGAAAAACCAAAATAAAACCCAAAAGGGAGCTCACAGTAGAGTCCCTGAGCAGACACTCAAGGAATAAAAGGTAATAAGGAATAAAAGAAAAGGAAGAAAGAAGCTGCAAAATACTAAGCAGCATTTATTTAAGTTCAACAAGATGTATTTTATGAAAAGCTTATTAGATCTATGCATTCCTTTCAGCAAATACTTATCTAAATTGCAGCTTTTAAAAAAATCCAGTTCCAAATAAATCATAAACATGATATTTATTCCTTTTTGGGACTGTGAAACAGGTAGGAAATAGCCAGACTGAGAAACAAGCCTCAGAATTACCATTTATACAGCGGCGAGCTGCGAGGGGAGAAAAACTACATCTTCATGCTACATTTTAAGTCAATATTTGGCCATTGCTAGCCAACGCTGGGAAACTTCTCTTCTAGACAAAGTCAGTGCTTGTTGATGTCTATGAAAAATTTCGTAAGAGGAACAAAAATAGGAAAGTCTAAAAAAAAAAAAAAGAAAAAACGGGTACTTACAAGTCCAGATTGTCTAACAAGGTCTGGCAGACTGTATTCAAGTATCCTGTCTCTATCGCATTATGAGAGACATCAAACACGAAGAGGTACACAGGTGGTTGAGGTGGACGTAGCTGAGCAAAGAAAAGATTAATTTTCAAAATGTCATTTATTAGATTGGGTTTATTCATTTCACTGGGTTTATTCATTTCACTGCAAGTTTAAGCACTATTAAACCAGCGCACGGATGATAGCGAAAAATTCTGAATGCCTTTCTCTCCTAGTGGGTAATTCTAGAACTATCATTTCCTTCCAGACAACCTACAAACTCCTCCATAATCTAAATACAGAAAGCCTTTGACATCATAAACTTTTAGAAATTAAGAACTATCTGAAGTTCTTCCCAAGAGTTCTCAGATACACTCCTTGAGGCAGCAGCTCTCTACAAAGCTGGAAAGGATCCTCTATAACAAGGCTTTTCCTGACGTCACTTTGGAAATAAAAAAAAGGGAGAGAATAACTACAGGTAAACCAAGCCTTACCATGTATTCAGATGGAGCCATAAACTCGATAGTAGCATTCTGGACTTCAGGTCTTTTGTGAGGTTCTCCATAAACTCTTGTCACAGGATTATACATGAATTCTTCAGGAACTACACAGATAAGTTTATGTATTATTACTTCACACTAGTATTAACTGTGCTGCATTTTAAAAAAAATACAACTCTTTTGTGCCTGCTGGGCAACATCTCTTGGAGAATGACACTAGGTAGGGCAGCTACTTTGTCACCCGCTATGGAACCTTGGGAGACCACGTCAGACTTCATTAGTGACACCATTGACTTTGCCCATGGGAAACATTTTTCACATCTCACAGTTCCAGCGTGACTGATGCCGATCCCCAGTACCAATACAGCCAAGGTGGGAAAATTTCACCTCACCACTTAAAGCCATAAAAGCATTTGAAACCTACCATCATTGACTCTATAGCACAAATTGCATTTCCACCTCCTTTGGTCTAGAAAGCTGACAAAGGGGTTAATGTACGTCCGGCAGGAACGGCACCTCACAATAGTACTTGAAGTCACCACTGGCAATTGCTGGAAAAGAAAAGCTTCCTGTTTTACAGCATCACCACACTATTCATGTACGATAATGACATCGTCTACGCTGTGCCTCCTGGTTAGCCAGTCAACACGTACTCGCTGAAGGAAGAAGCATTTCTGCATCCTCACAGCACGCGTACAATTCTTTAGCAAGACAACCGGTCGCAGCTGAGCTTTAACCTATTTGACTGCATAAGTTCCCTCCTCAAGCCTCTAAAGTCTGGAATTTTATATTGATGGTTTAAGACCAAGTCCTACACCTAATACAGATCGAGAATCAGAAAAATAACCCACATCGTTGAAAAATAACCTAAACTGTGAAAAATAACAATGTTTAAAAAGAGGTACTGCTAAATTCACAAAGTCTCCTGGCTAGCCAAGGACACACAAACCCCTTTAACTTTGTTAATTCTTAATTAAGTTTACAATCAGTACTCAGTTTGGTATGGGAAATCAGCAACTACAACTGATGTGTGACAAGATAAAGCTAGTAAAACAATACGGGCTTTAGACCTGTTGCCTTCTGTCACAGTCCAAGTGCTGTGCTGCCTCTAAGCTTCTCGGGTTTTGAGGTTTGGGAGGGTTTTTTGATTAAGAATTGAGGCTTGACAGTTTAAAAATGGTAGGGAGAAAAAAAAAACCTCAGAAAAATTACAACAACCTGTATGGAACAGGGAAATGTCAGTTACCAGGGTGATTTTTCTGGGCCAAGATTAGCCCAGAACTTGCCCTTCTTTTATAATTCATTGTCCAGCTCTGGACTTTAATACAGGCATAGTTGATATTTCAGCATTTAAAGTTTTGAATATTTGTCATACCGATAAGTCTTTGAAAGGATGAAGCAGGAGCCCCAAAGGAAGTTTGGCTTTATTCAATAAGGCCTGAGTTTGAGGAATGTTAGTCAGGGTACAGCGGAACAACCTACATGGAGGACAAAGGGTTATTTTCAGAGGCTTTCAGATAATAAAAGTACAGAGCATCCCTTATATTTTTCTAGAGCTGGTGATGGTGAATTTCCATTTCCAGATAAAGGATCTTCTCCAACTCTGTCAAATCATTCTGGTTTAGTCTGAGTTTGACCCACAGCACATCCTTTGAGTTCTTATTTTAGACACAATTCTTTACACAGAACTGAGGGTCATTTTAGTCACTCAAGTCTCAGTTAAGCCTAACAACGTTCCAAGTTGCACCAAATCTTTGTATACTAAGTGTTATTTTGGAGTCCCATTTTGAGGCAGCCTTATTATAAACCTGAACCAATAAAGTTTAAAAAGTTGTCTTAAAGCTACACAAAAATATCTATAAACGACCCCACAGTCATTTCAGGGTCTTCAGAGCTCAGCAGTTTCCACCCAGAGCAGATGTGCACAGTACTTCTGCAAATCCAGCCCAGCTGATTTGTATGCCCAGCTCCACAAAGACAGTATCATTTCCCTTTTCTATCATAAAAGACTTGTGAAGCAGGAGGACCTGGTTATACACAGCTCAGTTGGAATAACCAGCTGCCAGCCTCTTGTTTGACATTCCATTTACTACGCTCTTTTAAATGGTTCAATACAGAGATCACTCGGGCCTCTGCAGTCACAATCTTTTTGGTGTACCTCACGCAAGTGAGTTAACTCTCCTATTTGATATCTTCTCTCAGTCATACTCACTGCCAGCTATATTGTGAAGGTTTTGTATTGGACCTATCTATAGCTGCCTTGGAAGCAACCTGTTTTTCCTCATGCTTTCTACACAGCTAATTTTCCTCACTTCAGAGTTTAAACAACTTACCGTCTTTCTTGTAACACAGTGAACATTTTCTACTCACAGAAGGCAATACTTTGTGAATAGTTATCTTTACAAGTAGGAATTTATACTTCTATGTATTTTATTTACAGCAAATGGATAATCTTACTCAGGGTTACAGTTGAGCTTCTGGATTTCTTCATGCAAGTTTGGGACAGGAGCCTTCAAGAGGGTGGTAGGAAGAATATTTCTTTCTTGAAGAAGATTCACAGGTCTTAATCCTTCTTGCTGTAGACTCAGGCTACCCATAGATGCGGTTAAGTGATTAGTGCCCAGGGCAGGCTAGAGTCAAATAAAATTTCAGAAATTAACACCAATTATTTGGATGAAACCCACATTAATTTAAAAAGCAAACATATTTCCATTTTTTGTTGTTGTTGGGTTTTTTTTGGTGTATTAACTGCCATTGTATTACAACGACATATTTAGAAATAGCACTTGTTACAGGAACTTGGACTTAGGCCTGTAACATAACAGAGGTAAAAACCAGCCACGTTTGTGTCAAAGCTCTAGAAATACAGAGGCTTAGCTGGCAGTTTGCTTTGAAGTTTCAGGAATAAACACCAAATACTTCAGCTAACAATAGTTACCCAAGGGAAATAAAACATGCTAAAAGCAGCTGAATGTTAGGAGAAATATTCCGAACAGATTCAGAGATTGAACGCTTCAGACAGAGCTGGCACACAGCTTTTCCAGACTGGTACTGAGGCATCAGCAAAACCAATAGCTTCAGGCTGCGTCTACCACATTGAACAACCAGCCCACCAAACAGCGAACCCATGGATGCACAACACATACCAGTCGTCACACCACGGGGAGTCCCGGGATCAAAACCAGACCATCTTTACCTGATGGAAATGTTTTGATCCATCTGGATACTGCAAAGCGGACGCTTGCATTCCTGGTGCTCCCGGTGGGGAAGTATTTTGGTAGCCTGGAGGTAAGGTGGGGTAAGAATACCCAACGCTTCTATTCATCTTAAGGTTTGGGGGTGCAGGAGAAGGATGTGGAGTTTCTAAAGGCAGAAAAGACAAATATTTAAAATTAATTGTGAAGAACAGCAGCTCGCTCAGTGCGTTGATACGGCAGGAGAGCTTTTGGTTGATGTTTAATGTCTAAGTGAAACCAACTGACAACTGCAGTTGATTTTGCAAAATGCTCTTAACTGCTTCACCACTCTGATGGACAACGACGTGCCTATTGGCAACGCTTCAAATTTCAGATTTAGTTTCAAGACAGACATCGAACCAAGTTTGTACATAACTGCCTAAACGTCTGTCTTTCCCAGAATTTTAACAAAAAGTCACACAACAGTAAACATTTTTCGTTCCAAAGCCTTACCCATGAGGCCACCACCTTCTAGTGCATCATAGCTGTTCTGCACCACAGACCCATCGCTGGCAGCAGATGTAGCATCACCTATTGAGGAAGATAGTCTCAGTAAAAATTTTCACAAGTTACTAAGAAGTTGTAATGAGGTAACTGCAAAGAAATCCTACTTGCTGGGTGGATATTAAGATTAGCATAGTCTGGATCTACTTTGTTTCTGTCCAAGGACGAAACTGAATTAAATATACATCTCAGCCTCTCACACACACCTCCCCTGCTGACGTGGCCTCAACAAAGGGCATTCATAAAAACCCACTATCTTTTTTCAAGGAAAACAAAAGTCCCTGCACTTCGGGCTGAACGATCTTTAAAGATTACTGTAGATTAGGCATTTGCTAGAGCTTCCAAGCTGATTAGCAGCTAACAGTAGGCCAGCTGCAGTTTTCAAATCAGCTTGGAATTTAGCTACTGAGTTCCCTGAAGAACTTTTTCCACTGATAATTCAAGGAAACACCAAATTCTCTTCACTTACACACACAGTCCGGTACTGCTCACCAAACAGCAACCGTTCTGATATGGTCACATACCAGTCAAGATACAAATTCCAGCTGAGATAAGAAAAACCTTGAAACTGAGAGTGCTCCCCAAGGACAGCTTTTTGTGAGCCAGCTGTGTCTAAATATACAAACCAATTATCTAAGGAGAAGTAGGTACTCAATTTACTTTTTATCATTAAAATCCTCAAAGATGACCCAGTGAAAGGACTTTGCGTTATACACTGAATCTTGCTAGTATGCAGCAGTCAACCTACTTCACAGACTAAACACTTCTGTCCCTCCAGGGCCCTGGAAATGTTTCTCTTTATTATGAAGAAAAGACTTTTGAAGCCAAAGCAGTTTCTAATGCATTTCATACATTCAAAACTAAGCTAAATCTGAATATACTATTTACTTACACAGCTACCATGTACAAGAAACTGTCCATCTGAACATGCAAGGAACCAACAGCTGTGACAAAGGCAAACTCTATATGTAAAAATAAACCTGCCAGCTATCCCATGGCTCCATCTAGCAGGGGCACTAGACGCAATACAACTGCAGGTCTGTGTGACACAGAGCTTGGGGAATTCTGAAACAATGGCATGTTTGTGCAGGGCCCATAGGAGACACAAAAAGTCAAATCTCTGTCCTCAGCAGCTGACGCTTAACAGCTTCTAGTGACAACCTTCAGCAAATGAACAAATCCAAGGTAGGTGTTTCAGTGATCTTACATAGAAGGGAAGAATAACCTACAGCTACATAAACAGGTGAGGAATTGCAGGGTCCACATTTTAGCTTTCCCTGAAGACTGGAACAATACAGGAAGTTACACAGAGATTATGTCCCCCCCAGCAGACAAGGATGGAGAGAAATCAGAACTTCAGGATCACTTCAGAACACTAAAAATAGAGATGGCAACTATGGGAGGCACAAACATGTCAAACAGCACTTTACTTTTATTTGATTAACAACTGTCAACAAGAAATATTTTACTTCCTACCAGGTCCTCACCTGCTCCTTTCAGATAAAATTATGCTGTACTAGTATCAATTTTACTATTTGAGTATCTAATAGAACAGTGTACTTGACTTTAATGGTTGCATGTTAGAGCAAGTTGTAACATTCAGATTCCCCAAAAACCAAATTATTTCTTACCTTCTTGATTTGCAGCTGAATTTAGCAGAGACTGTGTATTTGGTGGTCCTGCTGTCAGTGTCGGTGGCCGAAGTAAAGGTGGACCACCAACGGGTGGAGGTCCTAACGGTGGCCTTGCTGGGGGGTGGAGTGGAGTTAAAGGCTGAGTCACTGGTGGAGGTGCAGATCCTGTAAAAAGATTCATTTTTAGAAGGAGTTTAACCCAGCTGAATAAGTCACAAAAGTTTTGTTACAAAAAACACACAGCTTGAACTCTAAATATTCCTCTTATTCAAATGATAAACAGCACGAGATACAGAAATCCTAATGTGTGTAGGTTTCACACCTTCAGTCACGCTCTTCTTATACTGGTTACTGGGCAGCTGTTATCCATGATCTCTTTCAGCTTTTTGTTGCCGTTGTTGCTAAGAATTTCAGGAGGAACAGAAAGCATCCCAACATCCATGACTAAATCTGGCCTTTATAAAGTTACAGCACAGTCCCATGTTAGACAAAGTAAGAGTTTAAACAGATTCCTTCTGACAGGACGCTCATCTTCCCCTTCAATAACCTGATGCAAAACAGCAACACACATATTCTATAGCTACTCAAATTACTTGGGAAAAGCATCAGCAATGTGCAGTTTGAGGAAACTCTCTGTGCGAGTGTGAGGAGTTTTGCTCTGAAATGTTTCACCCTCCATGTTAAAAGTCACAGGAATATTTCTAACTGCGTCCATTTTAAAATTCTAGGACTTTCTCAAGTCATTTAGAAACCTAGTTGCTTTTCTTCCCTTCAAATACTGCCAAATCCAAAGAGCACTTCCACCCCTTGCTCCCTCTTATTCTCCAGACCAGTGTAACTGCCCTTTAACTCTAGAAAGACACCAGCGTTAGCCAAACTGCCCGGTATCACCAGCTCTGAACCCTGTACAGAAGCCTGTTCACAAAAGTATAGTGATAAATTCCCCACCACACAGAATACGCAGCTTCGTGAGCCTGCACAGCACGGTCGTGTTTAAGGGAGAAGAGAAAGAAAAAAAGAAGGAGAAAAGAAAAAAAAAAATCACATGCAGTGAAGTTATCTGTTTGTTCACTTAGGGCTTGATACTGCAAAGCTAATTAATAATTGCTATACGCAGCAGCAACACTGTCCCAGAACATGGAAGAGAGCCGATGTCCAAGAGGCTGCCCAAAGTTGGCCACACAGGCAGGGAGCTGGCAGAGCTCTGCTCTAAGAATGAGCGTCATCACCAAATGAGCTGAATAAATTTGAAAAGTGATCATTGTTCTACAAACAACTGCCAGGGAAATAAATTGCTCAGGAGGATTCACCATTGAACGGGTATGAGAATTGCCTTATTCCAGACACTCACTCATTTCATATGTCACTTCCCAAAATTTCTCAGCATTTTCCTCACTAACTCCAAACTGTTTATTCCAATAAACGGCTAAAAATAGTTCCATAAATTCCATGAGCTTAAGACCGTTTGAATATCCTAACAAAATTAGTCAGGCATGCCACAAAAAATTAGCATCAAGAAAAAAACCTCTAATGAGTCTAAAAGCATTTCATGAAAAAAAAAAATCTGCTTTAACATTTAAAATATTTGTGTACGTAACTCATGCTCAGTTAGAAAAACCTCTGTAACAGCCACCAGCAGTTCGGCAAAGAGAAACTTCAGTATTAACTTTGTCTCCATAATAACCACTGGTTGCATTATAGAGCTACTTAGCGTTAAAAAAAGCTTTTCACCACTGCATATACCTGCAGGCCAGCAGCAGGACCACAAGTGGCAGTTCTCTGCGTCCTGTGCTTTCAGCATGCTGACTAAAGACTGACAATTATTAGATAGTGAAACGACCATAGAACTTCCATTTCTAATCCAGAGAAACCACCTCGGTACTTGTGATGTGCATTTTCTCACAGTATCTGCTTTGACAACCTTGTTCCACAAGCAAACTGCTGCTGCAGAGTCAATTCTATACTCCCTTCTTAAAAAGGTCACCAAGAAACGGACATGGGGAAAAAATCAAAAGTTGTGGTTACCTGGCTTCATGTAGCTGTTCTGAAGCGAAGGACCGCCCGGAGAAGCAGCATATTGATAATTTCCTGGAGGATTTGTATTTCCTGATAACGACGATGATGGCTGAGCTGACCCTGTCCCCGCCACATGAGCCAAACGGCTTGTTTGAGCCCCAACGGCCTGACTCACCGGAGTTTGGCTGTAAGGCCAGTTTGAAAGCACTGGTGGGCTGGCTCCAGGAGGAAAGTTACCAGCAGATGATAGAGCAGCCGAGGTTTGCAATGCAGCCGGCAGCACTGGTGGAACAGGACCGGTCTGTTGTACTGGTGACCCAGAGAAAGGAGCCACTGGGGGTCTATTGAGAGTCTGCCCAGGTCCCTGGTAATTGTTTAACTGAGAAACATTCTGAGAGCCAGTATAGTTGTACTGTCCAGAAGAGTGATGGGGAGGAACCTTCACTGGCGTCTGATGTGGATACGATCCTGGAACCGAAGGGCTGTATCCCCGGCCATCTGATGAGTGCATCAGCTGACTCTGAACAGGGCCTGGAAGGAAAAAAAAAAGACAACAAACCCTTCAGAAAGTCAGCGTTGTGTATCACTTCCGAAAGTAAGAGATGTACCTGGGAATCTCTTTCCTTAGAACTTTATTAGTCTCCAAGCCATAAAAGTAATCTGTGTTGTTATTTTTAAACAACCAGGTACAAGTGACAGAAGTCCTGCTGTAGGGGACATGAAACAATGGTATTTTGCTATCAATACTTTGTTTTGCTTTACAGTAGCTTTGCAACCACTAAGCATGCCAGTGCCTGAGCACCATCCATCCTTCTGGACTAAAATTCACACACAATCTCAGTTCTACCTTGAGAAACTCCCCAAAGCAAGCAGAGTGCAGCACAGCGCTCTCCCACACAGCTGGTGGCAGCTCGAAAGCGGAAGCACCCCTTACGTAATAACTTGGTTTCACCTGATGATTGACACCAGCTTAAACTTTAGTTTACCGCAAAGACACACACAGCCAGTTTAAGCCTAGGTCACCCCGCTGCTTCTCAAGTGACAGAGTTATGCTATGAAAGTTTCTGCAGTTAATTTTAGTAAGGGAACTATTCATACACGGACCGCTCATGTGAGCAGCCAGCTGGTCACCAAGATGGAATGAAGGGTAACTTTATCATAAAATAAGTTGCCAATCAGGAAAATAAAACTTGATAAGTTAACGGTGCTTTTACGTATTCGTTAGTTGTTTCAGCTGAACTAAGTTATACTCATTTAAGGAAAAAAAATATTGAAAAAGGTTAATAACTCTCCAACAAAGCTGGCAAGAGCATCATCAGATTTCTGCTTTACACAGAGTCAGAACACCACGAGATTTCCAGTGCAATAAGAGCTCCACCAAGAAAGCTACTACTATAGGTTGTTCACCCCACAAAATGGAGATTCTGGAGGGAGACCATAAATTTTCAAGTGAAATTCTTCTGAGCAGAAGACAATAGATAACGTGCCACAGCCAGCCATGACTCCTTAAAAAAAAAAAAAAAAAA
Source organism: Bucorvus abyssinicus (assembly GCA_009769605.1). Taxonomy (NCBI): domain Eukaryota; kingdom Metazoa; phylum Chordata; class Aves; order Bucerotiformes; family Bucorvidae; genus Bucorvus; species Bucorvus abyssinicus. The sequence continues at coordinate 3,272,063 of CM020041.1, read as the reverse complement.
AAAAAAAAAAAATCACTGAAAGGCTTTCCGGTGTGTATCATTTATTTTAGCCAGTTGCATTTGGGCTCTCCCCCAGCCCAAACACAGTCTGAATATCAGAGACATTCCACAGACACAGCTGAACATCTGAAAGCAGAAAAGATCCTCTTCATGGTTTAGAGTTAGGGTTCTTTTCTTTGCAAGCCTGTACTGTTTTCCAGATTTCCAGAATTAGTTAAGATTTGGACAATTTTTTTTGAACCTAGAAGCAAAAGCACTTAAATTTTCCAACCAGAAATGCCTGTGGGATTCAACACTTACATTTTCAAAAACATGCCAGAGAGATTAGCTTGGAGAGTCAATATATATTTACCATAAAAGTACTGGAAACAGCTGCCACCAGAATGAAGTGACGGAATTTCATTTCACATCAAAACAAAGACAGCTGGCTTCCTATTGAAACACTCGCGTTTGATTTCCAAAGGTGAGGAAGTTCATATTTCCGAGTTAAAATAAGTTTGAACTGGGGCATTTCTGACAATAAATTAAACTAAATGGGGAATACACTGAAGCACTTTGGACAAATACTGCACCGGGTCATTCAGAAAGCCGTAGGCTATGGGTCACAGGCAGCCGTTGCTTCACGCAGTATCATACACATCCACGCTAACCCCACAGCCAGGGCGGTACAGCAGTGCTGGTGATCTCATCCTCACTGCCTCCTCTATTTGTGTGTGAAAAGTACCTGACATATCATTCTCCACCCATTAATCTCAACACGCTGCTCAGTGTTCAGTTAGGAAAGCCAGTTATACCCCGCTGCCCTTACAATGCTGCCCATAAACCATAGGAATTAATAATTCTCTGAAATCAATGGTGTCTAAACAAAAAGCTTGCAAAGAGGAAAATGCTAACAACAATGCTGCAGTGTAGCTGATGGGTTCTCAACAACTGATATACAAAATCCATTGGAAACTCAACTTGCTAACTCTGAGAATGATGAACAACTCTGATGTGACGTGACTGCACCAGCATGTACCCTGATACAACAACGTCGCTATAAGACATACAAAAAATACTGAACAAATACAAATTAATTTCCTAACTTGATTATTCCCCTAGAAGCATGACTCTGGAGCCCAGGCAGGAATCACAGTACTTGGATTACTCTTTTAGGCACTGCTTTCCCTGCTTCAGGGATAAGTTTTGAGGGTAAAGCCATGGAGGCAAAGTGAAACCCAAAACTGACCAACCTGATGGTTTTTATGGCACTTTGCTTTAAAAAAAAAAAATTAAAAAATAAAATTCACCACAGCACAATGTTCCAAATGTTAATTTTTGTTTTTAGAGTCAGAAAAGTCTTGATAGCCTACACACAGTTCATGTTTCCAAGACAAGCCTGCATAAAGCTGCCAAGAAAGCTAGAGCAACAGCGTTGAGGGGCATAAAACCTTTCCAAAGGGCTTTGCAGTGCACAAAGACTTTTTCAGGACTTGCTGGTTTGCTGCTGCCAGGTGCCCATCCTGACCTGACCCCTTTACTGAGGCCTCTTGGAGAGAGCAGAGGCTCTCCAGCTTCCCCGAAACACCACTGCTGGGTTCACTGCTCTGAGAAGCCACGAACCATCAAGGAATTCAATGTAGACTGAAGAGCTGGATCACCTGCTCCTCAGCAAACCAACCAAGTTAGTGCTACAAGAAAGGTCACCCATTTAACAGCAAAAGACACCTCTGGGGGAACACAAAGTCACTTAACATTTCTAAGAGATCACAAATGGCTCCAGAACACAGATGAAAGTTGCCTGATGGCTTTATAAAACCAGGGATCAAAACATTAACGCAGGAGCCAGGATTCAAGTTGTATTTTCTGCCATACAGAATTTTCGCATCACCATTATTTAGCAGATCACTTCCAGCAGTCACCACCTCTCCAGCCTCCAGGGAGATGTGAGGATAAAGACACGGCAAAGCTGCATCCCAACCAAACTGCCACAGGATCGTTCACCACCAGTGGCCGCTTCAGCTGGCTCTGACCCGCTGATTTCCAAACCCAACACCTTCTAAAGCATCTTCTGACTTCAGAGTGCCCTGCTAAGATAGCACACGAGGAGAGCAATCAGTCCTAAAATAACGGTTTCTCCTCCTTGTTTGCACCATTACCTGGAAAGCAAATTAGCACCGTCCGGTTAAATGAATACAGAACTCTGTCCTATTAAAGGAAAACCAGAGACTAAGCAGAGGAAGGTTGTGGCTCAGCAACCTGATGCTCTGTGCTAAGCAATTTCCTGGTCAGCACACGGTGTTGCTGTGACAATTTACTGCCTTCACGGCCCCACAACACGAGTCATCTGCAAACAATAAAGCAAGCAACAAGTGGAGAGGGAGAGCTGACAGAACCATTCCTCATTCTGGTGACAGCTTTCCGTCCTCAGAGACCACTGTAAATACCAGCAGTGCTCTCAGGACCCTCTCGACTCTTTTTGGTTTTACTGTAAAGGTCAAAGATCGCAGCATCTTCTCAACACATTTTAAAAAACACTAAGAACAGTCCACGCCTGAATAATCTGATTTATTCAAAAGGCCAGCAGCCCAAACCTTACCTCTAACACACCAAAACAACCACTTCATTTTATTACTTTGCATTTGCGTAACTACGTTTCAGTTCTTTATTTTCCCTACACCTGAAATTCCTCCAACCATCTCCTCAGAACTTCCATTATGTGCTTAATCCCACTAGAGGGAAAGCAGCAAACACAAAGCCATGCCAGCGTGTAAGTCACCCCCAGCTCATTACTCCATTAGCAATGTTCTCCTGGTGCCATCTCTGCTTAGCAGAGGCTCTGGAATATGCTTCCCGCTTTCTCAACCCTATAAGCAGCTACACAGTCAATTGTCAAATGCCATTTTGCGGATGACTTTGAGAAAAACGAACGTGCTGGGAAGGAGGAAGGGGAAGACAAGTCAAACCCTTTAACTACTCATGCATACAGCAAGAAAATCTAGACATCTCATTACAACCGAATTGTTTACAATGCAGCACAACTACCGAAACACAGATGTGTGTAATTATGGAACCGAGGATGTCCTCTGCATATAAGGAATCAGGAAACATTCCAAACAGCACAGATTTCCACACGTGGAAAGAAAACAGAGACGGAGGCAAGGCTCGCCTTGTATTTTTTTCTTCCTGGCTCAAAGGCTGGTAAGTTATTCAGCTTCGTCTTCGATATCTCATTTCAAAAAAAAAAAAAAAAGTATTTTGAGAGGAAAGAAAGTCATCAAGACTCTCTCAGATCACAAGACAGGGAACAAGATAATATTGGTTTTACGTGAATGACAAGATAGAGCACTGTCCCGCTGCGCCAGAGCCTGCGCCCGGCCAGCCCCCCCGCCCGTGATAACCACAGTGCCACATGTACAGCTCCGTTCCAAAGGGTCAGAGCCACCGAGCGCTGCCCCGGCTGCGGCTCCAGTGGGTGACGGGCTAAAGGGGCATCCAGTGCGGCTCGGGCCGAATCTTATCCCTCGGGACCATGAACACGGGTTCTCTGAAAGGCTCTTTTGTCAGTTCATAAGCCGAGACATCAAAAAATACACTCGGGGATACTTTTATCATGAAAAAAGATTGGAGTGAATATTTATTTCGCCCGATAAACAGTTCTGCGGTTTCCTCAGGACCGCTGCGGCAGGACACACTCCCCACGATCCCCACACACGGTGAATCCCAGGACCTCACATTTCCTAGTCACCCCGTCCGGGGCTGCCCCCGTGTCCTCGCTCGGACGGGGTGACGCTGCCCCGGGGAGCGTACGTCAGTCATCGCTACGTACGTTTTCCTTTTATTTTTTTTTTGCCTTAATTGCCCTCGGGCCGCTGGGTCCGAGCCCTGACCCCGGACGGCACCCGCTCCTACAGGCTAGAACTCAGCCAACCGAGCAGTCACCGCACCGGGAGCCCCCGCGGCCGTCGGCTCCCCCGCTCCCGTCACCTATAACACCGCCTCCTCGCCGCTCTGCACGAGGCCTGCCCCACTGCTCCCGCAGCACTAGGGAAAATGGGCGCAGAGCGGCCTAGAGCCAGGAGAAGCGCCACGGGGCGGGAGTTACCCTCCGCCAAGCCCACCCTCCCCCGAGGCCGGGCCCTGCGGCCCTCCACTGTCACAGAGGCGGCCCAGCACCGCGCTCACCGTTGCTGTAGGGCTGCTGACCAGCACCGTTCTGGCTAGGGAAGCCGGTGGGGGGCCTGGTGGGCTGGGCCATGGCGGCGGCCTCGACTCAGCGCTGCCCGGCGGTGCCGCCCGTCTGGCGGCGGCCAGCCCAGCGCAGGGAAGCAGAGGAAAGGCCAGCCTCGCACCGGAACTACCAGCGGCGCGCGCAGGCGCACTGCGTACACGTGGCACTTCCGGGAGCGGCGCGCTGCGGCAGTGGGCGGAGCCTGTCGCCTTAAAGGGGCAGGGGCAGGGCCCGACCGGGCTGCGGGTGGGCCCTGGGGAGGGAGTGGGGGAAAGGCGGCAGCGGGAAGGCCCTGTGGCCGAGGGTCGGGTACAGTGCTGCGCTGAACTGGGGTACCTGTGGGTGCCGGCACAGCGGAGTGTGCGGGCCCGGAAGGAGTCGTGTGGGGGCGGAGCGGGGCGCAGCCGCGGGGGTGCGTGTCGGTGCCGGCGGAGCGGAACGCCAGCACCTCAGGCTCGGCGGCTGTGGGTGAGCGCGGGGGGCCCGCGGTGGGCGGTGGAGGGACTGGGCGAGCTCCGCAGGGCGCTGGGCCTGCCCTGTGTTCTGCCGAGAGCGGCCCCCGACCCGTGGCTGGGCAAGGACGGGGGTCCTTGCGCGCCTGGGCTGGCCGCGGCCTGTGCGGGTCTGTGGCGAGGTGGGGCTGGGGGGGCGGCGGGCGCTCCCTTCCCTTCCTTCTCGCTCGCCCTGGGGAGACCTGTCGGGCACCGGGGTGGGGTGTACCGGCCCGTGTGCTGCCGGCCGGTACGTGAGCAGCTGCCGGGGGTTCGGCAGTTCGGCTGTAGCTCGGGCTTTACCTCACCGGGGGCTCTGAGGCGTTGAGGAGCGCGGTGTCAGTGTTTCCCCCTAACCCCCAAGTGCCCCGCAGCCTCCCTGGGCAGCTGTCCGGCACGTTGTACCCATCCGTCATGGTTCATTCTCTGTATCATTTCTTCAGAAACTGTGATTTTAAGATTTTAGATATATAAGTAGGTAAATTGCTGCATAGGCCCTGCGTTGAAAATGTGCTCTGACAGCTGAGCCTGGCTGCGGCCGAACCGCTGCACTGGGCACCCTTAGGAACCAGGGAGCGTGTTGCTGTACCCTCTTCACAGATAAACTCTTCCCTGTTTCAGATGTGCTTAAGATCTTTGCTGAACTCAAATAGGGTGTCTGGGAGTCAAAGATGCGATATAGCTAAACTCAAGTCATCTGCCGTACAATATATAATCTTTATGGTTTTCAACCCAATTAGTAATGGGCCGGTATGATGCTTAATTTTTCTGAAATCTCAAAGATTAATTGATATTAAAAAACCTGACTAAAATACCCAAGGAAAATCTATACTGTCACCTCACTTTCAAACTCTGACTCTTTCCTCAACTTTTAAAATACTCCATCAAAGTGCAATTTCATATTACAGAATAAACTCTGCTGTAGAAGGCAGATATCAGTTTATTCACTGGGTTTCACAGGGATTTTGATTTTTGTTGTCTGTGTAATGCTTTATGATGGTAAAATGATCATATGTGAAATTACAATGTTTACTTGAAAAACTACAAATATGCCCCTAACAGTAGACTTTAACAGCTGTGTGTTCCCACTGAGCTGTGCCTGGGGTGCAGGGTGGGTGTGTTGGGCTGGGCAGAGGTTTCTCCCCTGGCTCTGGCTGACAGCACTCACCCAGGCACAGCACAGTGGGTTTCCAGTTACTGCAAGAGCTGGTCAGCTCGGATATTGCCAGTTTCTGTTTCTTAATTATTCTATAAAGGGATTTAAAGCTGTCTTTAAAAGCGTGATATCCTCTCTTATGTAAAGTTTTACAGGCTTTGGAAGCTGCGCTGTTCTAACTGGTTCAGAAGTGAAGTGATGAATTTTTAGCTAGAAAAATGCAGGTTGAGAGTGGGGTGGGGGGAAATCCCGTTTTTCAGAATATAAAAGACATAAGTGTGAGTGAGTTTGCTTGCTAGTCCTTGCCACCAGCAACATTCTCTTCAGAAGCTGACTCAAGGTGTTTCTAAAGCCACTGGGTGGGAATTCTGCATGTCCACCATCAGAGGTGGTCTCCAGTGACCAAACACACCTCCCTGGTTTATGGAGCGGCTGAACTCCCCAGGATTTACTGAACAATACTTTGCTGATGAAGTAATGTTCACTGGGGTAGTTAGAGGCATGTTGAAGTCATAGCCATCTGTTGTCAATGGGATGCTAGAAAATGAAAGATTTTTGTTAGGGAGGCACAAGCAAGTTGGTGATACCTGTAAAAATAGTTGGTATCAACAGATCATCTTGTTTCCAGTATAATTTTTCATTAAATGCTTATCTCTGCTTGCAGCTGATTATTTTCAAGGGTTGCCTTGAAATAACCTTAAAATAGTATTTTTGTCTTCATCGTGGCGTGTGAACAGAGATTGCCAGAGTTTTCATCGCTCTGCTCTTGTGGATGTTGAATGAGAGCCTGAGGGTTTGGGTCTGTGTGTATTGAGTGGCCTTGGCTCACCCCGTGGTTCTGGTTCGTAGCTCTGTGACTTGGCCGTGTTGGCAGCGGTGACAATTCCTGATACCGATGCAGAGCCACTACAGGTTTTTAATGCTTTGATTTGACACCGCTGTGAATGATGTAGTTACTTTTCCTGTGTAATAAGAGTAGATTTAATATCTCTGTTCAAATATTGCCAGTGTGCTTTTACAATTAGCTGCCCATTTCTTCCCCCATTTTAAAAGCATTTTCCTTTAAGCGTTGCCAGCTGACCGGAGGCTGTTCTGGGTGTACTGGGACAGCTCTGTTTCTAACACCACTTCTCTTGTGGTGATGGAAATTTAACCTGTATTAATGCCCCTTCAGCTGTGTTTGCAGAACAATCCCATTCTCACTTCAATCATCTGACTCTTGCCCCTTAAAGTCTTTTCTGTAACTCATAAAGATTTTTTGTTTTATCCATAAGTCTAATAGATGGGAAAGGTTAATACAGCTAAACACTGTGGAGTTATTCTCACCTCAGTAATCTGAGCACTTCTCTTACATCACGCCGTTTGCCCTGATTGCAGGTTATTTGATTCGATGCTTTTTCTAAGCCCCATAGAGGCTTTTCCCGATCAGTGTTTTGCTCAAGCAATAAATAAATCTGCTGATGTGTATGTTCTCTTGTGTTTGCTTATTCTTGACCTTTGCTTTTTAGCCATGCAAGGGACAGTTTCAGTTGTGACATTGTGTAACTGGGTGTTTACGCATTGACAAGTGTATTTGATTTGTATTCTTAAAATTTGCGCCTGTTGCCGCTGATCAGTTGTTCAGAGTAACGCAGGACGTGGCTAATGACTGCAGGATTAGTCATGGAGAAACCAAGATTCCTAATGCTTTGTCATCTGAACAGATTTTGTTCCAGGGCAAGCAAATGTAATTAAAATATTCTTCCCTCCTCCTTCCATAGTGTGTTTCTATGACGTACCTGTTGCTGCGTAGTGGGGAAACTGTCTGCTGTCACGAGTGTTATTGCTCTGACAGATGCCTGGATTTTGGTCTGATTCTGCCCTGTGTTTTGACTACTATGTGCTGTGCTCCGTGGTCAGAGCTGCCCTGAAAATATCTGCCAAGGCACCACTGCAGCATGGACACGAGTGCGCAGGACAGCCTCCTCTGCCAGCTGTCCTTAGCCGAGCAGGCCGGTTTCTTGAGGATGGTCAGACTCCTCATGGTAGCCAGGGTTATGCACTCCAGCAGGAATTAGCTGGCTAAATGCTTCTGAGGATGTTGCCCTTTAGTCTTTCAAGAGGTTTTCATGATAGGTACTAATTCACTGTGTTAAACTGGTGCTTTGAATGTGACTATCCTCGCTTTATCTAATGAGGAAATTAAGATGAAAGCTATGAAATTAGTTGCTCATGGCTGTGCAGTGAACCTAATGTGCCTTCATTCTTGCATCCCAAAGCACTGCTTTGGCCATACCGGTGGTTCCTCCTCTGCAGCCTGTCCTGGGTGCTCAAGGTGTGCCAAAGCTCCCCAACAGTTCTGCCATGGCTGCTTGTTCAGAAACAGCCTTGCCTTTGGTGCCAGAGGGATTTTTTTCTGGGTAGAGCAACTGAATTCATCAGTCTATGTAATCCATGCTGACCACTGGCTTCTTTCCCAGGGATGAGCAGAACAGCCTTATCTTTTTTTAACCATACCACAAGGATGTGGTGTTTGTGGAGTGGCAAAGCTTCATGCTGGTAGCAAGGGGTGTCCTGCCCGGGACTGTCGTCTGATGGTTGTATGGCACAACTGGAGGGTTGGTTATAGTCATCCTGGATGCTCTCAGCTTGACCTTCTGCTCTTGAATCTAAGCTGAAGGAATTCAGTGGGAAACATGGTGTCTAGAGACCTTTTTTAAACATAAGTTTTGCATTTACGATTTAAATCGTGGCAGCCTGTCCAGGACAGGAGGTCATAGTCTTTGAATGCCAATTCCACTGCTTTGTGCTACATAGCTGCTTCCCATTATAAGCCAAACAGGTTCTGTGCAGACAATAGGGATTTAGTTGGTATCAAACTTCTGTGGATTCAACTTCACAAAATTTCCTCCCCTCTTAGCGCCTCTGCATCAAACCCCAGCAGCTCCCCAGGGCAGCTGGAGCACTGACTCTGCACTGACATCCCTCTAGTGCCCCTTTTTCCCAGTTTAGAAGTTGATGTGAAGATCCCATTTGAAACTTTCAGTGGAACCTCACACAGCTGCACCAGTCCCTACTTAAGATAAAATTCCTATTGCTTCTTGCTAAGATGTCTGTCCACATAGCATTTTTCAAGGAAAGGAAAAGTTCTTTTGCTGTTGAATCACAAGGGCTGGATTCTCTTTTCCATTTCTAACTTTTTAGTGGTTTGTGGGGTTACTTAATTAGTCCATTAGTTTACCAAAACTAAATTGTTTTTTTATTTTTCACTCGGGGCTTTGAATTACTTTTGTTACCTAGAAATACCCTGCAATGTTTTTTGTGCTGTTCTGACAGATCTTAAATGCATTCTGTTTTCTGTTTATTTCAGACTGTAAGATTCAGATATGTCCTTCATATTTAATTGGATATACAGTGGTTTCAGTAGTGTATTACAGTTTTTAGGTAAGTTTTTATTTGGGTTTTTTTTTTCTGCTCTTCTCGTATAAAATGTCTGTTCTCTTATCTTCAAATGTAGCCGCTGGTTAAATAATAATATTTGTTTTGGTGTGTATTCAGTAACACTCAAACAAAAGTTTCACTTATCTATACTGAGTATTTCCAGAGCATTATCTCTGCTAATCTTACGTTAATCCTTTAACCTTTAGAAAAAATTACATTTTCTGTCATGACTGTAACAGGTTGGATTTTTCTGATCATACTACATTTAAGCTGGTGTGATTCTGTTGACTTTTGTGGAGTTTCTCCTGATTTTTCTGTGCTGTAAGGAACTGAACTCAGTTATTTTAGCTCAGTTCTTTTGCACATGAGGATGTCACTTGAGAATCTGAGTATGAGGGACTGTCTATAGAAAAATTGGTGCCTGATATTGAAGCCCTTGCTCATGTTCAGCAGTGCATTGCTCTGTGACTGGCGTCACTGAAATCAGTGTGAAACTTCACTGGCATCTGCTGAAGAGCCTCAGGAAACTATTCCCTGGCCAAAAGAGCCTGCAATCCGTGTCAGTCAATTTTATTGAGGTGGATAAAAAGCATTTGAGATTGAGAAGTCAAGGCAAACTGGGCCACCTGCCTTTTATCAGTTGAAAGTTTAGACTTGTTTGCTGAGTGTTAGACCCTTGGCCTGCTATTAAAATATCAGCCAGTGAAATTTTAACAAAGTTGACTAATCTTTCTTATCTCCTCTTACTTAGCCGGACAGTGATTGCTGTGTGCTTGCCTGCTTTCCCATTGCTGTGCACCCAAAGTCAAATTCTGCTGAAAGATACTGGGGCTGGAAGTAGGGAGGAGAATGACTTCCACGTATCCCTCTCATTTTAGAAGAAGCACTTCCTCTCTTCATTCTCATTGATGTTTACAGTTGAGGAAGGCTGATTTGGGAATGTCCCCACAGTTCCCTGTGCTGTCCTCTCAGCAGGCTGATGAGATCACGTTAGGAAGTACATCTTTGCACACACACATTTACAGAATGTACAAAGAATCTTTTTTTATATATATATATAAAAATAAACTCTGGGCTTGGTGTAGCGGATAGCTGAGGTGCTGCTGCTTGTTCATCTTGTGTTTCTGTGAAAGATACTTGGACAGTGTGAAATGTTTCAGAGAAGGCAGCGGCTCCTGATTTGGAACAAAGGCTTCTGGATGGCTGGGCTGAGAGTGGCAAAAATGTTATTGTTGTACTATGATTTAGTAGAATTTTGTTTAACTCGTAAGGTAAGCGTGAACTGGAGTTTCTCTTGTGATGTAAGTTAATATATGAAATGTTTTGCCCACTCCTTTCTCTGTAATACTTTATCCTCTACTCTGTAGTATAACATAATATTAGGGCATGTGAGAAGGTGAGTTTGGGAAGTAAGAGGTGTTGTATTGGAAAGACCTGTGAGGAAACTCTACAGTGTCTGTAGTAATAAAGGTCATTCATGAAATCAGCTGAGGAATAGGAGAGGACATTCATTCCTGCAAGTTACAAAACGTGTCCCTCTGGAATGCGATCCCAGAGATTATCTTAAAAGCAGAGGGAGAGATGAGCAAACAGCCACGGTGCAAAGGTTGGCCAGGCAGAGGCACGTATGCCCCCACAGTGCCGTGGCACCGGCGAGGCTGTCTGAGCAACAGCATCACTTAAAATCCCACCACATAAAACACAGACAAGGAGAACACATGAGATAAGAAGAAAAAATGAGGGCTCCAGAAGCTGGTGTTACTGACTGGCACTGCCCACTGCCCTTCTCTCAAAGGGAGATCCAGGGTGGCTGTTCATGTGCCTGTGGAGTTATGCGTAGGGACCGTGTTGTGGGGCAGTTGAGCTTTAACAGTAAAATCTGATTCACACTTCACAGACCGCTTCTGCATCGTCACAGCAGTGGGAAAATAAACTTCAGCATGTTGCAAGTACCATAATACCATGATATTATATAGTAAAAGATCCTTGTGATGTGAAAACCTCCCACGTTGCAATATTTGGCTGTATTTTGCAATTCTTTTTACACAGAAAGGAAAGAGAACTCTGTTAGGAGCATGGCTCAGTTTTGCTTTCAAAGAAATGGAATTTCAGCATATATGTGTCGATATTCACCTGGCAGCGCTGGGTTAACAGTTGGATCTTAAAGGTCTTTTCCAACCTAAACAATTCTCTGGTTCTGTATTTCCTCCCCTTCTGCTGGCAGAATTCTGCCCTCATGAAGGCTGTGGGGTCAATAGTGGTTCCTCAGCCAATGTGCAGGATCCAGCCACAGTTCTCCCAAGAGAGAGCAAGGGAAGATTTTCTGCCTTAAAGACAAAGCTAGGAGCCTCTTCCTTCAGCAGCTTTTTCAGTACAGAATGTGATTTTTTTTTTTTTAATTTGTCTTAAAAATGTTTTACTTTCCGTGTCCATCAGTTTGAAGCAGTGAGAAATAATCCTGGCAGAGGATGTGGTGTTCACAAGTTAGAAGATAATTGCCCTTTTATAATCTCAGACTTCAGAAAATACGGTGTTCGTGTTTTGAACATCCTTCCTGTCCTTCACAGCATCTGTTACATTTACTGGGGTTACAAGTAGAGGTGGGAAGAAAGGGAAAAGGCATTTTTATAAAGATGACAATCAGTGAAAATTAAATGTCTTATTCCTGTTATGAAAGCATTGTAGCATGACAGCACATGTGTCAGAATTGCCCTGATGATGCCAGTCAGGATATATCCATGTGATTTAGCTGGGGAGTATGGGTAAATTTTGTCAAAATAATATTTGAACCACCGTAAAGGAATTCATACATATCCTAATTAAGACTGTTGATGTTGAAACCAGTTTCTCTGTAATATACTGATTGAGATCTGAGCTTTATTTTTGTCTCAAGCTTTTTATTGTAGCTGGAGGCAGCTGAACAAAACACCCCCTGTTCAGGTCCAAGGAGGGCCATGGTTTAGAGCTTCCCCCTCTCCACTGCCTATGAGCAAAACTGTCCTTATGCTGGGGCAGAGTAAGTGATGCTGGCAAATTTATCTTAGGAAAACCACAGCAGATCAGGACTAATAGAAATACATTTATGTAAGTGACACGTTTACATCACTGTGTGCCTCTCAGCATCCTGTGAAACTGCACACAGGACACACAGGGCAGTGGGCACGTCAGCAAGTGTGAGTGTAGCTTGCAGAAGAACGTGGATAAAGGGTGTTGATAAAGCATGAGGTGGAGCTCGGCTGGTCTGTATTTTGTACCATGACTGTAACACTTTGTTCCTGGGAGCAAAATTGTCTCTAGTGCTAGAAATGAAGTGCCACCAATTAACTGATTATTCACTAGGTCCTGCTTTGTTCTAGGACTGTACAAGAAATCGGGCAAACTAGTGTTTCTTGGACTGGACAATGCTGGAAAAACTACCCTGCTGCACATGCTCAAAGATGACAGACTGGGACAACACGTCCCCACGTTACATCCCAGTAAGTTAATATGGCTGGTTCCATAGCTTGAAAGGATTTAAAGTGTTGCAGGAAAAGCAGGGTCCGATTATACATTGTAAGACCAACAGTGTAATTGGGAAGAAACAAAGGAATTTCTGGGATTGCCATCTGTAGCTCAAGTAATATTCCAAACAATGTGTGTTGCGTAGTTCAGTGTGGTGTCTTTAAAATGAAGAGGCGAGTAACAAGCAGAATGAAGGATCTGAGAGTCTAGCTTACAGGAACTGTGTGAAATTGGGGCTTGCTTGGGAGCAGCTTCTTTGCTGTATAGCTGGAAAATTAGCGTTTATTAGCAAAATTACCATTAGGCTGTTTTGATTGTTTTGGCTCTGAGGTTGCCGTGTAGTTGTTATCCTGGTAGCCTCACAGTGGAGAAAGTTCAACACAGGTTAAAAATGTGGGTTGGTAAAGTCCGGTGGGGAGGTGAGAAATTGGAAAAGTGTGTGAAGAGGAGAAACCTTCAGCAGCATTGTACATGAAATTCCTCTTTATAGCAGAGCAGGTGCCAGAGCCAGCTGTTGTTTGTGTAACATGTAGGGATAGATAAGGTATGAATACTCTCTGCTCTTCTTTGCGTTGTAGATGCTTCAGGCATGTTTCAATGGTTAATAACATTTTGTTGTTAAACATGTCATTGATTTCGAGAGGAAATGTATTACTCTGATTTGCTTCTTGGATAACAAAATAATTGAAAAGAACCAAGAGAGACAGTAAAATCTACGTGCTAGAAGGTTTGACTGTTCCAATGCGCTGCATGATCTTCACAGAGAACATGGTTCTGTGTTTCTAGCTTCAGAAGAGCTGACAATTGCTGGCATGACGTTCACTACCTTCGATCTGGGGGGACATGCTCAAGGTAAGAGAATGCATTGACTTGCTTAACTCCAGTGAGTTGAGTTTAGTCTACAGTCCATTTGTTTGGGATCAGACGCTGCAGAGACTGACTTCCCACGCTCCTTGGACAGCATCAAAAACATTGGCTGCTCTTTTGTCCATCTCCATCACAAATCCTACATACAGTGTGACAGGAGCTGCAGTGGAGCAGGAACTTTTGACTGGTATCTGTGTTTCAAAGAGGATTCTGTACTTGGAATCACATCTACCTTTAAGCTTTATGCTTCAAGCTTATCTTTGTTGACAATTCTTGGGGAAACAGAGTTTCAGTACTTCAGAGTACAGTGAAGGGAATGATACTTTTGCTCCGTTAAGCTTTGTGAAACATGAAATTGCATCCCAAAGTCTGACACCATTAGCTTTCAAAAAACCTGTTGGTTCTTAATTGCTGTTGTGCATCACTCTGAATTTTGGGATAATTTCCTTTTGGTTTTATTTCACATCTTCCCTGCAGCTCGCAGAGTGTGGAAAAACTACCTGCCTGCAATTAATGGCATTGTGTTCCTGGTGGACTGTGCAGATCATGAAAGATTGCTTGAATCAAAAGAAGAACTTGATGTAAGTTTAAATAAATTTTTGAAAGTTTTACCTTTAACTTCTAAGAAATAAGCTCAGGTTCCCAGTATCACAGAGCTCTGCTGCCACCTGGACATGAGCAGTGGCAGTTTGACCTTCTTTATTGTAAATTAATCTCTCTTCTTTGCTCCTTCCCTTTGTAGTCACTAATGACAGATGAAACTATTGCTAACGTGCCTATCCTAATTCTTGGGAACAAGATTGACAGACCTGAAGCCATCAGTGAAGAGAGGTTACGAGAGATGTTTGGGCTGTATGGCCAGACCACAGGAAAGGTAATGCTCCTTTTTTTTTTTTTTTTGTTAGGGGTTTGTCTTATATTTGTGTGTTGACTTCAATTCACTCCAGCTACACAAAATAAATGATTTTTGATTTATGAAGCACTTAGTACATAATAACCATATATGAAATGAATTCTGGAGTCTGTTTTTGTGTGTGCACGTTAGATTTATCTCTACTACAACTTTTCTACATCATATTCAATGCCCTGGTTTTTTCAGAGAAAACTTAATTGTACTTAAGAAATCTTTTAATACTTCAGCTTTCCTATGCAGTATTTTTAAGCAATGAGCAAGTTTTCAGAGACTGTAGTTCCAGTGAGAACTACAAGAGAAAACTGGGTAAAGTCTTTCCAGTGTGACTTCCATCCCAGCTCCCATTAGATGCCCACCAGTGTGGCTCTGGTCTTGTAATTTCTCTCTTCTTATTCACTCTTAGATGCTTCCCTTAAAGTTCGGTGTGAGCCAGAGGTTAGGTTGAGCAGGAACAAATCTTTACCTTTGTGTTTTCTGCGTGAAAGCAATTGTACAAGTTAGGTTTAGAATAGGTGTAATGGGCTATAACAGTTACTACTGGGTTTTCTTGGGGTTTTTTGGTATCTTGCCCTGGATTTTACAACACTGCACGGAGTCTGAGTTATGATTACTGTGAATCTCCAGTTGAGCAACAGCTTGATCACACTGTGCTGGTCTTGGCAAGCATGGAACATGCACCCTTGCTGTGGTCAGTCCTACAGCTGGTAGCAAATACTCTTTTTATCTGGTTGGAAACCTGCTAGAAACAGCACAGGGAACTGCAGCTGAACACCAAGAACAAGCTCTTAGACTCTCTGTGCTTGTCGCATTCTGGTTTCACGTGCTTCACCCTCTCCAAATGTGGATGCATGTGAAAATTCGCTTTGTGGTTTTTCTCCAGTGACCCTACCCTTAGTAACACACACATGTTTTAGATTGATTTATTTTCTAAAATCCCAGTATAAACACAAGCTGCACTCCCTAGAAACAAAGGTCCATCTGATGTCTCTATCTCCTTGTGGCGATGCCATAACGGGAAATGGCTCTGTCTCCCTGCAGGGCAGCGTTCCGCTGAAAGACCTGAACGCGAGGCCACTGGAGGTGTTCATGTGCAGCGTGTTGAAGAGACAAGGCTATGGAGAAGGCTTCCGCTGGATGGCTCAGTACATTGATTAATGCCAAAACCCCGTCGGTACCTTCTGTCCTGTGTCTGAATATTAAGTCTGCTCCGTATTTGATCACTCAGTGTACGTAACTTGAATTCATTTGACTGTTTAGTTCTAAAAATACACATTTTTAGCTAATTATATCTTATGCTAAATTGTAAGAGTGAGGATTGAACAATTATTTCAAGCGAGTTTGTGTCCGTACCATGACCTGTGAGCTTCCTAATCCCGTGCGACATTCTTTTATGGCTTTTAATTTAACAAGTCTCCGGCACCATTTTTGGTCAGAGCGATTTTTCAGTATAGTATGTTTGAATGCACTTTTTAACAGCTAAAAACTATGAACATGTGAAAAATATTTAATGCTTATGTTAGATTTTTTTATGTACTTTTTTGAAACTGGTTTTATAACTTTAGAGTATATAACCATCTTTCAAGGAATAAATAATGAGCTGATGGATAATTGCATGATGCCTTACGGTTTCCAATAATACACTTTCTTATGCAACGTCATGCAATAAATTTAAATCCAGTTTTTGGCAACTTCAATGGAAAATGTTTTGTTTTAATGTGTCTTCACTAGTGAGGCTGCCTGATGAACTCAACACGTGGGATATTTTCCTGAAACACAGAAGGCCACAAAGTACTTTCATGGTCTGTTAGAATAAGGTGGTTTTTTTTCAGGCTACCAAATTGCGTTTATTTTAGGATTTTGCATTAGTAAAAGAAAAATCTAATCTGATGCCCTCAAAACTGCCACCTTGAAAAGTACAAATACTGTAAATTGCCTGTGCCAGTGTAAATCTCGAACTAATGTCAAGAGTGGTCTTACTCTACTGGTCTCTTGAATTAAACGACACAAATTTTTTTTAATTCTGAAGAAATGAAGAATACCATTGCACTAAATATTCTGTTCCCAATTTAATTAGATTTGGGGTCTGCCAGCAGATTGGCTTGTGAAATTGCCAGGAAAAAAAAAAAAAGATGTTACCATTGCTGCTTGTGAAGATTTACCAGCCCACACCCCATCGGCCTGTTTCAGTTTTGGCTTTTTGAACTGGGACAAGATGGATTGTTTTCTGTGGTTTTGTCCTGAAACGTAGCCGGCGTGGCAGCTGCTGGCTGCCTAGGTAGCTGACTTCTGGGGTAACATTTGGTTATCTGCAGTCCTTGCTTCCCAGCTTCTAGTTTTTGCCATCTTTGAGCATGTTAGTTGCCCGAGGAGGTTATTTTCTAAGAAAGGGTGTTGAAGCACGTGTGTCTGAAGAGCTTGGTGCTGGCTGACGCTGCCGTGGAGCTGTGGTTGGTGCTGGGGATACTTCACTCTAATCTGTTGAGTGGAGGTAGGGTTTCAGCCCTGGAGTCACCCTTTGGCCGTGATGGGGTTGAGTTTCGCTGTGTTGTTTGTTTTCCTCTTGTACAAACACCAACTGCTGTAAGTGTTTGTACTGAAGCGCTTTCACTGCTGTAGGTCTTCTCCAAAATACTTCAGGCCTTATGTTTCCATCATCCCTGGCAGCAAATATATTTCTGACTGGTTTGATTTCATAAATAACTTCCTCTCTTGACCTGCTGGACTTGAATCTCAGATTTAAATCCTAGAGACTCATAGCAAATAAAGGAGACAGTCCTTGCCCAGACCCGAACTTGTATGGTTGAATATTGATGATCAGTTCCCCACGGTCCTCGATTGTGCATCTGAATAAGATGAATAATTCAGAACCCAGCTAATGCAAATTTTGGCTGTATTACTGCAGTCATATGCAAAGTGTTCAGCCTAGTTTGGGCATGGTGAAGTTCAGAGCGACGGTTTCGGGTTGCTTTTCCAAATGACCAGAATTGTGCATTTAAACTGTGCTCAGCTGTAGAGTCTCTGTTGCATAAATCAGGAGGTAAGAAATGGCCTCTCGCCAGCATGTGGGCAGTATGTGGGTCTTTACTACCTGCAGCCGTTACACAGGGGACGTGCCTCTTCTTTCTCTAGGTTTTCCTGATGCTGGTTATAATGCAGAGGACGACAGCTATATCAGTGGATGGTGTAAATATTGAAAATACTACTTGCAGAGTGACATTGTGGTGTTGATATGGGAGACTCGGGACTGTGTTGCCTGTGCTTATGGAGATGAAGCTGGAGGTGTTCTGCTGCAGGCCACTTCCCCAGGCTGAGCCATTACGTGGGCACCGAGAGGTCCTCTTCATCTGCTGTTCCAGCCAGCTGCAAATAACATTAGCAGTAGGGAAAGGGATGGTAGTATTCACAATGAAAACAGAAGGGTGGTGATACTGCTTTAAAAGTGTGTGTTAAGAGTAATTCTTAGTGTTATGAACATACTCAGATTTCATGTTTCCTGCTGTAGGACCCTAGTTTACATGTGGTTGTAATGAGGGTGTGAAGAAGCCTTTGAAGAAGGTCCTTGAAGGAGGACCTTGTGTTGCTCCACCTGGGTGTTGTGATGGTTCCCACTGTGGGAAAACACTGATCAGCACTCAGTTAAATACACAAATAATCTCAATTTGTTTCCTTCAATTTCATTCATTCAGTAGAGGAAGTGTCTGTCTTCTGTAGTTCACGTTCTGTTGTGCACATGGATGTGAACAGGTGTTGTATGGCTCTGTGTGGAGACCTCATAAACAGAGATACACTGCTGAGAGATTTTTCTAGTGGTTTTCATCCCCATCCCCTCCACATGTCCCCGGTCATTTATTTCTGGAGGTTGCTTATTCCTATGATTGTGACCAGTCTTAATTTAAAACAAGCAACATTCACGTTGGGGTCCGACTTCTACGAATTTTTTTTCACTCTTGACTATGCAGATTTCAATTCAACATCACTTTAAAGAATGTGAAAAAGAAAACTCATTAATAAAGATGTTATTTATGACGCGTCTCATTTTGTTTTTACATCGCAACGGAGAAATGAATGCAGATCTCTAAGGTACTAATAACTACTTGTGACAAAGTGGCCTGTGTTTCACTGCCGTGACCCCATACCCCAGCATCTATGGGCTGAGTAAGGTTTCTTTTGCTTGGATTTAATTAAACTTGGGGTTTAGTATGTATTGTGTAGCTGAGAGGCTTTGCTGAATTTCAGTTTAATGCATTTTTCAGCAACTATTAGTGCCATTGGAGATGGGAAGGATCTTTGGGCTTTCTCATTTTTCCTCATGCAAGATCAAGGTTATTTCATTAATATTCCTGTACTCAGTATTCAGGTACTGTCTGTGATGTGCCAGAGGTCACCTGTGGCATTCACTGGAGTACAACACCTGCTTTATTACATTAGAATGACCAGAATTGAACATCAAATAGAGCATTCGACTTCTGCTTAGTTATACCTAAAGTCAGGTCACGAAAATAAAGATGGTGGTGGTCTCCAGTCCCAGTGAATTCACAGGTCTGCTTGAGGTTGAGTTGTTCTTGTTTGTACTGTCAGAATATTTGGTTGTTACCAAAGGCCAATATTTCTATTGACTTCAACGTGCTCAGATTTAGCATCTGTAATGTAATAGTTATGGACTTGGGAGTCCATTAAAAGCAGCCTAATCCACTGGCTGTCCGCGGGGACATGGAGCTTATTTGCACTTAGCTAAACCACTCTTTGCACTGGAATCTCACTGTGGAACTGAACGCTTTCTCTTTCAAAATGCGAGTGCTCTAAATGTTTGAAAGCGTAATTTATATGATACACTGCAGAAGAAAAGCTGAAGATGACAGTGTTCTTAAACACGTTCTTACTGCTGTGTTTGTTATCCCATCCCAGGCTTGAAATCTGAGTATTGGGAATAGAAAATAAAGTTCTGGCTTGGAATTTGAGAGGAGGAGTTTTAAACAGGTAGTTTGTCAAATTATCAAAACCAGGAAAGAAGCGTGCTGACTTAAAGCATGGTCTAGTCGTGAGTTTGGGGGTTTTCAGTGGGTGTAATAATAATTCAGTTTATTCTTTGCTGGGGTTTCTGTTCATGTGTACATGGGAGCAAGTTCTCGACTCAAAACAATCTGAGCATGGGAAAAATGCCATTTCCTTCGTTGTAATTTTAAAATGAGATGGAAGGATCTGATCTTCCAGGCGAATGGTGCTGCCTTAGAAAGCAGCTGCCCTCTGGAACTTGGGCTGCTGGTGGTACTGTGGGGGTTGCCACTGAGTTTAGTGCTTGTCAAACCGAGTCCTCTCAGCCCTGTTTGACACAGCCCATGCACCTCCTGTGACAGAACTGTTTTCCAATCCTGTGTTCCCCTCAGAAGTAATTTGAAGAATGTAAACTTCCTTGAGTGCTTTTGAACTGGAATTAGAAATTTGTTTGATGAGCAGCTCTGGTAAAATAGTTGTTAAAAAAACATATCCCTTGTTTTTCTTGGGACCTCATGTCCTATGGCGTGTGTCCCATCACAGTGAGAAATGTATAATAATGTTTTAGAGCCTTTTGATGCCTTTCCTTGCAGGATCTCAAAGATTTCTACCTGCCAGTGCTGCCTCTACAGCCTTGTGAGACAGGGGGCTCTTGTCCTCATTTAACCTGTGACGAAGGTGAGGTCTGGAGGGATTAGGTTGTACTTGGTCACTGCCTGGATAAGAAGAGCTCACAGCAACCACCAGCAACATTGAATGAAGCAGTGCCCTTAAGCTGGGCACTGTTTGTGTCCTGCAGTGATGGTGGAAGCCTTCATCCCATGCGAGCTACTGAAGTGCTGCACAAACCACACGTGAGTTGGTGGTGTTTGGGTCACCTCCTCCATGTTCATAGCAGAAAAGCTGCTCTAAGTATGTACCACTCACTGATAACCGTGCTGCGCCCAGCTGTGACAATACTGAGAGGAAGTTAGAAGAGCAGCACAAGAACTTGCAATGTGTGGAGTGGCTGCAACGCTTGGATCCACTTGTAACTTCTGATTCTCTTTCCTAAAGGTGCAATGTAACTAATCGCTGTCCTTGCAGAAGGGGAATTTAAAGGCACACTTTCAGTATTAGCTCCAAATGCCTGGTTTTGGCACAGGCAAATAACAGGTTCTGTTGTTGGTTAGATCTTTTCCCCCACACTGTGGTGCTTCGCTGTCAGTGGGGTTTGATTAACTCCCAGGAGCAGCACGAGCTGGAGCATATCCAGCAGTAGCTTGGGGCAGAGATGAGCCATTGGAGACCTGATCTTAGGAGAATGATACTAGGAAATACTTGACCAAGTTCCTGGCTAGGCACTGGAGAAAGGGAAAAACTAATTGGGTTAGAAAACCAATTGTCCTCTTGCCAGTGAGGTGAGAGGGAGAACAATTATGAACAGGGCTCCTAAGGCTGCCCTGCCACAGCTTGTTTGTGGGCTGACCTGGGACTGGTATTTGGAATCGCTGGTGCTTGTGAAAGCAAAGGGGAGAGAAAGAAGTTAGTGCTAGGAGCGGTATTTTGATCAGCCTGTGCATGGTAACACCAGCATTGGTCAGGTTGTTTCAAAATCCATCCTGTATCCTGCAATTTCTGCTAAGTCGCTGAAAACTGCTGATCCCTGGTTGACTGTTCCCCAAGGACAAGGCCGAGGTCACTTGTTTAAGGCACTTGACTTCTGACCCAGCGATAAGCACAAGCTGCAAAACTTAATATTTTAAGCTCTCTCGTGCCTGTTGGCACTCGGAGCTGGTTTTCGAGCTGAGCCCAGACTCTTGGTTCC
Organism: Bucorvus abyssinicus; assembly: GCA_009769605.1. NCBI lineage: Eukaryota > Metazoa > Chordata > Aves > Bucerotiformes > Bucorvidae > Bucorvus > Bucorvus abyssinicus. Next base: position 3,250,706 of record CM020041.1, on the reverse strand, counting down.
AGCCCCAGTGCCCGAATGCTGGTTTCTCCCTGCTTTCTTAGAGCAGGATTTTGGTTTGGGTTCAGATAAAATGGAATTGTAGGAGGAAATCTCCCGTATGTGCCACTGAACTCTATTCCTTGGTGTGTGTGTATACGTATTGTATCTATAGCAGGTAAATATATGTCTATGCATATATACACACATAGATCTGTTGAAGATACTGAGGTGCCTTGGCATGAAATTGCCGAGGACATTTAGAAAGTCTGCACTCATAGGGGGTTTGAAGGCTAGAAGGACTTGGCAGTAGAGAAAATTTAAAGTTTTTTGCTGTGGTGGTGAGTAAATAATGTCAGGACATCCTGGGAGAAGCTCTGCTGTGCAGCTGCGGCAGGGAGAGCAGCAGGATCCTGGGCACTGCCTGGAGAAGCAGCGTTGAGGCAGAGCTGGTGACACAGTTTGCCTTTTCTTAGAGCTTACGCTTTGTTACTGGCATCTGAGAGGCTTTGAGCGTTGGTGTGGAGAAGTTTGGGTGCTCCTGTAAAATGAGATGTGTGCTCCAACATTTTTTAGACAGCGTGTGCAATCTGCTCAGTCTGTGACAGCAGGCTCTGAGGAGCTCCCATGGACATCCCCAAAAGGTTATGTTGATTTGTCATCTGTACCTGAAAACGTGCCTGTAAAAACAACTTCTTTTTGATTTATGGTCTTTTTTTGTTCTCTAGCCCTCCTATCTGCTTTTACCGCTGCTGTAATATCCTTTTGTTTCCCAATCTGTAATCTGAATTGCCTCCAAAGTTTAAAAAACAATATAACTTTTTTTTTTTTTTCCCCCCAGGCTGGTTTTCTTCAGCAGTTGGATGTTTAAAATCCTGGGGAAGAGATTTGTAAGGGGGGACCCTCTAGCAGAGAAGAAGTTCTGCTTGTGTTTTCAGAGCTGCTGTCAGGCAGAAGGCAAGAGGGAATCATTAAAATATTTACGTTGTTTGCTGTTACTATTTTCGAAGAAATGAGGAAAACTGCAAAAGTTTTAGTTGAGTTGAAGTTCCGAGAGCTGCTGCGAGTCTGACTGCAGCAAAGAATGTGTAACAGATCCTGAAGCCTGTGACTGGGGGACGGAGTCTATTTCTGTCTCAGTAAACATGACATTATGAAATACACGCTGTGGAGATGGTGCTGCTGGAGTCCTTGTCTGACCTGGTCAGCTGTCACTGGACTTGCACCTCTCTGGGAGTACAAAGTGAATTTGAACTCCCTGCAAACATCATGCTGCTGGAAAAGCTTTCTTGAAAGGGAAGTAGGTCAAGCAAAGGAGCCACCCAGTATGTTACCAGGTAAGAGAGGAGGTGCTGTGAGTGTCTCTAATATCTTATACACCTTGTGGACATAAGAGCACTTCACGAAGACAGCGTCTAGGAAAAAAAAAATCAACAAATACGTGGGTTTTTTTGTGTACTCCGTATTTGAAATAAATTCTTAAGACAGATGTGTGGCTGAGGCTTGGATCCTTTCCGAAGAGTTAAAATTAAAAAGCTTGTCTTAGGATTGCGAAAGAAGGAGAAAGGTGGGGGAGAAATGGGCTGTTCATGCTTTGCTTTGGTGCTTGTTGGGTGGTGCTGACTGTGACCTGCATGGTACAGGGCTGTGCTGGGGAAGGAGCTGGTCCTGCCCCAGAGTCCTCTGCTGGAGCCTGCCTCGGCAATGCCCTCCCCGATTGCTGCTCCTCTCCAGGAGATGGGTCCCTCTTGCATTCGCTGGGACCATCCCTGGCACCTCTGCATCAGCTCCAGCGCTGAGCCTGCATCCCGGCTGCGAAGGTCAGTGAGGTTCCCCACCCCAAGATGCTTAATTCCTCCCCCAGCACTCAAGGGCTACCGTAGGTCTGCCCTGGCATAGCATCTCCTCCAGCACCCACACTGGGTGCGGCTTGCTGCTGCAGAGAGGCTCGAGCAGCCTCCTTGGGATCCAGAGCCCAGTGCCTGAGGGCGATGAGCGCTGGGTTGCACTGGGCAGGAGTTCAGTGGGACGAGCAGCAGCCTGCCTGGTGCTGCCTGTGCGGGCAGGTGGGAGGAAAACCAGAGCCTTTCCTGGGGACTGGGGGAGAAAAGTCATGTAAGGAGGGAGAGCCAAAACATGGAGGAAAAAAGACCACTGGGACCCTAGATTTATTTCATTCCTGGTGTTCTCATTTCACAGAAGAGGTGATCAAACTTCTGCCTTATTGCAGCAAGTGCCTGAGCAGAGAGAGTCCTTCCAGGAGCAGGTGGTGGTCCTCAATCCACACACAACATCCCCATCACACATGAATCAGGAGCCCAGGCTGTCATGACACTGCTGCTCAAGAGCCAAGAAAACCCCAAGCCCCAGATCTGACTCATTCCCCCACAAAAACACATTAGTGCCCCGCGTTTTGTTGCTGGTCAGCTCTGCCATCAGTGAAGTGTTGGTGACTGCGGTGGGAATTTTGGCTGGAGATGGCTTCCCTATTAGTCTTCTAAAGGTAAACCCAGGAAGGATTGGTGTAGAAGAGTAGGAAGGCAAGAAAACTGTGTAGAATTTCATCAAGAGGCTATTTGCTGTTAGAGAACACCAGGAATTTGTGCCCTGTGTTAAGCTCGTCATGGTGTGCAGCTCACTGTTGGGAGACTTAACAGAAATCTTCAGTCTGTTTATTCTTCCCGCAGGTTTTCAAGTGAAGCTCTTGTGCTTTTCTCTGCCTCAGAGACGACTGTGTGTGTGAAGGCTGCTCTGTGCCTTGTGCAATCCTCCGGTCCTTGAGATGCATCTCAACCCAACCGAACTGTGGTGAGAGTGCTGGAGCGGCGCGGTGCCGGAGCTTGCAGCGGGCACTCCGCAAACGCAGCTCCTTCCGACTCCGGTCGGCACCGTGGCTGAAGGAGATTTGAGCTGTGATTTATATCCCACGGGAAAGCGCAGCATCATCGATTGAGGGTAAGGTGCTGAGAATCATTCGGTCCCAACAACTGTGGCATTTAGAAGGAATAATGCATCCAGCTCCGTAGTTTCTTTTGGTTTATTGATGCTCAGTCAGTGGCAGACGTTCACAAGGGGAATTACTGAGGTCTGGGTGCATAAGAAAAGCAGGGTCAAGCTTCTCATTTTGCACCGTTCAACTAAAGACTCAGTTTGCTCACGCAGTATTTGCTGCTGCCAGAGCTGCATTTGCTGGGCAGGGGCGATGTACCTCTGGGTGAGGGAGGGGAGCTGAGTGCCAGAAGAGCTCCTTTGGGCTGGGACTTCCAAACCGTAGTTGTGATCTGTGTGAAAGCTTCAGTGAAGTGGATGATTTGGGTGGTGGCCTTTCCGTTGATTCTAGTACGTGAGGTGTGTCTGTAACGAGCGGTTGTGTTTTCTGGCTGGTTTCTGGAAACTTGCTGTTTCCAGGTACTTCAGCACTACATTTCCATACTTGTCTCTCCTTCCAAGTTTTTGTATTCAAGCAGCAGGCAGGTGCGCTTCGTGTGAACGCTCCTCATGAAAGACGATTACAAAGCCAAAGGGAATGATCACTCAGGGTTTCACGCTTGGGAAGTAGGAGCAAAATGAGGCTTAGCTAGCGATGAGCCAACGTGGCGATGAAGTGCCCGCTTATTGGTAAAGAGAGGCTGGCTGCCATTGCCTGCTTCGCAGCCCGCGTGCCCCGAGGGGTTTGGAAAGTGGTGATGGAAAGCCATGAGTCACGGTTTAGAACAATAGTTTCTTCATGCGAAGTGAGTCAGGAGAAAAGAAAAAACAGGTTTTTCAAGAAGCTGAAGCTCGATGAAATTACAAGAAGGGATAAAATAATAGGACATCTTTAACCCTGTGTTGAAAGTATGAAATGTTTTTCTAGAGCGTGAGGCAGTGGTTGTGGCTGATGCCTGAGACCAGCGGATTAGACCGTGCCTGCGTTCAGTTAGCCTTCCACCTTCGGAGCATGCATGTGGATAACCAGGGCAAAAAAAAAGGCTGAATACTGTGTGTGTGAGCATTAAACATGATCTGTGTAACAGCATCTCACCCAACATCGGATCGCGGTCATTTGCCTGCTTCGTGCTCCCTCTCCTCTCTGTCCAGTTGAAGGTAAAATGTTGGTCCTGTGGAGTGACGGGCAGCCCAACTCCCTGTGAGCGCGATGCTCTGCGGGTGGGAGATGTCCCCCGCTATGGACCAAACAGCCTCTTCCATGAGCTAGAAGCTCTGCTGGGTACAAATGTCATGTCCCCTTAGTTACAGATGACCCTCCAGCGAGGGTGGAATACGCTGCTCTGTGGTTTCTGTGGCCCCACAAATGCCCATTTTAGGTGTTCTGCAGAGTTTTACTGCAGAAATGATCGCCTTAGGGATCGGAATGAAAATATGTACAATTTTGTAAGGATTTAATTAAATCAGAACAGTCAGGTAAAGGGGAGGGCAAGCCACGCTCTGTCAATAAAAACATCAGATTAATCCAGCAGGCCAAAAAAAGAAGTTTATTTCCTTTCTTGTGCTACAGGTGTTCACAGGGTGGATAGCGCATTTCCCAGTACCCTCCCTCAGCGCCCAGTGTCCTGCGCCTGCTGAGCTGGTCTGAAGGAGGAGGAGGTTTGGGTCTGGCCCAGGGCTGCTGGCATGTCCCCCCTCCCAAAGCCTTCATGAGGCGTCCTGCTCTCCTGCTTTCCATCCGTAGGTGGCAGCAGGCTTTAAAATCTTTAACCTCCCAGCACTGGTGTTGTCAGGAGCTCAGGTTGTTGTGCACTGATCTCCAGAACCCGGGTGCGCGGAGCTGGTGTAAGAGGAAAGAATTCTTCTCAAGGAGCAAAACCTCCCTTGCAGCTGTTGGCTGAATCCCTCGGTGAAGACGAAGCGCAGAAAGTCGAACTCGGGGGTAGGAAAGGGCAGACGAGCACCTATTTTGGGCCAACACGCCCTTACAAAGAGCAGTGATTTCCCCCCCCTCCAGGAAAAATACGATTAACATCTTTCCCTTGCAAAAGCATGTGGATGCAGAAAGTTGCGTTTGTGATGTGGCTTTAAGCTGCTTTGCTGAAATGTGCCTTTGCAATTTTCTGTAGGTCTCTGCCTGCATTTGGGGCTCTCTTCTCTCCCCGTGGTGATGCCTGCCTGCTGGCTGGTTCAGCCTCGGCTGGCCTCACCAGGCGAGCAGGCTCAGCACGGTGGGGACACGGGGACAAGTGGGAGCAATCTGCTCCGCGGTGACTCTTTCTCTCCAGCTTGCCCTTTATTTTCCTGCGTGCTGTGCCAGGCTCACCCAAACAAATCAGATTGTGTTGACAAGGACCTGTCAAACCTGGGCTGCAGGCAGGGCTGAGGGGTCCGCAGGCTCCTTGGGAGCCAGGGTGAGGAAGACTCTTGTCTGGGGGAGGCAGTGAGTCACGGCTGCCTCCCGGGGCGATTAATCGGGAATTTGTTAAAGCATGGCTGGGCCATGGCTGAGGAAGAAGAGCTCTGTGAAGGATGCACGGTGATGCACAGGAGCAGCACTGGCCAAGGGTGGGAGAAACCCTCCGTGTTAGTCTTCATACTTCTGCAAAAATGAACCATTGCATTAGAGGAGATATTAGGAAGAAGTTCTTCCCTGTGAGCGTGGCGAGACGCTGGCCCAGGTTGCCCAGAGAGGCTGTGGGTGCCCCATCCCTGGAAGGGTTAAGGCCAGGTTGGACGGGGCTGTGAGTGACCTGGTCTAGGGGAAGGTGTCCCTGCCCATGGCAGGGGGTTGAACTAGATGATCTTTAAGGTCCCTTCCAGCCCAAACCGTTCTGTGGTTCTCTGATTTAACCGAGTGAGGTATTCTTCTCCACCTGCCCATTAGCCGATGGGGATGCTCTGTTGAGGGGAGGCAGCCAAAGGAGAAGGAAAAAGCTGGGGTTACGTACAGACCTCTTGAGGCTGCTGGTCCTCCTGGGACAGGAGGGACAATACAGTTGGGTTCAGCCATGGAAGATGCAGTGAGGGAGCAGGATCAGGCCTGGCGAGCAGAGCAGCTAGGAGAGGACGGGATCTCCTCGCTGTCTCCTTCAGCAGAGAGGGAGCCCACCAGCTCTCCGCATGTGCCCCAGTGGATGTCGCGCTGAGCTGCACCTCAGGGAGTTGTGTCGTCTTCTGGGTGAACTGCAAATGATGCCACATTTCCATCCTCAGCCTCTGTTTTCTGATCCTATAGGGAAAAGGATGTGCTGATTTATATTTAACTTTTCCTACTAACAGGCTTAAACACATACATTTTACAGAGCTTGAGCACACGAGGCAAGGAGGTGATTTCTCTTGATAGGGGTGCAATGCCAGTGCCACCGCTGGGACGTGGGGACCCCAGACCTGGGGCATTATCCCACACTGCTCCATCGGTATGGCTCCTGCTCCACCGCAGAGCTCTGCAGTGAAGCACAATCGCTTGTTTACAGCCGTTAGCTGGCATTGCAGGCAGAATTACCCCTATTTTGACACCTCTCAGAAGCTAGCAGCGATGAGTGACGGCTCTTCTAGAGGAGCAGCAGCTCTGCTCAGACTGCCGTTGACAGTTGCAGATGACAGGAATGTGAGGGCTTAATTATTATATAATTAAGTTGAAGTGATCATCTGATGTCTGTTTAGTGTCTAACGTAAAATGAGCTGGTGATCTCGGTCGAGTTGGCGGGGGCTGCTAGTTAGAAACCACGGGTGTGAGGGATGTGAGCGGGTGCTGGCATCCGGGGAAGTGAAGGGGATCAGGGAGAAGGGTCCTGCCTGGGTGGTGGAGGCTGTATGGGAGACTGTGCTTCTGTAGTGTCCTGCCCAGATTTGGGCAGCTCTTTCCCTTCCCCACTCCAGGAAATTCCCCAGGAATTATTTTCATGTCAGACGGCTGTACGAACCGTGGTCCTCAGAGCCGGGCTCGTTGCGGCGCTGCCTGGCCCAAGGTGGGAAGGTGGGGAAACCCTCAGCCTCCAGCACCCAGCAGGAGGGTTCCCAGGACCCAGGAACACCAGTGAAAAGCAAAAATATTTGCAAAATGCCACTCTTCAAACCACTGACATATACACCAGACTAAACCCACCCCGGTCCCTCAGCCACTCCGCACTGGACTTGTGCTCCAGACCCTTCACCAGCTTCGTTGCCCTTCTTTGAACAGGCTAAAAAACCTTTTACCTTTTAATTTCAGGAAAACGCAGATGCTGGCACTGGTGGGATGCTCAGCCATAATGCCTGAAAACCTTCTGCATCAGCAGGTGGGAGCTGCATAAGGAGATGCTCTCTAATCCGGTAGCTTTGCCAGAGTTTTTTGCTTTTTCGTGGTGGTTGATGCCATCCAGCCTTGTTTTACTGTTTTTTCTCTCAGGAAGAGCTGTGCAGGAACCGTTAGAACAGGTGTTAGGCTGTGTTTGTGTGTTAAAGGCATTTCCCATTGTGGTTCACATCTGCATTAGGAAAGCCAGAGAGAGGTATTGCGGGTTATTGTGGGAAATTTACAGTTTAAGCATTGCACTTAATGGAAGCCCCTTCTGCTGGGGCTCTTACTGCATGCTCCCAGCCTCCATCTGTGCCTGCTGAGTGCCTGCAATTACTTCCTGAAGAAGTTCAGCCTCTGTTTGAAAGCACCCGTTTCCCTCTGGCTCGAGCTGTCCATGACTTCCCTCTGAAAAAGATCTCAAAGTGCTTTGTGAGCTGCGTGACTCCGAGCCTGGGGATGCGCCAGCTCCCGGAGGGGTCCAGCTGCCGGGCAGCCAAACTGGGATGCTCTTTCTCCTCCCGTTGCCTGGATTATGCTCAGTCTGTACAGCAAGTGCTGCTTTGTATCACCCAGCAGGTGGAGGGAGGGGATCCTGCCCCTCTGCTGCGCTCTGCTCTGGGGAGAGAGACCCCCCTGCAGCGCTGGGTGCAGCTCAGGGCTCCTCAGCACAGCAGAGACAGGGGAAGCGGGGCCAGAGGAGCCCCAGGAATGACCCGAGGGTGGGACCCCTCTGCTGGGAGGAGAGGGGAGAGAGCTGGGGGGGTTCAACCTGGAGAGGAGAAGGCTGCGGGGAGACCTTAGTGCGGCCTGTCAGTGCTCAAAGTGACCTGTCAGAAAGCTGGGGAGGGGCTTTTTAGCAGAGGCTGTTGTGATGGTTTTAAACTAAAAGAGGGAGATTCAGACTAGAGGAAAGGAAGAAATTCATGCTGAGGGTGGTGAGACCCTGGCCCAGGTTGCCCAGAGAGGCGGTAGAAGCCCTGTCCCTGGAAACGTTCCAGGTCAGGTTGGCCCTTGGGGCTCTGAGCACCCTGCTCTGGGTGCAGATGTCCCAGGTCACTGCAGAGGGGTGGGATTGGATGAGCTTCAAAGGTCCCTTCAACCCAACCCAGTCTGGGATTCTATGATATTTATTTGCATGATCTCTCTGCATAAACCGCATGGGTAACTGCGGCGCAGCAAAGCAGCGTTTGTATCTACCAAGATACAAACAAATTTCAGTGTCTCCCCACCCTTCCCCTGTGGTTTGCTGCATCGTTTGCTGAAATAATGGTTAATAAAAGTGCTGAAGCTGGGAGCTGGGGTGGAGCTGCCCCTCTGTGCACACAGCAGGCATCACAGCGGGTGGTGGGATGGTTTCTTCAGGGTGAAGAATCCCAGGGAGCTGAAGCTGCTCTGCAGGCACTCAGAGGGATCCCCACGGCAGCTCCAAACCACCCCAGTGGTACCGCATGTCCCAGAAATGCTCTCCCCAGCGCTGGCACCTCTACCCTGAGGCAGCAGTGCCCAGGCTGGAGCATGCACCAGTGGGGTTCATCGGGACCTTTGCCAGTGACCTTGCTGGGGCCTCGTACTCCTACAGAAAAGAGCAATTCCCACGTGCTGCTACCACCGAAGCTGTTCCTCCATGCACAGCCCTGCATCCCTGGGTCGTTCCTGCTCCTGACCATCCCAGGGACAGCTGGGCTGGGTGAGCTGGCGTGGGCTGGAGCAAACACTACCTGCAGCAGGCTGAGTATTGCTTTTTCTGAGGGTTTTATTTATTTACGGATTTATTTTGCCCGGTCCACTCTAGCTCCCACCCACTGGCTTGCTGGGTGGTGAGCCACCAGCATGGACGCGTGGGGACAACCCAGTGTCATTTGGAGGAGCAGCGAGGCCTGCGGGGCTGGAGTGCCACTTTGTCATCAAATTAGACTTGAGAACTCATCAAATTATTATGTTAACATCTTCACACCGCTCTCACCGTTAAGCAGGAAGCACTGCACACGCAGAGCCGGGGGGAAGCAGATGGTCCTCAGGCTGCGGCCACGCTGAGCATCCTGGTGTGCCTCAGGGCTCCCTGTCCCCATCCCTGCCCCTGCCCTTGTTCCTGTCCCTGCTGCTGGGGTGGGAAGGTGCTCACGGGGCTGTGCTACCAGTGCAGAGCAGTGAGGGGAAGCTCTCCTGGAGCCAAGCCCCTCTTCCTTGCCCCAGACCCAACACGGGCGGGAGCTGTGTGTAACTCAGGGAGGGGGAGATAAGCCCTGTTTTTTCTTTCTGAAGCCAGCTGGCCCAGATCGACCACAAAAAAAAACCCCAAAAGCCTTCTGAAAAGCAGCATCCTTTCGAGCAGAGCTGGTGGCTGTTGAAAGTGGCGGCGGGGGAAGGAAGGAAGGAGGGGGCCGGGCGCTGCTGGGAAGCCAAACACGCTCATTTTGGCTGGCTCTCTTCGACGACGTGTGGGCAGAGCGCCGGGATCCTGCGTCTGGGGCTGACACCGGCTGCGCCTTGCGGAGGTGACTCATGTGTTTCGAGGGGAAGATGATGCTCTCGGTGTCGCCAAGCAATGCCTTCCTCTCCCTCCCCTTCCTCAGGTGGAGGTGCCAAAACTATGCCGAGAGGAGATGATGGTCCTGGGGAAGGGGCAGGCGGCACCACGGGCTCCTCGGTTAGGAAGGAGATGTTTTGTTCCCTGCCTTGATAATTCGGGGTCATAATTGCACATGCTGGAGTGGGAGCTGTGCATCCCGCCGTGCTGCCTGAGCTGCACCGAGCTGCGGCAGGGCTCAGCTGCGCGGGGCAAAGCCAGGGAATTTGGGCCAGTCAGAGAAGCAGAGCTGGGGCTGGGTCGCCTGAGCAGGGCTTTTCCTTTAGGTTTATATTGGATGGTGTCAAGGGATGAAAACCAAGTTCTTCCAGGAGAGCTGAGCCTGTCAGTCCTCTTGCTCGGGTTGGGTCCAAGAGCATCCTCAAAGGTGCTGCAGAGCCCGGGGTGGGGCAGGCTGGGTAGCAGCGGGGTCTGGCTGTCGGAGGTCCCAGACAGGGAGCCGGTGTCAGCCCTTTGCAGCCTCCCTGCTGCCTTCTGCTCCTGGGTGTGGAGACAAGCCTCCCCCCAAGACTTTGGTGTTTCAGGCCCCCCCCCCCCCCCCCCGCTGTGAGTTTCGTTCTGACTTTCAGGTTGGGATGAGTCAAAATCTTAGAGCAAAATACAGACGACGCTGCTGCGTGTGGCGGGGTTTCCGCTTATACCAGCTTGAAGGAGCATCCTCGGGGTGGGAGACAGCCCGGCACCAAGTGCTGTGTCCCACGGAGGGGGTCACAGCCCAGGTCCCACACGCTTTCCTGGGAAAGAGGCACAAAGTGAAGTGAAAGGGATGGAGATATTGCATCAGTGAGAGCTCTGCTCCGGCCGCTTACCTTCAGAGAGTGGCGAAAGCTTGGTCAAGCTGGGCTTAGGTGATGGCTGAGCCTGGGAGGTGTTTCAGGCGCTGCTGGGAGCTGACTCCTGGTTCTTTCCTGCCATTCATAATGGGTCATAATGCTTATTTACCCCAGTGGTACAGATCCACGCAAGCCCCAGTCAGCAAACCTTTCCCCGTGCCCTGATTCCCTTATTTTCAACAACGTACAGAAAACAAAACACAAACACATGCGAACACGTGATGAGTTCACTGCTGCCAGCCCCTGGTGTCCCATCTCCTCAGCAGCTGGTAAACTCTACCTTCAGACTGGGAAATCAGCCGAAATGTGATTTTTGGGAGGGTCCAAGGATGTTTCCCTTGGGCTGCAGCAGCCCTGCCCTTGGGCTCGCTCGGCCACACGTTCATTAGCATAAAGGTAATTCTGTTTGCTTAAGCAGGTGGCGTTGTCCGCTTAATGGTAAGGAGATGGGTGGGAATCCTTGGCTATGCCAAAGATTTTATGGAAGTGAAAAAAAAAAAAAAAGCCAGTGAGCAGTTTCCTAAGCTGGTAAATGGCATCCTGTGGCCCCCCATTAGAAAGCAGAGTTACACCGAGGTTAATATTTCATTGGCGAAATAAATCTGCTCTTTCTCTACAGAGTCCATAAAAGCAGCCAAGCCCAAGGTGATCCCTGCAGATGAGCAGTCCCCAAGTGCCAGGTTTGGAAACACCCGGAGTCCCCAGTGCAGTGAACACAACAGTCACCAGCGCTGAGCTCCTCCGGCTTCGCTTGTGCACAGTCCCGGAGGAGCCAGGCTGGGCTTACGGTGCGGGTGGGCTTGTTCGTTGGTGATGAACTACCCTGAAGGTGCAACATTCTCCCCTTGGGTGCGTTGGCCTCTTCCTTCTGCACACAGAAGGGAAACCAGAACTGCTGGAAGGAACCAGCATCATCGAGACTAAACGAAAAAGAGAGGAAAGAAAGGGGGAGAAAATAATCTATTGATTTATCCAGGCTATTTACACCCAAATGAAGGGGCAAACAGTTCTTAGCACCTTCCTGAAGCGCCTCCCTCCTCTTCCCTGGAGAAGGTGATGGCCTGAGCAGCCACCTCCTGCTCAGCTCTTGCTAGACACCGCGTGCATGTGCTCCAAAGAGATTTTTGGTTACCTCCAAATGCTCACCGATGCTGAGAATAACCTACATCAGCGCTGCAGTTAAGTCTTTTCCCAGCTCGAGGGTGTCATAATTATATTTAGGTACCGCTGTAACACGTGTTGGTGACTGGTTGCTCCCAAACAAGCTGCATCCCTGCTCCCTTCCATCCAGCTTCACCTTTGTTGGATGGAAAGGAGCTGGATGGAAATACCTTTTTCAGGGTATTTCCCACCAGAGCTGCTCCTCCTGGTAGGGCTGGGACAACCAGATCCGCTGTGTTTCAAAGCTCAGCTCATGTTCTCCAACTGCAGAAGGCAGCCGTGAACTGGAGGCAGCACAGACATCTCCCTTGGTGCCAGGTGGGGCAGTAATTTCATCCTCACCGACTATTTTCTAATGCTGGTGATGGAAAATCCTGCACACACCTGGCAGGGCTGGTGAGGTGGCTGTGGTTGCTGTTGGCGAGGGGAAGGAACGGCCGCTCTCAGCACGCTCTCCTGTGCCCACGCTGCTCCCAGCCCACGCTCCCAGAGCTTGGCTATTTATAGTTCTTCTTCCTCCTGGTGTATTTATACCAGCCAGTTTCATAGCTGTTGTCTCACACATGCAGAGGACTGGGGAGATGCTTCAGGCTTCAGATCAGAGAAGCAACTAAAGTCCTCACGGCTCTTGCTGTGCTGCTAAACAGTGGCGCTGCTGTCCCACACCTGACTGTGTGCCACAGCATCCCTGTGCCTCAGAAAGCCTAAAAATCATCCTTTTGCTGCTGGAGAAGAGGTGCTGCCGAGTAGGCAATGCTCAAGGCACAGGAGGTGCAGGTCTCCGACCTGCCTCTGGCCAGGCAGCGATGCTGCTTGGCTCTGGAGGGTGCTCTTTGTACGGTGGATTTAAAAAGCAGATGGGAGGCAGCTCATGCCCCACAGCTCTCCAGAAGCAGCCCCTGGCGGGGACTGGCCCACGCCAGGTCTGGGTGCTGGCGTCTCTGGATGTCGAGGACTCCTGTGTCCCCCAGGATGGCACTTGGCTCAGGCTGTCTTGGGGAATGCACAGCACAAGGCTTGGCATCCTTCCTGCTCTGCTTTACCCCCTCAAACTTAGTCATTCTTAAAGCTGGAGCTGCAAAAATTGCCCGTTTCCCCCTTTTAGAAATGCTTTATTGATCCTGGTGGCTCATTAAGGGCAGGAATTTACCCCCCGCCGGCCGGTCCCTCTGCACAGCCCGACTGCTATTCATGGTATCCCACACCACAAACACCTATTTTTAGCCCAGCGTTCTTGGAAGGGGTTTTGGTACCTTGTTTTCCGCAGGGATTCTCTCGCTTGCAGGGTGCCCGGAGCTGCGCGGAGCGCAGGGGGATGCTTGGACCAAGGCAGAGCACGTGGCGGGTCCAGACCCGCTCCGATGGCAGCAGCATCCTAAATAAACAGCATCTCCCTCCTGAGAATCATTTTCCCAGCAGTTACAGCTGCAGATGTGTTATTTTGTGAGGAAAATCCCCTCTGTTTCGTTGATCAGACCATTTCAGGCTCGTTGCAGGGCTGCTAGTGATCAAGCCGTACCAGCAATATTTTAACCTCTGCGTTTTCTCCTAGTGCTCAGTGTCAGCATTACAAAGCACCACTTAAAACACAAGCACGGGCAGTCAATTATGTTAATCTTTATTACATCTGGAAGTACAGCAGCTACTCCCGAGCAAAACCACCGTGTCTGATACTCAGCAGAGTGGCTCTCCCTGGGAAATGCCGTCCCACCACTTTGGGAAGCTCCATCCCACCACTGCACACCTCAGCAGAGCTCACGGACCCCCCCCAGGTCTCATTGCTCCAGGCAGACACCGCACAAACAACACCCCCATCATCCGACTCCCGACTTTGGAAGGGGCCTGTGTTCCTCCTACCGCCTTCCGATTCCCCATAAATCAGTTGCCATTTGCATGAGTTACACCTCTGTGCGGACGGGGTCCTGCGGCAGGGTCCGCAGCCCCCTCTCACGGTGGAGGGATGGATACGGGCAGGGTCGCGGGCTCCCCCTGTGCCCCCTAAACCGCTTGGCTGGGGGCTGGGCACCTCCCCAGCACGACTGCAGGGATGATCTCTGACATACGGGGCCATCACAGGAGCAGAGCTAACCCCATCCCATCCCTCCTACTCGCCCACGTTAACCCTCTATGAATACAGGAGCCTGGTTAAACCCTCCACGTCGCACGCACGAGCCTGTTTTTCACTTGGGGAATGAATTTGTCAAGTGGAGTTTGGGGTGGGCAAGACGTCAGGGAACCCGGCTGGGTCAGCCAGGGTCGGCGCTGGCTGGAGCGGGAATTTTTCCCTTGTTTTGTGGGTTAGTCATAGGTTTGTTTATTTTTTTAGAGGGTTTTTTTCCTTACTCATCCGTTGCAATCACAGCAGACACATCGTTTCGCAGCCCTACATGGAAATCGAAGACCCAGGAACTATTTTTAGTGCACAAAATGTCTCCCTTAAATGATTTAACTTTGGAAGAGTAAATACTAAATACACTCTCATCTCATCAGAGGCGTTTATGCAGAAGTACAGCACCAAATTATGTTCTACCGCTTAATCAAACACAATAAAACAAGATCTTGCTGCCATTCTTTCAGGTTAAGCTGAAGGGAAATTAATTAATTTTCACATCTGCTGCCGACGATTTACTGACACTGGGGCATATTTGCCCCATTAGTATTTACGGTGGCACTTGCAACCCTCGTGCAAAACATACAGGGGATAGTCTAACATTTATTTTGTGATTAAACTGAAACGATTCTTCGCCTGCTCACTCCAGACCGAGGCATTCAGCACCATCTGGGAGGAGGGTACTGTGGGCAAACCCCGAGCCAGCCACACAGGGAAACCCTGTGTGCTCTAAGTGCCCATAAAGATATATTATTTTATTAAGAATGTCTTTTTATGACTATTGAGGAAGTATTTCTCAGGCTGGGCTGGAGAAGGACAATGTGGTGCTGCTGGTGGAGCCCAGGGCTGGCTGTCCCTGCTCTGCTGGGTGCCTGGAAAAGCACCAGTGACTCGTGGCTGGTAGCTCAGGGACCGGTGCCGGTGGCTTTCTCCTGGTGATGGGGGTGGGCAGTGCTGGTGCTGCCCGGGTTGGGGTCCTCTCCTCGTGGAGCTCTCCGCTGGACCTGCAGAGGCAGCTGGTGGTTTAGGTGTTTGCCTAAACAGAAGGATGCCAGAAATAAGGGGCTGAGCTGTTCTTGGAGGGCTGGTTTCGTTGTCGTCTCGGTTATCGTCTCTCCTGTGAAACGAGCTCTCTGGGAAAGGGGAGGACGTACAGAGGTGACCTAGTCCTTTTATCTGCCTCAGACGTTCTTCTGTCTTCCTCTACTCCCAGGTACCTGGCTTCCATTTCCCATGCCCATTCCCACGATAGATCTGCCCAGACCCCCCCAGCCACCTCTGCTCTCAAACTGGTGCCAGAGGCAGGGCTGCAGCCTCCCAGAACCTGGCTACGTTTCTCCCCTCAGGTATTTTGGAGACAAAACTCCTTGCCAGTTTGTAAGGACATTGCTCCGTGTTCCCCAGACCTCCAAGGCACATTTTGGGAGTATCCCAGAGCCAAAGGCATGGCCAGGGCTTGAGGGGTGAATCAGGGGAGTCAAACCAAAGGGGTTTTCTCAAGCCAGGAGCAGCCGGGCTGGCCTCGCTCCCCGCTTTATGAAATAGAGCTCGAGTATCTCCCTGCCGAGAACAGGTGAAAAACTTAATCCAGAGGACGGCTCTTGAATGGGCTTTGGACAGACGGGTTCACGCGTGATGCTGCAGCAGCGCGCCTGCACCGTGGGGCTCTGTGGACGGGCCACGAGGTCGAGTGCATCACTGGGGTGTTTCAAGAGCTGCGAGCAGTAACAGCTGGGAATAAAATCCTTAGTTGGCCTCTTCCTTAAAGATCGAAATGTAAAGCCACGGCAGTTTAAAGGTGGATTTCCTGCTCCTCTCCCCCCCACCCCCGGAACATCCATCTCAGACCGATGGTTTTAGCGCTGTCTTCCCTGTACACCGTCATTTCCCTGATTAATCACTTTTTGGTAATAAATCGAACAACGCGTGTCTGTTAGAGATCTCATTTCCCTTCAGCAGCTTGGCCACTTCGTCAATTTTACACCAAAAAATGTGCCAGGAAATGCCAAAAAGGTAAGAGAAAAGAGCCGCTGGCCAGCTGTTCCTCCATGACTGACTGCCCGCCCAGATGACACGGCTGCTGATGGGTCCACCAGCCCCGGGGGAGGTTCCTGGCACCCAGCCCCACTGCCCAGCTCCAGGATTTGCTGAAAAAAAGCACCTGTGGTCTCCAAGCACAGGGAGATGTGGATCCCTTTCAAGCGGCAGTTTTTAAAGCTGTCCGGCTGAGCCCTGCCTCTCCACCACGCTCGGCGATGGAGGGTCAGCCCCAGCGCCCACAACCCACGTCAGCAGGAACACAAGCAGCATCTTACCAACAGCAACACATTGCTGTAGCATTTTGGATTTCACAGCTCAACGAGCAAATAAACCAGCGTAACGGCGTGTTTCCCCGCCTGTTACGCCAGCTCCTGGTGCAAGAGGCTGCTCCTCCGGACCAGACGATGCTTCAGGTCCCTTCCAACCTGGTACTCTAGGATTCTACGCACCTCCTGTCTTCCAGCGGGGCTTCCTCTGTGTGTTTTGCTCCAAGTCTGTAAAACGAGATTTAGATCTCCACAAGAAATGGGGTTACCTTGAACCACAGAACCCTTCAGGCACGGGGGACTTCGTGAGCACCCTCTTGCGTGGGCTCTCCCCTCCAGCCGTCTCCAGCCGCGCTCCCCAAGCGCTCGCTGAGGTCTGGCAATGAAATGGAAATGCAAACGCAATGGAAATTGGCTACTCGGACAGCGGCTCCATCCGCAGAGCCGGACCAGCTCCGTATCCCCACGCACAGCGCTGCATCCCCCGGGATGCTCCGACGGGCCGTCTGATCCCCGGGCAAATTTGCTCTGCGTGACCTTGCTGACTTACACCGACACGGGGGTACACAGAAAACACTGCTTTATTGACTGCATTTGCCAACACATTGAGGAATGCAAAGGGGTTTTTTCATAAGCAATGGGCCATGGTCCCAATGTGTATTAAAGCATACACTGTATCTAAACAGGATGAAAATAATGGCAGACAGAGCTACTCCAAGGCAACACAAAGAGCATGCATAATACAGTCTCACACAGAACGAGTTTGATAACATTATATTGCTTTAAGGATTAACTAACATGGAAAATGTACAAAAAGGAGAAATAGGTTTTTGCATTAATGAAAAATACATTTTTTCTCTACAAAGGAATTTCTAATACAAGAAAATAAATATTGCAACATAAGCCAAAAATAATTTAAAATTGCTCTTTTCAATATATTTTCAATATTTCTCTTTTATATTAACAAATGGCACATCACGTTCTTTGAAACAAAGAAAACAGAAGGGATTCTCCTCCTGCGACATTCATATCGTTTCCTGTAACTGATGTGAAGTGGGTCTGTTTTGGATGTGGAATGGCGCAAACTGGGAGGGGATTTCCTTAAAGAACAACCAAACCTCACGCCCTGCCCTGCAGCAGCATCGTCCCGCTGGCGGCTGCTCCCGCATCCCGCCTCCGTTCGCACCCCGCCTCGGGGTCAGCTCCGTGGGACAGCGGGCACCCAAACCGCCCAAAACAGGTGCGTGGAAAAAAAAAAAATTAAAAATGGGTGTGTGGAATCGGAGCTGCCCTGGGGAAACTCCTGCCGCCATCGGGCTGGGGCTGGTGTTGGGGCTGTGCTCCACGATCAGGGCATGATGCTGTTTGCATCCTCATCGCCGCTACAACGGCTGCTGCTTCTCCAAGGAAACGGGTGCTCTTACAGTGCAAATGTCGATTCCTGCAGTTTATACATCTTAAAAGACATCCCTCTACTAAAATAAACCCTTTTATTTTTTTCTTTCTATTCATTTCAAAATACATTTACAGTAACATCAAAAATATTTCCCTTGTGCATTTTGTCTCCTGAACGCCAGGCTCCCTGCTCCGAGGATGCTCCGGGGTGCCCGTGGCCGCCCCGCCGCGGCCCAGCCCTGCCAGCCCTCGCTCAGCCCCTTTTCTCCTCTCTATTCCCAACACCCTGGATCTTCTCCCTGGGCCCCACCAGCCGCCTTCAGCTTTCCCCACCTACACGCCGTCTCCCGATGGCAAAATACGATGCCAGATGTTCCGGCAGCGTTTCGAACTGGTTTATTGCCTGGTGCTGGCGGTGCCGGGTTGGTTGTTCTTTAAAGTCTCCCCCTTTTTGCGGTCCTGTACTGAGAAGACAAGTAGTGCAGAAGCTGATGAATGGAGCTGTGTACAGTGAAGTTTGTGGATTGCTTTATTTTTTAACCATAACTGAGTGAAGCACACGGAAGCAAGATTCATTAAAGGCAGCATATTGATTATTGTTATGACTCTTATACTAGGATACTGTAGCTAAAGCTAGCAAGCCTGATAAGATAAACTAAGTCCTATTTACTGTATTTAACATTATCTGAACATACTGAGCCTTAATTAATGAGCAGATTTTCATTTCCAACCTCAATGGATTATGCTAATTTATAACAAAGGTGGTTCTCGTTTGGTTGATTTTTCTGTTGGTTTTTTTTTTTTTTCCTGCTAATAACGTTTTTTCCCATCTGAGGAAGATTCCTCCCCAGGCATGGTCCGTTGCGGCCGGGTTAGTGTTGGGCTTAGCCAGGGCTGGGGGCTCAGCATCCGCCCCGGAGCCCCCGCCGCCTGCCATGCCTGGGATGAGCTGGGCTGCCATCGCTTATCTCTGCTGCAATCTCATCAATCGTTAAGGACTTTGGAAGGCCGATAAAGATGATCTACTCTAAAACGTCAATTGAAGGAGTCTCAGAGTTTCAAAAGAAAGCTCACAGTGAAATGAGCAAAAAGCATCGGAAATCAAAACGGCAGGATGCGGTCTCGGAGCAGCAGCATCCCTCGGAGCAAGCTTGGAACCTAACGCCGCAGCAGTGTGGTATGAGTGTGTCTTTAGTCCTTGGTTGCTTAAAGAACTTCCAAATTTGTTTCCGGTTTCTGGCTGTGCTGCTTGACTGTCAAAATATTCTTTGGCATCCACAAAATCATTTGACTGATTGGTTTGACAATTGCAAGGTTCTTTTGTTTAGTGATGGGCTTAACCGGTTGCAGAAGTGTCCCAGGTTTGGTTTGGTTTTTTTTTTTTTTTTAGGTTTTTTTTTTTAAACATTTTTTATTTTTAAAAAACAACAACAACAAAAGTTTCAGTGAATTCCTTTTTTTTTTTTTTTTTTTTTGTTCCCTGAGCTCACACTGGGGTCACTCCAATAAAACACGTAGCACGACTTAACTGTGACCTTTGAAGCCAAAACCGAAGTAATGGTGCAATTAAGTGCAAACATGGAAATTCGCCTGACTTGTAGGTAACATGGGCTTTTAAACAACATTTAAGGCTTATTGGGGACATTTTATGCATTAAATTATTGTAATATTTATAATGTCAGCTTCTGTGAATCACCCTCCCACGAGTCAACAGCTTGTAACCAGGATTTAAGGAATAAAATTAAAACAAAAAAGGGAATGGGGAGGAATAAATTCACCATTTCCATTGTAGCGTTTAGGAGGAAACCAAAATGGTGAAGGCAAGCGTTTCTGCTACCCCTCGGTGACAGGACGTTTGGCCTCGGGGCCAAGCAAAGGCGATTGTGCAAAGGGGATTGTGAACGTGCCGCCCTGGCACGGCGGGACCTCGGCAGCCACCGGAGAGAAGCACGGGCAGAACGACTGCACTCGGCCCCCCCCGCCCCGGCTGACCCCAACCCCGGCTCCCCGCGGTGTTTTTAAAGGATGCTCTTCTCCCCCACCCTGCCCCACGGTTCCCTTCTCCAGCTTGCCGATCAATTCACCTGAGTAAATCGCTTCCATGTTTCTAACCACCTCAGCGGGGTGGACCCGCGGGGCAGGGATGGGGAGGAACTGTGCATCCTGGCCCCTGGACGGATCCCAACCCGATGGAAAGGTGAGGGGGAAAATAACGACCGAGGGGGGTTTTCTCTAAAAATAGAAACGTAATGTTGCTTTCCTCCACCCCAAGCGCTTTCCTCCAACGAGCTTTTTGTGCTTTAGTCGTTATTTATTTGAGTATCACTTATTCTGCTTCCTCGCATACACGCACGCCGGCGAGGATTTCCCCTCCCGCAGCTACCGTACCCTCCGCTCGCTCCCTGCTCCGGGGCAACCGTCCCGGGCAGAAATCTGCCCCTCCTTAAATAATGCCCATTAATTATACTGCCATCCCTGCAGACAGCACGGGTACCGGCATCCTCCGCCCTCTCGGCACCCTCGGCATCGGTCCCGCTGGGCGCCGGCTCGAAGTGGGGTCTGGCAGGGAGCCGGGGAGGGACCACTGCTGTCACGGTCATTGATGTCGGTGAAGCTGAAGCTGTATCTCAGGCGTATAGAGAAGAAAAAGACAACAGTGCCAAATTTCCAACTATATACACATATTAAAAATCCCCCTCGCTGTGACACCAGGCAGAAATTGGACATGGCAGTTGTAACTGGGTTGAGGCCTCGTCGAGCCGGCGCGGTCAAGAGTTAGGACGCCAGGATGCTCATCCTGACAATGTCCTCGCCGGCCGTGTCCAGCTGGCCCCGCTGTGCCCTGCCGCCGCGGGACTCCCCGTCCGAGTCGCTCATCTCTGCGTCGGAGAAGTAGCCGTCCGTCTCGGCGTCGAAACGACGCAAGGGAGCTGTGCCGGCACCGTCGGGCTTGGGGGGCTGCGACCGCCGAGTCCCTCGGCTCTCCTTTGGTAATTTGAACCGCACGGCAGTTTTGGGGCTACCTATGGAGTCAGGCACTTTGGCCGCGGGGCTGGGCTCCGGCTGAGCGCAGCGGGGTGTCTCCTCCTCCTCCTCCTCCTCCTCCCCCTCCTCCTCCTCCTCCTCCTCCCTGCTGACGCAGCCCCTCGCCCCAGCCTGGGGGTGAGGCTCGCTGGCTTTTGGGAGAGAGCCCTTCTTGGTCGCCTTTTTCGCCTCGCCCGTCCCTTTGCGGTCGGTGGGAAGCCTCGCCGCCCCCTTCTCTGACTTGCTCGGTCTGGAATCCGGAGTGAAGGGCTTGGCTGCATCATCCGACAAGTCGCTGGCGTTGTTAGTCCAGGGCTCCGAGCTCTCTGCGTGGCTCCCACCCACGGCGGGGGTGCTGCTCCTGGGCAGCTTTTTCTTAGTGTTCGTTCTCGGTTTGCTTTTCACTTTCTTTGTGGCCTCGCTCTGCTTGAACGGGGACCTGAGGGAATGGTCCATCATGAAGCTCAGCAAGGTCTCCTCGTCCTGGAGGAGCTCCTCGGAGAGGCCGGGGGTGCTGTCCTCGTGGTGGGCGTTGTTGAGGGACCACTCGCTCATGGCCATGTTCTCAGCGGTGATCTGGACCGACTGCGCCAACCAGCTGTTGAAGAAGGTTCCATCGATGGGGAAGGAGGTTGACAAACCTGGAAAAAACAAAAGGGGAAGATTTCCTCTGAAGCCAGGAACAGCCATGCTGCCCTTTGACACGGCCACCAACCTCACCAAAACCCCCCAGCACCAGAGAAACACTCAAAGGGTCAACCACAACGCACCACATCAGGGCACAGAGGAGGGTTTACTCCAGCACTGATGCTGAATTTGGGGTTCACTGAGGTCCCAGCACAACCCACATGGTCCCTTACATCCAACAATCCGCAAACCTCCCCAAATCTAAACAGATGTTCATCTTTCTGCAGCAAAGACGCCAACCCCAGCCCACCCCAGCAAGGGTGGAAAACACATTCCCGTGCAAAGGCAGCAGACAAACAATCCAGGTGGAAGCTTAAAAATTTGGTGACTGCTACCGGAGAGGGACTTGTGCCCAGAAGAGGGGTGATGGGTTCTCTGGGGAGCAGTGGCCGCTGGCCACCACATGCTGCCAAAACCCTGAGCCAAATGGTCAGTGAGGTGACGGGACCGGTGCTAAACCTGTGTGCAAAGGCAGGGAGGGCAGCAGGCAGGTCTGAGAACATCTCCAAATACTCAAGAGGTGTGAAAACTGAAGAAGAGGAGCAGAAACGACAGGCTGGAATGGAAAAAGCTGAAAAACTTCCTCATGATGTTTGTGGGTCTTGATGACAGCTTTGCATCGCCCTCCCTTGTGAGCAGCGATATAGAATGGGAGCCCACACCTCCACACTGCTCCACCAGAGCAGGGACAAACAGGACACCCCGCGCAAAGCCAGGGCTGCTTGAGGATGGCTCTGGGGAGGTCAGTCAGGTCGGATACCCCCTCGGAGGTGACCCTGTCAAGGCGGCAGTCCTGCATCTCCTGGCAGGTCACCACGGTCCAGCCCCAAAGCTCTGGCACCAGCCCAATGGAGGGGAGGGGAAGCAGGAGCAGGGATGAGCTTAGGGCATCGCATGGAACCCAGGTGCCAAACAGACCAAGGTCTTGTTGGCAAGGGCACTGTCAAGCTTGCCTTCCCTCACCCCTTCTCTGCTGACTAGAGCCCCAAGTGATGCTTCAAGCTTCAAGCCCCTAAAAAAAATCAGGAGCCCTTAATAAATCCCAAATCCAAGACCCTGGTGAAGCTTTGAGTCAGCTGCCTGCTTTCCCAGGCTTGTAGCAGTGCAGCTTTTCTTGGAGACACCTCAGATCTCCATTACATGATGGAATTTGCCCCCCAAAATTCCAAGTTCCTTTTGCAGAGACAGGTGAGTGCAAAAGCCCTGTTTCCGAAGGGGCTCCTGCCTAAAACCCAACAGCTCTGAGATGAACAGAAAGCAGCAGTCGGGGCGAGCATAGCCAGAGCAGAGCAAGACTAGGTGGCCCAGGCCTCCTGCAGAAACTCTCTGTACCCCCAAGAGGGTTTGAGGGAACCCTCAGACTGTCCAAGAGCCCCATGGGACCGGTGCACCCAGGGGTGAGCACGTGTGAACTCATCACCTCCTGCCCCACATGCTGGTGGAGGTGACAGCACCAGAGGAAGTCAAACAATAAACCAACCCAGTGTAAAAACCACATGCACTTGTCATGGATCTTGTCAAAAAATGACCTTGTTGATCTGGTTTTCACTCCTCAGAGGAGCAGCGGTAGGCTGTCACTGATGGGGAAGAGCTGGAGGTGGGTGAAGCATCCAGAGAGCCAGTCTGCACCTCCTCACCCCCGGAGCAAATTCAAGAGACCGGCCGCGCTTTCTGCCTGTCCCCTGGATGCTCCTGGACCACTGGCACAACCAGCACGACTGGACGGTCGCAGACATTATCTGCTGTGAAAGCGCAGAGCCCGCGTGCTGTATTCCCCACCGTGCGCAGCACAGAGGTACGGGGGACCGGCCCTACTGGGGGGTGGGTAAGTCTGATTTTATCACCGGGAAGCACAATCACGCTTCAGCGGCACATCACAGGTTCTGTAAGACATTTTCTCAACCCAGCTGCAAGCTCTGGGGCTGCAGGGGCAGATTTTACACCCCTTGCCCCACCAGGGACCGCGTCTCCCACATGGTCTCTCCCATAGGACCTCGGTAACTCAGGCTGATGCCCACAAGGGAGAGATGGAAGAGACTCCCCCGGCCTCGGGTGTAACTCCCCCGGGTACATGCAGGAGGGATCAGGGGCTGGCACTCTTAACCCTGCTCCCCAAACCAGGGAGCCTCCAGCTGCACGAGTCAACTCTGCGCCCATAAAATCAGACTTACCCAGTTGTCCCAATACAGTTTCGTTGACTGATTTCCTTTTCTCTTTCTTCTCGGGACTATTTTTTCTACCATCTCTTCCTTTCCTTCTCGGGTCACTTTTCTTACCCTTTGTCTTCTTCCCAGTTTGTTCTGGCATTTTTTAGAAAAAAAGGAAAACTCCATGTGAGACGAGGCATCAGGGATGTTGCGGTGAGTAAGTTCCCTGGGGGCACATCCCTGCAGCAGAGACCTGGACCAGATCTGCAAACAACTCCAAGCCAAAGGGAGAACAGCGGCCGCTGTTTGGCCAGCTGTAGGCTAAGGTCTCTCTACGTTAAGAAAATCTGAATCCCTCAGGTTATATAAAAAAGAGGTTTGGGCCTTGGACGTGAACTTAGCGTGGCAGCAGGAGCAGTCCCACTGAAGGCAGGGGACTCGCTGGAGACCCTCCAGACACCAACGTGCCCTCTTGGACCAGGGCTGTGGGGTGAGGACTTGCAGGAGCAGCAGAAGGGAGTAACCCGAACCCTGTTCAGGCACCTTCCAGGAGACCAGGGGACCTTCCAAACCCAGTGGTGTGTCACCCATCACCAACAAGAGCATCTCCCGAAGGGAGCAATGGTACCGGCAGCGTTTTAAAGCAGACCTTGATTTGATTCGACCTTTCAGCGATAGGAACTGTTCACTGTGCGGGGGTGAAAAAACCCCAAAGCTGTAAAATGAAAGCAGTGCATTGAGCATAAGTAAATGGAGGAGGGAAGATGACCAGCGCTGCCTAGGGAAAGCCAGGGATGTAACCCTCAGCTATGCAGACATTCAGCTGAAAATCAGTATTTCCTAAATGGCTTTGAACTTCTACTGGATTTATTCCTCTTGGGTAAACAGGACAAATACCCTATAAAAGTACGGCTGGTATTGCCAAGCAAAATACTTCAACAGCCTTTACTTACTCCGCTGGGTCATTCTGCCACAGAAGTCCATGCTAAAACTTCTATTAATGTTCAGAGGGGTGAGGATACTGCCCTGAAACCAAAATGTGGGTGGCTAATGGAAGCGGTGGGCTGGCTGGGTCAGGGGGAATAACCTCCGCTCTCCCCTCGCTGCGGCAGTGGAAATGTACTGGTGCGAGCAGGGGAGGGAATTCGCATTGCACCTGCCTGAGTCTGGATTAACAGAGGATTTACAGTCCTGACCAAAGGACTCGCTGAAAGAAAACAAAGCAAAAGCAAAACGAGTCTTTGCTCCGCTCCTGCCAACGAACTGGAGAAAGGCAGACGCATTTTTCACTTCACTTACAAAGTAAAAATCTAACTCTGTTTAGACAGCACAACAGGGCTAAAGAGAAACCCGAGCAGAACGTTTCGAAGAGGAACCTGTCAAAATAGGAGCTGTGTGTCAGAGCCAGACAGTGTTTATTTTCCACTCCATGCAAGAGAAACGCAGAGGAGAGAGGTGGGTTCATTTTACATGGGCCGTTCTCACTAATTTTATTAAAAATCTGCTTAAATGATCATTTGTCAGCAGGAAAAATAAACCCCTCCAGTTCTGAGTTTTATGTGGGAGCCATTTAAAAAAAACTGTGCCAAAACCATCTATGGAATAACCCCAACAGATTTCAGTCAATGATTACTGTAAAAGCAGTTAAAAACCAGCCTCATCCAGGCAAAATAACGCAGACTTCTTCCTTTCTCCAAGAAAGCCCAGGTACGCAGAGCAGCCTGGTCGGGAGCTGCCGGAGGGGATGCTACAGGAACCATTCCCCCCACTTTCAAACCAGTCAGCACTTTGTGATGATGGAGGATGCAGCAGCGAGTTACCCACAGCTTCGGTCCCACCGGGTGCGGAGTATCTTTAGCAATAAGCGTCGTTAACTGGCACGGAGGAGGCTTAGCAAACGTGTGGGTGGTGGGAGCACTTGGTAGCACCAGGGTCTACAACGGTGCGTGTTTGGAACGGGACAGTTAGGAGCTGAAGCAGAAAATAAGCACCGACCACCTTTACATCGACCATCCCTCCGTGCTGTGCTGCCGCCGGTCCCAACGCCCGCTCCTGCCGTCGGGCAGGACCTGGAGATCAGCGAGGGCTGTGTCCTGCCCTGGGGAGAGGAGGTGCGTACCCGTGCTGTGCTCCTGCCTGCACTCTGACTGTCAGGGTTAACTGGACCATCCTCTCTTCCCACATCTGGGATTGCAACTTACGGCCTGATGCCACGTCCCAGCAAGGGACCTCCTGAGCTCAGGAGAACCTCCGCACCAAGGCTGAAAGGCACGCGGGTTCCTAATGTCCCCCTGGCATGGGAATGACCCAGATGCCCAAACCACCTGGAGATCCCAGGACCAAATTCCTGCAGCCAGGCCCCTTCCCTGGCAGCAGCAACTCACAGGAACCAGGTCCCAGAGGCAGCAGCCCCCGCTCAGGCTCAACCAAAAAGCAGGTGAGCAGCTCAGCCGGTGAGGGACAGAAACAACTTGGCAAACACCAGCCATTTGGGGCAGGAGAGCAGAGCGTTCGCATCAGCGCACCCGACGCAGTTCCACAGCCCGCACACCAATCGCCGCCTGAGTCACCCTCTCACCAGGAGTTTGTCTGATCGCTCACCTTTAGGCAGGACAAACATCACGGTACTGGCAGTCACGCCCTCCCCTCCCCGAGTGGAGACTTAACACTTTCAGGAAGGGCGATTCAGTGCAGACAGCCCCGGAGCGCGAGCAGCAGAGCCCCGACACAACCACCCCTCGCTGGTGGGCACCCCTGCCCTCCCCAGGAGGAGCTGCTGACTGCCACCCCACCGCTGCATTAGAGGGGGTCGGGCATGCACCAGAGGACATGACTCCCCAAGGCATTTTGGGGAATGCCGGTCCTCAAGGGCATTTCCAGCTGTCTACCACCCTGTTTGCGAGGGAGGGGATCTCAAATGCTAAACCAAGTTCACCCAACTGAAGAGCACCACGAGGTCCCCTGCAATCCACCCAAACCCCAGAGAGCCCGGCAGAACAGCACACAGCATCTGCCTTCAGGACCTGAGCTTGCTGCTCTTGTCTTTTATCCACCCGTCACTCCCGAGCTGGATCTCCCATCTCGCCGCTCCAGCCAGCAACAACACTGCTGGGAGCACAAATTTCCTGGGTGCCAGGGAACAGCTCTTGGGATGTCTCTGGTTGGTGGGAACAGCTGTGAACACCATATTGTGTGTGCCCAGGCTGGTGACCTGTACGGCCTGGCGACGGGTTCAGTGAGGACAACACACAGTGTCACTGATCTGTGCCACAGGGACCCAGATGTGCAGCACCCACAGCTTCCCGGAGGGTCCCGGCCATCCCTGCCCCTCACTGCCGCCTGGCTCTGGCCGTCGAGAGGAATTTGCACAGGTTCCGAGTCACAAACATCTCAAAGCACACATTTCTCAGCCTCCCAATCTTTAGTCAAAAGAAACTTTTGTCAAGGAAAGCTCAGCCCAGACGGTTCCTGAAGAAACCCCAACCATGTGATGGCTTCAAACGCAACCCCAAAGCCACAAACACAACAGCCGTCGGAAGAGCCTGCCAAAGCGCCAGATGCTGCTGCTGGAAAAACTGTTCTGCAGCCACGGGGTTTGGTCTGTCCTGCCACCGAAGGGAAAGGAGGAGGGAGCAGGAGCTGTGGGCTCCGGCACTGCTTGTGCAAAAGGAAAAAAAAGATAGGACAGAAAGAAAGCAGCTTTATTTCAGCTCCTTAATAACAGTTGCCAGAGGCTCTGCATGCAGCGGTGTGGTGTTCTCCACTAACAGCGATGTGCAGCAGAGAACTGCAGCCAACCACAGCTAAAGGGAGCTGGTTTCTAGGAGCAACAGACATCCCAGCAGCAGCTTAACCTTCGATTCTTCACAGAGCCAAAGGCATCTGCAGAGTCCAAGGGGCGGGCTGCTGACCTGTGCTAGGCAGGCAGCTGCCGCGGATCAGCCGCGATGCCAGCAGCCCCGTGTCCAGGGTTTGCCATCTCCTCCCAAACAGCTCGAGCTCCACAAAAGATGGGAAAGCACTGCCCTAGCATCACCACCTAACCAAACGCTTGGTCTTTCTGCCTGACTCCTGGGCAGAGGAGGAGCGAGGGGGATCTGTGAAAACTTTATTGTTTCATTGTGTGTTTCTGAACAAAACTGGAGGTGGGCAAAGACCCAACACATGAACCGTGCTTAAACAACACCGCAGGGGAAGGGGCAGCTCTGGTTTCCTTGGGGTGGGGGGGATGCTGAGGCTTGGGCGTGAGTCTTTGGCTTCAGAGGAGGGCGAGAACAAGCTCAGGTAAGCAGTACTGACCTGGGTACAGATCTTTCTCAATAAGCTTCATCTGGAGATGGAAGATCTGCTCCTGGAGTTTACAAATGGTGTGTTTCATCTTCTCCCGTCTCGTCACCATGTAACAGAGATTCCTGACCTAGAGAAACACAGGAAACAGTGTCCAGTTCAGGCAGGGTTGAAGGGGGTCCCCTCCAGCTGTGTCGCTGCTTCTGGTGCCCAGGGAAATCCCTGCTCCCTGGGATTCGGTCCTCTTCATCTCACCATCATCCGCACTGCACCAAAACCCCTACCAGGGCTCTTTGTGTGCACCAGGACTGGAGGTGAGGGCTCTTGATTCAGACTGGGTAATATATCTGGTGAATGATTCAAATGCTGAACGTCTCTGTCCTGGTTCCCACAGCCAGGACCCCATGGGGGCACAAGGAGAGCTGGCCAGCTTCTCCAGCACGTGCACTGGGCATACAAAAGCCATGAGGACACTTGGTATCTCCAGAGGTACTGGAGATACTGACTGCCACAGAACATCTCTTGTAGCACCAAGTCTCCCTGCAAAGCCCTGCAGATACCTGCCAACATGCCTGGAGCACCCACCCCAAACCAGAGCAGCCACCTCAGAAACCCCAACCATGGCTCCATCAGCCTCTGCCTGGGCATGACAGGACAGCTCCAGTGCTTCCAGAGAGCTGGGACTGTCCTGTCTGGGGGACAGGGACAGCCCTGGGTCCAAAGCCCTCCCCACGCAGGGGTCCACGTAGGGTGCTGCACGCAGGGGAGTCTCCCTCCTGTCTTTTTCTGAACATAAACAATAAGCAATTTAATCTCTGAAGTCCCGTCAAAGGCCTGAATGCACAGGCAGGGTTCGCCACTTGGCATCGCTGCTTTTCAGGACAGGAATTCTCCGAACAACAGAGCATGCCGGGAGTCAAACGGGGCCGAGCACGCTGCTAATCTGCTCCGATTAGTCAGGATTAACTTTCAGTACTTGTTGCAGCACAACCTTTAACTCTGCTGCTGATACACATCAGCGCGCAGTGACCAAGACCCATAAAATGAACAGAGCCAGGAGAAACAGGGGAGTTATTTTGTGATCTTAGCCTGGTACAGCAACGGAGCAGACACAGAGGCTGTTTTAATCTCTGCTCATCTTCACAGACCTAAGGAAGAAGTTAATGTCTCTAAAGGATTTGGGAAATCTCAGAAGGGAAGGTGCTGTAGAAGGAACGTTCTAATAGAGGAATGCAAAGGCCCAGCAGATGCGCAGAGCCCCGAGCATCACGCTGAGCCCTCGGCCCGGCAGCTGCATCACACATGTGCCCTGTTCACACCTGACAGAGAAACCTGCACCAAGAAATGCCAAATGCTCAGGGGTACCTTGGTACCCTGGGTCAATCAATCCCTGGTCCTCATCCACTAATTGCTTGTTCTGTAGGGAGGGAGAGACCCTCTTCCCACAACCAGCGCAGGGAAGGGGCACAGCTGGGACGGAGCTGCAGGTATGAGGCTGCTGAACATCAGAGCTGTACAAACCTGCCTGTGCCCTAAAAGCAAACGCCCAGACAGGGCACGGAAAATACAGCAAAATACGCAAGTGATGCTGGCCCAGGCCAGCAGCCGATGCCGCTCCCCTGCCCCGAATCTGGCCCCTCCACAGGGTCACTCACTCCTGCTCCACATCCACCTGCAAACCCCTGATGCATTTTGTCCCAGTTCAAGACATTTTATGAACCAAGCGGGAAGCCCTAAAGGCAAACAGCAAAGCACAAGATAGAAATGCTCGTGTGAGCTACTGCAGCAGGTTAAACCCTGCTCGTCACACGGGGGGGCTGATAAACACCCCTGGCAGCCCCAGACAACAGAGCTGCCGTGATCTGCCTCGTGACGAAATTCAGTGCCAGGTTTTTCGCCAGCCCCTCGTACGGGCGGCTGGAGAACAGGGCTCTGTCACCATGGCTGCGGGGGGCACCACGGCTTTCGGAGGAAACGGAGGGTTCTGGCTGCGAAGCAGAAAATGCTCGTGGCAGCTAACCGGATTTGACAGCGTTTACTCAGCTTCCTGATGCTGTGAAAGAGCAAACCCGCCTGTCACGAGGGAAGGAGGAGGTGGTCTGAATGGAGGCACGGGCAGTAATGGGCATGGGTATGTCCCTTGATGTCTCCTATTCCTCACCCTCCTCATCCTCTCTGCAGAGGGAGGCTGGAGTATTTCCAGAGGTGGGGGACTGTCCCTGCGGGGTCAGGAGCCTCTGTGCCTCTCACAGTGACAGAGCAAGCTGCGATGTCGTCCCACGCTGACCTAACCTCTGCCACCAAGGGCTGTGAAGGCAGCAGGACAACCGTGGCCATCCCCTAATGGTATTGGTCATACCTAAGGACAATTTGGAAAGATGCAGGAACACAGGAGAAAAAGCTGCTCTCTTTTCTGTTGAGTCCCCCAGCTGTAAATATAAAGCAATGAGCTACACGCCGTGTATTTTACTACACTCTCCTTTTTTGTTCTGGATTGGAGAAAACATCAAACTAAAATTTCTTCATGAGGGAAACAACTGCCTCTGGCAACCTGCACCTCAAAGTGTTTGGCGGTATCTCTTCTCTCTGATTTGATATTCCTGGAAGAAAACGCTGCTTGTGCTCTGCTTAGTGACTGCTGGTATTTACACACACTCACACAGCTAACCACCACCCAGCACTGCTTCCCCACGCCAAGCTTAGATGCTGCTATGAAAGCCTGGAAACTACAGGGTTTTTGTTAAAGCTAATTTAAACAACCAGTCTTTGGAAAAAAGCTTTAAAAAAAAAAAAAGAAGGCAAAGAGGGTTTAAAAAGGCCCCAAAGAAAATGGGGGGCTGGTATTAGGATTCCCAGGCTTTAATTTGCTGACACCGTGAAGCGCAGAAATGACAGTGGTTAAGAGATGACAGAGGGAAACGCCATCACTCTGGCCGCCCCCGCATCATCTGCTTCTGCCTCTCTAACTCTTGGATCCAGATACTGTCATCAGCCCCGAAATCACAACCATTTCTGCCAGATTAATTGCTGAAAACACTAAAATAGCAACACGATGCACCGTGGGCACCTTCTGAAAGCCACCCCTCCGGGCTGCTCTTCTCCCACCCTTATCTGATGTGATGCTTCACTATCTGCAAGTGAAATGGGGCGGCCACGAGCGGCGCTGACAGACAGGATCAGGTACCTGGGATGCGCTGGCAGCAATGGGATTTAAACCCCTATCACCCATCTGAGCACCGGACTTTGATCCAGCCAGTGTTTATTGTTCCCCCTCTTTGGAACGAGAGCAAACAACCAGCTCTTCAGGTCCAGGCGGTGAAGCCTGGCAGGGAGTTGCTAAGCAGAGGCTGAAGCTGATGGGGAGTGACCCCATGAAGCCTGGAGGCAGCTCTGGAAAATGAGAAATCTGGTAAAAGACATAGTTTTGACACAAAAAAATCACACAGAAGCTGCTGTGCTGTGTCTTTCCATCAAGCAGCTCCTGGAGCAAAGCCCTGCCCAGAGTTGCAGAGTGGTTCACTGCAGCCGGGGAAGTCAAGCTGGGAGCAAGTGGAAGCAGAGGGAGGTGGAGTAGCCTGGTTTAGATTTACAATACAGAGAAGCAGATGAGAGGAAAGAAGCAAGTTGAACTTGTCACCCTCAGGTCCGGCAGCTGCAGGCTGTGTCCCACAGCTTGGTGCTGGAGACCCATTAATGGTGGCACCAGCCCAGCCCAACACAGAGATGGAAACATGATGCAGCAAAGGCAGGAGCAAAGGAGGGACACACTGGTAGGGCAATGGCAATGATGTACGCAGGGATGAAGGCTGATGGGGCCACAGAAAAGCGACCAATAGCTTGAAATCCAGTTGCTTTTACATAGGAGAAGGCTCTCAGGCTCTGAGACCCTCATGGGGTATTGCAGTGAGGGACCAGGACAGGCTGGTTGCCCGAGCTGAGACCCCACCTGGGCATGCACACAGTGCTCACCAACACTGCCTTTCTCCCCACGGGTTAAACTATGCTACAGACCCACAGCAGCCTGGAGAGAGGGTTTGGGGACGTGCAGGGGCAGCACCCCTCTGGCAGGAGCAGAAGAGCTGGGACCAGACAGGGCTCAGGTTTTAAGCACAGGAGGAAAAGGAGCTTGGCCCCTGAATGCCAGACTTGACAGCCCTGCCCTGCCTGTCCTCTGCCCGGTGCTGTGCCCATGTTCCCCACCAGCAATGGCACTACCCCACCCGTCCCCCGTCCTCCCCACAGCTGCCCTCTGCCATCGCAGCTTCTCGCCTTCGCTGCCCCTCCTCCTCTCCAGCCTGCCTCTGCCCCATCCCTGCTCCCGCCTGCTCCTTCCTGTGCAGTCATGACAGCCAAACCTGCAGGCAGACAGCACGGTGTGGCAGCGAGCACAGCCCGGGGGCTCCGGCACTGCTGTGGCATCACTGCTTCACCAACACTTGCTCTCCCCCAAAAAGCTGCCATGGAGGGGGCTGCTCCCTCCCCTGTGAAAGGCTGTCCCACATCTCAGGTTGCTGCAGACACCGGCATCCTCCGGCTGCATCTCCGGCACGGCTCTGCCTCCACCGACAGCTCCCCAAGGAGCCGACCCACTTTCAGCTGCGCAGAGCAGGGAATGCCCGGTCCCGCTGGCCCTGCTGCTTGCTCCTGCCATTCACCCGCCTTTGATGTTTCCTGTCAGTAAATAATGAAGTGTCGCTGTGTCTTGCTGCTGGAAAGCATCTGAGGGGCAGCACAGGATAATTTTGTGGTTTGAGACTATCAAGAGCTCAGTGGAGCAGCATCATGTGCCTCCCACCCACCCAACCCCACCTAGACACCTCTTCCCGCAGACATTTGCTCTTTTAAACCTCCAACTGAGACCGCCACTAACTTATTTCACCAGTCATTGTGTTGGCAATGATGACACGCTGAACACCGTTATTCTTTTGAATAACACCCTAGGTGAAGGGACACAACTGTCAGAGGAGTTGAACTGAGTCAAGAGGGAACATGGCTTGTGCTGTCTCTAGGTGCAAGCACACATTAAAGCAGCCATGATGCAGCCCATGGGTACGCCACTGAAGGAAAAGCTCTACTCACCCTCTCCAGGTCTTGCCTGAGGTGCATGAAGAGCTTCAAGCGTCGGTAGAGAACGTCCTGTTCTTGCTGGGCCAAGTTGTCCACTTCATCCGTTTTTGGTGTCAGCAGCGGTTTGTTGGAATTTGCTTTCCTCTTCAGCTTCCAGTACTGGTAGACAAAGTCCACCAGCGATTCGCTTAAGTCAAGGTTCTCTGCCACCTCCGAGGGCTTCACGAGTTCATAGAAGTCCTCCTCTAGCTGCTGGAGCTTCTGCTTCCGCAGCGTGACCTTCTCCAAGTCCAGCTGGGCTTGGTCAGGCTCTGTCCGTGCCTCTTCGGGCAGCTTGGTGGCACCGGTGCTGTGCTCAAGACAGAAAGACTTGAACTTCACTTCATCGTTGTCTGCTAGAATAGTCCGCATGTCAAGGTTGTGGTCGAAGGCGCAGGTGACGTGGAACGCGGTGACACAGGCAGGCATGGAGCACTGTGGGGAGAAGGACAGGGCTTATGGTCAGGGCAAAGCACCATCAGAGGCGGGGAAGCTTACCAACACAACGGGACCACAAGTGCTTCCTACAAACCCAGTGACACCCCTTGGACTGACAACACCTACCATGAAGTGATGGATGCTCCATTATAGGTATTCCTGGTGGAGGAACACCTGTACTGCCCAAGTCTTACACGCCCATGAGCTGGACACCATAAACCCAGGCAGAAGACACCCAGGGTTCACTAAGAATCAACGAGCACCTTCTCACCTTATCTGCGTTAATCCTTCTCTGTGACATCCTCTCTCGCTCATCTTTCACCTACCACAAACAAGGGCTTCCAATGGTTCTTCCAACGAGACATCGCAACAGCCATAGACAACACGGGCCAACGGGATGCTCAAAGGCTCTCAGTGGGTTTCTCCTGATTGGAGACATTTTCATCTGAATTTCACCCTTAAACTACTCCACTCTGTTACCACACCTCAAGCTAATATGCTGTTTTCTTTGCAAGCACAGAGAACACGTCAGGGTTTATGAGTGAACGTGATGTCTCAGAAGCAGCCAACGCTCCTGCAGCACGATGCCTTTCTCCTTGGGAAATTACGCAGCCTCTAATCAGCTCCATTAAGAAAAAAACCAAAAGGCAACTCAGCACATACAGAGCAAAACATCATGAAATGAACTTTTTAGAACTCGTACAGTGACTAGGCTGTTGTCAAACTTGAATCAGATTAATTTTTTAACAATTTCCCTAACTTACCTCATGCTTAAATTGCTTTGGACCCCACAGGCAACAAGCCTCAGCCTAGTCTCCTACAGAGGAACCTCCCCAGCCAATGCTGTGCTCATGTCCACGTAAGCACCTTCTCCTCCTCTACTCATTAACTGTTTTTTAATGGCTTAGAGTGTCAGGTAATTATTTCAACCATAACCCATAAGA
This sequence comes from Bucorvus abyssinicus, assembly GCA_009769605.1. Lineage (NCBI taxonomy): Eukaryota > Metazoa > Chordata > Aves > Bucerotiformes > Bucorvidae > Bucorvus > Bucorvus abyssinicus. The sequence continues at coordinate 3,216,495 of CM020041.1, read as the reverse complement.
AATCAGTCTATTCCAGCTGCTAATGACCAGTTAAACTGCAATAATGAGACATTTTAAGTGGGCTATTACTGCAGGCACCGTATTTCAGCATTTATGGAAGAACTGTTCTTGCAGGGGATGAAGATGGAGTTGTGGCCTGAAGGATCAGATGGAGGCACGTGAAATTTCCTGGACGTTGATGACAAACCATTCGGGATGCTGTAGGGTTTTACCGGTGCTCTGCTGCACTTTAATTCTCGACAAGAAGAAAGAAATATTCCAGTAGTAGTTGAGGAACAGAAGTTTTATGGCTTTTTATCTTCATCCCATCAGCCCTGAATTCCTGCTCAGTCACCCAGCATGTGAACTTCTGACATTTCTGCTTGTAGATCTTTTCCCTTGACTCCGGTTATGAATCTGCTGGTGCTTATGAAAGCGAGAGACTCGTGTGGCTGCCAGGGCCAAGAAAAGCGTAGGTGAGCGGCGTCCAAGTCCTCCACTTCCAGGGCTCTCCAGGCCCTGCTCCAAAGCCTCCGAAATCAGCAGGAAGAGCTGGATACAGCCCTGCCATGGCCAAGCCCTGAGCCATACCAGCATGGCTCCGGGCAGCGATGCTGGGCACTAACTCCTGCAGTCACCGCATGCAAGCGGATTATGAACTCCTACCCCCTGTGTACCCCGTTTAAATATGGCCATTTGGTCCTAATTTCAGCCTGAAATTGCTCGTGAAAATAGCTGAGAGCTTGCAAAAATTAGCTCCCTCTGCTAAGCACGGAGCCCAGCACGGTGTGGGACCTGTCGGTGCTCCCCACACCAGCCTATGCACCCACCACAGTGGTGGGCAGCGAGTGCCTGCCCTGCCCACCCCATGGGACATGCCCTGTCACAGCCTCCCACGCGGCCAAAGCACTGGCTCTGTTCTCGAGTATTTATTTGTGGTAACGAAGGAGGGGCAGAGGGAGCCCTGCCTGACTGGCAGAGTCCAGATTCCTTCGGTGCAGTCAGAGTATCACACCCCAGCTTTTAAAGCTCCTGCAGCCACGCAGTGAGCGCTGATACAAGGAGATGTGAAGAAGGAGATGCGATGCCACTCTATAGGGTCACCCTTCCTCGCTTCAACGGCACTTTCAGGTTGGAGGCCTTTGCCAGCTGGAAAGTTCCCGTGATTGAGCTTTCTTCTCTGGTAGCCAAGATGGTAACAGTACTGCATGGAGCCACGGAGCTCCTGATGTACTCCTGACGTACCCCTAACACACTCCTGATGTAGCCCTGATGTACTGCTGATACACTCCATCCTGTCTGTTTTGGGGTGCTTCAAACTACCGCATCCTTTTGTGCACATCAATATCTACAGTAGAGAACATGGACATGGAGAACTCGTCGCTGAGCTATGTGAGCTAAGGAATGCCAGGCAGTGATGTCCCCTCCCTCCTGTTTCTGCCACCAGTGCGGAAAACAGCATTAGCAACACGGCCAGGACAATGTCCTGCTACACAACGACCATCACTCCACCTTAGGAATAAAGCAAATCAAATGACACCCGTCCTGGATCTCTCCTCCAACAGATGGTGAGAAGCACTTGGCAGAAACCATGCCCAAAACACTAAGAGAAAATAATTAGGCAGCTTGGCTGACAGGGCAGCAAAGGAAGTATCTGGTCGGCCACGGCTACCCGAGGACCTTGCATAAACTGACAGTAAAAACATATCGATCCATTCCAGAAGGGCGCTGGAACAAAGCTGCCCTTTGCGGGAGGTGGGGATCGGCCATGCAGAAAAAACCAGGCTCCAAAGACGGGCGCAGCCCCCAAGTCTGCTTCGTTACCGATCGTGCTTTGTTATCTTACAGCACCTTCATTCAAGGCTTTCAGCACACTCTGCTCATCCAGGCGAATCCGTTCCCAAACACAATTCCATGAGAGAGGGTGAAAACTGCACCAGCATTAACATGGGTTGTCCACTAGTCCTCAAACTCTTCCTGGGAAGAAATAGAGGGGTGGGTTTATTTGCCAAGGGAGTTCAAACAGAACGGTACCGGCTTACAGTGGCACTTTGCTGCAGTTTGGGGTCGGAGGGGAAGGAAGCGGCTCCTCCAACAGACCTGCGAGGGGAACTCAGGAAGGAAAAATTAATTACCAGTGCTGAACTCCGGCCAAGCCATCAGCCACAACAATTCTGCATCCTTACAAGAACTACCAGGCGATTCGCAGTGACCACAGATGGTCTGGATCCCGGTAGCGCTTCTCATCCGCAATCAGCCATCTCAGCATCGCAGATATCCTCAGAGGATGCGGGGCTGAGGCAGAGGATGGTGTGGGGGCTGCACGGTGCGCACACCCTGCTCTTCCCCTGGGGTCAAGCCATACATTTTCAGGGCCACCGGCACAACTGGAAGACAGCCCTGGGAATCACCACACCAGTTATCCCAGCGGATGGGACAAGCAGCTCAAGGGAAGTGGGCAGCAGCGCACAGAGGAGAAATAATGAACGAGTGGTGGGGGACACTTCTGAGGACTTTTTCTCCAAAAAGAAACAAGAAAAAGAAAGCTGGAAGATGATCACAGCAAAAGATCGTGCTCTCTGGAGAAGTTTGCCAGCAGCTAACAGAGACCCGGCATTTTGCCCTGCATTGAAAGGCCTTGGCGGGCTCTTCCAGTTGCTCTTCAAGCAAGGAGGAGGTTGGTGAGGAGGGAGCTGGGTCCCAAGTAAGTGTGGTCAGGTCTTGTGCTGTGCCAGAGTCCAGCTCCTGGCACTCTCTCTTCCATCTCAGCAATGCAAATGAGAATATTCCTGCTGGATATTGAGCTCTCTTTGGCATCTCCTGATGTCTGACCACAAGAACCACCATGAAGTCATGATTTCCCCTTAACAGGAGCTGGGGAAAGGGTTCCTCCAGGGCTGCCTCCCTGCCCAGCACCTGGGAGCTCTGGCTCAACTATGGCCACGCCGAGTTACACTGGGTTCACAGCTTTGTATCAGAAAAACAAGAGAAGTAATTACAAGCAGCAAGGTCAGAGGCATGGAGAGCAGTGGGGAGCTCTTCTTCAGGCTTCCCTGGGTTTGTTTCCCTTTTGGTGGTCAAATTTGCATGGGGAAAAATACCTCGGTGCACAGAAGGTGCCTATGCAAAAATATCTCATGTTTGCCTCTGCAAATGCGGTCGAGGTGGGTGTTTCCGCTGAGCATCCCCGTGCCCCTCTGTGCTGACAGTCTTCTGCTCCTCCAGCCTGATGTCTGGATTTCACATCCCTTTTTGGTAAAGCCCAGTTCCAACCGGCCACTTGGAAAACCCCTTCCTGGAAGCAAGACCCCTCCTTTCCCAGACCCGCCCCACCTGATCTGTGTGCCAAGGATAAAAGCTTTAACAGAAAACAACCTCCTCCTTTCAGAGCGGGGTCACAAACCCCAAACGCTGACACAGGTAGTTGGATTACACCTGTATAAACAGGCGCTAATCAAAAATACGCTCCATAAACAGAAGCTTTCCAAACAGAGCTCTGTACCACCGATGAGTATGAAGCATGTTTATTTATCTATGGGAGAACTTGTTGATTTACCCCATAAATCCTCAAAAAAGGGCACTGCCTGCTTTTTTTCCCTCTTCTCTCCTTTTTCCCCTGAAGCAAAACCATCCTGAGTGTTGCTGGGGTGGCCTTGGCAAACGCTCCGCTGACAATCTCGTGAAGACTTATAAACCGCGAGCTGCCGGCACGTGAGACAGTAAAGCTCCTGTTCCATCTCAGGTGCCCTTTAATGCAAATCCATTCAGTCCCTGGGATCTTGCAGCTCCCATGCCACGCCGGCACTAAGAGGATGAAGCTTCAGAGAAGCTGAATTCTTTTTGATGCTGCCAAGCCTGTTTGCCTCCTTCCCTGCCCTTCCGTTCTTTGAAAGCAGTTGCCGTCATGACACAGTATCTCCATCTGGCAGGGTGAATAAGCAGATCCACCCAGAGCCGTCAAAAAAGAAGTGAGTCAATGTTAGAGATTTAAAGAAGTATTGTGAGATTTCAATTCAGGCTAAGGGGATTGCTTTTAAATAGCTCCCTTTAAAGCATTAGACCCAAGGCGGTGGCACAGACACAGCGGAACCTGCAGAGCTCCTATTCCTACCACCCTTCTGCCACCAGCCAGCTACTCTGGTCCCCAGTCATCACTGCCGGGTATGCTGGCCTCCCAGCTGCAGCTCCTCTTGCTGTACAGGAGCTGATCAGTCAGGACTGGTACACATCCCAAACTTTCTCCCCATTTTTCAAAGCTTAAAGGCTATCCCATCCCCTCCCCACACGCCAAGACTGATTCCATGCCTGGTCTGCCAACAAATGAGCAGCAGACCCCACAGCCCCAGGGACCGCCAGGACATCACCCCGGCCGAGCAGGGGGATGCAGGGGCAATTGTTGGATGCAGCAAGGCTCCCCAAATGCTCTCACACCTAATCTGCTGCATTTTGGATGGGAGCTTCTGCTCTTTGCTCCCCAAAAAGAGAGATCGTGGCCTGAGAAGCTCTGTCCCACTTCTAAAAGAGGAAAGCCGAAGTGTCCCGCTTTCGGTCTGAAATGAGAACTTCTCACCCCTCTTTGGCATGCTGTTGCTGCGGGAAGAGCAGGCAATCAGACAGACGCCTGCAGTGGTTTGCTTAGGTGTGGAGAAAATGTGGGAACATAATATGCAGGAAATACTCTATATTCCAAGCCAGGAGGCCAGTGAGGACCACCTAATCCCGAGGTTTCTTGATACTCCCCCAAACTGAAAGGCCTCCCAGCCAACCCCCACTGGTTTGGGAAATACTTGTGCCATGTACCTCACGAGTATCTCACTTCTCGGGCAGCCACGCCGAGCCTTTCTGCTGGAGGTTCCCAACTTCAAACCAAGGTCATTTGCAGTCCCAGTAATTAGTGTCACTACAGCAACATCGCTGTGTTATGCAAAGGAAGTTAATCTAGATTCCTAGCACTGCAAACAACACCTGATGATGTCTGATGGGCGCTCGTGCTCCCTGTTGTTAGGTTTACTCAAAGCAGGAATAAGCCTCGGCCAGATCGAGTCCACCAACATCTCGAGAATCCCCGGTGGCTATTGCAGGCACAACCCCAGAGGTCTGAGCTTCTTCGGTGCCAAGTTACGTACCTGAATACACGTCCCAGTGCACTCCTTGCAGAGGCTGCAGGACAAAGCCCACCTGCTTGCTGGGATATGTGAGATCTTTGTAATGGGTTCCATTTTTTCAGGACATCCAATGCTAACCTGGCCATGAAACAGAAGACAAGTTGTAAATACTGGCTACCATCCCCGATCTCCTACAGGGGGATGGCTGGAGCAGCCAAATGAGGGGTTTTTTTCTTTATTTGTTATTTTTCAGGGTCATTTATAATTGGGAAAAAAACCCCCAAACCCTAAAAACCAGGAAAAAATTTGGATGAAAAGGAAGGAAAAATTTATGTCAGTGTTTCCTCTGAACTAATTCCTCATCTGGATGTTGCTGTGTCTCAGATGGGCACATGAAATCAGCTTTACCCTGCCTAAAGGTCTTGTGAATGCCCCCCACCTCAGTGGGTGACGCACCTCTGTGTCCTCCCTTAACAGGGTGCCCCTTGGCTGCTAATTAAACACAGCCCGATGACCGACGGGCATTGCGGCTCTGACCTCGGCATGGTCAGAGACTCAAAACCAGGTTTGTGCCCACCCATGTGTCAAGAGGAGGCTGAAAACATCTTACTTCAGGTATCCATAAGGCACAGCTAACGTGGACCCATTTCGTCCCGCTCCGGGTGGGCTTCAGCGCTCCCCCTCTCTTCGGGCACAGTAGACACTTTGGCTGGACCCCGAGGGCGCAGGTCCGGCACAGCCAGCTCCCGATGGGGACCTTCAGGATGCCGTAGCATGCCTGCGTGGACACCAAGGAGGGGGGTGAGTCCTAGTAGCCCAGGAAGAGCATCCTCCCACACCTTCACTCCCACCTTTTTCACTACCGCTGGCTACCTTCCCTGTTTTCACATGGATGCTGGATCACTATGTTCTGAGCGTTAATAAAAAGCTAAGTTAGAAAATGTGCTGCGTACCATGCCAAGCTCCAGAGGTGGAGCAACCAGGCTGCTCCATCAGAGCCCCCACCACCAGCAGCTCTGCAGTGCCAATATCTGCCTGCTCATCTCCGGCCCGTTCCCCAACAGCTACCAGATCCACGAGGACTCGGAGCAGTAAGAAATGCCATGCAGAGAAAACATCTGAGGTAGCTGAGGGCTGAAAAGCCACAACCCCAGGATTGAGAAAGATGGCCACACTGGTTAGACACCCAACACAGCCTAAAGGGGAAGCGAAAATCACTACGGAAAGGTATAAAGGGGAAACCCACAGTCATTAGTATAAATCAGAAGGGAGGAACCATAGAGGATGATATATCTAAGGACAATAAATCTAAAGGACAATAAACCTAATGGAGGCGAGGACAAGTCTACGGCCAAGAGAGGGAGAACTAAAGGACTCGGGTCGCCCACAGAGCTCCCCAACCTCCTGCGATAGCGCGGGACGCAGAGAAGCCAAAGTGTTTCATAAATATTTCTCTTCTGTACTTAGGGAAGAGCCAAGTGATAAGCCTTATCACATAATGATGATGATAAAATACTTTCCACTTTAGTTGTAACTTACGACTGTATTAAACAGCTACTACTAAAACTGGACAGTTTTTAACCGGCAGGTCCTGATAACTCGTGCTTCAAGGGTTTCCAGAGCGTGGCAGAGAACTGCCTCAGGCACTAACGCGGGGCTGTGTCACTATTTTAAGTGAGGCGAGGTAATTAATCCTAGACCTGGCTGCTCTGACATCCCTCCAGAAGCAAGGGGGCAGCGCCGATAAGGACCCCCAAGTGCTGCGGGCTGTAAATTGAGCCCAGGCATTTGTCAACTCCCCTTCTGGAAGTTTACCCTGAGAAAGAACAACTTCTCATCCGGTCGCTGCAGGTCACGGTCTCCGCCAGTGACAGTGCTGCAGGGGGGGACGGGGGCAGAGGGGGCACGTGGAGACACGCGAGCACGGGAAAAGTGTCTCCTCAGCCTTTACTGGCCAAGGACAGACTTTATAATGTGACTTTAGGTTGCCCCAAGGCACAAATTGACTCCGCTAGTGATTTCCAAGGGGAAAAAGCCACTTCATGAACAGATTATTGGGATAATATGGAATTAAGGGAGGTAATATTATTGCTGCGACTCTACATGGTTCGGAGACACTTAACTGTGTGATCCACAGAGCCTCCAAATCTGACAGCTAAATCATTTCTGTTACAGAGTTTTATAAAACATGTGATTAGTACCAGAGAAAAATCAGCCTGGTATGTACTGCCGGGAGAATAAACTGGCAGACTGATCTCAAAATCCAGGGAAAACAGGAGTTACGACCAGGGGTGCATCTCTAGCAGAGTCTTGGCTCTCGGTTATTTATTGCTAGGGGTTTTAGAGCAGCTGAAGGTGCTGTTCTGCTCCTAGGAGCAAATACTACATAGCCTCTGGGCAAGGAGCGGCTCTGGAAATGGGGTGGGTTATCAGCTAAACACGCCCCCCCCAGCCCAGCACCAGGCAGAAGGTGCTCTGGGAACACGGAGCCAGAGCAATGCTGAGTGGGAGCAGAGCGGCTGGTTTTATCGCTATGCCTGTCACGGGCTGAACATCACCGAGAAGGGGACACCAAAGAATGAGGAGGACGCCGAGCCTCAGAAAAGCCTGGTGTGGTCTGTGTACCAGAGGGAGGGCTCGGCTGTGCCCCCCTACCAGGGAATGGCAATTCCATAATGACCAGACCGTGGTGTGGAGGCTGGAAACTGGGGATGGATCGTTCCTGTCCTAAACAGAAGCGTGATGTTGCCACCGGGAGAGCGATGAACCACAACGAGTTATCAGCGGCGGGGGGAGATTCCTCCTCGCTGAAAATTTAAAAATGAAGATTACTTGAAGACTTCCTCGGAATTAATTAATAGCAAGCCTCAAGGCTCATGTAATGCAGATGAGATGATGACAACGATCCCGTCCTGCATCAGAACCCAGAACCGTGTGTCTGAGCTCAACCCTGCCTCTGCTGGGATGCTGGAGGGTGAGGGATGGCTCTGGCCGTGTCCCATGGGAGCCCAACTGCCCTCCGCCGCTGCTCAAAGCCTGTGGATGTCTGCAGGAAAGCAGTGTCAGGTTTTGGATGTGGGGCTGGCAAAGACAAGGGACAGGTTAGGTAAGAAACACGATGCCACGTCATGTGCTGCGCTGTGGCTTTGCACTTTGTGCCTTAGGGTGTAAATGGGGGCAGAGACAAAATCACAGGCAGCTTACGGGCTGGCATTGGGCTTAGGGCTGGGCTCAGCTCCCTGAAAACAACGGAAAATCTCCCTTTTCTTTCAACAGCCTTGAAATCCAGCCTGTTGCATCCCCTTCTGCAGCACTGCCCTGCTCCCAGCACTGGGGCTGCTGCCAAGAGTTGAGCCCATGGGGTGCCACGGCCCATGGTGGGCACAGCCAGGGTCCATACGTCCCCACAGCAGCCCTGGGCACACTGACTGCCTTTCCCCAAGCCCCTGCCTGCCAGCACTCATCAGTTCACAGCCTGACACCGCCACTTGGGCTTGGTAAAAAAAATCCACGCACACAAAAAAACCCCCAACCCCAACCCTGAATCGTCCTGGTATTTTGTGGAATCTGATTCACTGATGGAAACCATTCGAAACACCCACCTCCCGCAACTATAGATATCTCCAACGCTCTCCCACCTCCAGGAAGCACTGATGGAAAAGCTGCCCAAAAGATGAGCAAACGGCTCTCTTCAGAGGAAAAAAACCCAAACCCTTCACACAGAGGGTGAAGCCCAGGAGCTGCTGCCACCTCCCAGCACCGCATGGTGCTTCCCCTCAAAACACAATCAGCAAAACCTCCCTGGACCCATGCGGGACCCAGGAGACCTTTGCACAGCTGTGTTCTCCTTGTTGAGGTTTCCCTGAGCGCAGGAGCCCACAGACCCCCCTAGCAAAGGCCTGAAGCATTTACATTCATTTCTAAAAATAAAATTATTTTCCTCCAGGCAGCAAAATAAAGTGAAATCCTACACTCGCAAAGCAGGGAAGCTGGGACAGAAACCCTGTGATGTGAGACAGCACTAGTGGAGCTGGAAGGTCCTACTACTCCCAGTGTAATGCTGTGGAGCACAAGGGAGGTCCGTGCAAGCCCACCCCTCCAGCGAGTGCAGGGTGAGCGCAGGGCTGCAGCCCCACACCTCTCTCAGCCCACCAGCCCGCAAACGGTGCTGGTTACCCCTAAAGATCCCACTGCAGCTGGGGTAAAGAAAGAAGCACAAGCACATTAATGGAAGAGGAGGCATAAAATACAGTACCACAGAGACCAGAGAATGAGGCGGAGGGGGCAAAGCAAGCTCGCAGGAAGCAGTTTTCAACCTCTGGTTGTGTATTTCTGTGTGCACTTACTAAGGGTTGGGGCTAAGAAAGTAAGAAAAGCAAGTTTGCTGCCTGCCAGCTATCCAAGAGCCCAGCTGCTATCCTTGCTCCACTGGAGACCCGCTGGGAAGCCATCAGAGAAGCTCAACAGGGGTCTACAGCAGCTCAGGGGAAGGGGGACAGAGGGGACAGGAGGAACCCAGAGGAGGGTATGGGGGTGTGATGTGCCTACAGCCCCAAACCCCCATGGTGTGCTCACCTGGTGCACACAGACGTTGCACTTGTCGCAGAACACCATCTCGTTGCCGTCCTCCCCCTCCGGCGAGCGGCAGACGTCGCACACCACGTCCTCATCGTACTCAATGCCCAAGCCCTCCTCCGTCTCGATGGCGATGTTCATGTTCTCGTAGCACATGGTCTCCAGCTCCTCCAGCACTCGCTCCAGGGTGATCTCATCCAGCTCGGGCTTTTCTGCAAGGCAGAAGAGGACACTGATGAAGCTCCGGCGCAGGAGCCCACCCGCCTTCGGGGAGCGTTTTGCCGAGGGCTGAGCATTTTAAATCACAACTCAAGAGGCAAATCCACAGCAGCGGTAAGAGCAGCAGTTCGGAAAACGGCTGCTTCTAACCGGAGATGCAGTTTACTTTTCATAGACAGTAACAAAATATTGCTGCTGGCTGAGAGGAAAGACACCCATTGAGCTGAAGCAATGCGGATAATCGGGTCTGGCAGTTTAAATGTTCAAGGAGACAAGTCTTGCAAAGATGCTTTCTGCAGTGAGGGCTCCGACAAGCTTTGGCCACACAAAGTCAATGCTTTAATTGTTAAGACTGAAAATTGAACCTTTTAAGGCCAATTAAATGGAACTGTAAAACCGAAGCCAAAGGTTGAAATTGAGGAGAAATAAGAGGTTTTTTTCCCTGGTTGGGTTTAGAGGAACCAGAAGGTCAGACCCAGGCAGGGGTGGGCTCAGATCCACCGTGTTGTCTTTTATTCTCCCCATACCAGAATCTTTAGTGGGAAGAAGTGGCAGAGATGCTTTGCCAGAGATTCCTCCAGAGTGATAACCAGGAATACGAGGCCAATAACCAGGAGAGGTTGTTTTGGAGCAGCGACCTCCAGCAGTGGGACACATGTTACAGGGGGATGCTGCCATGGTGCCATGCTGAATGCTGCTCCCAAAAGTGCTGACTCTCACCCGCACACAAAGATACTGGTGCCACAAACGCAATGTGAGGTCACTCCAGGGAAGGCAAAAAAGAAGGAAAAAATATTGTCAGCAGCAGGAATGAGGTTCTCCATGAGGGTAAGCGGCAGAGTTAAGCCTCCATCACACCCTGACTCCCTGCGAGTGCTACGTCACCACCGGGGAAGGCAGAGAGATGGGGATGGAGATACCAGCAGGATGCAATAAAAAACATTTAATCTTTGCATTTCATTTGTGTGTATTACTTGTGACAATGGCCAGGATGCTCCAGAAAGCACCAGACGGTGGAGGAGCCTGACCCGTGCTGCTGTCCACCTTTCTTCTTACAAGGCAACAGCAGGAAATATCTCATTTATGAGCAGAGAAGGGGGGAAAAAGGGCTTGAGGAAGTACAAACGTGAAGCAGTTATTAAATGTTCAGTGAGAAATTTGCCATCCTGGGCATCTCTCGAGCTGCAGTGTGATGTCCCTGTCCCAGCCTGAGCAGGGGCTGCACCTTCCCCCAGGGACCACGGATCAGATGATAAAACTCTGCCAAGGGGGAAAGCAACCTGTAGGCGAGCTCGGCGAGCGAACACCCCATTGTCTGCCTTTTCAAGCTCTTCCCCAACATTTCGCATTGGCATGGTTTCCTTTGGCTCGACAAGTCTCTGCAAAAGTCTAGCCTGGCATTTTACACATCCGTGTCGAGTCTGAGATACCATCTAAGACAGACAACACTGTTCCCTATCACAGCCCTTTCAAATGCCCGCGCTGCTGTGCCGCAACACGCCGAGGAACCTGCCAGTACCTGTTTGATTACGGAGCAGTGCTGGTGATGGGTGCGGGATCTCTGCAGAGCCGCAGGCTGGCATGTGCTGCCCAGGGGCCAAGTGAAGCATCCTGCACTGGCACAGCAAGCCCTGCACACTGGAGCCGTGCCCAAGCTGGTGGCTTGCTCTTGGCATCGTGCCGGTCGGACGCAATGGGGCAGGGAGCAGGCTCCACACAAAGCCAGAGCATTGGCAATCCCTGGTGTCAATACAGGCTGGGGATGAAGGGATGGAGAGCAGCCCTGTGGAGAAGGACTTCAGCGTGCGGGTGGGTGAAAAGCTGGACATAAGCCAGCAACGGGCGCATGCAGACCAGAAACCAACCGTGTCCTGGGCTCATCCCCAGCAGCACGGCCAGCAGGTTGAGGGAGGGATCCTGCTCCTCTGCTCAGCTCTGCAGGGGAGATCCCAGCGCTGGGCTCCTCAGCACAGCAGAGACATGAACCTCTTGGAACAGGGCCGGGGGGCACAGGAATGACCCGAGGGTGGAACTCCTCTGCTGGGAGGAGAGGGGAGAGAGTTGGGGGTGTTCAGCCTGGAGCAGAGAAGGCTCCAGGGAGACCTTAGTGCAGCCTCTCAATGCTTCAAGGGGCCTCCAAGAAAGCTGGGGAGGGGCTTTTTAGCAAGGGCTGATGGTTTTAAATTAGAAAAGGGGAGATTTAGACTAGGTCTAAGGAAGAAGGTTTTTAAGTTGAGGGTGGTGACACACTGGCCCAGGCTGCCCTGGGCCCTACTAGAGAGGTGGTGGAAGTCCCATCCCTGGAAACATCCCAGGCCAGGGTGGACCCTGGGGCTCTGGGCAACCTGCTCCAGTTGGAGATGTCCCTGCTCGCTGCAGGGGGTTGGACCAGATGACCTTTGAAGGTTCCTCTCAACCCAAATCATTCTGTGATCCTATGATCATTTTTGCCTTAACGCTGTCCCTTTACAAACACATCACCTGAGCAGCACATCTCTATGGAGAGCCACAAGCCATGACTTTACGTGAGCATTAAACAAGCCCTGCAAGAATATACTCATCTTGCTCAGTGTTTCAAGCCCATATCTCTGACTATGATCAGGCACTGGACTGTCAGCCTGGAGTTACTCCCTTTCTCCCAACATTCCAGGCTCTTCTGGAAAGTAAAATGAGCATTAAAGCGTTCCTGGTGCTTTTTCCCACACACTTTCCAGAGCCACCCTGTGCTCAGGGAAGAGGGCAGGCAGAGAGCCGGCAGCTGCGGGCAGCGCGAGGAAGGAAAGGGAGGGGGATTTCCACAGGAATCATGACCCTGACCTGCCCGCAGGGTCGGGATCGTGCCGGAATTGCCACCATTCCCATTTCACCTTGAACGGAAAGAACCGTCTCCCATCCCACCTCCTGCATTTTCCACCCACAGCGATGCCCCAGCACCACCAGTGTAACCCTGGGGAGAAAATCCCCGCTGAGCCCAAAACTCTCGGAACGGAGCGAGACCAGCACTCCCGCGGGGTTTCCCTACCAGCCTCCGTGCAATGCAGCTGTTACACCGTCATACCGAAAAATATAGATCTCCCGCTCCCTCCCGCACACCCGCGTGCTCTCACACTCCATTTAGATGTAATTACATTAGGACCTGGTTTGCCAAGCGCCATTCGGAATACCTCCGAGCTTATTGAATTGACAATTGCACTTGATGGGGATGAGCGATTAATCGTTTATGAAACACTAAACAATGGGGCCTGGGGGTGAAGTGCTTTTTCCATTTGTGCTCCATTTATCTCCTTCTGCATCATAGAAAGTTTGTGCTATTAAACTCCATTCATAAAATCGCCATCTCTTTGGCTGTGGAAATGCTATCGGTATTGATCACGGCCAGTAAAACAGCAAAACCAAAAAAACACTCCACCACAACACTCCCTGCATACATGGACAAGTGACACCGCTGTTGTCCCTGGGGAAGGGAAAGCGAAGACCCAGGTATTGATCTGGGCTGCAATGAATTAATCCAGCGGTGTTCAGGGCGTGAGTCGCGTTTGAGACCATTGCCAGGACATGGACTCTACCTGCTGACCAAGAGAAAGGTATTTTCACCTGGTTAAGGTACGCCAAGGTCTTGTATGAAAGGTGGGGAGAAAACCAAGCTTTTCTGAGCCTCCACAGAGAAGGGCAGTATAGCTGCAAACATCTCCATAGCTTCTGACACACAGAACACAGAATTCAATCTCACACCAATATAATCACCAGCAATTTAGAGCTACGTTCAAACCACCAGTGAGGCAGTAAAAGGCTCCATGTCCCATCGCCCCTTCCAGAAGGCCATCCGGATCCTCGTCCCATTAACACTGAGTGTGTTAACGACGACTGGTTTGCTGGGACACCCCTGACATCGCCCCACAGTGGGATGGACTGTCACCACCACATCCCAGCTGGAGAAAAGCCATCCTCCCTCGGCCCAGAGCAGGATGCTGGTGGGCAGTGTGCGTCCAGCCAAAGAAGCATCTCCCAGAGGACAAGGGGCACTTTGCTTCAGAAAAGGAGGAGGAGAAGAGGTGCCAGGTGATGATGCACTACAGGAGGGTTCCAGATCTGATTCAGGAAGGGAAAACACGTAGGAACCTGGCTGACAGCTTGAACTGTGCTCCCAGCAGAAAACTCTTCCCTGTATCTCTGCCCCTTGGGTGTGCCACGATCCCTGCGGCTTCGCAGCCACCCAGCATCCCCGTTATCCCCAGGCGGGATCCTGACCCCATGCACCTCAGCAATCCCAGACCTCCCAGCACCCGCCCCCACAGCACCTGAAACACCGAGTTTTAATATTTTATCCCAAAGGAGCTGAGATCGCTGGGCTGGCGCTGAAGCCACAGCGTCGGGTCTGGGAGAACCACCAGCCACATTCCTTTACACAACGCCGCTCTTCGTTACAATTATTTCTGTAATATCGTAATTTATGTGGCATGAAGGAGCAATATTCTTCTGCTAAATGAATTCTCAGCTACTCCTCGTCACGGTGTGAGCCGATTCACTGCGCAGGGAGGAAAAAAATAGCTGGAGAGCCACCTTTCACAAAAGAGAGACCTATTTCTGTCTAAACTGTGCTCCACTAAAATCAATTTACTGAAACAATAAATCCTTTTACCCTGTGGAGGATACCTGGCGATAAAACAGCTCATGAACAAACAGTCGTCAGGACCGCAGGCTGCGCCGTTAGCTGATTCATGAGCTATGAGCCTTGGAGTCTACTTTCAGTAAAAATATATATAAACAAGCAAAATTACTGGCTGTTTTTAATAATAAAAAAAGGGAAGCTTTTGTGAGATGATGTAGGCTCGTCTCTTAGTATCTTTGAAAATATGAGAGTGAAAGGACGCTAGTTCCCTGGTGGTACAGGGGTGTTCACACACGGTGTGGTGACCACGGGCTCCTGAGACCTCCTGCCAGGTCACTATCCCTGCAGCTCGCCCCGGGCGAGTCACTTCAAATCTGCCTGCGTCAGCTTCTGCCTCTGCGAAGCTGTGCTGAGGATCCTTCCCCCCTCGGAGGCCAGCAGAATGAGCGTAATCCAAAGGTAAAAAGTTTAGGCACCGCTGTGCAGAGGACACTTCGGGAGAAGCGCGTTTTATCCAGAGAGCTGTGGATGCCCCACCCCTGGAAGTGATCAGGCCAGGTTGGACGGGGCTTTGAGTGACCTGGTCTAGTGGAAGGTGTCCCTGCCCATGGCAGGGTTGGACTAGATGATGTTCAAGGTCCCTTCCAACCCAAACCATTCTGTGATTTGCCTCTGAATAAAGGCCAGGAGCTGAGCACCCACACCCTCAAGGCACCTGTGAGGACAGTCGTCACCCCTGCCCCGGGCTGTGTGCTCCCCTGGGCATCATGGGTCCTGCCCCGAGCATCCTTTGCAACGTCTGGGGATGATGGACAACCACCCGAATATCACACCAGACCCTCTGGGACTCCCCCAGCCACCACTAACCCATCACGTACAGGCACACCATGCTTGGGAGATGCAGCAATTGTACCTTAATCTTTTATCAATGTTATTTATAAACAGTCCCTCAACGTGAAGCGTGACCATCAAAACAAGCAGCGACACGCAGCCTGTGCGAGTTGAGCATCCACGGTGAAGCTTCTAGATAGCCTGTTACAAACACAGCCTGCTAATGCACTTAGAAGATTTACAGGAACCAATTATCACCCTTTCTGCCACCCACCGACATCAATTATTGCTCAAATTTAAGATGATGACAAAATGTTTCAGAAGGCGCTTTCTAAGCCGCTGTCTCTCTCCAGCGCTGCTCGGCGCTGACAGAGCTGTCCCGGAGCACTTCTGATGAAAGCCTCCATCCAGCAGCAGAGCTCTCGGTATTGCTGGGAACTACTGCAATTACACAAGGAATTTATGGAAATAGCAAAAACAACGACCTGACATAAAAACTGATTGTGCTGAAAAATGGGGAGGTAAAATGTCTAAAGCTTCTCCCGCTGATTTCCAACCCCGCTAATCTGAACATTAACACGGCTTTCCCGCAATATCTCTTTCTAGAAGGAGTTAGATAAGCTTAGCTTTCCCTTCCAGAGGCTCATGGTGTTCCACCTCTGCCAACAGCTCAAGGAACTGCCACCTGAAAATATTTCTGGATTTCCTTGCTTAAAGATAAGATGAAAAGCTGAAGCTATTTTCACACAAAATTAACCTGGATTATTTAAGCCTAAATTATTCTTCTTCCTCCCTCCCTTCCCTTCAGCCACCCCTGCAGCCCCCCAGCAAACCGCCGCATCTCACCACGGTGTGGGAGTGCGACACCCACTGCTTCAGGGCCACCCTGGCCGGCATCGGGGGGGGTGGTCGCAGGGGTGATGCTGTTTACCCAGGAGAAGAGCACAAGCCCTGTGCACTCACCTCCAGCTCTCCAAGACCCCCGCTCAGCAGCTGTCCATGGGCCAGCAGCAGGCTCTCACCTCCATCATTCCTCATGGCCACCATTCCTGCGCCTCTTTACCCACCAGGTTTGCTGACTTCCATGTTTACAAGGTGAGTTCTGCCCTTGCATTAAATTGGGCTATAGACCCCTATATTAAGAGCAACAGACCACCTGCGAGCGTGGCACCACCTCCCATCGATACCAACGGCGTAAATCCAGATCAGCAGCGGTGTGACTGAGAACAGCTTCCAGCCCTACATCTGTTCCCAAGATTCTTGTACATTATGTCTATTAAATACATCTCTTGCTTGTCCCACCACTGAGTTGTGAGGATTTGCTGGTTTGTCTATGCTGGCACCAAACAGCTCTGCTGCCGGAACGATCACTCGTGCGATGAGCTTACGATCTCGGCAGCGAACGATGATTTCAGGCTACGCATGGATGTTTGTTGTGGGCTGCAGCACAGACATGTTATAAAACAGCTCCAAACTGGCAGGATTTCTTCAAAACAAGAAAAAAAAAAATCCAAACAAACAGACCCTGAATTATTAATGGGCTAAGCTTTCTCAAGCAGTGAGTAGGGTGAGCCTGGGTGGGGGGAACAGCGCGGGAGGTGATGGAGGGGCCATCACTGTGAGCGGTCCCTGATGACCATGAGCTTGGGGAAGACACATGAAAGCAGGAAGCTGGGCTGCTGGTTAAAGGATGCACCCCCCTACAAAAAGGACAGACTCTGTACACCCTCCTGTCAGCCTGGGGAGCATCCCTGGGTGAGGACAGCAGCCCCTGGATCCCCAGCACTGGGGGACTGCGGTCCCCATCACAGGACTCCCTCCAGCCGGCTGCACTGGCGGGGAATGGGGTCGTGCTTTTGCCACCACAGCATGGTGGGGAATTGTGCTTGAACTCGTTAAAATAATGGAAGAGCTTCAAATGACATATGGGGGTGGTCCTGCACAGCGGATGGAGCCTGGCCATGGTGACGGGCACCCGTGGAGGGATGGCAGCTGCGTGGGGACAGGCTCTGCCTAAGGAGTGCCAACCTGCTGCCTCGGGGGGAAAAGGGGGCTCCCCGAATCCCCAAAGGATGTGGTGGGATGGGGGTAGCCTCGGACAGGGACTCCCGGTGCTGCCAGGGAAGCAAGCAGCCGCTCTCCGAGGCGTACATTTAACGGCAGCCTCTGCTCCATTGAGCACATCTTCCCCGGGGTGACTCCACCGCCTTCAGTTCATTCCACATCCACTTGACCAACCTCACCTCCACCGAGGGAGGTATCGTCTCATTAGCACACAGACATCTCTCCACTATGCAGCGATGGATTCCCCCCAGAGCTTCAAAAGCAATACATGTGACCTTTGCATGTTCCTGCCATCAAATACCAGGAACACCTCCAGCTCCCAAGATAGAAGCTGTGGTGGGCATATGCGAGCAGCATACACCATATGGATTAAGTCAAGGGAATACTTAGAAACTTGGACTCTGCCTTCAGCAAAATTGATGCCGGCAACATCATTTAGCAATTTCTGGAGGATTTTCCGTGTGTTTATGAAGTGCTGATCGCCGCAAAGGGATCTTTCAGCCTTGCTCTTTGAGGTCTCTCTAGCCTCACTCTTACAATAGCTTTGGATTTAGTGGAGGTCACAAAACACAGCGTCAAATGTTAGGGTAAAAACGAAGCCTTACGGCACGGCTCCTCTCTTAACAGGGAAGGTCTGTGCTGCCTGGAGTGGCACGTAGGTTCATCTGCTTCAGGGTTTCATTCAGACTCGCTTTTTTTACTATCTCATAATGCAGCAGCAACCAATAAAACATTTAGGCGTGCTTAAATATTGATTTCATCGCCAGCACACGGAGCTCCTTTAAACAGTACATTTCTACCAAGCTCAGTAACAGCTACTGAGGCATCTAACTGGGGGGTTTAAAACTATTTAAAGCCGTTTTATGTGTAAAACTTCGACTTTTTGGAGCAATTCCACCTAATTGGGAGAGGAATCGGCAGAGCACAGAGATGAAGCTATCTGGAGGTTTATCTGATCTCGGTGATAAAATTCCATCCCTGGGGTGACCTAAAAAGGACTGGAAAAGGCATGTGCTATGCGCTACGTGGATCAACGCCGCGCTAACGGCAAAGCGAGATGGATGATCTCATAGGTGCTTTCCAGCTCTCCTCCCCGTGGCTCCTCGAGAGCCACTCAGAGACCAGGCTCCTTCTCTGTCATTAAATATTTTCGGAATGACACATTGTGCCCCTGGACTGCCCAGTGACAACAGCTCAGCGAAACACCCAGGAGGAATTTAAACTTCTGCCTATCTCTTGACGCTGGGAGATAACTGCTGACTTTCTGAATAGGAGGAGAGGCTGCGATCCTCCAGTTAAGTCATGTTAATGATCTCAGAGATTAGCAAAGCTGGTTTGGAAATCTCAGTATGTCATTAATGTCAAGGGCTTCCGGGAGAAAGCGCTATTTATGGACTGCTTTCAGACCAACCCAGGCAGGCAGCGATCTTCTGCGTTGGGTGGTGAAGGGCACACAAATCCCACCCCCGTCGCACCCATATGGGAAGCAGAAGGAGCAGAGCCCCGGCTCCGTGTCCCCAGCCCAGGGGGTGAGCAGTGACACATCTGCTGCCACAGCTTTCCTTTCTGAGCACCCAAACCCCATCACTTGTACAGGCAGGGAAATGCATCCCCTAAACAAGCTGCAGCCTGAGCAGCCCTGATGCTCTGCAGCCTCTGCAGTCCAGCCCCCCAGGCAGCATCAGGTGCGGCTGGTGTTGGTGATGCAACCGTGGTCCCACAGCCAGGTGCTCCAGCACCCATCCCTCTCCCTACCTGCCAGACCCCCAGCTCCCCGCAGCACCGGGGATGGGTTATTAAACAATGCCACGTGTTTTTCCTTTCAAGTCGCTGGAAAAAATGCACTAGCCCTCACACTGCTAGATAAGTCGGGAGGGCTGGGGGATGGGGCCAGAGACCAGAACCCTTCAGCTGAAGCCATATCCGCAGTGGATTTCACATGCCAAAGGCTGGTTTTCAAAGCTACTCTCTGCCCAGCATATTTAAAGCTCAGGCAGTAATTACTGAGCTCTTCCAGCAACAGAAATGGGCTGGAGAATCAGCTGATGGGCAGTGAGGCTCTCTGCAATCCACTGCTGAAATCCCCTGGGTTCGGTGTTATCACCTATCGTTGGTCATGGCAGGAGGGCTCAGGGGCTTCGTCAGACATCGTGGTTCCATCCAGCCTGGTGCTGTACAAACACTTCCTAAGGAGAGTTCCTTGAAAAAGCGGACTGGCTGATAAATGACAAGGAGCCAGGGGAAGCAAAATGCAGCTTGCTTAAAATTGCACAGAGGGTGAGCTTCCAAGCATCACCTGGGTCCCACCATGGGGTTCAAGGTGTGCTCCTCGGGATGCTGCAAAGGAGCAGGGCTACCAGGGGTTCATGGCTGTGACGATGCTCCAGTTCCTCTCCTAAATCCAACACACCGCCAAGGCAGCGTCGCTAGAGAACCTGCCTCTCTCTCCCAAAACACCCAGGTCTGGCACATGCCAGCCCGAAGGTGACGTGCCGCTCGCAGCCGCAGAGGACAGCCAGCATCCCTGCCCCAATGGCACCCGTCTCATAACCTTCCAGTTATCCATCATCCTGGGAGCTCCCCATCTGAAAGCCATTTAATATACTGCATTTGTAACCTAATACTTTGGAGAAATAATAAAGCAAGCCAAATTTAATCCAACCGAGCTGGAGAAGCCAAATCTCTGCCACTTCTACAAGGGAGAAGTGGAAATAGAGACAATCCCTTCTCTAGAGCCCAGCGACACCTCTGACAGCTGTGGAGATGGCCAGGGAAATGCAGCAGGAGCTACAGTGACAGCACGGTGGAGTCAGAAGGATGTCCAGCATGGTACCAGCTGGTTTCCTGATGCAGTAACAGCAGCTGAGCAGTGTTAGGAAGGTGGATCCTCTCCAAGGTACCTGAGCAGGACCGAGCCACTCGGCTTTGCCCAGGAGCACCCCCTGCTCTGCCCAAGGACTTGACAGTAGCTGCCAGGACCTCAGAACCTGGGTGGGCAACATTGGCTGTGCTTTGCTAGCAATGCTATGGGCTCCACAACACCGAGGTTATGGGAAATCCAACACACAGTTATTAGCCAAACTCTTAAAAGAGCCTTTACAACTTTCTAAAGGTCCCGGAGATCATGGTCACAAAATCTGGCTGTAAATCATGAGTACATGAGAAGAACAGAGATCTTCTGCAACCAAGATCAGCCAATGTGGTGGCCAGCTTCTGAGCTCGTTTATGCTCCCTGCAAGCTTACTGTACAAAATCTTACTGCAATCTCACTGAACCTCGCTGCAGCTCCTTGCCAGCGGCTGTGAGACTCAGCATGACCTTCCTGCTCAGCAGCGCACGCTCCCGTCTGCTCAAGCACTTGATAACACACTTTGTCCCACCCTCGAAAGACCTTTGGAGCGGGGAGTAATGCTTCATGTAGGCACGCTTCAGCTTTCACTGACCTCACAAGGTGAATGTTTTATTGGGTTGTAATTCTTACCTGCGTAGCAGCAGCCACACCACAGCGACCGCTACCTAACAAGGACTGGAAAATCCCTCCACAGTCTGGCAGGGCTACACGCCCACATGTCTGTGCCAACAAATCTGCCCAGCAGACCATGCTAAGTATTGGTGCCAATGGTCAAATTCCAAATCCAGGTACTTGCACTCAACCGAAATGCACTGACGGGTTTTAGGAATGTGCAGTGATGTAACAGCAGCGATGCAGGAAATGTTATGCTGTGATATTTAGAAACATCTGGGAAAGGAGAGACAACCAGGAGCAGCACTTCTGAGAACTACGAGTCTGGACTAGAAAATCCTCCTTCCTCTGACTCCATCTGCCAAGTGGCTATGGCTGGAGAAATGATGGAGAAATGCTTTCAGATCTGGCCAGTCAAAAGAGGAGGAGTCAGGCTCCACACACCCATCCTGACCCACACCTCCTCCTGCAGGGATCAGTATGGGAGGTGATGATGGACATGCAATCAGAACATGGACATGAATCATCCGCATCCACTGGTTCTTCTGCAAATGAGACCCCTGTTCCACTGTTCCTACCATCACTTGGTTTGCCCCATTCTTGGTGCACCACGTCCCAAAACCCCTATGGGAGTGAGAAGCACTGAATACAGACAAGATGCTGCGCTGCAGCAATCCACACGAACTCCTTTGGAGAACCTTAATGAAGATTTCTTCTTCAAGGCCCCTTTGTTCCACTTGATTACTTAAAAAGCCTGAATGCCCACTCTGGGATGCCCAGGCATGGAGAAAAACAACAGCAACACTCACCCATCTCCTTGAGCTCCATGTTAACAAGTTCCAACCAGCAAGCATCGAGCTCGTCCAGGTCATAGCGGCTCATTCCTTGCAAGTAAGTCCTTGTAGCTTCCGAAATCTCACAGCCAGGTAGACTACTCGGTGAAACCTGTGAAGGCGAGTTCTCCAGCTGGGGTATGATCCTGGAAGAGAAGGAGGAGAGGTTGAGGAAGAGCTACTACACACAAAAATACCCTGTTTCTTGCCATGGAGGGTGTGACCATGCCGTGCACAAACCTGACTCTAAGAAGAAAAGCAAGCCCAGCAAAATCAAAGGGGTTTTGTGCTCTTGGTGTTGTCTTCTGTGTCTCAGATGCTCTAAGGACCGCAACTTGGACACAAGCACTTTCCCAGAGACTGCTGGTCTGGGCACCTTAGGTGACAGTTTGAGTTGGGATGCGTCAAAACAAGCTGAATTTCAGAAAGCACCGAGCACAGCCTGGGGAAAAGCAGTGCGGGGAGGTGGCAGCACGGTGGCAAGGCTCCGGCATTGTGCCCGCCACCAAGGGCCAGCCCACATCCCGCCGTGGCACAGCTCCAGCTCCCGCTGGACTGGCTTCCTACGTGGTGCCATGGCTACCTGCCTGGGGCTGCCATCAGGAGGGGAACGAGGTCTGGCAATCAGGAATTTGGTTTTTGGCCTGTGTCTCCACTGCCTCAGTGTGGTCTTCTCTGCAGACTGGTCATATAACACCGGTCCCTTTACAAATAAAACCAGTACCAGTGCCGCATACAGGCTTTTCCACCACATCTCATTCCTCCTGAACACCCACTGATGCTTTTTGGTATGAACCAGTCCGAGCGAGCAGCTCTGTGCTGGACTCTCCACAGGAATAGGTTCTTCAACAGTTCTCTGATTCCCCCTCAAGCCAGGAGAAATTAAGCCACTTTTTCCCCTCTTCATGGCTCCTTTCTTCCTCCCTGCCTTGCATTACCACCAGCCCGGTGGCAGCAGCCTCCTACGCGTTTGGATTCCCGAGTCAAATAACGCAACCTGCAGCTCCAGCTGCCAGCACCAACCTCGTGTTGCTCCCCGTGAGGTGAGAAGGCTTGCTCTCCCCATGGGACCTCGTGGAGAGGCACACACAGTGATATCACATCAGGGCAGAAATAGCCTGTTTGGGAGAAATACACTGTCCTGCCTGTGAAACCGGGAAATCCGATGCGGAAAGCACATGCAATAATAAGTTGACAACCAGAAGTCGCCCAGCGATGCTTGCTGCCGTCTCCCCGACGATGCCGGCAGACTTGGCCAGGCTTTCCCAGCCCCATCGCATCAGCTGACTGATAGGCTCGTGCTGAGAGTCAGTCCCAGCATGGGTCTGTGCCAGCTTTCCTTTACCTACAGCAAGTTTTCCCATTCATCTACGGAAATTAACTTTTTACACGAGAAAAATGAGGTCCTGTGGATACAACGGTCCAAATACTGATAGCAACAGTGACTCCTCCAGCCATTAACTCCCCCGAAGCAGTTAGTGCTGATTTACAGGAGCACACCTGAGATGGGATCCTGGTCCTGGGCTGCTCAGATGAGACACCTGACCCACTCTGTGCTGGTATCCACTTCCCAGGGCATCATTTGCAGGCAGAGCAACCCCTGATTTCAAACACCCTCCAGCCAAGCCCCTGTGACTGAGCAGGCAACGTCCCTTCAGCATGTCACCCACTCCAGTGCCACACTCACACTGTGCCGGGCAGCCCGTTGGCAGGCTCGGCAATGGAGAACATCCCACAGTGGTCTGTGAGATCTGTTCTCTCTAATCACAACCACAGGGTCAAGGAAAGGAGCTGCCTCATCTGCTGCAAACTCCCTGCACGGAAAGCGAACAGGCGCTGCCTGTCAGCTCTTCTGCCTTCTCTTGGCAACTCTGCGGCAACACGCACGACACTTGCCATGCACACGTCAACAGTGTCGCGCGTAATGACAGGCGAGCAGAGGACGAGCTGGAAATGAAAAGCAGCCTGTGGTGCCAGCTGACAGATCTCCGCAAAGTCGGGAGCCGCAGCTCGCTGCAGTATTTGCACAGCTCACGTTTCCTCCCCGAAATACCTTCCCTGCACAAATGTCAACACAGAAGGACGCTGCACAGAAACAAACAAGCAAACAGCAACCCGCTGTAGCATGTCAGCCCCTTCCACGCAGCTTCTCCGCCGTGCAAAGCCTGAGGATCCAGCCCTGCTCCTGCACCAGTGCCAGCTGGGAAGCCCGTCAGCCCCTGCAAGACTTACCTGCCTTCTGTCCTGACATGTAAGTTAATGTCAGAGCATCGAGGGCCTCGTGCTCTGTGATGGGTCTGGGGCAAAGCCACCATGTAACCAGCTGAACTATGGTACCAGATGCTCTGAGGTCTGATAAGCCCTGAGGGAAGAAATCTGTGCGTAGCTGCCCTCGGGCATGGGACCTCACCTGCCTTGCCTAAGGTCAGGAAGGAAATCTGTGGCAGGACAGGAAAAGGAACCTGGAGTTTCTCCGGATCCAGACACAAGAGTTTAATCACTGCTCTTGGCAGTCATGACCACTGGAGGCACTTCCAGAGACACCAGTGGGAGAAGCAATAACTTGATTGCTCAGAGAGGGAAACATCCCTTTTGCCTTACTTTCCCCACCAGTACATTGAAAACAAAGATGTGCCCCAATGCCCTGAGGACATCTTCAAATCTCAGTTCCGGATCTGAAAATAAGCCCACGACAAGGCACCTCTCGGTCCCCAGATTTTAACACAGGGCTTGGGGATTCAGTAACGCCTGTATTTAATGCAGACAGCAGTAATAACACTGAAACTAGGCAGGCTCCAGTCAGGCTTCAGGAGTGTCATCTAAGGAGCTCCCAACCCCTACAATACAGAGGAGAGGCTGGTGCAACGTGTGCTGGTCCAGGAAGGACTGACCCTCTCCTCCCCAGGAGCCCAGGTCCAGCTCAGCTTTGCAAAGCGCCAGACCCTCGCTGGATCAGCAGCCAGACTGGGCACCCTGGCCTCAGAGGAGAAAAATCAGGGCTGTTGAGAAAAAACAGCAATCCTCCAACCGCGATGAAACGTTCCTGCCGGAAAGAGCTGCCCGAGCCGGCACCGGGATGGTGCCCTGAGCATTCCTTAAACCAAGTTACACAAGCTGCTCCTCAACAGGCGGCTGCAACAGGTGATGCTCTGACACGGGGCCAGCCAGGGATACTCGGGGCGGCGGGAGAAAGGAGACGCTATTTTTAGCCTGGCATACAAGCGCAAAGATTAATGCTCTGTGTACACATCAAAGGAGCGGCCTGAACGGGTCATACACCGCATTGACAGCCACTGAAACGCGCTCAGCCTGGTGAGGGTGCTGGCAGAGCCAGTCAGAGCCGAGCCGACACACTCCCGGTGCTGTCGGTGGACCAGTCAGCCCCAACGGGTGTGGGCAGCCTCTGCCTCCTTAACGTTGGTAGCTGGTGGAAAAGGATTTTTGCTGAACCTGATGCTCAGAGATGGGAGATAAATGACTCTCCCCAGTCATGCAGGTGCCTGCTGACGCTACTGACCCCCCCAAACCTGGCTGTGTGTTCAGACCCTCAGATCATGCCTTTGCACAGACCCCGGTGACGCTGAGATCACAGAGAGCTTTGTGGGGTCACTGATGGATGGTAACAGCACCTCTGGCACAAAAGCTCCACGTTCAGCCCTTCCTAACACTGCGCCACTAAACAAAGTTGCTTTAGTTTATCAGGAACTGGAATTTAATCCTCTCACCACGTCACTGATGATGAAGATCAAGTTAATTAAGACAGAAAGACCTAATGGTGTGCTCCCCACACTCGCTGGCGCTCAGTTGAAAGGACTGAAACGTGCCAGCGCAGCAATGGCAGGTGCCTCCCCCCATCTGGAAACACATTTCGGGGAGGGTTGATCGAGTGCTGCAGCTCTCAGGTACCACACCACCACGCTGCCTGCACAGCTCTGATCTCACTGCAGTTGGATTTTGTTACTAATTATTAGTCCTGCAAGGAGTAACTATTAATAAGAAGGCACCTGGAGACCTTCTGAACCCAAGGCTGTTGTCCCTGCCTGAGGGAAAAGATGAAAAAGACATCCCAAATGGTTCACAGCCCACTGAAGGCTGGGCATGAAACCTCTGAGGCCAATGCAGCCATGGAGGAAAGTGCATCGGCCAGCGATGCCCGTGCCAGGGGGACCCTGTGCTCCTCCGTCCCAGGAAGACAAGAGCTGCCATTGAGACCTTACCCACTGATTGTGCACACCCAGTGGTGGCCAGACTCAGTGAGGCTGAAACCCGATGTAGGACACCTAACCGGAAAACGAAACCTGCAGGTTTGTGGCTGCCTACTTTGCTACAGACGTGAATTTTATGACTTGAGCGTAGCTAAGCCTGATTTGTGCCAGTGGGAGATGAGACTCCAGCGCCAGATCTGCACCTCCATAGGGACAGCAGTGCCTCTCGTCGAGACACTGTCGGGTAGTGATACTGATATGTGCTGCCCAACAGCACCTTGAAAATAACTGCAAAATTGTTTCTTTATACAGCAAACGGCTTGTCTAACCCCAAGAAGACCTGCCTGAAGCCTGGTCCAGATCAAAACCCTTAAACATGATGTTTTTGTGGCTCGCAAAGGATTCAGCAGACCGTAGGAGAGGCTGTGCCTGCTCCTGAGTGCTCCTCGTGCCCTGAGGGGGTGCAGGAGGATGCCAGATGCTGGGGTTCACATGGGATGCCTGGGAAGACCAAGCAGGACATGATGCCTGGAGGTGCACAGCCTCCCGTCGATCCCTGCATTTGCTTCAGTGGGCAAAACCATGTTCCTAAAAAGCAACCTGTTCCTCCCTGACACATGCTAACACACCTGCAAAGAGCTGCCTGGTGTTCAGGTATAAAGATCAATGACTGCAGAGACAGCTGCCTTGGGCGAGGAGAAACAGTGGAAGGAAGAGATCCTACCATTTAATAAAGGAGAGCAATCCCTTGGAAAAACTCCTGCCTTGATTTACAGCAATTCAGGAAACACGCTGTGCACCCCTCTGCATCTACAGTGACATCAAGAAAATTGCAGCTTTGTACTGCCCAGACACGCTGCGGTGGAGACACGGCTAAAAAAGAGAAGAAACCACCAAGGCTGCACTCGCTAGCATCTCCTGCCCATCTCCCACTGGGGTCCAAGAGCTGGTGATCCCACAGGAAACAACGGTTCCTTCTCATTCCTAGTCCTGTTTTCTAGTTTTCCTCTCCTATTCCAGCCTCAGGTGTGGTGGGGAAGATGCAGGATTTCCTACCTGCTTCAAGGAGGCAAGACATTGTCTGTGGTACGGGATGGGAGTGATATGGGATGTCCACCATGACTGCTGGGGCCATGGCAGGTAGGTCACGCCCGGAGGAGTCTGTCAGTACACAGGTACCTGCTCAGGGAGATGTTTTTCTAAAGAGAGGTGAAAACACCAATTCCTCACCCTCAGCGAGAGCCAGCAGCTCAGCGGCGCTGTGCCCTGGCATCTGCCCTGGCTTGGGAGAGCGCCTGCCCCCGCTCCTGCTGAAGGCATCAACACGGCCGCCCAGGCACTCCATTGATTTTTCCTTTCTCAGATAGAAAGCAAGAGTCGAGCTCTTAATTACCTCAATTACCAGTTTTCCTGTTTCCCTTTATCTGTGTCGAAGGGCTTCTGTGTGCTTGTTCAGAAAATTTCCTCCTTTTTAAAAAGGCAGTAGTTGGGTAAACAGCAAGAGCAGTGCTAGGAAATTCATTACCGGGGCGTTTGTGAGGCTGAGATCTCCTCAGCTCGTTTGTGCTGACCTGTCTCCGTCAGGGCCAACTCCTGCACGAGCCAATCGCCATGGCACAAGAGGAATTTCATGTGCCTTCGAGGGTTTTTTCTGTTCCCCCAGAGTTCTGATGCTTTAGTCATTCATCTCTAGACTCAGTTCAAAGAGGGTGAGACCTGCTTTGCTCCAGGCTGTATCGGCCCTGCCGTGTTCCAAATAATTGGTGCCGGTGACACACGAGCAGCCCTGCAGCCAAGGACCCCGTGCAGGACATGACCAGCCAACCCAACCGAACTGGGTCTCCAGGAAACATGCTCCAAAAAGCCCCAAACCAACTCTCTCAACATAAACTAGAGCAAAAGGGTCTTAGGCAGCACGCAATGTGTAAGGAAGCACAGGGGCAAGGCAAGATCCTGAGCTTCTGAGGCTCTGTGATGTGCAGGGGGTGTTGAGAGAAGAGGAAGTGACCCTGGGGTGGGGATGGAAAGCGTCGTGAGGCCAGGGTGACCCATACCCCAGCCAGGAATATCTCAAATACACCAAACCAGGCAGGTGACAGAGGATAAATAATGCCAAAGCGGGAAATGGAAACGCTACAGAAACAAACAGCATGGCCTCAAAGTTCATTAGTACAACACAGGTGCATACAGAGAATCACCGCCCTATGACAGCAACTCGTCTCAAAACATACCTTAAAATATTCAAGCAGAAACCTCTTGGCTGGACCCTGAGGTTTCGCTCAGGTAAAAAGCCTGCTTTCACTGAAAGCAAACGAGAAACACCGCGCTGCTGAAGGGCACAGCGAGCACACACTCCCCAGATGATGCTGTTTCGGGGGCAAAAACGTGGTCCTGGGCAACACCTTCTTGGAGGTGCCTCCAAACAGCTCAGACTGCTACGAGGTGCCCTGGCTCTCTGACCTGCAAGTGCTCTTCAACACCACCCTCATCACCCCGCCGAGTGACCACCAAAGCCCTGTTCAGCCCCGCAGCCACTACAGCAGAGGACGTGGTCCTGGGAGGGATGGACCCGTCCGACTCCATAGTGGCAGCTTCACCACAACCGAGCACCATCACGGAGCACCTGAACGGAGCAGACCCACAACCATGAGGTAAGTCACTTCTCAACAATCCAGAGTGAGCGGCTGGTGGGTTCAATTGCTCCCCTTAAGCCAGAGCACACCATCAAAGCGACTTCCCTGCGCAATGCACTTCTGAGATGACTTTTCTCCAAGCAGGGCTCTGATGGTGGGACCACACGTGTTCCCATTGCAGCTGCTGGTGTTTGCTGGTGACGTGCCACCACCGAGATGCTGCGTCTCGCCCTGCGCCACCATGGCCATGCATCACGGAGGCAAAGAGTCCACCGAGCGCCAAACCATTTGCGGAAGCTCAATTACACTGGAGGAGCGTTTACTCCTTTATTTATCCAGCCAGCGATAAGGCATTTAAAAAAATTATCTGGATCAATCAAGGGCTCATTTAAACGAAGGGCTGAAAATTGGGATCAGCCTGAAAAGCACAACAAACCTGAGGCCATTAGTCTGAAAGTGGGTCTCAAGGGCACTTGAGGAAAAGGAGTAAGTGGACCCCAACACTCTTGAGGATCACATCTATCCCCAGAGAAGATTGTGTGGTAATAAAATATATTCAGCAAATTCCCATGGTTAATCATCTCTGTAAACTGAATGCTTCACTTGGCTGAGGGAAGAAGGCATTTTTTTCTATATGCTGCCTTCTAATATACTGGATAGAAATAATTAATCCTGCATAGCGTTTCTCTTCTGCAAATACTTGAGTTTATTACAATGAAGGCTTTAGTCATCTTTCCTTTACCTACGTTCCAGTTTAAATTAGTCTTGTCCAGTGCCCATAAATAAATCAGCTTAGGAAAGTCAGACGGAAGATAACTCTGCCAGCAACCTCCAGCGGATGCTGACATTGCTCTTACCGCCAGCTCTGCTCACGGGGGAAGTCTCCCGCGGCACACGACAACTTTAAAAAGGCCATTTAAAGGGATGATTTTCATTTTCTGTTTATTAAAATAGTATCTAGCAGGCCATTTGGACCAGATGCCCAACTTTCTTATGAACTTAAGCTCAGATTTATTTCATAGGCGCTATTGCTCCTCGATAGCGGAGCGGAATTGAAGATATTACAAAAAGAGCCTGGTACCACAAGGGCAAAGGATGGTGGTAGATGGCCACGGTCAAGAGCTGCAACCCACAAACAAGATTTTGTGACCCTCGGCATACCCAGGCCTGAATTTACTGGCCATGTTACGCCTCCTGATTACACTTTTATGGTTTCTCTTAAAGTCTGTAAAACCACGAGCCAAAAACTCGACTCCCAAAGCTGGGTTCAAAGAAGAAAGGGAACGCCAAGAAGGTATTAAATGGTTTAGGTTTTACATTAACTGCGAGCTGCTGGGCTTGCTGGGCTGGCCGGCTGAGCCTAAAAGCATCTTTAGGATCCAGGGCTTGGTGCTGATGGGTGCCTGTGCACTTCACCAACTCCCCTCCTCGATGCTCCCAGTAACAGCGGGAGCACCCTGGTCACAGGGAGCTTGGGAGCTCAGAGCCCTGCGAGCACCCTGCTGTCACCCAGCACCAGCCACTGGCAGGAGACCAGAGACCCGGGACCCCATGGGAGGGACCACCAACGTCTGCAACGCGTGCTTCTGCGTGATGGAGCAGAGAAAGGGCTGGAGGCGGCTGGTCCTGGGGAAGAGAGCGGTGGCACAGTGTGTCTCGACAGGCCACTGTCACAAAACCCTTTGATTTTAAAACAAACACGAACCTCAGCAGAATTAAAGCCCCATTTTTAGCTGGCACTGCTGGGACCACTTTGTGCAGAAAAGTAAGAACTTGCAGTATTTTCTTACTGGCTGTTGGAACCAGAACCCCGCAGGATTTAGCAACAGCCTCTGCAAATCCACAGAAATTCATACGTATGTAAACAGAGCAGCCACGGGCACAGGGCTCAGCCCGGGGGTCAAAGGTGGGTGTGGGAAGGGGAACCTGCAGTGGCCGTCCTGTCTGGTGGCCCAGTCTGCCACCCCACTTTGTGCCATTTGTAGGCTTTCCTCATTAACAAGCACATTTCTAGGAAAAAAGGCTGATGAAGGTAACATAACATCGACCGTTCCTGCGCGCATCCGTGCTTGAGGAAGCATTCCAGGGCAACCACGCGGTTTGTCACCGCCGCTGCTGATGTGGGTGGTGGCTGGCTGGGCTGGCACTACCCTCTGGAATAAGCTAAACCTGCAGTAAACTGCTTGTCCCAAGAACATACACAGGCAGCAAACACTTGGTTCAGCTCTGAAGCTTTCCTTTGGCTTCTTGCTGCTGTTTCAGGAGAACAAAGCAGCTCACTTTGGCCCCGGGAGAATCAACCAAGCTCCTGTAACAGGAGCATCCATGCCCAAAGGGCACCCCCTGACCGCGCAGACACCGGTGGCTGATCCTCAGCCCCATGAAGGTCCTTTTCTGTTACCCAAGTGGCACTCGGGATGCTCAGGAAGGGGTTAACACTGCTTGCAGCAGTGTCCTGCCCTCCGGGTACCAGCAGCCAGTGAGTGTGGCTCCAGGTGACGTAATGCTGGGTGGCTGCTGCAGGCTACACTCCCCATCCCTGCTGCACATCCCAGCCCTCCTGCGCAGGAGATGCGTCAGGGACCTGGAGATGTGACAGGGATCCCAGCGTCCTCTGCCAGGCGGGGACCAGCCCCGGACAGCGCAGCTCAGCTACACCCGCCATCCCTTTAGCTGTTTTTTTTTCCCAGCTGCATTCCGGTGCTCAGCATTATGCAGTGAATATCAGAACTGACCCCCAGCAACCAGCGCCAGGACGTAGCCCTGGCACAGCCTCGCAGCACCGTGCGTACGTCTTGGCTGGGAAACTCCTCTGGGCGTCGGGACCATCCAGATTCTCGCTGTTTGGGTTTGGAAATCCCCCTGGGATGATGCCATTTCGGTGGCAAAATGTTAAGGGCAGGGTAGGGTGGCCCTTCACGGGCCGCTGGCAGTTTTAGATTTATACAGGCAGGTTCTGGAAGTTTTACAGAAATGCAGCTGAAGCTCCAAATCACAACTAACAGGTGCAGTAAGAAAAATGCTCTGTTTTCCCCTATCCATCTAAAATCTCCTCCAGTAACAGTCTGTAACCAGAGTGGGTCCTTCCAGGCCTCTGGAATAATGTAATCCTCTAAGGAGAAAGTGATTCACTCTTCTCTGATGTGATAAAAAGAGGAAAACAAGTGAACAGGAGGCACTAAACAGCCATCTTGTTAAACCCCGACAGCTTTTCCTATTTCGTTCCTGAGCTGTTTATCACTGTATAAAAAGTCTGATACTCTGCAGACCAGATAAAGCCAAGAGTGTCGATGTCCCCATCTTTCTCACGTTTATATTCCAGCCTAAATCCCACCGAGATTTAGCTCAACAAATGAATTATTTAAGTCTCGACTCTGATTCAACGCCTGGAAAATCATTTCGATGTAGAGCCAAGAAGGGACCTGGTAAAGAAGCGCTCAGGTGCAGAGCAGTGTCCGCCTTCCCGAGGTGGAGGAGAGGACGGGCACCATTTCAGAGCCGGGTTCATCTGCACAACTTCTGCGCAGGAGAAAACCACGGCTGCAGGGACAGACGGCGACGGCCAGGCAGCGGTTTGCTGGTGGGCTGGTTGGAACAACAAAACGCAGATGTTTTTCTGGTTGACTAGACAAAAGCAGCGTCTGGGCTGAGAGCAAAATGCACACATCATTTGTGATGCTGTGCAAAGATCTTCTTGATATTCCTCTCCTCTTTTCTCTCTGTGCCATTCAGCCTCAACAGCAGCATCGAAGGCAGCAGGAGAGGGCTCTGACCCACTGCTGGGAGCAGGGCACAGCCTGCGCTGCTCTTGGCTCCGAAACCCAGCAAAACACGACAGACCCCAACCCCGGGGCAGCTTCAAAGGATGCTCAGGCAACATCTACTCCACGCAAGTGACCGAAGCAGAACCAGCACCAGCACCCATGGGTGCTCTCCTCTTTCTCCCAGAGTGCCACTGACCTATCTGGTGACCCTTCACACATGCCAACCTTGTCCAAACCCAGCCAGCAGCTCACTAGTACTCTGCTCATTCCTGTTTAAGCAATATGTACCTTAGAATTGCTATTAGGGAAGCCAGGGACATGTGAGCGCATGTTTTCTGGACATAAAAAGACGAAAAATGTGGCTTCTTCATGTAACCCAAGCCAAGCTACAAACCTTAAGGCATGTGGAATTAATTACCTCAGCCAGATAATGTTTCCACTGTTATTTCAGTAACGGAAACAGCTCCACTCGTGTTTGTACCCACCTACGAAGGGGGAGCAGGGGCAGAAGCTGCGGGTGACGGCAGCAGCTCTGCACCTGCCAGGCTCTGAGCAGGGGCTGCGGGAATTGGCCCGATCCCCCCGACCCTGCTGCTAACAGAGCTGAGCATCGGAAAGCCCCAACGGCAGACGAGTAGCGGCGATCAGCACCGTGCTGTCGCACGGGTCTCCTTACACAAGACCAACCCAATGAAAGCAAAGCTTCGAGGAATTTAAGAGGCAGCAACCAGCCTTTTCTAATGTGTTTTGAATCACTGCACTAACGCTGAACCCTGAAACACATGAGTCACTGGAGGCAGCACACAGCCCAGCCCACAAAACCAGGAGGGATCCGTCTGCCTCTTGCGCCAGCCACACGCTGCTACATAGCTACGCTTGCCTCGGTGCGTTTTCCGCATCTTCTACAAATGCACTGAAAAAAAACCACCTACCAGCTATTCCTCTCCCCACCAAGGTCCTGGGACTGTAGCAAAGCTCACTTTCCAGCAAAGCCGGCTAAATCACTTCAATTCAACAGGATTATCCACAGCGGCACCAAGGACCGAGCTGCTGTCCCCGCTGCCCGGCTGTCCTGCTCCACCCATCACTCCAAAGAGCACTTAAGAGGAATAGTTTCTTGTATTGTTCAACAGAGACACAAGGTGCACTAAATCACTTAGAGGTGATTTAATTACCGCTGCGGTTGCGAGCAGCAGCAACCAGATCTGCGAGGGTTTGCCCGGCTCTACACTTAATTCATGGTTCTGGATGGAGAGCAGTGGTGATGGAGCGAGATGCGGGGTCTCCCGAGGCTGTACCAAACCGGAGTCCTTCCCCAGAGCCGCAAATCTCGTTATGGAGCAGCGGCAAATCAAGCCTGCTCCTTCTATACATTTACTGCTGAAAAACACTTGACTTTCTGTGTGCTTGATCCAGTATAAACCACAGGCATCCACTGGGAGGATTAGCAAACATTCAAAATAAAAGTCCAAGTGGCTCGGTAGTAGGTACGAACAGGCTGGATTAACACGTTTCCCGAAGAAAACTAATAAAGGTGAGGGCTTGCTGAAAGCCCACACGAGAACTTGTCAAGCAGATTGTAAACCAGGAATGATTTCAAGTCGCAGGCAGAGTAAACCAGGCTTAGTCCTTTGCAGGTACTGGGGCACGATCTAACAACCCTCAACGGCGCTGACACCACCTTCTGCACAGCCCAGACCCTCCGACCCACCAAACCACAGCTGCCGCGGTGGCAATTCACCCCATCAGGTACCTAAAACACCAGCAGGACAGATCACCCCGCTAACAACCCGTCCCTCCCCGCCGCTTGCAGGGACAAGGGCTGCCCCAGCAGAGCCAACTGGGAACCCTCCTTTCTCCAGAGCAGAGCTGCAGAGGGAACTTGCTGATGTTCATCACTGGGGGGTTTTGCTGTCCTGGATCAGTGCCACCACCCAGCCTGTCCTCGCCGCAGCCCGGTGTCACCCTGGGGGTCCCCGGGAGCTTGCAGGCAGCGGGATTTCTCCTCCCCGCGCTCCAATGTCCCAGGGCTTGTGATTGAAACACTTTGGCCTTAGGCAGTTGGGATTTTTTGTTTCTTTTGATCAGAGTAGTCTCAGATCTTGAAAGGGAAGCATACACGGATTTCTGAAGCGTACCAGAATCAGGCGTACCGCAGGGCAGGCAGCCACAGAATGGGGAGAACTGACCCAAGAAACAGCCCTTTGTAAAATCACCAGCGTGCCATCTGCAAGCCCCAAACTCACACGCTTTTCAGGATGAGCTGGAGGGAAGGAAAAAAACAAGGCAAGAAGGAAAAAAAAAAAAAGGATCATGTTAAAAAAAAAAAAAATCTGCTCCAAAAGATACACAAACTGCTGCAGAATCCTGCCTGCCCCTTCTGCAGCAAAGCCCAAGGGAAGCTGCTGATGAGTCAACAGCCAGCCTGCGCTGCCGACCGAGGAAAGGAAGTCCAATCTCAACACTCGAGAACAAAGTGTGCTGGTTCATAGAGTACATGCTGAGAACGAATCCTCGGAAAGCCCTCCCCGGGCTGGGAGCCGCGCTTCTGCAAGGCGCCAGCCTGGCCGCCATCCAGGGCTCCCGCTGCACGCCGAGGAGGGAGAGGTGAAGTCCAGGCATTGCTGGGACGTTTGCATCGTGCCACCCCACTGCCGGGCCAGCCTGGCCGCAGCTCCTTGGCACTGCCCAGCCACACACCGTGGCAGAGATTGCTCCTGGCGTTATGTTCCCCCTTTGCTGGAATCGCTCCTTCCCTGTGCTGGGTGTTCAGGATGCTGCATCCAGCCCTGCTGGGATGAGTGAAGGTGTCCATCCACCAGGAACAAAAGGGAAGAAGGGCAGCGACATGTCCCAGTCCTACACCCATTACTGGTGTACCAGTTAACTCTTCTCCCCATCCCAGTAGACCCATCTCCAACACTGCTCTCTGTGAGCAGACCCATTCTGCGTCCCTCCTCTCGCAATGATGCTGGTAGCACCAAACCACAATATGAACACCCTGCCAACAGCTCTCCAAGAACTGCTGGACCTCCTGGAGAGGTTGGGACAACTCCTTATGGCACTGGAGTCCACTGAAGAGCCACACAGCTCCAAGGAGATGAACAATGGGCAGCTCCACACCGTGACCCGGGCACAGCCGGCCCTGCACCTGCACCAGCTCGCTGCACACCCAGCAGCGTGGAGGAGAAGGGCCAGAGGGGACCCGAGGGAGGAGGACGGGACAGTGACACACACACCATGCTGACACGGCAGATGGCATTTGCGCTGGTGTCGCCACCATCGCCGAGTTGGTACCCGCAAAGGTTGTGCCTTCCTGTTGCCACAGCACTTTCTGTTTTCTGTTAAAACAGGGCCACAGCGACGACGCAAGTAGAGGTCTGCATCGCCAAGAAGATCTGGGAAGGCTGCCAGCAAGAAGCAGCCTTCCTGCTCGTCCTCCCGCTGTGTGCAAATTCACAGGAAACAGAATCTACAGCACATACTAATGTGGCTTAATGCGAGATCCAAGAGGCACCTCTAGATTGTGCCTGCATCGCTGTCAGCCTGGGGAAGGAGCCGCACGCCAAAGATGTTAAATCATTAAATAAAGGAGGAATTAAAACCCGTACAGGTGCAAAATCCCACATAGCTGCTGCTGCTGTACGGAGTGATGCTCTGCCGCGTGAGCTGAACGCCCATCGGCATCGCCGGCAGCGGGCAGGGACGAGCCCGGGTCGGGTCCCTGCACACCCGCCCTGCAACAAGGGCTTCACAGCTTCCCACAAACACCCAGGGCAAGCCAGCAAGGCCCGCTCTCCTCCTGGGTCTATCACAGTGTGGTAGGACACACTGTGGTAGGACAAAGCTCATCTAAAGCTTCTCTTTCCCACTGACAACAGGAGTGGTACCTGCAGCCCTGACGCTCCCAAATTGTTGTGATAACTCTTCCCCTTCCTTTACCTTGCTTAATCCTTAAACTAAGCTCTGCTGAGATGGCCCAACACTGCATCCAGCACCCCCAGACTGGGACCTTGTACCTGGCTCTACCACTGACTCATGGTGGAAATCTCTGTGCCTCAGTTTACCCAATTGTAAAATAACTGTAGAACCCACACGGGAGCTGTAAGGTTCGTCTCTGGGTGAAGACCCTTCGGCTATGGGTTCTAACAGAGGTGGGGTGTACTGGGATCACTGGGATATACTGTCATCGCTGGGATGTACTGTCATCGCCACCCACATGCCCGGGTGGGTGACCTGGAGACGTGCAGGCAGACGACGCTGGCATCAACTCGCCCTGTCTCGCCTCCTCATTCCCTTGCTCTCACCCGACTACAAGCAGCTTTTCTCGCCACGCTGGAGCCCTTCAAGCTTTGGGCAATTCCCAGGCGTGTTACCGCGCAAAATGAAACCCTTTTCAGTAGCGATGAGCCAGAAACGATTGTGGAGAGGCAACAGCTGATCTCCTGCGCTGCCGGCTAACCCTGGCACGCGGGTGGCCATCGGCAGCATCTCTGCCTCCCGGGACATCGAGCCAAGAGATGCTGCACCTCTTCCCCCACTGCTTTCCTCACAACTGCACTGCGATTCGTGCTAACCTAGAAAGGACCCTCGAGTTTAAGGTGGCTCTTGGTGGAGGCATTTTGAGACGGCTGCTTTCTGGGGAAAGCATTCCTTAAAATGCAGCTCTTCCCTTCTGTCTCACCCCCAGCTTTTGACATTTCAGAGCTGCAGAAAAATAAAATGTTTCAAAAAAATCTAATTTTCAGCTTTGGAGGCACAAAACCTAGAGGCAGGGTGCGGGTAGGAAGAGCTGGTTTCCAAGTGCCCAGGCGGGAGATGAAAGCAGTGGCTGCTGCACCTTTCAGAGGGCGAGATCCATCTCTGGGGTGGGAAGAGACTCTCACACCCTCCACAGCAAAACCGGCTTGCTGCTGTTCTCTCAGCCCAGGAACCAGACCCCCGGGGGCGCAGGATGATGGGCTGAGTCTGATCCTGCAGGCAGTGCTTGCCTGCTCTCCAGCTCCCCCAGCTCTAGTGGCTTCTCCCCCTCTGCCTCCCTCTAGGAATTTCACATGGAAATGGCTGTCAGGAGCAACAATGTGAGGGCTGGATTACCTCAGGCATCCCTCCCCTGCTAAACCGAAGGGCAGGATACTCTGTCCCACCTGAGATGGGGTGGGGAACAAAATGCTGCCCTGACAGTGAGGAAGAGCAGCCGTTGTTGGCTCCAAATTTCCCAGTCTACAAAAACCATCAGCGCTGGGATTTTGACTCAGCACAGCAAGGAATTCAGATTGCCCATGTCCCACTCAGAGAGGATCCACTGGGTTTATGTGAAATTTCTTGAGTAGGGAAAAGGGGAAGTTTGGGAGCAAAGGGGGAAACTGGTGCAGAGCCCACGGGGCAGCAGCTGCAGGGGGGTGGTGAAAGCAGCAGCTCAGTGGGACCAGCAAGGTCATGGAGATGGAGGCAAATCAAAGCAATCAAACTAGGGAGGTAAATGGAGTTGTAAGGCCTTGTAGGGCTGCTCTCTTTAGGCAGATGAAATATAGTCATCTCTCGTGAAAGAATACTTGCCTTTTCTCCAAAGGAAGGCAAGCTGCAAGAGGGACTTGTCTACCACCGGAGATAGCAAAGGGGCTGCCGTCTTCATCTGTCCTTGGCAGCCCGAACGCTGCGCTCTCCACCTCCACCTCTCCCATCGGTGACCCAAGTGGGAAAACATTTGAGGTCAGGTTCGCTCTGGGAGGGAGAACAGCTCGGGAGGAGCACAGCCGTCACTGCTGTGCCTTCTGGTGTGCATGTGGAGAGATGCTGGCCTGATTAAAAAAAACCTGGCAGTGTCATCGCTTGTCCCCCCGGGACGCGCATCATGGCCACAAACCAGGTGCAACCATTAACTCCGCTGTAAAATGAGCTCTTCATTCCACTCGCGTCGCTCTAGCAAAGGCAGAACACCCTCAACAGGCTTCAGGCTGAGGACAAAGCCCTTCAGACCATGCTTGCCAGCAAAAAGAGGCGGCTCAGGTAGACGAGACACGGTGCAGGACAGACAGACAGAGTATCAAGAAGGAAAAGACCTCTGTGGAAGCTGTGGGTAAGCAGCACAATGCCACAACAGCCCTGGAGGAGCATGCTGGGATGAGCATGCTGGGATGAGCAGGGCATGACGCAACCCAGAGGGGCTGCAGAAATGAGTGATAGAGCCACTAGTGAGCATCTTTGAGAGGTCACAGAGAAGAGGCTGGATTCCAGAAGACCAGAAGATGACACACATTACCTTGCCTTTAAAAATAAAACTTGGGGAAAACCACTGAAACACATAAATAAGCAACCTATATGAATGCACACAACAAATAACATAGGTTAAGAACCATCCACCATGGCCTGGGACCTCAGCGGTGCATGGACAGGAGAGGAGCAGATGGGACCCATCCTGACTTAGCAAGGCTTCAGTGCTGCCTATCAGCAGACGCTGGCCAGTGTCCGTGGGCTGTGCCCAGACCTCTGCGGTCTGTCCTCAGGCAGACACGGGACACGGGGTATGCTTGCTTGGTCTGAGTTTAACACCGGCAAAGGTGAAGTCACAAACTTTTTGGAGAGCAAGGCTTGAACTCAAAACGGTGTTGAGGAATTGAAGAAAAAGCTGGCACTATCACAAGAGGTGATTCATCAAGGATTATGGAAGAGCACCAAGCTTGAGAACAGTCAAATGAGCAAAATAACCCCAAGAATTAGGAAATTCTTCAAAGGAGGATCTGATGGTGGAAGTGAAACCCAAGCTGAAGGTGAACGGGCAGCACCAGGCTGTGGCGAGGTGTCTGATGTCCCCTCCAAAGCCCGTGGGCATGTCCTTGTGGTGACAGGGGCAAAACCAGGGGAAGCCTGGGAGATGGTGACAAAAAGCTTCACAACTCCAAAAACTATGACCTTTGATAGAGGCTTAAAATGAGTGGATCTGCTCAGTCTAGAGGCAAGAGGACTGAGGAGACATGATAGTGGTCAAAAAAATGTGAAAGACATTGGGAAAGGGCTGGTGCTGGGGTGGAACAGGGTGGGATGGGACCTGGGGGGATGACCTGCACCAGGAGTTACTTAAGGAGCATCCCTGGGCAGGAACACGCAGCACGGGCAGAGCTGCGCTGGGACCCCCAAAACCAAGGGCTTGGAGAAAAGCAGAGGGGCCCGTCTGCAGCCTGCCCCGCGCCCCGGCAGCCCTCGGCTTGGCGATCAGGGATGCAAAACCCCACGTGAGAGAGCGCTGGGCAGCAGCACCGGCTTTCCACGGGCCTTGCCAGCCCTGGCAGCACTTTTCAGCTGGAAATAGCACCGGCATGAGCCCTCAGCTGGGGAGCAGAGTGCTGGTGAGTCCAGACTGCGGTTAGCTATCAAAGACAACTAAAAAAAGATATTCCACACACTGAGGGTTTTTTCCCCCCGCTCTTTTTTTTTTTTTTTTTCCCAAGGATTAAATCAACTCAACAGCCCCCTTTACAACTTCCCTTTTGATGTGTTCAGACTCATTAAAAGTTTCATTTCTTTCTCTGTTTTCCCCGGGGGAGGAAGGGGAGTGTACACAAAAGTTTACTTCAGAAGCGGGGTCGGCAGCTGCAGCAGCAGCTGCTGTTGCTGTGGGACAAGCGGAGCCTCCGCCGGCCTCCCCGCCTTGCCCAAACCCCTCGGCAAAACGCATCCCGCCGCAGCCGCCCCGCTCCCACGCATGGCCCCGGCATCGCCCCGGCATCACGCCACGCTTTCGCAGGATGCACACCCAGGGTCGCACGCCACGAAGCAAAGACTTGAGCGCTGCAAAGCTCCTGCAAACCCTGCGAGTTTGGCGCCTGACCCTGCAAATTTTCGGGTCCGACCTCACAAGTTTTGGGGTCCCTTCCCAACCTGCTCAGTTCCCCCCACTGGCAGCACCAGCCTTTCCCCCACGGCTTCAGCCATCGCTCCGGGATAATCCCCTGCACACGGCGAACGGGTAGCAGCTCCCCCACGTTCCTTTTTTGCCTGAGCAGCTGTTTAAGAGTCTATTTTAAACTCAGTTCCCTATTTTAAAATAGCTAATGAGACACCGATCTAGGCCGATAGTCACCATCTCTACAAGGTCTGGGAGATGCCTGTCGGTTCGCTCGGCTCCTCTTCCCAAGCCCTCAGTCTCAGCATGCCCATCACGTCACCAATACGCAGAACACGGTAAAGAGGGAAGTTTTTCATGCAAGGGCCAACTCCTGCACCCCTGCCATGAAACACCAGCGGTACAGCCACGTGTTTCTAGACAGAGATGCACCAACCAGCCAGGCAGAGGCTGACATTCTGGGTGGTTTTCTGTTGGTATTTTTACATCCTCCCTTTGATTTTACCAGGACTTTTTAAAAATTCCCTGACCAAGAGCAAAGGAGGAGCTGGTCCGCCTGGCACGGCTCCTCGCTGCTGCCCGAGAAAATCTGGGCATGTTCAAGAGGGACTTTCAGAAAGCAACTGCCCATGGCAGGGTGTGGTAGGAGGTCCCCTGTACCCCCTTTATATGCTCTCTGAGATGGTGTGTTGCCCACCAAGGCAGAGGGGACTCCACGCAGGGGACCTGGAAGAGGGAACCCAGCTCACTTACCTGACCACGGGCTCTGGGATGGCCTCAGCGCTGGCCGGCACCTGGACGCCTTTCTCCCACTCCTGCCTCCAGGGATCGGCCAGGACGTAGTACTCGTCAGGGCTCAGCTGGAAGGAGTCGGGGATCTTCATGGCTGTTATCAGATCCGTACGGAAAACCTGCACCAGGAAAAAAAAACATCAGACAGGCAGAGCAAAGGGGTCTGGCAGAGGCTGGGTGCAGGTACGGCCATGGAGGGTGCCCTGGGGAAACAGTCCCAAGGGACAGCGTGCTGGGTCCTTGCATCCCCAGTGGCTTCAGGGTGGCATTTCATGCCATCTCCAGGGTGACATTAGGGCAGAGGAAGAAGATGGGCAGGCAGAGACTCGCCTGCTTGGCCAGGCAGCACTGAGAGCCCGAACCCCCACAGCCACCAGCTCTCCAAGGTCCCCTGGCCCAGGCAGATGTGAAATCCAGCCGCAGGGTACAAGCTCAGCAGACACATGGACCAAAGATTAACGTTAAACTAAAGAAATGCTGGGCTGCTTTCTCTTAGGGGACCCATGTTTTAACACAGCCACCCGAGTGTCGACTCCAAACACTAAGGGGTGTGCAGCAACGGGGCTTCTCCACGTGCGCCTTACCAGGGGAAATGAAGTTCTTGACATGAATGAAGTTGTGGGAAACACAGACTGACCTCATTGTCCCGAGAACCTTCATGTCCCCATCGCATCACTCCACTGCCCCACGTGGGGACAGCCAGGGGCACACACTGGGCTCAACTGCGCCAGTGGCGACTGCACACCGAGGAGCAAAAGGCAAAATAAAGCCATCTAGAGCTGGAAAATACCTGACTAAATGGTGATCCAGGTGCCTGCTTACGCATCCAGTCAAACGCACGGAGATTCTCCCTGACCCAATAAACCTCCTGTGAGCTTGACACCGGACCCCTCCGCTATGAAAACCCTCCAGCCCCCTGGACAGCGAACAGGCTCATTCTCCATCTCACTTCTGGCCCTGTGGAGCCTTCCCCCAACACGCTACCAGGAAAAACTCATTCCAAAAAAACCCCTCACGGTAAATAAGGTTTTCCTTCCAGAGGGCTGCCTGACAGCAATGACTCGAGCAATCCTGCCTCTTGCAGCATAAAAATAAATGGTGAATGAAAATGGATGATTTCTCCTCTCTACCATCTGCTATTAGCTGAAATAATTCCAGGCGGTGCCAGCAATCACACCCGGACACCACCTCGCTCCATCCACATCCCCGCTGTTTCTGCAGGGCCGGGATGGATCCGGTGTTTTCTTCAGGCGCTCTTTAATCTGTTCGCAGAGCCTGTTCTCCAAACAAGTACCGCTCGGTCAGAACCACAATAATCGACACCACACGGTCTTACACTGTCGATACAGAGATAACTCGCTTTGGGGAGTATTTGGGGAACCAAACCAGCTGAGATGCAGGAAACTAGGCACTAACTAAGAGCCCTGGGACCAGTATTTAGGTCAGTTTGTTTAATCCCCCGAGTCTCAGCTGCTAACCCAATTAGAGTTAAATACAATCCACAAACAACCTCCTCTGTGCTGGGACCTCTTGGAATTTTACTGGTACAGATATACTCCCGGTGCATCTGCTTGGAGATGTTTTTGACTACGTCTATACAAACCTGATTTGAGTTGGCCAGACGCAGTCTCAGCGCATCCTTCAACAAACGTAATTAACAGCCTACATATTACAGTCAGAATTAGGCTCAGTTTGAGAAAGATCAGGTTCCTGTTAAGTCTCTGTGTGCTACAAACGCATGGTTACAGATGCCACAGTAACCTTCTAATACACTGCCAGTGTTGAGTAATTAAAAAAAAAAAAAGAAAAAAATTAAGATAAATGTTAATCAAACATGAGAAGGGGTATGTGAGATGTCACCGTCCTTCCAGTACCATGTGTCTGTATCAAAACAAGCAAAATAATGTCATTTTCTAAAATACAGTGTACAAATACACGCCTGCATGGCCAGGGCCACAACTTGGGCAGACAGCGTCACCGTTACCCAGTTTTGGTGCCCACCTCCAATAAGCACAATGCAAACCCGAGCGAGTCTCCCCAGCTCGGACCGCTCTGCTTTGGTGGGCGAGATGCTGCCCTGTGCCTGGTCCACGTGTGGCTGAGAGCAGCGCCGGGGTCGGTGCCATCTCCCTGCTCCGGCCACTAGCCCCGGGGCAGGAGTGCTGCAGCACTTTCACACCGCTCCAACTGCAAACCTGAGCCAGGAATCACTGTTTTGGAGACACTCGCCCTTGGGATTCACGGGCAAAGCCAGGTAGGAATGGGTTACAAAGGTGCTGGGTACCCAAAAGGTTTTCAAAACTCCCTGGACTAGTCCCTGCTGACATGTAACCGCCCTCCATGTCCCTCACCACCAACTCAGCTGCCTTCCGAGGACACCCACTTCAAGGCCGTGGCTGAACGTGCCATCAGGAGCATGGCATCACCATTTCACGTGACGTAAATCCAAACAACTTCTCCAGGAACCTGCCCGGTACCGTGCTTGCAGCACTGGGCAGCGGGCACCATCACGCTCCTGCCGCAGAGCACAACCTGGAAGCCAGCGCAGGAGCAGCAATGGGGGATGTGGGACTGCCCTTTGCAGAGCAACCAGCCCCCAGGGAAGTCTAGCCGTGTTGTTAACCTGCCTCTCCCTGGGGTGCCAGCACCCACCGCAGCAGCACCCCTTCCAGAGCCTTACCCCAAATAAGGATCCCCATTTTCTTTTGTAAAGGCAGCACAGGTGAGAGCCTGAGAGGTGACGGGCCCCATTGCTTCCAGATAATGCCAGGGGTGGGCAGCCACGGCAGATTTATGTCAGCACCTGGCCCATCACCTTCCTCCTTCCAATGGAGAGGGAGATGGAGGAGTCTGCCCCACATCGTGCAACCAGCCCAGGGAGGAGCCGCAGTGCTGCTGGCGAGTGCTGGTCCCCCCCAGCAGGGCCGCCATCCACAGGTAGGAAAAGAAACAGCTCCATCCAATCACTCGGAAACTCAACACTTTTTGCTTTGCTTACAGCTATCACTTCGATAATTTCTTTACTGCTCTCAGCTGTTTGCTGGGGTCATGGCTCTGGCGGTCCAGGCACCCCGGCAGCATCCCAAGGGTAGCTGGCCGTGCATCCCAGCACCTCTCTGAACCAGCAGGACCAGCCTCACCACCACTTCACAACATCCTCAGGAGATACTAAACCCTCCAGCAAAGCGCCGTGGGTACCCCATAGACTCCACATTGGAAAACGGGACCAGCCCTCAGTATAACTTCTCTCCCCTGCAAGTCTCCCAGGCTCATGTTTTCCTGCATTACGCCTTCCCCAAATTCATCCCTTCGGGCTTTTCAGCTCGCATCGGCACAGAGGTTTAGGTTTAATTTTAAGCCAAGTAAGTGAGATTGCATCTATCTCCCCAAAGATGATAAGGCACATCGCAGGCTGGATTTGCAATCTCACTACTTCATTTATTTAGCCCTTCTTGGAAAATAGATAAGCTCGCCCATCCGAAGGCAGCACGCCCGCCCGCGCTTTATCGCAGCGATGCCTCTGTCTTTTCATGAAGAACTGGAAATGCTCA
Organism: Bucorvus abyssinicus; assembly: GCA_009769605.1. Classification (NCBI taxonomy): domain Eukaryota; kingdom Metazoa; phylum Chordata; class Aves; order Bucerotiformes; family Bucorvidae; genus Bucorvus; species Bucorvus abyssinicus. The sequence continues at coordinate 3,172,029 of CM020041.1, read as the reverse complement.
AATTATGAACTATCAAAGCAGAACACTTTAGAAATGATAGAACGGCACCGAAATTGTAAAGGAAAGCAGATCAGTTGTCTGGAAATCTCCCAACAGCTAATATGCTCAAATTGTAATCTAAATGTCTTTTTGTTTTGAATTGTCTGGGATTAGGGCTGGGAAAAGACTCAATTATTCTACTCAAACTCCTCTGAATTATTTATGAAAACCAAATAAAGGATAAATTGGGCACTGATGAACCAAGGACCTGGCGGCGAAGAGAAAGTTGGGTACCAGAAAACAAGCAATTTCCCCTCAATAGGAATGTTTACAGTTTCTCCCTGGCCGCAGGAGCTGACAAATTGTGTCCGAGGCCAGGCTGCTCCGCTCCCCCTGCCACCACTGCGGCACTGGCCAGGCTCCGTCCTCCCCTTCCAGCCCAGCAGCGGGATCCAGTTTATTGCCTATCGATCTGCCAGCAATGGGGAAGGCCACCCCGAGCTGTTCCCTTTATTACCTCTGCTTGCTCGGGAACCCCAGGCAGGTTGCAGCGATGCTCGGAGATGCATCGCACCGGTGCCCAGCAGCCAGCCTCGCCCTTCGCTACCGTCAGCTTTAAAGACAGGGAACAAGAATATGAAATTGCAAAATCCCAAGACATTTTTGCCTTCGTACTTCCAAGTGAGAAGGACCAGGAGTTAGCGTCAGTGTGCTGGTGCAGAGCCCAGCCAGGAGAAAGGCACGTGAAGAAAACCTCCCTCTCGGTCCCCACTGATCCTGCAGCCACACGGGTGAGCGAAAGGTGTTTCACAGCACAGCAGGGTGAGGAAACGGCAAAAAGAAGGGAGCTGCAGCACGAAAGCATGTCTGGCAGCTCCTGCCAGGGGCCACACCTCTTGCTGCCCATCGCTAGCCCCAGGTACCCACGGCAGGACCATCCCTGCACCCTGCCACAGGTCCTGCTGCACACACCACCGACTTCCCACAGTGCCTACAGAGAAACAGGCTATAACATGGAAACTGCAGCTGTCTTTGGGTATTACAGCGATGGATAGAGAGTAAGAATTGATAAAAATACTCCTGAAGGTACCGTTCCTCGGCACCAACAAGGCAGCAGCAGCACACCATCAAGCACTGTAGGAAAGCAGCAACTGATGCAGCAACTTCGAGCTCCAGCTGTCCCACCAGCCATGTGGAGAAGCTCTTTGATCACATACACAGTCCAATCCAGATAATTTTGTGTGGAAAACAGCCTCTAGACTTTACTATTGCTACCTGGACCAAAGAACTACTGGGCAGTCACAGGCTCAAGCTCACCCCTCCCGTCCCAGCACCACCGCCTGGTTCTGCCGATACAGCCACTCTAGGTTGGCTCCATTTCCAAGGTCTGCAAGTCTTAAGTTTCCCTGGCACTCACATCTCACCAGGCAACAAGCCTGTATTACTGATCTCTACTATTTCCCCATCCTCTCAGCCCACCAGTTTGCAGCGTTGAACTCACCGTCTGCCCTGGACAGCTGGTCCTGGCCGTCCAGGAACGTGAAAAGTCACTGGAACACCAAAGCCATCATGTTCCCCAATGGCATATCAGTATTTTTTGTTACTTCTGTAATTTGCAGTCGTGAAGCAAAAGTCGTTATTGATTTTATCTCTAAAAAAAAATGTTAAAAGCCCCCAGCTAATTAAATATAACCCATCTTCCAATTTTCACATCCTAATGTTTAACCCTGCTCCAGCCTGGCATGGGAAGGATGCTCCTGTGGTTACCGCAGGGACCTACAAGGCAGGGGTTGGATCCATCTCCTCCCTGTGCCACGCATGCTGTTCCCCCTCGAAGAGGATCTGCTGTTTCACCTGCCACACGCAGCCGTGCAGCCACTCCCTGCACCCCCAGACAGCTGCTGGGCACCTCCAGGAGCTCTCCCATGGACCAGCATCAACTTGTCCAACGCCTGGACAACCTCAGAGAAAAAGACCTACTCCTGGGAGGAGATGCCATGGCACATGGTGCCTCGCCACGATGGGAACGGCAACAGACACGCTGCGAGGCATCAGAAACGCTGCGCTCCCATCCCTCCCTTAGCAAAGGCCCCCCAGGCTGTCCCGCTTTGCCACGGCGTTATTCCTCTGCCTCTACCCCGCGTCTGGCCAGCCCCTCTCCAAGCCTCTCCACCACCTTTCTGTGCAATCCTCAGATCGACTTCCAGGTTCTTTGACTCACTCACAAACCCCTCTAATGAAGTGGCCCGGCAATCTCACTGCCATTCAGCTCCCACTCTACACGCTCTGTCGAGGACTCGGCTCTTCAAGTGACTGTGCCGTAGGTCTGAGGCTGCCAATTATCCCCTCTCCCCCGTACCGACCCAAACCCACTGAAATCAGACCCCATGGTAACAACTTTCTACTCGTACGAAACCAGCTCCTGGGCAAGAGCCAAAAAAACATATGTTTTGGGCATTAAATTGAAACGAAAAAAAAAGCCCTCCTTGTCTAGCACTGTTTTTAATTAGCTTTTAAAACAGCCGCCAGCCCAGGGACTGCCGCGCAGGATCCAGCGCGGATGCTTGCACGTGGTGAGGCATCACCCGACACGGGTACGCAGCCGGGCCGCCGGCTCCAGGCGCCTGCTGCAAACCAGCCCGGGTGAAAACCGGCTCCGAAGGGACCAGGCGGCTCAGCCGAACACAGATGGGCTCCTGCACACCAGATCCCTGTGCACGAGGCTTTCCGAGCCAGCGGGAATTGTGTTACACATCATCCCCTTGTCCCCTGCATCTGCACCCGGCTGACCTGGGGGCTTTTAGATCTTGCTCTTGGGGCAGAGGGACAAGCTCTGTTCCTGCTCCCAGTCCCAGGACGGGATGTGATTCTGTTTACAAGCAAAAACATCTGTCTCCCTGAGAAGTTTTCCCTTCCCAAAGCACTCCACACTGCAAAGCATTGGTAAAAAATGTACACGGAATGAAGCCCATTGTCCAAAATCAAGTATATGCTGGGAAGTGCAACGTGCTCACCAGGGAGAGGGTGGACAGGAGAGGTGGGAAGGGACTGGCCACAGCCCACGTCCAGCACCTCACGTTTGAGCCTGTTCCCTCCTATGACCCCACAAACCGACAGTCCTCCCCTGGTGCCCTCGCATCCGCCAGGATCTCACATGGACAACCTCTCCAGCGCTGAGAGCACCGCTCTGAAGGACGGGCAGCAGCAGCTCACCACACGAAGGATCTGAGAATGCTTTCTGACACCGACATAACAGATTTTCTTCAGGTCTTGGTTCCAAACTCTTTCTCCCCACTGACCACAGTCCTGGCAGCCATGTCCTGTGTATCCCCCCCCAGCTACAACCCCTTTCCTCCACACACACCAGGACCAGGGGAGTCTCCAGCTGCCGCCTTTGCAGAGCTCCCTCTTCATTTCCAGCCAGCGCTATTAGCCCTTCACTCTCTCAAGCATAGAATAGTTATAGCTCATGACTCACAAGGATTTTTAGAGAAAGAGAAAACAACAGGAACAATGGGAGCCCTGGAAAGAGTTTTTGGTTGTACAAACTTTCTTCACATCAGCCTGAGTCAGCATCTCCACTGTCCAGCCCTGCTCCCCCACAACCCTATCTCCCCGCCTTTGTATCACATTGTTCCAGCCCTTTCCAAAATGAGGCGAGCGGCGATATTCAGTAGCAAGGCTCCGAAACGCAGCAATGCCTGGTGCGTGTTCGTAAGCAGCGATATCATCAGCCTGTGGGGGGAAAAAATACTTACTCTCGTGTTCCTTTGGGAGCCAGCCTGCTATCTCTTCATCTAGTCTTGCTCCTCTCAAAATGCTGAATGTTAAGGATTCAATGAACAACAGAATTTAAAAGAGGAACAAGAAGCATTTTTGTCTGGCCCTTCTCCGCTTTCCGAAGACAATGGTACTAATCTGTTATCCCCACGCCGGCGTGGGAGAAGTGACAAAGCCACTGCAGTCAGATCTTTCAACAGAGCCGTATTTTGCTCCTCATCCAGCCCAGGAAAAGCATGTCCAGTCTTGCTTGGCCATACTCATAAAAGCCCTTCTTCAAGCACAGCAAGCCCAGGGACTAAATTCACATTGTAGTGGGCCATTATATACCTGTCACAGGGAAAAAAACAAGATCTAATGCGCTAAGAATTACTTTTTAGGAGGGAAAGAATGAGGATGTTTGTTAAAAGGGTTAAATCCTCGTAAAGAGATATAAAAAGGCATCTTTCAAAGCACGGAAGTAATATCTAAACAAGGCAAGCAGAAAATAATGTAAATTGTATAAATTTGTGGTTTCCCCTTCATTTTGAACCCAGCCTGCAGCTGCGGACCCCTCAGCTCCAGATGGTCTGGGCGGAAGGAAAGGAGCGATGGATAAGGATGAGCAGCAGCCGCGGAGGAGAGCAGAGACTGCACAGGGCTCTTCGCCGGAGAAACGGGGCAGCCGGAGGGGAGTGGGGCAGGTGGTCTGCACCAAAAACCAGGTTGGTTTTTTCCACCCCCAACATATTCGAGCGGTGCAACTCAGGGCAGGGCAGCGGTTTGGGTGCCAAAGAGTTCAGGAGCTAATGACTACACACTGGCTGAGGCAGTGACTCAGGCAGCACCGAGGGAATCCCCAGGCTGGGAGCTGGCAGACAGAGCCGGCGACTATCATTACACACTTGCCTTGTTCTTATATTCTCTCCTTAGACACTGACAACTGTTCCCTGTCAGAAGCAGGAGAGAGGGCTTGATGATTGCAGTCTAACCAGTGAGGCTTGCGCTCGTATCCCCAGCAGCCCTATCGCCAGGGGCAGACAGAGCTAATGCACCGCTGAAAGAAGCAGAAAGCCGCGCTTCAGACACATCTTATTCCCCGCGGCGGATTCAGCATCCAAGACAGGGAGGACCTGGGTGAGCATTCTCCTCCCTCCAGCTCCTGGGGCAGGGAGCACGACCAGCATCTCCTCGCAGGGCTCGTTGGCCAGCGGCACCCAGCGATGGGTACTGGCCACCAGGCTCCATTTGAGGCCAGGTTGAGAGACTCTAATGAGATTAATTAAAATTATCAGATTGGTAAGACTGCTATCACTGCAGGTGCAAGAAGCTGCTGGCAGCTGCCCACGTCCACCCTCTGCCCACAGGCAAAGGCAGCCGGAGAGCTATGCCCATGCCCAGGGCACTGTTGACATCGTGCCAAGGCTCCGTCCCAAGGTCACTGCTGTCCAGGCGTGGGGCAGGGGAGGACAACTGTCACCTCTGCAAGGTAAGCAGCAGAGATGGAGGTCTGGTGCCTGGGACACGTCAGGAAAGGGCCCGGCAGAGCCCCATGACAGGCACAGATAAATATAACCACCCTCCCTGGCAATGGCCCCCTTTGTGGATGTTTACAAACAGCTCAGTACTTTTCCATGTTAAGAAGGTTGTTTTTCCAGATGCCTTGTATCGGGTGGTTTTTAATGTGTATATAGTTAATCCCTTCTCACAGAGTCTTTCATAATAAACATCACCCCCTGACCTGGTTAATAACTGTGTAATACTAATGCTTTTGATTTTTTTATCTCCTCCTCGAGCTGTCAGGGGGAATGCAGCCGGCGGCTCGCAGAGAAACGGGGACGTGACTGAGCAGGGCAGGAGAGCTCGACAGTTCCCCCCCACAAAACCCCCCGCTCCCCCAGCCCGTCCTCCAGCATCACCTCTTCTCAGGACATACCTGGACGCTCTGCACCTCCACAGCCGCTCAGCTCTTGATAAAGCTACGAGCCACGTGTAAACCCAGAGTTTGAGTTACTGTTTGAAAAGGCTTGTCCAGCCCCAAATGTCTGGGGCAGACTGTCCGGTGGGGTTCAACATCTGACAATAGATTCATGCTGCTCTCCCTGTTACCTTCCCACTGTTTCCATCCTCAGTGGGACAGCAAAGAGAAAGGTACTTCACTAGATCATGTGTAGTAGTTTGACAGTGGTGTTCTTTGTGTTTTACATTTCTCACTACTTGCTCCAGCAGGACATGATGCTCATCCCTGTCTGTGCCTGAAATCCTCCAAGGGTCCTGAGGGGAATTCCTCAGGATGTGCTAAACCCTGCTGTGTTTCACAGGTGACAGGCAGTGGATCCCACACATGGACCAGACGAGTTCATGGGTGCTCACAGGAAGAGCTGAAGTTGGGTCACTCGTGGAAACGTTTGGAAGATGCTGTCACAGAGGAAATCCATGAACCAGTGTTCTGGAGCGACTGCCAAACCACTACTGTGCACCGCCTCTGGTCTTGGACCTGCCATGCAGGGCAATCCCAGGGACATGCTCTCCTGATGCCTGGGATTCACCCGGAGCTAAATTCGAGCAGACCCGGATGCCAGTGGCCATGGGGGAGATGCAGGGTTAGAGGAGCAGAGCTGAGCTCTGGACCGCTCCATCTGCTCAGGTTCCCACCACGCTTTCGTAAAAGACAGTTTGTCAGCTTGGGCGTCTTGGCCGACCTCCAACTCGAGTAATTACACATCAGCTCCCCAAATTCCCCTGGAGTTTCAGTTCAGATATGCCACTGGGGCTCACTTTCTGTCCCAACTGTTGCTAAGCTGGGCACTGTTAAGCTTTTGCTCCACTTTATTTGTTCCAGAGCTACATTTCACTGAGAACCATCCTCTGGCCATAATGGAGCATGAAGCAGGGGGATGAGCCCGGCCCCCGCAGGCCTCACATCTGACATCTCCCCGGGTGCCGTAGACTAAAATCTGTCTTCACTCCAGCTGTTGTAGAGCAGCAAAACTTGGATCCAGGTCTGACCATGCTTCATGAAGTGCAGAAGCATTTTCACTTGGAGTCTGGGACTTATATCCAGTAACTTCATTAGCAGCCAGGGAAACTAGTCGGCTCATAAAGCTAATTCTTATTAAAACAAAGGCATGACTGAACCGGTGATGCAGAAGGATCTCTTCCAAGCCAGGCTCTCCTGGAGGAGGATTTTACTGGGCAGCAGCAGGGTGGCATGTATGGTGCTGCCGGTGACACACGAGTCACACCCTCACACATCTAACCAGGTCTAACGCCGGGCATCTCCGCGGGACTCACGATGGCGCTACACAGCTAATCTGATGCCTTTACGGACACATCGGGCACAGGGATGGACAGTTATTTCAGAGATGGGGTAACAGTGCGCCAGGAGGAGGAGATGACCCAAATGCTTCACTTTTTCAATGGGGGATTCAGCTCACAGAATACACCCCCTCACCCATTTTGAGAGACATCTATAACCAAAAAATGACATTACCAGCCCTAATACTCAACTTGCAAAAGGTTTGTCAGCAGCCAGTGACATCTGCACCCCTGGTTCTTTGCTCTCTGGAGTGTTTCCAATTACCTCAACTGGTAATAATAGCTTTTCAGTCCCTCTCTTTACCCAAGGCACAAACATCTCGGACTTTTTTTAAGTCTCTGTCCGCCACCAACATGTTAGATACATCAATGTAAATATGTCAGAGCGGTAAGAACTAAGTGCAGCTGTAGTTCAGGCAGTGACCACAGGAAAACCTCAAAATCTCTACTCAGCTTGACGCAAGGGAGGATGTTAGAAAGGTTTGTGCTTACCGGACCACAGCCTCAGGAGGGGTGTAACGTGGGGACTTGGGAAGGAGTTTACAGCCTGTGAGCCACGACAGCATCACCTACTTCTAAACTGAGCTCTGTTTGACTCCAGAGCCTGGTCCAGAGGAAAGGGAATGTGCGAACACCACCTCTCTGGCTCTGCTCAAGCTGCTCTTGAAACGAAGATGACCACGGCTAAACACTGCAGTTGCTACAACAGCAGCTCATGCCTAGTATAGTTTCCATGTCGAGTGGAAATGTATCCGAGGCACGTGAAGGTAAACAGGGCACAGCATCATCTCTTCCAGCTCGTTCCTCAGGAAACACAGCTCCTCCTGACCTGGTCCCAGACCCTGCACTGCAGAGCGAGGTGGGGTGACCTGGGCAGCGTCCCCTGGGGCGGGCAGTGCTGCCCATACCAGCAAAGAGTGAGGAAAAACCCCACGGCAAGGTCAGACACCAACAGCCTCAGCTTAATGCCCTTGAGCCCCGTGACAGGAAGAACCAACACAACCTAATCTGCAACTCAGCTGTGCTGTCTCTCATTTCATGGCTCTCTGAACCTCCCACTCCTTCACGGGGAGGAGCCTCCATGCCACTGAGCCACCCTCCCCTGGCATCAGTGCTATGACCTGTGGCATTAATGAAAGGGCATTCAGGCAAGCACCCAAACTGGGGAACCCCAGCACGCAGCCACCCCAACACTGTAGGACCTCCCAGTCCCACCAAACTCAACCTCTCCCCATTTGCATCAATGATCCCACAAGGATCCCAATGGAGTGGGCAACAAGGACATCCCACCCTTCATGAGATGCCCACTGGGTACCTCCTCCTGCTCCCTCCCAGCCGAGCTGGGCATGAGGTTGAGGCTGGCACTGCTCTGACTCTGCAGCGTGGGCTCTGGCTTCTTGGAGGATGCTCTGTCCTGACACCCACTGCCCAGAGCCAGCTGTGGGCACACCGGGTGCCACCACAGCTGGGCAAGCATGGGCCCAGGGGAAAACTCTCCTTTGGCAAAAGCCTAAAAGCCTGCGTACCTCAGAGGGTTTCTTCTCCTTCTGCCGCGACCAGGTGGATTTGGTATTCGGAATTTTGGAGCATCTGGAGGTGGACGTGGTGTGACCTGCGACGAGACAACAGAGACAGGTTAGCTGGAAATTCAACCAAGTTTTTTCCCCATCTTTGTCACCCGCCCCAGTGCCACTACTACAGCCTCAACCAACGTGTTCGGTCAAAGCTAAGAGGCAATAATACTTGACATGGCATTATTTTTGTGCGCATCGCAGGGTATGTCACCAGAATAGACTAACATCACTTTCCTGCTGCTATAGATGACGAAATGGAGACCTCTGGTATCTCAAAACACTGCTTTCAAATGAAGCCATCAGAAATGAGAAATGAGTTCAGCATCTAGTGGGAACCACATAACAGGACCCACCAAGTGAAGACACTTTACACGTTCCAGTAGTCAGAGAGTTTGCTTTGGGATTTGGGATTGCTTGCCTCTGGGACTGTTCTGAATGGACTCTCTCCATCCTGACTGGAGCAGTACCTTCACCACTGCTACCTCCTCCACAAGGCAAGGGCAGCTGAAGCCTGAAATGTCCTGGGACCATCATGCTGTTAATCCTTAATTCCAACCCATATATGTTACTATCGCTTAAAAGAAAAAAAAGCTGTATGCATTTGGTAACAATAAATAATAAACTAATTATTGGGATCTTTTTATAATAATGATGGCAGTGGGGTCTTCTGTATAGCAGGACCCCTCCAGATTCCACTATATAAAAATGTTCGTGTGTGGGTGCAATAAATTAACTATTGATGGGCCTATTTAACACTGATTTTATCCTTGGATGGCTGAAGAGCAGGAAAGAGCACCGAGCCCGTAAGCAGCTGCCAAACACGGTGGGGCCACACACGCAAGGACTTCAGGAGGGGCTCTGGCCAGGAGCTGAGCTGGCACAAGGGACCAGGGCTGTCCCAGCTGGTGGGAAATGTCCCTCCCTTCGCCAGCTCAGGCAGTTGAGTCCCTTGTGAGCCCAGGTACAGCTCACACGCCTGTTTTTGCTCATGGGAGAAGAGGCTCTAGTTCACCTTGCACCTCTGATATTATTGTACTTCACAAAACAAAGCCCAGATGTGACAGTGTCATCGTTCCCACAGGACAGCTGTTTTTCCGACTGCAGTGTCAGGCTTGATGTCATTAAACTGGGTTCCACATAAATGCACGTTTTTCGTCATTTCAGTACAGAACAGGACTGGTAGAAGTCCCTGTGCTGCAGCCGCCAGGAAGTGCTGCTTTACTCGGGGAGCTCCTCAAAGCATTGCAGCAGCAAATCCACACTTTGTACCGAGACATCAAGCTGCTAATTCCCATCTTGCCTCCTCTTCTCAAGCTACAACACGATGCTACAGCCATGCAGACTTAGACAACGTGCCACTACCACCCTTGCCTGGCGGAGGCATCAAAAAGGTCATCACTTTGTTTACAATTATCCTTCAGGACAGCATTTGTCAACAGCGCAGGCATCACCTGCAGCATAACTATCCAAGCCCAACAGAGAGATAAGGTCCTGCTCTTCAATACCGTGATTAAAGATGCCTTGCCCGGACCGGCAGGGAAGCCAGCGAGCACGGCTCGGCTGGGTAAGCCTCTGAGCATCTGGGGGTTATGAGACGGGAAGTTTGGAGCATGGCTTCCAAAACAAACCCCTTTCTGAGATGGAGATGCTTTATTTTATGAGAAATGAGCCGTGTTGAAAGAGCCTGAAACACTTTCCATAGGGACAGCTCAGTCTCTAGACACCCCCCACCCAGGGCTCCAGCAACACGGGGTCCCCTCTGGCAGCCGAACAGCAGGTTCCTGTCGGCATTCGTGGGGCAAACCCCGCTCAGGCTGACAGTTTTTTTGGCTAAAGCTGTGGGAACGGCAGCCAAACCCAGCAAGATCAGCCTTTCCATAACCCCCTGTAATCTCCCCATCATCCTGTTAGGAAAAGGCCCAGAAGTTTAGTGTCTTTAGCAAAGTCCCTTTCGTTCTCGGATATCCAGCAGCCAGATCCTGTAAAGTGTGGAGAGCAAATTCCCAGCACGGCCCAGACAAAATTACTGTGACATTTGTAAGAAACCAAGAGCAACTAGCAGGAAACTCCGGAGCCCAGCCAAGGGATTAGACTAGTGCCTCGAGGGTGCTGAACACCAAGGCACTGCGGTATGTCTGCAGTGGGTGAAACCCCGGAATAAGTGGGAGAGGAAAGCGCTCTATTTATAGCCAAAATCCAGCACATTTGCACATGTTTATTGTTGAGCACATGCTTCTGCGCTTTCCTGAATGAGGATGAGGTGAGGTAGATGTTGAAATGCAAGCGTGGGCTTGCAAGCTTTGCTGGCTTGAGCCTTATCCCTTTCCCAACATCATTCTTCAGCTCGCACGAAGGCAACAAGGCAGCTCCGGTTTTACCCTGACTCCAGTAAAAACTTCCCTTTCCCCCAGTACAACTCAATCAAGAACTAACTAGTCACAGGCTGCAGCTCACAGGAAAGGACAACTTCTCTGCAAAGGGCGTTTGCTTCGTTAGCAGATTTGCAATCAGCAGCTCTCCCTCGCCCAGGCTCCTCACACGAGGGAGACTCTCTCATCAGTTAAGAGCAGCCACAGCCAGAGCGTTGAAATTGGTATCAGCTTGTTGCTGCCTTTCTGACAAACCCAGCCCAGCACACAATTCATTGTGGCCAGCCTCCCCAGTAAATGCAGTTTCCTCCACTCTTTGCAAAGTAATTATTCAAGTGTTTTCCCTGCTGGAGGTGAATCGCTTCAGTTATCTTGTTCAAAGCCTTGAATTAAAGGTCTTACTGTCAGTGGTGTCTGAGTTATCACTGCTGATCGAGTACTTGCGTCGTTTTTCTTCCATCTGTAACAAAAGAAATTGAACATTACACTTAATGCCCAGGAAACTCATCTCAGCACCAAACCACCGCTATCTCTGAGTATGCCAGCACCAGCCAGTACTTACCCTCAGGACAGACAACTACTCAGGGGCTTAAGAAAGGGAAGTAAACAATCCTCTTACAGCTTTTTAAAAAACTTTTCAGTGTGTCAGTGTTCCTCTACCAGCTTTCTCTGCTCCTAGTAGGTACAGGGAGTACACTTTGACCACTCGTGGCCATTTGCCTACGCAGGATTCACAACCAAACGTCTCTTCCTCTGGAGAGCGTCACCACCGGAGGATGCCCCACCACGGAGGATGCCCCACCACGGAGGATGCCCCACCACGGAGGATGCCCCAGCACTGACCACGGCACTGCTGAACAGGACAAAAGCCTTCCCGTGAACCACCTCTGAGAAGTGCACAGACAGAAGAATGGAAACTAAGCGCACTCTCGGTATGTGTGAGGGGGAAGTCCAAGCATCCCGGAGCTGCGGAGGACCCCTGAGCAGGGTTTTACCCTCTGACTCATCTTCCCACTCAGGCGGTATCTACTTCTTTTAAGATTTCTGGTGTAGCTGTCGCACAGCCAGCATGCGCTACCCAAGCCTGACGCACGCTTCCCATCACCCAGAGCTGCTCTGCCTGCTCCCGGCACAGGCATGCAGCCCCCTGCCAGCACCACAGCTCCCAGGGGGGTGAGCAAGCGGCTTCTGCAGAGCTGCTGGGACTTCTCCATCATCTCGGAGACAAAACCACAGCAGCGGGTACCACTACACCGACTAGGAGGACAGGAGACCTCTTTCAAGCTCGGCTGCTGATTTGCTTTGTGACTTTGAACAAGCCACAGAATCGCTTGAAATCAGCAGGTTCTCCTGAACTTGCCCCTCAGGAACTGAGCACTCGGAGCAGAAAGTCAAGTACACGTACCAGGAGGTGTTTTAAGAAGAAAGAAAAAAAAGGAAAGAAAAAAGAGATTTTAACTTTTGAAAACCCCAGTTCATGAATGTGTCTGGTGGCTGATCAGTGTGGCCCCTGATCCAGGGCTTGGGGAGCTCTGGATGGAAAGGGCTACCCATGGAGCAGACAACTACCCAAGAGGCTGTGAGCTAAAATACACCACAGAAAACAACGTGAGCCTCGTGGAAACCTTCCTAGTACTTTCTGAGATCTTTTGTAAGAATCCAGGGTTGTTAACTCCGCACACACACTGCTGCTTCCACAAATGGTAAGTGGGAACAATAATAAAACACTGGTTTTGTGTGGTTCAGTCACAGCAGGTACCAGCAGCACACGGACTGGACAACCAAAACAATCAGAAAAGTTCCACATAGGCACATAAAACCCTTGCAGTGCCTGTATTTTACAACAGATGAGCTATGTTTTATCACACCACTCTAAGGGATAATACTACAAAGTATCATAAACTTTTTAACCATCAGTGTTGTGGTGAGGCAGCACATGATTTAAAACGTTCCTGCAGAATATGGCAATATCAATACTGTCCTCCAGTGATTCCAGGGGAAACAGATGTTATTAAACCAGCCTTGCTCCAAGTAGCCATTAGATTTTGCTTGGGGAAAATGATATTGAAGACAGCTCTAACTGCAGTTTACTTACTTTTAGAGGAAATTCTACCTGAATCTTTTGAACTGGTTCCTACTGGTTTGAAGTGGCAAACAGGCTTTTGGAACACAAAGCTGGAGCTATGCTTGTATTGATTCTGGAGTTCCTAATCGCAGAGATTAAAACCATCAATGGGGAAAAGAAACAGCTGAGCTGAAGCAAAGCAATGCTACTGATAGCCAGTGGCACTGCCAGCATCTCCCATCTTCGCCCTCCCAGCAAGACACGGACATCACTTTCTTCCCAAGGGAGGGAAAAAGGTACAGGATTAAGGCACAGTACAGGCATCAGGATGCTGAGACTGGATTTGGCTCTGATATACCTGTGAGAAGATGCACTGACGATCCCTTTCAGTGAACTTGGTCCCTGCATCCTGCTCCTGACCAAACCACAGGGCTCCTCTTGGACAGTGGTTCACTTCCAGGCAGGGCTAAGAAGATGCTGCTTTCTGAGGGACTGTCCTCCTGAGCAGCCGAACAGTAGGAAACCGCATGGTACTTAAGAGAGGAATTCACTGTAGCAGCAGGGTAATGGGGCCATTTCCCCACCTGGAGCACAGGGTTAAAAAGCCTGATGGTGGCTGGGCGAGCCATGGGCTCCCGGTGCCCCTCCAGCACCCAGCGCAGGGGGACCCATCGCCCACATCCCTCCCAACCCCAGGGCAGGAGCTGCAGCCCCGACACGCCTCTCAAGAGCAATTCAGTTCCTGTACCACCGAGCAATTTGAAGTCTCCATAAAATATGGTCTCTGCTCCAGAATTAATCTTTTGTTTACATTAGAAGCTAATTTCACCTTTAACTGACCCATTCCCCGCATGGCATCATTATTAAAGTCATAAACAAATACCAAAAAAATTCGTAATACTTTGAAAAGGTCACAGTTAGGTCAAACTTGGCCCAAAATCTAGTTTTTACAGCGCCAGAAACCAAGAGAAAGGTTTCTGTGTATGCTTGCTTAGAAAATTCAAACAGAAACAGATGTGGGTTTCTTTTATAAACAAATGAACATCCCCCTGAAGTGTCTGCAACTCGAATCCACAGGCAGAGCCGCCTGGAAACCCCAAAACGGAATTGCTTACAAACCAACACATGTTCAGCGTCGCCTTTGTTCAGGCTGAGAAAGGCAGAAAAATGCCAAACCCGAGGAAGAGGATGGCCCTCCATCAGCCTAAACAAATGTAAATCACCAGGGCCCCGGCCAAATTAGCGGCAGGACTGGGGGTGAAGCCGAGCGGATGCTCCTGCCTCCCAGCAGCGGAGGGCTGAGGAGCAGCTCGCTGCAGATGCAGTTTTGCCCAGCCCGTGGAACCCGGAGGAGCGAGGGCAGCAGCGCACGGGGACGGCTGTGCCCAGATGGTGCCCTCCTGTCCCACCCGCGCAGCCCCGCAGCTCCCCTGCCCCAGGCAGCCTCCAGCCAGCAAACACTGCTGCGGACCCCTCCTCATCCCCTGCGCTGGGCAAGGCACTGGTGTTTCCCAGCTCCCTGCAAACTCCTCTGTAGGTCAAGTCCACGTGGGATTCGGAGCATCTCGTGGCATCCCCACGCCCTGCGCAGGGGCTGTTTGCAAGAAGGAACCATTCTGGACGGTGGGAAGCAAACGAGGGAAATTCATCCATGTCTGCTCACTGCTTCCAGGGGGAACGGGCACAGAAACAGAAAAACAAAAAGGGATTTGGCCATCGCCTCTTGCCAGCGCCCAGCCGCACGTTCAGGGATGCGCCGCGCTCGGTCCCCCTGCGCCGTCACCTCTGACGCTGTGACAGTTGAGCAACAGCGGCTGAATTATTGCTGTTTGTGAGCTGCAATGAGACTGCAGAAAAACCACTTCCCTGTTTGTTCTTCCAGCACAGAAATAGGAACACAACCAGAAGAGAGTGCCCCCAGCGGCATGTTCACCGCTCCGGCCAGCCCGGACCCCCGCTCCAGGAACCCCAGCTCCCAGGGACCCTGCCCCATCACACACACCGCTCCATCCAGCCTGGACCCCTGCTTACACAGACCCCTAGATTCACACTCCCAGGGACCCTGCCCCATCACACACACCACTCCAACCAGCCCGGATCCCTGTTCCAAGGACCCCCAGACCCCAGCTCCCAGGGAGCCTGCCCCATCACACACACCGCTCTAGCCAGCCCAGACCCCAGCTCCCAGGGACCTTGTCCCACCAGGCACACACCTCTCTGGCCAGCCTCGACCCCTGCTCAGAGACCCCCAGACTCCTGCTCCCAGTGACCCCAGCTCCCAGGGACCCTGCCCCATCACACACACCGCTTCAGCCAGCCCACACTCCTGCTCACAGAGACCCCCGGACTCCCGCTCCCTGGGACCCTGTCCCACTGTGCACACTACACCACCGGTCAGTCCGGATCCCTGCTCCCAGGGAGCCCAGGACCCAGAGCCCCTGTCCCATCGCCTGTGCTGGGGCAGGTGGCAGAGGTGGAGTCGAGGGGCTGCTCTCCGTGCTTCCCCCTCTGTGTTAACTACTTCTTTGCTCTGTCTAGGAACACCAGCCAGTTGTTAGAAAGTAGAGCAAGAAGGGTGGAAGGCTGGAAGGTCCCAGCCTTTATACCGCAGCAGGACTGTCCTCATCCCATTGCCTTTTCTCATTAACGACTCTGGAGCCAGGTGCTGCTACAGGAGGCTTGGAGAGAACAGCCGCATCCCAACGCAGCCACAGCCCCCATTTCACAATAACAGAAGAACAAACTTTTCGACCGAAGGATGCGCATCACCCGTGCCAAGAAACCGTCAGCAGATCTTGGTGCCCAGCCCTTCCACCTCGGGGGAAGACACACTGCTCTTTCCTTAACCTCCCTGGTAATCTGCAAGTGTAAATCCAGAAAGGCACGATCCTGGTACCCAGAACACTCATTTTCTGGGCAGTGGGAGCCTGTTCCTGCCAGCCGGGGCTCGCCTGCCCTCCGCCTCCTCCACAGCCTTGCCGTCAGCTCCAAGGTCTTCCGCGACAACTCAGCTGCCCAGGTGAAGACAGAGCCACAGAGAGAGCCATTCCTCCTCTGCTCCACAGCAACTCCGCTTGCTCTCTTGGCTCCCTGGGGCAAACTTTAATCTCATTTAAATTTAAAATAAAAACAAGCCCTCATTTACTTCCTGTGCTTTGCCTTTTTCCACATCTACAAGGGGATTTTTTTTCTTCACTACTCACAACTTCGCTTGCCTCTGCTGACTTGTTACCCTCTAATTATCCATTTTTTTTCTTCAGCAAGCCCAGGCAGAGCACAGCTAATCAGAAAGGTTAGTGCGGGCACTCGGGGCCACCCCTGCCTTGGGGTAGGAGGGAGCGGGCAGGGACACAGGGCACGGGCAGGGACACAGAGGCACGGCTCCTCGCCCGCAGCCAGCTGCCACATCCCGCACGTCTCTGAGCATCCACCACTCAGAGGAAAACCAACAGGAGCCAGGAGCACTCCGATCTTCATCCCAAACAGCCAGAGAAAGGAAAAGACCAGACCTTATTTAAAATACCCGAACTTTGAGGACCACCTATCCACCAACTTTCAGAACTTGGTGTCAACACTACCAGCAGCCACCAACACTTCACATGAATTGCATCTCGCTGCCTACAGACCTCACGTGTACCCTCCCATCCTTTGCTGCAAGCCTTCATTTTTGCACATCAGCCTCAATTTTCCTAGGAAAAACAAATTTAACCTTTGATTTAACCTTTCTGCAAGCTATTTTTACTCCCATCTCAAGCTTATTTTAACCTCAGTAGCCAATAAATGCTTAAAGGTCAAACACCATTCCTAAGAGCCGGGCTCCTTACCCCTGGGAGAAAGGCTGAGAGCACTCTTTTTTTTTTTTTTCCCCCGAGCAAAATCCCCTCTTAGAACTGTCCCAGCAGTAGGAGGATCTAGGCTCACACCCGTAAATAAACAATTTTCACTGGGGGTGCTCAGAGAAGGAGCTGGGAATTTTCCCTGCGAATGGCACCCTTCCTTTCCCACTCGAAACGCGCTCGGGATGCACAGGTACGGTGATAGACGTATTTTTTTCCCCTCTAACTGCACCCGAGGTTGACGATCCAGCATCCTCCCTGCCTTTGCACCGCTTCCCGACTCCCAGCGCGCTGCCTCCATCCCCGGCAGCGGAGCAGCCCGGGGGGGGGGAGCGGAGGGGTCAGGGCGGCAGGTAACGGCTCTCCCAGCCCCTCCGCAAGCCCCGCAACCGAAAAGCAAAGCGGCCAAAGCGGCTGCCCCGCTCGGCAGGTGGGGAAGGGGCAGGAGCGGCCGCGGGGGCGGTGCGGGAGCCGCTGCCTTCCCCCGGAGGACGGAGGGAGCTCGGGGCGGGCAGCGGCCCCACGGGACCCCCGGCAGGGCCACGGGTGATGCGGAGAAGGCGGGAGGGAGGCTGGCGGTGGGAGGGGGCCGTCTCCCGGGCCCGGCAGCCCGGGGAGAAGGCGGCGGGGAAAGCCCCGAGGAGCGGCGGGGAGGGAGGGAGGGAAGGAAGGAGGGCAGGCGGGAGCCGGCAGCCGCCACGCCCCCGGGCACCGCCATCCCGGCCCCGCGCAGCTCTCCGCGCCCGCGCAGCGCCCGCCGCTCCCCGGCCCCCCGCCGCAGCGCTGCCCGGCCGCGGAGAGCACCCCCCCCCCCCGCCCCGCCCCTCCAGCTCCCGCTCCCCGGAGCCCCCCGGTACCGCACCCCGGGCCGGGGAGCCGCGGTGCGCGCCCCCTCCCCCGGCGGGCAGGGAGCGCGGCAGCCTCTGCCGCAGTCATTAATTTGGGAAAATAATAAAAGGCGAAGCTGCGAGCCCGAGCCTTTAAAAGTTCTTGTTTACGTTCCCGCTGCCTCCCTCGCACACTTTAAAACACGAGTGACCAACATGCGCAATCCACCCCTGGAAAATGCTGCACATCCCCCGCCTCGCAGCCGGGGGGGGTGTGTGTGTGTGTGTGGAGGGAGGGAAAGGGAAAAAAATAAATAATATTTAAAAATAAATAAATACGAGCAAAGCAGGGGGAGCTGCAAAATAACCATCCGCTGCAAAATCAGCCCATTCCCGACGCCAGCGCCGCCGAGCCTTTACCTTTGCCAGGAGAGTGTCCTCCAAGAGTTGAGGCTGTCTCTCGGGTTACGGGCGGGGAGGAGGCGGGGGGCGGGGGATGCTCCCGCAGTCCCCGGCCGGGAGAGCCCCCTCGCCGGCTCAATCCGGTGTCATTGCCGGGGCCGCGCCGGCCGGGCCCTCCTCAGGAGCGCCCGCCCGGTAACTCCATGGATGCGGCCCCGCTCCCAGCCGAGATGGCCGCTCCGCGGCGGTCGGGCGAGCCCTGCCCGCCTGGTTCTCTTTTCTTTTTTTTTTTTTTTTTCTCTTTTTTTTTTTCACCCCGCACTTCCTCAGGCTCTCCTCGCCCCGCCGCCCGCCCCGCCGCCGCTCGGGCTCCGGCAGGGAGGCGGGGAAGCGACTTTCGGAGCGGGGACGGATAATGGTGGCGGCGCTTCCCCCACCACCACCGCCACCCCCCACCCCCCCCCTCGCTCCCCCGCTTTCGGCTGCCCCAAATCTTCAGTTTCTTTCCTTCCTGCGCTTTCTCCCCTCCCGAGGCGCAGCGGCAGGGCCAGGTGCGGCCAGCGCCGGTCCCATCCCGGGCCGCGCCGCCGCCGCCGCCGCGCCGCTCCTCACCCCCCCGCCGCCGCCGCCGCCGCCGCCGCCGGCTGCCGGGGCCCCATGGCGGTGCCCGGAGCCCCAGCGCCTCACGGCCGGAGCCCGCTCGCCCCGCCGCGTCCCGCCGGCTCCGCTGGCCCTGCACACGCACACACACACACACACACACACACACTCTCCTTTCCCCCCGCTCCCTCCCCGCTCCGCCGCGCTGTGCACAGGCGTACACGGGGCCGCTTCGGCAACCTTAAAAAAAAAAAAAAAAAAAAAAAAAAAAAAGCTTATACTTAAAAAAAAAAAAAAACAACCTTTTGGCGCCATATTAATGACGTACTTAAAATTTGCCATTTCTCCTGCGTCAAAAAGACGGTTCTTGCCCATCGCGGAGCGGGCGGGGGTTGCGGTGCGGAGACCTTCCCCCCCCCACCCCGCTCCGCGCAGCAAACTTCCGCGGCCGCGGGAGTTGCTGGGGAGAGGCGCGGTGGTTCCGCGCTGCGAGCGCGCAGCGCCCGCGGAGGGGCGAGGAGCGGCGGGGCTGGAGGTGCGGCTGCGGCAGCAGCAAAGCCCCGGAGTGTGTGTGCGGGGGAGTGTGTCCCCCAAAGCTGGGAGAGTTTCGGCGGAGAGGAGCGGAGCAGAGCGGGTGCTGCCCGCTCCCCATGCTCCCCAAATGGGGGGTCTGGGCTCTGTGGGGCTCAGGGCTGCCGGTGGCCCAGCTGTTTCCCCAGGGTTTAAAACAGAGATAAAACCCCTTCTTACAAGACTAACGGTTGGGTGGAGCGGTCCATACGCTGTCCATCCTTCCACACTCCCGAGGCCCCACAGTAAAATTGCCAAAAGTTGTCTTTGGGCTGTTTTAAACCATTGCTGCAGAAAAAATTGCTGGTTGAAGACAGTCTTTCAATCGCAATCTGCCATCATCTCTCAAACTCGTTGAACGGGTGAGTTGTTGAAAACCACGGGGACCGCAGCAAGAACCACCACCGCTCAGGCGGTCCCGTGCTCCCCACCGCACATCCCTGTTCTGGCTTCTTCGCCAAACTCCAGTGAATTAGGCTGCAACTTTCTGCCTTGGCAGCCTGTGCTGGATGTTTCCCAAACGTTCCAAGTCCTTTGGCTCTTCCAAGGATGAAAGCAGAGGAGGAGAGGAGCATCGCTTTGGTCATTCTTGGGCTTGTTGAGGGTTTTTGGACTGTAACTCTGGAAATAGGGTCTTGAAATTTGGCATGAGGCAGCCTTTTGTGGTCTTTTAGATAACCCCACCCAAATTAGTCATGTTACTGGGCTTTGAAGAAGAGCAGCTCACAACACAGCAAAAAACATAGAATTGTGGAAGGGTTTGGGCTGGAAGGGATCAGCTAGTCCAAGCCCCTGCCATGGGCAGGCACACCAGGTTGCTCAAAGCCCCACCAACCTGGCCTTGAACACTCCCAGGGATGGGGATGCCTGATTCCGGCAGCCGAAATCTCTCAGGATGCTGCTCTTGGGTCACCTGCTGCCTCAGTGCTTGGAGCCCACTCAGCAGCCCCCCCAGGGAACGGGGAACTACAGCCCCTCGTTAGAAAAGCCTTTCCTGGTAGTACAGGAACGGTGGGACTCACGAGCACAGCCCCGTCGTGTCGGTCCCCGCCAGCCCCAGGTACCTCAGCAGGTGCTGGCCCCGCTGCTCCAGCACCCAGCGGCATTTGCTGCCAGGACCTCTCCTATGGATCTGAGCCCATCTACGCGCACAGGCTGCGTTAAGGAATGCTTTGAAGGTCACTGTTACCTGGTCAGAACGTCAGAAATGTCCAAAGCGAGGCATTCCATACCAATTTGTGGAGATTTTCTTGCGCACAGGTGTTCTAATGCAGTTCTGAACTGCACTGTCACGATCTGTTTTCCATGTGACACCTGCATGCCATAGACCTGCTCTTCAAGTCAAAAAAACCCCAGATTTTGGCCAGATCCTCATTTTATCTGCAGAACCAAAAACTGCCCACGGAACAAAGCAAAGGCTGCAAACCACAGACACAGTCCGACAGCGAGGACGGGATAAAACTCTCCCAAAGAAGAGGATTGTCTCCTCGCCCTTGCTAAGAGTCACTAAACCAAACTTTTGGGTGCTGATGGTTGTGTTGCCCGCGTTGGGGGTGTGTAGCTTGAAACCTTTCGCCTGAATTGCTGACATCCATCTTGGTTCAGCTGGAAGCAGCGGGTGCTGCGCTTGCATGTATGAAGTGCTGTATCATGTTAAATGCTCTGAAAAAAGCAGACATTACGCTGCTCAGATGGAGTACCCTGAATTAGTCAAAACTGACCTTCATCCATCCACGTGTCACCCTGACCCGTCTTCATAACGGGTGGTTGGGCAGGATTAATGGAGGTGCTGAAGCACTGATGCAGCATAGTGGAAAGTACCGTAGAAAAAGCCATGAGGAAATTAATAATGCTGTCTTCAGAGGAACCTGCCAACATCCCTGCTCGGGTCCTGTACGGCGCTACAGCCTTACAACCCTTCTGGCCACTTCTCCAGGATCTGTGGACACCACCTCTAAAGGAGGTCCAAAGTCCAGTTCCTCGGTGCAGACGGGTTGCCCGCAGCAGGTCCACAGCATCCCTCAACGCATTTTTGCCATCCAGAAGATCAGCTCCTTGTTCTGCGATGCAAACTGCACGCAGGAGCATTGGAGCTGTATTTTCTACCGCTGCGAAATCCAGAAGTGGTCAGACATGTGAATAATGTGCTGAGCTAAGGCCCGGGATCACGTACTGACCAACAGGGACAAGCCGGCGTGGCCGAGCCCCTCGCCGCCCATCTCCTGCACCTCACACTGCCGTGACGCAGAAGAAAAATCTGATCATGCCATTCAAATCTTGTTCTGCTTCCACCAAAGGGCGTAGATTGAGTGGTACTGACAACCAGAATTGGGCCATTTCTCCAGTTTGAGTCTCTTCCTGGGCAGTACTGATCATAGAATCCCAGAATCATCTGCTTGGAAGACACCTTTAAGATCACTGAGTCCAACCGTTCCCCCTGCACTGCCAGGGTCCCTGAGCCATGTCCCTCAGCACCACCTCCACGCGTCTGTTGAACACCTCCAGGGATGGGGACTCCACCACCTCCCTGGGCAGCCTGTTCCAAGGCTTCACAACCCTCTCTATAAGGAACTTCTTCCTGATATCTGACCTAGATCTGCAACTGAAGGCCATTTCCTCTCGTCCTGTCACTTGTCACATGGGAGAAGAGACCGACCCCCACCTCACTCCAACCTCCTGTCAGGGAGTTGTAGAGAGCGACAAGGTCTCCCCTCAGCCTCCTTTTCTCCAGGCTAAACAACCCCAGTTCCCTCAGCCACTCCTCATCAGACTTGCTCTCCAGCCCCTGCACCAGCTCGGTTGCCCTTCTCTGGACACACTCAAGTACCTCAACATCCTTCTTGGAGTGAGGGGCCCAAGACCGAACCCCGTACTCAAGGTGTGGCCTCACCAGTGCCCAATACAGGGGAGCACATGATCGTGTGCTTAACAGATTGTTGGCTACCACATATGGACACTTAAAACTTGTATACGAACACCTGTAGATAACACGTACGTATAAAATACACAGAGATAACGCCTGGGGGATGGTTCTCCAGAGGGGTCGTGTGTATGATCTATACCATACTCAGTTTACATAGTACCACGTTTATGTAATGCTGAAGAAGAGCTCTGACAGGGTGTTGTCAGTTGGCATTTGCCGAGAGAAGAAATAAATCTAATAATAAAAACAACAACAACAACAAAAAAAGCATTTTGGAAGAAATAATACTGCACAAATCCTCTAAGAGGACAGAATTGTCTACACAACAAAGGCTCGGCTGATTGATGCTAAAATAAGCAGTTATGCAACAAGTAAGAAATACGATCTCCAGGGAAGAACGCAGCAACGTTTTCCTTTCATCTTCGTTCACCGCTGCTTATTTTTGCAAACCTGAAAGAGAAATAGAGGCAACCTTTGGATGATGAGCATGTAAGTAGAATTAAGAGATGGTTTTAAGGGAAGGACGGAGTATCCCTGAGTTTGGTGTGAGCTCTGCAGAGTTAAACCCTGTCCCTAAACACGCGTCCCCTGAAGCGCGGCAGAGCTGTTGCTTCCACCGCCTGCGCCCCAGGGCTGCCGCCAGGCTCCGGGGGAGCGCGGGGCTGCCGTGACTGGGTGTGAAGACATCGATTTTAGGGGGGAACTTCAGGAGAACAAACGTATAGAACAGTTCATCTCCCAACATTTTGATTAATGAACTTCTCCCCAAGACTTGAGACAATGCAGGCAGATCTCATGGGAGAGGAAGAGGAGGACCCGGTTGCCTTGTTGCCATCAAATCCGATTACTAGTAGTACGTCAGCACCAGACACACGGGTAGGACGGGTCCAAGGGAGTGCGAGAAATGAAAATCCAATTTCGTTTTGAAGACCTTTAGAAACAATCTATCACTAATGTTAGAGAGCAAGAACCCACGAGGAAGCTCAGCTCCCACAGCCTGTCCCTGCTGCGATGCCCGCCCAGCCCTGAGGCTGGGCACTGGACAACCACCACAGGGCAGGGGTGATGCTCTGATGCCAGAGAGCTTGTGGAGATCCTCAGAAGCACCGGACAACTGGACAACAGTGCAGGAGACACACAGCTGCTCATTTACTGCCTTAGTTAGCCTCTTCTGAGGCCTCTGGTAGCCAAAAGTCATCAAAATAGCCTCATGGCTACTTTAATTTCTATCAAGAACCAGAGCAGCACATGTACCGAGCAAGTCCCAGCCGTTCCAGGAGAGGAACACAAAGCTGAGGAAAATCTTGCTGCATCCATATCCCAGGTAGAGTCATCCAATATCCCAGCTATAATCAGGATATTTCATTTTTATTAACATTTGTGTTTATTTGGAGAGTAGTAAGCGGATGCAGCAGAAGGAAAAAGCACAAGCTCTGTTCTAAATTACAATAATAATCGCTCCCATCTTCGAGAATGAGCAACTACAGAAAGATCAAGGGAGAGAGATGGCTGCTGTGGTCATTACATAAACTAATCCCCTTCCTTTCCCATTCATTCTGCATCACTCTTTTCCTCTCAGAAGCCGAGGAAAAATATTATACTTACAGGAGAAGAAAATTTGATTTGGCAGATCAGTGGATAGCGCGATTTCGTTTGCAGTCTCAATTACCTTCAGTGGCCAGAAATTTGGTATCAAAATGAACTGTAAACAAACGAACAAAAAATAGATACAGCATTACAAAATGTCCATCCCTTGATGGATAGCTCAGAAATCCTCTGTGTTCGAGCAACAGCTGCTTTCATATCTTCCAGAGAAGCGGCAGCCTCGCTCTGTCTGAAGGGATTACCTTTAAGGAATGCATCCGTAAGTGGTTCTGCGCAGAGATGCTCACGTTCTTGTGGGCTTTGTGCACTGGATTTTTTCTGCCAAGATTCCAGATTCCTTTTCTTCGGTGCTGGTGGTTCCTCTGTTTCCTCTAGGTTCATTTCTATTACAAAGCACGTCTAATGCAGGACGTGTTTCATCAGTCCCCAGACTGTAAGAACTGGGGCTTTCCAAGGGCCTTTGAGGGGTGATTTGGGGAAATAAGGACCCTCAGTGGTCAGCTCAACAGTGGTCAGTGCTGCGTCTGCGACAGAGACCTGTTGTAGCTCCTCCTGCTTTGGACAGATCCTCGGGCATCGCAGCAGACTCCCCTGCGACACATTTCCCTACTTTCATTCCTTTGCTCCCTTTCTGTTGGCATTTCAGACTCTCCATGTTCGATGTGGTGATGGGATCACACGGCTCCTCGGACCACTCAGAGTTTCCGTGTGACGGTGTTTGGCTGCTACGGGCAAACTGTAGTTCTGGGTGATGGACGATGAAAACAGAAGTAGATTTAGATTAGTTCAGTTGGAAGGGACCTACAAGGATCATCTAGTCCAGCTGCCCACGTGCCTCTTCTCTCCTTCACGAAGGGCTTTCCTAAAGGCAGGACATGCCACTGCAAAGCCTCGTCCTGCCCCTTCCCACCCCACAACCTGGAGGAGGATCCACCTAGGTGTAAAAGCAGTTGTGTTTTACTCCCCTGAGCAGGCCAACAGAATTTTCCTCTTCCCACAGCTGCCCAGGCTTGGGAGGGAGGTTAACAGCCGGGTGCCAGCGGGTGTCTTCCCACCCGCAGGTCCCGCCACAGAATGTGCAGTTACAGTCCCAGTTTAAAAAAAAAGAAAACAAAGCGACATTAAAGATCTGAGTCACAATTCAATGTGCCATTGGAGCGCACGGTACATGTGCTAAACAACACGTGCATCGAGCCTGCGTTAACCCCATTTCATATGGAGCCCCTCTAGACAGCCACTTTATAACCAGGCTGGCTATTTCCCTGTATTTCTCTGGAGTTGGAGGGTGTGAAAAAGACATTTCCATTTCATTGACTGAGTTCCCAAGGGGAGAGTTTATGAAAGTGCAAGTGCATAATTTACTGCCTGACAGGATAAAGATGGTATCTGGTTTTAAAAAAATAGCGTACCCTGAAAAACAAAATTGCTAGAACAGACATTTGTTTTCTGTAAGTACCGTATTTTAGAAGCATTTAATTTAGCTTAGAAGCACCGTTAAAAATATATGCATTGTAAATTGCAGCTGTATAACACGATATTTATCAGATAATGTCACTGAATAGTCTCCTGTTGCAATATAAATGCCAAGGCATTTATAGAAAATAAACGTTGAAGTAGAGAGCTTTCTTTTCAAAGTGGAAAACCATTATCTCATCCAAAAGTCATAAATAAAATGATGAGGGTTTCCTTACGGGGTTGGTTTTAATCACAGGGGGGCTGACACGGACTCTCCATTGCCTGAGCGATATTCCCAAGCAGCAAACTTAGCAGAGGGAGGCAGTGGGATGTGGGAGCGGTGGCGATGGTTCACAAAGACCTAGGAGTAGCCAGGAGGACAGATTGGCTGCTAATGCGTTTGGGAAAAGGAGATCGAGACGGAAAGCGAGGGATTTCTTGAGATACACGACTTCACACCGTACTTGTTTCAACAAAACTCATCAGGTCTGAATAGAGCCAGGTCCCGACACAATATGCCCAAACACCAGCTTTGGAAAAGGGTGCCTGGAAGCTGGCTCCGAAAGCCACGTTTAGCCACATTAAGTGCATGATGGGATTTTCCGAGGATGGAGCACCTGGCAGTTCCTATGGATTTCTTCAGGGCTTGGATCAAGGTGTGCCTGTGCAGCACTCTTTATTAGCATAACGTACAGAGGGCTAGGAGAGGGACGGTAAACAAGATTTTACATCCAAGACCTCTACCTTCTGCTCCTCTGGAAGTTGAAGACACTGATCTAGTCTTTTTGTCTCCTGTTAGAACAGGACTAAAACAAGGCTCGTGCTGCCATTCATGCAGCTCGACACCGTGCTTTGCTGAGCCAGCTGCTTGCCACGTAGGCAGCTGGGTCCCATCTCACGTGCTTTTTGCACCACTGGTCCACTTGCTCGCATTGCCGAGGCTGGAAAACACTGCTCCGACGTGACCAGGACCCACCACATGAACTGCCTCTCCATTGCTGCTGACACACGATTGCTAGAGGTGTGAGGCTCATCGTGACGTGGGAGGAGCAGACGAGGAGCACCCACTGCACCAAATCCCTCTGGAGTAATCCTGCTAATTCGATGTCAGTTATTCTGGGTTTGACATAGCCAAATCATAGAATCATTTAGGTTGGAAAAGACCTTTAAGATCACTGAGTGCAACCATTTATCTAGCAGAGCGAAGTCCACTGATGTCCACCAAGTCCAACCAAGTGGTTCTGCTCCTCTTTTAGCCACTTCTTGGATGTCTGGTGTGTACTGTCTGCTTCTTCCTCCCTCTATTTTCTCCCTCTGCCACCCACTGCATTTTTCTTTGGACAATCCAGCCCACTGATCCTCTTCATTGATCATATTCATAGCACATTGCTGGTTACCCCCTTTTCCACGCTCGCTCATCTCTCCACTGCAGAGCACACTTCAGTCTGCCCTGTAACATCACACCCCGGGCAACACAGTGAAAACTGAGACTGGATGTGCCAAGCTGAGCCAAATCCCTCATTCTTCTCACTCGGCTTCCTCCATCCACTCTCCCGGTCAGAGAAGCAACACATGGCCAGCCCAGCTCAACCGATAGGTTGTACAAAGCACTGTATATGATCAAGGATGTGATGAATGCCTGAAACGTGTCCAAAATAACTTTCACATACAATAAATGGCTGGCTGGATGAATGGACGGATGGACAGCTGATTCACTGGCTCATCAGCCATGGAGGAGAAGTTCAACACAGCAGCAGGACAGGTTTCTTGGCCACATTCAGAAGAAAATACTCAGTACTCGTAGCTCCTTGCAGAGGGGATTCTGCACTGCGAGCATAGAGGACCTCGAGGCTGTGCACCATAGCTGTGAAATATCGCAGCATTGAGAGCATGAAGACTTGTTAAATCACTGAGTCCATCTCCCAGGACAGGATTACAGCCTGTCTGCGGAGGATATACCAGCTATTGATTGGAATTTCCCTTTGCCTTTTGAAAACAGGCCGCTCTTAACTAGCGCTGCCAGGCAGCTGAGCAGCCTCACATCCATCCCAGCCGTTTTCTGGTGAGCTCCACAGATGACAGACAACCATTGAAGCAACAATTCCCGCATGCCAGGACTTCTAAGACATTGTATATGCAACGCATACCTCCTAGATAGTGGTTATAATCTCCAAATCAATCGTACCTGGCAGAGAAAGTTTAACGTTAACGACTTTCTTATTATGGATGGAAAAACCTTTCGGAGCTAATGAGCAGAAACAAGACCGCTTAGCTCCTACCTGAGGAGGTGACTCCACGGTCACGACCAACACTTGGAGCAGAGGTGTAGCGGTGCTTGCTTTAGCACAGCAAATCCCGAAGAGTCGGTCTGGCAGGCTACGCTGCCTCTGCCTTGGGAGCCAAGACCTGAGTTCAGAAAGGGCTTAAGGGTCTCCTCTCATACCCACCTAACAGCAGCGAGGAGATGGTTACCCATCGCACAGCCCTCAACCCACACACATCACCCTTCCCTATAACACATGCTGGCACTGTGGTCCCCGAGGAAGCCTCGCTCTCCTCAGCCAGGGAGAGCTGCCGAGGTGTGAAAGGGGGGTCAGGTTAATTTTATCTTGATGGCCAAGAGAAAACATGACCCGGCAAGTTACACACTTAATTTCCAGGCTGGTCCCAAAGGGTGGAAGGAGTGGGTGAGCCAAGGAGGATGCGCACCCCTGCCCAAGCGTGCAGGGCATCCAGCAGCACCCAGAGCTGGTGGCATCTGCTTTGGCATACCTCGGGGAGCAGCACTCCGCAAGCCTGGCTGCTGGAGGAAAAATAAACAAATACAGTGAGTCACAAAGGCAAGCGGCATATGACGGGGACAGGTACTTATGCAAATAGACAGTTAACACCCAGCCAGACAGAGCTGATAAGCCTCCTAGGCCAGCTGGATGCTTCTTCATCCTGCTGGGGGGGAGGAGGAGAGGAGAGCAAGAGCTTTAGGATAACAATAGAAAACTGAACAGCAAGAGCAAGGCAGCTCTGGGAAGGTTGCACAGAGCTGCCCAGCTTCAGAACCGATCTGCTGCACCTTGCCATGCCAGCGGGTCGCTGCTCTGCTCCGCTTCCAGAAGCATCCTCCCGTGCCAATGCAGGTTAGCATGTGCCGTGGTGCCCATCACCGCTACCTCCTGGGGCGGTGGGCGCCTGGCAGCGCACATCTCCCTGCATGCCTGCAGCAGCAAGTTAATTGAGTGCGCTGCAAAGTTTCTCAGGCTTGTGAGACTGCAGCAGAGGAGGAGCTGCCTTCCCCAGTCTCGTACTGTCCCCATCACTGTCCCCCACCTCTGCTGACCAACCCCCTCCAGGAGCATAAATGAGAGGTGAATTATCCTCGTGCACTGCTGCTGGGGATCCCCCCGGAAGCTTCCTATCTGGCCTGGCTGGGCTGCCGGTAATCGGATAGAGGGGGTTTAAAATAATCAAGCCTAAGCAGCTGAAATCCAAACTGGAATAGGTAACGAGGTCAGAAAACAAGCCCCGCAGCCGGGGCACAGCTGGAGGGTCTGCAGGGCCCAGACAGGGTGCCACACACACTCAGGGCAGCTGAGCCAGGAGCTGTGCTGCACCTTCAGGATGCTGCCCAAATACCAGAGTTTCCCCAGTCCCGGGCTCTTCTGGCACCGGGAAACCTGTGTGAAAGACCCCACACGTTTCACGTGGAGCCCCAAGAGCTGAGGGGCTCCTTTCTTCCCCTCCCCTACGATGCATCCATCACCACAAGCCTGAGCTGTAGAAGAAAAGATTTTGCTGCCCCAGGGCTTCAGTGCCAGCCCTGCCAGCAGCTCAGGGGATGCAGGACACCTCCCCGCTCCTGTAGCATCACCACGCACAGGCTCCGGGTCGCCTGGTCCCCTGTCCCATGCTGGCGCTGCAGACACCTTCACCTGCCTCACCCATGGGCCGGGAAGGGGGGACAGAAGCCCCAAGGAAGGGGGGGATTGCTAAGATAAGGGAATATTTGTTTCGCCCGCCACTCAGATTTCCAGCTCGTGTTAATGACGTAATGCTCTGATGGTGAGAAGCCAAAGTTTGCCCTTCCTGTGGTATTCCCTTAGGAAACAAATATTACTGCAATGTAAAACTGAAAATTGAAGCAGGCTGCTGATTCACCAGAGAAAACGCCTCTCCCTTCTCCCTATTCAGTGAGGCAGAGATGAATGTTGTGAGGTTTGAAAGAAAAACTGAAAAAGCCTTTAAAATTAATCCCTGGAGGCTAAACCATGCCAGATATGGACAGGATTTCTCCTCTGCTTCCTTTTTGCAGCAAGAACATGTTGCTGCCTTCCTGCTGCCGCTCTTTCCAGGTGATTCTCCGGTCCCCAGCAGAGGATCCAAAGCTTCTTTTGGGGAGAGGGTGGCTGCCAGGGAAGCCTCGCTGCTGTCCTAGGGCAGCAAGGAGACCGGGAGCCCCCTCCGGCATTTCCCAGACCAGCACAGGCTTTTGGAAGCTCCTACCTGCTGGGAGGAAACTTTTGAGTTCAAGGTCAGGTTTGTTTGTCTTCCATCCTGACAGACACAAACTGTTATGCAATATTCAGGAAGTCACTTTTATCAGACTCGAGTCAATTTATAAGATTAAGAGCATGGAAAAACAAATAGTGGTGCTGGATGGAAAGTGCTGGCACTAACCAGGCCAGTGCTTTGTTTGGACAAGGGTTGTTAATAGGGTATCTCTTATTTCCACAAGTCAGGAGGGGCAGCAGACAAGACGTGCTGCTTTTTACAGGGGGCTGGTGATGATGAGAAAAATTAACCCTTGCTTAGAGAGAGCAGAAACCGCAGCGAAGGTTTTTCTGAGAGCAGAGGACCGCAGGGGCGTTGCGGGCAGCACCTGCGCTGGCCGGATTTGCTTGGATATCGCTAACTCAGTGCCAGGCAGCAGCGTGGCTGCCGTAGGGGTAAAGGCTTCGCTCGCTAAAAACCCGACTTGCAAAGTAATGGGTAAAATATAGAGCACGAGCAATTTTCACAGGGATCAACAGCAGTCGGCACAGCCAGACAACCTCGTCCAGAAAATGCACTGGAAAAAAGAAATCTTCACTTGCAAGGGAAAGCAGTACCACGTAGTAAAAAAAAATGGGAGTTTAGTTTCCAGCGCTGTGAACTCCCTTCATTCAGTACTACGCGTGTAGATATTATACCCAGTTAAAATAACAAGGAGCTATGGAGCCTGGTAATAGCTAAGGGAGAACCTGAGGCGGGGAAGAAAACTCGTAGCGACAGCAGATTTGCGGGTTCAGCTGTGGGAAGGGGCACAAACCCTGAGCACATGCCACAGATCTTCCTTTTATTGACTGCCTGGTGGGGAGCTGCGCTTCTTGTTGGGAGCTGCAGACTGCACTCTGTGCTGATTCTGATTATAGAGTGGTAGTAATTAAACCTCTGGAGCATTAAGTTACCATTTTAACCAAATGCCTGCATTTTATCTTGATGGGAAATTGAGAGCGAGGTTCAGATTTTCACAGTAAATAAGAACTGTTGGCTGTTTCACAGATAATCCATTTCCTCAGCTGATGTATGAGAAAATCCTCCTGTAAGGCTCCTTCTTCCCTTCTGCAAACGCACGCACTCCTCAAGGAAGCTCGGCAGCAGCTTCTGCACACTGTTCAGCCTGTAAAATAATAATTATAATCATAACGTGGCTCCTTAATAACACTTTTAATCCAGGGACCAGTGTCCTCCTCTCCACGTAAGAAAACAGACCCACACCAAATCTTGCTCCAGGGATATAAGTGGCCAAGGACAATGTCAGGAGCACAACCTGAGCAGCAGCTACATCCACCGCCTGGCTCTGAAGTAAAGATCTTACCTACAAACGGACAGGCAAGTTGCAAACCTAGTTTATTCTTCAACTCAGCTTCGTGATGACAACCACAGGTCTGCATCGCTGCACACCTTTAGCTTGGGAATTGGGCAAACCCAGCCATTTCAGGTCACGCAGACCCAGGTTAGGCAGCTCACGCTGGTTATTTTCGCTGCGTACCACCCTGAGCCCACCTGAACAAGCAGCCTGAATCCCTCAAACCCACTCTTTGACTGCAATTAACAGCAATATCTTGCTGGAGAAAGCCCGAGATGTTCAGCAGCGCTCGCGAAAGGCTGCAGCGCGCGCGCTGGCACCGATTCTCGCAGGCAGTGGCACCAAGTGCTCTGGGAGATCAGTTATTCTGATAATAAAACAGTTGCTTGTGCAGACGATTGGGCTCAGCCGCTTTCAAAGCGCAGCCGTTGCCACAAAGGCTTTCATCCTCTGCTTTCAGTAGGGTGCATCCTCCCTGCCCAGAGCAGCAACAGGTTTACCGCAAAATACTTGCAGCATTTGATGTCTGCAGAGGCAGGTATTACTCACCCAGCTGCTTCTTATGCAAATGCGTTATCATCGCCAGGAGAGCAGGGTGAGGAGTCGGAATCGAGGGCAGCTGAGATGCCCATCCTTGTGTGTCATCCGAGTCCAAAGTAAAGACCAGCCGTAGGTCTCGCTCGGGGCCGTGCTCCTCAGCAGATGATCTTCCTGCAGATCTGTGGGTTGGCTTGCCACAGCATCGGGGGCTGGGGGTACCAGAGTCTGGGGCTGCATCGCTTCACCTCCGTCATCACCGCTCCACCTCCAGCCACTGTTGGGTGGAAATAATGGCTGTCACAGCACAGAGGTGTACGGAGAGTTCTGCAAAGCCTTGGGAGAGCTCCTGGCTGCATGGCAGCCTTGGAGAGAACTGTCAGGAGGAGAAGCCTCAAGCGCACAGACCTGCTCCCTCCCCAGCTGGGCCACGCAAGCCCAGATGTGACCCGGAGGGTCACCTCCCCAGCAGCACTGCTCCTCGCTATCCCACCCTGACCGCGGTTCAGGACCTCCTCATGGGAACCCAAGCGAACTCACAGCCAAAGTTGTGATGAAGGTTCCTCCAGGTAGAAATGCAGCTGTTGCTGGTGTGGTTGAGAACTAAAAGAGAGTGAGATGGCTTCCAGTTTGAAAAGGGTCATAAAGGAGTCACTTATTCTCGAGAAATCTATCTATGCCCTTGAAAGAGTCTTTTATCTAATAAAGGAAACGAAAGCTAAAGGAAGTATTGCTACTGATGGCTCCGGCTCCAGGATTTCACACCTTCTTTCCATCATACCATACTGGGAGGTGATGCTCTCCCAGTCTGTTATAAATCCCCCAGCCATATCCAACTGTTCTACATCCTGTTTTTATACTCCAACACGAACAAATAAAAAAATCAATATAAAAAGGATTTTTTTTTCCAACCCAGCAAATTAAAGAAGGAAAACAAATCTACATCTTAACATTTCTAGATGTAAATATTTGGGGTAGGAGAAAGAAATCGCTGATTATCTTCTGCATTTGACAGGATGACTATAAAAGTATCTGCTTTGAAAGACTCATCTAAGCATTATTCTGTATTCTGATACTAAGGGAACGTTCCTTGATTACGTCTTTTCTCAGGAATGGGTAAACTGATCTGGTGGTTTGGAAAAATATAAGTAAGCATTTATTTTTTAATTATTTGTCTTTTTCCACAGACCACTGCCATTTTGAGTGATGGCCAGAGTTAGAAAGGATAAACCACCCTACAACAAAATTTTCTGAGAGTATTTTTCTGCTATGAGCTTCTGGAAATAACAAAAGAAACCTTGTTTGCATGAAGCTGGTGTCAGATGATGAAGAACCAGGCTGGCTGAATACCCAGGATACCACGCACAGGCACCTCCAGTTCGTGACACGGGGTAAGTTACCAGCATCAGTAATGAGATAAAGATCTGTTAATAAAAAAAAAAAAAAATTGGAAAAATACTCAAATAACTCAAAAAGAGCTCAGATCTCTGCTTTGCACCCCTCTGCTAAGCCAGGTGTAGGCTGCTCGCTGCCATCTTTCCCCCCTTCTCACCCAGCAAAGTTCCATCCTCCCACTCACTTAGGTCCACAGTCTCATCCACCACAGGCAGACTGGATTTCTTTGGAATCAAGTCTCCAACTTGGTCTTTTTAACATCTCTAAAATATCTTTTTTTTTTTTTTTTTTAAGTATTCTCCTCCAGCCTCCCTCCTCCTCCATCAGTTATCATAATCTTCAGGTTTAGCAGCTGCCCTTAAGACCACATCAACTCACTCCACAATCATTCTGGTCCTTTGCTTACATAATTTAGAAGCTTCTTGCCTTCTCCCCTTTATTCCTATTACCTTTCCACATCTCCTCTTACCTCGCTGAACCAATAACCTACCTAACACACGGCCAGCCCATAACCTTTGCCCCGCCAGCCTCCATAACCCGTCTGCCAGCTCCTTCCCTAAGCGCAGACTCGCTTTCTCCCCAGCTTTCTTTTAAGCCTGGGAAAACCTTCCCGATAAAATCTGAACAGCCACTCCTTTCTCCTTCAAAACTATCCTTACAACTCACTTCTGCCAAAAAACCTACCGAACACAACCTTGGCTATGGCTGGGCAACTGAGGAGCTAAGATTTTCTTTCCTCACTCCCTACCTCTGCTCCCAGCTAAGCATGAGCCAAACCAAATTACAGCACCAAAGGAGGGTCCTTGCCTTATATATACTTCTTGTTTTTGTATGGTGTATCCCCATGGTTATTAGTGCCTGCAGAATGCGAGACCCTCGGGGCAGGGATTGCCTTTTTTTTCCTCCTGCTTTTTCAAAGCACCCAGCACAGCCGCGGCTCAATTCCCCGAACACGCTTCCCAAAATATAAACACATACTGATAACGTCGCATTCCCTGGAGGAGAGGCACGGCAGAGCTGGGAACCAGCGGTGAGCTGCAGTTGTCGCTGGCACAGAACGAGAGGGCAAAAAGAGATTGGACTAATTGGACAAAGAAGGGCAGTGAAGCTGGTGCAGGGGCTGGAGCACAGTGTGCTGAGGAGCAGCTGAGGGACCTGGGGGGGTTCAGCCTGGAGAACAGGAGGCTCAGGGGAGACCTTCTGGCTCTCCACAACTCCCTGACAGGAGGTTGGAGCAAGGCAGGGTCGGTCTCTTCTCCCCAGGAACAAGTGACAGGACAAGAGAAAACAGCCTCACGCTGCTGCAGAGGAGATTGAGGTTGTCCCTGAGGAGCCATTTCTGTCCCGTTGGGGTTGTGCAGGCGTGTCCCAGGCTGCCCAGGGCAGTGGTGGAGTCCCCATCCCTGGAGGGGTTTCCCAGCCGTGTGGAGGTGGTCCTGAGGGACAGAGGTCCGTGGGGACCTGGCAGTGCTGGGGAACGGTTGGGTTGATGGTCTTAAAAGTCTTTTCCAACTTAAAGAATTCTAAAATTCCATGACAAGAGTAAAGCAAGAGAGAACAGAGCACTGAAACTGCTCCTATCAGGGGTGGGAACAAGGGACCAGCAGCACTTCCAGAAGCTCCTGCATTTCTGCGCCTCAGCCCGTCACAAAGCTTTCAGACAGAAACGTCCCAGTTTCCCTATACTTAAAGCAAACTTTGTTTTCAGCAAAAACCAGTGCTTTTAGCCTTGACTTCTAAACCAAACCCATGACAGCTAAAATGTCAGAGCTAATAAAGAGCTGGTCCGTAAACCAGCCAAGATGTGCATCTGCCACCGAAGAGAAAGTGCCCATTTTCTCCAGCCGTTCCCAGGAGCTGTTGCACACAAGCCTTCCTTCCCCTCGCAGCAGACAACTGGCTGGTGATTTGGTCAACCCCGAATTATACGCTGGAGCGCTGACTTCCCCTGTGGTTGAGAAAAAGAAAGGCTTTAAAAACATGATTGAAAATGATGCCCAGGGGAATACTTAAGGAGCCAAATTCCACCCTGCCTGCTGGAGCACCATCGGGCTCCAGTGGGGCTGCACAGCAGATAAGAGAGCTCGGCGTTCGGCCAGCTAGCTTTAACCATCAGTATGTAATATTGATGCCATATCGAATACACATATACATTCTGGCAGAGTGACCAAAATGACATTGATTTGTTAAGTTGATAGCGTGCGTCGGTGCCAAGCTACCAGGTAATTGATCAGCTGCCTGGGCTGGACTTCAACATGTAATTTCCAGCGCAATTGGACTGATCAGCAATACCATAATTGGTTGCAAATGTCTGTCCTTCCTTAAATTTGTTTTGTTAAGTGGCTTTTTCATTAACACAGTAGAGCCAAGTAAATAAATATGACTTTACTGTTGGACCAAAGGCAGAGAACAGTTGAGAACTGGATACAGACTGGGACAGGACTGTGCAATATTGTCACGCCAGCACTTTTTTTTTTTTTCCAACATTCTTCATTTTGCTGCATTTAGTGCCCTGGTTGCTTCAGAAAATGTGTCCTTTCAGCAAAAGAGACTTGGTCAACACTATGCTCAGTAAAACGCAGATTTATTGAACTTATGCCCCCCAATGCCCTAAGTCAATAGGTTTATTATTAGGCCAAGCCTTGATGTCTCTACTTAGAATATGGCCCTCATATATCCCTGCTAAGAGAAGAAACCAAGTCAAGTCCCTGGGAATGGGCTCTCTGCTCTGGAGGGCAGCACTCAGGCTTCTGAATGAGGTGGCAAACTCCAAACTGGGTGTAGAGGCTTTAAGGGAGGTGGCACCTCCCTCCTCCAAGCCACCCTAACACTGAAACCTGAGCTGAAGCAGGTGGCGGGTCCCATCTCAAGAGCCTCAGCTCCGATCTGCTCCTGCAGCATGCTCCCAGCCCTGCTACTTTAAAGCCCGAACTCTCCTACTTTAGTGACCTCGAAGTATTGGATACAGGTTGAGGCTAAGTAAGTTGTCCTGAAAATATTGACTCAAGAACTGTATCTGTGAGCATGTGCAACTGTTTGGACAGGAGAAGGGTAGAAGTGCTCTGAAAGAGCGGCATGAAATTGCTCTGTACATCACCGGACCATCACATGCCGTTCCTGGTTGCCACCAGCTACGTAAACCGCTGGTTTCTGGGTAGGATTCCAGGTCAGCCCGTCTCTGGCTGTGCTCTAAGCACTCACCACCGTGTTAGGCTGGAGGATGAAGAGTGGTAAGTTATCTGGTGACTTCACAGCAATGAAACGTTATTACAGACCTTTCGCCCTGAGTCACCACAGCACGTTATAAGAGTGAAGACAATAAAAAAAATAATGTCAGAAAGAAAAGGTGTTGAGTCAGGAGAGAAGAACTAACCCGTTATTTCCAACAGTTTAAGACTTTATACCTTTCATACTTTGCATCCACTGGACTCCGCCAGATAGAGCCATTGTTTTTCTCTGGTTGGCTCCCTGAAAATATCAGGCAATGCCTTAGTGAGAATAAAATTAAAGACTAAGCTACTTAACCAATGTGTGGTCTTTGCACTACCCCATTGAAATCTCCAGGATACCAGCACATTGCGAACAGGCACACTTCATCAACCTCCCCGCACAAGAAATTGGGATGGAAGCATTCAATACCTTTTTTTTTTTTTTTTTAAAGGTTTTTCCTGTTGCAGGCTTTGAAGGGCTCTGAACTGCTGCTCCACAGACTTGCAGGACTGCCTGGAGCACAAGTCCTGCAGCAGCAGCACTGGGAAGGATGCAGTTTGACTGAAGAAATGGTGGACAAGGCATCGCTCCCCACCCGTTCAGGGCATATGTGGCACAGGGCTGAGGTCTGTGATTTTGTATGTGCTTTATAAAGAGCTGAGCATAGTCATTACTCAGCAAACAACCAAAAGAAACAGGTTTGTAATTGGTTTCTTCAGACAGTTGTAAATTATTAACATTTACTATGCCCTGGTGCCTGTACAACCCAGGAAAAACACCCTTCTTGTAAGGGCCTGTCCTGCAGCTTCTGCTCAGAGCGTTCGCTCCTGTGAGTGGGGTCACAGAAACCATCACAATTAAGGTGATTCAGCAGCAGGCACCCTCCCCCTGGATTTAATTTAAAAAGTGCATTTCAGTGCCTGGATCATGCCAAGCCCCCTCCATCCTCCCATCCCGACCTGGCAGCTTCCCCCATCGCTGACTACCTCTGTCCCTTCAAACTGCTGCTCCTGAAGCCTGAATCCCACCGTCCTAGGAGCACAACCTCCCCAAAATCTCGGGCAGTGCTCCCAGCAAAGCACCCAGCAAACCAGGAGATGGCTTTTCACGCAAAGCACCAAACAAACCTGGCCCCACCAACTGGAAGGGAGGCATTAACCGAGCCTGGAATTTTCCCACCTCTAGCTCATAGGGAAGGAGGTTGGGGTGGTTTGCAACAGTTCCAGGAGTTAGACATGAAGGAAACGTGTCCCAGCTCTCAATGATCTGTCAAGGACAGCGGCTGCTTCTTGGCAGGAGCCTCTGCTGAAGCTCTGGCGAGCATCGCTCCCACTCCCAGCGCAGCGCTGCTGCCAGTGACTAAGCATTTCTATAAATCAAGCTGCAGCAGGGTTCAGAAGCCTAATAATAATCTGAAGATGTAAAATAATAATAATATGGTGGTTTTAATGTTAAGAAGGTCACAGATAAGTGTAATAGGCATTCTGATGTTGAGACTTGTAGCTTGGTTTCGAATAATTTTAGCACTCTATTTGATGTCTGGTCTTAGAGCATTAGAAACTGGAATTAAACGATGCAATTAAGACATAGCAAAGCTATAATCTGGTCTTATTTTCTACTTCTAGCCTTGGTGCTTCACCTTTTCCTCCCGGCCCTTCGTCTCACACAGTATTTGCCATCACCTAGCTGGGGTTTGGTGCCAGTTTGCCCGCGGAGACCTCAGCAGTGCTCCTGCTCCCCATCCTGCCCTGTTCAGCAGCCGAGGCCACCGCAGCAGCTGCCTGCTCCGGGGTGGCTGTGATCCCAGCAGCGTACCGGTGCGGACATCCTCCCCAGTACCAGTAACATCCAAGGCTTTTGCACAACACATCCGAAATGCCTGATGGTGCCTCTGCAGCTGGCACAGGACGAGCCCTGCTTATTCCATTTACTGTAACTGTCTCATTATTACTTTGTTTATATTGGTACAACTTAATCCAACTAATTACCACCATGAACAGCAGCACATTGAGGCTCTGGCTATAAAGGACTATTGTAGTGCATTAAACGTAATCCTCCTTGAAACGTCCTGTGTTCATACCTACCAATTTTCCAAGATTACATCTGTGTAACACATCGACACCGAAGGCTTTGCAGACCTTTGATGTCCATGTGCTGAAGCAAACCTCTCCGAAGCAGGCACAGCTTTGCACTGCCGGCTCTCCTGGGGCAGGAACCGTTTGTTACACGTGTGTGCAGTACCGAGCAGTACCAGACACTGTGGCTGGAAGTAACATATTCCCACAGAAAGGTTAATGAAACCCTCACAAAATGCCATCACCATATTGCCTTTGCTTCAGTTTTATTGGGAAAAGCCATTGTCCTGGAGTTCCCAACCCAGGCTCCGGTGCGGTGCGGTTCAGGACAAGGGAAGCTCTCCTTGACAAAGCTAAAGGCTCAGCTCTGGATATTTTTCAGGGAGGATGAGGACCAGGGCCAAACACGCTGCTGGTCCAGCTTAGCCCAGCGCTGTTCACATTAGCCAAAGCTGTTCCTGATGGCACAAAAAAGCAGGCGCTTCGGTGATGGTCAGCTGGGGAGAAGTGAAGGAAGGGCAGTATCTCTGGATGCATAAAAACACCCCACAGCTTTGGCAGCTTAGGGAAGGATTCTCATATCAACATCAGTCCTTTGCCCAACTGCCATCCTTCGCTGCTCACATCCCAAAGCTGTTCCATCACTGGGCAATAATAATAAAAGAACTTAATCCACACATCACAGCATTACGTGTCACCACCGTATTACCTTGCAAAACATCGTGCTGATCAGGCATGCAAATAGTCCAGCCCCTACAGCAAA
Organism: Bucorvus abyssinicus; assembly: GCA_009769605.1. Taxonomy (NCBI): domain Eukaryota; kingdom Metazoa; phylum Chordata; class Aves; order Bucerotiformes; family Bucorvidae; genus Bucorvus; species Bucorvus abyssinicus. The sequence goes on along the minus strand of CM020041.1, from coordinate 3,132,925 downwards.
TAACACATCACACTGGTGTCGCGTAGGCCTGAAACTTGAACTGGTGTTACTGGGGGGGTCAGCAAGAGGATCGTACCTTAGAGCAAGGCCACCCTAACAGCAAGCCAGGATAAAAAGGGTTAAACTTGAAAATAAGACTTAGTGATTCTGATGATGCTACTGAGCTCTGTGGAGCCAGGGACCATTTGCACCCAGAAGGAACCATTTTCATCACGCAGCCTCAGGTTTTGCATAACTCGGGTCTGAATCAGTGTTGTCTCCAGCACCAGCCCAGTTAACATCCAGGTGCACATCGAGTCCAGGGTGCAAGAAATAATTTTACTGGAAAATAACCGGTTTTATGCCACTCCAATGTGGTGGTTAACTATTACCACGTGTGATTTGTGGATGGGGAAACTGAGGCACAGAAGGGGAGCACTGTGTTCAGCAGCTGCAATGTCCTGCAGCCTCATCAGACCAGTGGGAAGAGCCTCACTGCTCCGTAACACAGTCCCATGTGTGCCCACACAGCTCCCCGGGGATCCCTGCACCCCACTTCCGCCCTGGGTTCACCGCAGCCTGGCTCTTCTGCAGCTCAGCTGCTGAGACCGAGAGGAGCTGTAAGAATTAATCCAGCCCTCCACCTCCGGTTAATCCCCAGCTCCACCAGTAAGTACAACACCATTAACAGCATCTAAAACCCAGCCTAATTTTCAGAGGTTCTTCATGTCTGCGTTCAGCCCAGAGGCATCTGAGGATCCTCAGAACTGCTGGAAATGAGGGCACTAGTCATGGATCAACATTTCTGACTCTCAATAATGTACATTTCTTAAAGAATTCAGGAGCCCACAATACACTACCCGAGCTCTAAGCTTAGCTGAAGGTGGCGTTAGTCCAGGCGTTGCAGTGGGTTGTAGGAAATCCTGCAGAAAGCACTTAATTTCGTGTGCCCTATTTCCACATCTGTGAAACGGGGATAACAAGACATCATGTTGCGAGGTGCTGAGCCACTAAGAGTTATTATGGGAGCTGCAGAAGTTGCTATAAATACCTGAAGAACGAGGGCATTCGGTGTTACGCTAATAGAATACAAAGTCTATAAAAGCCTTTGCATTTTAGAGATGAAGGCTTGAGATACCTACAGGAAGCTGAAAAAAATCCTCCCAGACCTTCGTCCGCAGCCGCTGATGTTCCCCTGCAGACCAGGGCACGTTGATGTGGTGGGAAGGTGGTATTTATTCTTTACAGCGATGGCAATCTAAGAGCCTTCAAGCTGCTGCCTGGTTGAACTTAACTTTCCCAGGGAGAAGGTTATCGTTTCAAAGTAAGCAGCAGGGCTTTTGAGCTCACTTTCAAGTTCAAATTAGGCCAGGTTTGGAGAGACCACAGACTATTGTACCACTCCGGGCTTTCTCCTGAAGTCAGGCTACATCAAGTCCCCTTCTCATCACCCAAATGGTACAAAGAAGCTTTAGAAGAAAGCCACCTCAGGCTTCCCACGCCATCCCCAGCCTTTTCTCTGCAGCAGAAAGGTGCCCAGCTCCTGCATGGCTGTGACCTCCTGCTCCTTGGATTTACAGAGACTCTCCTGCAAGATCCAGCAGATGCAGACAAAACAAATGCACGAACCTTAAGGAGAGGGGAGGAGAGAGACCTGCCCCTGCACAGGTGGTGCAGCAAAGCTTGTCTGGAATCATGAACCTCCCTTTAGGTTAAGGAGTCTGTTTCTGCGGGCAGCCGCAGCTGGCAAGTCTCTGCAGCACAGCCCTGAGCCAGCAAAGCAGGAAGGAGCAGACTCAGGCAGCAGCAGAGCTCCACCTGGTTGTACCTCCACTGCTGAAGGAGTGGTCCTCAGCCTCTCCAGCTCTCTGCACCCCCAATGTTTCCCCTGAGGGGCTGCAGTAGGTTTGCTTGCCTTAGCTGCCCTTCGCGGACCCTTGGAAGGAGCTCATGGACACCTTCTCCACTTACCACGAGTGAAAACTTACTCTGGAGGAGTCCCAAGATTCCTACAGATCTCTGAGGATCAAAAAGATTTTGAAGGGCTAATCCCCTTCCTCCTCCAGGGCAATCACCATCCCTGTGTAGGTTAATTTAGCAAAAAGGCAGCAAAGGAACTTCATGTAGTGCGGGGTTTTTTTGCCTCATGCTGTGCTGGTGGCTGTGACAAGAGGCAAGGAAGAAAGAAGCGGGGAAAGCTGTCAATAATCCCCTCTCGGTGCTATTACCATCATCTGTCCTGTATATTATGTTGGCAGCAAAAGGGAGGTGCCTCAGGCAGAAAAATACCGTGAAAACTATTTTGCTACCCCCGACCTTGTCAAACAGCATTTGTTCCTGGTGAGATGCTGCATTTCTCCGACTCAGCTGTCTTCCCAACACATGGAGCTACGCCTCGCGCTGGGTGCTTCTGCAGGTTGAGAATTGACTGAACACACGGATTTCATGAGCCCTCTGGAGCTGTAGCAGCTTTATCAAAGCAGCAATCAAATGTATTTATTGAGCCATATGTGTGAGAGAGATTAAGATGAATGGGAAGTCTTTCCCCCTTCATTGCAGAGTCTGCCTGACCATCCAGTGGAGAAATTAATGTACTCGAATAGAGCGGCCACAGTTAAAACGGGCTGGGCAAGGTCAGTTTGAAGCACTGTCCTGGTGGGGCTGCTGCCAGCCCCCTTTCACATGGAGGGGATGAGAACTCAGACCAGTGGGCAGAGCTGCTGCAGCCTGGTGACAGTCAATGCCTTGAAGAACAATAGCAGTATATAGCATAATGCACCTAAAATGCAGGGAAACCTCTAAATTAATTGTCAACATTCAACCTCCAGTGAGAAAATGATGAGTTTCATTATCCCTAGTAATATATTCAGTTAAATTTTAAAATTATTTGGTCTTCTGTATTTCAGTTACTTACAAGCAAGAGAAATAAATACTAGTGTTGACCACATAGTTTGTACTTAGTAAAAAAAAAATTATTTATATCAACTCTTGAGGAAGTTTGGGGTTTAAGGTACTTGGGCACTGAAGACAGCCTAGTAGGGTTTTTATAAGTGCCTCAGCCTCCCCAGCCAAGTGACACTTTCGGGGTCCCCAGCTGTACTCTTTTACACCTGATATTTCACCTGGAACCACAGCAATAGCCACTCTGGCACATACTCCAAGCCTCTTGTTTGGCCACAGCCTTGGCCCTGCTGGGAACACACGCTGCCCTTTTCCACCTGCTGTTTGTCCCAGATCATGACAATACGAGAAGGGACATTTAGGCAGCACAGACCCACCCCATGCACTTGAACTTTGGTTGTGTTGTCACACTTGTGCTGCACTTTTCAGAGGTATTTTGTGCTAGAGCCACAGGAAAGATATGTTAAAGATTTCTATGTCATTCCTCTGGGCTTAATTCTTATTAATTTCAGTATATTACTATATATAAGATAATTTAATAGTAATATTGATTAATTAATGGTCAATTAGTGTTCATTAAGGTGAAGTGGCAAACTCTAAACTGATAACATGTGCTGTTAGATTTGCTAGAAGAGGTCATGGATGGTCATAAATCAGCAACAGCCAAGGAGAGACCCAGGTCCTGTGCGGGTAAGTGCATCCAGAGCCACAGCCTGGGCAACGATCAAGGTTGAAGCCCATCCCTAAGTACTAGAATAACATCTTTGGGGGGGGGGGGGAAACAAGGGGAACAGAATTCTGTGGATGTGCCTGCGAGAGTGCCAGTGGGACCACAGCATGGGACCAACCTCAACCCCATGCCTACAGCTAGAAAAGAACCAGCTTTTAGAGACCTTGACTGCAGAGAGATTTCATTAAATCAGAACTAAAAAGTGACCTCAGGAGAGTCCCAGCTTTACTCCGTCCTGCACTTGGGAGGAATTGAGAGCAGGGAGGATGCAAGGGGCAGCCTCACACTCTGCAACTGAGCAAATGAAGAGATTGGATCTAAAAGCCTCCAGACAAGTTCAGATCCAAATCTGCTCTTTCCAACTGTACATTTCACCCATGTTTGTGGCATCTCATTTCACTTGGCACTGCTGTCGCGTTTGTCAAGAAGCAGACATGGAAACCTATTGGGTTAGCTTCTAACATTCTGGGAAAGGGTTCAGAAACCTGGCATCTGACCGAGGCTCATGTCTAAGCTCCACCGAACACTTCAAGCATCACAGGGAGCATTTCATTATTAAAGTCTCACCCAGTGCTCATCTTAAAGCCATGGATCCAAACTCAGCCAGTCACCCCTAACCAGTCGCTTATCACAACGTGGTTCTGCACTCTCTTCAAGGTGCCTCTCTTCTAAAGAAAAGCCCATTTCCAGAGACCCTGCCAGCTCACTGTCACAACCCCAAAGCAGAATCAGCCCCATCTGGCTACAGCTCCAGTGCTCTGCTTAAAACACTTCTCAAAGCCTGTGTGGGGCTTGGGGGGCTTTGAGGCCACCCCAGCTGCTCCTGGCCAACAGCAGGACACTGGCCCCAAATTGCCCCTTCTCATGCACCTCGAAGAAGGCTCCAGCTATGCAAAATCCTACCGCAGTCTAGCGCATTTTAACCTTCCAGCACATGCATGTTCCCTCTTATTTCATCAAAGACTTGAATTTCTTTTTGCTGACACAATTTGTCAACACCTGCAGTTCCTAACAGAAAAAATGTTGATCAAAGAATAGCAGGTAACTCTTATTTACGGCGTGATCACAAGCTAAATTGCTGCTCTAGCTCTGTATTAGCAGCTCCGCATTTCGTGCTTTTATCAGCATTTCAGCTGGAACACGCTCTCCAACTTCAGATAGATAATCTAATAACCAGAAGAGAGGAGGAGTGTTCCCCCCCTCCCCGACAGACAAAGCTCAGTGCCAATGTGATGATGCAGAAAGTGTTACTTACAGCTTGCGATTAACCCCAGATAAAATACGGGATTTGCGCCTGATGCGGGAAGACGGGGAGCAGCTCATGGCTGCCTAACCACGAGGCAGCAGCGCGGGGCTGCGGGTGCTCGCAAGGGGCTCCTCTGCTCATGGAGGGAGCAAAGGCAGCAGAAACGGTTGAAAATACAAGAGCAAGAGGTGGATGGCAGTGGCTGTTGAAATTTAGCTCCTCATATCCAGTTGGCAATAAGCCCTCCATTATTTGGATGCATCAGTTCACTTATATACCAGAATAAAACTATCATTTCCGTGTCCCATAGCCTTCTCTAAGAAAATATCAGAGAGCTAAAGGCTGCTTTGCAGACATGACTAACCCCATCTCGCTTCCTAGTAACACCAACAGCCCTAGGGCTCAGTCTTGGTTTGGGTGCCAGTGGGTCAGACATTATCTTGCACACTGATGACCTGAATATACAGCAACTGCATTTTTAACCATTCATATCTCTTTTTTTTTTCTAGAGAATTCATAATCACCTCAAGAATACAGAGCTCCAGGGTCAGCTTGTGGCTCTGTGTCAGCTGGAGTCTGCAGGCTCAGCTGAACACCCCACACTCCACTTGCCTGTTGCCCTCCCACACCCCAAAAAGCTGCGTGTCACACCCCACACTGCATCAGTACGTCTACCTACCCCCAAAAGTATTTCATCTCTCAGCTAGAAGGCAGCCCTGGACACCACCACATCCGCAGCACAAACGCCCAGTCCTGGGAAAAAGTCCCAATTTACAGAATTCTCCAGTCCCTGCCATGAGTCATCTTACCCAATTTAATTTAAAACCAATTTAAGGTTTAAAAGGCTTTGCAGGGACAGGGAGGCAGGAGCCCAGCCTGGTAACGCACCCAGCAAAGCCCTCAGTACCTGAGCGAGGTGAGCAGGCACACAGACCACAGCCAGGCGCAGCCACGAGCCCACATCATCAGGCACGTTTACGGAGATGAGGGAGGTGTGGGGACAAGGTAGAGAGTCAGCCCACAGGTCAGGGTCAGTCCCAGCGAGGGTAACCCAGGTCAGACACCCTCCAGCAGCTCCCAGGCAGGTCCATCACGACACCAGGTCTGTTACCAAGGCAGGAAGTCCATGGACCTAAGTGTGACTGAGAGGGGTCTGTGGCCAGCACAGACACGGCTGAGACCGAGCTGCAGACCAGCACCTCTCTGACACAGCTCAGGGAAGAACTGAGGGTCCCAGGTTGAGCTTAAATGGGCTCCTGGGCAGAGGGTGTGGGTGAGGCCCCAGCTGAGGCTGCTCAGGGCCAGTAATGCCTGTTAGTGCCCTCACCTGACTCCGCAGCCTATTGCAGTGAGGACTCCGCTCAACAGTAAAGTATATCTGACAGTACCTCTACCTATGCCTGTAGCTACACCACGCCTCAAGCTGTACTACACCCACGCTGGTCGGGATTAGCGCTGTATTTATTGTAAGACTCTGCTGCTAGTTTTCTCTATGAACTGTTGAGGGATCTGTGAAGGCAACACGCCGTGAGATGAGGCCACCTCACTTAGGGCTACATCAAAGGCAAAGCCGCTGCCTTCAAAGGCAGGCAGAAGATTCTCCTTCTGGAGAAACCCACACCCCAACTCCCAAGCATATGGGAAAGGGAAGGGTTTTCACCTTGTGACTTGAAACAAATCAGATGTTGAACCATATGGGTTTGGGGCTTTCTGCGACTGTAAACGTTTTTCATTAGAGCAGAGTGAGGGTATTACCCGAACGCTACAGAAGCCAACAAACTGCTCTTGAGCTTGGCTTTAGTTCAGCTGAGCGGCTCAGGCAGGTTAGAGGTCTCAGGCCACCCGTTGTATTTGGTACAAGTGCCCATAGTCACCCTGCACAGCTCTGGAGGGCTTTATTTTGACTGATAAACCGTGAGTTGGACATCTCTCCTTACCTCTCATTTTTCCTGATGCCCATCTCGCTCCCTGGCACTATCACAAGCCAAAACCAAGGTGATCATGCGTTCTCCACAGTCCCGCTCATTTTCCATTCCGTATTTCCAGTAGTCTCAAGTAGGTTTGTACCAGAGCAGTCAAGAACTACAGAATTCTGCCCCAAAAAACATAAAAAACGAAAAAAAGAAGGCTCTGTACCCTTACCTAAGCTGGCAGCATTCAACGGCGTGGTAACAGAACTTAGGGAAAAGTGGAGAAGAAGGTTTGAAGGGGGGATGTGGCTTGTCAGAAACCAAACACTGACGCTCCAGTAGAAGAAAACTACGAGCACCAAGGAAGAGGCAGGGGCAGACCCGATTTTGTAGCTTTTGTTCTGCCTAGAATAAAAGCAAACGGTCTTTCCGCGCTGTAAAATAATGTCCATATTTTGACCAGAAACTACCTCTCCACTAACCGTGGAGAAATTTTATGGTATCAAATCATCATAAAGCAGAATAAAAAGCGATGCTGTAATTAAGCATGACCACGAGTTTGCTGTTAAGGAAAGAAAGGTCCGCGGTGCGTGTTAACTGCTGACGTGCGCAGGTCATGAGGCAGGAGCGAGACTTTTCCCAGTTTTCTGAGAAGTGCAAAGGGCGTGATCCAACAGTCCAACATCGTCGTTCTCCCAAGCACAACTGCACTTACGTCAGACCCAAATACCTCGTATATTTTGTTCAAAATACCACGGTTTTGGCTGCTTGAGGAGCCACAGAGGCAAATAAAAACGATCTCAAAGTCGCAGTCTGCATTTTGCGTTTCGCATTCATTCTTTCCAAGGAGCGCACTGGAGATGTGCTCGTTAACCCCCATCAGCTCCACCAGCCTCACCGAGTTACGGTGCGTGTCTCAGTCGTGTGTCGCACTGAAACTAGCGCTCCGGGACATTTAGCAGAGAAATTAGGGATAAGAAAGGCTGTACTGTAAATATTTGGAGGAGTACAAGGTGTAGGTACAGTTAATCGTGTACCTTGGAAATAGATCAGCCTATAGCCTACGTTACTTTGGCAACAGAATTTCTTCTATCCACGAGGCCGGTTACTCTTTAAAATGAAATCAGAGCACTTTGACACGACTTGTTCTTGACAAATCTCTATTGGCTGTTGCTTGTCTTCATCTGATTTTCCAAGCATGTGATTATTTGCTCCAGCATTTTGCTGGATTTGGAGGGTAAGCTGACTGGTGTACGATTCTCCTGCTCTTTTTCCTCTCACCTCTCCCACCTTTTAAAGATAAGCAATACATCAGTCTTCCGGTATCACCCCAGCCCGTCCGTGAATTCAGAGGCACCACTAATAGTTCTGAGATTACTAAAGCCAGTTCTTCAAGTACTGCAGGATTAAGTCAGCCCCAGCCAATTTAAAAACCTCTAACTTATCTAAGTATTCTTTAACCTGGTTTTCCCCTGATCTATGGAGAACTATTTTTTTTTTGCTAGTATTAATTGTGGTAAACGCTTATTTGGGGTTTACTTTTTCCTGAAGACTGGCAGAAAAAGGCATTAATTCTTCCTATTTTCATTGATCAGGAGCTTTTCCTCTCTCCAGAGTAGTGAACAAATCTTTCATTTGCTCTTCCTCCCGTTGTTAATGGGCTTGAGAGTTATTTCTTGTTACCCCTGGTGTCTCTTGCTGCTGCATTTGGTTTTCTACCTTTTCCAATTTGACTTTTCCCTTCGGTGTTTGAGCTATTCCTTTACGATCACCTTCAGTGATTTTACAAATTACAGCTCTTTCCTCCGATGTCGATAGAGAATTTATCATTTAGTGCATCAGTTGTATTTCCTATGCTGTCTCTGCACTGGGTTAGTGCATTTCTGCCTTCTCTCTCCAACGCAGATCTGTCAGTTCTCTGAGTTTACTGAAATCAGGCGTTTTGAAAGCCAATCTCCCTTTCCGAGCACCGTGAATGCTCTTGTCTCGTTGGCAGTGCCACCCAGCTCTGTTCTACCTCCATATTTCCAGCTCCTGAAAGGATAAGATGTCCAAGGGCCTCATCTTCCATATCAAAAAATTGTCTAAAAGTCTTGGAGGAGGCTCTTCGAAGAGTCGGTGACACCATTTAACAGCCTCAACCTCTCCTGACCGTTGCTTTGGTCTTTGGGCGAGTCCTCTATCACCGACAAAAGGCACCAACCATCTGCCCATCCTGACGCTGCAGCAGACTCAGAGTCTGCTGTATTTGACGGGTGAGTAGCCCCTTCTCCCTGTTACTCACTTCAGGATGAAGAACCCTTTTCTCCCTAGTTTTTCAGCTCTTCTCCGGGTTGCTGTGGGTCATCTAGACTCTAGTGTCCTCGATTAATATTTTTTTCTTCCGACATTGGCGCGTCTGAATCTAAAGTTGTGGAGGGTTTTTGTTGTTGGTTGGGGTTTTGTTTGTTTGTTTGTTGGGGTTTTTGTAGTATCAGCTTCATTTATAGAAAACAGCTCATGGAACAGCCTTGGCCATGGGAGTTGGAACTCTCTTGGCAATACCACCCAAAGGGCCATGCGGGTTTATGGCCACGCTGTGGGGCGTACGAAGCTACAGAGAAAGGCAGAAGTGGCCATGCAGCACTTTGCAGCTACGGCTGCTAGAATAGCCTGTGGCACAAGATACGAGTTCCCAGACAGTGCATCCGCCTAACTGGCTAAGACTTGTACGAAGCGCTCGTGCTGCCAGAACTGAGGCTGAATATGCAGCTCCCTGGCTATTCATCATTTTTTCCGAGGGTCATGAAGAAGATATCATTGAGCTGGCAGGGCTGATCCTAGGATGCATCAGGGATTTCACTATACCAGGAACTCAGCTATAATTCTGCTTTACACATCTGGAGCAATGGAAATAGCCTTAATCGAGGCTATAAACTAGCTCATGATGACATTTTCTGCCAGTTCTGTGTATCGCATGCACTGAAAAGTCTTAAATCATTTCCGAGCTGGAACATAAAATCAATCTATTTAAATATGTTGTTTAAGAGTAAAAGGTTCATTGAAAACTGCCTTCTGCTTTCAGGAGTAGAGACTCAATGGTGTGTGGAGCTATATCCTCCACAAAGTTTCTTCCCAGAGGTTTTGTTTGAGATGCTTCTGTAGCAAAGTTGAGAGTGGCCAGTTCCCCTCCCTCCATCATTTTCTAGAGGCTTCTGTCAGCAGCAGGTTTCAGTCAGGCTGGAGATCAAAGGCTTTGATCTCCATTCATCTCAACTTCACTGAAAGGCAGCCACATCTGGAGAATTTATCTAATTTGGCAAGCCATAAATATGTATGGGTTTGGTACTAGGTAATTAATCAAAAGCCCGAAACAGAATACATGTGCTAACCTGCAAAGATGTTGGTCTGCAGACTGCAGGAACTGATGAAGTATCTTCTGATGTTCTTCTGCCCGTAACTAAACCACTCTGGGCTTTAGCACTTTATCTTTGTTGAAAGTGAACCCAGCACCGAGGACACAAGCCCCCCGGAGTCCTGAAGAATTAAGGCAGTTATTTCTAAGCAAATACAAGTTTCTTGCAGGGGAATAACCCAAAACCTTGGAGGATTTTGAATCAGTCCCCTCTGAAGGCAGGAGCCTCAGTATGAACCTTGGATCTAGGTCTGGGTTTGAGTCCTGAATTTTTCACTCTCAAAATCTGGATCAACTTACACGTCTGGATCCCAGCTCTGATTTTTCCCATTTGCTGGAAATCAGCCATAAACAGCACAGATTAATCTAATCAGGCAGCACTTTTAAAATATGTAATCAGGCTCCAGTGGTGACTACCTGCGTTAGCCCCCTAAATACAACTGATTTCTGTGCAGAAATGCCGAGACAATCGGAACAGCTGATTAGCTGAACACGCCGCTCGCGTGGTTATTTTTAAGCTTTTGCTGCAGGTTTTTCAAGAGTACGGAGCTGCGGTATTTGAAGTCTCACCTAAAAGCCGGCGGCACATCTACAGCCTTTGACATGGCTGCGGTGATGGGTTGGCACCCAGTCTGGTGGGAGCTGGAGAAATGAGTCATGAGGATCACCCGAAAGGTCCTCCCCAGACAAACAAGCAAACGACCAAGCATCGCGCTCCGCGCCCGCCCGTGCTGCTGGCTGCTGCTTTGGGCTCTTGTTAATGAATGTCGGCGTGGCGTTCACCTGCCGGGCCCAAGACCCAGCTGCAAGAAAATACAGCTCAGAAAAAGACATTTCTTTGTAGTCGTCACTGTCCATGGATTCATTTCTCTCTTTTAAAACTCTTTTCCCACAAGCAGGGGGGAAATAACCGTAAGGAAAGGCCAATATTGAGGAGCAGACCAGGACAGCTCCCAGTTTCCAAGCAACACAGACACTCTGATCATGACTATTATGATTTCACCTTTTAAAGAACCTCCTGTCTATGGCTAATATTACATCATGGGCTTTATTAATGTTAAAATGAGTTAAACCTCACAAGTTGTGTGTGGTGTCGCTAGGACCTACAGTTTGAAGGCAACAACGGAAAAGTTACGCCATTGTGGAAGACATGAAGATTGTGATGAAGTCAGAACTGTTCCTCCTTCCCGATGCCCTCGTCTTCAGGACCAAACCTAAACCTTCTCCCCAGCAGCTAGGACGGCTGCTGCCGCTCCTGTCCCAAGGAATGTTTAAGGGTCCTTAGCTCCTCTCAGCATCCCTCACCCGGCACCGACACCCACCAAGGCTGAGCAGTGTCTCCAAACCAGAAGAGACGTAGGAAACAGTATTGTGCCATAATTCCAGCACGGGGAATCACGTCTGGAAGACAGTCCCATCATACTTCTAAGCTTCTCCGTGTTTTCTAGAGCAATTCCAGAAGACTGAGTGGACTAATTTACAAAGCAAACCCCTTTCCCCCCTCTCTTCAGAGGACACTTGAGAAAAGTTTATTCCACTATTTTTGTCTCTGCCAAACACTTGCCACAGGCTGGGAGCAGGTCCCTTTCCTTCGGTGTGTCTCCTGGCACACCCAGAAGTAGCGGGTGTTTCTCAAGAGAGGGGGGGAAAAAAAAAGGAAAGGACTTAGAGTCATGCTTACTCATGAGAAGATCATCCTCTTGGGAAAATACCTCCTTACTTTGCCATATTTAAAGCAGGATACTTGCAGATCCCTCATTGGTATTCTGTTGACTCAGTATTTTTCTTGTCTTTTCACAACCATCGCTGGCTGATGGAAGTTTGATTACTGACGGTTTGCACCACAAGAAAAAGAATTTACTGCTTTTCCATGGCATGCTTACATGGGGCCTGTCCATCCCACTTCGTTCCTTATCTGCCTTAGAGTAATTAATTATTATTAAGCCTTGTGTATCGAGTTTGGGCAATCACTTTGAGCAGAAAAGAATTCTGAGCAGTGAAAGGCACATTTCAAACCGGATCTCTAGGGTTTATTTCACCAGATTTTTGCATGCTTGACTGACCAAGTCTGCAGTATGAAAACCCAGGGGCAACACAGAAAGTTTAGCTTTACACTGGTTTTGATAAAATAAAATAAATCTAATACTCTAACATTTATCCCCAGGGTTGCGAAGAGGAGAGTACTTTATTTGTATTGGGTGTTTAATAATTAGCACTGACCAGCGACTGTAGAATCACGCCAGCAGAAGCGGTTGAATCCTGCACGAAGGAAAGTAAACATGATGAAAAGGGGGCAGCACTATAGGTACCTCCCCAGATAGACTTCCTTTACAGGATAGAGTCACCAGACCGAAGACAAAAAAACACAAGGTGGCCAAAAATAAAGAAAACTGGTCAATGCGTGTGGATGCACTGGTGGTCACGCAACCAGCCGTGCTCCAGCCTGGGTGTGTAAATCCCCACCGTAAAGCCCGGAGGGTAAAGGAAAACCATCCTTTCACTGAACACAGCGGGCTCTTACAGATACTGTCACGGACGATAATGACGGGCTGCACACACTGTATGAAAGTGATAACGCAGACCTTTATTGCAGCTTCTGTCAGTGGTTTTATAGTCTACAAGGCTGTTCACGCGCTTCAAGGTTACATCTAATTGGCTTGTTAGTGAAGTTCTCGCGCCTATTCTAACAAAGCAATTGGCTAGTTAGCCTCGTGTACATGTTCTTCTTCTTCTTCTTCATTTTACTTCCTCATTCTCGTCTCTTCAGCCACCGTTCATGTCCGTTCATGTCCATTCATGTTAAAGATCTGACAGCAACAAGTCCTTAAAGTCACCCACAGATACCTCCGGACTGGTGTCTTACTGACGTGTGATGGGCCTGACACGAAGCATCATCACAGCCGCGCTTCGCTTCCCTGGTGCCGGCACGAGGAAGAAAAGGTTGTTTAATTCCTGCCTGTAGGAGATACAGGGAGAACTGTCTCTGTCTCCCGTCCACGGTTTTACTCAAGGTCACAGTGCTGTTTCATGGGAGACCCAACGCTGCTGACGAGGTGCCTTCATCCTATTCCCAAAAAGCCCTGCCTGGGGCTAATCCCCAGGGAGACGGTGGCGGCAGCTTGTCCTTCACGGTGCGGAGGCAAGAAGTTAGTCACAAAACCGCCTGAGAATCGTAGAGCCGCGGTCACCTCCGTGAAAGGAGCTTGTGTTAGGAGTTTGTGCCTGCGCTGCCTGGTGGCACCTCCACACACGCTGGGGCATCTCCTGGTCAGCTCTCGCCACGCGTACCGTCACCGTGCCAGGGGACGCGCTGTACCCGCTCCCCGCTGACAGCTGCGAAGTCGCACACAATGTTCATCGGTTGGGAATGGCCAAAGGAGGCATCTGCTCCTGGGACGTTCTCCTCCCAGCTTCACGCCGTGTCTTCTCGTGTCTGCACTGTCCCTGTGCCGATGGCCAGCAATGCCCGGCCAGTGCGGAACACCGGGCAAAGGGGGTTTGACAGAACTTCACATCACATCACAGTTCACTGCTCCCAGCAAAGGAAAATCCCCACAGTGGTGACGCTCCAAGTGGCTTTTTTAGTTAGTTTTTTAAAACCACTTTTCCTTTTACGCAGGCTAGCACCCTCGAAACCCCTCCAGCCAACACGGAGGGCTTACGACCTGCACAGACCCAAGGAGCTGCCGTGAACGGGTCTCCGCAGACACCACCCACGGTTTCTGTGCACGGGCTCTGGTATCGCAGCTCGGGAACGAGACTCTGCATTCCAGCTGCTATAGGACTGCTGGATACTCAAAGCCACCCTCACTTGAGCTCCGCACTCGAGGGTACTTCAGTTTATGGTTTAACCCTTGAGGAATAATGCCTGAACCGGCACGCTGGGCTCTCGGAAGAACGGCTGGAAGGATCACCAGGCATTTACTCACCCCCAGGCTGAGTGTACACACAGATTTAAGTGGTGTATTAAACATCTCCAGGCAATTCCAAGCTCTTCAGAACCCACACAATCACTTGGCTTCTGCTTTACTTTTGTCATAAAAAGCCACTTCTGGGCTCTCTGTCACAGGGTGCTTTACGATTCCTGCCCACATGTTTGTACCTCTCCTCCCATGTGTCGCCAGACACATCCCCTCCTCACAACACTGAACTCACGTTCGCCTTTACTCCTTTCTGCTGGGGGTTTCCCACTGCCGCCAGTCACTTGCAGAGACCAGATTTCCTCTGCCTTTCGCCCGGGTCAGCATCCCCACCTCCCTCCAGCAGGTTATTACCAGAAATGATGCTGGGTTGCTCCTCTCACAGCTCTTTAAGCTCTGGCCTGAAGCAGCCAACATAAATTTTGAAACAAACCTCTGAGTCTTTATACGGCGAAACATTAAATAATACAACAGCTTCATGAATCCGGGCAGATTTCATAAGTTTAATACAATTGAAGTGTCCTAAACCTTCACTTTCTATTTCCACACCTTGATGCCGTAGGAGGCTGATGACTCTCCAAGGGCTTTGCTGCAGAAGAAAGGTGTATTGCTGCAGAACTTAACGCGAATCCATCAACCAACGCAGCGGGACTGGAGCGAGGACCGCGCGGACGCTGATTTCCATATAAAGTAGCTTATTATGGGTTAGTCAATGTGTTTCCAACCAAACCAGGAAAAAATTGATATTACTTGTATTGATTTGAATTTAGAGATCAGTTGTAGTGAGATGGCTTTCTCCTGGAGGTGCTCCCTGCGATGTATCGGTGAGGACGGCACAGTGAGACGCCAGCACGAGGAGCTCTGTCTCCGGCCGCAAAGTAATTCTCTGCTGTTCCTGCAGCACCTCGTCTTGTGTCAAAACACCGGTCCTCTCCCTGGTACGAGGCTACACGGTCGGTGTGAATGTGGTCATGCTGCACTCTAACGTCTCGATTTACAAAACCACAGTGGTTTTATGTTCACCTTATACACCTCTCCTTGGCTTCTGATGGGACGTAGCACTGGTAGGAAAAAAGGTCGTACAGAATGGTGGTCAGCTGTCGCAGGGATGGAGCAGAGCAAAAGCTACTCTCCCTCTAATGCCAGGTTTTTTTCATTAACTAATGTCTATCAGACTCAGAATCCTTCAGGTTCACAGATAAAAGTCATGTTGAAATCTCACAGAGCAGAAGCTCTGTGCTTTTCCAAAATCACTCGCGTAAGTAAAAACACTCTGAGTTGTGATTTTGTATTATGTCTTTTGCTACAGAAAAACCTGGGCTCCAGGAGTGGCTGACCCAGAGAATGGTGGGTGAGGAGACCCCAATCCAAATGTTTTCCTGGTTATTTTAGTGACTTCTTGAGTAACAGCGCGAGAAGAACCCGCCCGCCTCCCTGCGCTGGTTTGAGTCTCGGCGCTGTCGTTAGCAGTAAGTACTTCATGGCGCTTCTGTGGAGCCTTCTGCAAAGTTTTCAGACAAAGTCACTGAATTAGACACATCGCCATAATTATGCACGCTGCAATTTTATTAACGGAGTGGCCAACCAGGACAATTTCAGTCTGAATAATGAGTACTAACAATTTTAGGCAATGTGGTAGCTAAGAACGACTTGAAAATACATCTCAGAAAGGTGCTGTCACCTCGTGTCGACACCGGCACGAAGTGGAGGACTTGGGAGAATGGATCCATCAAGGTGAGGCACGAGGAAGCCCTTTCCCCCAGGACCAAAGCGGGAACAAATGGAAATAATTATTCCAGAGAGTAAGTAACTGAAATTCCTCTCACAGGGACTGTTTTAGCCATAAGCTAGTGAAGAGATGAAAAACTGCCATCAGAATGAAAAGTGCTCGAAGCAGCAGAAACATGCAATGAAAGGTTAGCAATTGGGTAGGAAGAACGGGAGGAAAAAAAAAAAAAATCCCTGCAGAATCTTCACTCTCAGCAAAAATCTAAGGAAAAACCCAACAGACTCCGTTTAAAGAAATCGTTTACAGCAATTTTCTTTACGCCCAAGTCATAGCGTTCGCGTTCTCAGTGCCGCTGAATAAGGGAGCCTTTTTGCTGATGCAGAACACATCTTCCGAGTTCATTTTCAGTACAATGCACAGAGAATTAGGTGCACAATTCCCGGTAACAAGGATGGAGATTGCGCACGTCTCCTTCCTCCCTCCACAGCGCGGAATAAATAACGGGGAGTGTGGGGCTGAGAACGCCAGGCACGTGACTCTCGCTTCGGTTATCAGGAGTCGGATGGTTAAAATCCTAAAACAGAGGAAATATTTCTCTGCTGTCGCAACTCCTCCTATCTACCATTTCCAAGAGCGATGACCAGGCTCAATGAGCAGCAGTTGAATACAAATCAGGCTGCCGGCTCCGCGCCGTGCAAAGGCGTCGAAAAGAACCGCCTGGATTTTACCTCCTCGGGAAGGAATGTAAACATCAGCACAGCCACACGCCTTGCTGCCGGCGTAATCTCAATCAGGGCGCGACTCAGCTCCGACGGGCTTTTGTAAATTTGTGACCAACCTTTTTAAGCGTGTGACACGGGCTTCAGCGAGGCTTCGCGGGCTTCAATCTCTGCCTGATCCTCCGAGGTGATGAGCGCCTTCCGCGCTCCTGGAGCTCATCAGGATTGAAGAGCGTGCAGTCTCTTGGAGCTGAGCCCTAAGCACTCCAGTCAGCATCTAGGAAACAGCCAGGACATTGATCCCCCACTTTGACGGCCACAGGGGGCTAAGCCAGAGCAGGAGTGGAGCTACGTTCAGGCACCTGCAGCTGAAAGGCAGAAAGCGTCTTATTGAGAAAATGGTTATGACAAAACTTTCAGGCTACTTGTAGGATTATAATGTCTTCATGTTGTTTTATAGCTTCTTTTAATTGGATTTTTTTCTTTCATCAAGAAAAAAGGGCATGTCTCTCTGACCGAACTGAACATGCCGGACCCTCCTCCGGCACTGGGGCTACCATCCTTATTGCTACAGCTTTCTCCTCTTTGGAGCAGGGTGGCGTGTCCAAACCACATGCTGAAAATGGCCCAAATTAACCCTTAAGCCCTGCCTAGGACAGGAGAGGTCTGGGAAAGAGCTGACCCCAGCCGACACCACGCCAGGGCCCAGCTAGAGGCGATGGCACTACTCCCTACCCTGGCACAGCCGTGAGCAAACCGCACGGGATGGGCCCCCTGGACGAGCCAGCACCTTCCCCGCAGCACCCTCCCACCGCAGCCCTGGCACACAGCTTCTCGGATGCACACGCCGGTACATTTTCAGCTGTTAATTCCGTCGTCAAGCCCTGCCAGCGGCAGCAGGCGGGTTTATCGTACAGCCATCTCTCAGCTACAGCCCCCCGGCTCACCTTACGGAGGGCTCAGGTGATGGTTGTGAGGTTTCTAACTGGCACTCTGAGCTCTGGAGTCCTCCCCTTTTTTAGGAGATAGCTAAAACATGACACCCTTTTACTGAATAACTGAAACAAACACCATCTCTCTGTTTTCCAAGCTGCTGGTGATGCCTTAGATGCAACCGGGTTCAGTAACCATGAATGTCTCTCAGGAAGAGCAGGTGGCCATACGTAAGTCCTGTAACTCTAGTCTCCAGAATTGGTTGAGGAGAGAATCTTGAGTAAATAAACCGGACCACGTTGATTCCCGAATTATACCCTATGAGAGGAGACTGCTCTGGGGGTGAAGGACACACCGCGGCTTTCCTTCATCCTCTGTGGAAACAAAACAGGGTCACCAAGGAGCAGGAAGAGGAGACTCCGCAGGGCGTGCACTGCTAAAACATGCTGTATTTCAGGCTGCCGTCAAAACCGCTGCGGTGGCACGTCCGCGTGTTCACACAGTCAGGGCACCCTCAGGCCCTGCCAGCTACAAACCGTGTTTCGCTTGCAGCGCTGGCGAGGAATCGTTTCCTCAGCACCCCCAGGAGTGGCTCCTGCCTGGAGCTCCTGTCTCCGAGCCTCTTCGTGCCTCTATAAATAGAGAATCACCACCTCACCTCCGCTGCGCTCGTCACTTCCCCAGCAGCCTCTTTGCTGAAGCTGTCGCCGCGACGCAGATCTCCCCGATCAGATTCCCGCTGCGGGGAGACTCCCCATACGTCGTATGGCATGGGGAAGCTATTAAGCTCCTTAGGTTTCTATCACCTAAGCTGCTTAGGTTTCCATCGGCAGGAGTGAGATGCTGCTGAAGAACCTGACGTTTGAGGCCATGTAATTACAATCGAAGGTCTCAGAGCTCCAAACCACTGAGGTGAAGGGAGAGGTTCTGCGTTGTGACAACACTGCGTGAAAAGAAGGTGTCAAAATCCCAGACAACTCTCATACACAAAACCAGTGACAAACATAAAGCTCTGGCCATGTAGGGCTGCAACATCTCACCGATCCTCTTGCAAAATCCCCGACAACCGAAGCCACCCGCTCCCATCTCTTTCCATTACATCCAGCCCCTGCTCAGCAAAAATATTCTTATTTACACTGTAACCCCAGATGCTTTGTTATTCTTTGCTTCCGAAACACAAGGCTGAAGATAGATGTTTCTCGCTGTAATAGACCGTTAATTTTCAGACTTTATGCTAATTGCTGAAGTGCCTGTAACTTCGACACCGGTCTGATCCAGCTCTCAGACTCCCATAATGGTATTACTCACGTATTCATCAAAGCGCTGGGTTGTTTGCACTAGAAATCTCCAGATAACCTGCTTACGCGGTGACGCTGGAGATAGCTGTCAGGCCCTAATATTTCATTTCCTGAATAAATGTTTCATAGACTCCACGCTCGGAATGTGAAAAGAGTAAAATATTCTTTTGATCATCCATTTGAAGTATTTTCTTCGTCCTTTAGAAACGAATGTAAACCCGCACGCAGGCGGCAGCGAGACAATTAAGTTGGGTGAGCCGATATACGGAGATTTAATGACATTTTGTATTCTCTAACGTGATGTAAAACCAGAGCCTCGCTCGTCTCGTGCGTACGCCTGACCTCTGTTTTGCCGGGTGGAGGGATGGGATGTCCCTGAAGATGCTGCCCACACGTTGCAGCCAGTCTGAGCGGTCGCAGCCAGCCGTGATGCCGTCGTTGGCTGGTGTGTACCACACGTCGTGTCTGTGCAGTCCCACCCGGGAGACCAGGGTGGATTTGTACCCGTACGTGCCCAGCATTTCACCGACCCACACTGCCATGAGTCCTGCCCTTCCCGTGCCCAGTTCAGAACCGAGAAGTCTCGTGATTGACCCAGCAGATCGGTTCTTCATAAAACAAAAATACTAGAACATTCCGTTTGTGTTAATTTAACCCGTACGGCAGTGCTAGTGTACGGGTTAACACTCATACCTATGAAGGAGCAAGGCAGGCGTCACGACAAGAGCTGTGAGTCCATCCTTCTCTAAGGGCAAGTGCATCAGCACAGCCCGAGAGCCAGCGTGACAGCTCGGCTGCTCGCCGCGTTGACTCTCCGTAACTCTTACCCACTCGGTAAGCAAACGCTGTTTGCAGGAAAGAACAAAACCAAGCAGCAATTTAACTGGTAGGACTTCAGAATACTTTGAAGAATCCTTTTAGAACCACAAAACTGCAGGAAAATCGAGGTGGAGGTCGGCTGGTCCGTGAAAACCATGTGGTGTAACCTGGTTTTGGAGCTGAATCGCGGACGCTGAGGACAGTCTGGCTTCCTCCTTCCGGAGGCGTAACTCTGGAGTTGTGGGGTTTTAGGAGATGTATAAACTGCCAAAATTCTCTATTAACTACAAACTTATCTCCTAACTACAGCGATAGCTGATTAGCAACAGTGAGACCAGCAGCTTTCGTGGCAGTCATTACCATTGTGATTTCTTGACCGTGGTCCCTGTCATCACCTGCCTCGCCTTCGGGCTCAGATCCCTCTGCAGTAAAGACAACACAGGGTTGTGTTTGTGAACAGCCCGTCACACGTCGGCTCCTGGTCGTGACCGGAGTCTGAGACACCGTAATAATTCAAACACCAATACAGCGACACAATCCAACGTCACCCATTGAGAACTTGTTTCCACTCGGCTTTAGAACACCAACAAATAAGAATTTTACTTGTGCGGTTCATTTCGTTACGTATTTTCATCAAGGGAGCCAGTCGCAACAAGTAGAACCCTGAGTTGCTTAAAGCTTATTTCAAGTTAATTTAAAATAATTCACTCTCTCTCTAGACTCGTACATCTTTACAAAGAAAATGGCAAGTAATCCAGAACATTCACAGCGTAACAACATTCAGATGTGTCTAGACATAAATAGCAACTTCTAAACCAAGAATTTTTCTCTGGAGTCCTTTCAGTAGCCCCTCGAATAGAAAATATTTAAAGGGAGACCATGATAGTATAATTTCTCTTTGTTTGAGGCGAGGATGGAGTGAATGTGTCATAAGGCGCTAAGAAAGAACAAGAGAAATCTCAGTGAGCCAAAATGAAAGGACCTCATTATAGACAAAACCCGCACTCGGCTGAAATCAGCCCTAAATCTGTTGGCTTCAGTAGCCGAGGATTTCATGACAGCTTCAACCAAACACAGTTTTCAGCACCATATTGTACAATTTGAGGTCTCGGTTTTCTCTTTTTCTGTAAATGACTACAGCTTTTCACACGTGAGAGCTGCAGGACCCGGCGATATGCCCACGGCAGAGCCCAGGCAGAGCTCCGGCTCGAAGCCGTGGCTGGAGCCGGGCTCACCAGAGGCTTCCCACCAGCCCTTGAGCAAGAGCCCCAACTTGCAGCACGGGAAAACTCTTTCTAAATGTGGGATTTCTCTGTGTATTAGAACATCACGGGAATTTCTCTGCTAACGAGTCAGTGTTTTACCCAACCGACACCGGCAGTGCTGGCACACAGCCCGCGCAGGGAGGCTCCGACGCCGCCCGCTTGCGGCACCCACCGGGGCCACCACTGACCTCTCCCAAGCGGGAGACGTGGGAGGCTGGAACGCCCTCCTCACACCCCGCTTCCCAGGGAAAGGCACCACCACCGCGTGAAACAAGCCGAGCTCTGCCCCTGCCCGGCGGGTTATCGCGCTGTAACCACACACCCCCCTTACAAACCCGGCGGGTGAATCGAGGGCTGCAATTTCTCCCCGTTTCTTTCTTCATGCAGAAGAGCGGGAGCACAAACAACACTGGGAACAACAAATGGAGTTCTCCAGTCTACTCCTTTTCCCGCTTAATAAAGGGTGTGCTTTGCTACCACTCGATTCAAGGGAAAAATTCCTTTGGGTCTCCATGGGAACAGCGTTGGGTCTATAACACTTAACTATAAGTACCAAATTCTACAAGCTTTGGCTGCAACTTTTTAGTGTCCTTTTAAAGATCTCTGCAGATAAAGGACTTCAGGCTCTGGAGTTAATAAAGTCAATGAAGCGGCTTTCACAGGCACCAAAAGTTCACTTTCAAACTTTTCAACAAAACAGTGACTGGAATTTGGGGAAAGGGAGACAAAGAAAACACTGTAATAACTCGCACAATGACCCTTTCAAGGAGGAGAGCGAGCAGCCCTTTAATGAAAGTGGACTGAACGTGCGTTTGGACCAGACAGTGAAAGGAAATCTCTCCCCAGCACATCACAAGGCCAGCAATGTGTAAACAGATAACAGCGAGGGCTGCGCGCTTCATAATTAATTCAGAAGAGATGGCGTCGCTGCCGCCTTCCCGGGTTGGGTCAGTCGTTGGCGACGGTTTGCCTCTCAGTCTGCGGGAAGTCCCGTATCGCAGGACGAAATCCTTCTATTCCCATCACGACAGCGATAACATGAAGTAATAAAAACAACAGTATTCACATTTACTGGACGTTGTGCCTGCGCGGACAAACCCCCCAACTCCTGATTTTCTCTTCGCACCAAAGAAATTTCAAAGTGAGGAGAAATATAAATAATAAATAAATGATGACAAACGGCGTTATAAACAATGACGCTGAGACCGAGCAGTTCAGCTCAGCTTTGACAAGGACGTGGACCTGTTCACCGGTTCGTGAGCGAAGGTGTATGCAGGATGAACACAAACGTGGGAGTCAGGTGCTGGGGATGACCCTGCTTGGACCCACCGGTTCCCCGACGAACACGTACTGAGGTTCCCCTTGGTGCCCGAGCTGCCGGGGTGGGGGGGGTGTTGCCGGGCCAGGCAGAGCCGCTCCCCGGGCTGCAGGGTCCTCCCCAGCTTCGCCCTCCCCGGCTCGGCCCGTGGTATGTGTACCGAATTGGCAGCTGTCACAGGCAGTCAGCTCCGGAACGGATCAGACACGGCAGCTAATGCCACGGGTTGAAAAACAAGGGAAAAAACACCAGATCGTTTCAGTCACACGGGCTGGGTGCGGATTACCCTGAGCTACAGGTGGAGGCGCGGGCAGGCGACGTCTCCCCACCTCCAGTGCCAAGGGCTCCCCAGCGAGGTCCCGACAAACCGGTCAGCACCACAGTGCTGCCTTTAGACCCGGCCCCGGCACACGGTTAGGGGCAAAAATCATTTATTCTGTGACATCACTGAATTCCTGATGAAAACATTCACCTACTCGGATTTTAAAAACACACCTTCTTGCACTCACGCTTTCAGAGCAGAAACATAGCAGAATGATGAGAAAGCTTTGGGGAACGCCGCGGTCTCCACAGTGATGCTAACTACAGTCATCATCCGAGAGCCTAAAAAGTTCTGCGTGTTGTTCAGTCTCTGCTCACAGGAGCTGGGATATGAGATGAACTCAAGGTGCAACAGCGCTAAGAAAAAAAAAGAAAAAAAAATTATTTTCAACACTATGACCAAATTCTGTGAAGTTCCTGCAATAACCAGCTGAAGAAGACCTCTGCTCTCCTGTGCACATACACACAGAATCCAAGGGAGAGTCTTTTCTAAATGGCAGCTTCTGTCCTTCGAATGCACAGCGAGAGCAGCGCGGCACAGGGCGTTTAACGGGTTCTGTCCTCTGATTGTACATATTCAATGTCTGTCTTGATTTAGCTCCTTTTTCCTTTGCCTCGCACACCATTCGCCTTTTCATGCGAGGAGGTTTGTAGGCATGAATTGGGAAGAAGGCTCGTGTCCAACAAAACTGTCCACACGCATTCAATAACACAAAATTCTTCTTTGGTCTCCCAGTTTTGGGCTGGTTTTATCCCAAAAGCTTGCAGGAAATAAGGAGAATGTCTCCTAAATCCCTCAGACAGTGTTCGTATGGCCCGAGGGCTGGATCCAAGCAAGGGTTTGTGACAGCGGCTAGTCAACAGCTGAGTTTACACCTTCTGAAGAAGTCAGGTACCCTGAGGAGGGCACCTGAAAGGGGGTTGGAGTGAGGCCGGGTCGGTCTCTTCTCCCCAGGAACAAGTGACAGGACAAGAGGAAACAGCCTCAAGTTGCACCAGGGGAGGTTGAGGTTGTCCCTGAGGAACCATTTCTGTCCCGTTGGGGTTGTGCAGGCATGTCCCAGGCTGCCCAGGGCAGTGGTGGAGTCCCCATCCCTGGAGAGGTTTCCCAGCCGTGTGGAGGTGGTGCTGAGGGACAGGGGTCAGTGGGGACCCGGCGGTGCTGGGGAACTGGGCGACTCGAGGAGCTGAAAGGCCTTTTCCAGCCCAAATGACTCTGTGATTCTGGGGATCCAGAAGTCACCACTGGCACAGGCACCTGCCTGGGCTGGGCAGCGGGACATGTCCCATCTAGGAGAGTGCCTGAAACCCTGCGCTTCTCTGGTCTACATGGACCAGAGCCAGCATGTTCCAAACACAGGAGGAGGGGGAAGAGGAGGAGGAGGAAGAGGAGAAGGAGGAGGAGGAGCACCATCCTATGTTTCTACACTTACACAGCAGTCAGAGTCCTGAGTTTACTCCTGCCTGAGGAATTTTGAAGGCACAGCTCTTCCTTTCCAGAGGAACACTCCAACGGTATGGGGGGACACACACACACCCAGTACTCTGTCAAACTCCTCCGACAGAAATCAGGAGAGGCAGCCAGATAATTGTTTTATCCAGTGACTTAAAGAGCAAACGAAACGGAGTGCCGGAGCTGGGGCTGCTCAACGGAATCTGGACACGCTAAACACCAAGTATTGCACTATCTGCCAACGTTATCCTACCTGTTTTATTCTGGATAACTGAAAGCCACTGCAGTGATCAGGGAATCTTCCTTTTTTCCTGTAAATTTTTTAGTAGGGATGTCCCAATCTCTAAATATTTAAAGCTTTATTTGTTTGACACATGAATTAATTTGACTATTAATACAAAAACCTCCCACAAAGAAGCAACAGAGACACCACCTCAAGCCGTGATTTCTTTGCTTCTCACAGCCCGAGGCCTCGATTCTGCAATTACACACATTTATCCGTACTACGGCGAGGAATCCCAATGGGACAACTCACACTAGTGAAGTTAATCACATTTGTGAAGATCCGAGTCCCCTAGTTTTGGCTAGGAACTGTATTTGGATGAGATATCTTCAGGGAGCCAAGATCTGAAGGAAGAAGCACCAGCAGTGCAGTGTTCGATGCTTCTTATGAATAATGTTGGTGCGATAAACCTGAAGGCAAAGGTGTTCTTGTACTCAAAACCCAGACTGGGGAACCCCCATGAAGGGCTCACAGCTACGGCCCCGCCAGCGGCTTCCTCCCGACCTGCAGCAGACTCGGGTGCCTCCGTCTGTCCAGCTGTGAAATGGGGGGAATGACGTGCATATATAGCATGAAAGCACTGGGATGAGAAGTTTAAAACCTCCAACATGATTTTAGATATTTATTCGGAGCCCCATGGAAAAGAAGGGATTATGAACTGTTTTAATATCAATGAACCAAAGCCCCAAGAGAAGGTATAAAACCAAACTCCTAACCCATCAGTACATCCTTCATTAATCCCACTGTCCTGCCAAGCTCAGGGTATTACATCTCCTAATGAATTAATAAAAAAATCAAGCGTCGCAGCACACTACGGGAAATTAACTGTACCACACAGTTTATGGTGACCGCTCCGTGCTCTCGAATCCGTACGCTGGACTTTTTTGTCCTTCAATTTCATCGGACTCCCGTTCTTGGGAGCATAAAGAGGGAAACAGCAGCCTCTGCGCTGACACTGTCCATCGCCCACAGGCTCGCTCGCTGCTGGGGCAGAGGGCGGCTCTCAGGGTGCCCAGCGGCGCCCGGTGTTTGAGCACCCTCACTCTGCTCAGGGAGGCTGGGTGGCCCCTGACTGCAGCACCCGAGGGCCAAACCAGCACCGTGCTGTCCCCGACCCGCTCCTAAGCGAAGGTTCTCCGAAGACAGCCGAGGGCAGCCCGGCCGAGCCACCGAGCCGGGCTCGGGTACCGCAGCTCGTCTGACCCCACCTCCCCGGCGGCTTCCTGGGGCTTCCCCGCACCTCTGCAGCTCGGCCTGGCACGGCTCCGCGCCCGCAGCCGCTCCCGGCCCCGGGCGGCGGCACGGAGGGCCCGCACAGCCCCGCGCTGGCGTGCATGTACCGTCCCCTCCGTGGTCCCGGCTGCCGGCCGCTCCGCGGCCCTCAGCGGAGCGCGGAAAGCCCAGGCGCGGCCTCAGCCCGGCCACGCCGGCGCGGCCCCGCCCCCGTTCCTCCAGGGCAGACGAGGCGCGGGGCAGAGCGGCGCGGCCCCGCCCCCGCTCCTCCAGGGCAGACGAGGCGCGGGGCAGAGCGGCGCGGCCCCGCCCCCGCTCCTCCAGGGCAGACGAGGCGCGGGGCAGAGCGGCGCGGCGGGCAGAGGCCTTCCGGTCCCCGCGGAGGCTGTCACCGGTAACGGCTCCGCGCTGCCCGTCCGGACCCAGAGCGGAGGATTTAAGTGTACCACCAGGATCAGTCGGCGAGCTGCGCTCCGGCAGGGGCCGCTCCCAGCCGGGAAGGACCGGCCCCGCTGCGGGCACTTCCCCCTGGGAGCGCAGAGGAGGAAGGATGGCGGGGAGCGGGGAGGGCAGGCACCGGCCTGAGCCCTCGGTGCAGATAAACCAGCTGCGTTTCCACCCAGGCTGCAGGAGGGACTGGAGCGCGGGGCGGTGAGGGGGCCCTCCCGAGCAGCAGCACCGGAACTGCCAGTCCTTTTCCCGCGGGCTCTGCAGCGTCTGCGGGGCACTCCAGAGCTCCCAGCCCAGGGAAGGCTGGCTCCTCTGCACCACCATTCACCTCCAGGCCAGCATCAACCCCCGGACTCACCATCCAGGTGCCGCATTAACACACAAAATCTGGGCAGTCGAGGGCCTGTCCCTTCCCTCCGTACACCGGGAATACAGTCATTACCCTGGTCTGCGGGACAGCAGGACATTTTCCACCCAGACTTCTAACTTGTTTCTGTAGGTTCCAAACCCTGCCTAGAACAGAGAACACTCCCTGTGCCTCCAGAGGCACATGTGCCTATAGATCGTGGGTCCTGCCCAGGCGCTGATCGCTAATTAAACCTCCTTCCGCTCCAATTAGGTCTCTCAGACACACACTGCCTCCATCCCAGCTACACAAAAACATTGCCTGAGCTTCATCGATCTCTAACTGGGCTAAACTGGCTGTTCAGGACTAATCAAATTAACGTGGACTCTAATGAGTGGCAAATCTCATCTCATACATGTCAAAGGAGCAAAAATAAACACTGAAACGGCGGGCAAAATAAAAAATTGGAATTCAAAGTGTAGACTAATTCTTAAGAGACAGGAAGCTTTTCTGTGTAGAAAAATCTTTGCACTGGTGCTGCGTTAAGCAACATCACCGCTTTGCTAGTGGTACTGCCATTTCACCATGGTCAAAAGGCAAATTGGATCCTCTGGGCTTTCTGTAAACAACTATATGGAGACTTAAGAATTTTTAAGTACAGATCCCAAGGAAAGCAATCTCACTTATCACGACTGTAGTTCAGTGTTACTTAGCACAAGCGTTCCCAAGCCTTTGCACACAGAGGGTACCTGAGGTAGAACAGTTTTGCTCCACAAGCTGCTACCACAGAAGGGTTTGACCAGGATCTGGTTTCTAACCCTAACAGTGCTGCTCCTATCCATGATAAAGCCACTCGATGAGCAGCTGCGAGGTGTACATGGATTATTCCCATTTGATTACATTGACAGAGACCTAACTTTTCATGATGACTATTGCACAGAAGCAGTTTTCTAGCTGAAATAAACTTGCATGGCTTTTTGGGCAACACTGAGCTGTAGTTTGGGATGGGGTGTCGGGGTTTTAATACAGATGTAATGCTGGCTGGAGTTATGACAAAGGGATTAAAAGAGAAAAAAAGACCTAATTCTTTACTGTGGCCATCCAGCCTGGTTTACAGAGTACAGTAAGACATCACCACATTGACAAAACAACCCCAAACTTTTAAAAACTGGCAGTTTAAGAATATGTAGAACTTCTGTGACACAGACATGAGACCTGAGCACATGGTGCAGAGCTAGGATTTACAGAAGAACTCCACTGGATCTGCAGGCGTGTTTTCTTCTGTGGGTGGTTGAGTCGTTCCCCACCCGCAAGGGAAACTACCAGGACACCTCTTCAATTATCGCAAGATACTCAAAACTCTATTGCAGCACCAGGGTGTGAATATAGGACAGGTTTAGATGACATTTTACAGCTTTGTAACATACAATCTCCCTGAAAAAATACAAGTTGTTAGAATATATTATCCTCCAGCCTGACCATCAGCCAGGTCCCATCTGCAACTCTGCCGCTGGTTTGAAGTGGGAATAACTATAGGAAAATAGTTAAATCCGTTTCCAAGCTGGCAGCTCCCAACACTTCTCCTCATAGAACTGAGGACACACAAAATGGAGTGAAGCTCTGGGGCAGAAGCAGAGCCGACCAGTGAGATGGTTACATCATGGATTAGCTTTTCTGTTTGTAAAGTGCGTGTACCAAAAGGAAAAGTGGCCTGAAAATGAGCCCTTTGAAAGAGATACGGAGGGAGAGCAGAATGTCTTGCGCTAAGGTTATGTATTTAACAGCTTTACAGGAAATATTTATATATAAAAACTTTGTTAAGTGCTTTTTCTCCAATTTAAAAATCTAAAGAATTCAAAAATAAGGCATTCAATCTTTGAAAAAAGTACAGATTTACAAAATGTGTATATTCGGTCATGAAAACTCCACACCAACATTATACACTTGGAAAAAAAAATACAAACAGGATATATTACAAATTTATGTAGCAATAACTTAGTTCATACCATGCAATAAAAAGTACGTTAATCAAGATACACAAGCTTTGAGGTTGCCTAAACTGGAGGGCTTAATTTTCCTTGCAAATGAGGTTTTTTATGCAAATTCTTAGAACGGTGGCACTTGAACTTTGTGGTAGCCTTTCTATGGAGAGTTAAACTGTACGTAGCGATTATGAGGACAGAGAGTAACAAAGCGGCTGTTACGAGTCATTCCAACTTTGTTCGACAATAGCTGAAACTCTTTTCTCATATTCTCGTTTGTTCTCCTGGTAGAGTTGTGCCGCCTGACTGTTGGCTGGGCTGTTTGGGTTAGGCTCGTCAAGGAGAGACTGCGAGAAGGGGAAAACAAACCGTGAGACAAACCAGCACAGTTTAAATGGGGGAAAAAAAAAGAACTCAGGCCTTTCAAATCATGTGGGTTTCAGGAGGCAGACATGACTCAGAAGAGCCCAGTTGAAAAGAAAACAGTTAAACTCGTGGTTAGGCACCATAATTACACCACTGAACCTCAAATCATACATTGCGTAAGCATTAGCGCTGCCTCCTTGTCGGGGTTCACACACTGTACAGATACGCCCTCAGCTGTGCCAGTTAACGCTACGATGCTAATGATTCTTTGGTAACTACACTACTGTTGTTCTGCAGTACTGAGGAGGGGCTTAAGATGCCTTCTACAAAAACTCACTGTAGAAAAATTAAGACAATAAACACAGGAGAAAAGAAATTGTAGAGTTTTGCTGCACCAGGGTCATTTGTGCTTACTCCAAGCAAAGCAGGTTTCAGCAGTTTTGTCTCTGATCCAGGCTGGTGTTTCAACCACCAGGCAAATTTCTACACCTCATGTCCCATCTTGACTAAAACCAGTTAAAAAGGAATCCAAACCAGTAACTATTTGCCTGTAAAAAAATATCTAATAGCAGTTTTGTAGCTCAAAATTAGTAATTAAATAGGTCAGCACCTCAGCCTTTATTTGAACTAAAAAGCTACTGTTTAGCTCAAAAGTATTTGAAGTTCCCCTTGGCAGAGGCACCTCCTGGCCCCATCACTGGAATAGATAATAACACCATAATTATTTGCTAAAGTAGATGTACAGTTACCTGAATTGAAGTTAAAATAGATGAAACATCGTATGTTGGACTCCAGCGATTCTGAAGAATATCTAAACATATGCTACCATCCGCATACACTGTAAACACAACACGGACACCATTTAGAAACCATCAATTTAGGTCATCCTTTGGTCATTGCACCCTAGTCAAGGCAGAGTTACTGTTCCAGCTCAGTCTGTGCTTAAACCAGTGCTTCAGGGAAGAGGCCAGCAGTTATGTCGCACAATCCCCTGTAGTTTGACACCCTGTATTTTGGAGGAGTCATTACTGGAAGTAATGGAGCACTTAAGAGGAAAAGGAGGGAGGTCAAAAGATTCTGACACTAGCACAGCAATGGGAAGGCTTGGTTTCTTGCTGCCGTGGTGGGACTGGCCCAGATACACACAGAGGAGAGGCTCCCAGAGAGCAGCGGGACATTTGCTGCCGGACTGGAATCCCCTGTGGCAGCCAAGGACCTCACAGCCCTCACCGTTTCTTCCCGGTGCTAGTACTGGTCAGCACGGTGAACCAAGAGAAGGCATGGCCTGGGCTGACGGAAATAAATGACATTTGGCTCGATCAGTTCCCTACTGCAATTCACCATGTGGCTGCACATCCACGATGGCTCTTAAATGGAAGGGGGCAGGAATCTGCAACCTGAATTGCCTCTTTAAGCCAACCTAAGTGCAGCTGCTGCTGACAATGCTCCCAGGCCTTGCTACTGCAGCTACGTATTGATTAGAGACTGATAGCTCCTTCCTAAGAGCATTATCATTCTTAATTTTTCATCAGCAGTCCCTGTCCTGGACATCTACTGAGGAGGCTGGCTATGAAAAGGGACAGAGTGCTGTTAAAATGGAGCTTTGCAAAATACATGACCACAGCACAATATTTAATGGGTATTATGGCAAGTTAAAGATGATTTACTCACCGTTCGGATGGAACATTTTTGATAAAAACCTAACAGTTGGAGGCTTATTTGGATATTCTTCTGAGAATTCTATTACTAGTTTAAAAGTACCTGTCCAAACAAACAGAAGAACAATCAGGTAACTAACAACAAAAGAACACCTCCAGGAACAGACACAAGGTAGGTTAATTTATGTGCTCCATGGTCAATATTTCTTCTCACTATTACACAAACAACACTGAGCCTGGTTTCTTCTCATGTGTTTCAATGGAACTACTCCTTAGTGATAGCGATGAACCAGGCAGCAGCAGGGTGGAAGCTTTGAGACTTGCTGTACTCATGGCAAGGGCAGCCACATCCAACATCGATTATCCCGCTGCCCTCCCCTGCTTCTGTGACCCACCGTGCTGGTTCCACGGGCTTCGGTGACTTTAAGGCGTTTCATTAAGAAGGCACTGTGGTGCCAGCAAAGCAGCACTGGAATCTATAATCTCAGCCTTTGCAGCTCACGACTGATTCACTGAAAACCTTTATTACGGATCAGTGAATAATTTACTGTACCTCCTCCAACCCAACACAGAGAAAACCCCATCTGCTGCCGATCACTGCAATAATACTGTAATTATTAAACTCATTATTCCTCATGTGCCTAAGGGAGGTTCATTACACACCAACTTTCATGTTTACGTACAAATTCGGTATTCCCTCCCCCTCGACGAGTTCTATCTTCAGAACAATTCAAGGTTTTCCACCTGTTCTTCATTAGCAGAACAGAGATGAATCAAACATGCTGCAGGGATGAAACCAGAACAGCACACTGCCTTGTGGAGCTCAGCTACAGAGACGTGAGACCACATCTGGCACATCAGACCAGCTTCCCCCACTAACAGCTCCAGTGTGTGTGTAGAAACAGGTCTTGATATAAACATTGCTTCGTAGCTTTCTCACTATCCATCAACCACTGTGACACAACGCTGCTGACACCAAAGTAGGTATTTTCATAGCCACTGGGACCTCACTCCTCCACTCGCTTTCTTGGATTGTTCCAGATTATATGCAGATAACATCTATTATTTTGTCAAAGCAGAACCATGTTCATACTGTCAATGTTTATGAGGATGACAGAGGATATAGAAGTTAGCAACTTACCATCTTCAAAAGGTGTCCCTTCTGGCCTGAAAGGTTTCAAAAATAAACTCCAGTTAAAAACGATTATTACGTACTTCTGAAAGACAATAAATTGATATCTTCTTCCTCATCCTCCCCAAGATACAGAGGCAACAATTTAAATATTTAGAGAAGCACCTGGAGACAATCTCTGAGAGCTTGTCATGTCTCAGATGCTTTCCCAAGATCAAGCTGCTAGTCAAGGTATCTCCCTTATCATCACCCCAAACCACACGTGTGCCATTACGTGAGATCGGAATTAACGAGCAAATTACTAGCAGCACACCTCAGTTTTATGGAGGGATACCGAGCTGCTTCCTGTTCTGTAGGATATATAATGCGACTTCCTAGGCAGAACCTGTACCCTGTTCCACTGGGAACCAATCCAACCACCACTGACACATCTGGATTTAATGGCTGAGAACATGCGGCTCTCGTGTACTTTAAAGAGGAAGCTGCTTTTCCATAACGCAGCTCCTACACAGAATAAGCTATTTATTAAGCCATATGCAAGCTTGATTCAACCAAAAAGAGGAACAGATTTAAAATCTTTCTTTCCTGCGCATTCTGTATGACCCCTGAAAACAGGTTTTTACCACAACAGCACACTTGGCCATTTTTCTGGTCATTTTCAAGCCTCCTGACTTTAGGTACATAGAAGAAGAGAATAATTGTAAAAACAACCCCCCAGGTTTTGTTATATTTAGCCCTTTGATACATAATTTTATAGTGATCAAAAACTCTTACCCAAATATAACTGCATTCCACTGCATTATGTTATTCTCAGATGGTGCACCACTGACACCCACAGGAGGGTCTTCTTGCAATCTGAGAATTACAAACACAGAATGAGAAGCCTTATATAAATGGACTGCTTCCACCTGCAAGTAGAGTTTAACCATAATACCCGGATTTTGTAAATATTGTCTCATTCCAACTCAGAGAATACCCACCGCATTACACGCAGATTATCAGTACTCCAAAAGATGAGCCTACGAGATGACGCATGTCAAGATTTCCTCAGGTATTACCCCAACACACCACAACGGCCCAGCGGGGCAGATTAAGCGTGCAGGGAGCAAAGCATGAACTCTAAGAATAACTTAAAGCACTGTGCACAGCTGGGATTTACAGCTCTAGCTGGTGAACTGTGAAAGAGCACTTGCTGCTGGCTGCCACAACCAAGAGACGGAAACGGCAGCCAGGAGCTGGTGTGGAAAGTCAGCCGGTGCCACTTCCACAGCTCTCCTGGGACTGATAGCAGGGCTTTCCCCACGCTCCCGGCTCCGCGTGCGCAATGTGGCTAAGTTTGGCATAAGCCTATTTGGACTGGCAAGCCGATTGCTTCAGAAGGCAGCTGGGGGGAAACCTGTGGACTGCTCCCTCTCACCAGCTGAACAAATGTGTTTATCTCTAGAGTAATCGTGGAAGCATTTTATTTTTAGTTCCTTAATCCTTGGACTACAGAAAAGCACGTTACTTACTGAAAGCCACATAAACTTGGACCAGAGAGAAGTAACACAGCCAAAGAACAGGATCCAGGTACTCTCCTGTTCCTCCTTAAGGGTTACCTAAGACCCTGAACAACACAAACCAGCAAACCCCCATCACCTGATGAGCAATTTCCCAATCAAACCCTTCGGTGACAGCTCCTACCCACCCCGCTTGTTCAGTTATGGAGTTATGCAAGAATAAAGAGAATGCAGGGACTGCCCTTGCTTCGGAGCAATTCTTCAGCGAGAGCGTGAGGTTTAACCACATCACAGCAGACTGAGGAAGTCACCACTAAAAGCCCTGCAGACCAGGGGACAAATTCTGACTAACTGTCGGTGTGTGCAAGCAGATTTTTTCAGGGCTGACACTGGAACACAGCCAGTCCGTTCTCCTATGCCCACCCTGCCCAAGCCTGGGATAAAACCGCACGTGTACGTGGACACTGGGCAGTGGCGCTGCCCTGCAGAGACAGCCCAGACGCAGGGCTCGCTGTTTGCAGGTCAGATGCCCTCGGAACTCTGTTTACATCCTCACTCACCCAGCAGTTCAGACAGCTTAGGATGAACAGCGTAAACCACCTACTATTTTGGTCAGGGAGAACAAGGACAGAGCTTCTTCCTATGTGACAGCCAGGCCACATGCCAACAATAACGCCACAGCATTCAGCCGACAAAGGCATTAGAAGCAGGACTTCAGTTTTTAGATCAATTTAAAAGCTCATTTGCATCCTGCTGCCAAAGGGTCCAGTTACGGAAACAAGGCCGGGAAATCTTTAACAGGCAGGGAAAATGTGAGGTTTGTGGCTCCTTTCCTAACAGAAGAAGAAAAAAACCAACTTATTTTTCTGTTGGCTTAGTCAGACAAATTAGAGGAGCTACAGAATCCGTTGGGCTGATCTCTCTTCACTGCTCTTTGCAATCACAGTGTGCAGAAGGAGCTTATACGTAATAAAGTGAATCAGAGTTCACAGCCCACGGACAGCTTGTTCAGTGCGAGGTACAAGTAACATAAGGCTGAACAAAAATATAACTTAGGGTAGGCAAGAGAAAAGTGAAAAAAACCCACCAGCATGAAAAAGTTCACTGAGTTTTGGGGTATTAAAGGTGTTATATATTTGATAAATAGACTTAATTCACTTTGTGTTTATACTTTCCACAGCTTTAGAGTTTTCTCTCCACCTTAAATTTCAAAATCATTAAACCAGTCCTTCTAAGATTATAAAATGGTAAAACCCACATCTGATGATCCTGAAAAATTACCTAGTCCCTCACCCTGAAAAAAAAAAAAATCACTGCTTCAGGTCATCTGTGTAAGCGACTACAAGAAAAAAGACTGAATATCCTGTTTTGATTTGAACAGGAATCAAGCAACACCCACTTAGCAAACACCACCACCCAAACGCAACAGCAGAGGTTGGCTCCACATCTCAAACACTCCAACTTTTTGTCGATTCCCTAATCAAGCTTTTACCGCTGTAACTTTACATGCAGTCACGTCAGGCAACAACACCACGCGTCAACTCTTTGCTGATGTATTTTCAGGTACTGGTATAACACAGCTACGCTAAAAAAAGAGAGGCCATCACAGCTGACTCACCCCCGACTTATGACCAACTCCGGTCCAGAGAAATCATGACAAGCTTAAAAAAGAACCCCCCCCTTCTTCCACAGTCTGTTACAAGTGTGTTTACACGTCAGACTGGAAATAAATTATCCTAGAGTCTGTGGTTCAGTCATTAACATTTAAAAGAGTGCAGCTAATAACTGCTTCTTTAGCAGTTCGCATGCATTATACAAAAGTTTCCTCATGACTGAAAACTTTAGACAGAACAGTATGTGCTTACAAACATTAAAGGGCGTTCTGGTTTTTATTACATACAGACAAATAAAGTGGTCGCCAATTCTTTGTGCTACATTTTCAGACGTCCATCCGAGCTGTACTTGTTTTCGGAGACCGTCAGCCCAAAAAGCATGAAACACATCTAAATTCTGCCTGGTCTGTTCGGAAATATGGGCCAAACACCTTCGGTACTCCGTCACTCAGCCGCGGCCAGCACCGCAGCTCCTGGGGCACGGGCACCCCTAAGGCACCGTCCTCTAATCCCACCGCCCATCTGAGCCCTCCCGCCGCCGGCCAGGTGCCGCTCCCGGGAGGACTCCCCCGCCCCGGGCCCTTCCCACGCAGCCGGCCGGGCCGGGGCTGCCCTTGTTTTGAAGGCGCCGCTTCAACTTTTATCCTCAGACGCCCCCAGCCGTCGGCGCACGGGCGAGGCGGGCGGCCGGGGCACCCGGCGCAAACAAAGCCGGCCCTGCCCGGCGGGACCCCCCCCGCTCACCCCCGGCAGGCACGGGGGGGGGGGGGGGGGGCCTCCCCGGAGCGACACTTCCCGCTCCCCGGGAAAAGGCTGGCGAGGCGGGGTGGGGAACGGGCCAAGCCCCTGGCTCAGTGCGCGCCCCTGCCCTGCCGCCCCCACCGGGGAGGACCCGGGGAAGGGGGCTCCGTGCCAGCCCCGGTCCCCAGCACAAAGGAGCGGGGCTGGAGGAACGGCCCGGAACACGCCGCTCCCGCGGCTTCTCGCCGTGCTGCTGCCCGCGGCCCCCTCCCTTCACCCGGGGGCAGCCCGGCGCTGCGAGCCCGAGCCCCGACCCCGCGAACGACCGAGTCAGGCCCACGGCCGGGCAGCGCTTCCCCCGCTGCCAGCCCGGCCCTGTCCCCCAGGCGGGGGTGGCCGCTGCGGTGGGGGACCCGTGGACGGGGATGGGGGGGGGGGGGGGGTGTCCCCGCTCACCTCTTGAAGTCGCGCATCAGCCTGCGCCGCGCCGGGGTGGACATGATCGCCGCGGGGAAAAGAGTCCGCGGCCGCAGCGCCGCCTCCCTCCGCCTCCCGCACAAACAACCCGCAATGGCGTCTCCCTCCGCGGGGGGCGGGGCCGCGCCGCTGGGCCGGGCCACGTCGAGGGCGGCGAACGGGGGGATAAGGGACACGGGGCCCGGCCCACCGCGGGGCGAGGGCTGGGATACCTGCAGACCCCTTTCGGGTAGGGAAACAGGGCTGGAAAGAAGCACGTCGGGGGGCAGAGGGGGCGCAGCTGACCTCAACTACACGACAGCGGCAAATGGACGGAGTCAGAAATCACTGGAGGAAAATGTCTGTACCCGGCTGGCTCGTGGTCTGAGGGAAGGTAGTGGGGAACCAGGGAAGTGATGTTAATTGTTATTACTTTTAATCCCATTAGTCCAACAGACTCAGCAGACCGCTTTGAAGTCATGACCTAGTTCTTACTGGAGCCTTGGAAGCGAGCCCCAGCGCTGGGATCTGTGGGGTTGCGTGTGCCTCCTCGCTTTTCCTCCAGACGAAGTTAAGGAGGTCACAACATCATGAGACTCCTAATGAAGTGACAGAAATAAACACTGTCTTCACCCTCTGCCCATTTCTTTTGCTGCCGGCTATGCCTGCGCTCGAAGAGCATCGACCCTGGGTTTAATATAGCATGAGGCTGGTAACTGCTGCTTGCCAAGCTGGTGCCCGCTGACACGGGTCATTTTGGCCGCAGACTGACCGGCGCGCTGCTCCAACCCGTTGCTCACCCAGGTCAGGATTTTACCCTGCCAGGGCTTAGGCTCTGAATGCCTTCTAACCTCAGTGAAAACAGTCAGATGCTAAAAGTGAGATAACAGCACAGGAATTCCCAGAAAGCCTGATACTGCAAGGGAGCAAGATTTCAGAGAGGCTGGGGAGTGAACAACCATCCTTCCCCAGTCACTGGAACACTGTTCCCCACAGCAGCGAGCGATGGTTCCCGCCAAGCAATCCTCTCTGCTGGATTCTCCTCCTCCTCCCATCACACAGACATTTTGGTTTCACATTCCACTGCTGCTCCTCCGGCTTTATGCAGTTTATATTTAGCCCCAGCTAATTCGTAAGGGAGAAAGCAGACTGTAGAAAACAAGTGCAAGCTTGGGCCTGTATAAATAATTAACGTTGATTTAACGACATTCATTATTTCACTATTAACTCGCTCTGCTGCTGTCACCCAGGCTGGGCAGTGAGAGCATCCCCTGCCCATGGGGCAGCTCTCCACCCTCCCAGGCTCCAGGCACCCTCGATGCTCCCATTCTCAGACTCCCCTGCGGGGCTCCCTGCACAGGGAAAACCAAAAGAAACCATCCCCAAACCCAAATATCAGAACTCAAATCTGAAATCCTGCGGTGTTTCCACCTGGCTTGGAACATCAACAAATCTGGACAGCAACAGTAATTCCTCTTCCCTGACACCACTGGGGAACAGCGCCTCGATGTTATTTAATGGAACGTTTATTTTACTCCTACATGGCAGAGACACAGGTGTGGCTGGTAGTTTTATTATTTATTATTTCAACTAATAAATTGAAAACTTTAAGTTTTTTGCCCCTGAAGAACCAGCTGCAATTTCTGCTCTGTTGACTGTACGGCACATGTAGGGTTTTAAATGAAGTTAACTATATCCCAAGCCAGTTTAAAAAATAATTAGTCCCACTGTAATGATAAAAGAGAGGCTATCCCCTTGCTAATGTGCTTTGAAATGTCTCAAAATGAAATCTGCACTAAATAACTACTTCAGATTTAAATCTGCTGATAATTATTTCCAGTACTTCCTCCCGTAATGAATTAAATGCAGCACTGCCATTACTGTTTAATTTCACTCCAGGCATTTCAGGTTAAACGTTTTCCATTTGTTATATACTTGCAACCCAAGTGGAAACAACAATTTCAGAACTTTCTTCTGATGTCTTGAGGTTTGTTTTTCCTGTGCAACCATTAAAACTATCCACTCTAACAATGCTTCAAAAACTTAGAAAAAATCCTTAGCCTAGACCATGAACAAATGTTTTCCTTCTACAAACTACTTGAATATACTGAAATAGATTGAACAACTTCCTGATTGGAAAGTTCAGGTTTATCCCTTCATTTCCCCTCAGACAATGTGATAGATTACATTAAATAGGCAGGTAGCATTTTGCAGTACAGTTATTCTATATTAATCTTTAGTAAATATTTGTGTAGCGTTTTGCAACACCAAAACATTTCTAAGGTACCTTTGTGCCATCATGAGAATCTTGAGAAGTAACCAGGAAAACAAACTACTTGCTTCTCTGTTGGTTAAAACAATCCATCCTCCCAACACCTCCTTCCCCAAGCACTTGGGAACAAAGACAATCCACTGGGCCATGTGGCACAGAAACAGCCGATTTCCTCATCCTCAGCTCCAATATAGAGGCAGGTAAGTGAAGCCAGAGTGAAGAGGAGAATTAAGGAGTTCATTCAATCCACCCAGCAGCAGAAATGCCCCTGAAGCCCCACAGCTTATTGATTTAAGGGTGTTACTTCACTGTACCCCAATTCCCAGCCCATCTTCCACAGCCCCTGAGCCTCCTCTGCGCCTGCTACTGCCTCCAACCCAGCTTCGAGTTTTCCAGAAAAATACCAGACTCAGAAAAAATCCCTGTGTGGACCTACTCAACCTATTTTGATGGGAAACTATTGCTAATCTTCGACTGCATTTCGACGAAGGGTGCTCTCCGGTTCGGGGCCCAGTGCCTGCAGAGCCGTGAGCACGGCAAAGCCCAGGCTGCCACGCCGGCCTTCCGCTCTCCACCAACCCGGCTGACCGGAAGGCACCGATCACTCGTTCCAAGTGACTCCGCTTCCCCACAGGCTTCAGGATTTTTCAAGGAATTCCCTCAAATTTTACGTCTGTGGTCACTTATTTCTGCGAAGGCCGGAGCAGAGAGATGGCAGTTCTGCCTCTGGGGGCAGCAGTTGCCCCTTTCGCCAGCCCGGCGCTGCTGAACGCCCTCCATTACCTGGCGCCACGACCCGCAGAGACAAAGGCGGCCGCCCGAGCAAGGCACATTTAACGACCAAACGCCCGCTGAGCAGCGAACAGCAGCTCCCGCCACCTCCACGCCCGCCTCCCGGAAGCGCCGTCCTGAGGGAGCGCGAGGCCGAGCCCCGCCCAGCCGTGCGCCTGACGTCACCGCGCCGCCCGTTGCCATGGCGGCGCGGCCCGGCGGCGCGGCCCGGGCCGGGGAGGCCGGGCCCGGCGGGGCGGGGGCTGCTGCGGGCGGCCCCGGTGCCTGAGCCGCCTCACCCCTCGTCCTTCCGGAGCGGTGGCCGAGGCGAGGGAAGGCGGGTGGAAAGGGGGCGGCTCCTCCGCAGCCCCCGGTGACACGGACCCCCAGCCCGCCGCGCTGCTGGGCCTGGCCCTTCTCAAAACCACCATTAAGCCGTTTTCTGGACCAGTGCGATAAAGCAGATACTTCGATCCTTCCCAGCCACACTGGTCGCACCTCTGTTTTCTAGAAGATGGGGCCGTGTTTATTTTATTTAAATGTTTAATTCCGCAGTTTTAAGTGGCTCGCGTTTAATGTGCATGAGCTGGTTCTTGTCTGCCCCTATGAATGTTTAAAAACAGCTGGATGAGGGGCTGGGCCTCACGGGCTCACAGAAACGTTTAGGGTAGTGTGAGTGCTGCTGTCTGCAGGTGTTTCTTCTCGTCAAACACTGCCTATAAATCAATGTTTAAAGAACTGTATGTGCCTCAAATTAATTAAAACTTTTGTCCTTCCATGAAGAAATAAAATCAATTGAAGGTATATGAAATCCTTGCCACGGCGAGAGAAGTTAAAGAAGTGAAGTCTAAGCATGAAGACATGGGACAGACAGCGGCCATTAAAATACCATATAAGAAATCTGAAAAATTTGTTAACCACAATGAGAGATGTAAACTGTCTACAAGTCAGCAGCTTTAAATGTGTAAAACGAGGGGGAAATGGCTTGAAAATTAGACCTCCATCGTTGCCAGGGTACGTGGTAACTCGTAGGCAGCTTTGTGCACAAAACAGCGTGAAGACAATTTGTTTCTACTATAATTTGCTGCCAAATTAAAATGAGCATCTAAAGTAAATGTAAAATTTGGAGCCAAAGTTTGGAAATGATGTTGGCAAAAGCAGTTCCTGTTTAAACTAAGCGGTGGAAGAATACATGCGAGTTCTGCCGAGTTCCTGATGATCCTGCCTGGCTGTTGTTCTGTACCAGAGCTCCTGTCTGCAGCACAGCAGAGGGAAAGCAAAACCAGCTGAAGGTCTTCCCCTCCTGCTCCTGCCGTTCAAAGGTCAGTGCTGTAGCTCACACTGTGTCCTGCCCCAGCTTCCCCAAAGGGCCAAAAGTCTCCCCAAAATGGCCTTTTATTGTCAGCTGTGGATTACATCACTTTGCTTTGGCTCTCTTCCCAGGATCCCCAGTGCACATCGGCCACAAAAGGGGTGGTGGATTTATTACACCAGTTCTGGGCCATCCCTGAACAGACGAAGGATTCTCTACAAATACTTCCTCACAAAGAGATTTCAGCACTGTTGTGGTGCAGTGGGGAGGTCTCCCCTGCAAGCTCAGTGGACATATTCGAGTTTAGACCTATGTCCATGAAAGGTCTGCAAGACTTTTAGCCTGGGCGTAGGTGGTGGTGGGTTTTCTCCTGACCAGAGATACCAGAGATACCAGCTCTGGTTTAACTGAACTTCTGCAAAGTACCAGAACAAGAACTTGTAGTCAGATTACGAGGTTATAAATTTGGATTCATACTTTTATGCTGTATATTCAAGCCCACTTCCACTCTTTGCAGTAACTGAATGCTTTAAAAATGTGGTTCTTATAAATTTTTAATTAGGGATAATGGCACACTTTGCCATATGGGTCCCTCAACTTCTCTCGAGGTTCTCTCTGTGGAGGCCTGAGCTCTAAATGCCGAGTGATGTCTGGGTCTCGGTGGTGTTGAGGAGATGTGGTACCATGGGGAGTGCAGCCCTTCATTTAGAAATAAGTTACGGTCATTAAAAGGACAGACACTTTTGTACTGACTTAGAACTGGCTTTAGGTTTATCCTAAAGCTGCTTCAAAATACCAACAGAGAGTAATGTCAAAATGAAATGGTACATGGAGCTCAGCGTGAAATAATACCTGGTTGTAATGGGGTTCTTTTAATCTGTGTGTTCTTAGAGGTGATTTATTAGTGTAAGTAAAAGGCATTCAGCAGGGTATTTTTTCTTTTCGTTTCTTTGCTCTGTTCCTGGCTTGGCAGAGTCAGGCCAGAGCCTGGAGGTGCACTGTGAAAAATACCTGGTAAATATGTGTGGATCCTGGAGGAAGGCTTACGGGGCAGAAACACAGACTTGTAGCGTATTTTCAAAATAATGTCAAACTTTAATTAAGCAAATCATAGTTCTTGTTATCAACCTGTTGAAGAGGAAATCTCTATGAATTGAAATCAAAAGCCATGGCAGGCAGCGTTTCTTTTTTCTTTTACCAACAGTGATTTCTCATAAGAACATTGTCAACCTGATTCATGTATTTAGGCAGAAACAAAGGACTTCACTTGGAGATTGAATTTATCGATCATCTGATTCTAGAGGAGTTCCAGCATTATTCCCATGGACTGGGTAACAAAAGGCTTAAAGAAACATTTTCCAGTTACTACAAGCAATTGAGTACCCTCAGAATGTAAGAACTCACCTGGGAGATTGATCATCAATAAAGTGTTGTCGCTCTCAGATCACACGGTTCCTTGTTTTGAAGTGTTTTGTCACACAGATATCAGAAGTGTTAATTCCTTATTGAGAAAAGGTTTTGTTACATAGTTTAGAGAGTTCTAGTTGGCTTGAAATGACCTGCAGAATTGGAACAACACAGGCAGGAGACCTTGGACTGGATGAGTCCTTGGGTAGTCGTAGCACTGCTGCAGCGTGTTTGGACCCGGCTCTAAGATGAAAATACTAATACTAAAAATACAGTATTTCATCCATCCCGTTGCGTTCCTGCCTCGCCAGCTGCCTCCCCTGCTGCTGCAGCAGCTTCCTCTTCCCTACGCCCACCTTGTCCTTCTCCATCGGGCTGTCTCATCCCTTTTAATCCCTGCTGCTTTGTCCAGACGTCTGCACCGTGCGGTGCAGAACCGCTGCTCTTTGGCTCGTCAGCTACTTGCAGCAGTTGCTAATTGTAGCAGCGTGAGGATGTTGATGACTTTGAGAAACAAGGGCACTCTCAGTCCATACTTGAAAACTTTTAAAGCAAACAGAACCTGCTTCTTATTAAACTGTTGTTTTGAGGGTTTTTTTGGGGGGGTGGTGGGTTTGGTGGTTTTTTCCTTTTTATTTTTTTCTTTCCTTTGTTATACACCATGATCTCAAACCCGAGTATTTTATTAACACAAAGTGGAGTTACTAAACTGTGTGATTTTGGTTCTGATTTTCTGCAAAAGGAAAAGAGTCCTAGTAAAGCCAAATTAAAATGGTGACAGATAATGTGCCTATAGATGAGGTCAAAGATCCCATTACACCATGGTTCCAGATTCAGTGAAGGTTTGTCTTTAAATACAGCATTGTCAGTCCATAAAACAAAGAGATGATTCATGATTCCTTTATAAATCTCTAGAAGATGGGAATTATGTTATTCCTAGATAACCTGTGCCCGTTTGCCCTGCAGATGCTTTTCCATATTATCCACATCAAAAATGCTGAGGAAAGGGAGATGTGGAGCTTCGGAGAGGTACCACACCTGGTTAACAGCATAGTAACTTGGAAGCATCGGGGGCTTTCCGAGACTGTAATTAATTCTCAGTAAAGATTTGTGACAGCACAAGGGGTGATGGGTTTAAACTAAAAAAGGGAGATTCAGACTAGAGAGAAAGGAGAAATTTTTTATGCTGACGGTGGTGAGACCCTGGCCCAGGTTGCCCAGAGAGGTGGGAGAACCCCATCCCTGGAACGATCCCAGGTCAGGTTGAACCTTGAGGCGCTGAGCATCCTGCTCTGGTTGCAGATGTCCCGTCTCACTGCAAGGGGGTGGGACTGGATGACCTTGAAAGGTCCCTTCAACCCAAACCAGTCTTTGATATTCTTTATTTTGTATTTTATACAATTCTGTTATTGTGCACCAACTACATGACATTCTGCAAAGGAGGGCTGGAATTGCGGAGAGGAGTGACAACCCTCTCTGCTCTCCTCCACACTGTTAGGTATCAATCACTGTGATTCTCAGGAATGACACTAACAGCACCCTGCAGCAGTCACTGCTAACGCTGAACTATCAACAGGGAGGTAAAGCCCTTTTGAAGAAGCCAGGATAATTCCTTCATTCTCAAACCTCAAATACAGTTCATAGAGCACACTGAGTCAGTGGGAAGGAGCTGCTTTTATGTATCCCCTTTCTGCGAGACGAAGCACAGAGACGAGCAGCACTTGGATCCATTTCAGTTTTAAGATAGCAGGCAGAGCTTCTTAATGTGTTTTAGCCATCCCCATGTGGCTACAAGAACAAGAATATGCCACACAATCGTTCTCGCTGTTGTAACCAGCTGATTTATTATCTGCTCATTCTGTACCTTTTTCCAAGCATTTTGATGCCTCATTTTCAGAGTATTTTATAAGGAGCCTGGGTTTTTCAGGGATGGTATTTCCCAAAGTCCAGCATCCTGTAGATGTAAGGAAAAGGTTTCCCCAGCTCACTGCCTTGCAAACGTGGCTCACGTACGTTAGAGGAGGTCTGGCTTTTACTAGTAGTAAAATTGTGTATAATTTCTAATATCACCAACAATGCAGAACCCTCTGTCTAATATATGGAATTGCAGAATCATTTTGTTCGGAAAAGACATTTAAGCTCCTCGAGTCCCCCCGTTCCCCAGCACCGCCAGGTCCCCACTGACCCCTGTCCCTCAGCACCACCTCCACATGGCTGGGAAACCCCTCCAGGGATGGGGACTCCACCACTGCCCTGGGCAGCCTGGGACAGGGCTTCACAACCCCAACGGGACAGAAATGGTTCCTCAGGGACAACCTCAACCTCCCCTGGTGCAACTTGAGGCTGTTTTCTCTCATTTTGTCACTTCTTCCTGGGGAGAAGAGACTGACCCCCACCTCACTCCAACCTCCTGTCAGGGAGTTGTCGACAGCCAGAAGGTCTCTCCTGAGCCTCTTCTTCTCAAGGCTCAACCTCCCCAGGTCCCTCAGCCGCTCCTCAGCATACTTGTGCTCCAGCCCCTGCACTAGCTTTGTTGCCCATCTCTGGACATGCTCCAGCCCCTTGACGTCCTTCTTGGAGTGAGGGGCCAAAACTGAACCCAGGATTTGAGGTGCAGCCTCACCAGTGCCGAATACAGTGGGACGGTCCCTGCCCCGGGTCCTGGTGGACATACCAGTGCTGGTACAAATATTTTAATGGTACCTGATAGTACTTTAAGTTGTTAAAATTCAGTAACTTTTTTCCTATGAATATGTGAATTCTTATCGTATGGGACTACAATATGGGACTATATAATTCTAACAAATCTGCTAAATAGCATTTTCTGTTAGAAACCCCATTCGGTTACAGTCGCCCTGACTCGGATGAGGAGTTCAGTTGGTTTAACTGTGAATGTCCACACATGAAGAATGTGGTACATCAGAGATTGCTAAGCAGAGGAGCTGGGGCTTTCAGAAATGCCAGGGAGGTTCAGGAGCAGAAGTGCCAGTTAATTTAAATTCCCTGTTGTTATAATTACTATAGTCACTGAGATGCAGTTGCAGACACTAATGGTTTTTTCTGTTCAGAGATAAAATCTTGACTCCCCTGATGTCAGTGGGAACGGGAATGGATTGAGGTTTTGCCATTTCCATTAAGCAAAATCAAAAATCCAATAGGCAATTTCCTGTCATAAAAAGATCCGAGGGAGCAGATGGAAGAAGAATAACCTAATTGAGATGCATTTTCTTTTTGACGAGCTTGCTCTATTTTGGTTTTAAGCGCATACCTAAAATGTCTTCGTCTGCAAAGAGAGCTTGTTCTTTAAGGCTTAACAGAAATGACAAGCAAAAGGCTCTTTTACAAACCCAGGATGCTCGTGGTGATACCAGGCATCTCTACTATCCCATTAACACCACGAACTCTCGAACAGCAGATGACGAAGCCCTCTATGAAGCTTTCCCCAGCAGCAGGCATTTCTGAC
Source organism: Bucorvus abyssinicus (assembly GCA_009769605.1). Classification (NCBI taxonomy): domain Eukaryota; kingdom Metazoa; phylum Chordata; class Aves; order Bucerotiformes; family Bucorvidae; genus Bucorvus; species Bucorvus abyssinicus. Next base: position 3,088,006 of record CM020041.1, on the reverse strand, counting down.
TCATCCTTTCTCCAGCGACAGCAAATGCAGTCGCTGTAGAGAAATGAAGGATCTCATTCATTCCTGGAGGACGGGGAAAAGCAAAGACCAGGGGCCAAGCTCTCCTCCCGCAGCTGAATTACAGCCTGGAGAGGGTTTACTCCCTCCCCCTCCGGTTCTGCTGGGTCCTTCTAACTCTCTGAGAGCTGGAGTGGGAAATGTTGCTGGTTTTCTGGATAACAGGTTGTCTTTGTATTACAGATCTATTTTCAGACGGGGTTAAGTTCCAACAATGAAGTTTTACACTTAAAATGGAACAGAGCTTTGAAGTGTGTGAGAGAAAGGGAAAGCAGTTAATCCACTGGGCTACTTTGATTCCTCAGAAGTCTTTGTAACTCCTCAAAATCCCTTCACAAACATTTTGAGAGCCTCCAGAAGGATTTATTTTATTTTGTCTTAGTGTGTTTATTTGGTTGTCTTTTAGGTTTCTCATGTTTAAGATGAATCATGCAGAGACAGCATAAAGGGACATGAGAAAGTGACCCACCGCGGAAGTGGCCACCATCATCCGGCTGAGGTAGCTGGAAGCGAGATGGAAGTGGAGGGATGGAGGATGATCTTTCAGACTTAGGACATGACACAGGAAGCTGGTCTCTTCCTATGCAGTTAGAGGGGTATTATTCCATCCATTTCAGACATCTGAGTTATTTGTTTACGTTAGAAGAGTCTGGCTTTCATCTGAACAGCCAACGAAGAGAAGCAGAGATTTTTGGAATATGCTTCACATCCCCGCATTAGGCAATGATTAAACTCTTAAATCAGGTGTTCTCCTCTGCATATGGAAGAATGTCTCTGTTTACCGGGACAGGGCACCTTTCGCACCCGGGCCCTTCCATTTGAGAGGCTCTGGGCAGGCAGACTTTGAGTTTGGCAATACCCTTCAGAGAGCAGAGAGGAATGTATCTGTGTGAGATGAAGTAAAATCAGCTCTGGAAATGCTGCTGGCAGAATCCTGGATCCATCTGAGCCGGGATAAAAAACCCTTGTATCTTCTGATACGTTCAGAGAGGACGTTATGTGTCGGAGGAAGGATCTGTAGTCAGAGAGGATCCGTTTTCCCAGCTGGTCGGAAGATCCAAGTTGATGATCTTATGGTACCTGTCTGTTATTTCCTATTCCATGCTCAAAAACTGCAGGACTGTTAGAACTTCAGGCTCTGTTCATGCAAGCATAAAGTTAATGTAATTTGGAAATAAAGATGCTGTAGAGAGAAAGAGGCAGCATGGGAGGTGAAGGAGCCTGGAGTGGGTGTACAGTTGCTACTGTTACCCCGACAGTCCATTCACAACCCCTGTCTAACAAATCAGAGAAGTATTTTGGGACAGTCCTCAGCAGCAGAGTGCTCCTAAAGGGAATATTATCACCAGAATAATTAAGATAAAACTCTGGGGCCCTTACCTACCCTAGAACTGGGAGCTAAAATAATACCTCACCTTCCACCCACCCACTGCACCAGTTCAGAAAGATGAGCCAAAAACCGTGAACTAGGTTAAGCAGCAACAGATTAAGATCCAGACATCCTCGATGTTACTGAAGTAGGTGCAATGACAAAAAAAATGAGATAATGTGAGAACAGACACCAAAGAGCACGAGATGAAAAGGTTCTTAATAACCTAATGATACGAATTTATGATTAATCTAATGGAATGAACAGATATAAATTCACTCTGGTAACTAGTCACTCCCATAGATTGTCCTCGGTTTGTGTGTATGTGCGGCAGAGATATTCAGAGGAGCCCAAATACGTCCTAAAAGGTCCCTGAAAGCCTGTATTTCCCTCAAGGTGTACAAGATCTCTCACAAAACATTAATTGTATGTTCTCCTACACAAACAAGGGCAGATTAAGAGACACTGGCCAAGTCTTCACTGTGCTGAGCCTGCTCCTCAAAGGGCATACGTTTTATCATGGAGAAGCACCGGATCTGGCCCTTTGCAGAGCGAGGAGAGACCGCACCCTGAACAGGGGAGAAGAAACAGTTTGCTGCTGCTCAGACAGAGGCTGAGTGAAGCAAACTCCCCTGTCAAAACAGCGGATAAAGCACCTGTGAAAGTATTGAGACAGGCCACAGGTTATGGTAGCTCAGGACACTTGGTAGCTACGGTAGCGTGTTGAACACGCGGCTTGGCCACGAAGAGCTTTTTACAAGACCCTCCATAGAGCGCTTTGTGCAACGCTTTAGAAACTGTCTGTACCGCATCCCGAGGGCATCGCGGGGTGATGCAGCAGGAGGCACTGGTTTGGAGGGATTTCTCTCCAAGTGCCTCTCGGCTGGGCTGAGCTGAGCCCGGCAGCCAGCAGATGAGGCTGTGGAGCCTCTGCAGATCCACCGAGCTCTCCACCGAGCTCTCCACCAGTCCAGGGGCTGCGAGAGGTGGCACCTCCGAACCCACCTCTGACCAGGACATTCTAAGAAGCTTCACCCTCGTTGACCCCGGGGTAACTGCAGACACGAGTGCCGTACGTACGGGGGTCTTCTATGCAGCCGCTGACGTCGGTATTTTTTGCTGCAAAGGGCTTCAAACAACCGGTTGTGTCCTTTGCTGACACGCTCAATTTTTAATGCATACGGTTGGCATTATCCTTGGAACTACTCGTGAGGTATTTGGCTCCCTGAGTTGTTAAAGAACATTTTTACTTGAGATACCGGCATATAATTTTAAGAGAAAATTTTCTTTAATATAACTTAAAAAGATCATTTCAGTTTTTGCTATCAGATTCTCACCAGAGCTGAAAGCCAAGTTCTTACGAGGAACAAAATTAAATTCTCCTTCAAAGCACAGAGGGAATAACGAAGATGTAGAACTACTAAAAGATGAATGGGGACCAGGATTGGTCCAGGATTTGGGAAGGCAAGAATTGGTTTTCTTAAAATCTTGATTGCTGCATAAAATGGTCACTGTAATGACAACACGCTGGTGCTGGATTAGCTGCGTGTCCTCATGGGGTTGAATCAAATCGGTGTCACTGCAGTGGAAAACAGAGTGCTGGTTTTGAGGGAGAAACGTTTCCAAAATTAAATGGATCCAAGTTAGCTGATTTTTAACCTGCTGTCTTGTACTTTGGTATCCTGGATTGGAGCTTGGTTTGGTGTTTCATCTGTAATTAGCAAAACAATTGAGCACATATTCAACCCCAAGTGCACTGCATTTGAGGACACATTTTATAGCAGGGTGCCTGGACTGGAGGCTTCACCACGCTGCTGAACTAGACCTGGAGCTAGAGCAAGCATGGGGTGGGGAACACATGCAGGATCCAACTTCAGACATCTCCTGTTGATACTTCCCTGCTTTTTCTGTCTAATGATGTTTGTATTTAAACATCAGCATCAAAAACTTCTTCACTTGTTAAAGATCTTCCAGCTAGGGAACACGGGACATCCTTTGGTGTCTGTGCATTAGGACAGAATGCTTTTCTTGCAGATATCATCCGCTGCTTTATTCCAGGTATGTGAAGCCAACAATGGACTGAGCGATCCCACTGATGTTTTGTCATAGTTTCCAAAAATAAAGTCAATGGAAATTGTACGAAAGCAGCCGTGATTGTGGAGTCAGCATTTGCTGAGCTGAGGTACACTTGGAATAGCAGTCAGAAAAAACGCAATAAAACTTGGCTTAGAGAAATGTCCTGAATGGGAACAGCCTACAGGAGTATTTTTAGTTCAGGTTTTAACGTTTGATCATTGAAAAGGAAAACAGTTGCCAGATGAAAAACATGATGTACAGTTTGAACAAAAGGTATTTTCTTATGTGCTGGATTTTACACCACTGATTTTTCTGGGGTATGGTTTCTCAACTACCTCTGTTTCTCAAGTTTTCCAGCCCCAGCATCGTTAACAAAACCAAAGCTAATGTGAAAAAGTGAGAAGGGCCTATTTTTGGTGTACAGTGATGTGAGGAGATGCTGGAGTTTGTGGTCCACCATTGCCCACAAACCCCTTTAGTCCTACACAGTGATTACAGGCTGTAGCTTGGTGAGCAGGATGACAGGCATGAAGCATTTAAAAATATTTAATACTTTTTATTGTTACATATCTAGTATTTAAATATTCATGGTGAAAATACCTATCTAGACTTCAGAGAGTTTAATTTTGTATCTGTTTATTCTGCATAATTAGAAGCCAGATTTAGCTTTGGCTACAGCCTTTTATCTCAACAACTAAACACTTTTCATCTACAAGTGTTCTGAAACTTTATTTCAAAATTGTTTCAAAACAAACATTTGGTACAGCTTGACTAAGGTTTCCTTTGGCAGCAGCTCTGCCTCATGCCGCCCAAAGTCATGCTGGTTGTTTCCAGTCCCACATCTTTCCCTAAGCTGGGCTGGTATGGGGGTTTGAGCAGCGAATGCAGTTAAGGACTGGATCCAGACTGAAATACTTAGAGAACGTAAATGACAAACAAAACCCCCCTAGAATTATTAGGTATTTTATAGTTACCTGCTGTTTTCTGTTACCAGCCTGGATGGATGATGGGGCTGCAGGGAGATGAACAGTTATTCACTGGATTCAAGGACACACATACTCACTTTTATAGCAGGGTGACTGGACTGTAGGTTTCACCACGCTGCTGAACTAGAGCTGGAGCTAGAGTAAGCGCGGGGTGGGGGGAACGTTAGAGGTGGGGGTTGGTCTCTTCTCCCCAGGAAGAAGTGATAAAATGAGAGGAAATGGACTCAAGTTGCACCAGGGAGTGTATGGGTTGCCCCTGAGGAACCATTTCTGTCCCGTTGGGGTTGTGCAGGCCTGTCCCAGGCTGCCCAGGGCAGTGGTGGAGTGCCCATCCCTGGAGGGGTTTCCCAGCCATGTGGAGGTAGTGCTGAGAGACAGGGGTCAGTGGGGACCTGGCAGTGCTGGGGAATGGGTGGCCTTGATGATCTTAAAGGTCTCTCCCAACCAAAAGGATTCTGTGATTCACGAACAGCCAGTAACTACAGCGTGATTCCAGCGGTCAGGCAGTATCCTGGACTGTTGGTACTGCCTGGGTGTGAACTGAGGATAAACGACCTGCAGACGTGATAAAAGCAGCTGGAACTGGTGGAGACGAGCTAAGCTGCTGATCCACGTGTTTAACTGAAACTGGTAGGAGTTTGGGTTACATGGAGGCTGTGTTGTTGGGGCTATGTGGAAAGCGTTGGTGGGGCTCTCTCGCCCATCCTGTAGTTCTGGGGAGAAGCAGTTTCTGCCGGATCATTACGTTGTCTGGTATTGCGAGGTGGCTGTAAAGTATTTGAAGAATCTTGCTGAGCAGCAGAGCTAATACCGGAGAGTTCCTAAGCAGTGAAGTCTAGAAGCCTTTGTTTGTCATAGGAATTAGGAAGCAAATTCCAGTTCTTATTGCGAGAACTTCTCCTATTTATTGTCATGTATTGAAATTTCTTTTTCATTACCTTTCCTCTGTTCCATTTTCCAGGTGGTCACGGACAGTGCTAGGAAAAAAAAACCAGTACAGACACCCCGAGCTAGATAGTAGGGTGTGGTAGGAAGCTATGAAACGCCTGGAATGTTAAAAAAATAAACACTGTTAAAAAATAGAGAGCCCTATTGTTATGCTTATGGTTAAAATAAATATTTCTTTTGTGGCTTTAGAGCAGAGTAACTATTTAAATTCAGCAATTACAATATAAAATCTTGAAATATGAGCAGAGTTTTGGATTACACTTCATGGCAACAAAAAGTCACACCATGAAAAGTAGGACAATTTGGGCACATCTTAATTTCTTCCTATTTAGTCTTGGATTATTATTAAACTTAAGCCTCAGGACAGTGCAGCCCTTCTGATTTTTCTCTCTGGCCTGTGCTTTGCTGCCAGCAGGATGAATAAAGCGTTGAGTGACAGATTCTAACCGTAACAGCTGCTTTCATGGGTTATCACGTGTGGGTGTGAAAAGCCTCTGAAGAAAGCAGATTTGCTATAGATAAACCTTTACTGACATCACCCGGGTGTAACCAACACTTTGGAACGCTCCATATATTCGTAGTTGTGAAGTGAATATCCTACACATGGCCTGTCCTTACTAAGGGCTCCGTGCCCTGCGCTCAAATATGGGGACAATTAGAAGAGATTACCTTGAGATTTAGATGCTGGGCTATTTTTAAAACTGCTTCCTCTCCTAATGCCTTTTCCGATATAATCCTATCTAAAAATGTATTTTGAGGGCTCAGGGTAAGTAGGGAACTGGGGGCTTAAAGTTACCAAATCCCAAAAAAGCTCACCTAGGCTTGGGGTTAGTGCTAGAGCTCAGGAAAGCAGATTTCCCTCACTGTGTCCCAGCTCAGGAGGTGGAAGAGCACACCTGAAGATCCCAGAAGAGAAACATGATCCATGAGGCTCAGGAAACAAAAAAAAGGGTGTGAAAGGGAGGCAGAGCTTGCAAATCTGCCAAGAATAAATAACAAAATGCTTTCCATTTTAACTGGCCAGCTGGATCTGACAGTAGCCTAGAAGACATCTGGATCGTATTCCTTCCTTGCTGCACTGCTGGCTGAGATGGTTTGGGGTAAATAATCCCATTGCCGAACACCTCAGGTTCCTCATCTCTGAGGTGGCATTGACTTTGCAATGCCCCACTGAGAGCTTCTGATGGAAAATGCTGTTCCAGAGCTGGTATTCAAATATGATGCTCTCCCCCTAACAGACTGGTATGTGAACTCTTTTAGAAATGTGCCCAGTTTGTGCAGATACAAACACTGACCATGTTTTAGAAGGGTGGTCAGAGAAGGCCAGATAATCAACTAATTCTGAAGTGATTCACACAGATATCCTTTCTCGTTGGTTGTGGGGTGTTCCTGACAGTGAAAGCTGTACTTAAACCTCTGCTCACGGCATTCTTTAGATTTAATGGAGAAAAAGCTGCAGCAGCTCTTGAAATGAAATAGTTATTTTCCTGGTGTGAGTCTTTGGGACTCCGTGGTTAATTCTGTCCTTTGTTCTGTGGCATACACTGCGATGAGACAAAATTACATCAGATACACAAACATCCCCTCAAAATTCAGAACTCAAATCTTGCCTTGAGTCACTTGAGTACAGCTGCGAATTATCTCATAGAAGGCATTTTGCTGCAGTTTGAGGAGCGCACGATGCCAAAGGAGAAACTGCTCTGTATCACCATAGGCTTTACATCTGCTGTGTGAGTGTTTCGCCAGAGCAGAAGTCCCCCTTTGAAGGGGAGAGAGGATAACCTAATAGTTAAAGCAGAGAAGCGAGAAACAGCTGGTGCAGGAGACATTCCTCCACGGAGAGCTTCTAGAGGAAGTACAGTGAAAGTTTTCCTTCCCTGACAAATGGAAACAGGGAAAAGGGAGCGACAGGTCTCGTCTCCTGCAGCAGTAGGTGAAGGCTTAAGCACCATGTGTCAGGTTCCCTGGCAAAACCTATTGCCATGAAAGCACGTTCTGCTTTGTCCTGAGAGAGGAGGGACCTGTGATATCCTGAAATTATCTACCATCCTAGTTTTCATTTCCAGACACTGGGGAGAGAAGCTTCACTATGTCTGAAATGATGTTGCAGTAGTTGAATGCTGAAAATCTGAGAACCTGAGGTCTCAGTCAGAGGCAAATATGTGCAGTTAATAAACATACTCTTCTTTCATTAACTGCTAGAAGCAAATGCAGCATTACTGAAGACGGAAACAATTTTGCTGGTATCACTGGAGTAGAATGCACTAAAGCCAGAATGAAACATAAAAGTCCACATAATCCCCTGCGACCTCTCAATTGCTCCCACACAGCGTAACAGTGATTTCACAGATCCCACTGTCGGGAAGTGTCATTTGAACGTTCCACGGTATGTGCGCTCGTCCCTTCAACGTTCTTACTCAGTCGTGATTGAGGCAAGTTAATCTGTAGTGTGTTTCAGCCGGAGGAAGGGTTGCAGCAGAGTCACTCGGGCCCGTTGTGAGGCTTTGTGTTCTTTCTAGCACTGTTCTCCACAGCGATTTCACCCCTATGCCAGAGTCTGATCATTAGAGGAAGAGCCTTTGTATGCAGAAGACAATGTATTGATTGCTGGCCGTGGCGGAGCTGCAGGGGAGACGGGTGGTATGTATCTACAGCTGGAGCTTGCTGGAGTAAAGAATCACCAGTACAAAACACTTCCTGTTACTTTCCACAGATAAAAAGCGTTTCAGTAATAAAACACAAGATTCCTGAAATGTGAGACAAGTTTCACTGACATATTTACAGTTAAGTATAAATATTTTCTGGGATTTAGGAAAACCTAGCAGTGCCCACTGCTGCTTATAAATCTACTTTTGAAGTTTCTTTTTCTGTCTTAACTATAGTAATTAAAATCCCCGTCTCAACAGAAAGGAGGAAGTTTGCTCTCTGAACTTCTGAAACTGATTGCCATCCAAAGATTCCTGAAACTGGCAAAACATCAGTTGATTTTTACCAGGATCAATGTTTGGTTTGGATTGTCTGCCTTACCTCTACCTCTGAAATCATGTCCAACCCAGCCCCTCTCATCTCACCACTCCAAACACCAGACCAGCCAGCTCGTGGTGCTGCTAACTACTCCTTTTTGAACAGATGTGGTCAGATTGCAGTTTTGCCCCTTTGGGGAGGCGAAATCCACAGGTGTATAGTCAAAAAAAGGTTCACTGTAGGGTGGCATGTGAAATACATTGGCATGAAGAAACACCCTTTTTTAACAGGGTTGGTCATATGATTGGTATTTGGCAGAGAGTCATAGCATGACTCAGTGAAATCTTTTAACAGTGAAGCTTCTCATGTAGTAAACACTCCCAAGCACTACGCTCTATGGGCTTATTTCACCGAAGGAAAATCCCATTATATTAAATTATACCGTGCAGACATTCTCTGCGTTAATTTAATGGATGCAGCTCTTCAAGTTCTCACCATCTGTTCCACTCTTTAATTACGAAAACAAAAAAGTACAATTCACCATCCCATCATAAAAAGAGGACTAGGAGTGATTTGGATGGATGGGTGGGTGTTGCCCTCAGGTTCCAGCATCTGCTGCACTCAGGGTTTCACTCGCAATAAGCTACACTTTGCTGGTGGCTCCCCTGCGTTACAAATACACACTGAGGATAAATGGTTAGTCACCCCCTCACCTGGAAAACGTGTTGTCCAGTGCTGTGGGTCTGACTTCACCTTAGATACAGCGGCTTTTCAGGACCAGTGAAATCACCTTGGTGCCTGCAAACCACTGAACACTGCAGAATCTTTTGGGGCAAAAGAGGGTACGGAAACACAGGAAGTGAAAAGCCATGTTATAGATCCCCGTTGATGGTATTTTTAGAGAGGCTGTCCTCTCTAAAAGGAATATATATATATTTCTTCTGGATGATATGTAAAAAGCATTTACATTTAAAAATGATGAACAAAATGCATGTATTTGCATTCGGTGACTCTGCCCAGAAGCTTTTGCATTCACACACATAAGAAAATAATGAGTGTGTTCACCTCATAGTTATGACTTTCCTGCTACAGATCCTTTATGCTTTGAAGGAAGTGTATTTCAGTTTAAAAAATCTGCTCATATAACTAGCAAAATTAACAGTAGCTTCTGAAGGGGAAGAGGGGGGTGAAATGGCCCTGAAAAATCTTTAAACAGATAGAAGTGACGTCTCCTGTCTGTTCGCCAGCCTGTAGTGCCTCCTGCTACACTGGTTTCATAGGACGGAGTAAGAGCAGGAGTTATTTTCTTGAACACAGAAGTGTATCAAACAGTCACATAAAACCAGAAGAACTCGTTTTGGAAGAAGTCAGCCCTATCTCAAGGCTACTGTAATGTACACACCTTTACTGTGGAAATTCTTTCACGTGGTGTATTATCTACACATGAGTAATACTTGACAGATTTTGGTACATTTGCCTGTCTCTCTTTTGACAGTGGGGCACTGTCAAAAAATTAGAGCAGTAGTAGCTGTACCAGTAAACTTTTTTGGACTACTAGAAGAATGAATATGAAGGATTCCCCGCTGTAATGGATACCATTTTTTAAGGGAATTGTAACTATAGTCAGAACAAAGAGGGTAATTTATGAAAAAGTACTTTGAGGGACTTCATCTAGGAAGAGCTACAACACAAGAGGAGGTTTAACACTCATGAGACTAGTTTGTATTCTGGCTTTGGTGGCCTGGAAGGTGCTGCTTCTGAAACAAACATTCTTCTGAGGAAGTTCAGCCAGGTTCTTGCACGATTATTTTTGTACTAAAACGTGAATACAACTAAACATGCTGTGTCCCAAAGCACTGGGCCATTCTGTGACAGAGCCTCCCCTGTGCGGCTGGCAAGCTTCTCCCTCTCGTCCTGCATGACTGAGATCAGCTACAGCTGTACCAGGCCCTGCATCACCTCTCCACTCCTTCAGTCCTGTAATACATGTCCAGTCATTGTGGAATTGAAAAAGTCTAATTGCTCAAGTTAATGACAGCGTTCTGAATCCAGTTCTTCTCTGATAACACATCTGATATCATTATCTAATTAAGGAGTAACTATTCATCCAAGGACAACAAAAGTCACAATTTCATTGATCTTTTCAGTTTGTAATCTGAGGAGGAAAACCACACTGGTGCAGTGTACAAATTAACATGACACTTGTGCTAGATATGTGCCCTGAGAGTCGATCTCCGTGTACCATGGCAACGAGCACAGTTAGCACAAGCTCCTGTCTTTGGACACGCAGAGACTGACAGCGGTCGGGTACACCAACTGCCCATGAGTTAAATTCAGTGACTCAGCGAACGCAGCTTGGCTTTGGCGAGCGCTTGGGTAGCCCAGCACAAGCCCAGGTTTAATCTTGCAAACTTTTAGAATTTGTTGGCTTGGGCTTCCAGCAGCTGGGGCTGTTTAACATCTGTATCACAGACAGGCCCTACAATACAGTGGACACGTGCACTCTGGGGCTGACACGAGGAGAAGGTCATTTTGACAGTGAACGCACTCGGTGGTTACCACTAATGCTACGTACATCAAAAAGTCAGAGGCTCTGACAGCGAGATGCCAGTTCCAGCTGAAATGCCAAGAGTTTTGGCATTACCATCTACAGGTGAGATTAACGGGTGGCCCTTCATGGCCATTTCTCATGCACTTGCTAAACGCGAGATTTTTATTAGTCAAATCTAAACCAGTGTATTTTTCATTTCCATATTTATCTTATACACAACTTGAGGGAGAAAAGCCTCTCGGTTTAGAATGATGTTTCCAGAGCTTACGAGGTGGTGTGGATCGTCTGGCTAAATCTGATTCAGTGAGGCTGAAAAGAGGGAAAAAAGGACGTTATGCACAGGAAAAGGGACAGAGGGGAGGAATGGCAACCAGGAGGAACGATGCTAGCTTTGATGCCAAAAAGACGTCGATCAAGGAAGGAGGTCACAGCATGCAACGAAATAGGAGATAAAGAAATGAAGTTTATTATTCAAATAGAAGAGATCAGGGTTTATTCTTACTGTGATCATCAGGAGAACTGGCGAGTTTGTAGCTGGAGAGGTATCTAATGTTCTCAGAACTGACCACTGCCTCTTCCCAGCCATTTTTCATCCTTCCCCAATCACATGAGTTTGATGGATATGATGGGGAAAGGCGACCCAGCTCAGGGCTGGAAGGGTAAACAGTCTTAGCCAGTGAAAACAGAGACAGTACTTTGCCTACAAACAAAGTGTTACTAATGAGGAAGCTCAGGTTTATCAAGTTGAGGAAGCTCAGGTTTATCAAGTGTAGCTCCATCCAAGTAACTCACTATTGTTATTTCATTTGGCCTGTTTATATATTTGCTATTATTACACTCACAAATACTTTGACTGTCATTGAACTGGCACGACCAGTAGTTTCTGCTTGGGCAATACAGGACTACCAAGGACGCTTGTGCTCAGGACTGAGGTGTGCTGACAGCACACGACTTTATAATGCCAAAGCTAAGGCAGTCCACCAATTTTATTTTCATTAAATCTTTATTTTCATGAATATTAAACTGGCTCTCAAAGTTTCCTCAAAAAAGGAGAGTTTTAGCTAGGCTCTGTATAACCCAGCTAAAGCAGTGCAAATAATTTCAGGTTGCTACAGCACGTTCTTCCACTCCACCCTTAAAACAAGGCTTTTGGTGAGAACACTGTTATGTAAGGCTGTAAATGAGATCTGGAACAATAGTGATTACCCAACTTGCCACCTATTTTTAATACCTAAAATGGAAGGGACTGAAATTCTGAATGATAATATTCAAAGAGCAAAGCACAGCACTGAATCCACCTATTACAATGAAATCTGACTCAGTATTAGGTTAAAAAGAAGGTCAGGTTATTACTTTTAACTAGCTATTACTAATAATACACTTGTTAACCACAGTGAAGCGAACTCATGGTCTAAGAATAAGTGTGCCCATGCAGTGAATATAGCACGGCTCTCCTTTGTCCTTTAACACATTTACAAATAGATTTCAAAAGAAAATTTCCCTCCCTGGTGTCTCTATTCACAGGAAGCGTTTAAGTGGCAGCCAGGACCCAGCATGGCTTGGAACCGAGCTGGAAAGCTGAGGCTGAGCTGGGGGGCACGGCAGCAGCTGAGCCAAGCCATCTTTAGCAGGTCGTGTGTACCTGTCTTGCCATGTGAGACACCTCTGACATCTCCAAAACAACATGCACTTACATTAACTCGTTTCTAGGAGTCATGGGTACTCCCCGACTGGGCTCACACTTCCTTCACTACAAGATACTGGCGGTGCCATGAAGGAAACACACATTTACCTGGCAGGAAAGTGAAGGAGGAATTGCTCACGTTTTCTCGCTGCAATCCTTTTCTGCAGTTTTCTGTGGCTTAACACTCTAGTTGCTTGGCCCAGATGAAGGTTGTTATGACACTAACTGTGACGTAGCATTAACTGAAGAGTACATATCTGGGAAAAAAAAAAAGCAATAGCTATAACATTCAGATATTCTCACTATTCACTCATATAAATAGCCTATAGAATGGCCACATCAGTTAGGTGTTGCCTGGCTTAGGTGTAACAGGATCTCCAGGACCAGCCGAGGAAAAGAGGCACAGAATGAAGGTGAGAGTCCTCACGGCTTGCACTGCATCGCGTAGTGCTGTGCAAGGGCGCAGTTAAAGAGCAGAACCGTTAGGACAAGCATGAGCAAAACTCTTTGGAGCTCAGGCTTAATATCCTCCAGTTTGCAGGTACAGCCTTGGTCCTCCTGGATTTACAGGCATTTAATAGGATCACAGTCTCATTCCAAGGAAAACCATCCTCATTACAGCCCTGAAGCCTCCGCAGCTACATTAGCCAGCTGCCTTCCTTTGGATTAGCTCCTGCATTTTGCCATAAGTCCATGCACCAAGATGAGGAGAGAAAATAAACCCTGCAGTGGCTTTAGCCATAACCCAGCCATCACACTGCGTTTGAGATGTCACAGAAGCGAGTGGCACAGCCCCTTGCTAAGATGTTGTGACTTGAAAAAACAAAACACCTCATAGAAGTCCTAAATTTTTCAGATTCCTAAATCCAGCCATCTGAAAGCCAGAAACAGTGGTTTCTCCATAGTGTGCTGGCATGAAAAGCCTATAGATCTGTCTATCCCATGCCTAATGCAGGAACCTTTCTGTAGCAATTACCTGTCCGAGGCATGTGGGATATGCCAAGTTTGTGCCGCTTATTACAAAAACCCGCTTTGGATCATATTATCTCCATGACAACTACTTGTATGTATCAATAATTTTTTGTATGCTTAAACAGAGCTTATGGAAAGGACTGAAGAATAGTTGAGCTGGTCCAAAGCGAGTATGTGTCACATGAGCTGTGCTGCTCAGAGCACCCCACCAGCACGCAGCCAGCCAAAAGCCCCCTGGCACAAGCATAGCAGGACAGTTCACAGACATCTACGTTATTTATTTAAAAGGCAGCAATTTAAGCATCTGCCCAAGTCCCTGTTGAACTGGGCTCTCTACTCTCTGGACTGCAAATGCTTGTGTCATGTTTGGAAAGTTCTTTAACTTCAGTATGTGTTTCCTCAATGGGGCTGACATCACATATTTGTCCATCTGGCCACCGCAGCACCAGTATTTGTCCAGTGCTCTAGAGATCAGAGCTGTTAGATGATACGTAGCATTTTCAGAGCTGAGGAGGACCATGGCCATGTGCTCGGGTGCACAGTGATGTCCCTACTTCACCAGGTCTCTGGCCCAGCCAGCCAGGAGCAGTGGCAGGCTGGATGTGTGACCCAAGAGCAGGGTTCAGTGCTACACTCATGGGGAGAGAGTCAGACACAAGGTATCTGCAAAACATTACTCCCTAATCTCTGTGAATGAGCACTCTTTTTATTTAAAGATTCCTGGCTATGAAATACCGGTATCCATAGTGATTTGAAGATGTGATTTTCACAGTTCTTCTTTCCAGAAGACAGTACACTTCCTACTTTCTCCACAACACCAGAGTGAACCATGAACGAGGGAGTTTCAGGTAACATGTTTGCGGTATATAAGGTGTTGAATAAGGAGATTCCACCCTTTTAAAGTGAAAGGTCTCTGTTGATAGTGGTATTAGTGATGTCACTGACTTTGTCACACACTATCTGGACTCTGGCATGAGTTAAATATAGAGAAGTATTTGTTCATGCTGATATAACACAAATATCTGACATAAATAGCTTCTCTTCCAGTTCCCATCTTTTGCAATCATTCTACCAAAGACCACAAGATTTAGCTGACTTAATGGGACTATCAAGACACAAAACATAAAATATTTTGTCTCAGTAAGTGACCAGTGTCTGAATACACAAGAGGTTACACAATGTACGCTTCTGTCATCGTCTGATCAGGAGAAGCCCCTTTCCCCACAGAGGCAGTTGACTTCTAGGCTGAAGCCCCAGTGTCTACACTCTTTGCTTACAAAAAATCCGTGCTAATGAAAGGTGGCAGCCCCCTACATCGAAAGGTGGCAACTCACTATTACAATATCCTACAGCCTTTGAGTTCTACATTACCACAGCAACAGACATTTCAGACATGCTTTAACAGAGAATTTAAAACCAGTAAAATGTTCAGAGAGGTAAGTGTGAAGAAAACTAATTTACTCATTCTTCACTCCACAGCATTCAATCATCACTACAGTCACACAGCTGTACGACACCCGGCAATAGAAACCTGCCTAGTTTCAACGCTGACTGGTGTCTCTTACACTCCAACGGAAACACTGGTGTTCCTGCAGGAACCCATAAGATTATTCCAAGTGCTAACACACACCCATGGGTCTGCGATTCATCAAAGACCGTTACAGAATTAGTTGGTGCTGTAGATGGTTTTGTGAAAAAGCTGAATAACCTCCCCGCTTGCTGCATGTAAACACCAGCGCAGGCAGCTCGGCTGGTTAACCCGCTTGAGGAACGCCATATGGACCAACACGTGTCACTGACTCAGGGGCTAGGACAGCGTACAGCACTACGGGCTACCCCTGACTCACCAGGGCAGCCACTCCCAGTCGGTCTCCTTAGCTACAAACCGCACACACAAGAGCCTGGCACACATTCACACATTAAATACAAAGTTATTATTACTGCCATCTCACAACTCACAGTTTAATCTGACTGTGAATCTGAAGCACTGACAAACCCCCAGCTTGTGCAGCACAGCAGGTGTTCTTTCATGATTTCGCTCTCCTTTGAAGGCTCAGATAACTATCTAAGAAAGAAGACAAAAGCAACTGTGATTCTCTAAACTATTGATTATGACTCTCAAGTAGGAGGGACGGATGAGATCTCATTTCTGATCCACGTACAGGCCATTCAAAACAATATGAGGATAAAACACAGAGCTAACGCTTGGGATAGAGACAGAAACCAAGTTTTTCCCCTTCTCTGAGTGCCCAGATAACCGAATCCTGAATTTCCTGTGCCAAGTCCCAAACTCTCGCCTAGTCAGCGACACAACCTCAGCTGCAAGCAGGGAGTGCTGAATCACCTGCACCTTCCAAAGCGGGGGATTATCCCGACAGTTCAGAGCTGTGACTGTGTCTTCTCAAACAAATGGGGTTTATTTCTCCTCTCTCGCTCCATCTTCCTGATTCCCAAAGCACAGACGAATGCAGACAACACAGTCCTGCCCCGTTTTAAGCATGAGGATCAGTACCCAGCACACTGTCTTTTTCAGTGGGAACAACTGCCTGCCTCAGAGAGCCAAAACGTTGAGGGTCTCCACCAGTGCCACCTTCCTGTCAGCCTAAAGTGACCATCCAAGACCAGAGACCACCTTGTTGTGCATCACAGTTTGACAAGGGGCTGAAGCACTCGGTTCAGCTACACTGAGCAGTGCACAGCGTAGTAGAATTGTGGGTTCAGATTTTTCTGCATGTTGTGGAAAATGAGTAAAAAATAACAGCAATTAGTTATTTTTTGTAGACAGAAGCATAATTAACTGCAAGACCAACACCATGAGGAGTTCAAAGATGTCATCTACTTCAGTTTTGCCAGGAATTTCACTATCTCAATGGAAAATACAGAGCTAAATGTGGTCTTAAAACAACTGAATATGCCGGAAGGTCAACAGTTATTAAGGAAAATAAACTTTGCAAGTTACACAAGAGATTATGTTATTGCTTCACATTCTTTGCATTTATTTGTTCAAGATTATTTTGGAAGCATGAAGATGGGCTACAAAGTAAATTCTTGAAACCTAGCATTTTTCAATGATTAACACTTTTCCTTCAACAACTTTAAATACAAAACTAAGAGCATCTGAAGATGCAAATCTATGTAAAAAGGACAAAAACATTCTGGAGGGAAAACAAAATACCAGAGTTAAGTCATTCAAACAAGCTGATGTCTACTAGGAGAGTATGACACCAAGAAACTGAGACTGACCTATGAAAGCAAACATTCTTTTCCCCTTGCTCACTCAGTAATTGTTAAATTGCTTCAATAGTAGGCATTTAACAATTTAGACACTGTATTAGGCAAACCCTGGCCAAGACAATTAACATCTATTAACTAGGAGAAGTCCTTGTTGAGTTAATAATTTAAACAGGGTACATTTTGTCTAAGTTTTGATCCATTTAATTGAAAGAATTTTTTTTTTACTGATCATTTTGTGTCTTTGGGGAATTATTTAAAGGAAATCTTACATTGACTAATACCTCTATAATTTACAATGCGAATTACAATCAAATACATAACTCATTACAGAACACAGATGCACATTTATTTCATTCCTTTTTATTTCACCTTAATTGTGTCTATATTACTGACATCTTCTCCTTTAAGTAAAAAGTGAGTGTCCAAGTACGTCATGGTAGCTGAGGTCCACCACTAGTTTCCTGTATTTTGCTGAAACCTTACACAGCCCCTCACTTACTCCTTCTCTCTTAAAAGGTCGCAATAAACCCAAGTATTGTGAGAACTCTTTCAGTATAAATTATTTTAAAGAAGTGCAACATAGCCTCTTTAATCTATGCATTACATGGTGGGAGAATCGAAATAATATTTAACACTCGTGCTGAAGCTGAAAAGATTTATTTTTAAGTACCTAACACCAGCAAGTGCCCTCCACCGCCTTGTTCCTAGAGGGATACGGGAACCGTGCTCAGGACCACGGGGAGAGGCCGGACTGCGAAGCCGGAGGAAGCGACTACAACCATCCGCCCGGTCCCCCCAGCATTGAGCAGGCCGAACGCCCCATCCAGCCTGTGCCCCCTGAGGAGCTGGCACTCGGCACCCCGAGGACAAGCCGCCTGCCTCTCCCGGGCAGGAGAGGCAGACACCACCATGCCCGGCCCACACGGCAGCCCCCACAGAGCAGCTCCCTTCGCTCCCGCCTCAGGGCTGCGGTAGGGGCTGCGCCGTCCCCTTCAAGCAGAGCCCCACTGAGGAGGGTTTTGGCCCACAGCGGCACCACTGGTCTCACGCACTATAGGCCCAGACGACCGGGACCCCCCTCACCCACCGTGGGGCGGGAGACGCCCTCCCCGGCAGCCCCCTCCCGCGAACATGCCGCCGCCTCACCCGCCCCCGCCGCTTTGTGCCGCGCGGGCCTGCGCACGCGCAGACGCGTCCCGGCTCCGTCGCGCCGGTCGGGTTGGTCCTGCCCGTCCCAGGACAGCGCGCACGCGCGTTTGCGCCCATGGCGTCTCCCTTCTCCCCGTAGTGGAAGCCGAGGTGGTGACGTCAGGAGCGGCGGCCATTACACGGTCTGGTGCGAGGGAGCGGGCGGCAGAGCTGCAGCAGCGGAGAGCACCGCGCCGGCCGCCCGACTCGCAGAGCTTCGGGCCGCTTCCGTACCCGCCGCTTGTCCTGCCGCGTCGCGGCAGCCGTCGTGAGGAGGGCGGATCGTAGGGGACCTCCGGGGGGGGGTGCGGCAGCAGTAGCCGGTGAGGAGGGGGAGAGCGGGATGGAGGAGAAGGTCTTCACTAAGGAGCTCGACCAGTGGGTGGAGCAGCTCAACGAGTGCAAGCAGCTCTCCGAGGGGCAGGTGAAGAGCCTCTGCGAGAAGGTGAGCGGTGGTGGCGGGGCCGCTCGCCGCTGGCGGGTGAGGGACTGCGGGGAGGCGGTGGGGGCAGGGGCCGGGTGGCTGCGGGGAGGTGGCGCCTGGTGGGAGAGCCCGCGGGGCCGGGGCAGCCTGTCGGCGGGAAGGCGAGCGGCCGGGGACTTGGGGAAAGGTGCTGCCGGGTGGGGGAAGCGCCTCTCCCCGAGTAGGTGGGGGGTTCGCGGGCGGGACGCGGCGTTGGGGTGAGGGGGCCAGTGAGCCGGGGCCTCTCGGGCGGCTCCGCGGGACTGGCTGGAGCCTTACGCTGGTGGCGGTAGCTGGCCGGGGAGCCGGGCGAGCTGCGGCCCCTCCGCGGGCGGATCCGCGCCCCTTCTCGCTGCGCTGGGAGCCTGGCCCCGCCTCCCGCCTTTTTATCGCCTCCTAAAATGGCGCCGCTGCCGGGATTCTCGGCAGAGACCCCCGAGCGGGGCCGCCATCCCGGGGTGGCGGGTGCGTGTGTGTGCCCGGCCGGGCAGCGCTGCACCGGCCCCGGCCCTTCGCCGCTACCCTTTCCCATCCTAGGGCCCCTCTTGGCGCGGCCGCCCCGGACGGCCTCGGGTGGGCGGGGAAGCCGCGGCCCGGTCGCGGTGCCGGTCTGGCCAGCCGTCGTGTGCGCAGGATGGCGAGTGAATCGACGCGAAGTGCTCTCGTGGTACGGTTAAAATTGTAAAGCAGCCCCCAAATCGTAAGTTACTACAGTGAAAATAAAAGCTTGCGGTAATCGGTTGAAAATTACATGGGGCAAAGAGCTGCTGCTTGAGTGTAACAGCTTTGATTTCTTTTTTTTTCATTGTATAAATAACGACAGACACATTTATATTAATCGAAGGGTAAATTAGCTCGGGGGCTTCGGTTTCTCTGAATAAGATTCTGGGTTTCATGAAATTTGCGGGACAGTTGAGATCCCACATAGCTATTTATTTTTAGGGTGATGGATTGAAAATGTTGAGACTTGGATGATAGAGGCCTGTGTCGATTGAAGCATTTATCATTCAGAAAGGTTTTCCAATCAGCGCAGGATAGATTGCCTTTTGGAAATTCAAGGAAAAAATTATTCTAGTAACATACAGCTGTATTTTCCAATTGGATTCTAATTCTGGATGTAACCTAATAGCTGATGAGTTGTTTTGATTACTGAAGGTTTTACATATTCCTGCGTTTCCAGACTGAAAAAGTTAATATTTATGGACTCTTTGGGAACTGGAAATTTAAGGAACATGGGAAGTTACTGCTGTACTGTGCTCTAAAGATGTAATTAGAATATTTCACATTCGGCATCATGCCTTCAAATACTACAGCCTGTTGTTCTGGAAGCCAGTTTTTTTTCCAGAGGACTGTCTATGAACTTACTAAAGAACTTGCAGTGGTTTTGACCAGACATGTTCTTTCTTGAGTACAAATCATGGTCCACTAGTATTCCAGCAACTTAAAATTGTTCCCATTTGATACAGTTTGTGTATTCTAAGTTAGTTGTGTTGCAAGCGAGAGGCAAGGTCACTGCCAGACTATTTTTCATGTGCGACTCTAGTGACAGCAGTCTAGCTTCTTTCTTGTATTGCTTTGTTGGAGAGGTGAGTATTCCGCTTCCCATCATGTATAAACTGATGCTGGTGCAGGGTCCTGAATACCGTGTGAACGGGTGTGTTTTGGAAGGTTGCGTGGTAACTTGCAGGAGCACGAGGAACATGCAAAAACTGCACTGCCCTGTTTTGAGAGACCACAAGAACATGTGAGAGAAGGCTGCCTGAAAAACACCATTTAGCAGCAACCTCACGTTGGGTTGGTATGAGCCTGCTCCAGACCAGAGGTGGGATTTCTCCAGGTAGCGTGAGACTGTGCTTGAGCTGAAATTCCCTCCCTGACAGGTTTGCAGTCAGCACTTTGCAGGGTCCAGCCACATGGCTGTTTGTGTTAAGGAAAGATGATTTGTGGCTGATAACTGCAGGTGGATTTACTGGGACTTCCCGCTAAGGGTAGTTCGGTTTCTACATGGCTGCTGATGCGAGGAATTGGAATTAGGCCCCCGAAGTCTGAGTTTTCCATCAAGTCATCCCTGCCCCCTCGACTGGGACAACAGCAGGGCCTTAGCTGAGTTCTCTGCCCTTCTGCTGAGGGACAGCATTTGCTTTAACATGTTCCCATGCTTTCAGCAGCAATTCGTGGAAAAGCAACGGAGTCGTGCTTCAAGTTTTGATTGTCTAAGTAGTTTTGTGGACATAATCACACTCAAAGGTTACATTTTTCCATAAATAGCTTAATGTCTTAAGGACAGTGTCAAATATAGCTGCTCTTCCAAAGGACAGATAATGCCCCAACTAGATCTAAACTGTCACTCTTCACTGCACTGAACTGTAGCCAGGACTAGTTAAAATAAACAAATAAATAAAATCTTTGTGTGGGCTTTTCCCTCTTAACACTGGTCGATTGGATGATCTTCCTGACTGGTATTTCTTGATCTGCTAGGACTTCGTGTGTGCAGACTGGTGCATGTCTGCTAGGAATAAGCCTAAGGGCTCTCCAGTCTATCAATATTGATAACTAAAGGATAAAACAGCCATTCCTGCATCCCGGTTACTTTCTTAGTGCATCTTATGTTGTGCCTGGTTACCTGGGGGATGGTGGTGGTGGTGGTAACTGGGAATAATTTGTAACCATGAATAATATGTACTACTTCTGCAGATTATTTGAAAAAATATGAACCTGTGAGTGGCAGCTAAGTTATTGTAGGCTTGATATGTGCTACGTATTCTGTTATGTATTGTTAAGGGCTTGATAAGTGTGAGTTTTGAAGAAGCGGTCAAAATGCACACTGTTTTTTCTTGCTAATGCTGAATTGTTTATTGACTTGTCCCTGAACAGAGGAGAAAGCAAGTCCTTTACTGTCAGGTGAGGGTGTTTCTTTTGGCCCTTTTGAATGAAAGGATGCAGCTCTGGAGTCCTGCTCTTCTGATGCTTTGTGAGCACAGAGGGAGATGGTCTCGTCTCCTCACTGTGATGTATAGATGCCCTTTATCACAGAAGGTGGAGGTTGTCAGGCTAAAAATGCACAAAGGAATGACTTGAATTTGTGGCTAGAGTCTCCATTGGCTCTTCCAGAAGGTGTGTAGTGCAGGTGGAGGCGGAGGTAGCTGAGTCTCTCCCCTGGCAATACTGGTCTGTAAATAAGTGGGTTTGAACATGGCATCCAGTTTTTAGGAAAAGATGACAATTTGGTCACGTATGTTCAGGGTTCTCTTCCCATGTACTTGAATTACTAGTAAAATACATCTGAATAGACAGTGCTGCTATCCAAAATTTTTTAAACTAAGTGAAGGACTGACACTGGTAAAGGCATTCAAGAAACTTTGATTCAGGCCTTGTCTCTTAAGCTTTTGATCTGTGACAATGATCTTGGTTACATTTACTTTTTTTGATTTGTCATTGGTCTAATTTTCACAGTAGAAATCTGTTTCTGGGCCACACTGGTTCTGGTACATACCCTGTTAACGGTGTATTTTTCTAATTTTTTTCCTGTTGCAGAACTTCCACCTTTGTTTAACACTAGATCCTCCAAGTTAGATTTTCTGAGACTGATTGCAGATGAGAACTAACCAAACTTGCAGTACCCACTGCAGCTATGTGAGCTGCTTGAACTCATTCAGCTTATTTAAGTGCTGGTCCTGGGAGGGCAGTATGTCACAGGTGGAGGTTTCTTTTGGGGCAAAACCCCCCTGCAGTTGCAGTTCAGTTCCTCTAACGCATAGGACTGGCAAGTTTGGTGGGTCTCTCCTGTATTTTATGCTATTACTGCCCTGAGATGTCTGCTCCACTTTTTTTTTCAGATAGAGAGGCACATTTCCCTTCAGCCTCCTCTGCTGTTGGAGAGTTACCTTAGCGGATTATTTTTGGCCAGAAGTGAATGTTTTAAACTGTCCCCAGCTGCGTTTCCAAGGGCTTTTCCACTAGCTAGCTTTTGCCTTCCTGTATCTTTACATGTAACCACCATATATAACTAGTCTTCAAACTAGAATCATTGGAAAAATGAATGTTCTCTCTGAACTTTCTGTAAGTCAACTAAAAAACCTGCCCCAAAAGAGTGCCTGGCTAGCGAGGGTGTCTGTGCAGTGGGCTCTGTGTTGGACAGGTTCCGTGTCCCTCCACCCCTACCCTGGCAGAAGAAGAACATGGATCTGGAAGGTGCAGCATTTCAGTTCCTCCTTCCTGCTGCATTAGCTTCTGGATTCAATATGAAGGAACCCTTTGAACTCCTTCCAGTGTCAAGAGGACCCTCCCCAGTGCTTCTAGGGGCTATGGGAGAGCAGGAGATGGTTTTGAACTCTGTTGCTGCTGCTTCATTGAACATACCTCGGGGGTCAAGCCATTGATGGGAGCCTATAGTTACACCTTCCATCTCTGAAGAGTTACAGGTGTATTGTGAAAAGCTTTTTGTGACATGTTAATAACTGTGGTTGAGATTATTCTGGAACACTTCCATAAAAAAGAAAAAAAAATCCTTTCACTCCCAGTGTTCTGTGGGGTTTTTTTGTTTTGTGATCTTGGTAATATAAAATGGAAATTGTTTCCTTACGCAAAAGGCATTTGAAATGTCAGCCTTGCCAGCCTTCTCACCTAGTCCTGATTATACTGCAATGTTTTGATGAGTGGATGAGAATTTAGTCTTGTATGTGCCAGTCCTTGTAGCATCAGCAGCTTTCTGGGTTTTTCTTTTCAATTTAGGAAATTCTGTAAAACAGTTGTGCTGGCAGTTAGATGTTTTGGTTTTTTTATTAGAACCTTAGTCGTGATCAAATAGGAGTGAAAGAAATTATTGTGTTTTACAAGTTATTTTGGGCATAGCTTAAGATAACAGTAAGCACTCCTACATTGGAACAAGGTCCTACTTGAGTTCTTCCAGTTTACGGCTCAGGACGTGGACGAGGCTGTCGATTGATGTCCTCTTCCAAATGGACCTGTGGTGTGGCTGTTGCCTCCTCAGTGTGATGACAGTGCTGTGATTGCTCCCTGGCCGTTTTCAGTTAGTCATCCGGGATCCCTAAACCATGTCCTAACCTAACCTGTCTGGCTGTGTCTGGCAGGAGTTAAGGACTCTTTGTTCAGACGGCTGTGTGCAGGGACTCAGAGGAGCAGCGTCTGAATTTTCACCCTCGCTCACGGACCTTTCACACTATGCCTCTATTCAGGGTTGTTGCCTTTGAGTTCTTTTCTTCAGGTAGTATGTTAAGCTGGAGATGCAGTTTAGTCCTGGCTAAAGAATAAAACGAGCTCGGTGGTCAGGTCTCCAATACTTCTGCTGGGTATGATACAGGTGTTATGTGCTCGCTAGTTGGTTTTGAAGGGCATTTTTGGAGTTTTGACTCACGTGCTACCCCATTCTCCAGCTGGTATCCTGACCATACCTTTAACTGGGCTGTATTGTGCTGTGGTTGGAGTTACGTCAGCAAAATAATTCAAAAACCTTTCATCACATGAAGCTGGACTTGTGTCTATCAGACACAACTCGTGTGGCAATAACTTTAGCCTATTTATTTTTTCTTCTTTCACAACTTGAGTCATACAAAATGAATACAGCGTGTTCTGCAGAGGGGACTGAAGACTCCCCCTGTGGAAGTACACTGGTGTTTTCTGGGACTCCCATGTAGACAGGATGGCATCTGGATTTCCTGAGCTATTTGGACTCCTATATTTTTAAAAAAGATTTTTCTAGACTTTTCTTCTTTTAATTCAAAGTTAAAGACACTAAGCAAAATAATGTCATGGAGTTCTTCCAGAGCAGCCCCTTCCTGTCCTCGTTTTCCGTCTGGCCTTGTCAACTACTGATACTCACATAGCAGTTCCCCTTTCTTTCTTCCAAACCACCTCTGGGGGAAGGGACACAAAGTTACTCTGAGTATTGTAAGGCTGTTACTGATATTTCCAAATTGAAGCGTTGAGGGGACTATCAGGGCTGCCAATGGTGTCAGTCATTCCTTTGTAATAGAGGAGTGGAGGGTTGTTGGGCAAGAGTTGACTGCTGGCAGACTTTCTGGGATTTACAGGAGATAAGGGAAGGTGGCTGTCTCCTTTCACCTTACGTGCAGTACTGGTGTTAGGATTCTCTTTTGGTTGGATAATGTCTTGTGTGACTAGTCTCTTCTAACCAAACAGAAATGGCTAAACGGTTAAGGGAGCAGTTGCTGCTGAGTTGTGGAGCAGTGAGGAAGGGTACTTGTGAAATACAAAGCTGATGGGGTTTAGGTTTTTTTGGTTAGTTAATTGCCTGTTCTTGTCCACTGACAGATAGTCATTGATGCGTAAGCTACTGAACTTCCATTTGTGCACTTTGAGTGAAAATAATGCTTCTGAGTTCATTTATTGGGACTATTGGCCCTATCCCAAGAAAATGTAGTGACCACATTGTGACTCTCATGTTCTCAGGAGCTGCACTGTGACCCTTTAACCAGGCATGCCTTGTTTTGCTTCACTGAGTCCCACACCGTCAGTATCGCTGGAGGAGAATGAGGTTAGGAGGGATGGTATAGGCACCAGTCACAAAAGCAGAGAGAAAACAGAGCGGTTCTCTTCTGTTTCAGTCCTCAGAAAAGAGTATTTTGCTGCTGTGATGGCTTCTGTGCGGATGGAAATCCTGGTTTTAGTTACTTTGGAATACTAAATAATGAAATGTCAGTGGAGAGCTTTGTACTTTAATTTTGTTCCTACTTATACGTTCACATTGAACTCCTTAGTGGATTCTGAAGTTCAGCATAAATCAGTTTCCCCGTTGTGTCATGTGTAATCTGACTGCTGTTGTGCCTACTTCACAGAAGGGGGATGCTGGAGGCCTCATTTCTCTAGTTTGGTTTAAAATGTCAGACAGTGAACGAAAATACCTTTTGCTCTACAACTCGTTCAGAGCCCATCTTTGTCTGAACATGTTCCCTTTCCTCTGCCAGTAAGGGGTGGTGGGGAACCCCTTAAACTGAAGGAAACAAGTGCATTCACTCTGCAGAAAACTTGCTGACTGTAATGGATGACTTTGCTTGGAACTGGAATCTCTTCCAGGCCACGATGTTGGGCCAACTAAAACCAGTATTCATCCCACTTAGCTGGTCATTGCGCCTTTAGTCACATCCCGTGTACCTTGAGGACAGGAAATCATGGGCGTGGTTGAAGTCTTCGATCTCATCAAAGTATCTTTATGGTAACTACAAATACTGATTTTTTTTGTTCTGGTTCCAGTGGCTGCTTCTCAGCGCAGGCTTTACTAGACAGCTTGGTGGGGTGCAGGTGTGAACTCTAGTTTGCCAAGAATGATGTATTACCATCCGCAACTGTGACTTGGGAGCTGTGTTGGCTAATGAAAATAAGGGTTGTATTTCCTTCACTGAGTTAGTGGTCATCTTTTGATAAGTGCTTTACAGCACTGTTTCATTGCTACACAGCCGTTTCGAGCATTGTTCTCTGCAAAGCCACAGTAATGCTTACTGCTTTTTTTATGTGTCCCAGGGTTTTTCAGGGTAGATACTTGGTTTGAGATGTCGGAGCTCCTGCTAGAATGTATGGATCTAAGAAGGGGTAGGAGCAATTTAGAAATGTCTAGTATGTTCTGCAAACACAAAGGAATTTGATACAGATAAATTCAGAGGATTTTTCAGAATTTGACTGCTTGAACTGAATTCTGTGAGGCCAGGTCAATGATGTGTGCTCTGCTTGTGGGAGAAACTGGCTTGTCCTCCGCATAGAGTGAGTTGAGAAAGAGAATGGATTGTAGCCTTTATGGTACTTTGAGCTCTAACCTGTGGCATGTAGGATAAAAACATGCAGGGAACAGGGCAAATAGGCAATACCTCAGCATACATACACCCCCTGCATCTCATAAATTAAAACTGTGAGGATCTGAAAATCAGTCCTCAAAGAGGTTTTTAAATTCTGACCCCTGACTGTTCATTATAAAATGCAGCTTCCGCTTGGATCTTGCATTGTCTTAAAACAATGAAGGTAATCTTTGTATTTTAAGACCAGTGTTTTGCATAGAAGATGTGCTTTGTAAACAAAGGCAACCAAACAGTGCTTCACTGTTCATCTGGCCATTTAGAAGATGCACAGCAGTCCAGGAATGTTTTAGTTCTGAAATAATAGGGTGTATTTTTATGCAGTTCTACTCGCTTTAAAATGAAGTGAAAATTTAACATTTTCTTGTGCGTTTAAACCAGTATTGGTTTTATTATCCTTGTCTTTTGGGATACAAGTTGTCTCTTCCCAGCAAAATGGCTGAGTAAGCCAGTATTTCAGATACCAAGCAGGAATGAATTCCAGCCACTATGACTAAGCTGAAATGTATTTGATATGCGCTTATTGTTTGAACTTTGAGATTGCTCTAAGCAAAATACGTGACTTTCCACCTCAGCAATTCTTTATGACAGCGTTTTAACTTAGTTCTTCTTACACTCTTGTGCAACTGTGCCTTATAGCTATGTGGTTTTCTGTGTTAGACTTCATTGGTGCTTGGCTATAAGATCAGCATTTATGAATTTTAAATGATGAGTTCTTTTCAGTCTTAATCTGTATCCCTTTGATTTTGACATCTGAGAGTGTAGTGCTGAAACACTAGTTAAGCTGATTTGAAGGTAGAGTCCTATAACTGTAATGTTGATTTAAAGTTTTTGCTTAAGTTAATGAGTCTATTTTAAATCGTAGAACACCACTACAAGTTAAACTTTCTGTGGTGTGGGGTACTTAGGATCAAAGACATACAGAAGTTCAGGGCCGTCTTAAGAATTGTTAAGAACTGAAAAAAGACTGAGAAATAGAAGCACTAATAAGTGTTCAAGAAATGTGTTTCAGAGTTGCATAATCGTTTATAAAACCTGGATGTTTCCAAAAGTGGATGTCAAAATACTGCAGTGCTGCACTTTTATCCTTTGTGGTGATAGGTCACTGGATTTTGGAAGCACAAGGAGTCAGGTGTGTGTCTCTTCCCCAGCTGTCCTTCATCTGGTGGTTTGATCATGAATACTCTGTCTTGTGCTGAAGGCTGTGGAAAAATACTCTGCTACTTCCTCTCTAAGAGGAAGTGTAAGAGCTGCTGGTGGGAAGCCCAGCATGTTGCGGGGAGAATGGATGGGCAGGGAGGTGTGTGATGTGGCTGAGCAAGCAGCGTCATCGTGGATCTCAGGCAAAGGGTCAGTGAAGAGGGAGTGGAACCAGCTGAGGTTGCACAGGGCGATGTGTGGTCCAGAATGAAGTCAGGGTCACAGACACTTGAGTAGTATTGGTGATAGCTTATCTTTCTGAAACTTGAACTGTGACATTGTAGTGTTACCTCTACTGCTGTCTTACTGACTTGTGGGCTTGATATGTTACAGGCTATTGAAACATTTTTTGCTTTACCCTTTTATAGGAATTGATTAAATGTGGAAATTTGGGGTGTGGTTGATGGACCACTTGTTGGTGGCTTGTTTTCAGGGTGTTACTTTTTCCACTTCCAGCTCTGCTGAAGGTCTTTTGTAGAGGCAGGTGTACTGCTTAATGCTTTGGTATATGCCCCTGTTAAATGCTCTGGGACGTAAGACTGTAAATGGACTAAGCACAACATTTCATGAAACTTGTTTCAGAACATGGAAATGCTGAAATCCCTGCACCAGCATTCCTCCTCTGCGGGATCTACATAGAGATTGCTGTTTTGCAGCTTGGCCTAGAACAGTCTTTTTCCATCAAAGTAGCTGTCTGACTTACCTACGTGCTTGGTCATATGCTTATCTGCGTGATTTAATAGCTCAAAAACTGAGGAAGCAATGACTCTGTTGCTGAGAACTATGCCAGTTTATCTCGGTCAGCGTGAATGTCGCATACCTTTGATGAAAAATGAATGCTGCTGCCTTTGTGCCATGCTTCCAGGGCGATAAGAAAATACGGTGGTAGAAAGCATTTTGACTAAAGAGGAGGGGGTTTCTATTGAAGTGCTATCAGCCTCTGTAACGTTCTCTGTCAGAAGGAGAATTAAGGTGCCTAATGCTTCTGAATGTAAAAGTGTTTTAGAAGAGGCTGTTAAAACACCTTCAAAACATCTGGTGAGTGTCGCTGCATTAAAATGAACTTAAGTCAGGCTACCTTAAAATAAATCCACACTTTTAGCACCCACCACAAGCCAGCAGTGACCTATCTTTAGTGCTAGGCATGGCATGGCTGGAAACTGTCATATGAGATTGAACTTTTGATGCAAATATGTCTGCAGAATGATTTAAGTCATCGCTCCTGTGCTAATATCTAAAGCTCTGTGTTGGGCAGGGTGCTTAACCACAGTTGCGTTTTTTGCATTTCTTTCCAGTGTTGAGTGAAACGTTGAGTTTCGTGAATCTCCATTGTTCATCTCTGTGTTGCTGGCACTTTCCTTGTCTGGGGTGGTGGTCGTGGGGGTTAGCCTGGACAGTGGGCAAGAACAGTGAGACGGCTTTGGAGTGGGAGTGTCAGTCACTGTCCAGCTAACAGCTTCATGATTCAGGTGGAAACTTGGACACAGCAGCATGTTTCTTAATAGTTTGGCTCGTGTCATCAGCCAGTATTTAATATACTGGTCTGATTTTAACTTCAAATGTTTCTTTCCTCACCTTCTAAAATATGACACTCTTCGAATAATGATGATTCTTTTTTTTCTGTTGTCTCATATTATTCCTCTGCTTAGCAGGAACCCCCCAGAACTGAGTGTGCTGCTTTAGTTGTCAGGTTAGGTTTGAGAAAGTGAAGAAAAGTGACCCTAAAATGAACATGGTGTTGCTTTTCCATCTGTCTCTTGCACTGGTGTATGCTTCAGAATACTTTGGATTCCGTGTGCCCTGTGCATAGGTGGTGCTTAGTGGCATTTCTGCAAGTCTTGCAGACACCTGGGTTATAAAATGGAATACAGTTTTTGTATTCATTATCTTGTCATTCTGGTAATGAGGTAAAAAAGGGCTCCTTTTTGTATAGGAACATTGGCAGTTGAAAGGTGTGGAAATCTTCGTAGATGGCAACTTCTAAACTTGTTACTATTTATACTTCTAATACCCTCTTGATTTAGAAAATTATCGTGGTGTGTTTGGTGACTGTTCTGAGAACAGACTAACAACTGGCAGAGTGATGATGGTACAATAAAGGTATTCTTGTGTTATTTCAAAATTACCTTTCTGATGCTATATTTAGCTTGTGCTTCTTCATACAAACTGCCTTTGTCTGCAACTTTTATGTACCGAGTTTTGTGGGGAAAAAGGTGATGACAAAGATGTTTCCCTACTTTGCGCTATAAAGACAGAACTCAGCATTATTTGGGTGTACTCCAAGTTCAGGCTTTTGGAGCGCTGGGGATAAGTCATTGGCGTGATGTTTAGATGTAATTTTTCTTACCTCAAGCGCTTTGGACAAGGAAGGGTCAAGAGTTCATAAAGAGAGCAGGTAGTAGCGAGCTGGAAGTGGTAGAGCAGCCTTTGAATAAAACGACTGTTCAGAGACAAATTCACAATTTACGTGCGTTTTTGTTTTTTAGGCTAAAGAAATTTTGACGAAAGAATCTAATGTACAAGAAGTGCGATGTCCAGTCACAGTCTGTGGAGATGTCCACGGGCAATTTCACGACCTTATGGAACTTTTCAGAATTGGAGGCAAATCACCAGACACAAACTATTTGTTTATGGGGGACTATGTCGACAGAGGCTATTATTCAGTGGAAACAGTAACATTGCTTGTAGCTCTTAAGGTAACATTTCTTCTCAGCTGTACAATTCTGTATAAAATATACAAAATTACTGTCCTGACTACATCCCATATCTGTTGTTACTTACACTGCATTGGTAGGAAACCTGAACTTTTCCTACACCGAGTGCTGTGTTTGTTTTTGACTTGCCTAAGTCGCAATACTTAAGAATCTGCTTGGAGAGATAAGCTTAATGCACAGGCGAGGTCCACGGGTAGCAATGAATAAAATCTGTAATTAATCTTAAAAAGTATTTGGCAGCTGAAGATTTGAATGAATTATCCTTTTTTTTCCTCAAAGGTTATAATTAAACCTTCATCTTAAAAAGGGTTTGTTTTTTATTGCTTTATTGACATATGGCGGGGGGTGAGGGGTGCAAATTCTGGTTTTTGGGAAGACTTATGTATTCTAATGCCTCTAAAATGCACCATTGTATTTAGGTCCGTTACCGTGAACGTATCACAATTCTTCGAGGAAACCATGAAAGCAGGCAAATCACACAAGTATATGGTTTCTATGACGAATGTTTAAGAAAATACGGAAATGCAAATGTTTGGAAATACTTTACAGACCTTTTTGATTACCTGCCTCTAACTGCCTTGGTGGATGGCCAGGTGGGTGGATATCAGTTAAATGTTACCAGTTACAAGGGGAGCTGTTAACACTGTGTTCTGTCAGCTCTCTGCTTTCTAGGAATCTCTTGCAGATACACTAAATATATATAATAATATATGAATAGTAATAACTGCATTTATACTAAAGAATTATAATTACATTGATATAATTAATGAAAATGTATGAGAGAAACTTAATCTGTCGATAACTTTTCCAGATTTTCTGTCTACACGGTGGCCTCTCTCCATCGATAGATACACTGGATCACATCAGAGCACTTGATCGCTTGCAGGAAGTTCCCCATGAGGTACTGACAAGTGGTTTTCTAAGCTCGTGGGATTCGTGATTCAGCACGTTTACTGTTGACTGCACAGGCCAAAAATGAAATTGAAAACAATTCAGCAATGTGAAAGTGCCTCTCTTCCTGTTGTAGTTTTTTGAAGGCGAAGGAGCATGTTCTTGCCTAAAGAAAGTAGTGTTTTAGTCTAGAATCAACAGGTGTGACTTAGTGATCTCGGAAGTGAGAACTGCTTCTATGACAATTCTTCATTCAGGTTAGCTCCTTGGTAGTGTTTCAGGTGTTAACTGCAGTAACTGTTGTAGTTGCTAGGTGTTTTTTTAAGTCTTGAAGAGATAATGCCAAAGCCACGCGGGGTGGCGTTTCTGCAGGGTTTTTCTGTTTGTTTTTTTTTTTTTTCATTCCATTTCTGAAACATCTTCTACATCTTTTATAGGGTCCAATGTGTGACTTGCTATGGTCAGATCCAGATGATCGTGGTGGCTGGGGCATTTCTCCTCGAGGTGCAGGTTATACGTTCGGACAGGATATTTCAGAAACCTTTAACCATGCTAATGGCCTTACGTTGGTTTCCAGAGCTCACCAGTTGGTAATGGAGGTGAGCAGGATAGTCTGTGTGTTTAAACTTCTGATTGCATTAATTAATGCTGTATTCTGTGTGTCAAGAGATGTGCCTGTGCTGATGTGACAACTAATGATATACCCGAGATCTCCCAGAAACTCTGCTAAAGGAGTTTCTCAGTTTGGCACTGGCGTAGCCTTTACTTTGGCTGGGTTTTGGTGATTGCAGCTGAACATGCAGAACAGACTGCATGCTCCAGAATTGCTGTTCTAATTTTTTTAACGCTAATGCAATGGAGAATTCTTGATATTTTTTTTTTTTTTTTAAAAAGAATGTTTATCTCATGCTTACTAGTAAGAAGCAATATATGAAGGCCAAAATTCCTATTTACCCCTTTTCTCTCAAGACAACAAATAAAGATACAGCCTTAGCCTTATTTAAAAGGACACTACAAAGGCTGCTCAGGGGATTGTGCATTAAAAACTCAGTAGTCAGGTGGCTATACAGGGTACAACAAATGAACTTGGCTGTCATAATTATTATTTTTTTTTCCTCTCCAGGGGTACAACTGGTGCCATGATCGGAATGTAGTAACAATTTTCAGCGCTCCAAACTATTGTTACCGTTGTGGCAACCAGGCTGCAATTATGGAACTTGATGATACTCTAAAATACTCCTTGTAAGTATGTTTAAGAACGAGAATTACATTGCCCATGATTTTAAGGTAGTTGCTGTAGCAAGATACCACTTAATTACTGTGTTAAGGTGAGGCTTTTCCCTGTGTACTTGTGGGAAGTGACGTGAATATGGAATTGTTGGGTTAGTCACATCTAAAGTCTTGGAGTCAAACCCCTGGAACTGCTGTTGTTGACATCTTGTTTGTCAGACTAAAGTGAGACTCCTTGGTTTCATGTAACTGGAGTTTAATGAACTACTACAGAGGTGTGATTTGAGAGCAGGAGTACTCTGTCACACTTGAGGTCATGTCCTGTCAGTCTGGGGCGAGAGACTTTTGGAATCCTCAAACTCCTCAGATGTTAGGATGTCACCTTTTTAAATGAGGTTTCTAATTAACTACCTCAGCAGCAGCTTTACTAGTAAAAGAGGCAAAAGCAGTGTGTAAACTGCCCCCTTTGACAATTACTGGAGACTTTAACTTTCTAAACATACGCTGTTTGACCAGTCTGAGTCTCAAAGCTAAGATTCATTTCTCCCCAGTCATTTTACTAACGATAAGTGCAGTTTAAAATATGTGGGTTATCATCATGGCTTGGCTTCGCGGACGAAGATTTGGGAAGGGCTTTAAACGTGAGTACACCCTTCAAGCCTGCGCGGTGGATTTTTTAGGTGAGGCGCAGCGTGCGCGAGACTGGCCCCACCCTTTACACCTGAGGTTCATCTGCCAGGGCCTAGCGAGCTTGGACGGTGACAGCGAAGTCCTCAGGTCGTAGGTTTGGTTAGAGTATCCTTCTCTTAGATGGATGGCCTTACAGGGCTAAACGAGCTCCATCTGCCCGGGTTTGGAGTTAGAGTTGTCCTTCTCCTAGGATGGTTGCCCGAAGGCTAGTGAGCCCATCCTGCCCCTGGACACACTTTGTCTGACCCTTCAGTTGAGACCTGTCTGGCTTGGGAGACCCTACCGGAGGCATATGCCACCACCAGCATAGCTCTCAACTTCACTAGGGCACGCAAGCTCTTTCCCCACGGCAAGGGGGTGCCCGTGAAAGAGGTGGGTTATAAATACATACTGATATCAGGAATGGGAGAAGTTTAATGCGTGTTCTAGAACACTTCAGTTGGTTGAAAGGACTTGAAAAGTTTTGAACCCCTGCTACTGTGTTTCACATCTCAAACATTGCTAAAGGTAAGCTGACCTGCTGCGGTTCCATTAATGTCTGTGCTTTTCAGTTTGCAGTTTGACCCGGCACCACGCAGAGGTGAACCGCATGTTACCCGTCGCACCCCAGACTACTTCCTGTAAAGAGATTTTAGCCCTGTACAGTATTGCCATGAACCGTATGTTGACCTAAAGAAAATGGGAAGAGCAACAGTAACTCCAAAGTGTCAGAAAATATTTAACATTCAAACTTGTTTTCACACGGACCAAAAGACGTGCCATACTCAAATACAAAGCCTCTTGTCGTCAACAACTGTGACCACTTTAGAATGAACCAGTTCATTGCATGCTGAAGCAACATTGTTGGTCAAGAAACCAGTTTCTGGCATAGCGCTATTTGTAGTTACTTTTGCTTTCTCTGAGAGACTGCAAATAATAAGATGTAGACATTAACACCTCGTGAGTACATTTAACTTTCCATTTAGCTATAGCTTTATTCAGCATGACTGTAGATAAGGGTAGCAGCAAACAATCATTGAAGCTTAAAGAACATTTTTAAAATAAGTACCAAGGCCTCATATTTGTTCTGAAACTGTTTGTTTGTTTTATTTTCAGGGAATACTGTTTAATTTAATTGTATTGATTTTTTTTTTTTTTGTCTGCACTCGGTTCCCTTTTCCACTCTTTGCCCTACCATATTGTCCCCTGTAATTGTCCAAGAATAGTGAATTACTTTGAACAGAACTGTTTTTTTCTGTAAAACAATGTTACTGCAGGACAGAGCTGCAGTGTTTTTCATAATAAACTTGTGAACTAAGTATGGAAACATGTCAAATCCTAATTGCATCTCAGGTCAACTGTGGTTTAATAAACTAACATGTAGCTGGATGGGTTTTATAAACTTGCATAGATGTTTCTACCTTAAATAACTAAAACTGAGACAATTGGAGTGTGCTGGAGAACTTTGACTTTTGAGTTCTGTCCCAGAGAGATGCCCGGTCATACCTGGTCAAGCTGCGGAGAACAAAGCTCTCAAGAGTACCAATGTGTCGCTCTCTTTCCCTCTCGGTGCTCTACTGAAGTACTCAAAAGTGGAAGAATGCAGCATCTCTGGATTGATTGAGTGTGGCTTTTTTTTCAGGTATAAATCTAAGTTTGAGTCATTCACAATGTAGGTGCTAATACTTAAAATCATTTCCTGGAAAACTAAGAATAAAACCAGTTTTCTAAATATTAAAGGAAATAACTTGACATTTAAGTGCTACATGTGTTGCCCAAGCTTCCACTCTGAAAAACAGTGCAATGTGGTTTATGTTAACATCTGTTAAATTACTTCCTTTCCACTAATTTGTTTCAGAATTTGAATCCTAGTTTGATTATTTTGTTCAAAACAGAAATTCAGATTTTATGCCACCTTAAGGCTTGTGCTTGAAACTTACTGGGCTGTTGGTTTAATAGAGGACTCTTAATATTCATATTAAGAGACTTTAATTTTCTTGGGCACAATGTAGATTCTATGACAACATAGAGGATTTACTTTTATTTCTAAGGGAAAGTACAGGAATTTTGCAAATGTCCAGCTTACCCTAGACGCACTTTTTGGGCCTTTCTTGCTTTTGTGCTGCAGGACCACTTAGTTCTCTGGCTGGTGCAGAAGGTGCTGCATCTCAGCGAGCATTCCTTCATCCCTTCCTTGAAAGGCTCCAGTGGTCGCTTTTTCTTTCTTCAGCAAAACTTCAGGCTTGTCCTGTGGGTTGGGTTCCAAATGGATTCTGGAGAGCGCTCGGTGTTTGCAGTTTGATCTCTTGCAGGAAGCAGCACTTACTGAAAATAAAGGCATCTCAAGTGTCTTTTTTTTAGTATATTGGGAACTTCTGCTTTGATCACTGTTAAAGCCCCTCCTTTGCTGTGGAGAGCAGTTCACTGTAAATGCCTTTCACTTGCCATTCTCCCAATGTTTATGTAGGTGGAACTTTGTGCCTTAATTGACACCATTCCATCAGCAGTAATGACTTTGCCCTATTTTCTGCTTTCCTTGTTAGTTCGTTGGCATCACTCATCCCTTGCTCTGGGCAGGAGCAGTCAGTCCTCTTGCTGTTAGTGAAGTCAATGGGAGAGGTTGGAAGTCGCTCCCGTTTTTGCACTTTCCCCTGTAATTGTGCTGGCACTGGCCCTGCCGAGATTTCACCGAGAATACCGTGTGGTGAATGAGAAATGATCTCTCTGGAGACTGGCCCCCAGCAGTGCTACCCAGCTCAAAGTATGTTTGGAAGATTCAGGAGGATAAAGAAAACTTCACTTACAACTAATTACTGTCAGATTTATTGGTAGCTGATTGATTAGTTCCTTCACTCCAGGCTGTGACGATGCTGGCGGCAGAGAAATGAGTGTAATTCGGATTTGTGCTTGTGGAGATCAGTGTGGATGCTTCCTCCTTCACTACAAAGCCTGGTGAATCCCATGGAATGTGAAGGAGGAGTAGCTGGAAATCCTGTACTGTGGTAGGTCAGTGTTTTGTAGGCAAGGTGGTTAACCTGGGTGTTCAGTGACGAAGGCTGACACTGGGGTTTAAATTTTCAGGAATGAAACTCGACTTCTATGAACTGCTCTAAAAACTTCCCCTTCTTGTTTCTCAGAATTTGGATAGTCAGTAGAATCCTGTTGAGGGACAGGTGGGGTAGGGGTTTGAGCTTTCCTTAAGTCACAGTTAATGCTGTCCTGTCACCTGGCCATTCATCTGAATGGCCTGAAGTACTTGCCCTGCATCTGTGGAGGCCCGTCCTGAACTGAGGGGCTGTTAAATCCAAACCGAGACAAAATGTCACGCCTGCACGGGGAAGTGTTCAGTAACTTTGGAAAGGAAAAATGAGACAGTATTGAAGTATCTGGATTGGGCAGGCTTTTTTCCCCCCTTCGCGCTCTCTTCTGCCTGTTCCCTCATCTCATGGCTACTCTCTGCCCGTGGCCACCTCCGCAGAGCCCCGTGCTGCACGTGAACCTTTCCTCCAAGGTAAACCAGCGTGTGCGTGTGGTTGGCAGCTTGTGCTCACGTTGAGTTGTTTCCAGATGATGACATCTGCAGACAGGTTCTGTATCTCTGCTCCGAATGCTCGGGCAACATCCCGTATTTTAGAGCTGTGTGACCAGGAACAGGAGGGGGCTGAAGCATAAATGCTCATGTTCATTTGGGGAAAATGGTCTGTAAAAAGAGGCAAGTGGGATCAAATCACAATTTTGAATTTCAAATGAAATGCTGCTCCAGATTCAGTTAATTGAAGGTGTGGCTCCACTCTCACCACCTCCTTATGCACGTGTCACACACTGGTTCAACACTTGCCCTTCAGTTGCTTCTTGTTTTGTCTGCACTGAGTGCTTGTGGAAACTCAAGAGACATTTTAGGGGGTTTTACATGAGATCAACGGCTTTTTAGTTTTCTGTGGGTTTTGCAGTCCTGTGCATGGTTTATCTGAGCTTAGATTTCAGAGTGAACTGTTGGCAAGCAGTGGATTTTGAAGCCTAGCAGGAGGCATAGGGTGCCTTCTGTATGCTCCAGCGGTTGCTACACAGGATACAAGTTCTGGGAGAAGGTTGGAAGCAGATACAGTGTTAAGTAAAATTTACACTGGACTCTGTAGAAGTCTTTGAGTGCCTATGAATGCTCTGAAAAAGCTCCGTGGAATAAGCAGTTCATGAGGCAGCCCGCTGTGGATTTTAAAGATGTTATTTTGGTGCTCCAACTCATTTGGCTGCGTTCCTCCTGGATGAGAAGGAAGGCAAGCTGCTCTCTTGAGCAAGGGACCAGAGGCCTTTGGCGTAGATGCAGGGGAAGAAGGCTGAAACACTGCTCTGGGTTTGAAATGAGGCGGTGCTGCGTGTTTTAGCCTTTTAAAACCTGTGCTGTGACTTAAGAGCTTTATCCTTGAGGATGGGTTGAGCTCTTAATTACTCTGTGGTGAACAGAACTGCTTTTGGATGAAGATTAAACTGCTGCAGGTGGTAACAGATTAATCGCTAGCAGTACCCAAGTTACATATGCATAATAAGCCAACATAAAAAACCATGCTGGACCCAACAGCTGTTAGACTGGGAGGGCAGCGTCGCTGGAGTGGGATAACTGGTGAGGCTGCAGAATACCCAGTCATGGAATTTCTCGGGTGGTGGAAGAGGAGCAGCATGACGGGAGGTGGGTGTCCTGGGTGGAAACGTGCAGGCGGGTGTTTCTGACTGGCTGTTGTGCAGACACTGCTGTCATTGCAAGGGTTGTATAAATCAAACAAAATCTTTGCTCTCTCCTCTTCTTGCTGACTTCTGTGTCCATCTTCCTCATCAGATTTCCCCCAAACACAACAGGTGTTTTTGGAAGGGTTGTTTGTTTTTTAAATTAAATTTTCGTTAAATATATAAACTGTTTTATGGATTATGCATTTAAAAACAGAACTGCTGAACTGCCAAAGAGGAGGGGACTGTTCAAACTGATACTTGTGTGATCGATTGGACTGATGGGCTTTAGCCTGGCTCCCAACTGCCTAATCCTACCACTTGCTGTGAAAGCCCCTCCTTGATTGTAGCGGTCAGTGTAGTGACCTCTGCTGTCTTCTACCTCATTTGATAAACGGGAGAGTCCTGGGGGATCCTTGTCTGAGCTGATCCAACAGTGTTCATTCCACACTCAACTCACTTCGCAGGCGGCTCTGCTCACTTGTCCTGGGGGAAGAGGAGTGCAGCTGGCTGCTGGAGCGGGGGACCCTGCTCAGAAGGGGGGGCCGCGGCTCCCTGCGAGTATATTCCCCATTCTTCCCCTGCTCGGAGAAAGGCTGGTGCTGGGTTCTGCACTGTGTCTGCTCGTGAGTTTATCTGTGCCACTGGACTGGCCCTTCCTCCCTGCGATCTCTTTTACAAATGCTTTGCATACCCTGACTTCTGAAACATGCTGTACTCATTCCCAGGGACTTTCAAACCCCGAAGCAACTGCTTTATCATCGGTGGCATCAGAACCAGCCCAGCATCTGCTTTGTGGACCTTGAATGGCTCTAAGGTCAAGCATCGGTGCTAGACAACCCTTTAGAGCCAACACTCACTCGTGCGCTTGGTTATCCAGGATAGTCACAATTTTACACGTAGCCCCTTCAAGTCGATCTTAAGCCTATTTAAAGGAAGTCCGCGCTGTTCCTGCACCTCAGGGAACGGTGTGAGAGCTTTGCCGGCCGCTCCCGGCCCTTGGAGCGAGCCCCGGCGCCACCGCGTGGCCGTGCCCGCAGGTCCCCGCCGTGCACGTGACCCGGGCACCGCTTTGCCCTTGGCAGGGCTGGGAGACACACGCAGAACTGACACCGGTTGGTGACACGGCCTGTGATTTGGAGGCATAAACAGGCCGGAGGGGGGGACTTACCGGCAGCATCTGCCCGTGCAGCCAGCACGGCCGCAGTAACTGCAGAGTTCACGCTTTGTAGATCACGGAATCACAGAACCGTTTGGGTTGGATAAGACCTTTCAGCTCCTCGAGTCCACCCGTTGCCCCAGCACTGCCAGGTCCCCACTGACCCCTGTCCCTCAGCACCACCTCCACACGGTTGGGAAACCCATCCAGGGATGGGGACTCCACCACTGCCCTGGGCAGCCTGGGACAGGGCTTCACAACCCCAACGGGGAAGAAATTGTTCCTAATGAAAAACCTCAACCTCCCCTGGTGCAGCTTTACACCGTTTCCTCTCGTTTTGTTGCTTGTTCCTGGGGAGAAGAGACCGCCCCCCCCCTTGCTCCAACCTCCTTTCAGGGAGTTGTCGAGAGCAAGGTCTCCCCTGAGCCTCCTTTTTTCCAGGCTGAAACCTCCCAGGTCCCTCAGCCGCTCCTCACCACACTTGTGCTCCAGCCCCTGCACCAGCTTCGATCCCTGTGCTGGGCCTGCTGGCCACACGATGCTATTGGCCTTCTTGGCTACCTGGACACACTGCTGGCTCTTCTTCAGCCGTGGTCAACCAACACCCCCAGGTCCTTTTCCCCAGGCAGCTTCCAGCTGCTCTTCCCCCAGTCTGGAGCGTTGCAGGGGGTTGTTGTGAGGGCAGGACCCAGTACTTGGCCTTGTTGAACCGCATTGGCCTTGGCCCATCAATCCAGCGTGGCCAAATCTCTTTGTGGAGCCTCCCAACCCTCCAGCAGATCAACATTCCTTGGTGTCATCTGCAAACTGACTGAGGGTGCCCTCGATCCCCTCAACTAGATCATTGATAAAGATGTTAGAGAGAACAGGCCCCAACGCTGAGCCCTGGGAACACCACTGGTGACCGGCCACCAACTGGATTGATCTAGACGTGGCTCCTGAGCAGCCCGAAGGATTTCAAAGGGTGCTTGGGCACAAACGGTACAAAAATCAGTCTGTTAAGTGTGTGGAGGTGGGAGGAGGATGAGGTTAGGAAGTAGATGCTGCAAATATGCTTGATGTAGGAGTTTCTAATCTTTTTTTCCCCCCTCATCTTTAGTTTTCTAAACTATCTTGAATCCCTGTAGTTACGCAAGGGGAATAGGAGTCTTGTTAGAGGAAGAAACAAGCTGATAAAGAGAAAAATCAAACCCCAGTTGGTGTTTGCTTGGCAGGATTTGGTTATGGAGTTTTGTCAGTCTGTTGGGGTTAACTGGACTCTCACCCAACCGGTGGCCTTGGCCACCCACCCTCCTGCGCTGCTGGGGCACAGCTTGGGTGAAAAGCGGTACCTTCTCAAGGATGCTGCTGTAACACCAATTTTGATGAAGTGGAAGTGAAATAATTAGCTTTTTCCAGAGCTGTACTGAGAACAAGAATGTTCCTCTTCTGCTGTATTGGTGCAAGGTTGATTTAACCAACAGCAGGCTGGCCTTTGCACTCAGCAGTGTCGTTCTCCATCTCCCTCACATGAATAATTCTGATGTTTGCTGGTTTTACACTGAACCAGTCAGTTCACTTTTATTTTAACTTGCTGATGTAGCTGTTCAGTTTAAAAAACGTTCTTCATCTTTTGTATTCCTGATACAAAAAGGAGCATTTTTGCAGCAAGTCTCATCTACACGTAGATTAGGTTCTTGTTCAAGATCTGATGGTCACACCTCACTTTCCAGCAGGTCATACCTGGCTCTGCTAGAGCAGCTGTGCTCTGGGGATGCTCATGTCCAGCCCTTGCCGGCCCCTCATCCCTGTGGTTCAGGGAATCCGTGAGGTTTACAGTTGGATCAATCTTAAAGGTCTTTTTCAACTTAAATGATTCTCTGATTCTACGTTTCCCAACTTGTCGAAGAAGCGAAGTGGGGATCTCTCAAGCCTGGTTCTCATTAGGCTTTGACAACCCCATGTCACGCTTGTGGTACTGAAAAATCTGTGCTATCTCCATAGTCTCTAAATCACCACCAGCAGCAACCCCCCCCACCAGTTTCTCTGTCACAGTGGGGAATGTGGGGTGTTTTGAAGGGGGATATGTGTGCAGTAATTTTTTACTGAGAGACATGGCCAGGAGAAGCCTGCAAGCGCTGTGTCCAGAGGCCGCTCTCTGATGCTCACCATGTTCAAATCCCCTTCCCCTGCGGCCGCGTCGCTGCTCAGCTGCCTTTGCCTGCAGCCCGGGGATGCTGCAAGTATGTAGGTCAGAGCTCTTCCGGGTCTGGGAAGCGTTA
The DNA here is from genome assembly GCA_009769605.1 of Bucorvus abyssinicus. NCBI lineage: Eukaryota > Metazoa > Chordata > Aves > Bucerotiformes > Bucorvidae > Bucorvus > Bucorvus abyssinicus. The sequence continues at coordinate 3,046,848 of CM020041.1, read as the reverse complement.
AATCAAGCTGTGCTGATCTCAGTTGCTTGAATCTTTTCAGGTATTCGCTTTAGTGTTCAGCTTCCCTCCTCCTCCTCTGGGTCCTCAGTGGGAAAGGCCCTGAACTGTCACTTAGCTGTGGCTGGTTCACGGTGCGATTATCCTTACAGCTCGGGGGGGCAAGGCTTAGGTTTAGGGTTATTTGCACTGCAGCCGTTACCTGTGTGGGCAACAATCGAAGCCAGGCCACCCAATTTTTGATAAACCCTCTTCTCTGCCTCAGAGCAATCCTGAAGAACTGGCCTTTTGTGTTATTCATGCCGACTCACTCGCAGGACTTTGGCTATCAGCGCTGCGGCAGCTGCTGTTCCACCACAGATAACAGAAAGCATCTGGGCGAGCCGGGGCGGTTCTTTGTGCGGTATGTAGGGCACAGCGGGAGGTGGTGGCCTTTGAGTGATTATGGTCTATCTGTGACAGCCATCTGCCACTTTTTTGGGACGTGGGATGTTTTTGTTGGTTTAACTTTCCCAGACTTCTATTTCAACAGCTAAATTCAAAGTCCACTGTCCTCTGACTTCCTCCTTTAGAGAGCTGTATCAGCTATAAAGCTCATCCATAGCATCCCTGTGAATTAAATTCATGCACAGGCCATAATTAAGGTGGAACTTAGCCTTCTGCCTGTTCCCAGCTTTTATTAGATTTATCTTGTGAGGAGAGCAAGCCCCATCCCCCTCTGCTGCGCCTGATTTGTAGTCTGAGCGCTTCTGCTCGCTGATCACAAGCCAAATCAGAAAGCTTGGTCTTCGGCAGCACCGGGAAAGGCGATTTAGGATTTGCAGACGTATTTTCCACAGAGCACCTTCTGTCATCGCTTGATCCTCCAAACCAAGGAGTTTTAATAAAAAAAAAGAATATTTAAGGAAAATAAGTAGTGTGGTGAATGTGGTTCTCTGGATTGGAGTAGGAGATGGAGGGATCAAGGAGGAAAGAGGTAAATGGGATGATGGTACAATCAAAAGGTCACACGAGGCCTGGTTTGGAGGCTTCACACATCTATATATGTGACATATAAAAAAAATATGAAAATTAGGTGCTAATGAATGGTGAACAAACAGCTTATCTGGTTACCACTACCAGGATCTTTGAGGACCCTCTGTAAGCATCAAAGTCTGCAGTGTAAGCGTCACCTGACGTCTCTGGAAGCTCACTCACTGTCCTGAAGAGCACACAGGAATTCAGGCTGGAAAGTACCACAGAGGTCTGCTGGACCACACTCGGAATTTAGATCCATCTTCAAAGTCAGGGCAGCTGTTCAGAGCCCTCTTCAAGTGCTCGGCATCCTAAAGCCCATGGAACAAGATTACCCAGTCAGGCAGTGGGATCCAACAGTCCTTTGGAATTGCTACAGAACCCTGTGTCAGATGGAGAACAGCCTCGCTGTCACCTGAGCTCCAAGAGGCTCTTCCTGGCTGAGAATCTGTGTTTGAGGCTTCTGTCTCTCCAGAAAGTCAGCCCAAACCAACAGATTATTTATTATTAAATACTTCTAATATTTGTGGTCCCACTGGTTGTGTCACTGAGGTAGAAAACTAAGGAAGAAAAGATCTGATCCTTCTGTGCCTGGGCTGTGGACTCCGAGATGAGCGAAGCAAGCTTTTAACCTGAGAATTTCTGAATCTCAGGAGAATTCTCTATGTCAGAAGACATTTTCTAGTGGGTATAACTGTCATTTGTTCACCAAGGTGTGTGGTGCACAGCCTGCGACCCCGAGGAAAGGGAAAGCTGTGGCTTACGCTGTGCTCGTGCTCTGCAGTGCAATGCTGATGGCGGTACTGGTCTGCTTACAGGTAGCCTGGCTATGGCTGCATTGAAGCGCTGTGGAGACATACTCTGGTTCTAAAAACATCTTTAATTAAGATTTGAAGTAAAGCAAATTGTCCTAATCGTGGGCTGTCACTTCACTATTTAAAAGCCACTGTGCCACAGGCAGCGCTGGAGCTGCCTGAAGTTCCTGGTGGGATGCGGGACAGACGTTCAGCGATTGTTAGACCCAAACCTGCTTCTAGCACCGTGAACTATGCGGAGCTGCTGCTCCTGGCCACTGCAGAACCACCTGTTGTTGTAACGATTTGAAATTAGCCCGTGTTTCAGTGTAGTTTTTCAGTCAGGATGTTTTCTGCCGCCTGGGCAGCCACTGCAGACCGCATCTCACTGTGTTTACGTGGGAGATGCCACCACAAACAGAAGCAGCTTCACCCAGCTCCTGCTTGAAGTTTCCCTCGCTGGGGTGCCGGCACGCCCCGGGGCCTTGGCCTTTCTTTCCCTGAAACCCCGCTAGAAGGAAAACACCCAGCGTGAGCTTTTTGTGACCAGCCTGGGTTACCCTGCATTACCGCTTTTAACCCCACACGGTGACAGCCGTGCCAGCCGGCCGGGTGTTTCCCGAGGAGGGCACCGAGCCGGCCTCCACATACCACAGGCCATACCGGCACCCTTCGCTATCACGGCGGATTGCCACAGGGGTTGCCCGGCTGCCCCTCAGCGCCCGGCCCCCGCCCGGGTCTCTCGCCCCGCCTCGGTCTCTCGCCCCGCCTCAGCCCCGAGGCCGGGGCCGGGCCAAGGCCGCGGTGGCCCCTCAAAGCCGCCGCAGCCGTTGGCCCGCGCGACGCGCCCCCGCCCATTGTGCGGTTCCTCGAGCGGCCTCGCCGCTGCCTGAAAGACACGACGGCCGCCCCCCGTCCCCTTACCTCTTTTCGGCTCCGCTTCCCCCTTCCCCACCCCGCAGAAGTCGAGGAGTGCGTTTTTTTTACCATCAGCCGCGCTCCGCGCCGTTTGGAAGCCAGGACGCGGTGTTTTGATCAGGCGTTCGCGGCGGGCAGCCCGACGGTTGCGAGGCAGCCAGAGGCGGGTCCTTCCCCCAGGACCCCTCCCGCCATATAAAGTCGCCGCCGCAGTTGGGCCTCGAGCGCTGTAACCGTCAGGTCTAGACAACGCGGAGCCGGATCTCGCCTCCTCCTCACGGTGAGGCCTCCGAGCTCGGTGGGAGCTGCTCGGTAAACCGGCAGGGTGGGCATAGGTGCTCGGAGATGGCGGTAGGGGCCAGGCGGGCCGTGGGCCCGCCCCATGGGGGAAGTGGGCCCGGACTGGCGCTGGTGGAGGGCGGCCGTGGCGGCGGAGCCCCCGGATGGGGGTCTGAGAGGGAGGCTGAGGGGACGGACTGAGGTCTGAATCCCTTCCTAGACAATTCGAGGCTGTAAACGCCCGTGGGGCCCCCTTGGAGGAGGTTTGTTGGGGGGGGGGGCCGCTGTGTGGGGAGATGTCGTCTGCAGGGTCCGGTAAATAAAGCGGAGGCTCTGCCTCCGCCCAGCACCCCTGGAGCCGGGCCCTTTCTCCGCCGTGCGGCCGTCGGGCTGCTCTGGGGCACCCCCGGTGTCTCCTCGTAGCGAGGGGAACTCTAGAGCGACAGCGCAAAGCGGGGGGGGGCGGGGCTCAGGTGTGGTCACGTTAAATAAACGCGGCATTCTCCCCAGTGACAGGGAGAGGCGGGGGGGGGGGAGGGGGAGGGAAGGAGCGGGTACCCACCCCCCCCCACCCCCCCGGAGCAGCTTTGGGAGGCGTGGGGTTGCCCAGTAGTGCTCGTCTAGGTGGCTGAGCTCTGCGTTTCAGGCTTATTATACATGCAAATAACCGTTGTAATTCAGGTTTGGCTTTTGACTAGCTCCCGACCTGTTCTCCTGTTGTCGAACAGAGCTTTTGGGACTGGTCTGCTTAGTCACCCGGTTGTGTTGCTGTCCAAGGCCTGTCTCTTTCCAGAGCTGTGTTGCAGTTTGCTAAAAATGACATTTTTATTTTCCTTGCAGGAGACTGAGCTCTGTGGTATAAAAATAACAGTTAAGATTTAATGCACATTTCATTATCAGTGATAAGGCAGTAGATTAACTTCATTCTGCCTGATCAGACTCTTGATGAGAACCTAAAGGTCTTGATAATAGTGCGTTTGGGTGGTACAGGGGCCTCAATGAAAATATCCTTGCTGGGGCAGGCCTGGCGAAGGCAGCATCCCTGTCTTGCTGGCTCTGTTGTGCAACATTATGTAATCCCAGGCACAGGAAGGCGGGCATCTGAAGCTGGGTTTGTTCTTGAGTGCTCTCAGACAAGCACTGCAAGAAGGTGCATTAAATCTGAAATGTATGCCCAATTTTTTTTCAGAGCATCATTCAAACTACTGACTCAGAACTGTTTTAATACCAATTTTATTTTTGTGGAGGGACATATATATATATATTTGTATTTTTGGAGCAATCATGACTCTGTCCCTCCAGAACACCCATCATAATTAGAAGTAGCGCTGTCATATAGGGTTACTGGCTGTGTAAACATTAACTAACTACTTGCTCTGCCAAATGGAAATTAAAGCAATGAGGACTTCAAGCTGGTGTGAGCTGCTTAATAGTGTGTTTGGCTGGGCTCCATTGGCCTGGGTCTGTGGCAGAGCTGTTGGGCTCAGCCATACTGATGAGCTGCAGGAGGCTTTCGGAGCTGGGTAATGTGAGTTGGCAGAAAGTGCTGCAGCTGATTCAGTTTTCATAGTTCAAGTACTGCTGTAAGGAACTAGCAAACATGGTTCTTGGGGTTGGTGTAATAAGTTTGGTTACTTATTACTTTGATAAGTAATTGAAATGAATTCAAGACTCTTTGTTTCTGGAGCTTCTCTTTACAGTGCCTTGCAGGCTGTATTAACAAACACATGCTTTAGAGCTCAAAAAGCAGGTAACTTGAGTTAAATGAATCTGCTGAACTGGTCTGCTGCTAATAAATATTTTGGATGGTAAAGGAATGTGCAAGGCATCCTACTAGTTTGTTGAGAGCTGATTTATAAAACTTGAGTGGCCAGGCAGGTATGTTTATCATGTCCTTCAAGTCCACTGATACCCAAACAGGCTTCATGTGTAGCTTCAGGCAGAAGTTGTAACCTACTTGCAGCTGTTTCAAGGACATCACTTCTGAGTGCAAGTTGTTAAATATCTGGAAAGATGCATTCTTGTAAAACTATCTTTGAAGTCTGCTCCTTCTGTTTGTTGTAGGTCTTATCACAGCTTGTTTGAAAAACTTGGTTAAAATGCATAGTCATCTTAGTCTTACCTAATGCTGCTGAAGTGCTGATCTAGCTTCCTCCTTCGTAAGAGCGGTCCTGAGTGCTGAGAGCCTTCCTTGTAGTGGTGCATTGCTTTCTAACCTCTTCAGAAAATCAGGCACTTTTCTGGAGGGAAGCCTGTGATCCTGAGTAACCTGCTATGATTCCATTTGGAGCAGGGAGGCTGGACTAGACTCTGTCCAGAGGGGTTCCTTCCAACCCCAGTTTTGTGATTCTGTTCCAGAGGCTATTTGAAAACTGCTTTTGAGACCTGAGATTGCTACTCACTTTGACTATCCAAACAATGGCTTAAATTTAAGACAAGTAGTGTTCTGGAAGTGGTGCTGAAAGTGAATTCAAGAGAAAGATTTCTCTAGTGCTGCACTGTAAAAAAAAAAACCAGAAGCACTATGGACCAATTACTTGTGTGTTTCAAGCTTTCAAATTTAAAAAATTCTTCTAAATTGGTGTTAGGCTTTATCAATCCTTGTGGATTAATATGATTTAATGAGTTTAGGCTTGTTGATTTGAGCAGTGAATAATCAGAGTACACTTCTTGTGGCACTGGGCTACCTGTTGTTGGTAAGAAGCAATAGAAATAGTAAAGGTAATGTATGTCTTTGAGTTGGCTGAACTCATAACATCTGCTGAGTATCATGTGGAATTAACTGTCCTTCTCCTGTAGATGCCTTCAATTAAACTGCAGAGTTCTGATGGTGAAATCTTTGAAGTCGATGTTGAAATTGCCAAGCAGTCTGTAACTATAAAGACCATGCTGGAAGGTAAGAGTGTGAAGCCTTGAGGATTGCTCACTTGTGCAGAGGTGTGTTCAGGGAAGCCTCTTGAACAGAAATCGTGGCCAAAGGAGACAGATGGGTGCTGTGCTGCAGAAGGATTCCCAGGCCTCTGGAGCAGCTTGCTGTCTTGTGTCAGAACAGCTGGAGCAGTTGCTGCTGCAGCTGAAACTGTTTTGGGTGGATGTGCTCTTGCAGAAAGCTTAAAGTTCAGTCCTCTTGCTAAGAGCACTTAAAGGGAAGCTTGTAAAATATAAGCACCCTGCTGCCTTGCCTAGAGCCTACTTCAGTTTGGTAAAAGTTAAACAAACAGAACATCTAATAATAAAAACTCAGTTTATTCAATCATACAAACCAGTTGTACAATGTAAATCTCTTTTAAATGGGGTGGGAGATCATAAAGAGCCAAAGTGAAGCCTATATTGTGAGCTTCTGGATGCAGTTAAATTATTTGGGATAAACACTTCGTTCTGATCTCCTGCTGACATAAATTTGAAACAAAAGGGCTTGTGGTGGGGGAGGGGCAATGTGCCAGATGGCCAGGATACAGAGCAAGCTGTGTCTAATCCCTTAGTGCAAATCTGCATTGTTTACTGGGGTTTTTTTCCCAGTTTTTGGGTGTATTCATGAATTAACTCAGAGAAAAAAATCTTTCTGTAGATGTAGTTAAAATTATATTCTTGAGTATAGATCTTTATCTGGTTGTGACACTTAAGAACAATAAAAATAAAGTAGAAATACTCCAAGCATTGAACACTTGAATTCGGTTAATAAAATGCTGTTGAACATGACTAGCAACATGAGCAGAAAACAATTGGTGGGAATACAGCAGGGAGCACAGTTCTTAGTTTCCTTGTGCAGAAGTTGTCACTGCTGGTGTTTAGTGACACTCTGGTGTTGGTGGAAGGGAAGTTACATGTGGTAAGTGGTGTAAGTTAGGCACGTAAACTGGCCCCTTGCTAATCTGGGTGAAGACCAGTCTCCCAGTACAGGTGAAATGCATTTGCAGTACAGCTGGTGAGCATCAGTTAATGTGTGTAGTGTGGGGTGCTGCAGCTGAAAGGGGAAGAGCTGGAAGGTGGTTGAGTTGAGCACTGTGGGACCACCAATGAAAGATCAGTTTTCTGCTAACAGATGAGATTGCTGTTCTGAAGGTGGTGGGGACAAGTTGAGCAGAGTTGACTCAATTTGAGATGTTGCTGGAATTATCTCCCCATAAACAATTTTGGGCTGGTCACTTCTTATGCTGGTATCTGCCACCATGTTCAAAGTATGTGTCTGAGGATTCCAGTAACTGGTGCCTTATGCAGTTCCCCTTAATGTCAGTATTTTAGTTTCTGAATCTATGTAGTCATTCCAGACAAAAGAGTACTAGTTAATATCCTGGTAATAATAATAGTAGTTGCCTAAACACAGAAGTATGTGTTATTAACTGTGCACAAATTTGATCGGTGGTGATGGTCTGACAGTCATCTCTTCTTAAAAATGAAGTTCCTTTGTGATGTAGAATTGGCTCATCTGTGCATATAATGAGTGAAGGTCTGTGTAGTTACTCAATTACTGGCATCTCCATGGCTACAGTTTTTACTCCTCCTATGGAGGACAGAATGTTGTCTCTGCTTCCCACAGTTACATCTGAATTCTTATTTAATAATAGATGGAATGGGAGATCTCAGTTGAAACAGTTTGGTTTGAACAGTGGATTGAACTGTTGAAAGTGGTAAAAATACATAAATATTTGTCTGATTCTTCAACCTACCCCATTCCCAGAGCTCTGAACTAGCAAGTTTTGCTCTAGCAAGTACTTGACTGCCTAACTGATGGGGTGTTGATGCTCCTTATTAGCTACTTAGCCTAAACTCAGCATAATCCAGTGTGTATCATGCAGCCATGGCTGAGTAAAGCCTCACTGAAGCTTTCTAAAAACAGCTGACTTCACCAGTTGAGTCCTTTGCTACCAATCCATTCAGCCTCGGTGATGTTCAAGGAGTGGAGAACTGGTGAAGCAGCCCAGTTCAGAGACAAGTACATGTTTTTTACCTGCCAGTTGCTTAGTCATCTTTCCATTTTTAGATTTGGGAATGGATGATGAAGGTGATGATGACCCAGTCCCTCTTCCAAATGTGAATGCAGCTATCTTAAAAAAGGTGAGATGCTGAAGGTGGTCATGATGTATGGCAGCAACAAGATGTGAAATTCACGTTGTGTATCATGAAGTACAGTATTAAAATTCCTTTTTGTGTGCTAACTACAAGCTTAACCAGTGTGAGGTGCATGACACAAGCACCTAGGGTATCTGAGAACTGAGGTGGGGCTGGCAGACAGATAGTGGCAGCAGGACCTATGGGGAAGACCACCTGGAACATCAGCTGGAGGCCAGACAGGTTCTGAAGTGGGGCTGGCCATCTGCATGCAGTAGTATTTCATGGTATTAAAGCACTGATTTTAATTGGACCTGAGGTGGCTGTTTGAGATCCAGCATTAGAAGAAGGGGCTATGGGACAGGCAGTGGTCAGTGACTGGCAGTAGTGGTGGCTCTGTGTCAATTCCAGTGTGTAAGAGACACTGTGCCCCTCAATGGTACTAAATTCAACAACAGACTGTGATTATTGGGTCAGGTGAGAAAAGCAAAGGAAGTAACAGAACAGAAAGCGTTGTGCCAAAATAAGCCCTGGACTGTTTAGGGGTAAATACAGGGTTAGGAGTTGCTTCCTAGTGAACATGCACATAAATAACCTCAAACTTGTTAAGTCTCACAGGTTGGCAGAATGGAACAGGGTTTTAGTTGCAGTAGATCCCCGATTCTTTAGTTGTCTGGGTGATGAGATTGCGTGTTCCTGAGCTAGTGCTTTTGAGTGTTGTCTTAAAAGCAAACTTGCCAGGTGACCTTTGTACTGGGGTGAGTGTGCCCTGCTGGTAACTATTGCCACTCTGCCCTCTTCCCCTGTGTGGTGTTCTGCTTAATACAAATTGTTTCTGCAAACATTAAACACTACAAAATGAGGTTTAGGTTTTCCTTGAACAGTTCTACATGTGTTAGTCAAATAACTTTCTAACACCAGCAAGCTGGCTTTTAAGATCATAATTACTTCACTGGCTGCTGTCTCAGATGGGATTCTTGTAGGTTGTTGTACCCCAGGATTGGGGATCAACTGTTCTAAATCAGTAATACTGAGTATTGGAGCATGTTCATATAGGTTTCTAATACTAATGTAGAGAAAAAGGTTCATTTCTTCTAAAATTTAAGTTATAGTGGGGCCTAATGGGAGAATCATTTGGATCAAACTCTAATATCAAAACTGTAATTAGGTGATTCAGTGGTGCACCCATCACAAGGATGATCCACCTCCTCCTGAGGATGATGAGAACAAAGAGAAAAGAACAGATGACATCCCTGTGTGGGATCAAGAGTTTCTGAAAGTAGACCAAGGAACCCTTTTTGAACTTATCCTGGTAAGTAGGTTCAGGAGGTGCAAAGGCTGTGCCTGAGAAGTGCTCTTGACAAAGTCTTTATGCTTCTTGAATAACTTCTTCATTGGGAGGGTGGGTGTGGGGAGGACAAGTAGTTCTGGCAAATCCTGGCTGAAGTTGCTGAGGGTGTTAGAATGCTTGTGAACCTAATGCTGGCCATTAATCTAGACTCGCTCATTTATCAGTTACACTTTTCTGAATGTGGGCCCCTACAGCTGTCTTTATTCTCGTGCCTCTTGAGTCTTAGTTGAGGCCTTATTCCTAGAAATGGAGCTCTGGAGGTGTGCATACAAACTAAAATCTAGCTTTGACTTTTAAAATTTGTATCTTGTGTCATACTGTGAGCCCATGTTACTTGTCTTGGCTAGTTCACAGCACTTCAGCACTGAATGTTGATAGGAAGGCTTTAAATTTGGAAACTCTTCCACAGGCTGCAAATTACTTGGACATCAAAGGTTTGCTTGATGTCACATGCAAGACAGTGGCAAACATGATCAAGGGGAAAACTCCAGAAGAAATTCGCAAGACATTCAATATTAAGAATGACTTCACTGAGGAGGAAGAAGCACAGGTACCTGATCTGGGCTTAATTACAATTTAGCTGATTTTTTTGTGTTGAATTAGTGTGTGGTGCTTCATAATTTAATGTGTGGTGCAACTGACTTGATGCATTAGTTACATTTACTGTTAATTGGGTTGCTACTAGAGGAAGACCTTTCAGTGCCTACAGTGCTTGCAGCCCATGACCTGAGAAGGTCAAAACAAACTGATTTCCCAACTCAAATGTATGTGTGTCTGGTAAGAAGGCATGTGGGGTGGCTTGTGGCAGCCTTAGTAGTAAGAATGTTGAAGATGTGTTGTATGTGGCCAGGAAGGTGAGGTATTTGGATTCTTGTCTTGAAGTAGTGAACTCACTGATCTTATAACTTGAACAACAAACCAACTGCAAAGTGGTAGAGTTGGGAAAGATCAGAACAAGATGCCTTGTTTAAATACCAAGTGAATTGTACAGTTCAGCTTGTCTTCAGTGCAGTGTCACAAAAGGAGCAATTTAGTCTTAAGTGGTCCATTTGCTTTACTTGGTGGGAAAGCCCCTCAGTTTTGATCAGATCTAGGCATGAGAAATAAATGTCTTGGCTTATATTGGTAAACTGGCCAGTTTGGAGGACTTGACTCCGTAATTACAAACCCAGCATGAAAAGCTAAAGCAGCTCCCAAGTTTCTGCCTTCCTGCAGGGGGTAATCCTGAATACTATGGGAGTTCACAGCTACCTTCTACAAGTTCACCACAACATGCTAACAGCTAAAATGTTCTTCCAGGTACGTAAAGAGAACCAGTGGTGTGAAGAGAAGTGAAGTTTTGTGCCTGACCCTCGAACACTGTAAGGATTGTTCCAAATACTAGTTGCACTGCTCTGTTCATAATTGTTAATATTAGACAAATGCAGCAGCAAATGAAGTTGTGTTAGCAGGATATCGTTCCCTTTGCATGTGTAGTGGTTTTTTTTGAGTACAAATTTACATCCTCTGAGTTTTACTAGTGTAATTGGATGTCTTTTTACTTCACTCTGCAATGAATAAAACTGAACTAAGTGTGGATTCTGTATGGAAAGTAGCATGTAAGGTTGTTTTCATTATACTTTGAACCTCTTCAAGTCCAGTTACAGTGCTAAGGATTGACTCCAGTGTAAATAAAGCCACCTATGACTTCTTCCTCAAGAAGAACAAATCACTTGTATTTGCAGGGTATTGATAGCTTCAGAAAGAACTAGAATGTGTCTTGGGGAACTAGGTAAAGTAAAAAAGTTACTGGATTTCTTCCAGAAACATTGAGGGGAAAATTAGTGTTACTTCAAGCGATATAACTTCCCAGCTGGTTCTTGTCTGCATTTAAAAAAATATTTTGCCCACTTTCTTGTCCTGTTAGTCTTACCTTGTAGACTAGTGGAAGGTGTGATCTAGAAGAAACAAGCACCTGACAGTGAAATTTGAATACTTCAGCCATGTCTTGAAGACCTGCCTCTAGCTGGTAGCAAATGAGAAGTGTGTTGCTTTATGCACAGGGTGGATGTGTTTTTTATACGTGTTACTGTTAAAAGCGGAATCCAGATTTGACCAAAAATGACTGACATTACCAAAGTTACTATTCTTGACCTGTGCATGCCATTAGTGGCTGGTTTTTAGGCAATTTTAAACAACCCTTGTGATGTAGCTCTTTAAAACATGGTTTAATGTGTCCACAGGAAATCTTATGCCTCTCTATGTGATACTTCAGCTTGTAGAGACTTAATTATTGCATACAAAGCTAATGCAATACCAGGCTTAACTTCTTTGGACAAAGCCACTTGCAACTAGTTAAACAGTAACTGGTTTTCTGATTTTTATTTTTTTTTTTTTACAGTTCCCTTATAGGGAGTAGGGGATGGTTGTGTGGTAGATCTTTGAGGTGTGCTCTTAGCTTGTATTGCATTCCATTCTCTGTATAAACCCTAGAGTAGAAGGAACCTTAATAAACATACTTCTCTCACTTTAAATATCAGTGTTTCACTTCTGAATTAATAAAGGGCTTTTAAACTTTTGTTTGCAACTGGTTCTAGTTATTTGAAACTAGACAATGTTACTGTCACTTATTACTGAGTGTCCAGATTGTAGTGCTGAGGCAGCAGTTAATGGTGGTAAAACAGGTATAGATTTTGTTAAATGACTGTTAAACCTCTCAGATGAAGTTGGCAGCTACACAGCAAGCAGTGCAGGTAGTTTCTGATGGCTTCCCAGCTTTGAGGTAACCATAACAAAAGCATTTGTAACTTGCTCTGAAGCAGCACTCAGACCTGTGCTCTGCTCACATCTGCTTATCCATGAGGCTGCTGCCTGCCTTTGTGCTGGTGTGTGTGTTGTGGGTATTATATTGTCAAGGGCCATGAAACGCTCCAGTGCTGGGCTGGGATAAGAGGAAGCCTTTCCAGTGTCCTGTGTTGCAAACAATACACCTTGGTTTAGAAGGGCTGCTAGAGAAAACCTTCTGATGGCACTTCTTTCCATGGCTACACTTGTAGTTGAATGTTCAGCTTATTCTGGATTCTTGCAAGAAATCAATCCCTCTGTGTGAGGTTCATGTTCCAGCACACACTAGCTCATCCTTGGAGTGCCATGTTGCTAATAGCAGCCTGCACTGTGGTGTGTTCAGTGGCAGAAGCCTGTATAAATTCCTTCAGGTGCCTGTCAGCAGCCTCTACCTCACATGATGCCTCACTGTGCTGTAGGATGAGGAAGAGACACATGTAGTTTGTCTCATCATTAGACCAGCTTGCCTAAAACATAGCCCTTGGTGCTGAAATGGGGCAGTGGTGGAGCTTCTGCTAAAGCTCCAGGGTCGTGCCAGTTGACGGGACAAGGGTGGAGGCATGGCACAGCAGCATGTGGAGGAGTGGGCTGGTCTGGGTGCTCAAAGTGTTATCCAGCTTTGACATCCAGGTTGTTAGAATTCCATAGAGCATACTTCCTCTCATTGGAATTCCCCTGTCTGACTCCATCCGCATTCCAATTCTGTAGCTGGCTGATGTGTGTCACTGAGGAAACACCTCTTCTTAATCGCTGGTGGTACATGCTCTCAGCTGGCTTCTCTTGAGTAACACTAGTGCTAGGCCATGGCGAATGATGCCCTTCCTGGAGGTGCTGAGGTTATTTGGTGTACCATGGGCTGCTGCCTGTGTTCTTCTCTTCAGCTGAACGCAACCCCAGCTGGGTATGTGGAAATCCCCAAAAGGGGGAAAGCCACTCCAACTCCCCACTCTGATCTTGCTGTTTAACTTGTATGAAGCTGCTTTAACCTTTTATTTATTTTGAAGTCATGGCATGATCAGGGATAGCTCTTGGCTAAAGGGATTAAGTGTGGGGGTAGGGAGAGGGATGGCAAAGTGTCAGTAGGGATTGCAGAGGAAGGTATTTTCTCTTACTCTTGGTTTACTGTTTCAGTCTCACCAATTGAAGACTTGGTACTTATTTTTCATACAAATATTGGGGGGGGGGGAAGCAGGAGTTCTCTTGACTTCTAAGAAATAATTATTGGAGAGTTTGATTGGATTATAATGTCCAGTGGCCTGTTTTGAAGAGCCAGACTGGCAATTACTTTATTTATAAAGCTATAAACATATTTTGAACATAAAAGCCAAAAAATACAAACTCAATGAAGTAAAAAAATTACAACAAATGATGGGTAGTCATTGGACAAATGAGAGTACAGCTGCAGAACGTTTATCCCTGCTACATACACACAGTGGTTTGCACTGGTTTAATGAAGTGGTGCTTCCATGAGTTCTACATTCAGACTGATGTCAGGAGGTCAAATACCTATTTCAGGAAGGGTTGAAATTGCTGTAAAAGAAACTAAAAAAAATTCTTGTTGCGATAAAAACTTAAGGGCAAAGTTTTCCTTCTGTTAAAAAAGAGTATTAACACAGAACAGTAACACTTCATACAGCATTTCTAAAGACACTTTTTTGGCATCAATAAAAATAACTTTGTTTTGGCATCGGGGCGTGTAACAGAGGTTGGTCATGCTCACTGTTTTGTCTCTGCAATGGGCAGCTTGAAGTTCTCTTATCTTGTGTGTTTTGGGAAAAAAAAACAATTAACTTTTCTCAGTTGTACCAGTATAAACTGACCGTGTTCCAGTACACCAAGTGGCTGCTTGGAGTTTATACTGCGGTAGGTGGAAGCACGGAGTGAGGTCTGGCTGTAACTGTGTCTGGGTTGAGCAGAGCCCAGGGTCAGACCAAGGCGGTGTCACAGCTCTGAGGCTGGGGAGATGCTTCCGGAGAGGGGGTGGGAGGTTTCACTGTGGAGATTCTGCAGGAATGGGATGGAATAAAAACAAGGACAGGAGGCTTTGGCTGGTTGGTGCGCCCTGAACAAAGGTGGGCACCCACAGCATGGCGGAGGGGCCCTGAGTAAACGGGTGAAAGTCCTGGTGAGCTCTGAAGTGAAGGAGGCTGCTCTGTGCCTGCAGGCACAGGCTGCTCCTTGGCCAGCGCCCCCAGTTTAAGACTGGTCAGGACCTTCCCTGACATTTCCTCGGGTGGTTTTTCAACTCATCTGCTTTTTCTTTCATACCTGCCTTTGCATTGCTGCTAAGTTACGTGTTTCATCAGCCCCAAAGTACTGGTTGGGTATTAAGTGACGCCAGCTTTACACCTGGTTACACCAGCTTTACACCCAGTTATGCCAGGCCACTGTGGCTGACTTCTTGTCTGGGGTGTTTACAGGGGCTGACTCTTCTACAGCACCTTACACCAGAGGGTCTCGGGGTGACAAGTGCTCAGCTGAGACACAGCTATTTATTTTTCAAGCAAATTTTTTAGATTTTTTTTTTTTTTTAATCAAGTGATAAAGAGCCTCAGTCAGTTCTGGGCAGAGTCTGCGAGTTCCTCTGTCCAGCACCGGCGCGGGCTGTTGTTGAAGCCTGCTGAAATGATTGAAAAAGAGCAGGCTGCGTGTTGATCTAGTGCTGTGTAACGAATCCTCAGAGAGCAGGAAGGACGTGACCAAGTGTACAGCTGGCAGGTGGTTCTGGTAATGCTACTTGAAGGGTTAAAACTCTTATTTCAAACTCAAAAATAACTCTTTTCGACCTTTCCAGGTTTGTGCACGTAGCTTTCAGTCAGTGCTTCAAAAGTTACATTTACACAGGAGAGGAGTAAAGCAGTAGGGTTAGGTCTTCTAAACTAAACTGGAATTAAAAAATCTACACTACTATAAGCAAAAGTACCTAAATAAAGGGAATAAAACCCAAAGCTGCTCTACAGACTAATCAGGTTTGGTTTTTTTGGTTTTTTTTTAAATTTTCAATCTTTAAGGCATAAACTCATTAAAAAAGTTATGTTTAGCCCAATGTAAAAAAATTAGGGTTTGTGTTTTTGTGTTAAGAAAAAAAATACAAAAATATTTTGTACATTATAAAGCTCATCTGAGATTTATCGCAGTTCTACAATAACTCTACAGAATTTGTATTCAGTACTTTAAAACCTATTCTGCAAGGTAGAAAAAAATAGACTGCCCTCCGTGTGGTGTTATTTTTCTCTTTGTCTAGAATATATTGATTTCAAGCAGGAAAAAAAAGTCTGCCCTGGACTAGCTCAAGGTCTCTGTGAGAGGTCTGTAAACCTGAAGTAAATCAAGAACTTGGATTAATTTGGGGTTTCCATTGGTTCAGGGAGATCACAGTCTGTCCATGGTGGGGTTTGTTTATCAAGCTCAAAATATAAATAAAATACCAGAAGCTGGTAAATGTTTTCAAGCTGGAGAGAAGATGTGAACATCTGGCATTATCGTGGGGGTGGGAAGGCAACTTTTAGAAAAAACTAGAATAAGGTTTTTTAAAAAGTTCTGCACCAAATCATGAAAAAAAAGAGGGTTCTGGTCTTGCTGAGGGGCTGTATGGACAGATGCCCGGAGCAATGAGTGGGGTAGTGTGCTGTGCTGCTGCCAGACCACCCGGGGAAGGGGAGAGCTGAGCCTCTCCTCTGCCCCACCTGCTGGGGCCAGTGTGGTCTCTGCCCTGGGCCAGCCCACTAGGGCTGTGGGCTACCTGCCTGCTGCTGCCTCCATGCAGAATCACGTCAGGGCTTTGTCCAGCCTGCCTGCAGCGGACAATTCCTCCAGCCAGGGAGCCCCAGTGCCTGACTGGCACAGCAGACGATGGACTGTCGGATCTCCCAGCGGCCAGCCCGCTGCTGTCCGCTTTGTGCCCCCCTCTGCCATGCTGTACACTCACGGGACGGGACGCAGCTGCACAGAGACCTGCGACCTGTAAACAATCTCTTCTTGTTCTCAGACAAGAAGTTTAAAAAAATTCACCTTGTTGGTTTAAATATTTAATTTCTCAGTTACCTGGCCAGATCAGAAAGCTACATCGCTATGTTTACCTGTCAGACCTAAGGGCTTTCAAAAATGCTCCTATTCCAGCTTTTCCAGCTCTGCAGTGTAACGGCTACGGGGATCTGTGAGTGAGCAGCTCGGGAGCGGGGGGTGGAAGCCGGTGTTATTTTGATAGCACCTACCATCTACTGCAGCAAGCTGGGGAGTGTGGCTCTGCTTTCTGCTGCGCTTGAAGATAATGCAGTTAAAAAAAAAAAAATAGAAAAAACCCCAAACAAACAAAAAAAGCAGCACAGGGCAGGGACAAAAGGCTTGTTTACTCAGCACTGTAAATCTTGGCAAGTACTTATTTTTGACCTTTTTTTTGAAATTGCTTTTCTATCTTTAATGCCCCCCCCCCCCAAAAAAAATCCAAATGAGTTTTCCAGCATCCTTAAGCCATCCTGTTGCCTAACTTTGCACCTTTGACAGTGAGATGGGGAATTTGGATGGGCCTCCGGTCCTACTCAGTGGGCTGCGAAACCCAGGTGGGAAAGCGAGCGAGGTGCCCAGTGTCCTGGCCAACGCAGCTGAGCGTGGGACTATGTCCCCGTGGGGGGCACGCTGTACGCTGGGGGCTCCGTGGGCGCCGGGGAGGACCGGGTGGTCAGTCTGGAGGAGCAGGCGGCAGTTTGGAGGTGAGCGGAGCCGGGGAAGGGGTCGGGTTGTTCTCTGTGTGCGGAGTCAGCGGGGGCTGCAAGCTTGTCTGAAGGAAAAGCAGAGGAGATGCATTGGAGTGCGTCCAGAGAGGGAGGGGAGTCTATAGCACTTCCATCGGAAGAAACTGGGCTGGCACAGCGTCCTTCTCCTTGTAAGTACCGAATGCACTTCTTTTTCCTCCTAAGAACAGTGGAGAGAGTTATCTGTGAATAAAGGGTGAGGTCATGGTCACAACCAGACATAAACCAGCGCTCGGCGCAAGCCGGGGCACGCAGCCAGCTGGGCTCTGCTCACCGCCGCCTCCCCGCGTTCACCGCGGCCGGGCCCTGCCTTCCCGCCGGCCGGGCCCTGCCTTCCCGCCGGCCGGGCCCTGCCTGCCCTCGGCCGGGCCCTGCCTTCCCGCCGGCCGGGCCCTGCCTGCCCTCGGCGGGGCCCTGCCTTCCCGCCGGCCGGGCCCTGCCTTCCCGCCGGCCGGGCCCTGCCTGCCCTCGGCCGGGCCCTGCCTTCCCGCCGGCCGGGCCCTGCCTGCCCTCGGCCGAGCCCTGCCTTCCCGCCGGCCGGGCCCTGCCTGCCCTCGGCCGGGCCCTGCCTGCCCTCGGCCGGGCCCTGCCTTCCCGCCGGCCGGGCCCTGCCTGCCCTCGGCCCTCACCCCCAGGGCGACTGCGGCCCTTCTGCGCTGCGCGGCCGCCAGGCGCCGCCGTAACGTCGCCCCCGTAACGTAACGTCGCCCCCGCGGCGCGGCGAGAAGCGGTGCCAGGGGGTTCCGCGCCCCGCGGTAGGCGCGGCGGAAAGGCCGGTTCACCCGGAGGATGAGGAGAGGAGGTCAGGAAAATAAGAGTAAAAATAACAAAAATTAAAATAATAATAGAAATCAAAACAGTAGTAAAAATGATAACAAAAATCAAGAAAAATCAAAACAGTAATAAAAATTATAACAAAAATCAAAAGAATAAAGAAAAGAGTAGTAAAATAAAATTATTAATTACAATGATTAGTAAATAAGTTTTGATATTAAATAAAAGTGGAACTGGGGCCGTTCCGCCCCAGCCACCATCCTGCTTCTGGGAGGCTCAGCGGGGTGAACGCGCTCTCACCGAGCCCCAGACTCAAAGGGTCCTGCCCCGATGCGTAAGCCCACCCCACCTGCTGCAGAGCACACGGGACACGCGTGTGCTGACATGTCACGGCACGGCGCCACCGTGCAGGCAGGCTGCGGGCTGTGCCGGCTCGGGGAGGGCGCCGGGCACGGGGCATCGCTGTGGCCAGGAGCGCCAGGTCACTGCCCTCCGCACCAGTTCTGGCGTTTCTCCTCAGAGGATACAAGTCAACGCAAAGTCCTGAGGTCTTTGTGCACAGTATCGTCTGCTCAGCTCTTCTGCAGCAAAAGCCCCTGGTCTCAGCCATCTCTGCATCTCAGAACACCTTCCAGCCATGCCCACCTCCAGCGGTGACTCGGTGACATGGCCGAGGTCAAAGAGCTCTCCAGAGATTCAGGAAGAAAACAGCCCGGGCCAGGCTGGAGGAAGGTGCGGTCCGAGGCTGGCTGAGGTGCTGCTTTGGACGTTAGACTCGTCCTGAGCCCTCCAGAAGACTTGTTGGTCTTTGGAGGTGGATCACCCTTTAAACTGCTGACTAAGCTAAGGAAAAAAGAGCTCTGTCCCTCGGCCCGTGGCGCTGCTGGCAGGACGCGTTCGCTGGGAGCTCTCCCTGGGGAAGCAGAGGTGCAAGTCCGAACACAGTGTAGACCAGACACCAGACTGGGCAGAAGAAGGGCCCAAATTGACCTGCAGCAGGAACCACGCAGTTCCACCTCCCTTTCTGTGGAGCGTGACAAATCAAGCTCATCGGCTGGGGCAAGATTTACTCACAAAAAGAGATCTTTTTTTTTTTTTTTACAGAAATGTACCGCCATCAGTGGCAACTCTCCTCCTCTACCCCCACCTCTCTCCTAAAAAAGGATGAGGAAGGTCCTGGACAGCGCAGTGCCAGGGACCAGCCTCCCTTCAGCTCCCCTGGAGAAGACATTCAGGTTCCCGACTCATTCCTGTGCTATGATTTGGGCATCTCAAAACCCCAAGTCTTAGCTCAGCCTTGCTGGAACTGGATTTGGGCACGATTTCTCCGCAGCCCTCCAGAGTTTACCACAGGTTCCAGCTGCCGTCTCACAGCCCCCATCACTCGATCCACTCCTGGCTACCCAGCGTCGGTCCCCTGCGCTGCCTTGTGTTCGTACACGCTCTGTGCTGAGCTGATTTGCCTTCGCTTCATGATGCCTCATGTCACCCTCTCTGTGTCTTCGAGCGTCTCGGTACAGTTTTAAACAAAAGAGCTCTCAAGATGTCACCTTAAGAGTGGCAAGGGGACAATTCCTCAGCTGAATGACTTAATGACTTTACAGCTAAACCAGCTAAAACAAGCCTCTTCCCCCTGCCCAGCTCGGGCCCTCGGCTGTCTCATCTGAGGAGAGCAGAGCACAAGAAGAACCTGCTAATGCGGGCACACACCTGTCTTTGATCTCACTAATGAAAAACTAGAGAGTGTTAGCACATGCATTAACCAGACCAGTATTAACAAGACTTTGCACTGGATGCGAACACGGGAAGTGCCGGCCCTGCTGGCAGTGTCATCGTTAGCCGTGGTGACCCAATTAATGCGATAGGGAACACGACAGCCCCACTGAAATGAATCTTTAACTCGGCGATGATTTTACACAGGCTGTAATTTCCCAGAGCAGACAAGCCTGAGGAGAAGCTGTGCTTCCCATAGACGTCTCAGGAGTAGCTGCGGGATACAGCGTTTCAGTGACCTGTTTAAGGTGACACAAATCTACCCGTCAATTCCCTGATTTGATTTAAAATAATTGGGGGAAAAACAAGCAGATCTGATAGTACAGGTTGCACCAACAGCTATTACACAGCTGAAGGGATTTATCCAGCTCCCTCCAGGAACTACAGCACCCTGGAGCTGTTTGCCTGGGGTGAGGAGGAGGGTGAAAGCTCTACAGCAGGGACACCCAGTTTTAACCAGTTAACCTCTCCTGTGGAGTGGAAATCCTCCGGTGGGAGTTGCTGTCCACACGTGACCAGAGCACGTACGACAGGAGCCCTCGAGCTAGCAGCACATTAGTATGGGGAATTGCAGAACACGGGGGACTCACCAGGGGTTGGGGGGCAACGGTTAAAAAATAAAAGCATGCCAAGGGCTCCTCAGCAGCCTGGGTTAATCGGGAAGCAGCGCAGAGGAGGAGCTGAATGAAGAGAGTGCAGATGAAGGCAGAGGGAAGTTGGAGGAGCTACCCACAGAGCTGCAGCCATGCCCTGTGCCGTGGTAGGGGACTCTCATCCCAGTGATGTGGCTGTGTGAGGGATGAGGGGCACAAAAATCCCTCTCTGGACAGTTGAGGTAAAGTATGAATGAGACATTAAGGGAGCTCTGTCCAGATCCATCATCACTTTAAAAATTATGCTTGATGACATCACTCCGTGTCTAACAGGCGAGGGGGGCGCTGCTCTTGCCCAGCACCCCGAGGTGCAGGATGCAGCTGTGGGGAGTGGAGCTCACCTTGGGCTTGGCCACAGGGACCTGAGCTCGGGCTGCCAGCAAGGTCACTGTAGGAATTGCAAGGAACTGTAGACCTCTGCAGGAGCTTTTTCTGCCTGTCTGCAGC
Source organism: Bucorvus abyssinicus (assembly GCA_009769605.1). NCBI lineage: Eukaryota > Metazoa > Chordata > Aves > Bucerotiformes > Bucorvidae > Bucorvus > Bucorvus abyssinicus. Next base: position 3,026,225 of record CM020041.1, on the reverse strand, counting down.
TGCAGACCCCTTGGGCTGGGCAGCACTCGGTTCATGCACTAAGCTTTACTCGGCCATGTCCTCTCCCTAGAAGCCTAAGTCACAGGGCGCTTGCAAACTGTCTGGCTGCTTGAGGCCCTCCCACCCCACCCATGGCGGGTACTGCAAAATTTCAGGGTCAAGCAGAGCTGGATCTTAAATTCATGGTTAGTCTCAGTATAAATAGGAAAAAGAACCCATTAACTACTGACTGCTGGCCTTAGGGTGCTATTTATGCAGTAAGAAGTCTCCAACAGGGGAAAAAAAGCCCCACATTAGGGTCACAGAGGTCTCCACCCTGGAAATAAGCTTTTAAGACCAGGGAAATCCATCAGCCGAGTAACATGGTCAGCATTACCCCAGCACTGGTGGGTAGAAGCCCAGGGCACAGCCTGACCCTTGCAGCTCAGCCAACAGCTCCTGAGGGTGCCCAGAGAAAACCCCATCCCACCTGGCCGGAGCAGCCCCCGTCGGCGCCGGGATGGCTGCAGGAGAACACAGGGAGCCGAACCCGCTCGCCCAGGAGCACCCCAGCAGCGAGGAGATGCTGATACACACCTGCACGGGCCGCACCAGTCCGTTTGTTGGTTGAGGCCAAAGCGAGCTCTGCATTTCTTAGGAGAGGCAGGATCTGAACACAGAAGCATGCGTGGCGGAGAATGGGCAAGGCAGAGGTGCAAAGAGGAGGAGGAGCAGGAGGAAGAAAAGAGGCAACATCATTTTAGCCACTTTAACACATGACTAACAGACTACAATAGTTTTTTTCTGCAGCAGAACGGTGCCGGCACCACCTCTCCTGGAAAAAAGCGAGTTAGGCACATACCAGTGGCCACTGCTGGCAGCTGGAGGAGGAGGAGAAGGTTAGGGAACCCGCCTCAGTGCTGGGAAATACGGTCAGTCACGAGGAAATTCAAGGCTCTGCAAATTTCTTCAGTTTGGAAAAGCTGCCACATCCCAGAGGTGCTGCCTGCCTCCCGTCTCTGCATCCTTACCTGCTCCCTGCCCCTCCAGCAGCGGCTAAGCAGGGCTGCCAGCGAGCCGGGCTGCGCGCCGAAGAAAAGAGGAGGAAACGTTGCAAAAGCAGGCTGGAAGCAGAGTTAGCACCAAGGAGACCCAGGCCTGGCTTAGGGTCCACTCTGTCCCCCCCCCACTCCCCTTCCAGTTTGGATAGAAAAGCTCTTTCTATGGCTTTGCCTAAAATGTTGCAGTTTTACTGTGTAATTATGGGACTCATTAGCCCTATTTTGCTTTCAGGCACATCCTGGTTTTTCTCTTGTGCTGTAAAAGGGATTCGAACAGCACGTTTCTGTGCTGGATTCACGCTCCCTCTTTCAGCCACCACCAGCGCCTCCTGTTGTGTACCACCAGCAGATGGTTTTCAGTTCGTAATGGGTGAAATTACCATTTTTCTATTACACAGATAAGACATATACATGGGTACATAAATATATATATATACACACACTACATACAAACCTAAAAGCTTGCGTTCCCCCTATCAGTCTAGGCACTGAATGAGATCAACAGTGTTAATTAAACCAAAGATATTACTGGGACACAGTCATGGAATTACTTTTCATGGACCATTCAAAGAGGTCGTCCAATGGTGACTCATTAAATTAATGAGATAATCTGAGGAATTAATGCAGGCTGCAAGATTCTGGTCCCATGGATGAGTAATCCACAGCACTAATACCAGAGCTAGAATCCCATGTCCTAACCAACAACTGAACCAGCCAGATGCAGCCAGCTGTGCTCCTTGAGGGCCCCAGCTCAGGGGGACGGGGCTCTGTGGGGTGTGCAGGGCCAAGAGAGCAACGGGCTGAGCAGGCACCCTCCCCAGGGAACACTTCTGGAGGGAGGGAGGACTAGGGCTTTGCTCAGAAAGCCGGCAGCCTCTCCTCTGGCTGACTTAATAGCATCCAAAAATAATTAAGAGCAATGAGAGTAATGAACTGGTAGGTTGGAGGAAAAGCTCTTTCTAAGTCTACAGGCAACCACAGAATGGACATACTGGAAAAAACAGGGTAACTTCATGTGTATGTGATGCCACAGTGGGCAAGGACAGTCTCTAGATGTTTTATACTAAATATTTAGTGGTAACGATGTTATTTATTCCTTTTCTAATGAACAGCGTGGTGCAGGGAGGCAGCTGGTACCAGTTTTTAGCATGACTTTGCTTGAACTCTAGGTGACTTTGAAATGAAACCCGAATTTGGGGAAGTCCCATGGGTGCTCTCCAGTCCTGTCACTGCATTTAGTCCCACATGCAATACTGGTGCATTTGAGAGGAGTCTTCTTCAATTAATGTTATCTGTAGGGCTGACGGGGACACTCGCCCTGGGTGTTTTGAACAGATGAGGTTTAGTGACAGTTTATACGAAGTTATGCACTTGTCAAAAGTCCCATCCTTTCAGTTCTCACACACCACCCATGGTCTAATTCAAGCAAAAAAGTCACAGAAATGTTAATTTACCATCTCTTAAATAAATAAATGTGTATTTCTTTAGTTAAGCTCAGAAGAATAAAATAAAACATGGCAAAACTAAACAAGTGCTTCAGATTATCCCCTCTGAGCCGAAATGATGGGCCACCCAGCCACACACTTACCTGAGTTGGAATCTTGCTGCTTTTCCCGTGTTCGTCTCTTCTTTTTCCCCTGGGGAATGAAAGGAAAGGCCGTTAGTTCATGCTCACAGGAGACCGAGCGTGCTGCACGGGGTTTTCCAGGCTGGATTGGAGGGCACAGGGAGAGATGAACTGGAAATTGCTGCAAGGGGACCTGCTCCAGTTTATGTCCCTGGGCATCCCTTTCCTTTCCCCAACTGCCCAGTCCAGTGCTCTGGAGAAGCAGCCCAGGAGGAACTCACAAAACAACCACCCGAATTAGTGTTTGCACCCATGCCAATGCCCACTTTTTCCATGGCAGGAATTTGCTCTGGGCACATACCTTTTCTCAGGAATGGTTTGGGCTGGAAGGGACCTTGAAGATCATTTAGTTCCAACCTCCTGCCATGGGCAGGGACACCTTCCCCTAGACCAAGTTGCTCAAAGCCCCATCCAACCTGGCCTTGAGCGCTTTCAGGGATGGGGCATCCACAACCTCTCTGGGCAACCTGTTCCAGTCCCTCACCACCCTCACAAGGAAGAATTTCTTCCCAGCATTTACTCTAAATCTCTCCTCCTTCAGTTTAAAACCATTAACCCTCAGCCTATCACCACACTCCCTGATAAAGAGCTCCTCCCCAGCATTCCTGCAGCCCCCTTTAAGTACTGGAAGGCTGCTAGAAGGTCTCCCTCATTAAGAAATAACCCTTCATTTCCAGTATCCTCAGATTCAGCACCACTGGCAATTTGACTCATCCTCAAACCACTCCACACATCCGCAGAAACACCCACGGAGACTCAGAGGAGACAGCAGCTGCATCCCTGCTCCCAGCCCGCCATGCCCACTGGTTCTCCTTCCCCACGCGCTGCTCCCCTGCTCTGTTTTGTGAGTCCATGACCCACCCTGAGACCCTGCTTTACACTGCAGGCTCTGGAGGAAAATGTCAGCAAAACAGCTCTACTAAACCCAGCACCTCTGCCTGCGCTGCTCAGCACCTCCACCATCTCCTGCCAGTCCTCCTCGGTCCACCCTGATGTGTCTCACCTGGGAATCCCACCCATTATTGCTTTAATTAATTCATTAATAGATAATGGATTAGATTGAACTAGATTAATTGAATGAAGCAAGTTTTCCTGCATGCAACAGAGGCAGTGTGATCCACAGCTGATCCTCCTGGCCTGTTCTTACTCCTCCTCCCTATTTATGTTCCTAAAGCACCTGGCCCATTTTAGCACCTTCCCTATTTCCACAGGTGCCTTAATGAGGTGCCTTGTACCGGAACAGAACTTGCTCCTTAACGAGTTACCAGGAGGAGCACCCCTGACTTCAAATGGGAAAGAAAGTCTTAGGAAATCCCCAGAGGTTTATTTTTAACTAATACTTATTTATTTCAGTGCTTTCACAGCTCTGGACCCATCTCTTCTTCTGTTTTCTTCCCTCACTAACAAGAAAACCCAGTTTTATCCCAAAACTCTGACTCAAAAGACACAACAACTCCCCTTATCTCCTAACGAGCTTATTAACGAGGGCAGAGCGGCGCAGGAGCAAATCCGGCCTCGTGGAGCAGGCAGCTCACAGGGCTGCCTTTGACCCGTGACTTTTTAGATGACTTCTTGTGGTTTGAGTGAAGGTGGAAGCTCCGAGCTGCGGTAAGCTTTTTCTTCGGTGTGGAAGCAACTGTATTTCCTGCTTGATATCCGCATCACGTGTCGCAGAAGTGACCTACATTTCTCCTCCTTCTCAAGTTCCGGAGAGAAAAGCGTCTCTTGCAACGACCACAGGACCTGAAACAGCACCTTGCTGGTGCTGGAACACCCAACATCTGCTTTGGAGCCCATCTTCTGGAGCAAGGAACCAGCCCCTGCCAAGATGAAGGATGCTATGGGACTGAGATTTCCATGGAGGATGCGCTTGGTCTTGGAGGAAGATGGTGCCTTGCTCTCCAGATGCTGCTGCCCTCCAGATGTGTGCCCACTGATGCTGCCACCCTCTGGAGTCACCCTTAGAGAAACTGGGGCAGCACCTTTGCTGCAGCATCCAGCACTGATCCGGCCAAGCTGCATATGGGTGCTGAGCTCCTGGTCTGTGCTTGCAAGGAGGCAGAGATGTCTGTGCCACTGCAGGGAAACATGGGCTGAGGGCTTCCTATAACCTCTGCTTTTCCTGCATCATCTCTGTCCTCTGTTTTGGGGGGATTTGAGGTGGTTTTGGCCTGTTTAAGGGTGTTTTCTCACCCTTGGTTGCGTTTGGGCTTTCTGGGAGAAGGGCTCGGGTCAGGGTGGGCTGGATGGGTGCTCACTGTGTGGCTCCCAGGGGAAAGAAAGCAGCTGCGAGGGAAATGATGGAGCCTTAGATGAAAGGACAGAGCCCTTGAGTGGATGGATGGACATCTGAAGACTTCCATGTGCTTTGCATCACATCTCTAATGATCTTGTTAGGCATGTGAGATCAAAACCGTTGAGAAAGCCACTAGAAAGGACCCAGAGTGTAGCCCACACTGCTGGGACACCACTACACCTATGTGACCCCATTTAACACAGTGTCACTGAAGTGATTAATATAGCTAAGAGGAAACAAATGTTTTCTTAAGAGTAACCTTCAAATGTTCCACAGAGTAGCCCAGAGACTTCCCAAGCGCTGGCCCTACAAAGCACTTTTGTCCCTCCAGCCAGACCAGAGCTGCTGCCCCTTCTCCCTGGGAGCCCCGGCTGTGCCAGTGTGGCTGGTCCACCGCAGCCCCCTCCGCAAAGAGCCACTATTTCAGAGGCAGAGTCAAGCCAGCTCTCTACAAAAACCAAAGCGCTGTTTTTCCTCTGCTCACGCCTTGGGGGTTGGTTTGGCATCGATTGCTGTGGCAGTTCACCTCGCTACAGCCAATAATGATGGGTCAGAGTGGGATCAACATCCCCGAGGGACAGACAGAAGCTCAGTGACTGTCATTCTGTGAGCGCCGCTTACGTGCTCTGCAATTCACCGGGCTGCTGCTTGGAAATACAGCCCCAGAGACCTGAATTGGACCCGAACAGCCTGTGAGACCGAGGGTTGCACTGTAACTCATTCAGAGCAGCTCACACTTCCCTATTTTGCCTTTTTTTATATATCCCTTCCTTTCTATTTGTATTTACTCGGACAATAAGTGAACAAACAGTTGTGGGAGCTGGGGAGCTCTAACATCTGTGCTATAGGCAGGCTATGAGCCAAGAGGATGTTCAAAATACTCCTGAAATGTGAATTTCTATTGCTATTCTTGAGCAGCCACTCACATAGTTGTCTCTGGCAGACCAGCCGGGGTAGAGCTGCATGTGGAGCTGCCGTTCCTTGCGAGCCAGTTCGTAGTACTTGGCCTGTTCCTCCCGGGACAGCGCGTGCCACTGCAAGGACAAGTGTGGTGGTGAGACATGGCCCTGCTGTCCCCTCCCAGCCCATCCCACCGCGGCCACCCCGCTCCAGAGCACACTCTGCAAGTTTAAGGGATAAGAGCACCCAGGTTTGAAAGCATATGCTTGTTACGTGGTTAAGAGCAGCTGCAAGGGACAGGGGTGCTGCACGGGGACGCTGGCGCTGAGCCCTGCGTGCTCTTACCCTCCTTCCCAAGATCTGGTTGATAGCAGCGCTCTCCTTCAGGGTGCACTCGGCGATGACTTTTGCCCGCATTTCTTTCATATACAACATGAAAGCGTTCAGGGGCTTCTTGATAGTGGGCTTCTTGGCTTCCTTCTCTCTCTTTGGTTCTGGTTGAGGTTTCCTTGGTGGGACCGAAAGAGAAGCTGTCAGCATCAGAGCCACCTCCAGCCCAGCTGCCTGGTGGCACTGAGCTCAGCAGAAGACTCAACACCAAACCCACTCGACTGCACAAGATCTGCACTTCGGCCGCGTGCCATTGCCTGAGGCAGGCAGAGCTCGAGTTCATCCGTCCCGCCCGCCATGCTAGCACTAACGGTGATAAATGAAATGGGCATTAAGCTGCTGATGCTGTTGAGGAGCCCTGATGGCGCTTCCAACTTACATGTTTCGGTCATAGTGCTCCATCTCTTGCTTGCCGGAGTGGGGCACGATGGCGGGGTGCGGGATGCCAGTGGTGTGCATGCCAGAGCCCAGCATCAGCGGGTGAGTGAACCTGCAACAGAGAGCGGATGAGCCATGCCGGGAGGGCTGTGCTGGGGATGCTTGGGATGCTGGGGCAGCCGGAGCAGTGTATCCCACGAGCCGGCACTCTGACGTGGCAGAAGCAGACGGTAAGCGGAAGACATGGAAAGCAAACCCGTAGGTGCTGCCAGGCTGGCATGGGGCAGGCAGTGCCCACCACCCCTGTGGTGCCAGCAGTGGGCATGGCCAGCCCAGCCACGGGCATGTGGGTGGAAAGGGTCCGGGCGCCGCTGCGAGGAAACCAGCCTGCAGTGGGATCCAGCCTGACCGAGATCAAGGGCGCTTTCAACCAGCGGTTGCAGCTACTCAGAGCTCTGTCGCTGCAATATCTTGCTAGCGCTGCAGAAAGGAACAACAAACTCGACCCAGGGTTTGGATGAGCGAGATTAGGACAGCCCTGCACCTCTCATATCAGAAATCGCCTAAGTCTGAACAAGAACCAAACTGCGACTCTAGGAGGTGCACCTCACCCGAGCAATGCTCTCCACCAGCACGGCGCTGAGATCACCACAGGTCTCGCTAGCTTTCAGGCTTCATTAGCTCTCCCTGGAGTTTCAGAGGGTAAAGCCAGCGCAGTCAGCTTTGCCAAGCTTGCCACTTTATGACTGCAGCTTGAGATGGCAGAATTGCCCATGGGAGATGAACTGCTCATTAGATATGCTGGCATGAAAAGAAAAGCTGTTTAATTTAATCCACCAGCACAGTCTGATCCTTATCTGACCAGGTGTACTTTCTCAGCTGCAGCAGAGCTGCAAAATCTGCCCCAAAATCCTGTGAGCAGGAGCCCCTGTGCCAGGCTCAGGGAGGCTGCTGGGCCTCCATGGGGAACCATTAGCTCCTCTCTCACCTTCGAGGCCAGGCAAAGCGATGCCTCGGAGAGCAAGGAGGGCTGGCAGTGCTCCCTCGCCTGTGCTGCAGGGCTGAGGGGTTGCATGGATCAAGGGTTGCATGGGTCGAGGTTTTTGCATGGCTAAGGGCTTGCACGGGTGCGGGTTTGCATGGTTTTCCTGTGGGAAACCTCCACTAGTGGCTCTTCAGGACAAGATGAAGCAGAAGCGAAAGCTGGTGGGTGAGCACACGCAGCATGTACAGGCATCCCCACGGTGCTGTGGCCTCGCTGGAGCCACCAGCGCGCCCGGAGGGGCTGGGCTCTGCGATTTCCATCCACAGGGATGTATTTTCCTCACCGGGACATCACTGGGGTCTGCATATATTTACAGAGGGCAAAATTTGATCCTGGGTGACCATACACTTGCAGTATGAATGGTCCGGGCTGTGCTACGTGGATCGATCTGCTCAACATTTAAGGCAGGTTGTGCCACAGGGCCAGGTCCTTGAAGCAGGGCTGGCTCCTGCTCACCCCTTCCCGTGTGCAGGGTCTGACCCTGTACTGCCCCATGGCAGGACGGGGAAGGCAGAAGCTGCGCTTACGTCTCCAAGAACTGACTCGTGCTAACGGCAAATTGCTGCCCGCTGCCTGTCCTGCTTTGGAGGCTGAGACCAAGTGAAACCCATCGGTCTCTGCAGAGCCAAACTCTGGGTGGTGGCAGGATTAGGGCTAGAGACAAGGACAAAAATCCTGAGCAATGGATTTCGCCCCGTTTTCCCCAGGCTGACCTGAGGGCAGGGGTTTCTGGCTTGGTTCTGACTTCTGCTGATTAAAGCCCAATCGTTGTGCCTCATCCTGGGATGCTCAGTACTCCCCTGAGCACCCTTTGGACCAGACACTGCCTAAAAGCGCCTTCTCTTCCCACAGCCACCCCGGGGAAGGTGCATGGCCGTCCCTGGGTGGCCGCGGTCTGCTGCAAGCTCCTACCGCACAAACTGCAAGCTGCGAGACCAGCCGAGCTGCTGCCCTGTCTCACACAGCTCATACTCACCTGGAGAAAGAAGCCCCAGCAGAAAGCGCTGACGAATACGGCTGTCTAAATCCACATGACGGGAGCGGATAGACAGACTGGCTCTGCCTGGGATCGGGAAGAAAGAGTCTATCAAGTATCCACCGCTACGTGGCGTTTCCTAAAGACACTCCTTGCTAAGGGGATGCGGAGCACTGCTGCCCCAGGAGCTCTGCCTGCTGGGGTGCTCGGGGTGGGGCTCAAGGGGTAGTGCGGGACTTGGACTTTATTTTGGGAGAAGCTGTGCCTCCCTGCAAGGGCTGGTCCAACTCTGTCCCCTCTCTGTCCCCAGTGATGAGTAACACTGCAGCTTTATCCTGCTAAGACGCAAAATGTGGAGGTATGCTGAAAAATTAGGAGATGTTGCTGTTGTACAGAAAAAGCTGCTTCGAAGAGCACAGTTTGACCAAAAAACTAACACCTGGTCAGAGTCTCTCTCTCTGCGTGGTCACAGGCTGCACCAGGAGGGTGCCCAAGCACAGAAACCTCCTGGGGTCCGGAGAGGCAGCATCTTCTCTGCCCTTGTCCATGCTTTCCCCTTCAAATACTTTAAAGGATGCCTGTCATTTTCAAACAAGCCAAAAGCTCGGTCCTACTTTGCTTTTAAAAGTTGTTTCACACTGGGGACTGAGCATGTACCAGACCTGGAACTGGAAATTATTTTTGGGATAATACAATAACTATGCAGAAAGTTCCTTGTTGACTCCAGCAAGGGAACCCCCCGTTTTCATATGGCGATAGCTCAGAAATACCTTGGCTTGTTCTGCAAACCCAACAAAAGATGGTCCCAGCCTAAAACTGCACATGGAAACCGAGATGCCCGAGGAGGGATGATGGGGTGCTTAAACCTGCGCCAATGCTCGTGCTTCTCTGGCCAGGCTGCACAGAGCTCTGCCTAGGACCAGCACCAGCTATTTTCAGCTCCAATAAGCAAAAAAAAAAAAAAAAAAGAAAAAAAAAAAGCCCATTATCATCAAGTGTGGTGCCCTGCGAAGGACCGAGCTCCTGAATGCCAGGTGGTTTTCAGGGCTAAAGACACCTTCTGCCCTGAAGAGGAATAACGACAGTCAGGCCCTTGAGCTGTGCTGGGGGGGAAGGAGGTTTCAGGGAGCTGCTGTGTCTTGGCTTGACCGAAGTCTGCAGGATCTGTCTGCAGAAAGGCAGCCGAGGCGGCGGTGCTCTGTTTACACCCTGCCAGGCAGAAGCCCTCTCCCACCCTTTAGATGTCGGCAGGTATAAACACACCAACAAACAGCCAAGTGCTACCGCGCACCGGGAAACCGAAACAACCTTTGAAGTTGAAGGCAGCTGCCTCAGGGCCGAGAAAACACTCGGAGCTAATCCAGGAGCGACATGCATTACGGCAGAGATACCGGCGTGGAGAGGGAGCTGGGCACTCGCGGCTTTGTCCAAAGCGATTCTGATGTGATGCAAACTAATGCAACGGCAAAATCCATCCCCGATGGCCGGGAATGCACCAGTACAGCCCAGCTCATGCGGTGAGGGAGGGCAGCTTGGAAAAAAGACACGAGATGGATGCGGAGGGGCTGCCACTGCCGCCCGGCCCGGGGAGCGGGTGAGCGACACGGCTCACAGGTTCCCGGCTGATGTTTGCAGCCAGGCTCCCGTGAGCAAAACTCACTCGGTGGACTCTCGGAGGCTTTTATCCGACTGTCATCCCAGCTAATTACAGAGCGTGACTGCAGCTCCTCCTCCCAAAGCGCTGGCTGAGAACAAAGCCCGTTTCTGCCCAGCTCGTGGCTGTCCTGGCTCGGCAGCCAGAAGCATCCCCAGCACGACCGTCCTTGGCATGACCACCCCAGCACATGGCCCCTGCTGCCCACTGCCTCCTGCACAGGGGTCAATGCTGCCATGAACCTGCCAGGCTTTGGTGCTTCCGCACCTGCCCGAGCCTCGGTTGAGCACTGGGTACCTGGGCAGTGGTTGTGGGGCTCTTTCCGTACAGTCTGGGCAGGCAGAAGGATGAGCAAAGGCTCTATTACAGCCACACGTGCTTCGAGGTGCTGCTCCCCGCTCGGCCGGGCCGTTTGTTGCCTGACCATATCTGCTCTATTAGTCACTAATGAACGTGTCTGACGAGGTTGCTTGAGGATGCCAAACCCCGGCAGCTGGAGCAGCTCTCAGCAATGCAAACTCCCTCCGCCACCAACCACTGACAAACCCTCTGTGCAAACCGGACTCCTCTGCCTCCGCGTGCCCTGGGCTGCCCTCGACAACATCCCAGCCCAAGAGTGGACCTGGCATTCAGCAAACAGGCTCCTTTCTCACCCCCAACTACATCTTTCACGTTACGGCACAGTCACCCCAGTACTTGTTTTTCCTGAGGATGAATCATGTCGTATGAGGAGTTAAATCATCGCCCGAGAGTAGCAGATTTAGCACAGAAGGCAAAATGTAATCTCTTTGAAGCCAAACTCTGTATCAAAGCCCTCAGCCTCCGTTTCCTTGTGGTTAAAAATCTGAACATGACATCCATAAACAAAAGAAAGGAAAAAGCTAACATTTCACTCTGTGTTTTAATATGCTTCGCCTCTCCCATTTTCCAATGTGTTCCTGTACCTGGAGGTCTCTGCTGGGCTTTGCTGGGGTTTTATCAGCCAGCCCCAGGGGGGATCTGGCCGCCTGCCCCATGATTGCCCTCCCCACACTCTCCACCCGACTCGGCCGCCCTGACCCATCACCTGCAGCCACCAGCCTCCCCATGAGCCTCTGCTAGGTCCCTGCGTCACCAACCGGGATTAAAAATTAACCTAGAGAGTGACGATGCCCACGCGGCACCGCCCGCCAGACCCGCTCCCTCGGTGCCTGCCATCGCAGTCACAAAAGCCAGTGGCAATGACCACGTAGCACATACCGTCGTATTTTCAACTCCAGTCCCTGGGGCAGGTTTCCCAACAGGCTCTGCTTTGCGGGATGCTCCTCAGGGCTGGCCCATGCAGGGGGTACTTTTTGGGAGTGCTCCAGCTCACGGTCCCTCCTTCCCTGTCCCCCCTGGGGCGGCGGGTGCTGCTGAGCCGGCTGTGCCACAGACAGGCTGCAGGGACCGGGGTTGTTCACCGGGGCAGGTCTCTGCCACGATGTATTTTTACCTGTGTTTCCTTGTATTTTTTCCAGACCCCAAGAAGCACCATGATGGAGCTCCATAGATGGAGCATCCCGTTAGATTATGTCATGCCACACAGGCACGCTCAGGGAAAGCACTGCTTGTGCTGAAAACCCCAGTGAGGGAGAAAATTACCTCCTACTCAAAAAGAGAGGCTTTTGTTGCGATTAGGAGAGGTGGGTAGGAAGCTCTCCCTGGGTTTTCTAATCCGCACAGGCAGCCAGGTGTAAGGCAGGAGATGGTTTTGAATCGGGCGGGTTGTAACCCCACTCCAGGGATGCACCAGACGGGACAAAGCCTTCAGCTTCTCTGTGGACCTGCTCCCCACCTCTAAAACAGGGTTAAACCCTCCTCCCCATCACACAGCACACAGGAGGGATGAAGCTGGGGTGAAAGCACCGTGGAGGGTACGGAGAACGGCTGCACGCGGTTTGTTCAATAAACCGAATGGAGCAGCCAGCGGACTGGGGGCTGTGCGAGGCCGAGGCTTCCACACTCACCATCCCATCGACGGCGTGATCTGTCCAACTCCACCGGGAGGGAGGGGGTAGAAACCGGGGATGTCTGAGGTCTGGGAAGGACGGTGCACTCCTGGGAGGAGGGAGAAGGAGGTAAGTTGGGCACTGTGCTCCCCGGCTGACCCAGACTGCTCCCGAACCCCCCCGGCTGCTCCATCTACAGGCACTTGTGGGCAGCAGGGACTATCTGTGAAACAGCTGTCTGCAAATGGCAGGAAGTTCTACCTGCCCTTTTTATTGCTGTGGTTCTCTCTGTGGGGATGTGCTGGGTCGACCATGTTGCTGCAGAATCACAAACACTTGTGCAACAGGGTGGGGAAGGCAGCTTGCTCCTGCACAAGCATCATCCTTGCTCTGTGCCACCCAGCAACTTGCTTTGGGAAGGATTTGATGGACTCTAGACATCCTTCTGCCCTTCCCAGAGACCCCAGAGGTGCACAACTGATGGTCAAAGCCTCCCACACCCCCTTCCCATCAGTCACCCCTAGGACTCCCCATGAGCAGCGATGCTTCTATCACTTCTATCTCAATTTTTAACAACTTAAGCCCCTGTTCAAAGCAACTGTTTTGTGGGCTCTGTGGGTGCCAAGGAACGGTGGAGGTGGGTATGGTGCCAGCTGGGAATTCACCCTTCGCACGGGGAATCCCTGCATGATCTTCAAAGTTGCTGGCATGGGCAGCAGGGCCAGAGGAGACAGCCGCAGCACCTATCTGTTCCTATCGGGACTTGAAAACAGCCCGCGAAGCCCAGGGCTGCAGGTTGGATGCAGACAACCACGGTGCTGCTGGCAAAAGCAGCCTCCGGCTGACCCCCAGACTGGGAAACTGGAGGGGAGCTGGGGCTGAGCTCTGCCACAGCATCGTGTAATGCTGACTGCTAACGAGCCTCAGACAAAAAAATCATGTACAGAGTTTATCCAGGAGCTGTCCTGGGCAACGAAAACACTGAGGAAACTGGTGATTGGTTGCAAGCAGTTCGCAAACTCAGAAGTCTGGGTTGTTCTCCTAGATGTATTAAAGACAAATTATTAATTAGGAATGACACCAACAGATTCCAAGCATCTTGTTAGGCATTAGCTAAAATAAATATATACCTGAACTGGAAGCAATATGTAACGTAGTATGAGATTTACATGCTGCTATGCTCAAGTGGGACGCAGCAGCCCACTGAGGTCAAAGAAACCCAGCATCCGCGTTAGGCAGCTGCCAGGATTTCCTGAGATTTGGACCTCAAACAATACATGTTGTATAAGCCAGAGCACAAGTTATTCTTGCTGGCCCGGTGGTTGGGGCTCCAGCCACTGACTCAGAAGATCCTGCCTGTATTTCCTTGTCTGCGTGTCCTTGGGCTACTGTGAAATACTTTAAAGGGATGCTGTGAGAATGAGTACGACGGTGACTCTCAAGCGCTTACACTAGGTGATAATGAGAGATATTTCAGTGATGAAAAGAGAGATGGGAACATTCAGAATGAAGGGGAACCCTCGCCCCACCAGTGTAGGGATGGGGCATGCAAAGCTGATCACAGCTGTACCACAGAGGAAGGTCTAAGCTGAGGATGATGGTCTGAACCTCTCCATAAATTGGACCTGGGGCATCTCCAGGATGGACAGACTCCCCCTCCCTCCAATGTTAATGTGTGGGCTAAAAGGAGACTGGAAAGTGCCTGCACTGGGAGTGCAGGTGGGTGTGCAGCCAGAGGACAGCTTCCCAGAATTACCGACCCACCACAGAGACGAGCGCTTAGGGACTACTCCATTGCCAGCTGGAGCCTCCACGGAGGGAGATAACCAGCTCATCCCTTGGGCGAGCTACTCCTGTATTGCTTAAGGCTTTCCAGGCTAACAGCGAGTCCCCGGAGGCAGCTCACGGCGAGGGGCTTTTGTGCTCTGTGAGGCATCTGCAAAGGCAGCGTGAAGGAAGGTGTGTTGGGTCGCCTTCCCGGGAGATGCAGAAATCTGCCCGCTTCCTCTCGAGATTCGGAAATCTGCCAGTAGCTGAGCTTTTAATAGGTTTATTTTGCTAACTCTTCGTATTTTCCTGCTGAGTTTATTACGCTCTGGTGGCTGACAAGCAATGTGCTGGCTGGAAGGAAACCAGGATGTGCCTGGGTATCTCTTACACCGGACCTAAATCCTCCCCATCAGCGTCTCTGGTGAGTCCAGAATGTGGCCTCTGGATTCAGACCAGGGATAATTCAGCACATCCTCCAGCCAAGAGCATCCTTGATACCCCGTCGAGGATTTTAGAAATGATGTTAATTTGGTGAAGCCGATGTCTCCGGGACAGTTTGGATCTCTCTTTGCCTTTGCCCTGATTTGGGTTTGTGCCTCCCTTTTCACATCGATGGGCTCTGATGGACCCTGAATCCCTTCCTGAATGTAGTTTGACAGAAAACTCTGGATTTATTTGCTTTCACATGAAATCAAGACCAGGTTTGTGCAAAAGCCTGGGTAATCTGAACAGCCGTGGAAGGGTTCTGCTGCACTACCATAAGGTTGAGAAAAGTTTGTCAACTCAGCTTGCCAGTAACCCGTGAAGAATGATGGGCTGGGGTGAATTCCTGTGCACACACCTATGTTTTACAGTTCAGGGTTTAACCTCTACTGACTGTACTTTCCTCCGTAGCCTCACGAGCTAATTGACGTGTCCTGGACTCACCCAGGGACCCAACGAGCCAAGCCGTGTGACAACCACCTACCATGTGGCTATGGACACACACATCTAACAATCCAGTTAGCTACCAGACACCGATCCTATTTAGTCAAAGTATTTCCTGTTTCAAGCATTTATTTTCTCAAAATGACAACATGACAACAGTCTGGGTATGAGTCAAAGGAAAGATTACTTTCCATTTTCTGGCTGACATCATCTCGCAGGCTCTGGTCTGGTCTCAAGCTACAGGACACCTTGCACAGAGAATTAAGCACGCTTGATCAGCAGGGCTGGCACTTTTGATATCAAACTCCTCTTGGCCAGGATTACAAAGCATTGCCAATAACCTAAATAAAGTCCTACTGCCAAGTGATGCCACAGCTGACCAAGGTGCTTGATGTTTCCCATTGATTTGGGACCAGGGAGGTGACAATCTTGATCTCAGTGGTCCCCCGTTCTGTCCCCCTCCCACCATGCAGGTTCCGAGCGGTGCCATTACCTTGTTTCTGGTTGATGTCGGCGGGCAAGTGGGGCGAGTGGGAGCCATGGCTGAAATGGTCGTTGCTGTACGGGATGAGAGGGGTGAGCGGGTGGACTCCGTGGGATGGCTGCACGACGGGAACTTTGTTGGACTGCAAGACACAAGGAGGTAGAGGGCTCAGAGGTCATCGGGCTCCGTGAGCAAGGAGAGCCAGTGCCCTTTGCAGTCCTGAGGCTGGGAATTACTAAAAGTCCCCAGTGACACCCAAGGGCAAGGCAGAAACTGCCTTATTTAAACACTTAACTACTTAAACACCTCAGCATCCTGCAAGGGAAATCCATGAACCAATCAGTGGCTGCAGCTGATCACCTGGGTATGCAGAAAACTGCTCAAGTCAGCAAAGTTTTCAAAAGGCAGAGGAACTTTTTTCATTCATTTCCAGTATCTTTTATTCTAGGATGAACGCTGCAAGCACATTACCCTACATACTGCTCTCATCTTCTGCTACCACGAGGTCTAAATCTGGACTTTCACATCCAGCACATTCACCCCGAAAGCCACACTTGGGCTTTCCTAACCGGGGCTCTCAAACAGGGAGAGCCATGCTGGGGGCAATGCCTTTGACAATGGGACATGGTCACCAGCGAGTCCTCAGGCTGAATCCCACTCGGTCCCAGCTCCAGCGCTGGGAGAAGGACTGGAGGGGGCTGAGGCAGCGCTGAGGATGCAACAAGCCCAGAAAAATTTAGAATCCAAATTTAATCTCTTGCAGATACTCCTGGCTACACACAGCGAGGCCACTGGAGCCCAACATCTTTGTTAACGCAACTGGGAGAACTTCTGCGTGTTGGAGCAGAGAGAGGGGAACCTGTTCAAAAGAGCTGTAAGGAAAACGCACACACACACACGCACACGCTGCCATCTACAGCCAACCTCCTCGCCTCGAGCGTCTCAAGCGGCTCCCTACATGCCCGGTTTCGCCCATGGTTGCCTTTAAACCCAAACTGACTTCACCATGGTGGTGGAATGTTAGGATTTGTCCCAGATAAACAGGGCTGAGAGCACCCCAAAACAGGGATAAAACGAGAACGGGCCAGGTAAGACAGCTCTCCAGGGGTTAGGAGCTGGGTAGTGCCAGCCAGACCTGTGTCTCACCAGGACATCTACAGATGATTTGCTGTGTGACTTCTGACAAGTCATTTACGATCTCCGGACTTGATTCACTGGTAATGATTGGTATCAAACTTCCCTTGACCAGGATGGTAAGATTTGGTAACGATTTTGCTCAGGCAAAGCGAGCCCGAAACACCCGTTGGCTCTGGTGGAGGTGGTGCAGCTGGAGCTGACGGCTTTGGAGGACCTGTCCCGGACCTCTCCTGTGCACAGCAGCACGAGCGCCCTCTCCAAGTCCTGTGTTTTTCATCGCTGCTCTGAGGAGGAAACCCACAGAGTGGAAAGGAAAAGAGACTGATGGAGACACTGCTTTACATCTGTCTTTCCCACAAAGGTTTGCTCATGCAAATAAAACCCAAGACACAGGCAGATTTGCATCTAAGAACGAATGAAAACCCTTATTCCTGAATCTTACTGGGTGTAGATTTACTGCTTACAGCGGGATACTGGGAGTGTAACCCCCTCCCCAGCACAAACTGGTGTGGTACAGGGCCATGGGCTCTGTGGTTTTCCCATGGAGAGCAGTGCTGGGCTGGCTCCTGCTTAGTTAAACAAGTCTGGAGCTCTGAGCTTTTACAGTCCTTGCTCATGAGGTGAGATGAAGAATAGCTTCTCAGTGATACTCTAAAATTAGCCACAGTTTAGTTTATTTAAGGTCCAGAAAGCCCAAATCAGGGATATGCACTTCTACGTGTCCATTTTAATGTGACACTGGGGAAGAACAAGCTCGTTGCTGAGCTGTTTTGAAACCCTCATCTTAAGCGTTTTTGCTGCTCAAAGTGGGGCAGATCTTTCCTTCCCATTTGCACCGCACCCGATCCAAGCACAGCACCATCCACCAGCCCTGCTGCCTGATGACTGGTAAGAGCTTTCGGAGCAGTGACAGAAGATACAGACCACTACAAAGGCAGTCAAACAGTCCTGATGCTGATCCACAGCACACCTCAATGGTGAAAAGCACAAAGCACGTGTGGTTACAGCAAAGGCACAGGCTGTCCATCAAAGCAGAACACGGTGACTTGGTGGTACAATAGGTTGCAGCTCTGTTACTCAGATCTTCCATCAGTTCAGACGGGAAGCAAAATGTTGCACCAGTAAGAGCTGCCTTCCCTGTGTCCCTTCTACAGCTGCACTTGTCTCCCTGAAAAACTTTCCTCCTACTCTTTAAAGTCATAAAAAGCTGGTGGGGAAGGAAGCTCCAAGAGGGAAGTAAGACAAAAACTTCTGCAAGAGGCTATTGACCCCGCTCCTGCTTCCTCCGTTTGGGAGTTTGTTACAGAAACCCATCTGCCAGACTGAACCAACCACGCGAAGAAGGAAACATTGCACAAAGACCTGGAGAAACAGGGAAGACTCCTTCAGTGTAGACCCCCAGTTGAAACACTGCAGCTGCTAATGGTTGTGGTCCACAGCCATGTCTGCAGCTCCTGGTCTTCCCCAGATGCGCTGTGGCTGCCACATGCATCTTCACTGTGAAATCTAGACCTCATTTACACCTCTACATGTCAGAGAAATGGTATCAATTCCCCTTTTTCACAAGGTCTAGATTTAGTTCCTGCAAATCAGCTGCAGCATGTGAACCTTGAAGAGGCTTTTCAAAGCCAGATCCTAGCAGCTGACAACGACACCATAATTTTAACCTGGTGTAAACGTGTTCTGCCGAGCGGACTGATTTAACATGAGGGTGCTTGGTTTGGTGTCCTCTCAGCAGGTCCCCTGGGAGGACGCGGGGCGGTGCTGGTCACGGGGATGCGCTGTGGTCTGATGAAGCATCTTATTGCTGTTGGAACACCCAAAGTGGTGTTTCAATACAGCTCAGAGCAGCAGTGATGGAGCGGCTGGGCGTCCACTCACCCAGAATAACGGTGCCCAGTGTCATGGCTCCAACCTCAAGTCACTTCCCGTCCTTTGGAAGCAGGAGGGGGACATGAAAGGGCTCTGGGGACAGCTTTGTCTCACCTCTCCCAGCACAGGTTGGGGAATGAGCTGTGCAGCCACAACCTCTCTACAGAAATGAAGAGGCGCATTTACAGCAACAACAGAACGGTATTTCCAGAGGGGCTGGAGCAGCAGAATGGCTTTTGAGAGCCTGGAGGACCTTTTTCCCTCTCAAATTGCTAAGCTGCAACTCTCGTGAGTGGCCACCTCCTGAGTGACGCCTGCTCGGGTCCCCGTGTGCCTCGTGCTGGCAGCCGGTGCCGCTCGGCGCTGGGGCAGGCAGCGACGCTGCAGCCCATCACCCCACCGGCATTAACCAGCCCCCACCAACCTCGCTGAGAGTCATTAAATAAAAAAACAACGGTGAGGGAAAAAGCTCCCACTTTGAAGCCAAGAAGTGACTTTAATAACTAGGGGTAATTGGATGAGCAAAGAGAAAACACAGTTGCATTAATTATTAAGACAGACTAATTGTTGGCAAGGCAAAATTAGGAGACCTCGCCGCTCACACACGGGTGTCTGGCTGCGACAGAGGCTCACGGCTGGCTGGAAAACTCCCGTCGCTGAGCACACACAAACCAGCAGGTCTTGCACGTGAGGACACCCTCGGGGTCAGCGCTGCGGCGTCACTCGGCTCCGAGTGCCCGACGCGGCTCAGCACCCTGCGCCTCCGCTCCCAGCCCACCTTACGTGTGCCCAGCGAGGGCTGCATGTGCCCTGGCCCTGGGGTTATACAAGCTGCTGGGATGGTTGGTCAGAACTATAAATGCGTTTTTTTAAAATCAAAATACAGGTTTTTCATTAGAAAGTGGTGAGATGTTGTAACCAAACATTTTCTGGAAAGCACCTCCTGTCAGCAAGTGTTTTGACTCATTTTTTTAAAGACTGATCTATTTAGTTGTGATGTGCTAAGAATGAGTTGTTTTACTTTGCTGGCTTGACAGAGGGTTTTTCTTTTAAACTTTAAAGATAATCTCAGCAAAATGCAGCACAGAAGGTCTGAAGTTGAAATTTGAGTGAAGCAATCAAACAAAAGTATTTCCACAGCCAGCAAAATCCTTCGGGTTTTTAAGCTTGGTGAAAATATTAGAAAAAATTGCAAAGAATTTTTTCCACTTGGATCAGTTTGGAAGAAGAAATAAATAAAAAGAAGCGAATGCTTTGCAACCCGTGAAAACTATTCAAGCAGCTCTTACAGGCAGCAGTGGTCACACTGAGCTGCCTAGGGGGCTGCTGGGGACCCCAGCACCCCACCAGTGCTGGGCTCCACCACGGCTCCTACGCATGGGAATTTGGAAAATTCATTTTCTGGTAGGAGATAATTCATAACTAAGATACAGCAGCTTAATTCTACTGGCCCTTCCAACGCTTGGTGCCCAATTTAGTAAGAAAGGCTTTCATGATGGCTGCAGCACGCACCCAGGACCGGTCCTGGCGCAGGGATGCGTCCCCAACCTGCACCATGGTGAGTTGTTTAATACACTGAAGGAGAAGAGAAAACCCGTGTGCCACAATCCAGAGTACTTCCAGGGCTGATCTCGAGCTGCCCTGCTGCACACAGGCACAAAGCGTCTTCCTAGGAACAACCCCGTCCCAGTTTGGGGGATTATATTCTAGGAGTTTTTACATTTTCCTCAGATTTTGAACAAAGCTAAGTGAAAAGTTGGCTTTTCCGTAGCTTGTTTTTTAGGCAAAGTCACACAGATGATGTTGTTCTGTAGGAAAGAAACTTACACTTCACAGATTTCCCATATGTTTGAAATAACGGAGCAAATTTAAGAATTTGCTCCCACTTCATAAAAGTCAGCCCTAACCCCCAGGAGATGCACCAGCCGGTTCGGAACGCGCCGTATCACCTTCCTACGAAAACTGTCCATCATTCACAGCATCACCCGACTGCCCGCTCCGAGAGGGGAAACCCCACTCAAGTTTCTTCCACAGGATTTCTGGACGCCTTAATCCTGCTGTGCCACTTCTGGATGGTTTCTTACGAGGTGTTTCACCAGCTGCTCTGAAACGTGACACTGTGCGCTTGCAGATGAGCCAACTGGGGCTTCACCGTGGGAAAGCGCCTTTGGCGTTCGGGCTCCAGCTGAGAGCAGCCTCTGCAGAGCGGTGAGGGGTCCCCAGCTGAGGGGGACCCCAAACACGTCGGGGATTCCACAGGCGTAGGGGACCCCATGGGCAGAGGGGACTTTACATTAGGGACCTGGAACACATGGGAGGCTGCAGGCACCGTGGGTCCCGTAAACCCAGGGGATCCTATGCGCGTGGGGTGGCCTCCACATAGGGGACCTCCTGCACATGAGGGACCCTGTGTATATAGGGGATTCCATGCACCAGAGGGCCCCCCACACATGGAGACCCTGCAGGCCAGGGAACGGGGACAGACTGCCAGGACTGCGCTGGCTCCAGCACCTTTGGGAACATGACTCCAAGGGGTGCTGTGCTGCCCATGCTGGGGGTGCTGTCTGCCCCGTTGCCCAAACCTCAGCTCCCAAATATCAAACACAACCCGCTGGTGCGAAACACCCCGGGTAGCCAAAATCCCTGTGGTCAGCTCAAAAGTAAGCAAAGCAGGGACGAGCCTGCCACAAAGCCCTGCACTGTGGGACCACCATCCACCCCAGCAGCCCCTCCACGGATGTGGAGAAGTTTGCAGGAGGAGGAAAGCCCCAGAACCCCTCTGTGATGCCCGGAGCCAGGCACCCCCATCACCCCATGCCATGCTGGCCCTGGCAGCAGCCTCCTGGGCAAGGGGAGGCTGGAAGCACCCTGGGGACCGCAGGATCCGTCCCCCATGGCACGAAGCGCCCTGGCACACAATCCGGCGGCTGGAAGAGTGCTGTGGTTTCCAGCCTCGCCGGGGAGCCGAGCCGCGGTGAGGCGAGATTAGTCACATCACTTTCAAATTTTCTCACATTGCCGGCCCCAAAAATAATAAACGAAAAAGCCGTGGGCCACCTTGGTGGTGGCCAGTGTGGAGTGGGGGGCCTGGACAGCAGCTTGGGCTGGCTGTTGTGCCACACTGGTGGCTGTCACCACCAAGGCAGGGGGTGGTTTTGGCAGTCTGAGAGCCCCGTGCCACCAGCTGTGCCATGTGTCTGGCTGCTGGGAGCAGCTCCTCAGAGCTGGTCCCAGTGCAGAGCAGGCATATGGATGGGGTGAGCTCTGAGCACGTGTCCATGCTCCTCTGCCCTGCTCGGGTGCCTTTGGGTGCAGAACACAATGCTGCAAACCACAGTCCGGCCCCGAGCTGCCGCAGATGTGTTTGCTTCGATATCACTTCTCAGAGAGGGTGAGATGAGTTGACGCACTGGCTATGAAAAACAAAACCTACAAAGTTTTGCTGTTGCTGATTCAATGAGGAATTAATTCCTTTTCACTGCAAAATTACTCATCACACTGCAGACAGAAAGGCTGCACCAAGCGTGCACTGCTGCTAGGGAAGGCACCCATAACCAGGAACTCTTTATCCAACGATCAATCCAAATTAGCAAATAATTAGGGACATTATCAGGTACATCTGGTAGCATCAGATCTGCTCCTGGGAGGGCTCACAGGGCAGCGCTGTCATTCGAGACACTCGGGGACCCAAAGCCCACGCTCAAACCCAGCTGTGCACACTTTCAGGGCATCTCCAAGTGACAGATCCTCCCAGCTCGGGGCCCCAGACAGCATCAGCAGACGCCTTTACCCCTCGTTCCCCATGGTGTTGCACCCGGAGATGCTGCGATAAAAGATCACCCCGAATACCCACTGCAGACTGTTCTCGGCGCTGACTGCAAGCGCTGGGGCCAGAGACGGCGGGTGAAGGCAGCGTCGACTCATTTCTCGTCTCGGCGTGCTTTTTTCTCTTTTCTCACTTTTGCTGCAGTCACATCGCCCCAGCCCGCTGCCGCCCCAGAAAGGAAACAGGGAAAGTTAAAGCCACCCACACTCAGGCGCTGCCCTCGCCCAGCCGTGCACCCCTCCAGCAAAGCTGAATTTTAGCAGCAGCAGCAGCAGCATCTCCCTGGCCCCTGCCTGGGTCTGGGTCACCCAGCACAAAGGGCTGGATCTGGCCTTTACCCTCAGCACCCCCAAGGACCAGAAGACCATGTCTCCCATGACCAGAAGGGCTCCACTGCCCCGTGCACCCCATCTCTGGCTGGCCCAGAAGTAGTAAAACAAAGGGGAAAGTAACAATATGCAGCTATTAATTCTTGCATTAATTCTGCATATGAATGACAGCAAGGAGCCCGCTTGTTTAAGATATACACTGCAAATACTGTCCTTGCTCTGGTTTTTATCCCTGCACTCCACATTTTGTGGTTGATGGAGCATTTATTTCCTCAATTCTTCCCTTTCCCTCTGCTTTCTTTCAGCTTCTTTCAAATCCAGCTCAGCTTTGAAGATGCTGACGAGGCACCCAAGCAGCCCTGCTCTTTTTTTTTTGTGCATCTAAGGGGATGCGCTCGCCTTAGCGGTACAGCTCAGCTCCCGTGATGCTGACTCTCCCCTGCGACTCAGATGTGCATCACAGCAGTGTCAGGGGACTTGTCTTGGGTACCAGGGGACAAGCTCCCTGGCATTTAACACCTTCCGTGCCCTAGCACTCAGAGAGGTGACCAAGCTCCTGACATGATGGGGACAAACACAAGGAAAGAACTTAAAAACCTTTGAAAAGTTCTCAGTGACCTTCTGTGTTGCTGGTGGTTTCTGTTTTTAAGTAACGCTGGTTATTATTGTGAAGTTAAACTCTGCAGGGGAAATAGTTGAGCTTTTCGTCATTTACGGGCACAGGAAGAGCCGCTTCACTTCTCAAGTATTTATCTTCTAAGAGAAAGATGTAGGTGGTTCTTTGTGAAATATTTTAAAAAAAAAAAAAAAAAGTGTGGAAGAATAAAGATAAAACGCCCCTCCCAGAGGCTGCTCCCTGACTGTGACAGGGGGCAAGGGCCGAGGCAGTTATGCCCCATATCAGCGGGGAGAAACCCCCCAAAAAATGAACTTCTGGCATCAGTGCCCAATGTTGACAGTCACATTCAGCAGAAGAGCCACCTCCCTCCAGAAGCCTCCTCAACTATGCTGAAAGTCCCCTTGCTCGGTGCTCCCCTTGCTTGGGAAACGCTGCTGCTGTGATGCTAAAAGCAGCTTCGTGACGCTGCATCTGCTCAGGAGGGGACAGAAACACCCCCCTGGTCCCAATGTGCCGGCTGCCACAAAGGGTCACAGTGACATTTGGCTTCATGGAAACAAACGCCAGAGCAATATAACCCAGGGGCTGCACCGCAACGCCAAACCCCAGCGATTTGCTCCCAAACGCCGGGGCAATATAACGGCGGGGGTGCCTCACCCCCCAGCTACTTCCCCTGTTCTGCAGCCCCTGTTCTGGGCTACAGAAAAAAAATTCTCTGCCCGCTTTGTGCTACATGTTTCTGTGAATTTGAATCAAAAGCTGCAAGCCCTGGAATTACCGGTAACCCTTGAGGCTTCAGATGAGAAGGCACTTGACCTGTGAAGGCTGATAACATCTGACCTCCTTTATTTCACCTCGCTTCTCAAAGATGAGCGGTCGGTCTGATACCCAGAATTAATCAGGAAAATGTCCAAGAGGGCAAGGGAGGAAAGCGAAATAACGGTATGGCACAGAGCCAAGGCTTGCCCTCAGCAAGGCTCCAAAAGGACCAGCTCATGGGCAGCAGCGGGACCGGCCGAGCCTCAGGGCGCGACGGCTGGGTGAAGCACAGAGGGTTTGCACTGTGAGAGCCGTGTCGTGGTCTCAGACACTGGTGGTTGGGGGACTTTTACCAGCTTTGAGAAACCATTTGCAAACCCCAGCCCTAGCTGGGTCCTGGATCCGAACCGAGGACAGCTTTGACACGGGGCTGTCACATCCCTCCCCGGTGAGGACGGGCTGCAGCAGCAGATGGAAAATCCTGTCACATTTCTGGGTGCTGCTGCCAGCGAATCAGCCCAACGGGAACCCTCCAGGTGTCGGTGCCGCCCAGCTTTCCAGAGGCAAATGTTTGCTTACACATCCCCCGGGCATCAGGAGAGGGCTCCCAGCTGCTCGGCTGCATTGTTCTTTCCATTTAAACCAAAAACAAAACCAGCCCGGGCACTTGAAAGAGCACAGGGGAGTTAACAAAACACAACACACCAAAAAACTCGTGATTCAAGGCGTTTCGATTCTCTGCACATCAGAGGGGGTGAAACCTGCCCCTTCGTGCCGCAGCGGTGCTGGGGTGCACGGCCACCATGGGTGACACCGTCCTGCTGGTGTCACCACTGTCACCCCAGGACCTGGACAGGACACCCGTCACAGGGCTTCTGTCCCTGTCTTTAGGCTTGGGATGGGATGGCTGCCAGCCCCGCCCCCCCGGCAGGCACATTCTATTCTATTCTATTCTATTCTATTCTATTCTATTCTATTCTATTCTATTCTATTCTATTCTATTCTATTCTATTCTATTCTATTCTATTCTATTCTATGCTATGCTATGCTATGCTATTCTATTCTATTCTATTCTATGCGATGCTATGCGATGCTATTCTATGCTATGCTATGCTATTCTATGCTATTCTGTTCTGTTCTATTCTCTTCTCTTCTCTTCTATTCCATTCTACTCCACTCCACTCCACTCCATTCCATTCCATTCCATTCCATTCCATTCCATGCCATTCCATGCCATTCCATCTGCTAGTCTCTAAGCTCGGCTTTAGGCAGGACCTCACCATGCAAGAACGTCACTGGTTGAAAAAAAGGTCAACAAACCAAAAATGTCTCACCCTGTCTGAAAGTAAACCCCCAACTTGGTGACTGCACAGTGAAGAAATAATAGTAATAACAGTAATAATAATAACAATAATAATGATACCGTAGTGCTGCTGACTTGTTCAGAGAGAGGTTCCCCCATCGCATACGACTGCCGAGGCCACGCGCTCACACAGCGTCAGATGACACTGAGAGAAAATCTTGTACCATGCCGGAGGTAGCCGTGCCCGAGCACATGCCACTGGCTAATGAACAGATCAGATGAAACAACTGGGGGTGATAATTTGTGATAGCTATTGTCATTCTTGGGTCCTGGTAGAGGGAAATCCTTTGATATTGATATGGATGTCAACATGGACGGCCACGAGTGATTGAACCGCGGCTGCTCTGAGTCTTCTCCAGGGTCTCTCCCTCCGCAGCATCGCTGCCGGGACGGCACGGGGATGGCCGGCTGCATCTCGGCGTGTTGCTCCCACCCTAGAATTCATTTTTCCAACCAGCTGTGGAGCCCACAGAGCGAGGGCTGCAGCGAGGGGCATTCCCCCACCCTGGGATCTCCAAACCCCACTGGGGACCACCGGGCAGGAGAGGCTGCCCGCTGCCCGGCTCAGAGCCGCCCCCACGTTATCCTCATCTGCGCCCACACTGATTGCCCAGTTTCCATGATAAACGGCTCTGTGGAGGACGCGGAGGGAAGATAATCCCCTCCGGAGCCGAAGGGATGCTGTACTGAGTCCCCGCAGCTGTAAGGCGATAGCAGCTTTCCTTGTTGCTCACTTTCAAGGGTGACATGTTTACAAAGAATGCTACAGCCGCTAATCCTGGATGATACTCCGTGACTGCCTGAGAGAAATCCTAATTTTCTTGATAGGAGGAATTAGTTCCTTTAATGCTTCAGACCCCTTTTTTCCTCTGAAAGCAAGCAAGCGTTATTGTGCAGAGCGGAATAAACATTTTAATTAAAATGTGGAATTTATCTTGCAGTCGAATTCATACGAGCTCCCGACGATACGTCAAACTCCGCTTCCCCATTTTGAGTCTTCCTCTGATCTCTTAATGCGAATGGCTGAATTAAAACCTGGGCTTGGTGGATTTGCATATAATTAGAGAGCAAGGGAAATTAATAGGGAATTGAATGGTTTTCTCCTCTGCCCATCTGATGTTTTTACCAGATTAAAAAGAGTTGATTTTTTTTTTTTTTAGCTCCTGTAAAAATGCATTAAATATTATTTAACCTTTTTTTGTTGGGGGGAGGGACGCAGACAGACTAAAGAAACAAACTTATACATATGATAATGAACGCCTCCTATCGTGGGAAGCAAATATCATTGTAATTAGGATTAGAAAGGAATCCTAATTAATCTTGTCCTGCCACTTGACTTCTAGAAGTTCCTTAAATGTTACCTCCAATGAGATGTAAAACAAGGAGCAGTTTAAAGGCTCGCCAGCTAATCCCTGCAGACGGCGGTGAGGAGCTGCCGCGGCCATCAGCGGCACGGGACGAAGCGGCCGAGATTTAGGACTGGGCGGGCTGATCCCGGCACGTGAGCTGGCTTCGGGCTGAAGGGAACACATAGCTCTGCTGCCCACATTTCCTAATCCCCCACGACGAACCGGGTCATGAGACAGCAAACCGAGAGATGGGATGCACCAAGCTCCCCGGCAGACCCTGACTCCAAACAGGCACCTTTTCACATATTCCACCGTGGTTTTACTCAGTGTTGTCCCAATAGTCCATTTAGCAAGACTTATTGGGGTCATTTTCCAAATGCGACTCGAGGTACGGGGTGGGAATAAAGGAGGAATCTCCAGCACTGGGCCATCCCCACCCCATGCCTCGACTCCGTCTTCTCTGCCCTGCTGACGATAAAGATTAGCTCCTGCACTGGGATGAAGTCATACATATTTTATTGTCATGTGTCCTCAAATCCTGTTCTTCAGGTAGTGAGATTCACAGATTTAATTGCGTAAGATTTTACTACGGGAGTGGATGGTCACGAGATGATTTTCATCTTTGGGTCTCGGTATGGAAAGCTGCTCTTAGGGAGCTGGTTTGCAAACTTCAGACCCTGGCTGAAGGTCTCATGTCCTAAATATGGCAGAATATAGTGCAAGGAGGGGCCACAACACAGGATTATACCTTGGACTAGGAACGAAACACAGCAAACTTTATGCTTTATACTATGTAATAACTAAGAAATGAATCCTACTGCAGCTCGGCTGTCTTCTCAGCGTGTTTTTTCCAAGAGCTCCAGTACATTTTTTGCTACGGCTTTAGGGGAGTGATTGTGAATAACAGCCTGGGAATAACACGGTTAGCGCAGACAGGAAAAATTTTCACTTCGAAACCAGAGACCACACAAAGTGTGCCTGGTCTTGGATGTCATTTTAACCCAGGCTGATCAAAAGTTCACAAGGCAGGACTGATCAAAGGCTTCGCGTCGAAAAAATGAGAAAGTCACAATCTCATATGGTTTTGATGAGAAAAATAATTGATGAAACTTTGCTCTTTCAACTTGGTTTTGCTTTGAGTTTGGGTTTCATCTGCATACAAGAAGCAAGGGGCACCAACCCGCAAGGGCTGAAATCTTAGTACAGTTCTAGTGATTTAGATCTCACTGTGGGAGCTCTCCACCTGTTCCAGGGCCGCGGGGGGTCAGGAATTTCAAGCAACATTATTTATTTTTGCGAGAGAAACCACAACTCTTTGTAGGGTCATCTTCACCAAAACTTTGTCGGCAGAAGTTTAGGTCCGGGACAGAGTTTTGAGCCACCTCCTGGTTGAAGCACTCACGCTCCCATGAGAAGGAAGACGCAGATACAAGCCATGCTCATCCTGAAACTTTCTTTTCATTTTCACGCTCTAATCAGATTGCAATAGAAATCTTCTACTGGACCATGAAGCTTTATGTGAACCACGGTGGCCAACCACAAAGTGGGGCTCGATGGCCCAACCCTGACCGGGGAGAGCAGCCCAAGCATGGTGGCTGGAGGCGCATGTCCGTTCCCATCACCACAAATCTGAGATATCATGATTTCATGCAGGCGGTGAAGGGGAAAAATGTTAAAGTACCAACTTTTCTGGCTGAGGTCAGACTTGTTTTCCAAACCAGCTCGCCCTGGGAGCTCACCCTGCCCCGCGGTCAGCCGCAACGTGGGACTCCATGAAAAAGGTTTTCCAGAAATGTTAAACAAAGCAGAACTGAGCAAACAGAAGGGGGTGTGTGCAGCCGGTCCCACGCTGGGCAGGGATCAGGCTGCTGAACTGCAAGCAGGCAGCTGCATCCCAGCACAGCCCAGTACATTGCTGGTGGACAGGTCTCTGCAAGCTCTGCCTCTGCCCATGCGTGAGATGCCAGTGATGCCACCACGCAGGACGCTGGTGCCACCAGAACTGTCCCCAAGGCTGGTGACTGTTTTCCTGCAGGCAGCTCATTTGGGGGGATTTGCTAGAAGTGGAGGCTGGTTTCTCAGCTCCTCCTGGAAGGGCGTGGGGCCTTCAGGCCTCTTTGACACGAGAAAAACCTCAGGGTTTCCATAGAGGGGTTTGCTGAACTTGCTGATTTGGGTTCAGTTCTGTGTCTGCTGTTGCCATGAAATACAAACTGATTCACTACAGCTGCCCCAGCATTTACACCCATTTAGAAGCAAAGCAGAAGGAAAAGAATTCAAGAAGGAGGAGGAACAGATGATAACCCAGGGTACCCTCAGTGTACCAAGCTTCTGGCACAGATTTTTTCCCCTAACCAGATAACTAACTACTTTAACCCACTACCAGAGATCAGCTATTTAACTGCAGGTCATTGGGCAGCACAGACCCTTTTTTAACGTGCTCGCAATGCCCTCCGATCCCTTACAATAATCGACAGCTGGCTTTGCTGGATGATGAAACAGAGCTTACACAGAACATCAATTACACTAAAAAACCCTATCTACCACACCTACACGCACACAACCTCCACACACCCACAGCATAATCTTTTAGCCTAGGTATTATTTAGGGCCTGAGCTATAAGCCCCTGTGTCCCACATCTGCCTTCTGAAACCCTGTGAATGAAAAACTTCTCTTGCTATCAGGACCATGACCCACAGGCCAAAAAATCCTCGCTTCAGGACATCACTACACGGTCAAATCCTATATGAGTATTTCATTTTTTGAAGTAAAAGTGCTCTTCCTGACCAGTGGCTCGTACATTTGCTGAAAAATCCAATTAAAACAGTTTCCATTGGGTTAGGATTTACATTCTCGCCTGCAAAGTTTGCAATTAAAAAATAAACCCATCTATCTTATGGCCACCACCTGAGCTCCCGAGAATGCCAAAGGGAAAAGCCATACAAATTATACTATATTTTGCCTTTTTACACCCCTCTTGGTTTTAACTGAGGTGCTACACAGAGAAAGGCGTTTCTTCTTAAAACACTTGCTTAGTATAACATCCCTGTTTCAGGAGACAAAGCAGCCTGCAGCTTGCTGAAGAAACAAGCCCCCAAACCCAACCAAGACCTAGCTGGTGGGATTTAGAAGGAAGCTCCCTCTTAGAACAGGCGTGTCCAGAGGTCCCCAGGTGAAGTGTTTGGGGGTGACCTCCCAAGGGCAGAATGAAGCGCCCGTATGCTCAGGCTGCTGCTGCCCAGCATCTCCAAACAGCTTTTAGAAGGGTAACGACTCAGAGACTCCATTCACAGGAGAGAAAACAAGAGTCCGCCCGTGCCGGAGTCAATGGGAGTTTTCGCACTGATTTATCTCAGCCCAGGCCAAAGCCACGCCGCTGTCTGCAGCGCTGGCACGTGTTCATCCGGCGTTTGGGGGGCTGTGAAAGCGGGAAACCTCACTGGCCTGGGAGATGGTGGGTGTTTTATCTGCTGCCTTTTCCTTTCTGTAAACGTGCACAAACAAGGCAAGGCGCTTTCCCTAGTCAGGCTCGGCGATTCTGCGACGCCGTGAAGCACAGCATATAGAGAAGAAAATCACTCAAACTGCAGGAAATTTTAGTCTGTTGAGCTCTGCAATGTTTTAGCACCTCTGCTCCGACTCGCATTTACTCATTTCAGAAACCCGCTTCACTTCCCGGCCGCGCTCCTCGCTACGAGGAGGCACCTGCCCGCGCCGGCTCTGCAGCTGCAACGTCCCTGGCTCTGGCTCCGCAGCAGAACCGCCCCGATCCCGGCTCCCAGCCCCACCACATGAAAGGTGCTGGGTTTCGGAGGGGCTGTGCGCTGAGCAAAGGCCACAGCGCTCTATCACCGGTTATCTCCGGTGCTTGGGGTTCCTGCCAGAGCCTCACCACTCACCCGAAGCTTCCCACAAGATAAATACTTGTTTGTTGTGTTACGAGGAGACTGGTGACACGGCCCATAAAACGTTGCCCGTAGTTGATGTCTCTTATCTCCACATCTCTCTGCCTCGGTGTGTTTCGTATGCGTGCGGGGCTACATTCAGACCAAGAGTTTAACAGCAATTGCACTTCTCAACTGTAAAGTGTTTTTTTAGGGTGGAGACCTACTATCTCCTGCATCTCTACAAGACTGAGCTCAGCAGACTCACTTCTGGTTGTGATCCTCACCATGCAAACAGTAAATATTGCTCGTAATAGGAGATTTTACGTAAAATATTTCTATACATTTTAGACGATAGTGTAACATTAACTACCTGTTACCGTCCAAGATCTTACAGTCAGCTCGGTGGCGTTTCTCTGCTTGTTCCGCAACCCCAGAGAAAGAAGGGTGGAGAAATTACCAACAAACAGATGCTAATGAGCATTTTCCCTGTTTTGTCTTTATGACAGCGAATTTGGCCACTGATTTCAACAGGGGTATCGTCTAGCACTCTACAGCCATTAGCATAAAAAATTACGACGATTAGAAATTGGTTAGAAAGAGCACAAACACGTGCACAAACACTCATCATCAAGGCTCCCTTGCGAAAGCCCCCCACACTGTCCTCCATCCCAGCAGGAGCTGGAGCACATTTCCAGCACTTTTGTGAGGAGAGCTCTTACACCCTGCGATCCGTGTGCTGCAAAGATACAGCAATGGCACGGAGATGCTCAGCCGAACTGTTGGGTGGGCTCATTTCCACTGCGTGCTGGGGACCGCGTGCTAACAGAGAACTGCGATCCACCCGCCTCAGCCATCTCAGAGCTGCTGCACACAGCCTACCTGTAGGGTGCCTGCACCAAGGAAGCGTGACATTAATTTGAACCGGTGAGAAAATGGCAATAAATCACCCGGCGCTTATGGACAAGGCATGGTGACCTCCCAGCAGCACAACTCCAGTACCACACTAACCTCGACCCCGTAGCAGGAGGTGACACAAAGACAAGGTCTTGATGGCCTGTTGCCAGCAGCATGGCATGGGAAAGGATGGCACATGGTCGCCCAGGGAGTCTTGGGGTGTAGGGGATGGGCACAGCCCACAGATTTGGCCAGGCTCTGAGGATGGTGCAGCCAGAGAGTGATTTGGCCACGAGACCAAACCTCTGCTGAGGCTTCGCCAACACCGACACGATTGCCACACAGGGACGTGCACAAACTACCAGGTCCTGGAGACCCAAGGAGAGGACAAAGGAGGGAAGCCAAGATAACAGACTGAGTCACTCCTCTAATCAACACCCTGGCTCCTGGTGCCGACCCGAGCCCCCAACCCGTGTGGGAGGGAGCACTGGAGCAGCGAGCACAGATTGTGATCCAGGAACATCCCATGAGCTCGCGGTGAGGAGGGAGGAAATGGTGCCCTGCATCTCCAAAGAGGCTTCTGGGCACCGGCACACTCACCCCATCAGTCCTCGAGTGCTATGCCTGAAGTAACTGTGAAGCAGATGGGGAGCACCCCGCTAGTCCTCTCCATTAATCCTCAGGCTCGTGAGGTTATCAGGACCCAACCAACCCCATTACACACAATCCAACTGTGTGTTCCTTTCTTAAAAAAGGTATTAATATTTTAAATTACTGTAATTTGTGCTTGGGACTAATAAACCATAATTATTCAGCAGAAAACAAATTGTAGTGTGGAATTAAATCCCTCATATCTACTCTATCTACTATAAACTAGCTACCAGTGATCTAAGAAAGAGCTACCTGGCAATCCGAGATCACATGATTTATCTTTCTATTTTCTTTTTCCATTGGGCATTATCTGAATACCTGCGGTGCCTCTGTTCTCACCCAGCATGTCCTAAGCTGCGCTGGCTGCAATGACATCTGCTGGTGGTTCCCAACCTTCTCAGCTGGCCCAGGGATTTTTATTCACCATAGTAAAAGAAGCAGTTATGTGCTCCTGCACTTTGAGTTTGAACAGTAGTTCTGTGAAAAGGGATAATTATGTTACGTCTGAACAAGCTCAAGAGGTAAAACTGACCCATCCCAGCAGTCCACAGAGCACGACGCTCTTCTGAAACTTCTCGGTGGTTTCTCTAAAAAGCTTGTGTGCCACAGTTAAAAAAGGAAGGGGCGGGTTTCGCCGTAATGGAAGAGTCAGAGTAATTATAAGTTATGGGATCATGGCAAAATCCAGCGCAAAAAAAGGCATTTCCAGTGGCAGACCTCCAGTAGTTTGAAGGGAAGACAACCTCAGTTCTGTCTTTGGGTGGCAGACACACGTTGGACACAACGGCAAAGGACCACATGGACTTGAGTCGTGAAGGACTCCTGAGCCCACAGACTAGAAGACATTTTTCTTTTTTCTGGCTCTGGTGGTCTGCTAACGCGCATCCCCCATCTCCCACTGCCACTGCTGCTGCCCTGGGTATCGCTTCCCAAAGCGCCGCAGAGCCCAAGGAGCCCATGAGCTGTTGCCAGCGGAGTGATGCTGTGCCGTGCTGGGTGGACCGGGACAGACCCAGCTTCCCTGCGGTGCCACACTGCGCACTGGGTGCCCAAGCACCTTTAAAAACGTTTCCTTGTAGGGTTTGGGTCTCACTGAAAGCTAATTATCTTTATGCTAATGGCTGAGTCTGAACCCTGCTTGCATTTCCACCAGGACTCTTGCTACTGCAGGGAACACAGAGGAGACACTCTACCAAAGCCACTGCGTTTCAAAACCTAGGGGCATGCTGCAGATGCCAATACGTAAAGGAATTTGTCATAAACAACCTTTCAAACTGGCCAGCAGTCACGGAGGGTGGTGGTTGATGGTGTCTTTTCTGCTGAGACTGAATTCCTTGTGCTTCTGCACCACAGACTTGAATGCTGATTGCAACGGCCCTGCCCTGACCAGGCTAAGACAGCTGGCACCCAGGCTGGACACGTAAGGAAGTATTTACAGACATCCCTGCGGCTTGGGACTTTTTGCTAGAAGGTACATTACTAGGAGAAAAACGCTGTAATAGAATTTTTTAAACGTCAACAAAAAGTTAGTCTCCAGAGTGGAAAGAAGGGAACATCACCTGGTCCCGCCACTACTCCACATCGGGGCAATACTGCTCATCACCACCCATCGCATGGGATGGGACTTCCCTCTTCCGTGATGCTGCAATTAGTTAAGAGTAATTGAAATTCTGGAGATAGTCACTTAACGATCGGAATGGGAGGGGGCTGCAGGCAGATTGCTTGCGGGGGGAACTTCTAAGTCCAGCAGCCATCCCACACCACAACATGACCCAGCCGCGGTCTGTGGACTGCCAGGCAATGCAGGAAGCGAGATGATGGGTGAGATCAGGGCAGGATGGAGAACGAGGGAGACAAAAGGGTTGTTAAATATTGCACGGCACTGAAGAATAGCAGTCTATGAACTTGAGAGCTTTGAAGAGCCCTATTTGTAAAATCGAAAGAAATGAAAATAAAATAATTAAATAGCTCAGATGGCAGCCAGCAGACTGCTCACCTAGCATTTTCCCACCTCGGGCAGGAGCTCTGATGAATGCTAATTAGCTTATCTTCACATTAGATCCCGATGATTCATCCCTTACTACCCCAGGAATTATGACGCACTGGGGAGAGATATATTTGTAGATTCCATGGGTGGATGCCATGTCTGGAACACTTAAATGAATTTGGCATGAAAAGGGACCAACCACAAGCTCAGCTAATCAAACCAGCATTTCTCAACCTACACCTTCCAGTAGTTATAAAAAAGATGCAGAGCAAAGACAAGACTATGGCACTAAAGACAAATTTATCTGCCCCATCAGTGGTGTACAATCTTTGCAGAACAAAGGGCTTCACAGGCAACCTGCCAGGAGCCTGTGGCTGCTCCTTGTTTGCATAGAAATTTAAAAAGAATTTTAATAAGTGTTAAATGCACATGATTATTTCTTATTTATAGCTGAAAGTAGGTGTATGCAGCGCTTTATAAAACACTGAGAGAAGAAAAAGTACCTTTGGAAGTCTGAATGGAAAATCAATGGAAAAACCAGTGACTGCTCCTCCGAATCGACTTCTGGGAACACGGCTTTATTCTCCCGTGGCCACGGGCACAGCAGGGCTGGGTGTGAAGACAAGCCTCCTCCCTTCATATATGATGCATCAAATCAGAAGTGATGCGCCCACAGTTGTGTGCCCCTCCCGGGAGAGGGGCGCAGATGGCCAGGTCCCCCGTACCGCCGGGTGACCGTCACTCAACACAGCTCTGGAATGGAGCAGCGTATCCTCACGCAGCTTTGACAGGGGCAGGCTGCAGCCCAAGGACATGCATTTGGGATGGACTTTGGCCTCAAGTTTCTTTGTGATCAGTTGCGAGCAAGCATGCAAACAGCCTGGAGCTTCTCTCCTTTTGATAGTTTTTGAACTGTTGATTACATAAATCCCAAACACTCTATTTAAATGTAAAGCAGGAGTAGCTGTCATACTCCTTCCAGCTGAAACATCCTATCCTATCCTATCCTATCCTATCCTATCCTATCCTATCCTATCCTATCCTATCCTATCCTATCCTATCCTATCCTATCCTATCCTATCCTATCCTATCCTATCCTATCCTATCCCATCCCATCCCACTCCACTCTATTCCTATTTCTTGAGCATTTGTCACCGAGCTGTGCGGAAGGGAAGGTGACTCCCTCACACTCACTGCACCACCAGGACCTGCCACCTGCCTGCATTTGTTGTAAGCAGGGTAAGGACAAAACAGCTGAATTTTTCTGTGGGGGTTGAAGATTCAGCTATCTTTCAAAAGCAATGGGGAGTCATGAAACAGAAGAGATCAAAGACTTGAAAGACTTGTTTGTGAACTTTAGAGCTATTATTGGATACAGTACCTTCTCAGACAAAGCGTCTTTACCTCTTCTAGAATTCAGAAGAATTTCCTTGGAAATTGATCCCTGTGCCACTGCTGAGCCGCAGCCCATCAATGCACCGTATTTACAGGAGGTTAATTAAGGCAACTGTTCTAGCCCAGTCATCTCACAGTGAAGACATCAGATACTCCTCCTTGAAGCCTGTTTTTTCCAAGGAACACTTTTGTCAGACCATGCACCTATGGTACCAGTTTTTATTTGATCCATGTGACAGCAGGCAGGGAAATCTGGGACAGGACACTCCCCGTCCCACTCGCTTGGGAAAGTAGCACCGGTGACTGGAGGCAAGCAGCACCGTCAGCACTCTCCCATTTTTTCCTACCTCAATGGATGAGTCTAACTAAACCCTCAATTTAATTTGGAGAACAATATTAACCCCAGACCCAAACCCAACTCATGGGACTCTAGATCTTAGTGTAGTTTCTACCAAGAAAAGCGTTCTAGCAGCTCCACCTGGGTCCCGTTTTAAGGCGGTCTGAGTACAGCTTGCACCTTTATGGCTCAAGTGAGAGTTTTGGTTAGGGTTAGCGTTTGACAAGGGGAAAGCAATGGTGTTGAGGCTGGAGTACGTGTCAGGGTCATAATCCAGGCTAGGACGAACAGATGAATTCAGGTCATGAGAAGGTTCAGTGGAGGCAGATGACCAAAGTAAGGGAGGAGGACACAGAGCTCTTTGAGACCACTTTCTTCTGGGACTGGTGATGACTGCATGAGTTTGGGAAGGTCCAGAATTACAGTTTTATCAGAAAAAACTGATGGGCTAGGGTAATAAAGCGATTTGGGGGAGACAGCACCAAAACTGAAAGCTCACGTTGAGTGAATCTGTGACTCCTTTGAAATCTGGGGTCACCAGGAGTCACTGGAGCAGTAAGTGGGCTGAGGTTGAGGTCAGAGTTAGAGTTTGAGTTCAGCGGATTATATGGTGGACTCTGAATGTGCTGTCACATCTGGACCCATCATATTTAGTTTGGGAACTGGGAGACATTCCTAGGGCTGGGCTGGTGTTGAGTGTAGGATTAGGGCTTGAACCAGGAGCAACCACTGAGATTGCATGAGAGGAGGTCACTAAAGCAATGTGAGAACTGCTGAGCGCCCCTGGGCCACGCTCCCAACCACAGCCAGCAAGGCACTGATGACCAAGGCTCAAGGTAGCAGGTAAAGCTCAGAGGAAAAGCACCGACTAAATAGTGTATCATGGGAATTCAGAATCAGCTACGTTGTCTCATGGCTTTTCTCAGCCAAATCTTAATCCTAAAATTGTCCCCTCCTCTCCAGTCCCCTCCTGTCTCCTAGCAGCCCTAAACCCCACGCAGGTCAGTGCTCTGTCCTGGTCCTCAGGCTCGCTTCCAGTTGTAGCTTGTGCTCTTTTAGTTCACAGGTCTCTATGAGACCAAACCTTAATCCTAACACGTCTTATCCAAACTCTAAACCAGATTTTATCTTTTTGCTAAACTGTACATCCAAGCCAAATCCTCCCAAAATTGTTGCCACGTGAAAAATGACCATGTCTTGGTTCTCCCAACTGCGGCTGATGTTCTGTATTCAGCTCATTGTGGGTCTTTGCACCAATGAAGAACGCAAGGAGTAAACAAGAATGAGAAACTACCCGCGAAATCTGTTTCCTCCAGGGCAGGCTGCCTGACCTGTGACACCCACACATGTTGTGTTACAGACTGTAAACCCTCAGCGCTGCAGAAGAAAACAAAAGTAAAAGCAATTATGAATGTGGAAGGCAATTCTCTCACCCACCCCATTGATGCAAAATGGTAAATACATCCCAGCGTCCTTCACATACGGTCTATACTGGGAGATCTCTTTTTTACCCCAGTCTCAAACTGGAAACTTTCTATTTCAGATGATCCATTGTAGATCTGGTCAATCATGCTTCCCCCCTGACTCCTTGAGTAACAAATAACACCACCACGGAGGCTCACGTCCTGCCCTTCCTTTCCTGGGCACTGGAAAACAGGCAGCAGTGTAACTGTGCTGCTGCTAAGGGACAAGACACAGAAGGACTCCTCACCCTCCTTGTATTTTTGGGGTGATCTTGAGAAGCGGAGCAGAGGCAGCCTAGACGAGTCCTGTGCACAAGTTACTCCTCCTGGCTCTCTTAGCTCCTGCAGAAGGGCCATACCCCACCTTTTCCCTGCTACCTCCTCGCTGGGAAGATACTGTCATCCATGTGAGATGCTGAAGCGTGTAAGTCTTGTATGAGCAAAAGTAAAGAAGATTTTTATGCCTTCTTTCTGGGAAGGCACTTACAAAGACTCGAACTCACCTACAGAGATTTAAAGAGGCTAATTGTCTGTTCAGGTTTATACAGAATACGGCTAAAATAGTCTCTATGAGTGTTGACTGCAGAGAGCTCCTGCCCTGCAAAACCTTCCGTCCACGGCTGGGGAGGTCGGAGCTCTGCTCACCCACTGCTCCAAGGGGTGCTGCTCACCACCAACCCAACTGCTCTGCAAGCGAAAATGGTACGAGGAAATCACCCTCCAGCAGCCCGTGTGTTTATCTGTAGTCATCTGCGCGCACGCCGAGGAAGTTAATTTTAATTTCACATCTGAAATTCTTCACTGCTCGAGCTACACGGTCTCCTCTGCCTTCAGACTGTGTGTAGCGAAGTTCAGGTGAAAAACACCATGTCTGAATTTTCCATGGTAAACCACAAAGGGTTTAAATTCACATCACTGTATTTGCAAACAAGCAACTCCTGCATGCGCAGAATCCTGTTTCATTTGAAACCCTCGCCCCCAAAGTGTCTTACGTTAGAGCACGTTCAGAAAAAAGAAAGTTAAATTCTCGACCACAAGCACAAAAACCTCACACTGGCCCCGCTGTATCCTGTGTACCATTAGTGAAAGAGGAGCCTGTGTTTTGATTTCCATGCCATGTTGTCTTTCTGGTCTGGCTAGGGCTGGTCTAGACTGTACTCTGAACAGAAGGAGAAGTTAATCCCTCACCTCCCTCCCCCTGTGCATTGCTGCGACACGGGATGAGCCCAGGAGCAGCAATAATCACCCTCCAGGACCACACATTAATTTGTTCTGCTCTGTTCCTAAATTCAGTCTCTCTGCTTCAATTACCGCTCTTGTTTGCCACCCAACCCACAGCATGAGATTTGTCAGGGTGGGTATTTCAGGCTCCAGGGGCCAGATCCTAATTCCCCATCCCATGCTATGGGGAGCCTTTTCTTTGCTCTACACACTGCCCGAAGAATGGGAAGCAAAACCAGGGCTCTAAAAACACTTTTTACCACCCAGACACTTCATTATATTGCTCCCTTTTCAGCAGGTGCTTTAAACAGAAACATTCGACTGAGGGAAGAAGAAGATTAATCCATTTGTGAATGACCAGATACTCCCATTAGCACTGGCTGCCAGTCTTTTCTTCAGAAAGTTGCACCACTGAGGCTGGCTTGCCTACATTCTTTGTAGGTAATGTAATCCTCATTTAAAAGAGAGTTTGTGGCTATCCAACGTCACTCGTTACCTCCCTTCCACAAGTAGCAGTGCAAGGCAGAAGATGCAGAAATCAGACTTTATTGCTGGCTTGCGCTCTACGACATGGTAGAGGTGTTGTTTACCATGACAGAAGCGAACTAAAAAATGAGGACAAATGAGCTGAATTCCTCATCGCAGCTCCTGCAGCATCAGCACTGCGGCAGCTCCAGGCAGTGATGCCCAGTGCTTGGGGACAGGATGAATCTGGGATACACCCGGCTCTCGCCACGGCTCCAAGCGCCTCCCAGCGCGCTCCCTGTGAGTAATGAGCATTATACCCTGCCGACTCATCCATTACTCACGAGTAAATCCACGCGTGGTGGCTTGGAAATGAAACATAAAAAGAGATTTTTAAATAAATACCTATCTAAACATGTTGCTGCGACTATTAGCTAGACTGAAAAGGAAAGTACTGTGCAAGGCCACGTTAGCACGCATTTGCTGGGAGGGAGCAGGAGTTATCCCCGGTGTTTCCAAGGAGTGGCCCACTGCTCACTGATGGATCGTTTCCAGGCATTTCCACTCCCACCTGTGATTAGAGCAGCTCAAGTTTTTCCCCTCCCTCTCTCCAGGCATGTTTTTGGGTGACCCAGCAGTAGTCTGGATCTCCACTTGAGGAAAACACTTTACCCCCACTCTCTCCGTCAGACAGCAGACCTGACTCCCCCCGCTTTCCAGCTGA
This sequence comes from Bucorvus abyssinicus, assembly GCA_009769605.1. Taxonomy (NCBI): domain Eukaryota; kingdom Metazoa; phylum Chordata; class Aves; order Bucerotiformes; family Bucorvidae; genus Bucorvus; species Bucorvus abyssinicus. The sequence continues at coordinate 2,986,489 of CM020041.1, read as the reverse complement.
TTTTAGCCATCCTCTTTGCAAGGGAAAACCGAAATCTGTGTGAACCTGTTGTTTAAGGGAGCAGGAGGGCAGAGACCATCACCCAGCAGCTCTCAGCATGCTCTGCTGAGCAGTGAAGAAGCAGAGTTTTAAAAAGTACATCAGAGTAGCAACATTTTGCTTCTTTTCTGCTCTCTCTTGATCTGATGCTCATAGAACGTGTCATGTCTTAACCACACGCACCAACGGGCAGAGCGATGCAGCCCGGGGAATCACCCCAACTAGCACATAATGTCCTTCAACCAAAGTAACGAGCCTGACAGCTATTCCTGCTGCGTATGGAGACGGGACATTCCACACATATGAAACACAGAGATTGAAGCAGTTGATATAAACCAGTCCTTTCCATAAAGTACACTGAGAATTCACTACACTACAACGCAGGGCAAGAGGCGGTGCTGCGGGAACGGCGGAACCCCAGCGCGGTACCTGAGGGTGATGCTGTCCTTAGGTGCCGACCTCAAGCACTCCCCTGGGAGTTTGATGCCCAGGACACTGGTGTCACTGGATTAATTCCCTGTTTCATAAGCAGCACTGTGCTTCTGCACCTCCTCCCTTCACGTGTGATCGACCGGCTGTCACCATGTCAGGAATGGGAAAATGGAGAGGACAGAGTGGCCAGGGGATGCAGCCAAGAAGCGAGGGATCAGCACCAAGTGGCACAGGGATGCAGGAGAAGGATGTGCTGGAGGCGCAGTCCTCTGCCCCAGGAAGGCGCAAATAAATACGCCAGTGCCATCCTGACCTATAGCTTCCCCCAGGGGGAAATTCCTCCACAGATGGGGGAAATCCCACAGCATCATTAGATTTTCTGGGAAGGCTGGAGGACAAAACAGGCACCTGCCTCCGTTTGAGTCTCTAAAACCTTGGAGGCCTCTCTGCCAGTGGAACATCAAGGAAATAATGCGGAGTGGTTTGTGGGATTGGGATAATTTTATGTAGAGGCATTTTGAGAAAGCAGGATCACCACCACCTGGCAATAGCGTGACCCAAAGGCACATCTGAAACCCTCTTCAACTGCAGAAGAGGTGCTCTTAACCAAGTGAAGTGGTGGAAAGGAGATACCTGTACAGTTACTTCCCAAAATAAAGTACTTAACTCTTTTTTCTTAATTCAGGTAGATGAGCATCAGTAAATGGCTCCGAAAAATGCCTCTAGTGGGTTCCATGGTTTCAGCCTGTGATTTCATAATGCAATTCCAAGACTGAAATTAAATGGCTGGTTTTTTAACGTTAGTCATGCAACCTTCCTCTGGGATCTGAATGTCAAGTTGGGTCAAGCTCTCTCCTTCCTCCACACGGTCATGAATTCTAAGGAATATATAGGTCAAATTCTATGCAGACACTCCTGTAAAGCTATTATTCCAAATTGTATGGCAATTACGTACGTTGAATTTAGCAACTCTTCCTTTTAAATGCAAGCTTGCTTGAGGACTTTAAAACTCCTGGTATCTGCAGTAAAATATTTTCCCTTCCAGTTGTTGTCCTTGAATCGAGACAGGACCAGCACAGAATAAACGTTGTCTTTTTCAAGTAGCTGTGTGGTGGCCTTTGAAATAAATTTCTGATGGTCACAAAACCTCAGAAAATCTCAGAAAAACTCCCAACATCAAGAGGGAGGCGGAGAACTAGAACGGACAGAAAAAGTAATGATGTTTACAACCTAAAAGAAGAGATGTTGCTCTAGAGCTTTCTACCTGTTTAGCAAGAACCTTTACTTTCAACGACGTAGAACAACTGTACGGCAAAGAAAACTATATTCACATGTAACTCAGGTGGAGCTGGGGAGGCTGGATTAGAATTAGGATCTAAAGAAAACATAAAGGATTCATATTCCTTGTTTTGCATAGGGTAGTACACATGAAAAAACACCTAAAGCACAGAAATAAGCATAATTAATTTTCTTTCACCTAATCTGGTCATCTGCAAAGAGCCCTGGATAGTATTACACACAGCGAACCAAAAATGTAAGAACCCAAGTGCAGCCAATGATTCGAACAATTAAGTAAGCGAAGAAATTCAAGCAGAATGAGATGAAGATGAAAGAGAATTTCTGGATGACGCCCTTCGGAGTCGTTTTGCAGGCCTTCGCGGCATCACGTACTGGTTGGCTCCAACAGCAGGACATGAGATTTTACCACTTCTGTATTTTTCCTTCATAAACTGGAGATTATAGATTTGTGGGTTAATTAACTAGAACTAATTCTATTTTGCTGTGGAAGCACAACACGGACAAAACGAAAGCTGTGATTGATCGAGCAAGAAAAAAACCATTTGAAACGCGGACGGAGTCGAACCAGGGGGCAAAGGCGCCCCGACCTTCCCAAGCAAGATTTCATTCAGCCTGATGATCCAGTACCTAAGTGCCCTACTCTTAGAGCCCAGCAGATTGCAGGCTGCTGGTGAACCTGGAGGGAGCACCATAAGCCCTGCCAGCTCCCAGACCACCACATGAATCATGCCTCAGGTTTTCCAAATTCAAAACATGCAAGAAAAATGATCCCTTTTGATACCACAGAGGTCCTAAAATGGCTCCAGGACTGGGAATCAGCTTCCACTACTCTGTCTGTGGTGAAATCCCCTCCCAAGTGCCAGTTTGCAATGTCTGGAAGAGCCTCTGACCATCGCAGCAATGAGGGATCACCTGGGAATGTTTCGGACAGGTAGTGGCAAAGAAAACAATGATGGCAGACGCGGGGCAGGTTTTTTCCACGTCTGTCAGAGCGGAGGTGTTGGGCATGTGAGTAAGTGGAGAATTCAGAAGCTAATTTAGCAAAGAAAAGGAAATTTGAGAGGTTTTGAGGTAAAGTCAGTTAAAGTAATGGTATAGGAGTGAGGTAAAATAACTGAAGATACAAACCCCACACTATCCTAATCTCTGTTTAATCAGTCGCATCGCAAGAGGCTGTGTATACTTCATACTGCCAAAAATAGACATTTGTTGAGCCTAGACTGCTGGCAGCACTGTCACGTGAAATGCTGCATCCTGCAGGGAGCAGACCTGATGGAAATTCCTTCAGTTCAGCATAAATTTTACCATTTTATGAATACCTACTTGTGCTCAAAACAGGGGTATGAGTGGTTGCTGTTGAGTCTCCACAGAGATCCGCGAGTACGCAGCCAACAGAGCTCTTACGTAGCAAAATGAAAAACTTACCAACCAAGTCCTTGATCTTGCATGTATAAATCCAACACTTGCAAATACAAATATATACAAATAATTTTAGGCACAAATTGTTAGGCTGGTTTCGACGAGACCATCCATTTATGTGAAATCATTTACCTACGTGGGCTCCTGCAGGTCTGAGCCTTACGTGCAGTGAAGACTTTGGGAACGTTGCCCGTGGAAGGGGCAGTAACCATCGATCTAGTGACACGAGGCATTTATGGCCATAAATCTGTAGTGTCCATACAAATCAGACAAGACCTGAGTTTCCAGTAACTAATCTACAAGTTGTGCTGCCCGGACTTTGGTACTCTCTCCGTGACGGTGAAGCTGCACCAGTTCAAACCTCTCTTGTAGACAGTGAAAGCCGCGACTTGTATCACAAGCTTATCCCAGATAGCCTTATTTAAGAGAATTACAGAACTGAAAAGGGATTAAACCCGTAAAATATGCAGACATTAAACAGCCGCCTTCAGAATTTTATCTAAAAAGCTACGCTATTTTTAGAGAATGATACCCGTTGTGATGAACGTGTTAACGGTGGGACGGAAAGGAGTGAAGAATTGTATCTCAGAATGCTATTAGAGAATTACCGTCCCTGCCACCTAAATCTGCGGGCTAGAAAAGAACCACCATAAAGACATGATCTTAGATCCTCTGGGAGTTTTGCACATGGGCACATCCTACCTGGGAGTAGGTTTCTTAGGAATGTGAGGACGTGGCTCTTTTTGGGAATAACTCATAAGCAACAAGAACAGTCAAAACATAGGAAGAGCTCTGCTGGAGAGGAAGAGCAAAAGTGGATCACACAAACCAGGGGGAAACGCAGAGCCCCGGGATAACGAAAGCTTCGGGGCTTCCCTAACTGCAGACCGTGCCCATGCCAGGTCACGCCAGCTGAAAATCCAGCCCTGGCTACAAAGGTGGGTATCCAAGAATGTCCTATTCCACCTCCAGAGCTAAAGAGAACAGATGACCCACCAGCAAAGACATCAGTTTGCCACTAAGGTGTTTTGCAAGCGTAGGATCCAGCACTCCCGGCTTCTGCCTTTACTTGTCATTCTGCGTGCAGAGCAGCAGCTCCAATTCTTTCCTGGTGAGATAAAGCACTTCTGCGCAGCGCTTGTTCTACAGGCGATTGTAAAGGCAGGGCTATAATTTATTTACGTACATTAGAAACCAGCTAATTTGCACTAGTGACTAGATACGCTATTGGAGGTGTTCATATTTTATGAATCAGCAAGCAAGCTAATGAACAAACAATTAAGGAGCGAACAAAGGAATTTACTTCTAGCGAGCCCTAATAATACATTATATTAGTGAATACGTTTGGTTCAGGTGATGCAGTCTAGACAGTAACCCACCCCGTGCGCTAAGATATTTATTTCGGGGTGTGATAATGAGAAGTGAGGCAGGGCTGCTGAGCGCCTGCGTGTGAACCCAACGCCGGTGGGCCAGAGCGACAGGCAGGCGGGGAACTTCTGTCTGCTGGGATGAGCAGACGACCGACCGAGAGGAAAGGTCTGGGTTTATGGCCTTAAATAGGGCTGCGGGTCAACAAACACGCGGCCCTTATTTGCATGGAGAAAATCAATATATTTAGAGGAGGTAGAAATTAAAGCAATTTGTGCAGGGTGTTGTTGCGCTGCCCGGGTAAGCGCGGATGTCGCTGTCGGCCGATGATGTGCAGGCGGTGGGACGGCTGTGACGCTCAGCTCCCAGACAAGAGGCGAAGGGAGGTGCTCCGGCAGCGCATCCCCCTGCCACCCCCACCATGCTTGGTCCTCTCCACCCTGGCAGGAAGCGTGGCACATCTGCACCCCACCGTGCACCCCGCGAAGAAGGCACCTTGCCTTCCGGTACAGTGCTAGGGGCGGGCAGGCTGCACACGAGATGGGCCCGGCAGCTCCGGGGTGGCTGGCGATGGGGCACCCTGACCCTGCTGCTGAAACCCGGGGCCACGGGTGCGTGCCGGTGGCTCTGCTCTGCTGCCAGCTCCCGCGCCCAACACATCCAGCAAAGGAGCCCGGCAGCTCCACTAGCGACCGGCAGCTCCAGCTGGCTGCTGGCTCTTTTTTAGGCCAGCTATAAAGCTGGTAAACACTTGGACTCGTCTGACAAAACATTCGAGCAGGAGGAAATGGGGTGTGTGCAGAAATACTCCATTACATATTGTAATGGCAGACATTAATTCAATGCTAATAACACTTTGCACTTTTCAATCACATATTCTAAAACCCTTTAGATAGGTGGGGAAGCATTTGGCTGATGATTACTGGGCAGAGCCCAAAGGTGTATTCTTCCCTTAGGCACGAGGAGATGAAGTGACTTGTCAGAGTGGCAGAGCTGGGAAGAGAATCTACATCTACCCATTTCCAGACCTACATTCCCATCTAGTTGCCAGAAAGAGGAGTTAATTTAAATATTACCGTTTGCTGACCTACTTACAACGCTACCATCAAAACTTGGAAGCTGTGATCAAGTTTATTCCCCTCTATACTTGGGCTTTTTTAGGATAACGCTATCTTTGAAGTACGCCTTTCAGCTGCATTAAACAGACGGATCATTATTATTTGCTCCACTTTTTTAACGAGTCCCTGTTTGCTGCGCTTCAGCCGCTGCAGACTTTGGAGAGACTCTAGCTCAGCCTTGCAAGCCTGAAAAACACCTTCCCGGCGCAGCGACTGCTCGCTGTTATGATGACCCTACGGCCATCATCACAGCTCGCCCAGGAGCTGGTGGTAGGTACCTAAAGACACGGCGCCTGCGCAGAAAGAGCAGAAAGTTTGTGACTGTGCCTGTACCTGCTCCTGTTCGTCCTCTTCTCCTCTGTTTTCTTTCTAAACAACCTTCTCCTTCCTCAGCCAGACCGTCTTTGCTACTTAGGGGGCCACTTTGTCACCTTTTATTGACAGCTTTCCTCCCCTTCACCAAAACCCCAAACCCTTTCCTGCTTGCAGACAGAACTACAGGCACAACCGAATGTCAACAACCACAGCACGCAACATGAAAGACGAATTCAAAAGACATGCTGTCTCCTTCCCGGCGGCCAGCATCACCCATCACGGCTCTCCTCCTGCGGTTTCTCGTGTCCCCATTCCCCGCAGCCTGCCGGGATCCCGGTGCTGGGCAGGGCAAAACCCCACCGGAGGTTTAAGCCGCTGCACTAGATTAAAAAGCTGATAGTGTAAATTTGAAGAGGACGGAGGAAATGGTCAGCGCTGTGCCCAGTTTCAAGGGCTGACCAGTGCTTCCTAAGTAGGTCACACAACGGGGCTGTTGTCTGACACATTACCTGACCCCACTATCGCTGTCCCAAAGTCCCTCCTCGGGTACAGCCACCCCGACCACGCTCTGCTCGTCCCACACGCTGCCTGGAAAGCTGACCCGCAGGGCCACCTACAGCCATGGAAGGGCAGAATCCTGATTTTCATCCCCCAGGCGATCCCACCCCAGCAGAAATGCCATCCCCAAACCTCCGTGTGTCTCTTGCCTGGGTCCCCGGAGCCGTTAGACATCCTCAGCCTCGCCGTAACCTCACTCTACACAAACTGTTTACAGACATTTTATCGAGGTGCACCAGGTGTGGATGCGGTTACCGACTTCGCGACTGTTTACCTCATCCTCCTTTCTGCATCCCATTGTCACAGACTGTACATAAAAATCAGATAACGCTGGTACTTCGGTCACAGCCAGCTCAGCCTCTGCACACTCGACTCACACGTGCACTGGAGGACACGGTGCACGTACAATCCTCGCAGCAAACTCCTCACGAGCCGCTGCAATCAACTATCTGCCTTATCTCGATTTTTGCTGAAGTAAATTACACTAATATTTTTTTTTACCCTTTTCAAAGCTAATACACAAATGACAGGATGTTGTTGAAGGAAAATATGAGCCTTCATAAGCTATTATTATTAGCACATGTGCAGCTTTCTGCTGCTTTGATCTTACTGTAGGTTCGTGTTTATTCCTCCTGACTCCGTACCGGCTGAACTCAGACCCGATGTCTGCTCCGATAGAGATCACCAACAATTAAAGTTGGATTCGTTAGCCACAACCTCACGGAGCCAGAGCTATGGGGCGATTGCGAGGGTGACATTCAGCCCAACGCACTATATATAGTTTTCCCAAAGTCTCTCGGCCGTGACGAGGTGTTTGCTGTAAAACGGAAGGGTGGTAATGTGTACTGAAAGAGCGCTCTTTGATACCTCACATGTAAGTGAGAGCATGTTCGGGTTTTGTTTGCAGCGGAACTGTGCTTCTTCCATTGTTTTCTGAGCAGAAAAAAAAAAAAAAAGTTCAAAAAAGCCATTACAGGCTGCCTTAAAGACGGTGTCAAGGATTCACAGCCATCTCAGCTGGCTTCAGTGACCAAAACTTGCTTATATACATATTATATGCATTTTTTTTAACACTTCTGCTGGCAGCACAGAGTCGACCCTGCTGCAGAAACGTAATTCCCAGGGTGTTTCTGCTTCAGCCATCAGGGGAATCGTTTGCTGAGCTCCAATCAATTACACATCCACGACCTCACTGAAGGAGGGGAGTTGTACGGGCAATACTCGGGGCATGACTTGGAGGTGATGCACGGGAAGAAAAAACTCACTTGGCTCTTAGTCCCTGGACTCAACGTGCAAGGGCGGCACTCAGAAACGCACAAGCGGCTTTTCAGTGAGCAAACACGACTCTATTAGAAATTAGGTCCTGGAGACCCCAGTGCCTGGCAGGGGTCAGTCATGCCTGCTGCTCTACAGGCTTCGAGGTCCAGAGCCCGTCAGCTGTAAAGGCAGCTGAAAACAACCCCTTGTACCAGTGTGAATGGAGGGAATGAGTTAAAGAGAAAAGGTTAACTGGGACGGGGGTTATACCAACCCTCTTCAAGCACAGTTAGACAATATTTTTAGACAGCCTGTGTTCAAAGCCACGTTCTAACACCTCAACAGGCCACCAAAGGCATCACATGGGCCCAAAACACTGTAGCGGTGGGAGACTCATGTCCGGAAGGGGTTTGTCCATCCGTCCTCCCCTGCATCTGCTCCTGCTACAGCTCCCCCGCCTTTGTTGCCATGACTTAAAAATACCCCTGCAAAATGGTACCAGGGGGTACTTTAAAACCTCGCTCAGCTCATTGACCTCAGAAGAGCCCCACCAGTGTTTGCAGCCCCAGCCACGCTGGCGGCACGCGAAGGCTCGGGCGCGCGCAGCGTGATGCCACCAAAGGCTCTGGGAATGCCACCAGGCTTGGAGGTGACACACAGGGTGGCAGGTGGTTTACAGCGCTGGCACGGGTCTGCTGCAAAACCAGATGCTCTTTGTATTGAAGGGCGAAGAGAAGCTGTGCGACAGGAGCATCAGGAGGCTGGAATGACCTACGTGAAAAATCCATCAGGGAAAAAAAGTACATCAGGGAAGAAAGATATTCCTGATGAATGTTTTCGTGAAAATTCCGACCTGGTGAAAAATGTTACCTATTCGGTGTTGAAAACCAACATCGACTGAGCACAGGCAGTCTTAGGAAAATAGCAAAGACAAGAAGTTCGCAGAACTCTGGAAATTCCCCATCTGCCCTAACGACGGTGGAAAGGGAATTGGGAACAGCAGCAATCTCGGGAGACACTGGCTGCCAGCGCTGCTGAGTGATATTTACATCAATGTCCTGCCAACAATACCACTACTGGATTATCAGGGCAGATTAAGCCTTTAGCCAGTTACTCCGACTGGTAAATTGTAGATTGTCTAGACTTTTTCATGTTCAACAGTATGCATGAAGTTTCTCCTTATCGCCTCAGCATCACACGATGCTTCTGTGGGATGGAATCCTGCGCTTCCCCGGGAGGTTCAGGTGAGCCGTGCCTGCAGCTCTGGGTTGACTTAGTGTGGCCCTGTGCACAGACAGATTTATTTCAGACAGGATTCTCATAAATTCAGAACGACTTCCAAATTTCTTGACTGGGAGATCAAAGAGGCGAGCATTTGCTTCATGCCATCTGTGGAGCTGCTCAACAGGGCAACGCAGTCTGGGGAGGGGGGAGGAGAAGGGGAAAAAGAAAGTCTTGGAGATTATGCCCTCAAAAACAAGCTCAAATGCCACCCTCGCATTAAAAAGCACTGGTTGGCAGTAACAATTAATTTCTTAACTGAAACCCGCCCAACTGTGTCCAAGTGTTTTAATTTGCCTATTGCTACAATATGCAAGGGAGCTGGCAGTAATGGATTTGCAATTAAAACTAAAACTGGCAAAGAAATCGCAAAGCTGGCAAAAGAGCTAATCTGCAAGCCATGATCACAAGATTACAAAGTGTTTATGCACATGCTAATTACCCGAGTACATGGCTGAGAATGACTGCTAGGAGAGAACACTGGGTTTGCGCGATCTAAATCCTGGGATCCGCACGGCCAGCCCAGTCGGCATCCTACCTACTTCCCACAGCTCCCACGAACTGGGGGATGCAGGGGGAACCACTGCGGGTCCTGCGTGGAAGCAGGGAGAGGGATAAGGGCCAGGCAGGTAGGGTCCCCCTGGTGCCATCCTGCATCGGAGCCAGCCAGGGTGGCAATTGCTTCTCCCGCTGGTCAATGCCAGTGGTCACTGGGAGTCATGTCCTCAACTGGAATATGGACCCATCAGTGTGAAATGAAAATCACCCCCTCGTTCACCCTATTTGCTTTTGTCCTGCTATCTCTTGGCTCTAAAAATAGTTCATCCAGCAGGTCACTGGAGATCGGTGGGTTGCAGAGCACATGGCCTCACTCTGCAACCACCAAGGACAAACATGGTCCTACCACCACAACCACGAAACCTTTATAAATTACCTGCAAAGGACAGGATGGGAAGGGAAAAGGACTTAAAAGTGAACAAACGTCTGTGCAAATGGCTCAGAACAGTGGTCAGTGGCACCATGAAGAGCAACTGTGAACCACAGGAGAGAATTTCAAGGAGAAAACAGAGTGGAAGAGTAGTCCCAGAATAAAAGACTGCTGGGAAAACTGAGATTCTTTAATATATAGGATTAAGGATTGCCAGTATCCTCGGGGAGGAAATGCAAATGGGGTTCAGACCATTTTTTCCATAAAAATTAGGAAGGAGAAAGAATAGACTTTGAAGTTCAACATGTTAGTAAATGAAAGCAACAGCAAAGGAGACACAAAGAGAAAGCAAGCCCTGGACGCCTAGAATTATGTCTTAAACACTTGGTACTGAAAGACAGAACCCGAGGTGATGAGGAGACTTCCCTTCATGCCACGCACAGATCCCAGAAAATCTCTAGATTAGAAACTGCCTGAGAAAAAAGTATTGCTCAACAGAGGTAGGATGGAGTACAGCATTCAAATGGGATTCTTCGAGCCTTATTCAGCCAGCCAGGGATGACGAAGCTGCGAGCAGCATGTCAATGAAGACCTGGTGCATATGCGAGGCTGCTCTTGGATGTGGAAAGCAGAGAAAGGATTTCTGGATGGTGCTCTTTGCTCTGGGTAATTAGTCCAGGCCACACAGAGGTGGTGAAGGACCAGAAGGACACCGTAAGGACACACAGCAATAGCCATTGCTGGGTCTGGCAGAGGGATGGATGGTCTTTGTGGTGACTTCTCAGAGGTATCAACGACCCTACGTTGTTCTGGTAGGTGGCTGAGAGGGCCAATTTGTATTTGGCCAGTGGTCATTCCACCATGAACTCGGGTAAGGCAATTATGGAGTGGGTTCAACCCATCGTTACTGGTGGCCGTGGAATGCCATGTGTCAGGAAATGGCATCCAACCATCACCGATGCAGATAAGCATTATGGAATTAATTAGTGCTAGAGAAAGGGTGGTTCAAGGGAGAAGTGCTTCAAAACTTGGCTCGGAGATTAATGTATCCATCCCTACCTGTAACGCACTGTCAAGCAGCTAATGGTACATCCAGCCATTGGAGTTACTGAGCGAAATTCAAGAGTCCATGGTGTAGAGGAGATGATACACCACGAGAAAGAGATGATATAATGTTGGGTCCTTCAGCCTATAAACTCCATGACTACAGCTGTTCCTCGCTCTAAGTGAGATGTGTGGACTGCAAGAGTTTAAAGAATGTAACACAGCCACAGAGTCTTTTGTTGTTTGGGGGTTTTTTAAAATACATTTGGGGGAAATTTTTCCTTACATTCAGAGATTCGGTTGGGTTCTCCATACTTGTTAGCCAGCACCTAAGCCAGGCTCTGCTGCTGGGGTCTGCCATTCTGCCGTTCGCAAGGAAAGCCCCAGATACAACTACTGCCTATTTAAAGTCATCTACAAACCAGTTTAATAAAAGCTGACTGCATTTGCTTCCATGTTATTAGTTCTGCCCCAAAACTCTGTTCCTGGCAACACAATGTTCCACGCTAATGAGCCAAATCTTCCCCTCCCATGGCAGTACTCCTAAACCTCCACACCATTCAGTTCACAAAGTTACCACCCTGTTTTTCCCTCGGGGGAGGGAAGGATTGCAGCTGCAGAGGGGGTTCTTCAAATAATATGAAGGCCAAAGATCTGTGGGAAAATCTGCTCTCAGACAAATAGCACTTGGGGGCATCTGCAGAGAGAACCAGCCCCTCTTTACTTCTGTCTGGGTCCCACGTCCTTCTGGCAGCAGAGTTTTTTATGAACCAGGCTGCCATTAATCCCCTGCCAGTTCCTACACCCTACCATCCTCTGTGGGTAGACAGCACGGAGTGGGAGATAATGCTGCAGGGAAGTGGTATTTACTTCAGCTGGATTTTGTGGCTTCATGGGAGAGTTTCTACTCAGGGCAGTTATTTCTCACCTGCTCCTGCTGCAAGAAGAAGGGATTTGGTGTAGACTAGGACAGCTTTTCTCAGCTCCTTCTCCAGTGAATTTTCACCCATTCTTGCTGCTTTTCCCCCTGCAGCACTGAGCGCGAGATAAACAGCGATTCGTGGTTATCGCGCCGTAGTGATGCTGCTCAGATTAAGGAGAAATCAGATAACCCTCATTGCCTAACTGAAACTTGCTGCTAGACTTTTATAGAGAAGCGATAACGTCTGTGAGCTGGAGGACTCTGCTGCCTGGCAGACACCCCGCGGCACCCTGGCTGAGCTGGGGGGGCTGCACCCTGGCTCTCCCACCCAGCTGCGCCCATGCCTGGGATGCAGAGATGCCCAAGGTGCGGAGATGCCCGGGATGCGAGGCAGAGCCCCAGCCACCATGAAGTGGTTTTGGTGTCCACACGCTCACACCTGCAGCCTCCAGTAAGGAAAACTGAGGCTCAGAAGCTGACACAGGCACAACTGATGGCTTTAGTATTTTACGACTGGATGCGCTAGCAAAATGGTCATCCCTACCCCACCGGGCCGCGTTTCCTCATCTTTCTAAAAGTTGGACTGAACTCATCCAACCGCCTCCTCTGATGCTTTCTGCTATAAACCTTTCTGCACCACGTGCGACAGCAGCATCTCCCTGGAAAAGATTTCATTCGCCTCTGACTTTGCCTCAAGCCATTAACTGACAAACTGGCAGCGAACTGCTGTTAACAAATGATTTCCTCGAGATTACTGTTTAAGTAAAAATGGTTCCAAGATAAATAGACTCATTCTTCATGACAAGGAATTTGAATTATGCATCCAGGGCTTTGGTACGTGTGTCCAAAAAAACACCGCCGCGCCATCCCAGAGGTGGTTCTCATCAGTAAATAAGAAATGACGCTCTGTCCTCGGTTTAATGGCACAGATCTGTGCGGCATGGGCGTTTGGACCATCCCGTCACCGTTCCTGTCCAGCTAATGCCACTCTATGAAACTACCGTTTAGGCTGAAAAGGCGATTTGGTTTTAAAGCGAGAAAAGACGCCAATCGCCTTGAAGGAGTTGTGGTTTTAGGGCCACCTGCAACTTGCTAAAAGATTATGAAATTGCAATTTGTTTAATATCTCAAAGTAAATGGTCTAATAAACACACAGCTTACTTTTTTTGGCTAGTCCTCTGATCATTTCTGAAACACCCCCTCTCGCAGCAGCCTGTGTTGGATTTTATGTGATTTTTTCCAGTATTGACGTGGCCTTCCCAGCAGTGCGCTCCAAACACCGCTTACAGACGAAACGATAAAGCTTCGAAATCCTCCTGGGGGAAACTGAGTCACGGAAAAACAGGCTCCTGGGGGAGTGGGAGCAGAAGCTGGGATAAAACCACGCTTCCTCCGCCGCAGCCCTGCGCGGCAGTTACAAGACTATCCGGTTCCTCTGCTATAAAACTTGGTAACATGCCTCACTTCTTACCTGATTTTGAGAACATCCTGTGTTAACACATAAACAACTGGCGCTGCTCCTGTCTGTTTATTTGGCTATTTACACGCGTCTGACACGGCACCTGGTGCTCTCCGGTAAGGGGATCGCTCGGCTCCGTATCAAACGAACTCTCAGGGCGCAGGCAGGAGAGAGGCAGCTCCCGCCCACGTACTAGATCAGTACAAATGGTATATTATAGTTCTAGAACATTTTCCTTTGCGAAGTTTAAATATATGCCTGTAGTTATGTATTGTTTCCAGTAAATGCCAATAACCAAGCAACTGGCACTGACGTATCCGGTAATTTTCTGTCCTCTCGAGTGGAGAAATTAAATTTTCTCTACAACAACTCCTGGGTTGCAGCGCTGTCAGAAGTCCCAGCCAGCCAACGTTTAGTGCTTTCACCTGAACTCTGCTCCTAGCAGAAAAGCAGAGTTCACCAGAACAACAGAAAACTTACACTGCCAGACATAACCCTGGTTTCGGCCATCAAATTAATGATGGAAAACACAAAAGGGCTTAGGCATGACGTTAACTTCAATCCTGAAGTGTTTGAAAACTTTTTGTCTTTTTGTAAACACCAGTATCTTACCAACAGAAGACAACATTTCTTAGCGTTTAGTTGGAAATACACCCTTAAATTTCTGCCAACTGTGTGGAGAAATGAATGTATGTCCTCTATGAGGTTTAGATAGAATTATTCCCATGTCCCCCCGTCCAGCTGGTTTAGGGAGCTAAACTAGCAAGAGCAAACACGTTTCTGTGATGGCATTTTACAGCACTTGTTTCTTCGAAGTTGCTAACAGCCAGCAAGAGTTCAACTGATGGAACCAAAGACCTGATTTTCCATTGGAAAAGGACTCCAGAGCTGCACAAGGGACAAGAGCTGCTCTTCAAGTTAAAGCAACGTGGAGAAAGGCTGGAAGTCTCGCAGTGAATCACTCTGAGTTGCGTGGCTTGAAGAGTTGGTGTCCTGCCCCATTACAACCACAGCTACATCTGATTTGAATGAAACTTCAGACTTAATGATTTTCGTGCCAGCTATTTAAGGAGCAATGTCATTTTCTTCAACACCCTATTATTTCATTCACCATCGCCAAAGATTTTGCTCCAATTCCAAAAGCTAACTCATTTTGAGGAAATAGGCTGTTTCCAACTGGCTTTAGAGGGGCCACACACTTAAAACCCTGGACAGGTTCAGACCTCCTCGGGTTTGAGGGTGTACATCTCCAACAACCCCGCCTCTACTTGTAAAAGAAAAATGCAAATGCGAGATCAGCACTGCAGATTCAAACGTTTTTCAGAAAGCTACCCCTATAGTAATGAATTCAAACAAATAACAAGCTAAACCCAAAACACACCAGCAATAAAACAAAATCTGACGAGCTCTTCAAAAAGATCTCGAGCGATATCAGTTGGCAGGAGTGTGTTGTCTGTCCCAGAGCTATGGCAGTTTACCCCAGCCAGGGCTTTGCTGCAAACCCACCGAAGCCAGGAGGCTGCAGCCTTTCATATTTCAAAACAAATGCCAAGTTCTGATCGCTGGGATGAGGAAGAATTTTTTTTGTTGTTGTGGATACATTACTGTATAATTACTGCAGATTTCAGTTGGTGTCTCTCGACTACCACAGCAGATACAAAGGCTGGGTAGATGTGGCAGCTCCTCCTGTTACCAGCTAACGCTCTAGGTTTACATTTTGGCAGTTGGCCCTCCAAAATGTCAGGGATGTGTGTCTCCATAGGAGGAAAAAGAAAACATTTCCATTGGCAGGAGACAGGGAACTATAACTGATACTGTTGATCGCTGACAAACCGATAGCAAGGGAAGATTTTCACGTAAAATAAAAAAAATATAAAATCATCTACCCCTTTTCTCAATAAAATCAGGGTTAGAAACATGGGAATAAGATCAGAAAGCAACACCACTGCGTGAGGGACTATTCATGGGACGAGAACATGGAAAATTCCACAAAGCACAAATGTTGCTAAGAATATTCAAAAGTCAAAGCTTTCTGTGGGTGTGCGTGCGCAGAGATGTCAACACAACTATTTCACGATCACCGAAATTGCTACTAGCCTGCATCCTCTCTGAATGGCTATTTTTAGGGCCCGGCCTTTCATGTGGTATAATGATGTGGATTTTACAAGAGCATTTATAATGTGTTTCATATGGCGCACAGTCCCGGAGAAATTGCTTTGTATCAGAGAAAGTTAAAAATGTTTGGGTGTTGGGGGGATTTTTTAATATTTTATTTCTTATTTTATATTATTGCTCCTGTTTTGGATTTAGGGTTCATACACATATATTAATTTATCCTGGGTGACAGCACCGGCTGTCCCAAAGGAATACTCAGCACGGCATGACGCGATCCCACAAAACGCCACCTGGATTTCCGAGCCCGCGCATCCGTTTGGACGGTCGGATTTCAAAGCTGGCAACGCCACGATCTGTAAGTTACAGCAGGAAGCCAAAGCTCAAAGGGCAAATTTCGACCTCGGGTGTGCGGGTGTCAGGGGCTGTGCGCTGTCTCCCACGTTAGAATCGGCCTTTCTTCTCTGAGGGCAAAGTGGTACAAAGCAAGGTTTGGAGAAGACGATGACTCCTCCTCACTACCTCTGCTCCCGCACCAGTAATCCCGGGGCAGCAGCACGTAACGAGAACCACCTCATCAGCCTCTCCACGCTAAGAATTTTCATGTGGTAGATCTTACGATGGTGCATTTCCTAACCATGAAAGCAATCTCTGCAGTACCATCTCCTCCGTGTTAGAACAAAAATTCCACATTTCTGATCCTTCCTGAGCGTTTTGCTGTGAAGAGCATCTCCCCAGCACTCCTTCCACACATGTGTCTATAACTTCATCCCCCCGCGCTGAGTCAAGCATACTTTACGATCCTGGGCTTTCACATTTTGCTTTTGTGCGAGTCCCATCAGAGGAGAACCTCTGTTTACGCTCGTGCATGAGCAAACCACAGCAGAAAACAAATCCAACATCCAGAGTCCAAGTTGAATCACTTTAAAAAATAGTCTTTTTTTGTCAGTCCATGATTACTGCGTAGCTCTTGAAGGCAGATGTGTACTTTGTATATTATAGTTCCAGATTCTCAATGGAACAAAGGAGATACTGTTGAGACGGATTTTTTGCCTATCATTTAATCAAATGTAAAGTTGTTATAACCGGAGGGGAAAAGTGCTCTAGATTCTAGTATCCAGCTTTACTTTGGTTTCAAAAACTTACCACAGCATTGTTGAGTTTATTGTTTTGTTTAACAAAATACTAATTTTGGGACCCCGTGAAACACAATGAACCAGATTCTTTTCGTTGCAGCTGAACTGTGTCTGGCACAGAAGCAGCGGACGGGAGAGGAGCGATAGTTTGAAGCCACTTTGGTGACCTCTTGCCCAGCACCTCCAGCCAGTGGGATGCTCTGGATGGGTACCACCAATTCTGCCAGGTTTTGCTAACCCTCCTCGACCTCCGTATTGACCAAATGCCCCACTTTCTCCATGAAACCACCTCACAGTGACAGCAGTAGTGGAATAGTCCTTCACAGCTTTGGGAAAAGTCATAAATTATAAAGACTCAAAGGTAAAAATCAGAGAAAGGGCCACAGGACAGAGTAGTGGTGAGTTGCTCTGTAAGGAGGTGAAGGTGAAGCTCTTTGTCCAAGATCATTGGGAGGTGACCAAGACTGTAATCAAGACTCAGAGGCACATGATGTTGCAATCACTTCCTTTAAGAAACGAGGTGGGTGGGTTTGTGAGCCAGCAGCATGTGCTGAACCGGCAGTCCCAAGGCGAGAGAAGACCTCGGCTGACACTCGCAGAGGGCTCAGTACAGATGTTGCAGGTTCCCAGGGCATCTCATCGCTCCTGCCATGAAACACTCGCCCTGCCTGGGGGCTGGAGGGAGCCATGCCCTCCCGGATAGACCGCCGGACAAGCCGGCAGATAGAACCGGCGGTTGGTCTTTACTGATTCAGCTGGATTAAAACTGGAAACTAGGAAACGAACAGCTCTGTATCCTGTTACCAACCCCCTGAGTCAGCCGTCCTCCTACCAACCTTTGTTTCAGCCTCCAGACACAGAGTCTAACAAGCAAGTATCATGTTATAGCCCACTTTTTAAAGCAAGATTTGGAAAAATAGCACATGAAAGAGCCTGGGGCGGGGGGGACTCACATGTCCCAGCTTGGCACCAACCTGGGATTTGGTCGGGCTGAGCTTTCCTTGCCTCAGTGGCTCTTCAGAGAGTTCAGGAAGTAACTCGTACCTGCTCTCCTGTTTCGGTGTCCTCCACCCACCGTCGGTAAATGATGAGGTAAGAGTGTATGTACATCAGGCTGGGAGAGGTGCTGACGTAAGCCATCTCCTGGCACCACGAGCAGTGAGTTGGAGTGGCGAAGGCATGAGAAACCAAGGAAATAAGGAGCACACGAAAGGAGAGGCGTTACGGACAGCCCAAAGCCTCGGAGGGGTGGGATGAAGAGAAGCAGTAGCTCCCGCAGTGGCCATGCCCTCTCCAAGCGGACAGTGTTGGGGATGTCTGGCAACATGTTTGAATCAATGCAACAGACGGGAGAAGAGGATCCTGGAGGATTTCATGAGGAATTTGTGACTCAAACGCAGTGCAGAAGATCTTAGTAACGGAACAGCAGCACATGCTAGACCCAAGCCCACCCGCCCATGAGCATACACAATGCTCACAGATGCACAGGACCTTCCTTCACCGTCTCTACAGTGATTACCAAGGGGGCTGAAAGGCCAACCGATACGAAACGAAGACTAAAATTTGGTCTTGCTGAATCACTCACGGCCAAAGGCCAGACAAAAAACTGTGGGTATGGAATTAATAGCAAGCTGTAGATCTTCCCTCAAAACGGTCGCTATTTCTCAGCACTTGGCTGTGCTCTACCAACAACCATCATGCCATGAACACGCAGACACCCACAGTCCAGACCAGACCTACAATCTTAGGGGTACAGCTCACACCACCCGTACCCTGAAAACCTGCTTCACTTGCAGATCACACTGGAGATAGAGAGGGATTCACCCTGCGATTAGGATCATCTTCACGGATGATCTATGAGAGCAGTCAACAGAGTCATCCCTACGGATTCGGTTCCTGTTTAGTCACAGGAACACACGTGTGGTTACTTCAACAGCTTCCTAGGAACAGCAAATGCCAACACACCCGGCCTTACGGATTTGTCAAGAGTTTCCACCCAAATGCAGTTTAATGGTGCCTGGAAAATTATGGCAGAAAAGGGACTGCAAACTGCAAGGACACGTGTCCTGCCGGTGAGTGGCAAAAGCACGTTGCAGAGCTCCCCGACACTCTCCTGCCGCTCCCCCCTTCTCTCTGTTAAAGCTTTGGATACCAGACCAGCTCTGCTCCTTCATCTTGGACACATCGTGCTCTGTTAGCCCCCAAACCACTTTGTTCTTCACAGTTAAAATTTCAAAAATATCAGTCATTAACACGGATCAGCTTTGGGAGCTTGGGTTGATGTTCTGCTTTTCTCTCCAAAGTCTCGACCGGTTGAGCCAATAACATTCACAAACAGCAACAGTCGGAAGCTTGCGGGGAACGGTGCCTTTGCCATACATCATCTCATAGCAACTCCCCACCGACAAAGCATCCCGTGCCTGGGAAGGCAGTTCCAGGGTAGCCAGTGAAGGAATCCCAGTGGGAGAGCAGATATTGTTGAACTGCCGGAATCACGTGCACGCTTATTCACATGCACAGATTTACATAAAACTTGCTTCTGTTTCCCTGCGACATTTTCCTTTCTCTTTTTTTCATTCCAAACCATTTTAAAAAAAAGGTTATAATAGACCACACACAGGCAGTGCTGTATCATGTCACCGCTTCTTAAGCAGAACTCTCTAATTTATTTCAAAGGGAATTTCTGCTTCAAAATTGAGGGTGTGATATGAACTCCGAAATTAACACAAGAATTTTCCTTGGGGGGAACCAAGGCTGAATCAGACATGCAATAAATGACCTCGGAAGCCCTGTGCCTTGGTACATCCACCTATCCGACATTACGCTTTAATATAAAAAATTATTTTCACCATTATCCTATTTCAAGCTAGGTGGAAGAGCTGGAAGAAGTGGATTTGCTCTGGTCAGGAGGGAACAAATTGCTCATCTGTCTGTCTGCCAGGATGTCCATCAGCAGCCACCACACTCCTAACACTTTCTGCCAGGAATATAGCAATTTACAGGGACCAAATTACCGTCCCAGCAAGGTCCCGTAGCTGCCGGGGAACCAGGCTGGGATGCTGCTGCCGATGCTGCTCTCCCACAGCAGCAGGCACTGCTGGGACCGCTCGGAGCTCTACTGCTTGCTTGCAGCTGCCCTCCCTCCACACACACCATCTGGGGAGGGATGAAGCAGCCCTCTCACAGTGACAAATCCCCATCACACGGTGACTCCAGGGAGTTTCCCCACTGCTTTGAACGGGATCAGAACTCGACGCAGGAAAAAGCAATACTAAACTATTGCCCTGACAGCGCAAGCTGGGACAGAAAGCAGCTGAGCTGCAGATTTCCTTCCGCCAACTGCTGCGGGGGCAACAGCCTCGTCTGCAAAGGGATGGAGCAGCCTCGGGGGAAGGGGGCTGCAGCAGAAGTAGACCTGTCCCAGAGCTCAGCCTGAGCTCCTGTCCGGCGAAGGGCAGCAGGAGACTTTCAGCTCCACGCTTTGTGACCTCACGTTAGACATTTGGGACCTGTGGCCCCAGGCCAGAAGTAACTGCACTTTCATCTTGCCCTGCCCAAGGGGACATTTCAAAACCCACTCAACGGGAACCACGCTCAGGGAGCAGGCTCTGGATATTGCCATTATTTTCTAAGCCTGCCGTCTCGTCTGGGGACTTGCAACGTGCAGACCTTGGGAAGGTACCACCACCCTTCTGCTCCTACGTGAGCTCTGGTTAGACGGCTTAATAATTCAGAAAATGAGGTAGTGTCTGTTTTCCAAAGGAACAGAGGCTCTTGGACCTCTGTTTCTCACATAGGCAGACAGTCCAGTGCCTCAGTTTTACATACAGATCATTTTAAATCTGCTGCACACACCTCACACACTCACTACACACAACAGAGGTGCACAGACAGCGTGAAGAGCTCCCCAGGAGCTCTCCCCTCACTTGGAGTGGGGAGAGCTTGTGCCCTCCATACGGGACATGATGGCTCATTCCCCTCTTCTATAAATCTATTTACAAAAGGAACTTAAAGGAACTATTTCTAAAGTGCTATTTCTACCGTTTAACTACCACATGGTACAAGATATAACAATGTTCAGAAAACCCCCTCGGGTCTAAACTCAATTATACAACTGTAGCGAGAAAAATATTTTAATCTGATCAAAGTGTTAACATGTTTGACCATGTCTGACCTCTAATGTTTGTAACCACCTAAAAGGCTGGTGTTCTTGCTAAGGATGTACCTTAATTTGATTTAAAGTCATTTGTACTATTTAAAAAAGGATATAGTTTTATGATTTTATATTTCATTTAGAAAAACAGTTCCTCAACTTGGTAATATTCTTTGGAAATTTCTTGCAGATTTTTGACAGGCAAGTCCTACATATTCCAGCCTGGGAAAAGCTGGACTTTGGAAGAGCCGCTAGAGTCAAAGCGGAGTCATGAGCCACCACACAGGTGACACCTGAGAGCCCAGCGAGAAACGGTTCTCCTGGTGCCTTGCAAAATCTCGAGGTTTTGGATGCACACAGAGTCTGGGCTGAGATGCTCATGACCCATTTGACCAAGAGCGTGCCCTCCCCAGCCTGGCCAGCTGACAGGGCTTCACAGCACGCTCCCCAAACACGGGACACCTGGGCTCAGCCCATTGCCTTATCCCCAGCTCCAGGAGCACCTTCTCCTGCAGGCCCTGGCCACCCTTTCATCCTCCTTTCTCTCTTCAACAGCTCCACTGCCAGTCCAGGCTACTCTAGGCATGCTCAAACCAGCCTCACTCCAGCTGCATCACCCTAAACCAGTGTCTGCAGCCAAGGTGGGCCACCAACCCAAACACCCAGGCTCTTGCCACGTCCTGGGATATCAGCTGGGCTTGGCGCTGCTGCTGATGTCAGGTACCCAGACATGCTCAGTGCATCACTGCGGAGCGACATCAGAGCATGTAAATAACACAAGTGGGTGTGTTTTGGTAAAAAGAGACAATTTTGGCTGGGGAGATGTGGGCAGCCCAGCAGGATGCTGGGGTGAGCGGTGTAACAGTTAGTGGGCTACAACCACCTCGAGGGAAACAAAGCACAAGCGCTGCTGCAGAGAAAATAAAGCAAAAAGGAAAGCAGCACACCGGTGCTGCCGGTAGCGACACACCCACCCAGGCAAGCGCTCCGGGCTGGCTCCGGCGCCGCTTTCAGCACCCTGATGGGGTTCGGAGGGAGCCCGCAGAAAAAAAAATGTGGTTTTATAGGGCGTCGCAAGGCGGGGGTTCAACCCACAGCCCGGGTGCTGGCTGCCCTTCGTCTTTCAGGGAGCTGTGTTACAGTGTTCAATCAGGGGAAGGTGAAGCCCTGACAGTTTGCCAGAGTAGTCCCAGGTTAATTTTTTAATTTTTATTTTTCGAAGATTCTGAAGTTAATCCCAGCTGCAAACAACCATTTCCAGGAAGCCTCATTAACCAAAATATAATCTCCACTATCAAGTGCACGTATGACTGATACGTAATCCCATTCACTCACACAACCCTCCTCCCCGACTCTGCTTGTGCTAAAGCGTTAATTAAACACACTTTTATGGATGGTTAAGTATCTGCAATCTTCAGTCACAGATCTGACCTCCTCAATTATCGGAAGCAGCCACCAGATTATAGCTCATAGTTTATATAATACAGGCAGCAGCAATAAATCGGTACGGGAGCAATCCAGCCTTTGCTACGATAGCCTTTGCACAGACAAATACGAGACAAAGTTGTCCAGAAAGATCTATTCAAATAGCTGTTGCACCAAGTTGAAACACCAAACTCTTCCCCTGTCTGTCAGGTAACCGATTTTTAGCTGAGAACATCAAACCCACTTTTTAAGTCACCCAACATAAACCACCGAACAGACCGAAGGAAGCTGGCTGAGGCACTGGCTGATCTCAGTGGCTCACTCGGGGACGGGATCTTTCCTCCTCTGCTACTCGGTTTTCTCCCCTGTGAGGTCGGCACAGTCTATTCACTCCCGTCTGTCGCTCCGACAGTAACCTCTCGGGTTTTTATTACATTATCGGGGAGAAAGGCGATTCACAAACCACAATCTACTTTTTAGTTTAATTGCTAATAAATAGGCTATTGCACTTTGGTGCCCATCTAGTAAATGTTTTAGGTTAAAAGAAATATTCCACTGCAGCAAATAGCTGCTGGACTAATGTAACTCCGAATGTACCCAGATTCTGTACCAGGAGCAAATTAAATGACTTTAAATAAGACAAATTTAATATGGTCATTTAAAATTTATCAAGAAGAGAGCAGTTTAGTATTTTAGGGGGTTGCAGGGGATACCTGGTAACCAGAGGAAGGAATGCAGGGTGGGAAGCAACAGACAAAATGCTTATTTGGATTAAAATAAAGCATGTTGGCCCTGCCCTGCAAACACATCTTTTCTTGCTGTAAACTGAAGGAAGACATCCACATTTAGGGACAGATCCTCAATACCTGCACACTGACCTCAGCAAAGATACGACGGGCTGCAGCTCCCCAAGAAGGGCTGTGCTGGGGGCCAGGCAGGCTCACGGAGGGACCCGTCTCCTGCTGCCCAGGCCAGCAGGGTCGGGCGGGAGGACACGGCAGTGATTCCAGAGAATGATCCTTCATCACAGCCCACCATCCACCCATTTCTCCTAACGCCAGTTTAACACCCTACCCCTCCAGTGAACAAAGGGCTGAAATGAAGGAGGGCACCATCTACTCATTTAAACCTTCTCCCTTTACAGATGAAAAACTAAAACCGAAATGAACCGAGTGATGTTCTGTTCTCATTTACTGCTGGCAAACGCAGAGCAACGTCTGAAATGAACGCAGCGATGCCGGCTCCCCAGCAGCCGCACCAGCACTGACTGAACCCTGCGAAGGACAGTCCTGATAGAGACGGTGGTGGGACAAGACAGCTTTTGTAGAGAAGCCTTTAGTTTAATTATTCAGAGAGCAAAACTTACAAACATTAGAATATAAAGAATTACTAAAGCTGATTTGACCTGAGAGGGAAAAACTTTACAAGAAGCCGAGAATAGTCCTCCAGCAGCACTAAGCCTTTTCCGAAAAACCTCTTTTGCCATTTTAGAAGCACAAGATGCACTTTCTGGCCCATCATCCACAACAGAGCCCTAACCGAAGGCCGGCCAAACCCTGCCCATTTCACAAGCAGGTTCATCGAACTGAAGTTGAGCGACGGGACCTGCCCCTGGACACAAACACCAGAAGCTGTTCACCTCCACAGCCAGCACCCAGACAAGGGAAGGGGCTTCCTTACATTTTGTACAAGGACTTGATTGCTGGAAGAGTAAAGGTGAACCTAAAGGATGGGGAGATTGGAAAAGAAGCTCCTCCAGCAAACTGGGAGCGAAGCAGGGGCTTGTTGCTGAGCATCTTTCCCCCTTCCCATCCTCTTCCCTTCGATTTGGACTGAACAGCACGGGCATTTTAGAAACCGGGCTACAATCTGTCAGCAAAAAAACCCGCACGTGTAGGTGCCTGCACGACAACTGCACCATACTTCAACCGTCAGAGAGGCCACAAAACTTCTCCGTAGGGAGCGGAGGAACTCACCAGAGGTGACATAGATCCATTTGGCAGATAAGGGTCTGAGAGCATTAGGAAAGGGTAGCTGGAATACGCAGATCCTTTATACATCCCTGGGTCCTGATGCTTCATACCTGCAGGAATCAAAGTTCCCCGTCAAGATTCACCTTACGACAGGTGATTCCTCTGCCTATCGGGGAGCCCCAAAGAGGTTACAGCGCATTTTGGAAGCCTTTTTGCCCCTCACTCCTCGGGGAGGGTGCTGGGGGGATGCCAGGGTCCTTCGGGGGTGCGGGGTCCCATGGTGGTGGGGCACTGGGAAGCCTCGTTGCTGCCAGGAGCAGCTTTCCCCGGGGTGGGGTGGGGACTGCAGTGGCCAGGCCGGCATCCCTCAGTGGCGGGGCTCGGGGATCAGGGGCGAGCCGGCGGTGGCCGGCGGGGACCGGGGATGCTGAGCAGGACACACGGGAGACGCGGGGATCGCCGCGACTAACCATCATCCATGTGGTCCGGGAGCTTCTCCTGATAAACCCTCTGCGGATCCTGCACACGCCTGATGGCCTGTACGGGGAGGAAAGAGAGAGAGCGGCAGCGCGGGGGGTGGCGGCGCGGGGGGCGCGGGGCCGGGGCGGGTGTTGCGCGGGCGGCCCGGCCCGGCCCGGCTCACCTCGGGGTCGGCGGCGGCGGCGGCCGGGCTGCCGCTGCCCTCCGACTCGTTCACCAGCGAGGACTTGAGGTCGGCCAGGTCGCGCTCCGTGAAGGCGTTCTCGGGGATCTTCTCCTCCTGCTCGCCCTCGTCCTTGAAGGCCAGCATCTCGTCCGTGGCCCCCAGGTCGTCCCCGCCGCCGCTGCCCAGCTGCGGCATTTTCCTCCCGCCGCTCCCTCCCGAGCCGCGCAGCAACTTTCCCGGCGAGTATTGTTCTGCGCCGCCCGGATCAAGACCTTCGCAATTAATTTTTTTTTTTCCTCCCTCAATTTTTTTTTTTTCCCTCTTGAGAAAAAAAAGTAATTTGCTCCCTCTTGAAATTTTTCTATTTAAAGTTTTTTCCCTCTCCTTTTTTAACTTATAAACTTTTCCCTTGAATTTTGCTTCCTCTTTTCAAATTCCCTTTAAACCCTTCCTTTAAAATTAATTCTAATTGGTTTTTTCCTTCCTAAATCCCTTCCTCCCCCCCTCCCACCCTCCCTCCCCCGGAGGTTCGCGGGGGGCTCGGCAGGCTGCGGGCGGGCGGGCGTCGCGGGATGCCGGGCTCGACGGGCCCCCCCCGGGCCGTGCCGTACCGTGCCGCCCCCCCGGCCCCCCCTCTTCCGAGCCCCGGAAAGTTTCCCTGGGAGCAGCGGGAGCCGGCGGCAGCCAAAGGCACGGAGCGCCCGGTGCCTGTGTGCGATCACGGCGGCGCGGCGGCCAAGGGCTGCCGACATCAAAGCGGCCGCCGGTGATTGGCAGCTCCGGGGAGGGGCCGGGGGCGGGCACACACGCGGATGGACACACACACGCGCACGGACACACACACACGCACACACCGCACACACCGCACACACGCTCCGACACGGAGAGCCTGCCTTAAAGGGACCGCCAGCCCGCCCCGGTGCCACCCACACCTACGGCCCGGCGCGGTAGAGCGGGGTGACCCCCCGTCTGCCGGCGGGGTGGCGCGGCGGGAGGTGGGACCCTCATCGCCAGCCCGGGCCGGTTTGGGGGTGCGGGGTGGTGCGGTGGTGGGTAGGTCGGGGGGCTGGGGGCAGCCCCCGGCTGTGGGCGCGCATCTGTACAGAGGCGCATCTCTGCGCTCACATCTGTCCACACACGTACGCGCACACCTCTGCGCACACATCTGTACGCACATGTGTGCCCATGCGTCTGTACGCATGTGTTCGTGCACATCTGTATTCATGTGTTTACGCACACATCTCTGCGCACACGTCTGTACACACGCGTCCGCACACGCGTCTGTACGCACGTGTACACTGTACACACACATCTCTGCGCGCACATCTGTATTCATGGGTGTACATGCACATCTCCGTGCACACATCTGTATGCACAAGTACACACACTCATCTCCGCACACACATCTGTATGCACACGTGTACACACAGGCCTCTCTGCGCACTCACCTGTACACACACACATCTCTGTTCACACATCTGTACACACATATGGGCACATGTGTACACACATATGTGCACATGTGTACGCACACATGCCTGCACATGCATCTGTGTGCACACATCTGTGTGCCCACATCTGCACATGCATCTGCAGACATAGTTGCTTATTTGCCCGCACACATCTGCATGCACGCATCTTCACGTGCATCCACGCACAGCTCTGCGTGCACATGTACTGAACACATGCATCAGCACACAGCCACGCACATGTCTCTACAGGTGTCTGTGTGCACATCTGTACACACATGCACATCAGCACGCACAGCTACACATCTGGCACAAACAAGCACTCACTTGTGGGATCCACACGCGTCACCGAACACATCAGCACACACGAGCATGTAACGGCACATGTCAGCACACACAAACACATCAGCACACGCACATCTGCACGCACAAACACATCTGCACCCACAAACACATCTGCACGCCCTCATTGCCCACAAATCTATAAGCACAAATTGGCAGCACAGAACTAAACACAGAGGACTGAAGCGCGTACATGGAGCTGCAGACACACGTCAGCACACACAGACACACATCAACACACGTGTGTGCACACAGAGACACACCACGACACGTACGTCTGCACACACAGGCACATATACGTGTGCACACAAACGCACATACGTGTGCACGCAGGCACACTTCAGCACATGTATGTGCGCGCGTACACACGCATGCACATGATGGTTGTGTCTTCGTGGCCATGGGTGTGTACTGGCACGTGTGGGTGCTGCTGGCCATCGCACCCCGGGCGCGGGGCGATGCTCCCCGCCATCGCTCCCTCATCCCCGGCCTCTTGGGAGGCTCAGACGTGATGTTGGATGGCGGAAAATTATGACTTTTCCTGAGTGGCCCCAAGGGTCAGGAAACATGAAATGACCGTCTTTGCAGCCCGTTCCGAAGACACTTCGGTGTCGGCGTCAGAGGGTTTTTTAGACCAGTTCCCATGGAAAAGGAAACTCCCCATCTCTTCTGATCACACACGACAGGTCCTGTGCGTGTCTCCGGTAGCTTAAAACAACACGCCGATATTTATTTTCCTTAATTAAGATTGCATAAGATAGCCCTGGGTCCTCGAGGCTTTTCTACAGACTGTAATGACGCCATGTAAATTGTTTTTTATGACCCAATATACTACATATTGTCACATTCAGCCCTGGAATAGGAAGCTAAAAATCTCGGTCCCTATTTTTCTTGTTAATTAGGGTATTATTACCAGGGATATAATCTCATTACTTTTTGGGGAGGAGAAGAACGAGTTAGAGGCACTTTGAAAAGTACTGAATATATTTAAATGAAGCGAAATCCGTCTTTCTGCTAATTGCTGATTTTGCATGACATCGAATTATTGTTCGGATTTCGGGGGCGCGCTTTATGCCGGGCTGCAGGAGCCGGCCGCGGGAAGGGATGCCGCTGGCTTTTTGCCTGCTCCGCTCTCCCATCGCAAGGAAGGAGCGGGCTGCCCCATCGGAAACTCCGTCTGCAAATTTCCATTCTTTTAAACATCGCGAAAATAAAACAAGCTGCAGCCACTTTGAGGAACAATCATTTGAATGAAATATTTGCTACTTTAAGATTTCTTTTTCCCCCTCTTTCAGATGATCCTCTTGTTTTGCATGTGAAAAAAATCGTCTGAGATTTACAGCCCTCCCAAATGGAGATAAAGCCTTGGCAATGAGTTGGAAACCTGTTGTAATCTGTGATCCAGGAAACAAAGAGCCTCATTAATGCAGAGACTTTGGTGAGCCTTTGATGTTAGCTAGCATAGCATTCACTCTCCGTTCCATTTGCATTTAAACATTCATAAAAACATCATCTCTGCTTCCTTTGCCTTAAGCAATTTAGGAGTAAAGTATAGCTTCTATTTAAAGAAACCCACTGTGGTGAGGCTTAGAATACAAATATCACATAATCTTCGAGCAGAGCAAATATTTTATCCTACATTTCTGGTGGGCACATTTAATAATATTATACTTAAGCCCCAAAATAAAAGATCCATCTTAGTTTCATTAACCTTACACCACATATTCGAGGGAAAAGAGAAAAGGGGCCCCGCTCCTTCTAAATATACTACATAGCAATTTGGGGAAGTGAGAGAATCCAGCGGATTTTACATTATTCACAAGAGCTGAATTTTTGAAACCTGGGTGCCTACAGCAAGGTGCCTACATTTGCAACAAGGTCAGGTGTTTATATATATATATATATATATATATGTGGTTTTCTGAACTGCAGAATCTTCATCCTGGTTTTAGAATGGAGTAAAAAAAAATTTTAATTTTTAACAAACAGAATTATAAAAGTAACATGCCAAAAAATTCAGAACAAGCCCAACATGTGGAGATTTTCTTCCCAGAGAAGACACTTGCTCCCAGATGGCATTCCGAGGGAATGGCAGCATGTGGGAATTTGGGGAATCGCTTAGAAAACAGAGGCCCATCTTCTTATTTTCCAAAGTACTATTCACCAACACACCTATGAGAGCTGGAACAGCGCTAAAAATATCGGAGTCGGCTTGACTTGGTGCTTGGAAACGTTCAGCTCAGGTCGTGCACGTTCACTGCACCATTAAAAATCACCGAGCGAGTCGCAGTCGATCCCGCGTCACTCCGGGAGCTCTTTCTGCGCTCACCCTTAGGAGCAGAGGGAAGGAACCCGGTCCCGCGCGTCAGCTCAGCCAGACCGATGTTAGCGGCGTTATAAGCAAGTCTCCTATATGCTGAATATCCCAAATTAACAACTGAGATGGAAAACACTTAAAAAACAACTTTACCTTGGATAAAATATTTCTGGAGCTGGATCAAAGTAAAACCTAAAGCCTGGCTCGCTTGTCAGATCGTATCTGCGCTCAGCTTCAAGGTTTGAGTTGTATTATTTACATGGAAAAGGTCCCAAGAAACCAATTTGGCACCAAGGATCTTCGTTACGTTTTTTCACTTGTACGGGTGATTAAATCAATCCAGGGTTCCTGGTTGAATTTTTTTTGAGCGGTGCAGCCATCTGTGAATTGAGGAACTTTTCTGATGTCATCTTTGTGCTTCACACACACTTCCCCCCCCCCCTTTTTTTTTTATAAGAAGACTTTTAAAGGAGCGTGTTTGTTTCGCTATTAGTTTCTAACCGTCCTTCCAGTAACTGACTAGAATTCAAGGTGAACAATAACTTTTTTCGAACATTTTAACTGTAACACCCGCAGATAACAGTAAACCAGATTAAATTATAACCGAGCCTGCCTGTCTGTCAGTCCGTCCTGCAGTTATCAGCAGGCTCTCTGAAGGCTGTGTGTGAAACCCAGCACGTGTGTCTCGGCACCGCGCTGCGCGCAGCGGCGTGGGGTGGCTTCCCCACGCACGTTAGGTGAAGCGGAGCCTCTCCTTTCCAGCCGACGTAAACGTAGCCACTAACTTCTCCTAGGGGAGAGCTTCCCCTTCCGGTCTTTAAAAGGGGGTCTGGAGCACTTGGATTTATCTAATATAGTTTAATTTTTTTCCCCAGTTTTTTGTTCCAGTAACAGAATCAACTTGCAGTAGCTCCCTTTTTCCTCTTTGGACGCATTTTATCCTCTGGTACAAGTTCTTTTAAGGTGGGTAAGGGACACACCTCTCCCTGGCAGCTTGAACATCCTACATGTGCCTTCCTGCTTCATTGTATTTGCAGCAAATCTGTTTCCCCGATACACATGCACGAACCAAAGTACGCTTTAATTTAAAACCAGATTTATTTTGGCATGGGGGTTTTGTAGCAAATTATTCAATTCTCTACTAAATTAATCAACTCTCTACTAACAGAGGAACTTTCTCGTTCTTTTGGAGAAAACCCACGTGCACGATTGTCCCATAAGGACGATTGGATTGATAGATCGGCAGTGCAAACGTCTCAGAGGAGATGTTTCAGGTGATGGAAGCTCCTGTGCGGGCTCCAGCTGGGAGCAGGAGCTCCTGGAGGACAGGCTCCTACCAGCTGAACTAATCCTGGCAAGTCACCAGACTAAATCTGGCCACTGAAAGCTCTGTTTTGCCCAAAGGGGTTTACGCTGATGTAATTACCTCGGCATAGTCATAGCAGGAACATTTCCTTAGTCTAGACAAGCTCTAATAGGTAAAATAGATCTATCGTTTGCAACTGAAACATCTCGACCCAGCTAAGGCGAGCGCAAAGCCTCGCAGCCGTCCTTTTGCTTCGCCTTTCCTTCACTTCGGGTGCAGCAGGATTTTGCCTTGGTTGGGAGCGTCCTCCAGTTTTGCTGGTCTGTAACACAAAAAAGGGCCAAACAGTTGCTCAGACGTTTCCCTACTCGATTCCCTCTGCCCATCTTGATCTTGCACAATTTTATGTGTTTATTTGACTTCATGCCTTGATCTAACTGTACTTAAAGGATTCACTGGCAGCTGCCAAAAGATTGCTTTTACAATGCCAGCAGAAAATTGATTCCCTGATACTGCAATATTTAGGTTGCTTTCGAATGTCTTCTTGCTCTTCTGGCAGCCTTTCTGGCTGTTAGGACTGGAGACTCCTGTTCTCCCCCTTGGGAGGCAAGTAGCGAAGGCTCTGCAGTCTGCCAACTGGGGCCAGCATCCCGCTTTCTCCAGAAAAAGAGGATAACCCCTCTCAAAAGACTTCATCGGATGTCAAAAGCCATCGTGTGAAGTCCATTTTGGAGACTGGGATCCTTGGAAAACTCCCTGCACATACAGCACAGCGTGGCACAAGCCACTGTTAAATCTCCCAGCGCAGTTTTGGGGTTTTCCCTGTGTTTAAATGATACCCTGTTTCGGTTTTGTCAGGTTGTAAGACCGTCTCTTCAGGCAGTTTTCACTTAAAAGGTCTTTTCTTTGTTCCTGATACAAATAACACTTCAGATTACTAAAGGACTTTTGAGACTCATCTATTGTTCACTCCATGCGTTTTGTTCTCTTGCTCTTGGAACTGGACCCAGCAACTGGCATCGTGTTTAATATTTGTTATTACTTTCACTGTCAGGTTCTCAGGCGCTTGCCCAATGCTGAAAGATCTGAGTTTCCAACAGGAAGGAGCATGTTTATTTGTTTACAAAACCACTTTTCCAGGGCCGCATCCTCTGGTCACATCGTCAGCCAAGCAGTCCCTGCTCCGGCGAGTCACGCCTCTAAATGGAAAGGACCCACGAAGACAGAGCTGTAGAATCACGCTCAGCGCTTCCACAACCATTTGCCCCTAAACCATAGGGGAAAGTGTGTTGATTTTTGGGTCTGTAAAATCTTATTTTTACCAAATCAAAGTACTGGGGCCCTTTCTTCTCGGACAGTCTCCTTTACATTTTAACACAAGCCTTACAAGCCGATGGAAGCAGCCTCTTGCTGTACATTTAGTACCATTCTCACACAGGACACTTTGTCCTGGGATTCCTGTTTGTACACCGGATGGAACAAAGTACAGGAGAAATCCAAATGTTGTTCTTTGAGCTCAGGCTCTGCTCGGACACACTGTCCAGGCTGCAGCTGAGCCTGGGTACGAGGTGGTTACCTGGAGCCACCTTTCAACTTCTTCCATTCTTGCACATCTTTCACCAAAGGTGCTCCATCAGATGGGGCAGCTTAATTTCACATGTAGACACTCCCCAACCTGCTTCTGTCCAAATGAGCCTGTTTCTAAAAGACAACCCTATTGTTAAAGGGGCACGAACACGAATCACTTCAACAAACGTGGGTTAGGTAGATCTGAATGAGGATCATTGCTGACAACGGGGCTGGACGGCGGCAATGGACTGCTGAACCGAGTGGCAGACAGTGACATTGGATTGTTTAGTTGTCGTGACCTGGGACATCTGAACGGAGAAGTGCTGTCTCTGGATGCTCAAGAGGGCAGTGAGAGGAACGAGACCCAAACTAGAGGCTGCTTCGCCGAGAGGTACCTGCGGGGACTGGTGCCGCTGGGGAAAAGTGAAGAGTTTAGAATTATTATGACAACCTTGGCTGCAGCTCTTGCTGTGATCCCCACATTAACACATCAAACTCCTGCAGAGCAGAGCTGGAGGCTTTGGCAGTCTCCTGCCTTACATGAACATGCATTTGAGTCCCACGGCAGGAAGCCCTCCCTCAGCCTCTGCCGTCCGGTCACCTCCTTCCCAGTGCCAGAGCTGCAGAAAGAACGGGAGAAAGAAACGGGAACAGCTGGTGGGATGTGAGACTAAAGGAAATTGTCAGGATGATGGAGGTGGGACAGGGTGGCCATGTCAG
The DNA here is from genome assembly GCA_009769605.1 of Bucorvus abyssinicus. Taxonomy (NCBI): domain Eukaryota; kingdom Metazoa; phylum Chordata; class Aves; order Bucerotiformes; family Bucorvidae; genus Bucorvus; species Bucorvus abyssinicus. Next base: position 2,953,882 of record CM020041.1, on the reverse strand, counting down.
AAGCCAAAGGAAATTGATTCCAATGTCTAAAAGCCACCGATCTCATGTGGGGTGTATTGATCACTTCTGACACGTTCCGCACCGCTCCAGACCCACGGCGAAACCTGTCTTTCCCTGCACTTACTGGGGTGGGTTTTTTCTGCATTGTTTTAGTTTATGCTTGTTGCTGTCAGAAAGAAGGAAAATCATTGGAGAGATGAGAGGGAAAATGAAGCGGGGAAAAGAACATGGGACTGTGGGGGGGAACGCTGACTTCATAAATGTTCACACCAAAATTATTGAAAGGAAAAGGAGGAAAGAACCAAACACATTTACAAAGCTGAATTCAGCAAGGCAGAGCTTCCTGCTAATGAATGCAGAACACTTCATTTACCACTTGGAATATATTTTTATTTATCTTGCAGATGCTCTTTCTTTCAGATCTTTACTGATGACTTTCTCGAGACGCACTGACAACGAGCCAGGGTGAGCTTGTCAGCATCATACTTCTCTGCACCTCAGCCTGAAAAATGAAAGAGAAGTGAGGAAAGGTAGAAGTGGAAGGAAGGGTTGTATTCCTGCATCATTTCTGCCATCTCCTTTCCTGTCCTTGCCATTTCCCTCGTGCCAACAGTTTCATCACTTCTGGCGCAAATGGATGTGGGGCACCTTGTGCAAAGTAGAGCATGGCTGCTCCTACCTGCTTCTCCGTGCTTCTGAAGTGGCCATAGAGAAAGCAGATTAAAGCAGCATGAAAAGCTGTGCTGCAAATCCTTCCATATTAAGCAAGACAATTCCTCTAGCTGTTTGGGGCTGGCTGAGCAGAAGGGTGCCTTTGAGTTGAACTACATGTTTCAACAGTATGTTGTTCTGAAAAGTGTTGTATATGTGCCGACATCCGCTGTTGGCATGTGTACAGAGTGCAGCCTGCCAGCTCCTCCTAATCTGGAAAGAGGAGACATGCGGTGTTAAATACATGTGTCATCACCAGTCATTCCCCCTCCCCGTCCCAATTTTATCATGTGGTTGTGCAATACTCTTGAACCAAGTCAGCCCATTTAGTTCAGATGAACTTAGGCCACGTAACTGTACTGGAGCTGACTTCAGAGGCTGGAGAGGAGTTGCTGGAGTAGCTCTTCCACAAGTAAATGCAAACACTCCGTTATGCTCCTTATTCTGCTCCTTAGACAAAGGAGCTTTTGGTAGCGTTGCAGTCAGAGGAAAGGAGGGAGAGCCCCTAAGAAAACAAACAAACTCTGCAGCTCATTGCATCATAGGACTTCTGCCTCTCGTCACCTTCAATCTTAGAGGCAAACCATGGCCAGGCCTTAAGCGGGGCTGACAAAGGGGACTCCAAGGAAAGCCATGCTGCCAGGGATGGTTTGGTGACTCAGTAGCTGACAAGGCTTCTTCTGAGCCAGGACTGAACCAGCGTTCTTGCATGACGTTACCACATCGAGCTTAGGATGTTTTTTAGACTGAACACTTGACTACTCGTGCCAGTAAGGGTCCTGGGAGACTCTTGCTCTCATACAGATGGTGATTCCATTCTCTTGATCAATGTCCAGCTGCATTCATTGTGTGTTCCCTCAGTAAATGCTTTGCATGATGTCAACTATTGCCCTCTTTAAGGCTGTGACCATGGTCTATACCACAGCCCTGAAGTCTGACTGTAGCTGGTTGGGATGCACCTTTAACTGGTTAATTGGAAGCTAACCACCTGGGCAACTCCATCACCAGCTGCTCAGTATTTAGGCAGAGATCTCAGGGCTCTCTCCTTTCTTCTGAAGATGGCTACAGCACTTGTGGTATGTGAGCTCACTCCTCTAAAACAAGGTTTTGTAAGTCCCTGGGGCTGTAGGCATGCTGTTGGGTTGCTGGGCTGACCTGTGCTATCTTGTGTGGCTCCACGCTGTACCCCCAGTGATCATGGGGTATGCTCAGGCATTACCCACTGCTCTCTTCTGTCTTCCTTAAGTGGCTTTGATCTCCTTATCTTGCCCAAGTGGACTGATAGTAGAAGCCCTGAATACAATCAGGAGTCCAGGGTATGTCTTGCTGGATCCTGGTCCAGGCTTTAGCTCTGGAAATCCTCAGTTTTGAACTGAAGGGAGTTTGTGTCCTAAATTCTGTGGCCAGTCTGTTAGTTGTCTGCTTGTGATGTGTGTGGATCCAGGAATGATGCTGTAGCAGCTCATGATGCATTTCTGAAGGCCATGGAGATGTGGAAGGTGTGCATTTGCAATAGGCAGCTTGATAACAGACAAATAGACGTTGCTAAAAGTTTTGGTGGCTAGAGAAGAAAGCACAGAAGCAGAGACTGAAGAAGGACAAGAAAGTTTGTAAAAGTGTGATCACCCATTTTAATGGCTAAACATGAATTATGTCATGAGATGCTTTCATCTTAGTATAGGTTGGCATTCCCCAGCTTTGTGTATTTGTATATAAATATTTTTCTTGAAGTCAAGTCAGCCTAATTGGAAGTAAGACCTATTCTATGTCGTTTATTTTAATACTCTAATATGTTTCCCCTAGTTAATCATTGCTATTTCTAAATATAAATTTCCTTTCCTTTTCTTTCAAGTCACTTAAAATGAAAGGGCCTGCTTTACTCTTTGACCTTCTCTAACAAGCAGACCCTTGAAACACGGCGTTTCCAGAATGCAGGAACAACAGATGGGTTTAGTAAATTACAGCCTGCAGATGAATTATTTGCGGAGTCAGTTTGGGATGGAGGCTTAAAATACACAGAAATTTTCTGTGCTGTAGCTTGTTTCTTGCTGTCAAACGCTGCCTGGTAAGTGCGTAGCTTGTGCGATGTTGGCTTTCTGCACTGATCGAGTTCCATCCCCAATTACCCGCTCTTTGGGTCTCAGCCTGCAACCCTACCCAGCCAGGAGACTCTGTTCTCTGGGTGCACTGCAGTATTTAGCATTTCTTTTATTTGCTGAAGCTATTCTGACCAACTGCTTACACCGATCAGCAGATTCTAAAACCTGTTTGTGGTTTCCCAGGGGTTTCATAGACAAATTAGCGCTTGTGTATTTGCAGGACAGGTGACTTCTAAATGATAAAAATGGAGTTTATAATCAAAGTGCCTTTCTTGTAATGATAATCTTGAGCTGGGTGTTTGCTCATCCTCCAATGTGTTAATCCTTTTCAGGATTAACAATTCATTTTTGGAGTGTGTGGTCTCAGTTCTTCAGACCTTGCCTACTGAGTTCATGAGGTGCAACCGTGTGCAAGGGCTGCAGGAACGGACCTTCAACCCAGTCACTGTCCTCAACATGATTCAGCCCTTGCTCTGGGGTTTGAAGCTCCACAATAGGCTTGATAAGGAGCAGCAGCAGTAAGTTGTCATTGTGATCAAACACAAAGCTTCTGGGGGGAAGAATAAATTATTTGCATGGGTGTGATGAATGCTTGAAGGGAATTTGATAAGTTGCATGTTGAGCGCTGGGAAAATTTCTCAAAATACTCTTCGTTGTGTCAGAAAGCGAACACTGAAGAGATCATCACTGGCTCTGGTTGTTGCATAGTGTTATTAAAGGTCTTCTGAAATGAATCTATCTATGGTAGTGTGGCAGGTCAGATGAGGTCAGGTAGGCTCAGGATTTCTTACATAAATAAGGATTTATTTCTACTCTTAAATTCCTAAGATGGTCAACACACTTTACAGCACTTTCCTATGCAGTGTCTGAGTTTGCAGTCCTTGAAGTCACTCGCATTTAAATCAGTTGTGTGACAGGCTTCAGTGAGTCTCTGCATCAGGGTTTTGTGTGGAACTGATGTTGTTCGGTACGGGACTCGCAGGAAAGATGCATAAGGTACTGAGGGTGGTAATAACAATCTCGTTAACACTTGGGAAACTTGTGTAAAATATTGTCAGTGCTCCTTTCTGCCTGCCTTCTGATTGCAGCTGCAGCTTGTTGCTGCTGCTGCCCTGGTCCCTGGGTTGTCCCGGCTGGGGAGCTCTCTGGAGAGCTCTTGGCGTGCAGCTCAGCTCCCATCTCCAGGTGTGCCTTGGCTTCCTTACAAAGAAAACCAGTGCATGTGGAGGATGGCTGTGCCTGCAGATCTCCTGAAACGGAGTTGGTGGGGGGTGAGGGGGTGTACCCAGGGCCTGCAGGGAGCATCTGCCCAGCCGTGTGGGTGCTGCCTGCAGGGAACCTCCCTGTAGAAGAGCGTCTGGTGGTGTAAATACTCTGCCTGCTGAGCAGGTCTCAGTGCTGCAGCACTTAATGTGCTGGTAGCATCCAGTTCTGGCTACAAAAGCAGTTCCTACTCTTGGTAATGGTGTTATAAGGCTCTGCAAAATTTTCCCAGAACTTGCAGGTCCAAGCAGGACTGCTTCTGTGAGAAACTGCTACTGAACGCAGCCTTCGACACGAACGGCAGTCAAACAGCAGCCCTGGGCGGTACCTGTTGGGCTCTTCCTCGGGCAGGTGCTGTGAGCAAAAATACAGCCATGGTGTTTTCTTTCCAAAAGGTCCATCCCACAACAGTTATCTGCACAGGAGGTTTCACTGCATTCTTGGGGCTACTCACCGGTAACAGGGCTGCACAGTAACCAGACTAGTTTTCCTGTGATGTCATTTGTTACTGCTCTAAGGTCTGCAGCTCTGAAATACGAGTTGTTGATGTGGAATATCAGTGAGTTGTCAGAGGGATCAAAAAAAAAGTCCTTTTCTTAAGCCACTCACAGCAAGGCTAGGTTACAGTTTAAGATCTGAAATGTCCAGCTGAAACTTTACAGAGAACTGTTCAGGGAGGCAGAATGTAATTACCCGGGCTGGAGCCTGGCCAGGTTTCCAAAGTTAACACCTTTCATCTTGACATCCAATCTTTAATGACTGCATGTGGTACAGACATTTGTTGGACATCTCGTTCGGGAATATAGTGTATCCAGAGCCAGTGTGCCTCTGTCCTGCTGGAGCATTGGTTCAGGATTGGTCCAAAGGAAAACTGCTCTCAAGGGTGCCAGCGAGACTTCACAGACAACCACACATTTCCTCTGGAGACTCCTCTTTGAGTGTAACCAGGACCTACTGCTAGGACTATTCTTTCCTCCAAGTGATCTGACCCCTTGTCCTTCTTGCAAGTTAATAGCAAATGCTGCAATTACCCTTATTTCCAGGTTGCCAAATAAAATAATTAGAGAAGTAGGCATGGTGATTTTGGAGAGATACATCGGAAAATGAAGGGGAGTGATGACAGCATGTTCTTGCAGTGCCAGTTAAAATATGGCTGAGGAGATTCAGTGGTAGATCAGGCAGACAGAAGAGGTTCACAGGGATTCACTCCAACAGGATCACAGAAAGGCTTCTTTCTGCTGGCATATGGAAATACATTCAACAAGGGAATAACCTATAGAGTGATTTTCTTGAGCTGTAGATACCATTTAGAAAGAGGATGGAATGATCTTGAAGCATTTCTAAAGAAGATATTTGTTATGATATGTGAGATCTAGCTGAAGCAAAGAATCAGTTGTTGCAGTGATCTATTAATTAGTCTGTTTATCCCAGTTTTTGCTCTTATAATGAACTATATGATCATCTCCACCTGCCAAGGCTTCAGTTGAAGTCTTGGTGTTCTTCCCTTGATTGCTCATCCCTGATGGAAGGTCTAGCCCAGCACTTTACACCTGCTGCTCTTCAGGTACTTTGCAATGAAGGTATATAAATACTTTCATTTTACAAATAAGAGTAGATGCTTAGTCACAGACTAAGTTTCACAGCCTCTCTTCCAATACTGATGCTGGAGCACACCACTATAAAGCAAGGGGAAGTTGGGTTTGTCTGTCTTGAATAGCACAGCACCTCCTGAGCTCAGTGTGAACCTTCCTTGGTTCTGTACAACATGTTTTTGTTCACATGAAGTAGCATTTGAAGCACAATAAAATTCTAACTTGTGAACCGAAGCAAGACAGGGCTAAACTTGAGTTAAATTCTCCCTTTCAAAAGGTCATTTTGTTTCCAGAGTATTGATGTCTATCTGTTCCTTATCAGTCCAATTTGTAATCTAAACAAGCCAGGCCCATTTCTGCCTGGCACCTGCCACATTCAAACATCTACATGCTATATGGAGCTCAAATGCTCACAGATGTTAATGTCACCAGCTAGGCAATTTTGCTGTGCTCCTGTTTAACTGTTTCTCTGGACTCCATCTGTGATGGTGCCTCTCCTTAGTGGGTGTAAACCAGCAGGAGTTTGGTGATTTCTTGTGTAGAGTGTGACCATGCGCTGTGGCAGTTTTCTTAGGAAGAAGTGTGGTAAGTCAAGACAGAGCAGGTTGTAAAAGCTGTGGCTGTTTTCCCGTGAGGTGTGAACAGCCCATTTAGCCAAAGAGAAGCTACAGTACTACTAGCAGCAGCTGTAACCACTGCGTACCTCCTGTCTTGGTGTGCTGCATCCTTGTTGAAGAGGAGCAGAAGACCTCCGTGTTCTCTGCAGCTCTTGCTAGGGGTGCCAGTGACTGTTCTGCCTTGATGGTGTGTTTTGTAGCAAGATACCATATTCTTTAGAAAAATATGAGCACAATGACTCCCAAATACTAAATATAGAGGTGAAAAGAATGGAGCATCCAGGGCAATATAAGTGATAGGTCAGAGTTGACCATCTGGAGATGACATCAGGATGATCTTGTCTATTATAATGGAAGTATCTGCTATGAGTTTTCCTTCTTCATGGTTAAACAAATGCATGCTTGTATCCAGACAAGGTTTGGGATGTGGTCCCTTCCACCTCTACCAGAAAGTGGCCATGTGCTTTGTTTCTGTCAGTGGCACTTCAGCATTTCAAAAGGTCTGGGTTGGTACACTTAATGGCTTTTTAAGAAGTCATACTAAAAAGAAGCATGTGCTCTTCTTTAACTGGTGTTATTGCTGTAACTCAGCACGATCTCATGAGCATCTTTTGATGCCATGAATAGCTGCGAGGCCAACCTGGAACCGTTACTTTAAGTCCCAAGGAAAGGGGAAATGTCTTACGATGCTTATCGTTTTAAGGTACTGGAAAGCACCAAGTTTCCACCTGATTCTTACTGCTGATGCTGAAAACCTCTCGGCAATGGGGAGCTATGCCAAGACCATGCTGGCTCCGAGCCAGGGCTGTCCTGTTCCCCTGCACTCTTTGCTCTGCTGACGCACTCTCACCCACCTTCTCAGGCACTGAGAGTTTGGGGCATAAAATGTTTGCTCTTTGCAGTCAGCGTTTGTGTCTCCATGGGTCAGGAGACTCCTGACAGGGCCTGGGGCAAGCCTTGTGCTGGCGGCGGCTGTGCTGTGGCAGCAGCCCTCTGCCACCTCCAGGTCTTGTGGTGGGGCTTCAGCACCTGGTAGTGCCAGGCAACGGCACCCGTGGTCAACCTGCCTCGGACAGGCTGCCCGCAGCCGTGCAGGCTCCTCCTGGGGCACTGCCACTTTGCGAGGCCATGAGTGGGGCTGAGGCGGGCAAAATGGCTGCCCTTCCCCTCCAGACCAGCAGCCGCCACCCCCTGAGTGGGAAGACAAAATGGCTGACGTCCAAGTTGGGGGGAAGACTGAGAATACACACAGGCCTGTGCTGCTGGCAGCCCAGTTTCTCTAAACCTTCAAACCTGAGAAGGTTAGTGCAGAGAGCGAGGCGTTTCTTGCTGGGTTTGATGCTGTGGGGTTGGCCGGTGCGGGGCTGGCAGGACTGTGGGTGCTCACTGGGTGACCGGCCCTTGCCGAGGAGCCACCTGTCCCCGCAGGGCTGGCAGAGGAGGCTGCTCAGGGACAGCCATGCCCCTCTGTCCTGCTGCGGGATGAGCGGAGCCGGCCTTTCCCCCTCCTCCTGCCCCCATGGTGCTGGTGCTGGCCTCCTTCCAGGCCCAGCCATGGCTGGCAGGCTGAATTTCGGCGTGGGGAGGCCATGCAGCGCGCCTCGCTCCCCCGGGCCGGTGCCCAGCCCCGCACTGCTCCTGCATTCCACATTTTATCCCCGGTCCTGCGAGAGTCTATCGAGTCCTGGCTCCTGCTGCCCCACGGCTTGGCTTGCCTTCGCTCTTGATAAAACACATACTAAAACCTCTAGTTTTCAGGACTCCAAAGAAAAGCTTGGAGAAGAGGACCCTGATGTCTCAAACCGAAAGGAACATCTTTATCCGTTATGGGGCTTTTTAAAATCTCATGATCATTTTTTTTTTTTTTAATTGAATCTCTCTATTCTGTTTCTCTCTTTCCATGTGCCGTCTGACTAATGACTTCTGTAAACTCGTGTTGGCAGGACTCACAACAGCTTAAATAAAATGACTAATTGTTTTCATTCATCAGCTATTCATTGCAAGAGCAATTAGAGTTTCAGCATTCTGCCCCCAAATGATGGCAGGATCCTGCAGTCATGTATTATTTATATTACCTGTCTCCCTATTTACATTCTCGAGCACATAGACAGCTCTATTCAGCGTCCAGGCCCCTCCTCGTGGAACCTGGTTGGTTTGGATTTGGGTCAGAATTTGGGCAATCCAGGGTACCTGCTGCTCCTCTTCATTTCAAGCAAGAAATAAATGTCAGTCTATTCTTCTACCTTGATCATACGGTGGTAGGCGCCTACTAAAATGTTTAGATGCCCTCACTTGCCTTTTTCTGTTAAGCTGAAATTTAGCACTGAAGTCAAGTTGCCATGCTATCGCCAAGCCATCAGGTTCATTTTGGGAAGAACACTAAATATTTCCAGCTGGACAGTCATTTTTTTTAATCCTCCTACACATAGTTTCTAATAAAAAACCCCCAAACCTGATGTTTTCTAGGGGTTTCCTTGGCAAAGCACACCCAGCCTGTGAATGAACCAGAAATAGTTCAATTTGAAGGGGTTAAATAAAAGACTCATGTCTCCCTGCCTGTTGACATGAGTTGCAGGACAGACTGAGTAAGCTGCTCTGGGAATGGAGCCCGTGTTCCCTGGAGCCCCAGGTAGGGGTGAAGGATGAGTCTCTAGAGGTCTCATCGTCTGGGATTTTGTCGTAGTTATGTGGTTAGAAATCATACCAGGATGGACCAGCTCAGCAGGGATTCAAGTCGTCTCTCCTCCGAAGGTCCACTTGTGGTCGTGCACGCTGGCTGCCTGGAGCACAGGGAGTGCTTGACCCACGTGAGCAATGGGAGAAATGTGTAGGAAGGGAGTCATGTAGCTGTAGGCACCTCTGGCTGCGCATCCTTATTGCTTTTCATGCCACCTCTCTGCAATGTGGAAGAGGCACAGAAATTATCTGCTTTGGCTCAGGCTTAGAGGTGAAATTGGGTTTTGCTGGATTCTGTGGAATTCTGGATGTGGATTGGAAGTTGGTAATGTTGCCTTGTCTTTCTAGTGGGCAGAAGGAAAATGGAAGCTTTGAAAACACTTAAAGTCTAAATAGAGAATTTCTCATCTAAACCGAACTTCATAGCTTGATCCTCTTTCTGCTACTGCAAACACCATTTGTGCGTGCGCTACCCCGAAAGGTACCGTATTCATTCCTAGCTCCCCATCTGCTTCCTGTCCACAAAGCAGCTGTAGCTGAGAGCAAGTAATTCACGCGGGGGAAAATATCCAAGTGAAAATGGTAACCTTAACACTCTGCCTTGTACCTGGCAGATCTCACAACACTTCACAAAGTGAAGGTGCCTAATTTTAAATCCTCCAGCCACCCAATATGCTAGTTAGGAGGAGGGAGGAGAAGCATTTGTTTGTAACTGAGCTATGAAATGGAGGACTGGTGTCTTATCAAGTGGCAGTGTTGTTTTTCAAGGCTGATTAGGAATGGTGAATAGATTTGGGTCCCACAGCCGTGGAAATGAATGCAAAACTCACTCCACTTCAATGGGTGATGGATAGAGACAGTTGTTTCCATTCTAGATTCTTCCCCATGAGTGTCACGGGTAGCGTTGTCTGGAATTGCACAAATACTGTGCTTAGGTTTTGAATATTCTGGAAGTAATCCTTAATGCTGATGGGTAGCAAAGTGATACAAGAAATACAAATCTTCTAAGAATTTAATTTTGAACACTGCATCTGAAAGCAATGCAATTCTATTACAACTTCAAAACTACTTTGCATATATATATATTTCTCTTTTTCAAGGCTCTCAGTATGATTTATGAGCAGCAATTAACTCAACCCTTTAGAACCGTGTGACAGAGGTGTTGCTGGGCCCGTTTATGAACTAGGCAAGCTGAGGCACAGAGGTGTCAAATGTAGCTTGGCAGCCATGGTATTGCAAAATGAAGACCGGAACCCCAAAATCCTGAATCACAGCCCCTATTCTGAGAGCTGTCCATTTATTGCGAGAAGAGAAGATCGTTAAAATCCACGGGGTGTGTTTAGAAACCTAGACGTACTTCTAAACGCAGAGGGGTTATCCTTATTAAATGACCGATGTACGAGGGTTTTGACGTAATGCTGAAGAAACGTCTAAACCAGATGGAATGAGAATCAATATAGGCCATCAAAAACAAAACTCCTGCTGAAACGGATTTTTCCTGTCCCTCAGCAATGTTTATATTCTGTGCCCCCTTTATGCTGCTCTACCTCTGTAACAAAAGAGCCTTTTAAAAACAGAAATGGCAGATGGTTTGTAGGATACTGTACCTTAGTGCTCACAGACGATGGGCTCCCTTCCTCCTCTGCTCAGCAGGACTGGGACTCTCTCATACCTTCAGCGTAAGGGGCAGGTGTGGGCTCTGGGGGCGTTTCACGCTTACGGGAGTCTGGGTTTGCAAATCCCTATTGGAGGAACTGGCCCTGGTGCTCTCGATGGAAATGTCTCAGGATGGTTGAATGCTCCTGGCTGGGGGAAAGGCACTTGGGAAGTGGTTTTCCAGGGGAGGTAAAATTCACCCCTGCTTAGCTCAGAGCTCGTGGTGTCCCTCAAACGCCCCACTGCTGGTGTGGCTGCGATGCTGCTGAGGCAGAGCTGGAATTGGATACCAATATCTCCTTGCAGTCATGGTCCCAAGAGGGTCTGCGGGGCATTCCTGATTGATAGAAGAGTGTGCTTAGTATCAGCTAAGGCTGAAATCAGGATACAGCTGGGTGTTTTAGGAAAAAAAATAGGTGTTTGCACCTCCATTTTGGAGCACTCTGTACGAAAGTGGTAATTTGTGACATATCTTGTACTTTCTTACCTGCGAGTACATTCATATTAGTCATAGGGTAACAATTCCAGAAGATCTACCTTGCTAATTGTAGAAGGATAGAAACATGTGAAAACTTGATAAATATGGCATGGGGACTTGCCGTGTGTTTAAATCTTGGAAAGGGAAACACTTTATTCACCTCTGAAACTAACAGCTATGTAGTAGTGGAAATCATACTTCTTTTTGTTGTTGTATGGCAATTTCTGCTGCACAGCAGATGACTTAATCAGGGGATTTTTTTTTAATAAGAGAGGAAAAGTAGAATACAGATGTGGGTAATTAAATATAGGAGATCCTATTTCTGGATTTAGCGTAAATGCATTTATTATTTGTAAACCTGACTCATTTGTAAAGACACAGAGAAAAAATGGGCACACAGTCAGAGTTATCCAAGTCCTCGAATGAGTGTGAGCCGTACTTTGTACGCTGGTCTCAAAATGTTCCCCAGCAATGGTCTGGGCTACCAGTACAGTTATTGCTGTCACCGATATACGTCTTCTGTGTGTTTATTTTCACATGCAACTATATTAAACTCTGCGCAGTGTTTTACCCCTGGCAGATAAGTACTTAAGAGAATCAGATAGGCAGACAATATTGCTGAAAATAAACTCGGGGATATAAAACCTCCTCTTGAAATCAAAGCTAAAGGCAAAACAAGTGGCCTGTCAGGACCCCGTAATCCCACGTGAACTTTGCAACCCATAAGAGTGGGTAGTTTGACAATCCTCACGTTGCTCTGGGCACCTGATTCAACCCGAAATACTGCAAAATTCTAAGGCAATCGCTGCCTATTATTTGTTTGGTGTGTTGGGTTGTTTTTTTTTCCCTCTGGCTGAAGGTGCAAAGCAAAACAGGTCTGTGGTCCCGCTGCCATTACAGCCTGTGAGAGTTTGCTTACACTGAAGTCACGGACAAAACCCTCAATAGCTTTAATGGGGGCAAGAACAGGCTCACCGTGATTTCGTGTAAAGTGTTCAGCTCAAGGCAGAAAGACAGGGGCTCTTTGAAAATGACAACTTGTGGGTTTTGGAGAGGCCATTAACATATTTGTCATGGGGGAAAGAGGGTAAATGAGGAACTTGAAAAGAAAGGCGGATATTAATTATGCTTCAGACAACATTGTTGGGTGCTGATGACATACTGTAGCTCTCCAGACAACTATAATTTGCAAGTGAACCCAGCGAGTATGAGACTTTACAAGCTGAGCAATTAGCTCTTCCTGAGTTGCAAGAGTGACATCATGTGTGCAAAACATGCCTTCGCCTTCAGCTAACAACACACACTCATTTATTCTTCCTGTAGGGTCACAGTTGGCTGTGAAGGCCATTAAATCCTACCCCTGATGGGTGCACTAACTTTGAGTCTAGTGAATGCGGGTCCCTGAAGTGCAGATAAAGAAACATGTGTCCAAAGCACCAGCTACCAACAAAAACAACGCCAGTGTCTGATTTTTATGCCCTTTACCTGGTCTACAAAATTCTTGTGTTCTTCTAAATACCTTAAGTTGTTCTTCCAGGGTCTTGGAAACTCGTGCTTTTTGAAGAGATCTGACCTAATAAGTGATTTTTTTTTTTTTTTTTTTGATTTGTCAAGATGTTGTTCTTGAAGGTGAGGGATTATTTTTCTGACCTCTTTATGGAGAGTTCTGAAAAAAAGCAAGGATTTTATTGAACTAGGAACTGGAATAGAAATGAAATCCTTTAACATTCATGGTCATGTGTACCTGGGCATAGATTTCCAGTAGTGTGTGGGGCATGTCATAGGTTGGATCATTTAACGTTTTGCACTGCATGAGCTTATCAAAGAGACTATAAGGACCCATCTGACACTCAAGGAGGAATAAATTATGGCATTGATCTATAGAGCCAATTTCATTTATTCTTTAATCAGATATGTAGTCCCACTGGAGCCACATACTACTAACCCACAGTAAATTAAGCTCCTGCTTAAGTGCTTTGTAGAATCAAGAGCTGAAGAAATCTCCTGAAGCCTTTTCAGCTCTTTTGTCTAAGTGTGATGCAAATGATCATGTAGTTCTTGATATTTTTGCTGGGTTAATGAAAAAGAAAAACGGGATGTGAGCAAGCTTGACTTTAGAGATAGATTTCAGTGTGTGAAAAGCTGCTGTATCTTTTGAAGAAAACTGTTACTACAAACCCAGAATGAGCATTTCACCACTGCAGTTTTTTCTAAACATAGCAGTGGGCATGAAGGGTTGGCAGAGCAGATGCAGAATGGGGCCACAACTAGCACGGCACAGAGCTGGGGAGTCTTGCATCAAGTGGGAGCACGTTTCTCCTGCTGCGGTGCAGTGCCAGGCAGCGCTGTTCACATCCCCGCTGCCTCTCCCCAGTCCTGATCGCACCCGATGCTCAGTGCTGGCTGCTCTCAGTCCACCTCTGTGTCCCAAGCTTGCTGTCTCCCAGTGAAGGAGGTGGGAAAGCTCCTTTTTTTAGCAGCAGGCCAGTCAGACCCGTGACACTCTTGTGCTGCACCTTCTGTTCTGCAGATCTGTGAAAATCCGGGACAGCAGCTTCAGCACAGCAGCATATTTGGATCTGATCACCCCTGCCCAAGCTTTCAGCAAATCATCGATCTGGCTCTCTTGTTTCTAGCTCATGTGTTTACATAGGTCTCCAGAAGCTTCTAAACTTAGAACGTGAGGAAAATAGAAACCTGTTCTCCAAAGCCAGCAGGATGTCTTAATAGGAGCTGTTATTGCTATTATTAAGAGTATTAATAACCTTATGTTAACCAAAGGCAGGAATGATCTCTTGCTGGACTGTGCCTGGCATGTGTGACATGTCTAATGTCCTTACAAAGCTGTGGCAAAGCCATCCATCAGAAATGGTAAAGCTGCTGATGGCTGTTACGCCGAAAGCTACAGAGCAGGGACCCGCACAGCCTTCCAGTCCCCACCGACACTGGAGTCTCCTGGTACCTGTTCTGCCTGTGACAACTCCTCCCAGCACACAGACGGATCACACACAGCATTCGTTTGTCAGTTCTCTGCGGTACAGCTCCCGTTTCGGTGGCAGCAGCGAAGGCAGGCACGCTCTGAGAGGCTGATGGCAAAAGTGCTGAGCGAAGCCCAAAGGGAGGGGAAAAAATTCTGTGAAAAAGTTTGCACTCTGCTCCTCCAGCTTCAGCTGCAGGGACTTTCCTCTTAACTGAACCCTGAGGATCCCTTCGTCGGAGCCGGTTCAGTTAACTTCTTTATCTGTAGCTGCCAGCGCGGCCACAGATGCGATAGGGGAAACCATCGGTTTTGGTGGTGTGGGCAGGAGGGTAAGGCCTGCCTGCACGAACGGTCTTTTGGCTGACGCGCTCTGCACAGCCTGAAGAAGCGAACCTCCCACAGAGCCAGAATCTGCCTGCTTGTGGACCATTCTGCTTGAATTATTCCTCTGCAGTGCACCCCCTGAGCTCAAGTTTAATAATGTGAAGCTGGTGACAGGCTGGTTTAGGTTCTAAGTGCATGGTTTTGATTAGTTCCCTACATTTCAAGGGCAAAACCTGTGTAAACTTGGTCTTTACTGAACACCACTCTCCATGTGGTGTTGACCTACCAAAATTATCCTGACACGCTTCTCCACGCACTGGAGAGGCAGAGCTGGGACGCTCCGTGTTCGAATTAACACTGAACAATCAAAGTTGCGCAGGAAAACTGAGGTTGAGTAAGAATTAGGTGAGAATCAGTCTCAAAAAAATGGGTGTGAAAGCAGAGAGTGCAACTATATCAAACACACCTCCCTGTCTGTTGGCCTTGCCTCATGGACGCCGGGTGTGCAGAAGAGGTGAAGGTCGTCTCTCTCCTGCACACACACGTACGTGTGTGCCTGTGCACATACCCAGCAAGCTCCCCACACGGCGCGTAACAATCTGTGTGGTGGTTTGAATGAAAATGCAGTTTCATAGAGGTACTGCTCAACAGCTGCTTTTCTTCATCTCTCAACTTATTTGAAAGATTTTTGTTTTGTGGCTTCACTGGGTGACTTTCCCAATGCACTGATTTAAAAACAACAACCCCCCCCCCAACATTTAATTTCTTTGAAGCCCATAGTGGTTACCATAGAAGTACGTTAGCTGCAAAACAAGGAATAATTAGTTTATGTTTGTTTCTTTGTGTCTCCTAATTTCTTCCATTCAGGATTTTTAAGCATATAATTAAAGGGATTACTCAGCTTTGATTTCCCCCCCTCTATAAATTCATTTAAAGACAAAACTCTGATGTCTGTAGAGCATAAATAATAATGATTATATGTGGTAATTAGTCCAACCTGTTTGTCCACATAGCAGCAAACAACATGTTTTCTGTCGAATGACTGCGATGCTGACTAGTGGTCACTCTCAGCTTCCACTGTGCCATTCCCAGTGAGCTATCTCATCCCTTGTGGCTACTCAACTAATTACCCTTAACGAACCACGGTTTGGAGTGGGCCTCTTGAGCACTGCAGGACACCTTCTGGTGTCATTCAAGTTCTGGGACGAGTTGAACTTGACCGGAGAGGCAACAGCAGGCTCCAGAAGTCTCTAAGGTCAGGTGACGCTTGAGCAAGGATGGGGATTATTGCGACACGGGGGTTGGAGGTACTTATTTAACACCTCTGCCTCAGCAGGATTTGCCGAGTAGGCAAAGTTCTGCCTGTCTGTGAGGAAGGGCTGAAACTTGTTGGACTTCTCCAGCAACGCTTGTGATGGACAGGGCTTTCTGCAAAATGGCAGTTTTTCCCCCACACAGGGAAGGGTGTTGGAGACCTTCAGTTCAGAAGTTCCTTTGGGAGAAATGCTCTTTCTTTAAAGCTCCAAGATGAATAAACAGGAATGAGAGTCTTATCCCAGCGCTATGCAGTACTGTTCCCTTTGTCCAGCCCCATCAGCCGGGGAATGTTCCACCCTAGGCAAGGGGAACCCATGACGAGCAGGATCTCTGTGCAGCCTCCTGCTGCCCATCAGAGCAGGCTGCGGCTGGGTAGCCAGGACACTGCCCGTGGAGGTGAGAGGGTTGGCCCTGTGCTCTGGTGTCCTGAACCGATGTCCCGACCGCTGAGTCCTCCTATGGAGGAGAGATGAGTGCCGCCAGTACCTGATCTGGAAAGGATGTTCCAGTGACTGGATCAAGCCTTTCAGGAGAAATAGTAACAACGGTGTCCTGTGGCTTTCGAGGGCTCAGATCTGAGCTGGATTCCGAGACGCTTTGGGTACGTGTAGGTTTATCACCTCCAAACGGACGAGAGTTTTGAGTGTTACTGTTTTGCTTCACTGTCCACATTAGCCCTTATTTGACCATAATCATCACGCTTCTCTTTCTATTTTACATCCTCTGCATCACCTGGCCACAAAAGCACTCGAGTTCATCTGACTGACCCGAAACGCCCCGCTCTGCCCCCCGGAGCCCACCCGCGCCTCCACCCCAACGCACAGCCCCCTATCGAGGGGCCTGAACGGGATCCACGCCGCTCCCGAGGTGACATCCCAGCGCTGGCAGATGTCAAAGTGATGGTTTGTCGGTGCTCCCCGGGCTCCCTCCGCCGTGCGCGGCGTCACCGAACCGCGCGGCGCGGCGGCTGCGCGGGCGTTGCGGCGCCCTCTGGCGGCCGCCGGCGGGCGCTGCCTCCCGGCTGGGAGAGGCGCCGCTAAAGGCTGCGGGACACCGGGGAAGCGGCGGTGACCGTGACCTGCCAGCGCTTGTCGCGGCTTGTTTTCCGCGGCCGGGGTTTCGGAGACGCCCGCGATGGTGTGCCGGGCTTCGGGCCGCGCAGGGACAGCGCTGGCTGCGGAGAGCGCTGCTCAGCATCGCGGGGCGAAGGGCAAACCCCCGGCTCTGGGGATGCTGACCTGGTACAAACCTCATCTGCGCTTTGACACCACCTCTGATGTTCAGGGCTTGATTTCCAGTGGTTTTTTTGAGTGTTTGACATGCCTGAGCTGTCTGCTTTAGCGTCTCGATGTTAACTTCCTAATGCAAGGGTGGCTTTTGGTAAGAGAACACAACGTCCGGCAAGGGACGCTCCGGCTAGAGCGCTCCACTTCATGCAGTTCTTGCACAATTACGAGTTGTTTACCTTAACCATTATTCGCAGGAGTAATAATAACAAAAAAAAAGTAAAGAAAATTC
The DNA here is from genome assembly GCA_009769605.1 of Bucorvus abyssinicus. Lineage (NCBI taxonomy): Eukaryota > Metazoa > Chordata > Aves > Bucerotiformes > Bucorvidae > Bucorvus > Bucorvus abyssinicus. The sequence continues at coordinate 2,936,651 of CM020041.1, read as the reverse complement.
TAGTTAATAACCTGGGCAAAACAATTATCCCGCTAAGGCTCTTTATTGAATCATGTATGCAAAACGCAGAGGGTTTTCATAACAGATGGATTTAATCTTGATGCAACGCTTGGTTTTAACCCCGCAGTGTCTTGCAATTCAGTCGGAGCTGGACTGGTTCTGGAGTGCTTGAATAGAAGAGACTGAGCCAGAAGCCTCTGGGATCACAAACAAGGCTTTACTATTGTGGAGCCCCTCACAGTTGTCTTGTTGTCCAATAGTAACCATAATAACAAAGCCCTGGAAGATCATTTATATAATAGTTCAATGGTTGGTTAGTTTTCATAACTGTCTGCAAGAGGCTTCTGGAAACTCTCCCCATGTTTATTAAAGTAAATGTCAGGGCAAGACTATTGTGTTGTTTGTGTCATAGATGTAAACTCTGGCAAAAGGAGAATAACCCAGTGGCACACATTGCTCCAGGGTTTTACCCTTCTAGGGAAAGGGCGGCATCTGGCAGCTCTCTCTGCTCTTTGGTCGCTGTTCTATGGACCTCTGCGTATCCTCAGCTCCTGCTGACACTACAGTAGTGGTCAGGTGTCCTGGAGCACAACAAAAGCTCGAGTCTGTGGAGCTGCATCAAAGACTGGCTGCGTGGAAGCAGAGAGATCAAGAAAAGGCTCCCCTGAAAATGAGTGTGTTAGACTTCACTGCATCGTATCCCATTACATGGTCAGGTATAAATAGAGCACCAGATCTTAGAGCTGGCAAAGCACTAGTGGGTCACGTAGACAATCTCCTTACTTCACAAAGGATGATTCTCCTTTGGTGAATATTTGTTAGGGCTTTATCGTGCCTGCTTTTGAATTCTCCAGTGAAGGAGTTTCTATGAAAGACCCTTTTGCCCTAAAACTATTTCATATTCTAATTTTCTTCTTTAATTTTCTTTTCTCATATTGAGGCTAAATTTCTTTTTATTCCGTTCCCAGTAATTGCTCGCAGTTATCCATCCTATCCCATCCCGAACACTCCTCTCCGCTCTGTGAAGCTGCTACCTGTCAGATCCCCCTGGACTGTTTCCTTTGGTCAAAGTATACATATGCAATTCCTCTAATCTTCCCTCTGCCATCCGTTCCCTCAGGCACCCCATTAGTTTGCTAGCTCTGCTCTGAACGGCTTCCCATTGATCACTACTATTTTATGATGAGTTCTGAACCGCTCGTGCTGCCTTCCTGGCATTATTCTCTCCCCTGCCCACGGACACGCAACCCACGGGAGGCTGTGTTTTGTGCACAGCCCTGGCTGGTTCCCCTCTCTTGGCTGAGGAGGCTTTCACAACCAGAGAGTAGCCTGTGCCACCACGTAATCGTACACTCTGCAAAGAGGAGCATGGTGCGTCAAATACGACTTGTGGTTAAATATTTACCCAGAATAAAACATTAGTGGTAAGAACGACTGATGAGGGAAGAGGCAGCTTTTCCTGATTGCTTAAAAATCCTTTCCGGAAGGTTCCTCCAATGTCTGAGATCTTGCTTTCTTGCCTTTTTTGCAAGTAGGAGCGGTTGCTGAGACACAGCCATAAGTCGTGTAACTGGCTTTGTGCATCACCCTATTCTCCATCGATGTTGTCAGCTGAGTGCAGAAGACCAGAGCCTGTGCTCTCAGAGCGTCTGTCTCCTGCCTGCTGGGATCCGTGCTGTCGTGGTATTTCTTGTGACAATAACGGAATGTGATGCATTTCTGGTGGGGTGTGGTACATGTGCCTGGGGTGGTGTTTTAGGGGCTTTTAAGCTTATCTGGAAAATAAGCAGTTAGAGACTGCAAGTGAAGTTGGTTTTGGGTAAGAACACTTTGAGACTTGACCTTGCCTCAGTCTCTGCTATAACATTCAGGTTTCATTCTGTAATGGACAAGGAAGATTGGAGAAATGTATGTTTAGGAGTCTTTTTATAGTAAACATACTATGTTAATATGTAGAACAGAAAACAACTTTTCAAACCACTAAGTGCTAGTAGTGAAATAGAGTGACCACCAAGAATTTCATTTCTGAAAATAGACCACCAGAGAATTATGTTTCAAAATGCTTTGTTGGCTGAATGTCTTTCTAAAAATCTAATCTCTACAAGAACAAAAGGAAAGGCTTGAACAATAAGTCTACATGAAATAATTGTGTAAGCAAAGATCAAGCTAATTAAGGGAGAAAAACTTGAGTGAACCTCATGCGCAGAGCGTGTGTGAACAATAAGCCAGCCCATGACTGAAATGGGTGGCCAGACCCTCCTTCGGGATAAGTCACTGGCATAATGTGAGGATTCGGCCCAGGGTTTAAGATTACGATGTCTTGGTCCTGGTTGAAGTGCGGGATGTTCTCTTTGTTGTTTACCTTTGCCTTGACCGATGCTGAGAAGAGTCGGTGAAGGATATGGCGGAAGGTAGGAGCTCTTGGGACAGCGGTTGCTTTGTTCAAAGGACATGCAATTCTGCTGCCTCTTGGGCAGTTACTCTTGCTTATGTTCTTGCTCTTAATTTCTTCTTTTCTCTTAGTGCTGAAGAAAGGCTGATCTCAGAAATGACCGCTCTGTAATGGACAAAATCTTAATGCTCTGAAGGTGGTGGGAGAGGATAAGGGACAGTCAGATGGTGGGTGGGAATAGAAATAGGATGACATAAGATCGAGAGATCTGTCAATGCCGCTTCTTGTTGTTAGTCAAAGACTAAGAAAGAAATTATGAGCCCAAGAGTGCCATGAAGATCCTTCTGTGGAAGAGTGTTTTGTCACTGGAACTCCAGCCTTCTTGCTCAAGCCAAGCCAGTTCCTGGAGAGCTCAGAGGGTCCGGAAGTAAAAAACAATCAAGGTGGACTCTTCCCCTTTCCCAGCATAGATCTCTGTCAGCAGAGTGGAATTGCATCATCTCTTTGGACCTTCTGGGCAAGGTTGACCACTAACTGTTGTTGAGGGTTTAAAAATCCAGAAAATTGTATCATTACGACATCCATGAATCTGCAGTTGCGTTGTGCTTGGTTAAGTGTTCTCTTTGATCTTCCTGGAGAACCTACCCATAGCCAGATGTTTAATAAGCAAGGAAAGGGCTTCTCAAGTCTTCTGACCCATCCTCTGAACCACTACAGGAAAAACTACCTTTGTTGTTCCAGTGGAAAACTTTCAAATCTGTTTTTAAAACTTCCCATGATGCTCCACAGCTTCTCCAGTCAGCCTATTCGGGCACTGCTCTCTCTCACTACAGGATCTTCTTGAAGTCTATCCTAAGTCTTGCTTGCCAAAGCTTGTCTGTCCTCCTCATTGTGTCATCTGTGGATACACCCAAGAAACTATTTTCGTGTTTGGATGCCTTTTAGGGTCTACTATGGTGTCATTCTGTTGCTGATGAGCGGGGGCTTAGCATTGAGCTCAGCAACCTCAATATTCTTGCTCCTCTCCCATAGGCCATATGTTCAGGTTCTCTGATCATTTCTTCTTGGCTTTTGCGCTCTGTCCAGCTGCTCCTCTGTATCTTTCTTGAAGCTGAAGCCCCAAGGCAGCTTAGTCGTACGGCTGAGACCGCACCAATACTGAACCCAGCTGGAGCATTTCATCCCACAGGAAATGAGGCATATTCACTTTTTGGGAAACAACCTGCAATTATTGACTCCTACTCACCATAACCCTTTCACAAGGTGCTGACTCCTTTCATTTATGATACTTGTCCTTATTGAACTTCATCTGGTTTTATTTCTATTGTAAAGATCACCTTGAACTTCAGCCTTGTTCTCTGATATGTTTAAAACGGCTTCCACATTCACATCATCTGCAAATCCAAATGTGTTTTATCATCCCTGATTTTAGACAAAACATTGTGAAGAATTGGATCTGAGAGGGTTTCCTGCAGATCTGTGAGGAATCCACTTGATAGCGAGTCGTTGCTTTGCCCTCTGGGTACGGCTGGATACGCAGGTCCCTGGGGATGGGTCACCACTTTGGCACCCACGCTAAAGAATTGCTCAAACCTTTTGATATCAACAAGGCTAAAAGCAGCTGAGCACTTCCATCTGTTTTATCTAAATCTGACCAAATCTGAGGCTTTTTTGTGCCTGACAAATGATGTTTGTTGCCAGTTCAGAACGGGAGTTACTAAAACCCCCGAGAGCAAAAACATTGCCTTCTTTGGGAACTGGAAACAACCTCAGAGCCACCGTCTCATGAGATTTCCAGCTCATACCGACTAGCTTCTGTGTGGGTAGGAAGCATTGTGGTGAAGGGATCTGAAGATGAGAAGGGGCAGAAAACTTTTGAACGTGAGGTGTGAAGCAAAGCTCAGTGAAGTCAATGGAAACTCTCTGACTGGTAGCTCATGGCCATGCGGAGGGCTGTTAGAAGAGTACAGAAAGAAAAAATACACTGTTGAAGAGAAAAGATTGTTGAGATAAGAGAGGAAAATAGATTTCTGTAGAAACTTTGAAGGCCGTGGAAAGAGATCCTTCCAAAGGCTGCTTGGAAATGCTTAGAGAAAGCCTCTTCCAGTTAATGATAACACAGGACCCGAAAGAGAGAGAGAGGAGGTGGAACAGAAAAAAAAACAAAACACAAATACAACAAGCTTAGAAAAATTAAATCCATCTGGAGCTTTCTGAAACTCCAGGTGGTGTGTGCCACACTTTCCACGTTTTAGGGTTTCTGCTTTGAAGATTTACTTTCTCCTGTCTGGGTGGTGAGCACATCATTGGTGCCGCAGGGACAACTGCCCAGCTGCCTGCAGTGCAGGAGCAGCAGCTCCACGGTGAGCGGGGTGATGGAGCCGTGGGCTGTGTGTGGCTTTGGGACCTGATGCCGTGCAGCTGCTTTCCCGTTCTCCTGTTTACTTGTGCATTTTGCTCCCATCCAAATAAAGGCGCTGTGACGTTGCAGGTTGGGTGCAGCGTTTTCCTCTGTCTCCTGTCTTTTCCTGCTAATTGCTGTTAAAAGCGGTGCTGTCGGTGCCGTCTGCGGGCTGGCATTTGTACGTGTGTTTCTATGAAAGGCTGAGGGCAGAATCTGTCTCTGCTCCTTGTGTTAGCAGCAGCAGGGTAGCAATTGAGGAGAATGAGTCCCTGGCTGCTGTTGGGTTTCTGGAGCCTGTAGACCGACTGCTCGTTACAATAATGAGAAATGCAAGTAAGCAGCAGCGCAGCAGCCCTTGCAGTCCCACTTTCTATTGCTGTCATCAAAGGGTTTGGGAAAGTTTGCATTCAGAGAAGCTTTTTTTATTTTATGTTACAATGCACGTATGCATTTGTACAGCGCTGGCTGGGAAATCCTGTGCTGTAGATAGCAACTTATGGGTAAGGCATGGTTTGGGTTTGGGCACTTCAGTGGTCATGGCCAGGTGACAACCAGGGTTGGAAGCAGAAAGTCAAGGTGAGTCCAGATAACCCAAGAAACAAAGTGTGCCTGGGAGCTGGATCATAGCCGGGAAGCGGAAAAACTGACGTTGTGCCAGGCTGGTGTGTGAAGCTGATGTGAATTTTAACCAGAAAACTGGGACCGTCCTGACCCTCCAAGAGCACTAAGAGCAAACACACTTGGAGGAGTGTGGATGCCCACACTTGCAGATGATTCTCATTCATTTCTGCCTCTTTTTTCATTTGGGGAAGTGGAAGCTGCATACTGCCTAAAAATAGCGGCGCTTACAACCACTTACACACTTTTATTGTACTGCAGGAACAGAATTAGTGCTTTTAGCCTGGATTTCCAGCTCCCAAAGAGTTAGTGTTGAAATCTGGAGGTAAAATCCCACGGTGATTTCCTAGGATTGGATCTCCTGAGGTGCTTTCATGGTTACCAGCCACACAACAGGCTGGATAAAACCGATCGTGATAAAATTAGCAAGAAATGTGCTGCTACAGAGAATCCCGAGATGGCATCACCAAGAGCCCCAGGAACACATCAGGGGTTATGGACAGCCTCTGTTGTGGCCAAAAAGGAAATATTTACGCAACACAAAGCTTGAAAGTGAAAATCACAGAAACCTTTGCTAGGAATGAGAAATCCACCGACTGAAAAGTGACACTTGCAACCTAAGAGTAACCTTCGGCTTTTAAAGCAGCGATGTTTTAATGAATCCATTCTGCTTTGTTTTTTTTCTTTTTGCTTTATATTCTCCATCCAACCTGAAATAAAGTGAGGGGTTGTCACAACATCTGTGCAGCTTTTACCGCTCGTGTGAAGTCTGAAGAAAGTCACAGGCAGGAGGTACTGAGCTGCCCTCCTCCGAGTACCAGCTTTCGCTTCTAGTGAACACTCCAAATTCATATTTTGCAGAAGATAAAAAAACTGTATGTTATATTAAAGGCTCTGACCTTGTGACCTGGGTTCCTAGGTACGTTAGATTTTGTTCTGTCCTCAGAGGCTGTTTTAGATGCCCAAGAAGTCCTGGGATTTCAGAGCACTGCTACAAACCTCCAGAAAGGCTTTGGCGAGCAGGTTATAAACTGTACCAGAATAATCTCATCGTACCAGCGTGGTACTGGGTGGCATTTTAGCATTGTCACTGGACTTTGCTTATCACTAGATTATTTTTATTATTCTTTTTAAACCCACTGGTAGTTTGCCGATTTGACAGGGGTTTAGGTCCCACGCTGGTTTTGGAGTTCTCCAGGAATATCCTTTTCTTTCTTTTCCCTTGGGCACTTGGAGGAGTGGACTGGAGAGTGGAGTGATAGATCTGGAACAGCCTTCAGCCATTAATTGACGTCTGCTTCACATTGGGTTATACGGACAAGTTTTATTATCAAAGTTGTCCTTTTAATCCTCTGTTACACAGACCGAGAAACCATCAGCTACAGTTACAACGGAACTCTATTGACCATGGCAGACGGAGAAGGCTCTTGAAGGCACTGGATTTCTTTAAGAAAGCAAAGTTAGTCACAGTCATCATCCGGGTTTTACTGGATTTTTTAATTTCACTTCATTAATTTTTAAAGTTTGGTTGCAAAGAAATAGACCTCCTCTTTGGAATTGTGTAAGTGTCGGGATGAATATTTAACCAACAATTCCCAGAGATGGGATTTTGAGACACACAATGTTGTAGCTATTACGAATTAATGAACGTTCTCTTAAATATTTCTGTTTTATATCTTTGCTTCCTTAAAGCCTTGCCAGTACAGGGGAAAAGAAAGCTTCATAAAAATAAGCAAATTGCTTTTCAGTTTGCTAGAAGTGATCGATTTCTGTGGGCAATTGAATGGCTCTTCCAGCAGTGCTGGGATCTCAAAGGTTTCTGAATCGGGTCCTATGGTCTGAACCTTGTGTGAGTTGTCCTAGTCCTGCTGAGCTCACCAGAGCTTTCCTGATTCCCACAAGCTGATGATGTAGCCTTTTCCCTCCAAATGGGTGCTTAGTTTTTTGTAAACTGAGGTATTAGGTATCTTAGAGGAGTGTTTTCTCTGCGGGCTTAACCTGAGCTCTGGGCTGTGGGGACTGAGCTATGAGATGTGATGGCTGCAGTGGACAAACTACAGGAAATAACACCTAACGCAACCGTAACTGTTGGGTTTGGGGTGTATAAGCCGAGTCCTGTACCAGAGCACCTCGCAGCAGCAATGACTATTGCTGGTTGCTGGCCAGGAGCCCGAGGCTAGATCACAGCAGTTGCGTGGCAATGAAAACCAGGGAGAATTCAAAACACCCGAAGAGGCCTGCATATGCTTGGGTTGTAATCTGGTAGATACCAGTTTTCTCTAGTTTGGGAAACGCTTGACTCTTCCCATCTAGAATTAACTGGAGAATGATCCTGACTGCGCTGAATATGACCTGTGAGAAGGGGAAAACGGACAACAGAGGGCAAGGCTGCTCAGGGAGGTCCAGCCGTGACCGAGGGGGACCTGGCCATTACACCAATTATAAACCCATCGTTCTCAAATTGTATCTTGCTGCTTTAGGTCTGTAGCAGTTGCCCCACTCAGTAGCTCAGAATGTTTTTTCTGCTAAAAAAAAAAAAAAAAAAAAATCATGTGCTAAATGCCAAAGAAATATTTGAACCAAAGGTAATTATTTCACTTTTACATTTTGGTGGTGCTTCAGTGCGGGTCAAAGCCAGGTCCAGAAGCCCACAGGTGCTCTACCCTGCCCCAGCAGCGCGGGATGCGTTGTGATCGGCTCTAACTCACGCAAAGCACATAAAAAATGTCTTACTGAAGAAATGAGAGAAATAGAGAGTTCAGTACGCTCAAACGACGAGTTTTAAAAGTTTCCATTGTTTACTTATCTAATGAAGAATCTATCTCCATGCAGGCACACGAGCGGCAGGTACAACTCTATCGAGATGTCTATCTTTGTTCCACTGTGCGTTTGCCTGCAGGGCTCTATAGATAGAAACACCAAACGGCGGGTATATCCTGCTGCCTCTGAAACTTACAGAAAATTACCAACAGTTTCTTTTCTCTAGTTTGCTCAAATGCTTGTGGTTAGATATTCTGAAAGTGTAGAATTCAAAAAAAAAAAAAAAAAGGAGAAAAAGACAAAAAGATTTAGACACTTTGAAAATGAGTTGCTTTGTTAAAAATGCCTTTTTTGCAATAAGCCAACACATTATTACGATTCTCAGCCCTGCGTGTCCCATTCGATAGCATACAATCGGGCAACACTGCTGATAAATATTAATTTGGTGCTGCAGTCACGCGCAGTGTGTGGCACCTGGTGTCTGGAGTCGACGGGGATACGGAGGGATTCACAGAGCTGGGCTGTTTGCTACCGGGCACGTCTGGGTGTAACGAATGAAGCGTTCACTGAGAGCACACGGAGCCCTGGTGCGTTTTATTCACTGTCTCAAAATCCCAACTAAAAGGAGAAGTTGAAAAGAAAAAATTTAAATAAGATTAAAAGGACTATTCCTTGTAATTATTTTATTCAAATAAGAATCAAAACATTTGGTAGCAGCACTTAAGCATGAAGAGTTAAAAAGGGAAAATTCCTTAATGACATTGTACTGCATTAATTTAATCAACAGCGGTCATGTTTAGTAATTGAATTAATCTGCCTTTCTTATCTCTTGCTTACATTTTATCATCTTCCTGATTGTCCATTAGTATTCAACATCTCCAGAGAGCACGAGCACACCTGGCCTTGTGGTTGGCTGAACTGAGGCTGAATCAATGGGGACAGCCCTCTGAGCCCACTAGTTCATCTCAGTACTCCAAGTCTCAAAGGTGGAATGATCTGTAATGTGTTGTTTTAAGCTGTTTTACTTCTAAAATGACGCAAAAATTGCCCATAGATTAGTGTTTAGCTAAACCCTTCACTCTTGTAAGAATTCATGATGCTGCATGTGAACAGCCAGCACTCCCATTTAAAATCTTGTTTCTCACTGCTGGGTCGTGTAATACGGAATTAATTGGATATTATTTTAGTTATGAATCTATGGGGTTTTCTTATTCTTCATACTGCTAGGATTTATCTCGTGCATTTTTAATTGTGTAAGTTCTAACGACATTGGTGTGAATTACTAGAAAAAAGTCGATGGCTTAATCCTGATATCCTCCAATAAATTATTGGGCAACGATTTCAGTGACAGGAGGATTCCTCCAGCCTTCTCTTATGATTTATAGCCCTGATTCAGGAAAACTCTGAACCACAGGTACTAAGTTAACCACCCTCTTAAGTGCTGGTGATTTCAGGGGAGTTTCAGTATCAGACCACTGGGAACATATTGTTAATATTGTATTTGCCATTGTAACCAGAACAACCTGTTAAAATCCAGCTGGCAAAATCTGTCCAGTCTTGTGGGGAAAGAAATTTTCACTAACATTAGCAAAATTAATATAGGAAATAACTAATGTATCTGCAAGAGTTCCAGCTCAGAAGTGAAGACAAACACCACACCCACTATGTCAAGGGGATAATTATTTGCTGAGTTTCTGCTCCTCCAGCCAGGTGCTCTGAGGGGTTGAGCTGTACATCAGATATCTAAGGAACCTGCAGCTTTTTCTTTTTTTGCTTCAAACTTACTACAAGTAGCTCAGGAAAGGCTTTTGCAAGCTGAGTGACTTTCTGACTAGCCCAGATCTGAGACCCGGCTGACACAGAGCTGCAGCTGGCTGTCCCTGTGTTAGGGAACTGCTCTTTTCCTCAACTGAATGGTTTTAATTTTCAATATACTTCCATGGGAAGTACAGCCTGCAAGCTGAAAACTTGCTTTCTCTGAGCATTCAGTGCAGCAGAAGAGGCTCACAAATGTGAGCCAGAAAGAGAAAACTAAAATAAAAATCCATGAGACGAGGCAGAATCAAACAGTCAGAGATCTGCACGGCTTTGCCTTTGGTGAGTCTCCGTAGTGGTGACCCCTTCCTGCACCTAGCCCTGCAGCCTGTAAGGAGGTGAGACGTTTAGCTCTGAGGTGCCACGGATTTTGAGAGGAGCTCACTGCCACTGTCTGTCAGCTGTGAGTTTGAGAGGGCTACGTGAAGGTAGCCCTAAAACTGGCAGTTTGGAAGGTCTGACCCTGCCTGGTGCTGAGCGCTGTCCCCCATCAGCTGGGGACTCCCATCGCTGCGCAGGGCACAGCCCAGGACAGAGGTTAAAATAATCTCCCGGTAGAGTCTTGGTGTGGTGGCTTCATGGTAATGGGTCAAGGTGGTGATGTTCTCCAAGGAGAGCGTTCCTCCCAGAGGACCTTGTCCCCTTCATCAGGCACATATGCAGAACTGCCTCTGGTTTAGGTGGAAGCTCTTCGTGTGGACTCAGTCTGGGCTGTGGGAGAGCTGACGGCTTGAATTTGGGATCCACAGTTTTGAGACGAGTTTTGGCTCATGGAATGAGCTGAAGCAGCTCTAAGTTACTCACTTATCAAGTTGTAACATGGAGCTATGAACTAGCTGTATCCCCTGATATGAGTTGGGTTTAGCAGAGGTCTGGGAAGCCTTTTCTTAGAAAAGTTTTTGAAAACGATGGTTTGCATTAGAGCGTAAGGAAAACTGAGGCTTAGTTTTGTGTATCCAAAGGCACTGCAACGCAGTGCTAGTGGTGATTGAAAGGAGAAGGCACCGCAAGCGTGTGAGAGCGGCTGGGGATACTGGAGCTGGGGATCTGCTTGACTCAAGGAAGGAACCGAGCAGGGCCCTTGAGCTCTTCACACCAGGAGACCTGGGCTGGAGGGGGAGCTGCTGCTCTGCCGACGGCTAACCTCCTTGGAAGGGGTCTGGTCAACTGGTTAGACTCTACCCAAAGGTACGAGTGAAGAGGAATTTGTAGGGGTTGATCTTTGAGACAGGAGGAAGCGGGGGGCTGTTGGCGGGCAGCTGTGTTACAAGGGAGACGGGCTTCCAGCTGCAGTCTTGGTTGATCGCTTTGGCAGAGCACTTTGGGAGGTCTCTCCCCAGCGTACAATTCTTGCCAGCCCCTCTCGGAGCCGGGCTGTGCATCGTGGTCCCGTCTGTTCTCCCGGCTCGCCAAGGGCCTGCCTGCAGCATTCCCACGCAGATCGATTTGCTTTTCTTTCCGCTGCAAAACCGCCTGTACCGCTCATGCAGATCCCTCCTGGCTCTCCTTGCTGCAGCTTTGTCGGGCTTCGCAGCTCGGAGGAGCTGGCAAGCGGCACGGCAGCATCGTCCCCCCCCTCCCCAGCGGTGTCACCAGCCAGGGCAAAACCAGGGTGTCTTAAGCCATTTTCCCCAGTACCTGGACTCCTTTGCAATTGTTTGGGTAGTTCTGTTAGTGAAACCCATAACGAAGGAGAGGTTTAATTTGAACAGACGCGCACACGCACAAAGAGAAGAATGATCTGGAAAAAAAATCCCCCAAACTCCTTTCGCCTGCCACGCAGTGAGAAATGGAAATAAAGGCGGCCACTGCCTGTACTCGACAACGCTGCGACGTGATATTTTCGGAGGTATCTCGGGAGCATCTACCACACTTTACAGCATGTGAGGCGTATCATCTGGAGCCGTTTTGATCTCCTGTAACCTGTTCACAAGTGCATACATACATTTCATAACAGGCCCTGCGCCCCGATAAGGATCTCTGAGTTTCTTCTGCGCGGTATCTGCAAACAATTCAAAGCTGTTCCACACAAACAAATGTGAGAACCCCCTGACCACAGACTGCCTTTAGAGCAGACCAAGATTTGATGTTACTCATATCTTCCAGTACCTGTCAGAGTTCAGACAGGAAACCTGGTTTTTCCTCTCATGTCAACAACTTTTCTTCTTTTCTTTTTCTTTTTTTTTTTTTTTTTTTGGGTGAACAGGCGTTCGGCAAAGCCTCGCGCTCGAGCGGTGGAAGTCCTGTATTTCTTCAGGACAAACAAGTACTCGCTCTGGTACGTCATTGCTGACATTAACAAGAGCTGAATATGTGGTTTTTGGTGATCCTGTGGGTGCTTCTATAGAAACGGACTTATTGGCTTTGAACAATCACACAAAAAAGGGATTCATTCATACAGGATATAGGCAATGCACAGCCGAGGGCTTGCCACAAATACTGCTTTGCTTGGGAAAGGTCAGAACAACAAAAAAAAGGGTCCTCTTTCTCCTGGTACTGCTGTATTTTGTGCTTACACGGTAACACTTTTTATCGCTTCAGCCTGTTTGTCATTTGTATGATATCCTGCTTGCCAGTGCCCCAGCAATGTCACGTGAAAAGATTAAATAGAATAAATATTCGTTTTTACCGATGAGGAACTTTCATCTGAGCATCTCAACTGTTAATTAACACGTCCACAAAAAGCATGAAAAAAGCCTGATGCCCAGGTCAGAGATTTGGCTGTAGCCACTTGTGCACGTTTTGGCACTGGTGGAAATAGAAACCGGAGTTCCAGCTGACATACACCCTCCCAGAAGCGGAACTCCTTACGTCCCCCTGAAGCGGTAACTCGGTACTTACCTTTCATACAGCTGATCAGTAGAGGTGGCTAAACCTGAAACTCTCAGCACTTTTCAGTCCAGGGCTGGAAATGCTTTAGTAACTTTTAACTTCACCTCCCCACGAATGTGAGGAGTGGAAGTTTATAACGGCGAATAAGTCATGACAAGGACTAAAGCTGGTGACAGAAAACACTGCCTCTCTCAAGGAACGGGCTAGTTCTGAGGATCATTTTCCCCGTTTGATTTATGCTCCACAGATGCAAACCCCATCTCGAATACAGCTGCGTTAAGAACAGAACACCCAGGCATTTCCATGACTTTCATCTTGCTTTGTATTCATGTCATTACAAAACCTGCTTTTGCGGCGTGCACAACCAAGAGGCAGAACCTCTGGTAAAGTCTTGTTACAGCAAAATGTCCATCCAGCTAAATATGATCGGTGTCATCTTTTTCTTTTGAACCCCCACCCCCCGCCCCCCCAAACCAGCTGGGTAGTGTTATGACTAGTACTGACAGTGGCTGTGAGTGACGCATGCTGAAACGATGGTTATAGACGCTCAGGATGCAGAGAGAGGTCGCAGAGTTCCTTGGCTGTGAGCTGGGGCTCGCCCTTGTCTGAATGTGCCGTGGTGGGTACTTCTGCGCTGCTGAAATGACCTTGCGGGTCACTCCTGAAATCGCACAGGCCCTCTGGCAACGTGCCTTGTTTGCTCTTTATTTCTTCATGTCCAGCAGGGTGTCTGCCCAAACAATTAAGTGGTTTTGGTTCCATTGCACCTTTTTCCAGGAGCCGTTCCAGGAGCCAAGCACTTCCTTTAAAATCTGAGGATAAAGGCTCCTAGCAAAGGGCACTGCTGGTGCAGACCTCGAAAGACCTTCTCCTCTTGCTCCTCCAATCCTCCTCTGCCTTAAATTCTTGTAGACCAGTGACAAAAAGAAAGGAATTATTTGCATGTAGTAACAGAAATCTTTCCTTTCTAATTTTCTTTCTACCTCTTTATATTCCATGAAACTTCAGTGAAGAAAAATCCCAGGTATGGATTTCTTCTAAGCCTGATTCAGAAAAGAAACATGTACATGGGTTACATGGCTAAAGACAAGTACGTGCTGTAATGTCCTGCTGAATAAGTAAGTACCTGTGGTTCAAATTGGCAGCTCATATCAGAAATGAGTATTAAAGCCCTTACAAACTCTTAATTTTTTGCCTCCTGCTTTATAAAATATGTGTCCACTCGGCTGACGCCCCACGTTGTCCATAGGATGTTCTACCTCCTGACTGTGACTCCCCGGGGCTGAGCCTGACTCTGTGGATGCTGGTGCGTGAACGTGGGCTCTGCAGATGTGGCTGGCTGGGCTTCCCTCGCTGCAGGGTGACGCTATGCAGGGTGGAGATGGGCTGACCCTGGGAGCTGGCCGGTGTCATCGGATTCAATGGGTCAGTTCTCAGGTCTCACATTCCTCCAAGGCAACTCAGTGCTCCAAGTGCACCACCATGTTCAGAGGTATCTTCAGGGAAGTGCTGCTGATCCCTGCTTAGTCAGGGTGTGATGCGCTGCAATTAGGTAAATGTAATTAGAGTCAACTCCTGTTTTCGGGCAAACTGGGCTTTACCCAGTAATTGTAGGTATTCTCATTACCAGTACCCATCCAGAGGTATGTGTTTTTATGGCTATGGAATCTTACTAGTAATTGAATGATAGATCATAGAATCACAGACTACCAGGTTGGAAGGGACCTCGAGGATCATCTGGTCCAACTCTTCTTGGCAAAAGCCTGGTCTAGACAAGCTAGCCCAGCGGCTTGTCCAGCTGAATCTAAAAAGTGTCCAATGTTGGGGACTCTACCGCTTCCATGGGGAGATGATTCCAATGGCTGATTGTCGGGAGAAATTTTCCTCCTGCTCAGGAGTAACTTGTACCTGTTTCCCCTCATCTTTTGCACGTGACTCATTGTAAAAAGAGTCTCCATCTTTGTACCCACCCTTTAAATATTGGAACATGGTGAGAAGGTCTCCCTGAGCCTTCTTTCCTCCACTGAACAAGCCTAGTTCTCTCAGCCTTTCCTCACACAGCAGCTTCCCAGTCCTTAGATCATCTTTGTGGCCCTTCTCTGGACTCTCTCCAGCCTGTCCGCATTTTTTTTTTATATAGCTTTGTATACATTTTTGTGTATCTAGGAGCAATCACAAATTTGTTGCCTTTTCATGGGTTCTGTTACAAATAGGAGAACTGATTGCTCCATAATATTTATACAGCAAATGGGTTCACCTTGCTGGAGAGGAGCATGTGCATTAGGAGCACGTGCTCACGTAACCCAGCACCCATAGCAGTTGTGATGAACTTGTGCATTTGGGTTTACAGAGGGTTTAAAACTGATAGAAGAGGCCTATGGAGAACATAACACGCCCCACAGAGCAGCACAGCTTGCTGACCCCCTGCCATGAGCAACGGTTGTGCCCCGAGCTTTGAATGCCACCAAATTCAGCTCCCACCAGCCCTGGGAGTTCAGTTGTTATAAAAACTGTTTGTAGCTACACGTCATGCTTTTACTGGGGTCATTGCACTTTTAAATTGCCAGAGCCCAGCCTAGCAGCCTGCCTGGGCAGTGGTCTCACAGGTGAGTCCGGGAGCTCTGGCACTGGTGGTTCTCTCAGCTCCCCTCCCCTTGGCACAGCCGGAGCCATGGCAGGGTCAGCCATGTCTCAGCGCTGCATTTGTCAGAGAAGGAGCTAATCTGGTGCCACAAACTTGTTTTAATTGGCTGTTAGATGGGAATTCTTTTGGACTCTGGGCTGGATTCTCTCTGTTTGAAATGGAAAACTCTGTACCAACATCTGTTCGTTCAGCTACTGGTAGTATTTTACAGTAGAGAAGGCAGAGACCAGCTGCTTGAATGAAATCAAATGTTTTCCAGATCCTGTTCAAGAGCCTGTACTTGATTTCTCAGACTCCATGGGGTGACAAAAGGCAATTTGCTGGGGACCCCTAAGCCCCTGAGGTTGCTCAGAGAGGGACCTGAGCTGGTGCATGCGTGGCAGCACACGAGTTCCCTTGGGAGGGACCGCAGTGTAGCTCCTCTGTGGCTTCCACCTACAGTGGTTCTGGTGCTACCTGCTCCCTGCCTTCCTTTTCAGCTCCCACGTGCAGCTCCAGCCGCACCTGGACGGGCTGTCTGCAGTGTGCTAGGATTTCACCGGAGAAAAACGCGCATCCCTCGCCGCTGTGCCGAATCCTCTTCCTCCTGATACCCACCACAGCAGTCACACGCCTCAAGATCGTCACTGAGGCCAGTGGCAGCGTGCTGAGAAACGAAGGGTTCCTTAATGGCCGAGATAGGCACATCAGGCACTGCCGTGCTATTTAGAGCAGAGTACTTATGCGTGAATAAAGTGACTCCAGTTTGGGAGCAGAGTGTTTGCCTGGAAAGCCGGTATTTACATTCCACCCCAGGGACTGAAGCGCCCTTCCACACTTTCATACTTTCATGTATCTCCTTTCTTCAAAGCCTTGCATGCGGCTTCATTACTGCCGACAATTACAGCGTACCGCTCCCGTCAGCCCTTCTGTAGCTTTTTTTTCCTGATAAACGGCGGTGCCATGCACAGAGGCACACTTAAGCTCAGTCTGTACCTCATTACCCCGCTCAAAGAAATTGTTGTGCGCTTCGGGACAGCCCCATGCTTTAGGAAAATGGTGTGTTTTACAGATGGGGAGTAGAGACAAAGAGCGGGTGAGCGCCTCGCCCAGGATCCCACGGGATGTTGGCAGCAGGGAGCTGTGTTCCTGCCTAGTGCCCTAACCACTGAACCGTCCCGTCTCCTGCTTTCGGGCGAGAGAATCTGAAAACGCCATTGATTAGAAAGTGCTGGGGAAGAAAGGTAGGACCGACTAGACTGTGCGGGGAGACATGCAAAAATAAACCGAAGACAATAAACAGTGTGATGTAAATTAGCTGCGTAAAACTTCTTTCTGCTTTAATAATCTGAGCTGCTATTTGGAACACGCGGGCAAGGAGATGTCTGGTTTCTTCAAAAACAAGATATGACTTTAAGCAGACAAAATCCCTGTAATTAGTCTGAATTTTTTGCTGATGTTTTATAACGACCTATTTCCATGTGCGTGGCAGAAAGCTGGGGAAATATGGAAAGCATTGACAGTCTGCGGCGTCCGCTGCTGGGATCCAGCAGAATATTCCAATGAAACCTAGACAAATTCTCTGCTGGCACCGACCGTTCGTGTGGTGATCCCTGTCCTTTGCTTTGTCATCTTCTGCCGCACATCTGGTTTGGGATGGAATGAATGAGCCCACGCTGCAGAATCAGGTGGTTTATATGATGCAATATTGAAATAATTTTTGTTTTTCATAAGTCTGGAAAAATAAGTGTCATCTTGGTGGCACGGGTAAGAACAGCGAAGCCCTTTCGTTACCTGAGCTTGGGCCGCTATGGAAAGCAGCTTTCTCCAAAACAAAGCAGCTTTCGCACTCGGTGGAACGGGTGTGAGGTCAAGGCTTCTGCTAAGGCTGCTCAGCACCAAGGTGGCCCTGGAGGGAATTCTGGAGTCTACCACTACGCAAGCAATGGGCGTTATTAGTTGGAATAAACATCGCAAAACCTCTTTGTTCACGCTGGTCAGTGCAGGATGCACGGGAATGGGTGATGGGGAGGTGTTGGGCCCCCTCCTGCCCTGACGAAGGTGTGGGGCACGAGAGCAGCTCAGCCCCTGCTGTGGAGCCGGGCTCAGGGCGAGCGCGCACCAGGGAAGGGAACGATCTTGCACATTTTCCACTTAACTAACCACAGGCAGTTTGTTTTTAAGCACTTCAGTTATTGCGCTGCGGTAGGAATTGGCTGCATCACCGCGTCCCTCCCATCGCCGCTTCCCCAGCTGACACCCCAACGTGCCGCGGGGCTCTGGGGCCGAGACCTCAGCCCTGGCCAGGGAACCATCTTGTGCCTGGCTGAGCGCGGGGCCAGCTGAGGAGCTGCAGATGCTGAGAGCGCCTGCTGGCTCTTCCTGAAACCCTGCCTTTAGTTTGAAAGACTGTAGGTATTTTCCCCAAATCTCTGGTTGCCTCCATGAGGTGTCTGCTTGGCCCCAAGCTCGGCTGCTTCCCCTGGGGCCACCAGCTCCTTTCCACTCCAGCTTCTCCAAGAAGAGCGATGGAGCCTCAGCCCCGTCAGGTTTTAAATCCACTGGCACGAAGTGGGGAACACAAAATTAATATTATAGCAGAGAAACCCCCGCCGAGGCCCCGTGATGGGAACACAAAGCAATTTTTTTTTTTCTTTCTGAATTTCTTTGCTGGCTTTGTTTCCAAGATGAGCATGGGTGGTTGTGGGCTTTTGGTCTCTGTTTTTCACCAAAATGCCTGTACAGCTGGGAAAAAACTTTGAAAAAGGAGTATTGTTTTATTTGCACCTTCTAACACAGCATTTTTTCAATAGCTGCGCTGTCCTCAGCCGGGTCTGTGGTTCCACCAGAGAAACTGTTGGCAGCTGAGGACATCTCCACCCTTGGGGTCTCTTCCAGAGCACCCTCCATCTCTGCGTGGAGACCCATCCATGTCAGATGTTCCCTCAGTGGCCGCTCCCTCGGAAGAGCTCTGGACCTCCCAGTAATGCCAGGGAGGGAACCCCAGTGCTAAACAGGAGCATCAGCAGCTTCTGCTCTCAGGGGCTATACGGTCTTGGAAGAGGTGAAACCTTGACTTTCCAGTCACGTACTGGCCTGGCTAAGAGAAGAGCTGTGCAAGTAAATGTAATGTATGATAAAAGTGAAAACTGTCAGAACTGGGTATTTCACACTCACTGTAAAACTGAAACCTGATTTTTTTTGTTGTTGTTGTTTAAAAAATTCACTGGCTTTTTTTTTTTTTCCAGTTAGAAATGAGTTATTTTCAAATAAAGAGATGAGGCTTTGTTTAGAAATGAGTAAAATTTGTCCTCTCTTTAAGCAAAGGGGATTTGCAATGGGAATATCTCGGTTTGCACAGTGACATGTGTGCGTGTCCCTATGTGAGAACTCGGCTCGACAAAACAGAAACCCATGGTGTTTGCAGCATCACCCAAAAAGGGACGGTGAAGAAGCGCCGCAGATCCGTTTGCCGGCTGTCTGCCAAGTCAGACAAGAAATTCTTTTCTTTCTACATGCTCTTAAATTGTGTTTTTGGAAACTTTTGTTCTTCGGGCACTCAGGCAGCAGAAATACTCCACGGCTGCAGGAACTCTGGCCTCGTTTCCTCAGCATCCCGTTCTGCTCTTAGTAAAGGAGCGTGGTTTGTGTTCGTGGGCTGGGTGGTCTGATGTGCCCATGGTTTGCACTGTCGGGTTTGCCAACAGCTCTTAGAATCGCAGAATCGTTTTGGTTGGAAAAGGCCTTTCAGCTCCTCGAGTCGCCCAGTTCCCCAGCACTGCCAGGTCCCCACAGACCCCTGTCCCTCAGCACCACCTCCACACGGCTGGGAAACCCCTCCAGGGATGGGCACTCCACCACTGCCCTGGGCAGCCTGGGCCAGGGCTTCACAACCCCAACGGGACAGAAATGGTTCCTCAGGGACAACCTCAACCTCCCCTGGTGCAACTTAGGCCGGTTCCTCTCATCCTGTCACTTGTTGCTGGCGAGGAGACTGACCCCACCTCCCTACAACCCGCTGAAGCTCCTTCTCTCCAGGCTGAACCCCCCCGGGTCCCTCAGCCGCTCCTCAGCGCACTTGTGCTCTTCTCCATTTGCACAGAGCCCTGGCCCGCGGTGCCCGCCCAGTCTGATCCCCGGGGCTGCTGCTTTTGGACAGAGAGAATGTTTCTGCTGGATTAAGGAGCAGCTAAACAAAGCCCAAACTCTGATATTAATTACGTGTTAATAGTCTTATTTTTCAGAATTAGCCACAGGGGTTTTTTATCCTTCCATCTTTGAAAGAATATTATCATCTCTCCCATACTTTTGCAAACCTCCTCGCTCTTTCTGTGAGCTCTCTGTCCTTTCCAGCTGATCCCCTCTTTCCATCACAGCTGCGGCTTTATTTAACAGAGGAAAAAGAAGTGGATTTGCCATCTCCTCTGCGGTAATTACGGTGATCGCTTCAGTTTTGCTCCGTGTTACACTGCAGCAAGCTGAGAGCTAAGCCCAAGGCTAATAAACTGCAGGTCACAACACGCATATGGATTTTTGAGGAATCTGGGTATTGTAGGTGTTCTTCACGTTGGGCTCCTTCTCAGGTTTTAGCTGGTGTTTTGGAGGAGAGACCTTCAGTTACAAGATAACCAGCCAAATGTAAATGAGCCCTGAATTTTATTTGATCAGGGATGACAAAGATTATTATATGCCAGGACAAAGTTTCTCCTCTGCTACCCGTTAATTTTAAAACTTGCATTGTCTTGAACGCCTCATTTAGGTGATTAATAGAAAATGAAAGACAAATGCAGTATCTTATGATGCGTCACACTTGTAGATGAAATGGGTAAGTGAACCTGCTCATTCTCACACAACTCTGACTTCAAGAAAGTGGCTCGGGAGCCTTTCACAGGCATAAACCATCCCTTTACCCAGGTGTCTGCAAGCCCAGGTAACCAGTGACAAACCCATTCCTGCTTATCAGCACTGGGGGTTACCGATTTTACCGACTATCTGCAACTGCCCCTTTTTACTGAATTCAGCATCATTTAACGGGCTGCCAGGGCACTGCTGAAATGGTACTTTGAACAGAAACCTGTGTTGCAAAAGCAGCACAAGGGCAGCACCCAGGCAGGTCCACAGCAGCAGCTCTTACACGTGGGCTGCTCCTGCGCTGGTGATGAGAGGCAGAGCAGCCCCATGGAAGGTCATCAGCTCCATTCGGGAGTGATGGATGAATCCCACAGTCCAGATTACTCTCGATCTCGGCCTGCGGGTACCGGAGGTGCAGGAGAGCAGGCATGGGGAAATGAAGATAAATGGGGCTTATCTACTTCTGAGGTGGCCCTACAGAAACAGCTCATTGCACCCTGACACCGAGCAGGTGGCTTCACTCAGTTTCCTATTTATCACCAAAGCACGGACTGCTGGTGCTCTTGACCATAACACCGGGTAAATGAATTCGCGTTCTTTACAAACAACAAGCGCTGACCATTTATTTCCCAGTTGTGTTTTCAGCTCACAGTGGCCTTGCACTGGAGATGGGGTTCTCTCTGCGTAGGTTGATTTCTGAGGGCACTGTCACCATCTAGTGGCATCTCGCTATTGGTTTGCAGGGGCAGCTGCTGCATTACCCTCCCGTGGGCTTTGCCCCACGGCCACTCATTTCTCCCACGTATCAATACTGGTTTGGCCACTTCTCCAGTTAAAAGCCTGCAGGTGTGAGGGCAGCTTTATCTGGCAGGTTTTGCCCTCTTCCTCTGCTAGGGAGAAGCTCTGCCTGGTTGAACAAGGAGGATTTCCACGGTAAGGCACCTTTAGGGTTGTGTTTGAGGGTAGGAAGAAAAGTTTGTGGGTGAGTTTTGTGCTCTTGAACACTGAGACTGTTGCACAGTGGAAATGTTGTGAGTTGGGACCAGCCAAAATAATCTCTGGCACTACATAGCAGGGATGGGTGTGTGTTAATTGCGCAGCCGTGATTATGTTATTTAGTGGTTTGCTTCAGATTGTGAAGGAAATCTACAGTGAAGACACCCCCTGCTTGCTGCTCTGTGCCATCCCCTCCGGCGGGAAACATTCATTTCTCATGATCAAAGCCCAGCTCTCACTTTTTTGTTTAATGCTGAAAAACTTGGGGTGAGCAATGTGGCGTGTTTATCCGGGATTTCTCCCCCCTTGCTATATCCTTGACAGCCCTTAGTGGGTTTCTGTCATGTCCCATGGGTGGGTGATGTGTTCACGGCTGCTCCTGGGCAAGGGCTGGAGGGTGACACCACTTGCTGTGAGATGGTGCCTTGACTTTAGAGGGGTTGTTTCCACATGGGAAAACAAGAAACGGACCTGTAAATCAAAGCAGTAATTTCCCCTTGCCAAGGCTGAGAAGGGACAATAAGCAGGACGAGGGCTGTGGCGCTCTGCCTGGTGCTGTGGCTTTCTCAGGAATGATTTTCAGTGCTATAGATCCCACTCGCTTTACATAATAATGCAACTTTAAGGTGTTTCTTCCCCATGAGCAGCTTTGGGTTGAGTTTTCTTTGGTTGTGCGTCGTGGGTGGCCCACGGCGTGCGCATCACCAAGGAATAGGGCGATCAGCTTGGTTGTGAAAGCTTGCAAGGTGCTCTCTTGCTTGCTTAAGAGAGGAAGGGGTCATAAAAGTGGTGAGGAAAAGGCAAAACTGGACTCTCTAATGCAGTGTGTGTTAACTGGCAGCCGTAGCTCCGAGAGGTCCCCACGGGACCTCCTGTAGCAGCCCTGGATGTGCACCCTTGGGTGTGTATCTTGGAGTAGGAGAGACCTTCAGGTAATGGAAGGGCTTTTGGGCTCAACTCTGTAACTTCTGCTGCCAATGTCCGTCTGTGTGGCTGAAGGACTGAAAGGTCTCAGCTCCAGGAAGGCAAAAGGTGATGCGGTCAGGTCACCTCATCCCAGCATGAAATGCCATTGAGGGACCTGTGTGCTGCCCTGCTCCAGCTTAAAACAGCCTTGAAACCTCAAATAACGCCACTGCTCGTGTCTTATCCATCGCGCTGAAAACTTCATGTGGTTTTTCAGTTTCCTATTTTTACATTGAAAAGATGCCTTCCCCTCTCCATCTGCCTCTCCAGCTAGCAAGTGTCCCATGAGCAGGGCAGAGCGAGTGAACAAGGAGCTGTTCTAAGAGAAATGAAGGTAACCACATCTGAAAAAACAAGAGCACAACCCTCACAAAGAACAGAGAATGAAAATGACTGCTTCGAGACCAATTAACTTAACTGCTGGGGTTTTTTTCTTAATTTTTTAAAAATTTATTATTTCTCTTGGCTGGAGTTTGGAGCTAAGGAAGCGCTGTGAAACAGCAAACAGATCACTTGAGATCCCTGTGAGCTCCTTCTAGGATCATTTGATACAAACTCCTGAAAGAATTGTATGAGTTCTGGTCAAAATTTGAATTAAGTGATGAGTTGAGCTACTATGGATTTTATGCTGTGTTGTATATATGACTCATAGGACAGAGAGCTGCAACCTGCAATTGATTTTTTATAAATTTATTTAATGTGATTATAGTGGCATCAACCTCTCTGTGGAGCAGCCGAACATTTCTGGCATTAGTCTATTTGTAACAGCGGGGGAAAGGAAAGAAAATAAAATTGTTACTGAGGAAGGTAAATGATCCTGTAAAGTTCTTTCAAAGGGGAGCGTTACCAGTGCCTCCCTGGAGCTAGGGTTGGATAAATAGTCAGGAGTTTGTCTTGAGAATGGCCCAGAGTGCTAAATGGCAGGTGTTATCCCCAGGATATACACAGGGCTTCTCTTCAGCCAGAGTGGGATATATTAAAGCAAATAAAAAAAGAAAATATTTGGCCTCGACTAACTTTGCATTGTCTTGTCAACACTGAGGCTTTGCAGCACGTCAAGTGGAATTACAACCCCGTGGTAAAGCTGTTGTCTTCACCAGGGCCACCTCCTGTGTCCTCTCCTCCCGTGGGAAAGGTGCTGTGCATCAGCGTGGGGAGGGCATGGGACAGCACACGTGGACCCTGAACACGGAGGAGGGCCTTTTGGATCACTCTGCCATTGTACTTGGGAGGAATGTGTGTTTGAACAGCATGGGTGGCACGTTCGTATTTACTCACCTCAAAATCTCAGCTCCAATGCAAGAACTCACCCTTTGCCTTCCCTTTGCTGACACAATTAAAAAAAAAAAAAAGTGACTGTACTCAGGGAACCTACTTCTGGGGTGTTGCCAATTAAAATATTTGGCAAGCTCAGCCCTGATTAAAAGGCAGCAAATGGAGGTCAGTTATCTACCGGTGCAGTCCTCTGTGCCGTGGGTATCGGGGCATGGAAGGAGGAACGGTGCTCACCAAGCAGTCGAGGGGTATTAATCCTCTATTGCAGCTTTGCTCCTGTAAGGTCCAAACCTACCTGTAGGTTGCCTTAAAATGCCTAAATAGCTCCTTATGAGCTAAAATCAGACAGCTACCCGTGTGCGTTCCCTGCTGAAAGGCGAGTACCAGCAAGGGCTGGTGGAGCTCTCTGAAACCGGCAGGAGAGGTTCCTTTAGTCTGCTCCCACAGCAGAGGATGCTTAAAGCCAAAATGTACTTAACTTACTGGTGCTTGACCAGGATGCTGTGGTCACTCTTGTGAGAGGTCATGAGGTCTCCGCTGACCACAGGAACTTGGTTTTGCATCTCATGGTGGGTATGGTAAACCTTCCCTTAATGTCTCCGTATAATGTGTCAGGCTTTGATCTCTCTCTGCAGCAGCCCTTTACGCCCAGCGTAATAACTTAGTGCATGGGGAAAAATCCACTTACCTTTTCTGCTGACTTTGTCCAAAAGATGAATTGGACACCTACCCTGATACTTGCTTCCAGGTTTCTGGCTGGTGTGTTTTGAATTCATCTATAAACACTGACATGAACGTGGTCTTCTCTCCCCAGGAGAAAGGCAAAGCGAAGTGGCTGGACTGTTTTACACAGGTGTTCTGTACAATCTGGTTTTATATCTTTTGTGAAAGGAAGTTGGGGGCTTTGGCTTGGTTTCAGTTGACATCTTATTACCACAGCGCCGTGGTGCATCTGCTGGAGAGCTGGAGCACGAAGGGCTCGGTTAGGACTTGCACAAATGGGTAATGGACCTAAACCCATTAAATGCGAGTTCTGACAGCGCGGGTCAAACTCGTCTGTGTCAGTCTCTGCGTTCCTCCTTTCTCATTCTAATTGGGCTCATTTTCTCTTTAAAAATAATTGGCAGAATTTTATGATGTGAAAACAAAAATAAGGCAACTGCTGCTGAGATCTGTGAAGGCAACGCGTTTCCCTGTGCTTTGGAGTTCACCTAGCAAACCTGTCTGTCAGAAGGTGACCCAAGAGATGCGTTTGGTTGTGACCTGTTTGCCTGGCGGTTGGGAGTGCGAGGGGCTGCTTTCTGTGGCTGCGTGACAGAAATATGACTTTTCAGTTTGGATTAAGTAAAACAATGTGTGTAGTAATGCCCCGTGCAGTGGTCAGGACTGAGCAGAAGAAAAAACCACGAAGACTCCGTCATCCCCCAACGTTTGGAGACAGGATTTTCACACCGACCAAATCCCTGCTCATCAATTATGCGGCAGTCCAGCTTTTTGCCACACGTTTGTTTAGAAATAATCTGCGTGGACTTGATCTCTTTTGTAAAGAAGACTTGCCAGCAATTTACTGGGAAATTAAAAAAGAGGGGAGGGAGGAAAGGGAGTGGGCTGCTTGGGCTGCAGCTGGCCAGGATGGGATCACCGCCTGGGCTGCTGCAAGACTGGGCACGGATCTGCGGTGCTTGGTCCTGCGCAGGGGCAGGGCTCGGGCATGTCTGTACTGGGCATCCAAGCGTGTCTGAGAATGGGCAGCTGTCTCCTCTGCTTGTTCTTGCTCCGAGGAAGCCATGGGCCAGTGTGGCCTGTGGAGTGATGCCACAGCCAGGAGATGTGTGCCCCTGGCTGGCAGACCCACTGCTCCTCCTCTCCTCTCCAGGAGGAGGCACAGGCAGGAGCCTAATTCAGGTCCTAACCATTTTCTCCAGGTATTCCTTATTCCACACTGTCCACTAGATCAGTTCTGTGCGTGATGTCTTTCTGTGCGCTTCTGAGCAATTTATGGGTGTCTTTGGACTGTTAACCCACATCAATTCCCGCTGGATGAACACGTTGCGTGACACACTCCTGCTCCCTCTTTAGCAGCAGGTTTTTCTAGGCTTTGGTGTCTGGTGTAAAGTTCAGCATGATGAGCTGAAAACATGCGTTTCTCTCTTATCCTGAAATACAGGATTACAGTTTGTTGTCTCGGTGACTATTCCCGGTGGTGGATTTATACATTTAGGCTTGGCATTTCATGGGGACTTAACGGAGTGAGCTCCCCATAATGGAAATACTCCCCTACGCATCCCTCCTAGAACGAGTCCAAGGGATAAGGCTGTGTAATTCCTTGAGGGTCACCTGAAAACTCCAGCCAAAATATTTGGATTAAGCCAATGCAAATGGCTGTGAAATCGATGGGAAGAAATAAGGTTAGCGATGGAAATAGCAACTCACAGTTTGGGAGAGGAAGGGAAACAGTCACTGGTTATTCCACGGGCTGGTCGAAGCGATGCATTGGATATGCCAGAGCTATTGGTGTTATTTTAGTCAGAGCGGAACTTGCTGCTTTGCTCATGTCCTGAGCAATACCCTTTTCTCTTCACAGTTGAAGGGGGCTTAAGTGAAACGCAGACCTTGTGCTGACTCTGTCCTACAGTGAATTTCACTCCAAGTGAGCAGAGGGAATTGCTAGAGAGCCCTTAGAGCTAAAGATTTGTATCACATGAAGAAAGACATCCAGGGACTTCGGCCACTCCTCATGTGCAGCTCCAGCCCCTGAGAGTCCATCTGATATCCAAGTATTGGAGGGAATTGTAGAATTTAATGAGACTACAAGATTTCTGCTGGTTTATAACCATCACATGAATCAGGATCACTGAGGCCTATAGAATTAGGCAGGATGCGTCAGGAGAGAATATAAAAACTCCACGGTTTTGCAGCACTTTATATAAAGCCGTGTAATGTTTTTACAGACCTGTGCTCCTTCCACCCCCATTGCATGAGGGTTTCTTAGAACCAGGGTTCTGGCTGCAAGGAGCTGAATGGCTGATGCTTGAGCTGATGGAATTATTACCCCTCTCTCAGCATCCTGCTGGAGGAGCCCATGAATTTGCACTCCTTGGCTCTCAGGTGCTGGAGGCTCCGCAATGACTGCTGCCACACGGAGTGGTGAATTCCTAGCTGAGAAAGAGGAGAAAAGCTTGTGGACAATTTTGTCAGGACTAGATCCAACTTCACGCTGCAGTAGCTTTGGCGATGCCTTGGCTCTGCACTGATATGTTAACTACCAGGTTTGTTTTTATTGTATGAGGAAACAAACTGCTTAATGAATGAAACCAGACGCACAAGACTGTGCTGGAAGACCCACAGCCCCTTTGTAAAGAACTCGAGCCAGAACCCTTGGAAAAGGCACATAAGAACATTCATGGAATTTATTCTTGGCAATTAAAAGTAAATACGCATTATGCAGATATTCTCTTTTAACTGCACTACTCTCATTCCTTGTGTTTCCACACAACCCGTGTGAGGTAGGGCTCCAGCACGGTCTATCTGTTCCTCATCATCCTCTGTAACTCATTGTGGGACGTTGGTGAGGAACAGGGCTGGGGGTGATCCCCTGGATATTTTCTTCACAGATCCGAAAGATCCAGAAACTCAAGTAGTTGTGAGAAGAGCAGATCTCCTGACACCAGATGAAGAAAACGTGAGTTAATTCTTGGAATGAACCAGGCTGATACAAAAGCTTGCACAGACAGCTGGTTTCAGTCTGGACAATTCCCATTGACCGGGGTGGTTTCTCCAACAGGACCCACAGGGATTAGTCAGTATATGCTGCCTGTCATCCGCCGCGCAACCAGCATGTGTTGCAACATGTTATTCCATGGAACAAGCTAGTTAAAACTTCCTGAGAACTACTGAAATGTTCCTGAACTGAAAAAGAAAATGCCTTGTTAAAAATTGATTGAATCAGAAGTTTTGGAGAAGGACTTGGGTGCTGGTGGGTGAAAAGTTGGACGTGCACTTGCAGCCCAGAAGCCAACCATGTGCTGAGCTCACCCCCAGCAGTGTGGGCAGCAGGTGGAGGGAGGGGATCCTGCCCCTCTGCTGCGCTCTGCTCTGGGGAGAGAGACCCCCCTGCAGCGCTGGGTGCAGCTCAGGGCTCCTCAGCACAGCAGAGACGGGGGAGCGGGGCCAGAGGAGCCCCAGGAATGACCCGAGGGTAGAACGCCTCTGCTGGGAGGAGAGGGGAGAGAGCTGGGGGGGTTCAGCCTGGAGAGGAGAAGGCTGTGGGGAGACCTGAGTGCGGCCTGTCAGTGCTCAAAGGGTCTATAAGAAAGATGGGGACGGGCTTTTTAGCAGGGCCTGATGTGATGGTTTTAAACTAAAAGAGGGTGATTCAGACTAGGGAGAAGGGAGAAATTCATGCTGAGGGTGGTGAGACCCTGGCCCAGGTTGCCGAGAGAGGCAGTAGAAGCCCCATCCCTGGAAACGTTCCAGGTCAGGTTGGCCCTTGGGGCTCTGAGCACCCTGCTCTGGGTGCAGATGCCCCTGCTCCCTGCAGGGGTTGGACTGGATGACTGGTCTATGACTGTATATCTTGCAACTTTACTGTAAAGCCCACATCACTTTAAACTTCTTTGATACCAGTTTTATCAATACCAATCAGATAAGAACCCCATTGTAACTTGAGTGAGACTGCTTTAGTTTTTTAATACCTGAAGTTAATCATTAACTTTTCCTCAAGACTCTTATTTTCACCTTAATTTAGCCAGTAACTGCTATTAGCACATGCAGCAGTGGCAGACTTGACATGGTGCCACCAGCCCCGCTTAGCAAATAGGCAGCAATGACACCCCGGACAGAGGCAGAATGGGTGAACATGGCTGATGCCATCCCCATGGCACGTGGGGACCAGCACAATAAACGGGAGAGCCAGAATTTTCCAGGTGAATCTGAAATGAAATTAAATCATTTGTGTTTGCTTTAATATAGGGCTGTGTGATATTATCTGTCTACAGCATTAGTCTGTGCTGCTGCCTTTGAAGCTAATAATTGGCATCAGGGTGGTGTGTTAGTTTCCATGTTAGGCATGATTTTGGAATGAACCTTGGTTATCCAGACAAATGGGCATTTTCATGGTATTACCCATTACCACATGATGTTACATATTCCTCGTCAGTGGCTGCGTTCAGGTTTGGGCATCACTGGGGTTTGGGGTTTTTCTTTGGCTAATTAAGAGTTGTGAGAAGGACAAAAATATTTGGGGTGTTGGAAAAGAAAGGTTAAAGCAGCAAAACATGGCAAGCTTAGCCAAGTGATGCTTAAGGTGGTCATGG
Organism: Bucorvus abyssinicus; assembly: GCA_009769605.1. Taxonomy (NCBI): domain Eukaryota; kingdom Metazoa; phylum Chordata; class Aves; order Bucerotiformes; family Bucorvidae; genus Bucorvus; species Bucorvus abyssinicus. Next base: position 2,907,804 of record CM020041.1, on the reverse strand, counting down.
CTTGTGATGCTGAAGGGGTTCAGCACTGGGGATGTCACCATTCATGAGTGCAGTGTGTGGAGCAGCCATGAAGGGTGGGGGGAAGCAAAATGCAGGTGAAATATCAGGATGTGCCCTTGGAAATGAAATCTTTAAAGGCCAGGTTAGTCCCTTGAAAACTGCAATGGTAGAGAGTAACCCCAGTGGGAGGAAGGCAGGCTGGAGGAGCCCAGGAGCTCTTCACAGGCTCTGGTTCCTTGGTTTTGGGTGTGACCATTGACTATTGCAATGGGCTTACATTAGGTATGAGCTGGATTTGGTTTGTGCAATGGCTTGAGTTTTCTTTTGGATTAAGAGTTCTTAGATGATGGCCACAAAGGAATTTTAATTAGGAAGTAAGAAAGGTTCTGCTGAGACTTGGGCAAACCACGATAATTATTGGCAGTGAGAAAGTCAGCAAAGACCAAAGTAATCAGGGAATTTATAGAGGTCTTACTGAGAATTACCTAAAGGTAACTTTTAAGGATACCTGTGAAAGAATCTTTCACAAGAAAAATTACTTAAAATGGCAGTAATGTCCACTCCCATGCTTCATCCAGCTGTACTTACAAGCTTTAATGAACACACGCGCAGATGAGGATCGAGCTAGCTGCATGGCCCCTGGATGGGTAATCGTCACAAATGCCAGGATCTCTGCAAGAACCCACCGGGGTGCTGATTCCGTGCCAGTGTCCGTGGAAGCTCCTAGGCTCAGGCAAGGTGATTGAGACAGACGAGAGCTTACCTGTCTGACTGGGCAACCGATCCAAAATCCTTTCACACATGGGGCAAACAGCACTGTTTAAGAACAGTTCTGTAGGAGTCTCTATTTCCAAATGCATCTCTCTGAAATCGAGCACTGAAATGTCAAAACAAAATGATCTGTTACATTTTTCTTTAGGAAATGGGGGTAGCTTTGCTCTCCTTTCCCAGATCCTGAAAACCAAGTGACCTGGCACGGAGATCACCACCACATCAGCATAACGTATCCCTTACGCTGTACCTTGAGTTCAAACTAACTTGACCAACTTCACATGAAAATGCTCTTGGAGTAGCAAAGTGCTCCAGCCTCTGACTTCTGTCTGCAAAACCAGACTTGCACGAGTTCTCCTCTGCCTCTTCTGTGCATGTGAGCAGGGTCCAAAAGTGTCACTCAGTGCTATTGATAAAGCTTTAACTCTTCTTCATAGGTGGTCAGTTGATGGGTAGGCAGAACTGCCAGGTACGCAGTTGAAGGCCAGTATGAACAGGATTCCTTTACTGGACAGGGAATGACACCTACTGCTTGACCCAGAAGACATGCCTGGGCTGGGCAATACGCACACCTACGATCTTCTCATGGGAACAGCTCTTCCATCGTACGTAAGGGCACTTCATGGCTTTTGTGGTATTGTGTGTTTCCATCTTGTGGAAGTAGCTTGGTGGAAACATCTAAAATGTTCATACCCTTGTTTCAAATACCCCCCTCTGGCCCTGGCTGAGCTTTGAGTAAGACTGTTTGAGCAGTGGAAATGAGTTGCACTTCTCAGGTGTGTTCAGAAGTTCAAACCTGATTTTCTTAGACTCTGGGACCTCGTTCTGCTCCCTGCTAAGGTCACCTCTCTGTGCATCAGCAAACAGGGCTGCTACTGAAGGTGTAGGAGGTTAAGAGCACAACCAGTATTTGCAGCAGATGTCTTCTCCAGAGGCTGCTGGCTCCGACACAGGCGCTGCAGGGCCTCGCGCTAAGCTCGGGGCCAGACTGCCTAGGTATTTAAGAGTTGGTCACCTTTGTAAAGGCTGGTCTTTAACCTCTTGATCCTGTATTCATAATGAAACAGGAGGGGTAGCAGGAACTTGCACTTTCTGATGTGGATTTTGCTAATTAGTCCAAATGCTTCTATAACATATACGGATATTTAAAGGCCATGCAGACCATTAAGGCAAACTGCTTACTTGTGACAGAGTAAACGGCACAGGGCAGACCCCAGCGCCAACACCAGCAGGGTCCTGACTTGAGAGGCTGTCCAGGGTTGCTCGCTGTACCCACAGCATGTGGGAAGTAGGTTTTGCAATGGCGCAACTGCATCCGATGTCCAGTGGCTGACAAAAGCAGCAGTGGTAGGTGATCACAACAGACAGCATCCCAAACCAAGGCAAATCCCTTTGTAGCGGTGGTTGGTCTTTCCCCGGGTACCTCCTCCCGTCTGAGACTGCCACACACAGAGGAACTGAACCACTTGGCCCTCGTCAGTGCTGTGCTGGTAGGAGCTGCCTGTAGAAATATGGTAACTGGTTTACCAGAAGTCATGCTATGAGCTGAGAGCTCTTGACATTTATTACAAAGCACGTGACACACCAGGAAAGGGCAACAGGACCCATGGCTTTTCGATGCAGGAAGCTGATGAAGCAGTGACTAGGTCCTGGCTGGTGAAAGGGTGCTGAGTACCACAGGCAGACCCTGGCGGTGCCGGCCCCAGCACCAAACCCAGTGGAGACTTTTCTTACAACAGCACTTCTCTGCAATGGATTTGGGAGGGGAGGGTTTGGTTCAAGCCAGGAGTACTCTGACCGATGCGAGAGAGAGATGCTGGCTGGCAAGAGATGAGGGGGATGAAAGATCCTTTTGGAGCTCTTGTCATCTTCCTGTTAGGCATGTGTTTTGAGTCAGGAGAAGCAGCTGTAGCCTGATGCACAACTACCCTTCTGTGTCCAGCTCTGCTTCGCTATTTCTTGATCAAATTGAATGGAAACTGCTCATTAGCTCCTGCTGCCTGCAAACCCCATGTACCATTCAGGTTTTGGTGAAAATCTCCACTCTAAGGTAGTACACAAGGGCCTCAGCAGTTCTTCGTGAGCTCGTTTACAGGGAGAAGGTGATTTTCTTTATAAATAAAGTATTTGGTGGATGTCACAGACCGAAAGCATCAATCTGTGAGACTTTTCTTCATGTCATTAGGGATTGTATTACTGTAAAGCACAGAAAACCAGGTAACTCCTCAAAGTAGTTAAGTTGAATGTACAGAAGCAAAAGGAAGAGTAGGAGGAAGATGTAGGTCAAGTGCTTCAGGAAGATGCCAGGCGAATGTTCAAAGAACCGCAAGATTGGCCTTTGCCGGTGTCAGAAGTAGCTGCATGCACTTCAGCGGTTGGTATGGAATTCATTTTGCTTCTGTTAGAGGAAAATTTAAAAAAAAACCAAATAAGTAATACTCCATGGTGCTGTGGTGCAATATGGGGGCACCTTGCGACAGCTTGTTGGGGTCCCTGTTTAGGACCCCCCCTCTGTAAGGTGTCAAACTTGTAACCCGCTGCTGTCAGTGCCATCCTCCATCACATCCCGGCTCGATCCGTCACTGTTGCTGCTCGTAAGAACAGAAATAGCTGAGGCCAGCAAAGACTTGGAGGGAGAAATTGCTTTTGCTTCCTTTTTAGTATGGTGAAGGAGTAGGATTTTATGATTGATTTCCCTGATTTCAGAGGGATTAAAGGATGTGTGAGTCTATCCGAGACAGGGGAAATTTGGGAGGCTGGGCAAAATGTGCCACTAAGTAATTTTTTTTTTCTGAGAGGCTGAACAAAAGGGCCTTTAAAACTTGTGGGACCATCAGACTGACCCAGAAAAAAACCACCTCAACTATAATGGCAAGGGCACGGGCAAGCAGTGCTTCAGCTTTGCCTCCCCGAAAGCCTCACCAGCACCAGCTGCTTGTTTTGTCACAGAAAAGGGGTTTGGATGCAGTTCAACCATGCTTGGGCCGTGCTTCTGCCACCCAGCTCATGTGGTTTGGGCTGGCAGGTTTAGCCCAGGGAGAGCTCCCCAATCCAACAGTTTTATCTGGGGGCTGGAGAGACCTGATGTTTGTGTGGGAGCTCGGCACGCACACTGCCGACTTTTATGAAGAAACTCACTCAATAGCCATCATTAAAATGAATTATTTTTGCTTAATCTGACTTAAAACCAAAACCTAAAACCCCCCAACTCTTTGCCATAAAGCTGAAAGCTTTCAGCCTCTTTGTTCAGATGTCACCATTCCTGAAAATGGTTGTGAGTTTCTGCAGAAGCCTGTCAGACGACAGCACGCTGCAACAGCCGCTTCCACCACGTGTTCTCTGCCCACATCGAGAGTACACGATTCTTCTTTCGAGAAGGGGAGAACCTTGTGCTATTTCTCCTGTGACCTACTTGGGTGTGAGAGGCTCCCCACAGAGCAGCACTCTGCCTCTTCGCTTTGATCTGCTGGTTGTGTGGCTTGTAGCTGGTTTGGGGCACTTTGGGGTAATGCTTGAAGCCCTCCAGCTGCTTGGTCTCAGCCTGGGTTGTGCTCAGGGCACAGTCTCTGGCTTAGAGACTGCTGAGTGTGGGCCGAGGTGGCAGAGCCAGCCCCGTGGCTCAAGGATTTGAGCTGGACGGAAAGGAGAGTGGGATGGGAGGAACAAGGTGACCTCCTAGTTGCTGAGCTGCTCCATGAGAGCTCTCTTTGGCCAAAGGAACTAAAAGAAAGAGAAAGGAAGACCTAAACTAGGTCAAACTTGGCTTCAAAGAAGCACCGAATGTTAATGCCCTGTGTGTGATCTGTGCTGGGAAAGTTCACAACCCGTTTTCACTTTGGAGTTCAAACGGTAACGTATGTGCCCTGTGCGTGTTCACGGCCGAGCCGCTGACGCAGATGATGCGCGAGAGCCTGTGAACAGGATGCCTTCCAGGAAGGCTGGGCCTTGAAGGCTGGTGTCGGTGCCTGTCTCCAAAGCCAGTCTCAGGAGGTGCATTTTCCACAGTAATAGTAAGAAAAAACCAAAAGTGAACTTAGTCTGTCTTCTCCCTGGCTCCCTGGCAGGCTGCAGACTCCAACAAGGAGGAGTTTGCAACCTGGAAATGCCATCCATGGCTTTGAGAGTGATGAACGGGAGTTTTACTCTTTGGGGAACTTCTCACTTGTCACGTCTGAACTATGAGGTTAGACTGAGAGCAGCTACAGGGATACCCATCAAATGTGGGCAGCTGGCAGCACCAGTCTCGCTGGTCCTCAAATGGGAATAAATTAATTTCTTTACTCCACCATCCACTGAGGAGAGCTGTGACAACCGATCTCCCAAGGGATGCAGGAATGCTAAAACCCAGGGATGTTTTCTCCCCAGAGCGTAAGAAGCTGTTAATGGGCAGGATATACAGTGCTGGCCATAATTTTTGAGGGCTTTGTTCATGTCTTTATGGCTGTTCTTAATCACATTCCTGCACTTCATAGTTCAAATCTTCTTGCTGAAGTCCTGAAATTGATTTAAACGGGGATAAGACCTAATAAAATCTGGTGACATAAATATATTAGTTGGTAGTCATGAGTTCTGGGAGTCATTCTCGCTTCATCCCATTTCACACTCCAGTCAGTGTCTGGGTTTTGCCCACTTTAAAGCAATCCCTATAACCTGGCCATAATGGCAGACTAAGATTTTGGTCTCCACTGTGACAAATCTTAGGCTGGGATGTGCGTGGTGGTGCAAACCAGGGAGAGGACTGCTGGAGCTGCAGAGGGCAGCCAGGCCATGGCAGGTTGTGATGTGTTCTTTGGATTTAAAACCTTGCAGTTGACTCAGTGTGCTGAAGGTACCCTGTGGCGTGGCTGTTTGAGGAACAGCAGCCACTGCTGGGAATGAGCAGCATGGTTTCATGGGAGCACACAAAATGAAAGAGGAACTCTCTCTGAGTTTTTGCGAGCAGCCAAAATCTCCTCAAACTTGTAGTTTTATGGGGAGTCCAAGCTCTCCACCAGCAGATGAGACTTCTGCAGAAGACACCCGAGGCAGAGGAGAACAAGGCTGCTGAAGCCCAAGCCAAGTGATGTTCCCTGTTGCTGCACCAAGTGGGTGACTGTCACAGCTGGAATAACCTCAGACGGAAAGAGGAAAGGTGTGATCCCAGCTGGGTGAAGGAACCCAGCCTAGGCCAAGAGGATGGAGACAGGATTTCCAGAGAGGGAGAGCCACCATCGCAGTGAGGTTGAGGGACTACCAGAACATGAATGCAAATGGGGATTTATGGCTTTCAGGTTGGGAACTGATGAGCACCTTAATGTCTTGCCAGAAATGATGCTCTTAATGTTAAAAGAAAAGCTGCAGGCCATGAAAAGCGAGCAAGAAGAATTCGGGGATAAAATTAAATATGAGAGTAGGTGTATAGGGAAATGAGAGATAAAATCTTCAGTTGTTTCAGGGAAAAGGGCAATCATTTGGGGGCTGAACTGCTCATCTGAAGAGGCAGGGGATTAAACAGTTTAGGAAGAATCTGGGGGTGTCTTCCAGGTCCAAGGGAAGGTCTGAGCACACTACAGAATCTGAAGCAGTGGAGGGAAAAGGTAGGTCACATCCCCTCGAGCCAACCCCTCGAGATGGCTGAGGACACGAGTGAGAGCAGCATTCCTCCTTAGGGGGGAAACCATGGAGCACTGCCTGCAGCAAAGGGAAATGCTGATCCGTCCTCCTCCCCGTGCCTCGTGCTCCGAGAAGGCGTCTCACACCATCCTGTGTGAGATGCAGTTGCCTCAGCGAAGGTTGGAAATATCCTGCAATAAAGGAGGGCAAAAGGAGCGTGAAAGACAGGGCAGTTACAGGTAAATATGGAAACCTGACTGGACAGAGTGGACACAGTCAAAGTGCTTGTGTCACAGCGTTAAGGAGTTTTAGGGATGAGAGGAGCTCTGGGCTGCAGCCCGGTCCCTGTGCCCTTGGTGCAGTGTGGCTGGCACTCTGCCCCACTGGCACAGCTGCACCTCCTGGCCTAGCCATGGATTCAGGTCTGAGCAAACCTCCTGAGGTGGCAGCTGGATTCGCACCGGTCTAATATCCACCCCAAAACATGCCAGAGCCCTCTCTCCTGGGCAGCTGCTCTCTGCCCTGACTTCTTGGCTTGTTTTCTCTGCCACTGGTTGCTCTGGAGCGTGCTGCTCGCCCCGCTGATTTTCAGTCAGCTCTTGAGGAAGCACTTCTTCACCAGCACTTAGCAATGTGTGCTGTGGTTCTCCATCCCTCACCACCGTGACACGAAATGGTCTCGAACCCATCAGCACAGGAGAGGCTGTTGGCTCCGAGGCGTCTCCCTGCCCATCTTCTCCCCATCCTGGATGGGAAACTCTGCACAGCTCATTCTGTCCGAGTGACAAAGCCGGCAGTCAGCGTATTGGCACAAGACATTTCCTTTTTCTCTTTAGTGGTTATTCCCACATCCTCCTGCAGTCTGTGCCCTTCGAACCCACTTCCAGTCATTACCAGGGTAATTCCAGTGCCTGCCCTTCGTTTGCTGCCTTTGTTACTTTGCCCTTACAAATCCTACGCTGCCCCAAGGCTTTGATCTGCACGTACGCTCTGCCCCTCGTCTCAGAACACCTTTGATTAATGTGATATTAAAAATCCAGATTTTTTTTTTTTTCAGATTTAAGCATTGGTGCCTTCTGTCCTATTTAGTTCTTCGTTATTCTAGTTTTAGAATAGTTACATTATTTAGTTCTTAGCTATGTAGTTGTTCTAGCTCTGCCAGGTGTATTTTTTGTATACTTGTATGAAAGATTTATGTATTTGAACACAAACCTTATGACTATATTTGGGAAATTTGGTTTTGGGGTTTTTTGGGGGGGTCTGGGTTCACATCACTCCTAAGCCCAAGCATGGGAGGGCTGTACTGGCTGCCTGGGGCTGTCAAGACAGGGCTGACTGTGCAGCCTCGCTGGGGCCATCCTCATGGCTATGGGCCATCAAACATTCCTGAGTATTTTTGGTTCTGGTCAAACTCCTGATATATGAAATATCAGCATCACTAGATGGCACATGTGAGCTGTTCTTGTCTGTCTAGCATAGGACAAGTGAGGATTCTTCCCTCGACATAGAACACATCCAAACCTGCCCTACAGCCCCATTAAATACTGTCCTAATACCCAGCGTGGCTCTGCCACCTCCCTGTTCCTCCACTCCCCACCCCTGGGATGGACCAGGGCAGAGCTGTTACTCTGCCATCCCTCACAAGCACCAAATATAAACCCAAGAAATACCATATAATAAATAAAAGAAATGCTTTATCTTTATAAAGATTGTCTTTTAGCCTATGGTATGAATTCTGTCTTTGTATGAATAATTGTTTCATCATAGTTTATGAATTCTGTCTTTGTATAAATAACTGCCTGCAAAAACACTGGCAATCAAAGATCTAGAACTGAGGAATGGCAGTGGCCCAGGGGGCTGTGCGGGCAGGAGACGGGGCAGGGGCTGTCCCCTGAGCAGCTGGTGCCCTTCCTCTTGGATGTCTGTCCCTCTGCTGTCATGACAGGGGTTACACGGGTCGAAGTTATGGTCTGAAGTGGCTGACACCAAGTGTCAAATGTGCTCCTAAACTGCCCCGGGCTCGTGTCAACATCTGCTGCTTCATGGGGCCTTTGTCACCTTCACTAAGAGGAATTATTCTGTTCATGAGATGCCTTGTTCAGGGCTTGGCGTGCCAACTCATGGAGGAACTTCTTTCCTTAAAGATTTCAGTCAGTTTAAGACCAAAAGATCAAGAAGAGGCTTTTGGACAGACAGAAACACAACATTTTGTGCTAGAGAGAGTAGAAATTGGTAGCAGTGATTATAATCAGGGAAATAGATGTTGATGTGTATGTGCATGTGTGTGTATGAAGTCAGTGTTTATTGTCAACTTCTGCCTTATTCTTTCATAACCATTTGACTGTATTTCCATGCTCTGACCGGTGTTTCTCAGGGCTGACAGGAAAATTGCCTTTTCTTTCTTTAGGGTGCAGAAGATGAAAGAGCAGAATTTCTTCCAAAAGAGGAATCCCACGTCCTTACAGGATGCTCTGCAAGCTGCTGTGGCTGCTCTGCTCACTGGACTTAACCCAGGCTGGATGCAGAAAGGCAAACAAATCTCTGCCGAGCTCTCGAGGCCAGTGTCCCTGGGTGATGGGCTGCTTCCAGCCCCAGCAGACGTGCCAGACGTTGGGTAACGCTTTGGCTTGTGCTCAGGAAATAACATCTGCTCCAGATGCCGTTGGGATTCCTGAAAAGGCCGCCCCAAGCTCAGGTTAGTGCTGTGAAGCATCTGAACTATTTTCTGCCCTGTGTCCGAGCAAGTGGGTGGAGGTTTTGCTCTGCCCTTCCCTCCAACGTGGAAGGGTTTGCCCTCCTCACCTCTCCTGCATGGACTTAATTTGCAAAATCTTTTGCACCATCATTTTGTGGCATTTTTACCCTGCATCTGCTTTTATTTTCATATAAACACCAAACTAGAAAGTTTAAGGGTTCCCGGCTCGAGTCACCCACTGACCCTCCCTGCATGGCTCAGTGGAGTGACCCCAAAGCAACCAGCCACACTCACCAGCAGCTCTAGAAAATATTTCTTTAGGAATGAACTTGGTTTAGGCTTTTCTAAGAAGGTAAAGCAGCTGGAAAGGAGAGCTCCCAGCCAGCACTTTGCATGAGACCCTCGGCTGGGAGGTGTGAAGTGGAACGACCATAAAGAGCCCCGTTCTGCGGAGCCGGGAGCAGATGTGGTGACAGACTTTCTCAGCAGCGTGGCACAGCCCGCTCCCCCGGCAGCAGGATCTGTGTCCCCTGAGGAATACCCCTTCACAGCTGAGCCATCTTCTTTCATCTTCCAGGGTAAAAAACCCCTCCTTCCCAGAGCAGACCTCCCGGCTTCAGCGAACAGCAGTTTGTCTTGTGCTAACGCCGTCCTCCTGCTCCCGCAAGGGATGGGATTACAAGTGCATTCAACACCCAGCTTTAATCTGATGCCAGGACTAACTCAAAGGGCTGTGAAAGGTCTTTTCTCTTGCAGGCTCCTGACCATGTAATCCTTCCTCTCGAGTTTCTGATATCACATCCCTGCCTCCCTTGCTGGTCAGTTGTTGGCCAGTCCTAATATTTCGAGTTTTTAGAAGAGGAAAACCCATGTGTTGTGGATTTAAACAAGAACTCTGCTAATCCTGTATAACACCAAGAATGGGTCCAAACCCACGGTAAGGTAGGAAGGACACACTGGCCACCTTTGATCCCTTCCACGGGTGCTTTGGCTCCCTGCAGTACTGTGTGGGATGGAAACGAAAACGCTTTCGTTTTTCGATACAGAAGATCTCATGTTATACAGTTGCTTTTATCAGAGGGCATTTTCAGACCTGTAGTCTGAACCTACGTGTCCTATTTTACTGGGTTCTGCAGCTGCTGGGGATGCGCACACGTAACCCAGCCGCGTTTAGGTTTGATCTTACACATTTGGTTTAACTGCACAGAATAAACGCTGCGGCTGAGGAACAGATGTTCTTGGTTTTGTTTTGTTTTTGGAAAAGCAGTGTTACATTTCATCTGTATTTGCAGGATTATTCCGCCAGGCAGCCTAAATAGGACTTGATTAAATAATCACTTAAATAGAGCTGACCCACTCGCGGTTTTTTTGGCAAATATCAATCCAATGTGAACATTTTGCTGCCAAGCCCCTGTTTGCTCCCAGCAGTGTTCTAGTGCTTAAACCTCCTTTTTGCAGATGACAAAACCGAGCATCCTCTTGGCTCCAGCAGTTCTTGTTTGCCAAGGCAAATCTTCCTTGGCCGTTTTCTGTGGCTATGAAACCTGCTGCTGTGCCAATGAGGTGGTCAGCGCCGAGCCCTGGCAGCTTCTCCCTTCCCTGAATCTCTCATCCATCCCTGCAGCTCCCTGGCAAATGCACCGAGGATGAGCCATGATTGCACTTTTGACACCTAACCGACTTGTCGTGTGAGGGCTGCCTGCTCTTGAACCACATTTCATTGTGAAATGCTGGGTATCTTCCTTTTCTGACCACGTGCTTGCCTAGGAACACCCGGCAGAGAAGCACAAGCCACGCTCAGTGGCTCTGGCCATCAGCATCAGGCTTTGAGGCTGCATTTCTGCACGGTGTCCACGGAGTGACCCGCTGCACACCTGACCCCCTCCGTGATCCAGCTCCCATGGAGCTGTGCAGGTGTCACTGCAAAGAGCTTCGTGTCTCTGTGTTCCCTCTTGATCGCAGACACGTTTCCTGGCGAGGCTGGAAAGGTTATTTCTGCTCTGCTTTGCAAATTGGTTCAGTAGCCAGAAAAACCCCTCACCTAGAAGCCAGCTTCTGCCGTTCCCACTGCTTGTACCTTAGTTGATGAACAGTTTTTTTCCAATTCCATTCAGCAGTTTGATCCTGGACAAGTAAAAGAAGTTATGCTGTGTTGCTAATAACCATGTTTGCAGCTCTGAAACCACAACGTGGAAGACTCTTATCTGCCAAATTAATAACAATGGTTCCTGAAATTAAATAGCCTACAAATAAAGTTTTGCTTGGCTGGTATTTATCACCCATTTACCTTACACACTGTACCTTCACTGCTTCTCTAACACTGCTTGCAAGACAAGATAATCATATATGTTTAGAAAATACTGTGGCCTGTGAAAACTTTTTCCTGCGAGGTGAAGAGGGCTGACGTCCTTCAACATCTGCAGAGAAAGACGTATGCTGGGAGGGCATGACTTCAGCTTCTTTCCTCTTTTCTTCTTTGAAGATCCCTTTGGTACCTGCACTCACAGCTCCTTGCACCATGCTTGATGCCTCCGTGTCACTCACCGCTCCCCCGCAGTTACTGATATCATCCATGCTCTGTCCTCAAAGAGACAACTACTCCAGCCAGCCTCGCCTGAGACGTTGAACTCTCAACTTTCCGCAAACAGTTCAAGTTGTAAAAGCCACCACATCTGTTTTGACAGCCCGCACCCAAGGCTGAGGGTACGTATCGCCTTCCCCTCTCCCCTGCCCGGGGAGGTGCACGTCTGCCTCTGCAGTGTGAAGGTGAGGTTACTGAGGCCGTGGGCGCTCGTGCTCCCGCGCACAGCTCCGTTTGAAGTGGACCGCTGGTCCAGGACAGGCAGAGAGAACGTGTTGCAGCCTTCGCAACTTTCATTTGGAGTGAAAAGGAAAATACACAGTGATGGGGAGGCTCTTGGTTTAATCATCGCTGGTTACAGGAAAGAAAAATATAACCCAAAAGGAGTGAGCTGGGGGCGTAATAATGTCAGGTCAAGCTCTTATCCTCCGAGATCAAAAGGAGCTGGGGGACTCCAGCTTTTATTGTCTTCCCTTTTGTTTTCTGCTTTTTTGGTTTTTCTTCCTTAAAAATCACTACAGCTCTCTCTGTGCTTGCAACACCCCGGGCCCAGTGCAGACTGCGTGCATGGCGCTGGCGTCGCACACCCACCAGGGATGCCCATCGCTGGTCAGCCTGCAGGGTGCTGCTCCAGTGGAAATACTGAAATACACCTTTCCTTGGTGCTTTGAACTGGGATTTAGTCTCTCAGTGGAGCTCACCCTGCTATGTTGACGAAGGGTGCTTGGGTGAGGCCAGCAGAGAGCCTGAACAGGGCTCCATCGTGCCAGAGACACGCCGCTCCTCGCAGCATCCACCCACAGAATTCAGTCAGTGGCATCTTTTCCCTTCGTTACCAACTGTGGTGGTTTTGTCAGCAACACAAAGGACTGAAGCTGGTGCACGGGGGAAAACCAGGCTCTGGGCTGGTTTATCTCGCTAGGGCAGAACATAAACTTCTGGGGGTCCACACCTTGATTAAGTAGCTAAGCAGTGCCTGGAAACTCCAGGCGGGTGATGGACTGGGCGGATGGGAATGAGAACAACTAGTGACGTTTCTGACTGGGGCTATCTCTCCTGGTCACCCAGGATCCAGGTGGCACAGCCGTGTTTTGAACCTGCTCGTCCCTCTCCTTTTGCTCACCCCAGGGTACCTTCAACCTGCCTGTCCTGGCTTCAGCCAGGCTGGTTTACATGGTCACTGTCCTGGCTGCTTGTCCCAGAGCTTGTGGATCCTCAAGGATATCTTGCACGATTCGTTGGTCCATATTCTGTTTTGTGAAAATAGCTGGTTAAAACCACTCAACTATTTTTAAGAGTTATAAAGAGCTTTGGATCATCTCAATAGATGATTCAGACTAGATCTAAGGAAGAAATTTTTTACACTGAGGGTGGTGAGACACTGGCCCAGGTTGCCCAGAGAGGTGGTAGATGACCCATCCATCGCTGGAAATATCACAGGTCAGGTTGGACCATGGGGCTCTGAGCACCCTGCTCTAGTTGCAGATGTCCCAGCTCACTGCAGGGGGGTTGGACTAGATGAGCTTGAAAAGTCCCTTCAACCCAAACCACTCTGATTCTATGATCTCGAGAGACTGGGGAAGGAGGGAGCATTGACATGTGCGGGTACGAGAGGGCTAAGCACCCAGGAAGGAGCAGGGAGGGGGTAAGGGTGCAGAGCATGTCCCGGCTCAGCTGTAGCCAGAGCAGCACATGGGCTTGAGCTGGTGGTGCCTGCCCGCAGCTCCTGGGCTCCTGCACTGCTCGAGGATCAGGGTAAAGCCACGCGGCCCTGCAACCCCCCACAAGTGGTTGTTTGCTGCTGCACACAGGTATGTGGCTGTGCTGGTGGTGGCAAATAGCTGCTTATGCTCATTCTTAGAGACCAGAAGCAGCCCAGTTACACTGGTCAAGGTAGGAATTGATTGTGAGGATGTACAGATGCCCCAGGGAGCACAGGAGCTATGTGAGCATCCCCGATGAAGGGTTTTCCACGGTGGAAACAACCTGTCCTCTGAGGCGGGACCAGGCAGGCAGTAAGGGCTTGTCCCTGAGCAACACAATCTGGTTTGAGTTTGTAAGCGTAAGAGGTGTGAAGACGTGTTTAGATAGCGCGGCACCAACCAGCGAGGCCTCCTCGCTTCTTCTATCGTTCCATCAGCGTGTTCTGGACTGAGTATGAATGAATTCCTCGCGAGTTAACAAGCTGAAAACATTTTTGTTACTAAAGAGGGCCAAATCAAACTCCACTGAACAAACACAGCTCGGATCTCTGGCTCATGAGTCCTTCAGCTGTTCAAACGTGTTCTGCGATACGAACGGAGCTGCAGTTGAATTCGACCTCGCTGCTCCTGTAAAATTCACAAGCTGCGAGTGAGCAGCCAGGCAATTTTTTCTCACAGCTTCATTTTAGGCAGCTCAGTTCTTTCGGGAGGAAAAGCCAGTTTTGCATAGTCTAGCTCTATAAAAGTGATTAATGAAAATAGTATTTACTGATCCCGTTTTATGCCAGAATTGACTCAGAAGCATACTTTGAAATGCCGACGGGCTGATCCTCTCATGCCTTCCACCTTCTCACCACTCACTGCACAAAACAAGTGTCCACCCATCCGGAGGAGCACGGGGCAGAGCGCAGCGGGAGCCCAGCCCCGGGACCGTAACCTCACGTTGGTACCTGCAGTGAAACTCTACTGACTTTGATTTACTCCCAGTTCATTCAGTAGGAAATGGTTTCAGAACCAGGGTCATGCCTATATCCATTAGCGATACAGGACAGAGCTTAAAAATAATCCTGTGGCTGACACACAGATTTATAGAACAAAGGGGGGGGCGGTTCCAGATTTTTCAGCAAACTGGTGTTAAACAGCCCTTGCTGAGTGCTCAAGACCTAAAGCAAGGAACATTTAGATGGACCTTGTCTCTGAATTATCTGTGGCATTATTATTTGTCAAATCCATTATTACGGATTCCCTTTCATTCCATTTTCACCTGGTAAAATAAATTGAGACGTAGCATTACCCAAACCACAGGCCACCAAAATAAAAGAAGTGACATTTAGAGCATTTTGGTGACTTCTCACGCAGTTGAAGGAGTCTCTAACATTCAAACCGAAGTCACAAGCACAGATTTTCTCCCTTGAGAACATCTAGTGTAATCCCTCGCTTCATCTGGCACTCGCCGGGATAATCTACTGCTGGGAGCCGGTATGAAATCAGAGCCCAGCGGAGCAGAGGACACCAGCCCAGCCCCGTTCGAGGAGATCTGCTGCCATCTTTTGGTAGATGCATGTTCCAGAGGGTGATGAAAAATTATCTCTGCCCAGCTACTGAACATCTCCCACTGCTCGTTCTTAGCTGACCTACGGCATTTCCTCAGCCTCGAGCGCAGAGGCAGCCCGTGAAAGCTAATCCTTGGGCTGATACCCCCGAGGAGACTTGAGCACCCTGAGCATGGAAGGGCTTAGTGTGGGGCAGGGGGCCTGGGTAGCTGCTTCTTGGTCTTGCTGGTGAAGGAGGACGGCTCAGGCAGAGGCTGAGGGGGTGGAAGCCTAGAAGGAGGAATCTGGACACTGGGGAAACCCAGAGGAGTCAAAAGCAGGGTAAATAGCAAGTGTGAAAGGTGGGCTTTCAAAATGATGTGGTGAGGGCTCGACTGCTGCTGCAGCCAAAGGTTCCCCTGCACCCACAGCGGAGGGGACACCCGTGAATCCCTGCCTGCCCCCCGCACCTCCACCAGCACCTGCAACAGGACCAGGCAGGCAGCAGCCCAGCCCTGCGGCCGTGGTCACGTCACACGCCGGCTGCGACGGAGCTCTGCCTGCGTCCTGCCCCTGACCATGCAGAGAGTCCCCTGTGCTACACAAACCTCCTGAGCTAGAGAAAGACTGCAGGGAACAGGCTCCAATCTCTGCATGCCCATGGGTAATAAAAGAATTTTTATGGATTTTTATGGCTGGAGGTAATAAAAGAATATATTTCAGAAGGTGGGGCAGCAGTGGGGACGGTGCTAGCGGAGGGAGCAAGGCAGGGAGGCAGCACCCTATAAATCGCGCTTGTTGTTGTGCCATTTACCTTTGCAGAGAGCAAAGAGCTGGCTGTGCACTCTGGCAGGGGGCAGGTGGAGGAATTGCTGCTGGGGATGAAAGTGCACCCTGTGGCTGAGCCAAAGGGATGCTGGGGGATGTCCCGTGGCCCTGCTTCCCTCTCGGTCCTGCCCCTGTGCCGGCAGCTCCCTCTCTTCCCTCGCTCCTCTGACTCTTGGGTGATGGGGTTCAACACAGCCCTGCAGAAAGCTGCCCAGATGTTTTTACTGGGCTAGTTTTTCTCATGGGACAGTGAGTGAAGTCAGACCAGAGCAGGCTCTGACAAGCCCCAGAGCGCCGGGGAAAAGGAACGGCACAGGCTGCTGCGAGCAGGAGAGCCGAGAGACTGGCCAAAGCCGACACTTCACCCTGATTTCAACCCCATGCTCTGGTTACAAAACCTGCGCTCGCAGGGCTGCCTTGGAAGCTGGATCCACAAAATGACCGTGGTTAGGAGTAACTCCAGATTTGCAAAAGCCCTCTTCTTTCCTGGGTTCCTATCCTGCCCTTTATCTCGGTGTGGAGTTGGTATCGGGCACAATCACTTCAGCCTTCGCTGCCACAGCTGCATTTTCAAGGTCTGCATGTGGCTACACACAACCCCTTCCCTCCACCACCCCATCGTGAATGCCGAGAAAGTCCTGACATCTCCCTGAATCCTGTGTGCTACTTCGTTTAGAGTTTCTGTTCCACATAAAGTCCCTTGCAAGGTTTATTTAGCTTGAACCCCAATGCAAAATTCTCAAGTGCCATGTGTGCATGTTTCCGTCATGTTTCTGAGCAGGATGACTCCTGGGGTGTGCTGGGGCACGCACCAGTCACCTGCTGCAGGTATAGCCCTGCGATGGCTGGGGAGTGGTGCCTTTCTGGGGAGATGCTGCTGGGAAAGCGAAGGTACAAGCCAGGCGAGAGCATGAGCAGGGCAACTGCCTTTTGCCACCCATTCCCACTGAGAAGGGAGAAAGAGTAGAAAAGAATGTGTTGGGAAAAAAGAAGTAAATAAGAGTTCTTGTGGGTGGGATGTGAACTCCTAGCAACGCTTGCTTTCTCTAACAAAGATCTCCCCGGATGCTGCGGCCAGAAGGGTGGCTATCAAGATCACCAGCTGTTTCCTGGGTGTGACGGTTCTCCTGTTTATCTTGTGGGTGCTGCTCTGCGCTCTCCAGGAGCCTCCAGCAGGGAAGGGCTGGTTTTGTATCTCAACCTGAAAGTGGCACAGCTTCAGCCTCTGTTCCTTTGTGATAGCAGAGCACTCCTCGCCTGACCTTTCGTCGCTGGGAGAAAGTCATTCTGGACTTGGCTCCAGCTTCCCTGTAAACCGCGAGGGCTGATTCATGTGTCTGAGTGGGAGTTATGAAAGATGAAAAGCTCCCTAATTCACTGGAGCATCTCCACGCCCCACGGCTGGTCCCTGCCTGGGGGACTTGCTGCCTCACAGCTGCCCCGTTCCTCCAGCACCTCCTTCACCATCCCACATGGCTTCAGCTGCCCCAAACTCCCGAACCCTCCTTCCCCCTGTCTCACCACTCTTGGCTCAACGAGAATATCGGGGATGGGAATTTTAACTAGACGGGGAGTTAGAATTTAATTCTAGGTCATTCTAATTTAATTAGTTCTAACTCAATGGGGAGTTTCCGCCAGAGCTGGGGATGCCGGTACCCAGGTGCGCCGGACCTGGAGGCTGCAGATGCCCTGGGTCGCTCCGGGGCTGGAAGTGGTGCGTCTCGGGGATGCTGTACCAGGGGGCCGGTGGGCTCCCGCTGCGTGTCGGGGAGCATTGCCCGGTGCCGGACCCGGAGCCAGTGCGGTTCGGGTAGGGGGTGCCCGGCCGGTAGTGCTCGGCACGTCCCGGGGAGCGGCTCCCGCGGCCCGGTGCGGCGGCAAGGCCCGCCCCGCCGCCCGCCCCTCCCCTCCCGTCCCGTCCCGTCCCCGCCCGCCGTCACGCAGCCGCAGCCGCCGCCGCAGAGCCCGGGGAGGCGCCGGGCAGGGGCAGCCGCCGCCGGAGGAGGCCAAGGCGGAAGCGCGGCGCCGGCTGCTGCCGCCGCGGCGGGGCCAGGTAGGGCCGGGGCGGGCGCTAGAGGGGCCCGGGGGGTCCCCGCCGTCGTCCCCGCCCTGGGGCGATCCGCGGGAGCCGGGCGGCGAGCCCCGGTCACGGGTCACGAGTGGGAGCGGGGGGGATCCGCAGTGACCCGGGAGGGCTTTTGCCGTGTCGGACTGGGACTCACCGTTTTCTTACGTAATGCCGGGCATGACGAGCGCGGGGCCGGTTTGGAGGGAAGGGGTGCCCGGGACGCGGGAGGGCGGCCGGGCGGTGGCATGCGGGCGGGCGGGCCGGGGTGCGGTGCGTCGAGCCGTGCCCCGGGCCGTGCCCCGGGAAGGCCGAGCGCGGGTCGATGCGGCCGCTGGCCCCGTGACGGGGATTTAAAGGTCGTTCGGGCACGGAGGAGCGCGCAGGGTGCAGGACAAACGCTTCCGCAAGCACGGACCGTTTTCCACGTTCGCCGGGGAGCGGAGGCCGGGGGTGGCGGCACCTGCCGCCGTTTAGCACCGGTTTAGGGCTGACATCGCGTCCCCCCGCTCCTCCGCGCCCCTGCGATCTTTATTTGCAGGTTGGCAAATTCATCCTGACGTGCACCAAACCCCACTGCAAGCAGCCAAAGGGATTTTTGTTTCTTTTTTATTCTGCCTATTAAGACGTAGCTCTGCCTGGGAGGGAATAATATCACTGTAAAAACCCTCGAGGACTCGGCTTTCCCCTCCCAGTCCAAGCAGGGAGCAGCTGCAGCCTCGGAGGAGCGATTGCCTCCATTCTGCCTCGTCACAGCCCTCGCTGGGAACAACTCTCGCTGGAGGGTTAAAGATGGTTCGGTCTTGGGGCATTTGTAAGAAAAAAAATAGTAACAAAATTTTCTGGAAGGAAAGCGGAGCTGACTCATCCTCACGGACCGACGCAGGGTTGTGCCTCTGGGCACTATTTGTAGCGATGCCGGCTGAAACATCCCCTTGCGTTTCTCAGGTGTTCTAGTGAGGATCAGAAGCGTGCTGCAGTTTGTTTTGCTCGGTGCAGTGGATGGTTCAATAATCACCTGGCTCATGGCATTTCAGCTGTGAAATTTTGTCCAAATTCCTTCAAAAAAGGGCTTTTCCGTAATAAAAATTGGTTGTGATTAATCCCTCCCACCCACGCGCTCCATTGAAGGCTTACGCTGATGCCCAGACTGCACTTTTTCTCCCCACCCACGTTTTGGGGTTGTGATGGTGTGTGAGACTGGCGGTCGGTTGCCACAGCAGCAGGAGCGATGCCCCCAGCTCTGGCTGTCCGGAATGCAGTCAGGAAGCACGGTGCAGGCCCTCCCAGCAGGTAGAGGAAAAGCCATCCACGGCTCCGGTGTTGTGGATGCTCCTCTGTGTGAGAGGAGGAAGCTCTCAAATTGTGCTGCCAGACAAAATGCCGTTTTAATTAGTCATTGATCTGGTGCTGGGTGTTCCAGCAGCGGAGCCGGGAGCGAGGGATGTGTCCCTTCTTGAACGCTGTGCCTGTGCTTATCAACTTCTCTGCAGAGAGTTGAAAGAATCATAGAATGAGTTGGGAGGGACCTTGAAGATCATCCAGTCCAACCCGCTGCCGTGGGCAGGGACGCTTTGCTCTAGACCAGGCTGCTCAAAGCCCCGTCCAACCTGGCCAACATGTCGTTAACCTGAATGTTTCATTTAACGTGTCGGGTTTGTGGATCTCAGTGCTCCCCTTGCAGTTGTAGGAACCACAGCAGGCTGCAGCATCCCCCCCTTTAACTGACGCCCGGAGGTGGTAGTTTAAGGAGGGGTTGCTGCACAGTGTTGTTGGCATTCTTGATTTATACCCATACAATAAAGAGCAGGCTCTTTCTTAAATTCCATAAATATTAGTACAGACTAAATAATAACATTTACATTGGCTTTCAAGGGGTTTATCTCCTCTCTGCTCCCGTGTTTATTGGGCTACAGAGACGCTGCATAAACCGACCTCAAAAAACGAACCCGCTCCATCCTGTGTAGTTGAAAAGCAAAGCTGCGGTGGGGAGGCTGCGATGCTGCGAGTGTCAGCGTCTCAGGGGTTACCAGCACCGGCGGACTCCAGAGCTCCAGTTTGAGTCATGACGGTGCGTCGGCACAGTAGCAAGTTGGGGCAAAAAGAGTTGTTCAGGATCGTGTCCCACACTGCGGAGTTCGTACTGGCTTCTCAAAAGCCTTGTGAACGGGCTGAACTTGCTGTGTGAGCTCCGCGGACTCCTCGAGTGTTTACGGTTAAGTGTGTTTTTAAATCTCAGCACAATTAGGCTTCGGCACCTGAGTCAAAGCAGCCTGTAGTCGTGACTTGAATAGATTTGGGATCTGGATCATCAAACCCAGGCGGTGGAGGCAGCCCGGTGCTCGCCTGGCAGCCTGGGGTGTTGGACGGGGACACCGGTGCTGTGCAGAGCTGGTGGCTCTGGCCAGCCTGCCGTGACCTGCAGGGAGAGCTGGGCCCTGTCCTGCCCGGGAGCAAAAGCCCCGTCTGTCATGGTCTGCTGATTGACACAACATACATCGGTTGGGAAATGACACCGCACAGGCTGGGGGTCCACAAAGGTGCTTAAAAGTTGCTTCATACCAAGGAATAACTTTTCCTTTAATGAAGGTAATGAGATAATGAAGATAAATGAGAAATAAATTAATCAGGATTTTTGGTCTTGAGGCAAGAGATCCTCGTGTGCTTCTTTCCTCGTGCAGACAGACTGTGCCTGCTCTCATAACCCGATGTGGTCTGTCCCGCCTGCTCTCACACCGGTGAGATGTGTCCCCAGCAGCTCTGCAGGCATCATCTTCTCTGGGGTACCACTTGGGGAGACGGGGAGCTGAACTCTTCAGAACTGCTGTTACTACCACGACATGGTGCACGAGTTCCAATTTATTAGGAAAAAATGTGGCTGGAGTAAGGTTAAATCAAACCTTTTTATTTTCTTAGCCTTGATTCTGATAGACTCCCATTGTCTTCCTGGAAATTTTATTCTTACAATGGCTTTTATCTTAAATTTTTAGATTGCTCCTTCTCCTCATGTAAATATCATAAAGGTGCTAAGTCTGTGTAGGGAGACTTTAACTTAGGCACTTAAGAGAGTTATCAAGCAGAGATTAGTTTTCCTTTGGTCCTTAGGTTTGCCAAGGGCACCCCGGGGGTTTTGCTGCCTGTTGGGCTGGTTTTGATTTAATTGTGCAGGAATTCATCGTAGGGTGAAAGCTTTGCCATCTGTGACACTGGAAACCACTCAGGTTTGGCCTGCTGCAAGTGCTGCCTCTTGAATAAAGCCGTCACTGGGGCTGGCTCCTGGGTCCTGCAGCTCTAAAGGAAGCTTCCGACGTTCTCCCCACGGCAGCTGTAAATGCGTGGAGCTGGTGCTCGCAGCGGCACTTGGAGCCAACTCCTTGGTCCAGGTTTTCGTCAGCCATGACTTTTGTGCGCTACAGTATTCCTACTCGAAAAACCCAAACTGTTCTCCTAGTTGGAACACATTAGATGTATTCTCCTTGGTGTGGGAGTTGAGGTACGTAGTGACTGAGCTGTTTGCACAGTCGGATAAAAGCGATGAATTCCTTTCAGGCCCAACCTAATCGGAGTTAATGGGCTGGAATCCCGCTGGAGAAAAGCAAGGGCACTTGGTCACGGCCATTCCTTGATCCTTTAAGAGTTTGAATCCCCGTTAAGCGCTTGTCGTACAACCTGCACCCGCACAGGGTGTAATCACTTTTGGATTCCATCTGTTAAACAGGAGGTTTCCCATTAGTCAGTGCAAACAGAAATAATTATTTTTGTTCTCGCAGACAAGGTTAACCACCTACCCAGCTCGTGGCGTTTCCGCGCTCAGCCGTTTTCAACACCTTGCTCTGTGTGTCTTACAAGATCTGCCTTACAACCGGCGGGGATTTGGCTTTCAGTATTGTCCCTTAATTACAGTAATTGCCTAAGTGGAGATCTCGACATGTCCCACTGTCCTGCAGCCACAGCCCAGACAGCAGCAGCAGAGCAGCCTGTCACAGCGCATCCACCCGCCGAGCCTGGCCATGTCCTGGGGACATACACAAATGTCAGTGGGAGCAGGACGTGGCTTCGTGGGAGTGGTTGAGGGAAGAACGTAGCCTGCAAAATCCAAACCAAGAGCATAGAGCATTCAGTGGTCAAGAAAATATTTTGATTTGACGAAGTGATTCAGAGGGTTTGTTGATCACATGGATGTGGTGGATTCCCCAGTGTGGCTGGCAGAGCTGTGCGGTACCTGCAAAGCGATGCTGATTTGATTTTCCCGTGCAGGGATTTTAAACGCTTTTAATTTTTGATGATGCTAAATGGAAATGCCCATTAGAGGTTTCTCGTGAGACTGGGCTGCTCGGGCAGGGCAGAAGTATTTCCTGAACATGCCCAGCCCTGAGCACATCCTGCCCCACTCCTGAGGGCTGCCTTGGCTCTGGCTCACAGGTGTCATCTCCGAGCAGGACACTGTGCTCTGTGTCTAGTGATGTCCATAAGGAGCAGAGGAATTAAATAGACATTAATTCTTGGCTTTTTTTGTTCTTTATTTTTTTTAAAGGCTGGTTTTGTCTATAAACATTAAATCCCAGCTTTCAGATTAGCACAAAAACTGCAGAGAGACGTTTAGGTCTAATATAACCAGCTAAAACTGCTTTGGAATATGGAATAGTGTGTGTGGGTTTCCCTTTTTTTAATTAAATTGAACTGTTTAGCTGCTTATATATTTGGGGCTGCATCTTACACTGAACTATAAGTGAATGGGATGACATGCATCCCGGTAGTCTCTGCAATGGAAGCTACATCATATCTGTGCCCTTGCATCCCTCTTCATTTACGTTCCGAGGAGACGGTTTGCTTTTATTTAGCCACCAGATCTGGTTCGTTCCCTCGGGGATCGAATTCTCCCTTTATGCAATAGCAGTACCCTTCTTTAACAGGCAGTGGCTTGTTGGACGGGGTGCTCGGGGTGTCGCGTGGCTGCCGACACTCCCGATCTGAACTCGTGGGGTGCTGGGCTGGCCCAGAGAGCTGCAGCCACGGCTACCGCCAGAAAGACTCGTAAGAGTCCTCCACATGCTGAGAGCTGGTTTGGTTGTGGTTTAGAGGAATAGTTTTCTGCCAGTGTTCAATAGTCTGGAGTACGAATTGGCAGGCAGGTTTTTTTTAGCTTTTACATGCTTACAGAATTGTTTAGGTTGGAAGAGACCTTTCAGCTCCTCGAGTCCAGCCATTCCCCCAGCACTGAGAGGTCCCCACTGACCCCTGTCCCTCAGCACCACCTCCACAAGGCTGGGAAACCCCTCCAGGGATGGGGACTCCACCACTGCCCAGGGCAGCCTGGGACATGCCTGGACAACCCTTCCTGTAAAGATTTTGAAATATTTGTTGTGGGAGGCCACTGAACTGGGAATGGTCAGGGCCTGCTGGAGATGGGCAGGTGAGGACCTACACAGCAATGTGGGCATCCCCACCCAACAAAACGTGGTGGAGAAGGGTCTCCCTGCAGTGTCCACACCTGGGGCTGGTGCATCGCTTTGGCTTTGCAGAGAGCTCCAGTCTGCTCCTGGCTGCTGCAGTGGGGCTGTGGCTACCCCTGACTGTCTGACCTCCCGCTGTTGCATCCTTTTGGTCTTTATGTTTCTCAGCCAGCTCATTGTTTTTCCCAGTTGATGAACAGAAGAACACTTAAAGGACAATGTTTACATCTTAACCCATTAACAGCGGTAGCAAAGTCAAAGGAAACTGAAGCAGAAGAAGGACCATCTGTTGATTTTGCTGACATAACTGATACCTGTTTGCTGCTCTGAATCAGGGGTTAGGGACGCTCCTAGATGCTTGTCCTGGTTCCATTTCCCAAGGGGATGGCTTGGGGCCCTAATGCTTTGCATGGGAATGCACAGATCCGTTACAAGAGACAGGAGGAATGTTTCCGAGAAATGGTTTTAAAAACCGAAGTTGTTCATTTGTGCAGTTACACTGCAAAGAGGACAGCAGTTAACTGCAAAGGTACAGACAGACTCTATTGATTCTGCAACCTGTTTCTCATCCTCAGTGGCCAACACACAGGAACGGCTTCTGCTGGCTGGTGAGCAAAACCACATTGGACTATTTGCTCTAGCTGCTTTCTTCAGGCTGTATTTACCTGAGAGGTGGGGGGTAGAAAACAACACCAGCTGAAATGAGCTTAAATTTCTGGTTGTGTAAATGAACTAAGTTTGTGAACACTGTCATTTCCCTTTGTTTTTGTTTTTTTTTTTTCCCCAGAACATGGCTGTTCCACCTGCTTATGCTGATCTGGGCAAATCCGCCAGAGATATTTTCACCAAGGGATATGGTAAATACAGCCCAAATCAGTTTGGTCTTTCGCTGTCTGTCCAATTCCTGAAACTGTTGGGCTTTTATTACTTTTCCCTGATAAATATTCCAGTAGTTCCCATTAGAATCTAGAGGATTTTCTATCCTAGCTTCACATTGCCCTTGTGGGCTGGAAAGGGAGGGTTCCTTAATTTTCTTCTGACAAAATTCTTCCTGTTTTGACTGTTTCCTTGTCTGGTGAATAGGATCATGGATGTCAGTAGTTTGCTTATGAACAAAGTGCTGCTCAGTGTGAATAAAGACATTATTACCTAATTTGGTCCCAGTTATATTGCTGAGGTCAGGAGGTCTGAAGTGAGTAGATGCTGCATAACCTGCCCTATAAAAACATGTGGTTTGATAACTGTAGCCTCGGTTTAATTTTAAATAGTTCACAGGTGGTTTAAAAGGGAGTTTTAAGAAATAAGTCAGAAATGCTTTTCAAATTAACATATATATAATCCATATTTTTTACTCATCTTCTAGGTTTTGGGTTAATAAAACTCGATTTGAAAACAAAATCTGAAAATGGACTGGTGAGTTTGGGAAGACGTTGAAATCCAGCACCGCAGTGTTCTGGTGTGGACTGTGTATTTCTTTTAAATCGTAAATTCATATCCCTTAGTCTCCCCTTATCGTTTTTCAGGTTATTATAACCTTGCAAGTTACTTTGCATGTATAATTTTTGTGTAATATATGTTCTACAAGTATAAGTATTTATCTGCATGCAAATATATATATATATATATAATGTATATAATTTTTTTTTGCCATTTAGGAATTTACAAGCTCAGGTTCAGCAAACTCGGAAACGAACAAAGTCAGTGGTAGTTTGGAAACAAAGTACAGGTGGGTGGAATATGGCCTCATGTTCACAGAGAAGTGGAACACCGACAACACACTAGGCACTGAGATCACTCTTGAAGATCAGGTAATTTTTAGCTCCAAAGATGCAATTTACAGATTAATTCATGACAATCTCTTAATTACGAATCCAACCCCTGAATTTCGTTTCTGTTCAGCTTGCACGTGGCCTGAAGCTGACCTTCGACTCCACCTTCTCTCCTAACACTGGGTAAGAAGTGAGTAAGCTTGAGTGACAAAAAAGGCATTTTTTGTTTAGTTTTCCAGAATACTCTTGTTTCTTCTGTCCCAAGATGTCAAGACAGTTAATAACCAGCCTGTGTGCGATGAAATCATGTACATCTGATTTAAACCTTAGTATTAACAATCCCTCTTTAATCCTACTTTTAAATACAATAACTTGAAAATTACAGTCAGCGTTAGGGTGTGAAGAAAAGGTTCTGTTTGCCCTCGGATTTCTGGCTGGGTCAGAGGATGAGCTACTCTCTGAATAAAGGCGCTAAACAAGTCAGCTGTAACGCAGAGCTTAACAAGCTCCGGGAGCCAGTTGGCCCCGGCTCTAATAGGGTGACACAGTAATTGGGCTCTTCTCCCAAGCTGAATTTATCATCTGAATTCTTGCTGGCTGCAGCATGCCATGGTGGTGGATGCGCGTTTCTGACCCGGCGATTGGACACCGCGTTTTATGTGGGCCAGAGGGATTAAGCAGTAGCCGTAGGTCTAGATATTGGTTTATTTTTTCCCCCTGATTATCTTTTTGCAAACAGTGCTGCCAGTGAGTCAAAACACTCTGCCTGTTAACTTCCCTGAGCAGCACTGGGGGCTGCGGTCCCAGGAGGGTTTCACCCCATCGTCTCAATTGTGTCCTGCAGTGTCAACTGCTTCTGGGCCATTCCGAGTTCTACAGTAACTAGAGATTCTGTACTTGTTAACCAGAATAATCTCTAGTGTTTGTGGATAACTATTTCTTAGCTGGTAGGATTCTTAAAAGAGTAAAAAAGAAAAAGCCTGGACGAGAACGGCGAGTTAGAGCTCTGCAGCTGTTTCTTAGGCACTTCAGCAGCTGAGTTACAACCAGTGGGAGGACAGTTAGAATTTGAGTAAACGGAGTGAGATTCAGTCCTGGTGTGATGTCGTTCGGGTTGACAGGGTTGCTTCGTGTTGGAATATGAGACACATTCTCCCCGTTCCTTATTATTACTAGCTGTGATGAGTCTTTCAACAGGGAAAGTGGTTTTTAGGAGCGTATTGTGTCACTTGCCTCTGTCCCTGTTGACACTGGTGGGAGGTACCGCTGGTTTTCACAGAAGCTGCAGACCAGCCAATGCTGAGGGCTTTTGGCACTCCTGCGCTTTGTTTCTGAGTTTGCAAAACCCGAGAAATTCCTGAATCCCAAATAATACTACTAATAAAAAAGAGAGCAATCTCTGTGTGTGACTGATGCAGCACTGACCCTGTCCTTGGAGACTGTTTCTGTGAGCTGAAGTGAAAGGTAGATTTGAAATTTCTAATTAGCCTGAGTTTTCCAGAAAGATTCCAGTAAAGGACTTGATCAAAGACAGGAGGCACTTGTAAGGTAAAAAGAGAAGGAAAAAAATCTTCTGTAAGAGTACACGAATATATGAGAGGTGACTCCTGCCTTGTGAGGGTCTGCACCCTTGGTGTAAGCCGGCTTAAGGATACAGGAGTAAACTCTGTTCTGGCTACGAGTATAAAAGTGAGCAAGTGACTCAGGACAGTTTGTTTCTACTTTAACTGGGACCCTGTCCAATGGCTGGATCATTACACTGCCTAGAGCATCCTGAGGAGAAAACGGGGTGTCAGGGCCACGGACGCAAGAGAGACTTTCCCCTAGGATGTAGCATCTGTCACAGTAAATGAAGTACCCAGTTCACTGGGGTTGTCTAGAAATGTTTGAGTTGCTGACTAGGAGCGTATCTCTTCAAAGATACGAGACTCTTTCTTTTCCCTTCAGGAAAAAGAGCGCTAAAGTGAAGACCGGGTACAAAAGGGAACACATCAACCTCGGCTGCGACATGGATTTCGATATCGCTGGTCCCTCGATACGCGGAGCGCTGGTGGTTGGCTACGAGGGGTGGCTGGCAGGCTACCAAATGACTTTTGAGACAGTGAAGTCTAGAGTAACCCAGAGCAACTTTGCTGTTGGCTACAAGACTGATGAATTCCAGCTTCATACTAACGTGTAAGTATTGGCAGATGGGCATAAAAAAGGACTTGGAAAGGATTTTGCTGCTTAGTAGAACAGTGAGAGGGCCAGAGTTTCAGAGAGGGAATGGTGGGTTTGAAATTACTTCTTCATTTAAGGTGCTTTTTTAGCTGCAGTAACTTTTCTTTGAATGGTGTGGGTGAGGGAGTGCCTGTGGAAGGAACTGGAACTCACTGGGCACCCAAGCAGCTGGTGTCCGTCTAACAGATGAGGATTATTGGAATCTATTAGTGGAATACTAAAACCAGTGGGGTAGACAAACATTCTTTGTGAAAGTTGAAATAAAAGCAGTGCCTTCCTTTTGCCCATGTGGTTGGTTGATTTGTAGGTGGAAGAGTTAATAGAGGATGAACAAGAACAGGCAAAAGGGAGTGAATGGAAGAGATGTGGACTGGGTTTGTTCTAGTACTGGAAGGGGTATGGTGGAAAAGTTTGGTTTAGTCTTACAACTCCTAAAAATCGATTTACACGAGCATTTGTGCTTTCTGAATGCATGAGCAATGGGAAACCAGGACCAAATTCCATCTCTCTGTCTCCTGTTACTCTTAAAAAGCAGTTTATGCCTTTGGGGAAGACCGTTTTTGAGGATAAGGCAGCCCCTAACCCATTCCCCCAGCCCCCTTCCCATCCCCGTAGGTAACTGGGTATTTTGCACATAGCAGAGTTACTGCAGGGTGTTCCTGTTTTGGGGCCAAACAACTGCTCTGCCTTGCTGGAGCTGCTGTCTCAAATGCTTCTGTCCTGCTCCAGGCTGTCTTTAGGAAGTTCCCACTGCCTCACAGAACAAGTGACCCTTCACAGCCCACACAGCGTGTTGGAGGCATTGCCAAAGCACAACAATGTGGGCAGAAAACTTCCAGTAAAACAGTGTGCTGGGTCCCCTGCCGCTCCTTCAAGCACAGAGACTTTCAGTCATACTGTAGCAGTTGAAAACATTGTATTATTGTTTTTTCTATAAAATGCTGTAATTATTATTACTCTTAATT
Organism: Bucorvus abyssinicus; assembly: GCA_009769605.1. Classification (NCBI taxonomy): domain Eukaryota; kingdom Metazoa; phylum Chordata; class Aves; order Bucerotiformes; family Bucorvidae; genus Bucorvus; species Bucorvus abyssinicus. Next base: position 2,879,630 of record CM020041.1, on the reverse strand, counting down.
AAAGCAACAGCGTAAAATAACTTTGTAAGAGCAGCAGGGGCTCAGATCTCACTGAGCTGTTTCGTGGATTTGTGGCTGTTACTGTACGGGGATGTTAATCGTCTGCCCAGTTTGTGTATTTAATACTCAAACTCCACCAGCTGACAGGCAGAACCATCAAGGTGTGATACAAATAGAAATGTAATTTATTGATATTCATAGGTTAGTTACGGGTTCCATGTGTTTCAGCTTTGAAACGGGGCAGAGTTTTTATATAATCCCAGAAACTCCCGATGTGTAGAACTCCCATCCCTAGCCTGCTCGGGTGTGGTACCCAGACAGCTGTGAGTCTCGCAGGGAGGCTGTGGCAGAGCTGGGAATTTCATACAGTGGGACTTGAAGCATCCGGTTCTGTTGCTGGTGTTCCACGGACCTTGAGCAAGTTCACTTACATGTGAGCTTCAGTCTTAGCTGAAGTGAGCATTGTAGTGTTTTGCTGCAAGACTTGCTCTAACATTTTAAAAGGCTGCTGCTGTAGCTTGAACTTCTAATTAGGCGCCTCAGTCCTGTTTGTGCGGCTGGTACCAACTAAGGGACATCAGGCCAAACGGGTAGAAGTGGAAAGATTCTAAATCTGGCCCCTTTTTTAATCACTAAAGGTTTGGTAACTCCACTAACTGGAACCAGTTGAGAAATAATGGTAAGTGTTTCATTTGCAGAGTCTTCCTGTGGTTTAAAGCCCGTTTTGTGCAAGATGTTTGTGTGAAAACGGAAATGGAGACGCTCTCTGGTTTACAAGGAGTGCGAGGCTTTCGGAAGTCTCTTGCTTTTGTTTGTATGATCTGCACGCTCTAACATTTTGCATTTTATTTCCCGCACTTTCTTCCCTGTGTGACATCGGTGTCGGGAGTAACTGGAAGTTGTGCTGCTCAGAAGCTGCTGGCCAGTGCTCTCAGCAAAGTAAAACCAGTTTAATTTCAGTTCCTAGCACAGATGTACTATAAGGACTGCTGGAACCAGTGCTGTTTGCAAAAGCTGAACGGTTTGGACATGACGTTGGCATCTCCACTTGGGCTGCAGTTTCAAGTGTCTGGTTACAGCATGCCAAGGAGGCAGTGATGGGAGGACAGCTTGGGCTCGGTGATGGGGTACAGCCCTTCCAGGGCACTAGGGAGGTGTATGGCAGGAAAAATAACGATCTCAAGGATATGCAGAGAAGAATAAGTCTCTTTACTATGAGGAAAAAAAAAATATACTGACTAGAATAAAAAGTTGACTGTTTTGGAATGCATTTTAAAATGAGACTAACGCATTCCTTGCAGGAACGACGGCACGGAATTCGGCGGCTCCATTTACCAGAAGGTGAATGATAAACTGGAAACAGCCGTGAATCTTGCCTGGACAGCCGGGAACAGCAACACGCGCTTTGGAATAGCAGCCAAGTACCAGATTGACCCCGATGCCTCCTTTTCTGTGAGTGCTGGCCTGCACCATTGTACTCATTTGAGAACAGAACAGGGGGTGGAAATGGGAATCAGCCTGTGCCATGCAGTGGTAGGGAGTTGGCACCTATATGTTGATTCGTCTTGGCTTTGGCAGTGTGAGAGCACAACGATCTTGCTTAGAAGCGACACAATGTTTTATCGTATCATGGAGTGCTATTTGGAGAATTTTTTCATGTCAGTCTTGGAAAAATTAAAAGCCTCGTTAATAAAAACATCATTTTCTAGAGTGACTGTAGTTTCCTTGAGATTTGAGATTTCCTTGAGATTTATGGCAAAATGAGACTTTTTTTGCTGATTTAAAACCCGCTTAAAAGTTGTTACTTAATTTTCAAGCGGGAAGGACTTTGAGGAAAGATACAACATTATTTACACAGGGTATTTTTTCCCTTTAAGGCTAAAGTGAACAACTCCAGTCTGATCGGATTAGGATACACTCAGACTTTAAAGCCAGGTAAGTCCATGCAGAAGAAATCAATTATATTTTAATCTTGAAGTATCAGAGTGGGTTTTGTGACAAAATGGGATGGGTTTTGCAGGATGGCTGGCCCACCTGGCAAGGCAGCGATGAGCTGTGCCAGGGACTGCGCTGTTAATTCGGAATGTGTGTTGGAAGCAGAATTCTTAGAGGCCACCACCATCCCCTGAGCAGTCAGACACTCTTTTATGGTGGTACAAAACAGATCTGCAGTTCGGTGTTTCACAGAGGACTAAATGTGGCTTTAGTACTTTCAGAGGCTTCCTCTTGCTGAGTTTATTTTGCTTGAAACGGTGACTTTCTCAAGGTCCTTGGTCCAGGAAGAGGACACTCTTCCTGCTGTGAAATGGCTTGTAATGTAGTCTAATAAATCTGCTGCCAGAATACCAAGCAGATTGACATGAGATATTACAGTCGACAGGGCTCGGGCCTTTTCATACCTCGATTTTAAGGTGGTTTGGAAAGGTGGGTCTGTATCAAGGCCCCAATTTTTCGTAATACTGGACTCTAAAATCAGATTAATCAGTGGACCAGCAGCAGTGAACTGACTCTGAGCTTTAATTACTTGGAGTGATAAAACGCAGAATCTATCACCATGATTTATTAGAACTTTCATAATTCAGAAAGATTTCCTATCTGCAAATCATTTTAAAATGCCCAGTCCTCACAAGGCCAGTCGCCAGCTCACGTCAGCCTGGCTCCCCACAGCATTAAAGCAGCAGCACAGACACCGCGCTGAACGTAAAGCTCGTGCTGACTTTGTTCCGAGTCTTTTCTCTTGCTTTTCTTTACTTTGCAGGTATCAAACTGACATTGTCAGCTTTGTTGGATGGCAAGAACGTCAACGCAGGTGGTCACAAACTTGGTCTAGGATTGGAATTTGAAGCGTAAGGAGTGCTGCTGCCGTTGCGGATTTGAAAACCCAGCATAGCTCCCTTCAGAACATAGCGTACCTTTCAGTGTTGTGTCCGGGATGCGAGTATTGCTACCTGTCAGTCCTGCTAGTCCTGGTTACAGACAGCTAAGCTTTAAAAACGATGTTGTTAAAGAAATGGAGACAAAAGCATAAAAAGTATTCCTAATTCCAGGCTTTTTTTTTTTTTTTTCAAATGTTCTTGCCCATCACATCTGTCCACTGCCCCATGATGGGACATAGGAAGGAGTTGATTACCTTTCCTAACGTATTGGAATGTGTTAACGTGGTATAAAACCCGACACGTAAAGAATCGCAGACCACTATATTGCACTGTTAATTCCGTAAGCAAAACGTTCCGATGCTTAAGGTTTCAATTCACAATGGAATGTGCAAACGTGTCTGAAAAAGGGATTTTTTTTTTTTTTTAATTTTTTTTAGATCTGCATTTCATCAATGGTTTGTCCTTTTTCTGTTATCCTGCACCTCCAGCTGTCTCCAGAATGCTTTAGGTTGCCCACCTCGTGTAAGTCCGTTGTGGAGGAGGTTCGATGTGACTCAGCCAATCCTGTCCTGTGTTGTGGTTCCTTTCCCTTGCACTGACTGTAAAGCTTGTAAGACAGGGCCATAATCAGGGAAGAGTCTTGGTAACCGCAGACCCAGAGTTGCATCACTAAATTTAAAATGGACTTTTGTTTTATTACCACTTTTTTTTAGCAACTAAATGGGTACATTTTTAGAGAGTCTTCCATTTTGTGTGGAACTAGACCCCAAAATGCTGTACTTGACACTACTGAAAATGGATAAAAAACCCAAATCCGACTTGAATAAAATACTGAAATGCCACCTCTTGCTTTGTCTTTGTATTAATTATGAAAACAATTTCACATTAATTCTTGGCAGACTGACACCATCTTAGCACATTTTGTACGACACCAACAAAAACCACGTGGTGGATTTAAGTGCCACCTCTGGCAACTGCACCTTGAAAACAAGGTAACGTGACTTGTCTATCTTTCATTGCAGAATTCACTTCCTTGAATTACCTTTCTATAGACAAATAGGTGTGAGCAATGACCAGTTATCAGCTGGGATAAACTGCAGTGGATTTTCATTAAAACTTGGTGGTTTTTCGACGTGCGGATGGCCAGAGGCCGTGGTGCAGCAGGATGCGCCTGATGAGGCAACAGCGTTACGCCATTGTGAGGCTGTAGATCTGCCCCAGCGACAGCCCGCAAATGGCACAACGCCAGCTGTCTAACCTCTTGCCACAAGCTATTTCTGAGGATTTCTTAGTATATCTTATCTAAAATATTTAACCTAACACCCCTATGAGGTGTGGTCCTCTTCCAGACTTCCCCTTCGAAACAAACCACGTGCAAACAGCTCGCAGCAAGGTGGCGAACGCTGAGAATCAATGTTGCTGTGTGTCCCTGTAGCCCTTTGGGCTCCTTGCTCTTGGTTTTGTCATGCTTGAGGCATTCCTTTTGGAATTTTTTCTCCTGTGATCAGCTTCAAGGCTTCTCTCAGGGCTTGGAATGCCTCACTTGGTGGGAGAGCAGGAAAACATCTTCCCGTAGACATCTAATTCTGCAAAAAGCATTCCACGAGTGGAAAAAGCACAAAGCCCACTCATGGAGGTGGGTGCTGGTGACCAGTTTCCTGGGGCAGTGGCTTTGCGGGCAGGCTCCAACCCCCAACATCAACCTCTGGCTGCAGGAAGGAGAAGAAAAACCCCTGTTTTCTGTCAGGGGGCTGGACACTCTCCCAGCTCCCCGGGCCTGGCAGCCCCAAGGGCACCCGAAGCCCGAACAGCCTCGTATCCCGTCGCTCCCCTCAGCCTCTGCGCGGCGCCTTCCCGCCTTCCCGCCCAGGCGCAGCCTCGGCCGCACCACCCTCCCGCGCAGGCGCGGTGCCCGTCCACGCCTGCGCGCGGCGTCAGGGGGCGGGGCCATCGCCACGTCCGTGAAGGGTGCCCGGGAAGATGGCGGCCGCTGGCGGCAGCGGCGTTCGGGCGGGCCGCGCTCTCTGCCTCCTGCTGCTCTGCAGCTGGGCCTTGGCGGTCCCCAGCCAGGACTCCTCCGGTGAGCACGGCGAGGGGCGGGCTGGGCCCCGGCGGCTGGCTGGCTGGGTGCGTGGGGGGTGTTGTGGGAGCTGCGCGGCCCCCCGGCCTGCCGCCGGTCTTTCACCGGTCTCGACTTCAGCGCTTTTGGGCCTAAAGGTCTCTGTGGCCGCCGGCGGGGCCCGTCTGTCGCCCTCGCCGCCGGTAGGCCGCCCTGCCGACAGGGGCTGCCCGTGCGGTCCGCGCCGGGGCAGCAAGGTCCGGTCCGGCCCTGGGAACCGGCCTCGGGCCGGTTTGCTCTCCGCTTTCTGACCGCCGGCAGCGGCGGGAGTGAGCGCTGTGGGAGAACGGGCGATGTGAAATGCTGCTTCCTCGGCGGGTGTGTATGAGGCTGTCTTTATGGCTATGAAGATCAGTTTGTCTGACTACTTCACTCATCAGACTTAGTGTTTTGTTCTAATTATTCTAATCGTGTGCTTGGTTTTAGCACACACACACCCCCCACCCGCGCCAAAAATAAGATTATGTTATTCTGCAGGTTGACTCCTAGTTAAGTTCATTTTCTTTCTCCTACTTCCCTTCAACCTACAGACTAACTCAGCTGGAACGAAATGTTAATAACAAACACATATTTCAAGTGCAATGAATTCCTCTTTGTTTTAGGTGGAGCATTGCTTGGGCAGTGAAGAGGAAAGGAATTACTGAAGGAAATGAAGGGAGCTGGTTTGAGCTGGCAGTTTCTTGCTTGTCAGTCAGTTTATCCAAACCAGCTCCGTTTGTGTTGCCCCTCACTAGGTCTAATGGGTAGGCAGTGGCAAAGGAAGAGGTTCAGGATGTGGGACAGAAACCTTTAGGAAACCAGGAGTTTTTAACTTCAAAAGTCATGAGACAACTTGCTTTCTAAAAAGCAAGTTATCCTGGAAGTGAATTTAGAGCCCATCAGATGTCCAGTGTTGACTAAGAGGGCTGTGTGCTAGTTCTGTCACCGTGATTGAACAGTAGGGTCTATTTCTGAAGCTGAGGCATCTCTGGAGTCCAGGCACTACCTCTAACACCACCTGGCAGTGTTGTGCAACCACCATTTGTAATGCCAGATAGCTTAGGGTAGATATCAAATCAGTGGTGATGCAGTTGCTAAACTTGCTGGTCCTATTAAAACAAAAATTAACTATTTTTAGGAATAATAGGAAATGATTCTTTCTCACTCTGAAGCTGCAGCGTTAGCTGCTGGGAGTTGCATTTATGCATCTACCCTACCGCTTTCATGTTAAAATGAGTTGAAGAGTAATTTGAAGTGTAAGGATACACACAGTGTAGGTCTATAGGAAAAATATGCTTGTTTGTTTTTCAGACAGTTTAGCTATTACTGTCAAATACTTTTTGTCTGTTGGTGAGGAGAGCAGGAAGGTATGCTAGTAAGGTCACTCCTAGCCTGCCAGCTAGCTATAAATACGAGACTGTCTTGCAGTCGCCTCTCCTCTTATCTCCACGTCTGCAATGAGCTGGCTTGACTCCTGAGATGAGATAAGAATTCCCTGAACTTGTCCTGTACAAGAGCTGAACAAGTTAATGTTGATAATTCAGACTAATATTTTCTTCAACCACAGTAAGTGTGTTAAATGTAAATGTTCAACTTTAGCAGAGAGGCACCGTAATGTCTCGTTCTTGTGGAGTTAGTCGAGTCTGCTCTGGTTCCCAGTTGGTTAAAGAGTAATTCTTACTGGAAAAGCATACCGTATAAACAAGGAGTCTGTTGTAACTGATCCTCTGTAAATATACATTTCATGAATAACATGATTCAGTGTCCCCTGTGTAATATTTTACTTGTGAGTAATTTGACACAAGCAGTTGTTTGAATGGTTCGTTTCTAGAATCTGTAACTTTCCGGTGAACCAGGGAATGCTTAATGAACAGATTGTTACTTTTTTAAAATAAAAAATGAAAAAGCGTGCCAAAATACAAGGCAAGTATGGTTCAGCTATTGAAATTGTGATGTGTACTAAAGGTCTAAAATGTGCTCTTCATTTTTAAGGTGTCTCCTGATTTGAGTCTGGCAGTGATGTGCTGTAAACACCAGCAGTTTGCTCTTTGCTCATCTTTTTTTACCATCTTTTGGAGAGAGCAGAGGGATCCTGGACCCTACATGTCGGTTTAGTGCTCACCTTGGTTTTTATTATGTAGCTCTGCAAAGCCATCCTCACATTGGAGGGATTCCGCATTTGCCTCGGGGTGCTCTGTTACGTAGCCCTGCTCCTGGCTTAATGCGTTACCATAATTTGCTGCTGACCACAGGCTTCCCTATGGGAGCGTATCAGCTTGTCCTTTTTTCAGCTTTTCTCTCTAAGCTGTGGTTCTGTAGTTTCATTTGAGTTAACATACAGTTGAAAATCTTTTTCTGTGTCTCAAATCCAATAAAAATAAGTGCCTGGGAAGAAACCTTGTGTCCTGACTGAAGGAGACATCGTAGTGCGTTCTCATTTTTCTATTGTAAAATATGCAAAAGATTAAAAACATTTAACTGCAAGAAAAGCTGTACTGAGAACTTGCTCTGAGACCTCAGCAAATTCTGTGGGAGAGTGTGATGATGGAGAAAATACCACTCACGTATGGTTCGGCAAGACAGCATAAATTCACGGAGGGAGGGAGGACATGGCTCTCAAGTTTTAAGTCTGGAAAATATGCACGGTGAATTTTTCAGGGACCCTTTGGCATCCTAACCTTTGGCATCCTAATCTAGACAGCACGAACTTCCAAGTTTTAATTCCTGTCCCACTCAAGCCTTCTCTTCTGAAACTGCCCAAGTGCAGGAAGGTGTATTTCTGCATAGGAATTCTAAACAGTTTGCAGTGTGAGATAGGCCCTGTCCATCATATGATGTCTTGTCTATAAAGTAAATGCCTTGCAATAATTGTCGTTTATAGCTGAAGTATCACAAGAGAAGTTAGTGCCTTGTGCCAAGTATTGACCCTTTCTCATCCTTTCCTCAGGTCCTATGGAAGTGGAGCTGTCTCAGAAAAATATTTCTTCTGAGAATGAAACACTAAGTCCATCCCAAAACTTGACAGACAGCTTGCAGAGTATAACCCCAACAAAAAAACAGGCCAGCCCAACCACAGCTAAAATCAATGTGGTAACCGCAGCAAAACCATCTGTAGCAAATGGTGATTCTCTGCTGCCTGCTCTGGCTCGTGCGGTGACTGCTAGTCCAGTGTCTCAGATAGATGTTGAAGCTTCCGAAGACGCTAAAATTGAGGAAGAGGATCTTCTAACAGATTTGAAAGACACAATAAATAGTTCACCACCCCTCATAAAAGAAATTCTGGAGTCAGATGGAGAAGATGACTATGTTCCTTATGAAATGACACCGAATTCCAGATACAACCCAGAACTTCTAGGGCTACCAGAAGATGATGACTCTGACACCATTAGTAACTACAATGAGGAGATCAAGACCCTCAATGAGAAGATAAAAGGTGTTTCTGTCACAGGGCTGGAAGAAGAAGAAGAAGACAGCCATTTCTTTTTTCATCTGGTTGTAGTTGCCTTCTTAGTAGCAGTTGTTTATGTTACCTACCACAACAAGAGGAAGGTAGGTGTGTGCTGGGACAGGCTGAGGGAGCAGCTTCAGCAGTTACAATGGAGTTGCATTGGCTCGTGCACTTCTTTAATGAGAGGAAGTTTATTCTTTTTGGAGAATGAACTCTTCGACTGCTTAGTCTTGTGGTGCTACTAATGTGCAGATCATTACTGTCATTTTTGTCTGCACAATGACAACTTGAATCACACATTTTCAATTAGAAAATCAGTTACTTGATAGCATCTGTGATCAATCTATTCAGTAATGGACATGGCAGGGCACAACATGAGCTCTCTAAATGAGACCTGAGCCAGGGGAGCAAAGGCGATTAATTTTGGGTTTGTGCAGGATTATAAACAGCAAATTAGGGAAGGTTTAATTCCAAATGGGGTGGGAATGTTCCTGTTAGAACTGTGATAATCCTTGTACTAAATGTTCACTTCAAGGTGGTCTTTATGTCAGAGGTTCTCTGAGGGCTTAACTACAGATGTTGAGGAGATGTTTAACACTTTCCAGTTTTACATAGAGAAGCTCAGAGTTAGTGTTCTCAAGTTTTCTTCAGGACAACCCAATTCTCTGAATCTCAACAGTAGCCTGATCGGTGTTATTTCAAAACACCTCGCTAGCACAGAGAATGGACCCCAGCCAGAGCTCGTACAGATGCATGCATGGATTTGCGATTACATCGTAGGTCAGTTTTTAGATACGAGGTAAATTTAGTATTTATCCTTGTAGAGGACACTGGCTTGGGGGAGTCTGAAAAGAACACAGCTCAAAGCCCCCAAAACTTCAGCTCCACAGTGCCATGGCTTATCTGGAATGTGCATTGGCAACCCTTCATAGGGGAAGGTGTTGAAGACTGTTACTATTGAAAGTTTGACTTTGAGAGAAGTTCAAAGAAGTGATAAAAAAATGCATTAGGTTCTCGTTTTTCTTTCCCTGCGCCCACTTAAGATGGTCCTGGTTCCCCTTTTGCCAGTATAGCTCCCCTGTCTAGTGGATTCCCAGATGATGTCGGTACGAAACAAGTTTGAACAGACGTTTATAATCTGATTGCTGCTTTTTCTTTCAGATCTTCTTGCTGGTCCAGAGCCGAAGGTGGAGGGATGGCCTGTGCTCCAGGACAGTAGAATATCATCGTTTAGATCAAAATGTTAACGAAGCGATGCCTTCCCTGAAAATAACGAATGACTATGTCTTCTGAAAGCACTGTGATTTCTTTGCTGAACTTACCCCTCTTTGCCTGCCTAGTCATGTAATGATCTTCAGGTATTCGAAATACGCTGCTTGTGCCGGAATGAGATGTACTCTCTCTGACCTGGGTGGTTTTGAGACTAAATCTCATGAAAGATCAAGGGCATGATACATCTGTTTGCTACTTTGGTCAGGTTTTATATCAACTATAAAGATATAGAGTTTAATAATTAGTGCTCTTTCCATTCATTAAACGTCATCCCTTCTGTCTGGAGCAGTCTCAATAGTGGTAATACAAAAAATAAGCATAAAATATTTTAGGTCTAATAAATTAATAACTTTGGCATCACTAAATCAAATTAATGATCTATTTGCTAATCACTTATACGGCTCATAAATCCCACTATATTGGAAACCTAAAATATAATTACTTTGTGCTTAAATCCTGATGCTGCAAATCTTGCTTTTTTTTTTTTTTTGGTTCTGTTTTCTTGCTGCATAATTTGAGGCAGAATAGCTGGCATGGCAATTTCATAATTTCTGTATGTGTTCATGCAGTAAATAATTTAAAAATAATGGTATATAAGCCATTTTATTTCAGAAGTTATATGCCATAAATATCCTTGGAAGATCTCGGTGAAGGTACGCAGCTTCTGGGCTGTCCAGCAGTTTTTTTCCTAGTGGCATTTATGACTATTTCATGATGTTTGTAATTAATGAATGGAAAATAAGCCTCGTGGAATAATCTTACTAAAGTATAGTTGTGAGGCTTTCAATACATCAAAGTTTTCTGTTGAATTTTAAGACAGTTGAGGAACAGTTTTGTGGTTTGCTGTATTATAAATGGGAAAGGATGAAAACGTAAGAAGGAAATTCTTTTGTGGTTATTCTGACCCAGGTAACAGGCAGATGAAGGTACCGGGGTGTGGGGCTGCCAGCCTGGACAGCACACTCTGGGTTCTGACAAACATTTATGAATTAGTGTAAATCCAGTTACTGGTACAGTAGATTGTTTGGGTTTTTTTTACCTTGTCTTTTGTACTTCCATTATTTATGTTTTCATGAGTTGTAAAATATAAAATCTTAGTTTTTCTGTACATTCTCTTTGTGATTTAGTTTTCAGACCGGTAACTATGTAAATAACGGTGGATCAGAACCCCAGAATTAATGACTTGTTATTCAAGTAATGTTACGTTTTGAAAAACTCAACTCTACAGCTGTTGGCATGAGGAGTCTGGAGACGTGACACTGTCTTACGAATGACGTGCTGAAAGTTCTAAATCCTACTGTTAAACGCGTTCTTTCCGTAGCCATGAGAAGTAAAGCACAAACAAAACATCCCCAAACTCTTTTCTTGCAGTAATTTTTATCGTATTTGGACTTGTATCACTTAATATTTTGAATAAGGTTTTTCAAATAAATGACAATAATAAGTTTGTGGTTTTTATCTTAACTGTTTCACCGCTTTTACACAGTACCATACTGTCAAGATCTTCCTTACGCTTGGGGTTGGACAAGCAGTTCAAACTCAGCTTTCCTGTTCCTGGTTAAATTCACTCTGGGGGTTGGGGGTATGACGTTGTGTTTCATGCATCCCTTCAGTGGTGTGGAGCGTAGATTGCAAGGCTGGACCGAAATCTTTTCAGCTGTAGGAATTAAGAAGTTCTTTAACACAGAATTTTTTACCTAAGCTGGCCACATTAAAACACAACATTGCTGTGGTCAGGACCCTAAGGGAAAGGTTACTTTGCAAAGGTCCTCCAGGATGTTTAAATGGTGGGATTGGAGAGGAGGAGGCTGATGTTTTCACACCTGAGTAGCTTTCTTCTTAAACCACTTCTGTAAAGGGGGGTGGTTTTGATAGCAGAGAATGGTCCGTTCACCCATGACAGAACACTCGTGTTTCCTTTCAGCTTGGCACCACAGGCCTTACCCAGGAACCATGTGAGCTACCGAGGTGCCCAACTGCCCAAAACAGTGATACCTGCGTTAAAAGTTCCATTTCAAACAGCGTTTTGTCTTAAACAGGTCCAGTGCATCAGGCCATCCAGGCAGGCATTGCACTTCCAGCCACCTGACTGACTGTAACAGCTAGAATAGTGTTCAAAAAGCGTAGAACATTAACATTTACCAAAATTAGAAACAAGGCAAATTTTGGTGATTTTTGGTGTTCATAGATGTGTTGCCTTCGTCCATCTCGAATGTGTTCCAGAGTTCTTGAAGCATCGTTCAATCGACCGCACCAAACTCATCTCGGTGTTTTTCTTCCAGGCTTTCTGAACGACCCACCACGTCCTCTTCAAGACTGGGTATTGATATATCGGTGGAAGGATCTTGCATTTCCTGCCCTCCCTCCCTCCAATTGTTTGTCCTTGTGAAAAGACGGTCTGTGGGGAGAGGATATCGATTTTCCAGCTTTTGAGCTGGTCCTTCTAACAAATGTGCTCTTAAAACCCGTAACTTTTGCTGGAGGAGGAAATGCAATGTTAATAAATTGTCTTCCGAAATGTCCATTTAACTGTCGTCTCTGAAGATGCATGAAGTTACCTGAGGGGAGAAGATCATACCTGGAGGCTTTTGCTCTTGATGGCTGTGTCAGTACTGCAGTCTGAGTTGGGTACCTGATATCTGAAGTCATGAGACCCTGGCTCGCACGTGTGTCCTCTCGAGCAGCTTTGCCTCGCGCCGAGCACTGGAGATGCGCAGTTACCTTTGCTTGCTCCAGCTATTGTGCTCATCCCCTTTAGCTCACAAGTAAGAAAAATTTCTTTTACATATTTATGCAAATACATTTTCCAATAAGACTCTTTTCTACTGGTACTAAGGGCAGCTTATTGGAATGGTTTTGAATTCCTGGGGAATTAAGATGAGTTTGAAATCCTCAAAGTTCTTTAAACAGTGGGATTCATTTGGGGAACTGTCTAAGCAGATTCTCTTCCAGGATGCTAAAATAAATTTTGAGTGCTTGGGGCAAATCTTGCTCCATCAGGTTGTCACCGATTGTAGCAAAGTGCCCCAAGAGATGGATTTGGTCATAGCAAAGCAGAAAGTATGTGGATGCCCATTAAGCACATTAATGTAGATCATGATGTTGGTGGAGTATCGCTATGCTTAAAACCTGTCCGCTGCTGGGCCACCCCCGTGTTCAGCTGGTAATATCATGTAACGTAGAGGCTGCGGGACCAGTTAACACTGGTTGTGTCCTGAAAACACCCTGGATTGCTGCTGAATGGGGGAAGTGCCTCGTGGGGTTGACTGGGGTGGTTAATATGCTGTTCCCTAATATTAGCAGTAAAAAGGGAACGGTTTCTAGAGATCCAATTATATGAGGGCTCCAGCAGCACCAGGCGAGCAGAGTGTATGTCATCCCTTGTGCAATAAAAGAGCAGTTTGCTGATGAGGTATTCGGGATGGAACTACTGGTTTTTAATTTCTGTAATTGAATTTGCTTGTGGAAAATAAGAGCAGGCAATCAAAAATTCATAAAGCGCTGAGATCAAACAGAGGAAGAAGCAAGCGAAGCTGTGTCAGATCTCACCACCCAGAAACGTCGTGACGAATTTCTTTACTGAAGAAACGAAACTTCCTCCCATTCAGGTGAATTAGGACTTCCATCAATATTCTGATAAAAGGAATAAAATACTCCTGAAGATCTTTCTGATTAAACTCCTCAAGATGGAAGTTGAAGGTCTATTTATGTAGGTTCTCGTTAATGGTTGAGTTTTATGACACGAGGAAAGAAATAACGAATAGGGTAGTTCAAACAAATGATGCATTTCACTTTTACTATCCAGGAAATCAGGTATTTAAAAATATTTATAGTTTAATTTTCATCTAGCACCAGTGGAGATTACCCAGCTAAGTCAACTGGCCTTGGCCGCTGCTCAGCTGTAAACAGGGTGAGGAGAGAAAGGTTTATCTGAGCAGGGTGGTTTGGGTTACGGGAAATTAATTTGGAATGTGGTGATGAAAAATGAGATCACTCTTAAATTTAAATGCTACAAAAATAATAGAAAGGGAAAAGGGATGTTTCTGTGGCTTGTTAGTGCTGGAAGGAGAAGGGGGATGCTCTAACTCAGCTGTGACTCAGGCTTGGGAAATCTTTTCCTTTCTGAGCAGGGAGCAGCGCAGCTGCAGGCCAAGTGGGCAGAACATTGGTGAGGGATCTTCCAAGTCATGGTCAGTTGAAGACACCTGCCATGAGCCCCAGTAGGTGGGATTTTAGTAGCTTTTCTTGTCCGTGCTGAGCAAAGAGCAATCTGGCTGTCAGCTGGTGCTTGTTGAGGAGGAGGAGGCGGCGGCGGCGGGTGGTGTTCCTGCTCTGACAGGAAAGGAGCAGCTCCTCCCTGGCAGAGCTGGTCTGCCTGAGCTGCAGTCAGGAAGGTGGTGGTTGCAGGTGGGTGGTGGGATGGTCCTGTGGGTACCGCCGTCAGTGGGGTTGGGTTTCCGAGGCTTTTCCCTTCACCACGCTCCCCTACTCTGGAAGGTAAGTGGGTTCCAGACCCAGTAAAACAATTCCTCTTACTTTTTTGATCGTTCTCCTCCCTGTTTTCATTTTCAGTCCTTCTGGGGCTTTTGGTTAACCGTGCAGCCAGACCAGAGCTGGCTCAGGGCAAGCAATGGGAGTGTTTAGGACAGAGATGGGAATGTTCCCCAGTCAGCAGCAGCCAACCGTTAATTTGGTTTCTCATAAAGCCGTTGTTAAACTCTCTTGTAAAACTAAACCCAAATTTTACGTTGTAGAGTCCTGGTGAGGGACTGGTTGTCGATGCCTCCACATAATGTTTTTTGTTGCTGAGAGGCCAGGCTGGCCTGAGGATTTGAGGTTTCCTTCGGTTTGGGTTTTGTGGTGGTTTCTTGGAGGGCAATCCCCACGTGGGCTCTGGGGAGGTGCTGCACCGTTGCAGGGATGTTGTGTACATGGTCCCCTCACGTCACAGCGCCCGCCTGGCCCTGCCGCTTCCCTCTCCTGCCCCAAACCCAAACTGCAGCTACTCTGGGCTCCTCTAAGGCTGAGTAGCTTTATGGAAGTGCTAAATCCTCACGAGAGGCTGAGGAGCAGTTGGCTTCAAGGCACCACAGGGCAGCAGAACTAATGACATCATTCTTATACCTTTTCTGTTACAATCAAGTGTCCTTTAAAGGGAACTCCCTGTACAGGTTTTTGTTAGGCTTTTCTGATACGGAGCGTATGAAAGTCCTCGCTGTAATTAAAAATGGTTAATACCAGAACTTCTCAGCTTCACTGTTTCCAGTATCTCTAATTAGGAAGGGAAGAATGACGTCTTTTCTGTAATTGGTCCTTAAATCATTATCGAAATAATTTAGCAGCCTCCTTAAACTTATTTTTAATTACAAGGTCTATTGCCTTGTTAAGTTATTAACACTGAAAATCACTAATCGTGGGCAATTTCCTATCTTTATTAAAATGAAACTGCGAAGGTCGCGTTACCCTCATTGAGGTGCACTCACTGAGGTTTTATTAAAGATTAAGCGAAACCAGATGTAATCACTTTGCGCTGTTCTGTAAACAGTGCTGGGATGGAGGCCACAAAGCTCTTTAAGGAAGCTGGTGGGGTGAAGAACTGAAGTTCGGACTGTACCAGGGACCCTGAACCATTTCAAATCCAGGTGACGTGAGTTGGGAGACTCTTGAGTTGTGAGACTCTTGAGTTGCGGATCACGAAGCTGATGCTCATTATCAGCCAGCTCTGCAAGACCCTGGGGTTGTGCTGGCGATTTTGTTAGCACCTCAACTGCCTTTCATCTCCCAGTGTTGCGTAGTACCTCGCCGTGACCGATGGAGTCCCTTTGGTCCCTGTATTTATTTACTGGTTGTCAGAGGGGAAAATGTTATGCTCTCCACATAGCTGTCCCCCCTGCCAGCGGGGGACAGTGACGAAAACTTTCAAAAGTACCCACATGGCATAGTGTTCGCATTGCAACAAGCCCTGGTGGCTCACTGGAGGATGTATTTTTTTAAGGTTAACTCACACTTATTCTTGATAAAAGTTCTGTGTAGTTTCCAAATCGAAGTGTGGCTGTTCTGGAGCTGCAGTCACCGGGGCAAGGAACAGCTGATTATCCTTTACAAAGGCGCAAAATGTTTTCAACATCTAAAAACTGACTTTTCAGCATTAGCTGACAAATTCTACCAGTTACTGTAGAGTGGCTTTAATTTCTAATGCACACTGACTGTGAATCCCAGCAGCTGGACTGCCAGATGTTAAGAAAAGGAGAATTATATTCCACGTTGTTCAGGCAGGGAAAGAAGGTGGAAGTAAAGGGCATAATGGCATCATGCAGAAGTTCAGCCACAATCTCACTAGCAGCGATGTCACATTTTCGGTACCATTTATGGGAAAGATTCTCTGCATTTGAATAGTTGCTCCCCAGAGAAGGAAAACTGTCCTTGATCCTGTCTGAGCACAGAGGGTTTGAGCTGGATCGTACCACAAAGTGACAAAAAGGCTGTGTGACACGTTTTGTCTTGTGGTATTGGGGCCATCTGAGAGACAACCTTCTTTTGGGCTCTTTGTTTAATGTTTTGCTTAATGGAATATGTGCACCTTTATACAGAGGCAGCTGCGACGCGCTCGCCCGTAGCAGTTCGGTGACTCTGAGGGAGGTGGTAGCACCTGAAGTGCTTTCCTGTGGCTGCGTGGTTTGTGACAAGGTGGTTAGATGGTGGTTGGCTCTGACCGAAAAGCTTGCTGCAGGTTCAATAGCAGGAATGACTGTCAGCTAATGTGCCTGTCTGGGATCTCCTCTCCTGCCTGGAACCAAATGGTCCTTCTGGAGAGCAGTAAGATGTAAATATCTGAAAGTCCTAATATCACTCTGGCTCTAAGTGCTGGAAAGCTCTGGAGCACCAATCTAATACTCTGTATCCTCCACGTTCCATGGCTGAAGCCTGTGGACCGGCTCTTCTGCACCATGTCTCAGCTGAATCTCCTTGAACGTGACATGACAGGGGTCCAGACTTGCTCCTTTTGTCAGCTCCATGTCTGATTTCTCATTCCGGAGGCCAAGAAATTCCAACAGGTTTTGGATGCACTTGCTGGACTCTTCCTCTTCCCGCTTCCTTAGCAGCCGCATGCCGGTGGGACAGGTTTAGGGGAGCTCTGCTGACTCAGGAGGTTTCCTGCCCATCCTGGGTGGAGGGTCCCAGGGGCCCGAGCCCTGTGTGGGGAGGCGAAGCTGGAAGTGTGGGTTCACCTTTAGCGACCTGTAGATGCACGTGTCAGCGGACTAAGCCTTGGAAACAAGGTTGGTCCTTCCCTGTACATCACCCTTGGTCTGCACAGGACTGATGGGCAGAAGGAGCTTGTTTTTAAAAGAAAGGCAGGACAGAGAACTGGGCAGTTCCTGTATCTCCCCACCCCAGAAAGGCCCTAAACTCACCCCTTCTCGCTTCAGTGTGAGTAGTATCACAGAACCAGCGAGGTGTCCTCTGCTGCCGGGCGGGGGGTGGCCGTGAGAAGAGACGGGTGCTGCTGCACCCAGGAGCACCGCCCGCTCCCTGCCGCGGGGCGGGGGGCGAGCGGCAGAGCCGTCAATCCCTCGGACCCCAGAAGGATCCGGTGCTGAGGCAGAGGAAGGTGTTATAACTGACACCCTCACCTGGCCGGTGCTGCGATCTGTCTTTGCTGAGGAGCACTTTTCCCGGCAGGAAAACACCCCTCGGTTTAGACGGGAAAACCCCGTCCCGCGGCAGCCGCGGGGGAGGAGCAGCCGCCAGGGGGCAGTGTGGCCGCGCCGCCAGCGGCTGGAGGGGAGCACGGCGGTCGGGAGCGGGAGCGCTGGGACCCGGGGGAGCGGCGGCGGAGCCCGGAAAGCCTTCGCTTGCGGCTGCTCGCCTGGGGAGCGAGGAGGGATGGGGCCGAACCGCGCCGGGCGGCGGCGTGTCTGGGCCAGCGGGCTCTGGTCGGGGCTGCGGGTGCCGGATCCGCATGGATACGGGGCTGGGAGGAGGCTGGGGGGAACCTGGCCGTGCTGGGAGGAGGCTGGGGGGAACCTGGCAGTGCTGGGATGAGGCTGGGGGGAACCTGGCAGTGCTGGGATGAGGCTGGTGGGCTCTGGGAGACCCTCAGCTCAACGAGGCCAGTGCTGGTATTGAGGACAAGGTGAACTGGGTTGCTGGCCCGTAGTGGGTCCTCCATGGTTCTGCACTGAGGTGATGGAGATGCTACCGGGAGTTTACCTATTCTTTTTTTTTTATTAAAATCCCCTCAAGAAATTGAGGTTTTTTCCTTTGAGTGTGGTGGAGCCAATGATCTTAAAGGTCCTTTCCAACCTAAATGATTCTGTGTTCTCTTACACTCCGTCCCCAGACCTTTTTATTTTTTCTTTCTGAAAAATGTGGGGCTCTAACATCGTAAGCTCTTACACATTAATCTATCTGAGCTGTAATAATATGTTTACATGAATAAAAATAGCTTCACTCTTGTGGGCTCAGCAAAATAACCTCCAACTTTGAAATCACAGAGATCTCCTCTAATGCCGGGGAAAATTAATCTGTTTCCTCAACCCAACATACATTTCTATTATTGTGCAAGAGGAAAGCATTGAAAAACAAAGACACCAATCTCCCTAAATGTTACTGCGTGCTAACAGAAATAAATACAAAGGAAAAAAATGTTGCTAGTCATGGGATTATAATATGATGAATTTTACCTGACAGCATCTAACCTTTTCCAGAGCAATGTACAAATGATTGCTACGTGCTTGAGTAAATACAGACTTAGGGATACGTCACCAAAACACTCGTTACTAGATTAATTACACGCATGCTGCTAATACCCATTTCTTTGTTGAACTTGGTGGATGAAATGTGGTTATTTTATGTCTGTAAATAATTTGCCTGCCTAATTACTTGCTTAGTCATTTCTCCTTCCAATTAGACATGTGTGCAGTCATCGTATGGGAATTGCTGATGTCTGTGGAGCTGCAATGTTGGGCAAGAACGTGTCTTGGAAGAGGCAGGAAGGACTCAGAACAGGGAAGAAACATTTCTCCAGTTTGGAGAGACAGAAAAATTCCCCAGCTATTCAACAGGTGCTTTATCTCAGGTGAGCTCTCGTTAAGTCCTCCTCCCTTCCCCAGTGCTAGCGGAAGCGCAGTGCCCAATGCTGAAAAAGACCCCCCACCAGTGAGCAACCCTGTGCAGCATCCCTGAGTCGTCCTTTCTTCTTCAAGTCTTGACATGCTCCGTATGGGTCCTCCAACGGCTATTGAGCTGTCAAAGGCCATACGGACCCTCCTGAGGGCTGTAGATGTACAGATGGTTTATTCAGTGTATAACAAGTGAGAGCAGGAGAGCATCTCCCATCCCCTGTCCTTGGAATCCCAGTCCCAGAGTGACTAAAGCCAGCCCTGTACTGGCGATTCGTGTTTACGTTTACGACAGCAATTAACTTCTCTTAAAACCGACTGTAACTCCCAACAGGAGGTTCTGCAGAGCTCTGCTAATGTTCAGAGGACTCTGATGCACCCCTGAGGCATGTCAGTCCTTCATACTCTTCCTCTTTATGCTACCTGCAAAAAATACCATGAAATGTAGAAGTTAAAACACCCTCTGAAATGGTGCAGTCATTAACACGCCTCTTTTCCCAACATTAAGGCGATTGATCTCCTACCAAAGCTCAATCAGAACTATTAAAAGAAAAGGCAAATGACCATCATGGCCCTCACCACGCCTCCTGGTTGTCTTCCCACTTTATTCCTCTGTACCATGCCAGTCCTAGAACACAGAGCAGGATCCAGAGGTGCAAATAGCAGCAGCAGAGATGGTTTCTTATTAAGAACGTGGCAGTGAGGCTCTGGGGTAGTTTGAACGTGACACAGTGTTTAAGAAGCAGTGGTTCAGCAGCAGCACCAGAGTGGTACTAGATGGTGGCTCATGATTATTCTAGTGCTTGTCTTAAATATTTGAATCTGCTCTGTGTAAGCTGAATATCCTTAGAAGTTTAATTCATTTATATTATTCGTGTAATAAAGTCGCTGTAGCTCCGTCAGGCCTCTCTGGTTTCCATCCAGTGGTGGATGCAGGAGTGACGTGGTGCTTCCTCACGGTGAGGTTGGTAACATTTTGGGTAGTCTTGCGAGGAGTTGGACCTCATGGTCTTTATGGGTACCTTCCAATGTAAGATGTTCTGTGATTTTAAGGTCGTGTAAAGCTTCTCAGGTCTGATATCAACAGTGGTAATGAGTAAAGGCCCTACCAAAGTTCTCTGCAGATCGTGCTGTGGTGCTACAACTAACCTGATGTTCAAAAGGCAGGACGAGAGTGTGAGTGACTGTTGCAGGAAGGGTTTGGTGCTGGGAACACAGCAAGATTCAATGAATCTCTGTATTCATATCCAGTTTCTTGTTGCACTGAGTGCTGTTTAATTCCTTCTCCACACTGAGTTGCAAACAGATGCTCGGGTAATTGCGGGCTGAGGCTTTAGGGATGATGGTCCAGGCTCCGACGCTGTTACTCAAGCCGGATTATACCTTACTTCATAAGCAAGCTCACCAGCTTCGGTACAATAAACCAAACAATATTGAAGGGGGAAAAAAGAAAGCCTAAATTAAACTGAGCACTGTGTGCAGCACTGTAAATGAAACTTGTTCCTCTTGAAATGCCACTGACAGCTTGTGCTGGAGATGCAGGAAGGACAAAGTGGGCTTTTAACAGGCTTTGCTTCCTTTTGCCAGATGGTCTCATTCTTGTTTGGGTTTACAGCGCTCGTTTCCCTTCTCTCTGAATTGTTTCTGAGCTGAGCATCAGCGGTTTCTGCAGGAGGCTCAACCGAGGGCGGGGAGCAAAGGGGAAACATTCTGTCGATGTGAGAAAATAAAAGAAAATGCAGAAAAATCAGGGGTGATTTGGCTGCCTGGATGGAGAGCAGGGAGGATGTGGTTTCCTCCCCTTCCTGCGGGCCTCCTGGCTGCAGCTTTGCTGACACCTTGCCAAGGGGAGGTAAGCCCTGTTGGGGTGCAGGTGGGAGCTGCTGGCTATGAAAGGAGGAAGATGATGCTACTTCTTCTCTAAAAGTGAACAATCCTTTCTCTTCTATTCATGGTGCTTCCTGCAAAGCATGGTGAACAATCCTTTCTCTTCTATTCATGGTGCTTCCTGCAAAGCACGGCTCAAAGTGCCCCGTTGGCCCAGGGAAGGGGTTGGCTGCATTCCCCTTCAAATTAGGGAAGC
Source organism: Bucorvus abyssinicus (assembly GCA_009769605.1). Lineage (NCBI taxonomy): Eukaryota > Metazoa > Chordata > Aves > Bucerotiformes > Bucorvidae > Bucorvus > Bucorvus abyssinicus. The sequence goes on along the minus strand of CM020041.1, from coordinate 2,858,728 downwards.
CTTCTTGGCAAGGTGGAGCCACATCTGGGCAGGAGATGGGCAGGTAGCTCTTGCATAAGCTCTCAAGACGCAACTAGCTTTGAGCACTTAATGCTGTACCAGCAAACCTTCCCCAGAGGGACATCACCCTCCTAAGCCAGCCCCGCGGCATTCTCCCCCAGCTCCAGGATCACACCAGTTGACCAGCTTGATCATGCTGAGCTTTAGTTCCCAGTAGGAACCCAGCAGAGATGAAACATTCAAATAAAGTCGTTAGTTTTTCTATTTCAGGACAAGATTTTCTTGAAATATTTACAATAGAGGTGTTGATGGAACCAGCATGTTCATGTCAAAACGTCTGACCGACATGTGGGTTTTCAAATAACCCGCTACTCTTGAGATACGTAAAAGCTTTTCCAAACATATTCTCTCATCTCTGGGGGTATAATCTGCTGTCTGTCGGTATAGTCTGGGCTGCTAAAGCCTGTCTTTCTGCTTTTGGGTGAGAATATGTGAATGTCACAATTGCTTCCATTTGGTGAGTGGGACCTTTATGGATTTATATACAAGCATTTGCCATTTGTTGTAGAAATCACTGGTCAGATAGAGGGTTTTGACTACAAAAAATGTTATATGTACTATATCACCTCTTACCATCAAACCTCTTAAGAGAAAAAGCCAAACCCTCGAATATTTTGCTCTACTGAAGATATAGAAAAGCTCATTGCTTCTAGTAGAGTTTTGACCCCAAAAGAAAACTGCCGGAGCTGTTTTCAAAGTTATTGTAGTTGTTCTAAATGCTCGGATACGACAGTTGCGTGTGGAAGTACGCAGGTGTCATACAGAAAAACGAGAACCCTTACTTCCCCGAATTTATCATCCCAAAGAGCTTTGTGATCCTTCAATGCTGCAAAGTGACCCGAAGTGTGGGGGACCTAACCCTCGGCTTGAGGTAAGCACAGCTAAACCGTGCCAATCACAGTCTGTCTCGGAGCCTCTTCCTCCCCTGTGCTGGGCGGAGTGTGACTGCCACAAAACTCAGAATTTCAGGAACATGCAGTATTGAAAAGTGGTAAAAACACATAGTCGAATCCTCTCCAGACAGTTTCCATTATTTTACCACTTTTTAGGGCTTACACATGAGCTTTCGTGTCTCTTTTTTTAGCAGATTAACACTTTATAAATAAAGAGAAGAGAGTTACAAAGACTCCAGAGAAAACCAGTATTTGTGGTGCTAAGTTAGGCAGTAGCCCTGCCAGTGATGTGTAGGTTCATTAACAGAGTGATGCGACGCATTTTATTTGATGCCGAACTGAAAGACAAACCTTTCCTTGTCCATGCCATGGTGCTGTGCATCCTCGTTCAGCAGCAGGACCTGACCCCTGCAGGTGACATAGCCCGATGTGGTCCCCAGCTGGGTCCAGGGGCTGGGACCACAGCCCCATCCCACGGCACTGCTGCCTTCAGGGGTTATTCCCGACTTCTGTGCCTTGTGACGGCCATCTGGGCTCGGGAGTGCTGTCACCTACCTAGATCTACTTGCAATTACACAGCAATAACATTGCAAGATGCCTGCAAGCTGTTCGTAATCTTCTCTAGAATATCACCACCTGCATCCTGCGACTCGAAGATGTAAATACTTCCTTCTGTGCAGAGCGGCTCAAACTTTCCTGCGGCTCAATTGCCAAGTGAGCGGGTTTAGTTTTGCAAATGTTGGAAAGCTTTTTTGCTTTTTTTCAAGAATGCAGCTTTTGCCTTTTTTTTCCCCCTTTGGCTTCTCTTTCTGGGGAGCTTGTTGAAAGCTCAGCCCAAGGATTTAAAGAGCCCCTGAGTTATGGCTGACCCAGAGGCTCTAGAGCAGATGAGATGTTTTGCAGGAAAATTGTGCATAACATCAGACTTATTCTGTATTACAGAGGGGGAGAGACCGTTAAATTAGGTACGTGTTTTGCAGTCCACACAGGTGTCTTCTCTGGCTGTAACACTAAGAATCTGCAGCAGGCAACTGGTGTGAGCCACGAATACATTTATTCCGAACGACAGCAATGGGGTGTGTGGAAAGTGCGTGCAATAAAACCATGGACGCCTTCCAACTGCTGTTGGCAAAGCGCTTGATTTGGTTCAGGTTTATCATAACAAATATCTCTGCTGGAGGTGGGCTTTCAAGCACCTTTACTGCTGTACTAGGTGTCTCCTGGACAGCCGCAGCGGGGCTGGACTGGTGGCAGACTGCAGAAGAGCTCATCCCTTACGACACTTGCAAAGTGGGGATGTGCCTGTCCTTTGCACTTCTGTGATTTCCTGCAAATAATTTTATTGCAGCACTGTCCAAAGGCCTGCACCCAGCTCGGAGCTGTGATGTTCTGCATGTGCCTTCACGCCGTAAAAAAAAAAATAATTTGGCTGGTACAACACTGTGCCTCTCTGGGATCTCTCACAAGCGTTGCCAGGCTCTTTAGTCTGTGCACAATATCACATTCGTGCTCTCTGCCTCTGCCTGCTGTCTTTGCAGGGCAGTGGGTATTTTGGGGTGGTCGCAGCTTATACCTGGGCAACTTAAAAGGAAATGAACACTTCTGGGGCAGCATCGTTTACAAGGAATAGCACGTTCCTGGTCTGGAAGAACACCGTTGCTGTAACTAATTAACGCAGCATGCTTAATTGCTTTGTGCAGTTGAGGGTGGAGATCCGTTTACCTCTGGTTAGATGCGGGGGGAGCCTGTACAGAAGGGAGAGAAGCTCCGCTGCTCAGCAGAGTCACCCCGGGGCTGCGCCGGACCTTTGGGTGATGGCAGAACTGCCACAGGGAGGCTGGCACCTATAATTATTGCCTTTACAATCTCTCCCACGGCTGAGCATTCAGAGTATTTAATCAGCTGAAAGCCGCGATATCTGTCAATCACGTGTTGCTTCAGATTCCAGGTTTAAAGGGCTGAAGACTTATTATTAAAGGAAATTACTAGTACAGTTGGCTCAGATCTCGCTAAGAAACAAGATTATAGATGGGTGATGTTACCATGGAAAGCCAAACACTTTAATCATACCCCAGCACGTAGTAATAGTTTCGAAGGCCACGCTACCAGAAAACTTAACAAAACCCAGGTGTTAGGCAGATACTTGAATATTAGCAAGCACTGAAGGGAACTTTTAAACGGTTGAATTCATCACGAGGCTTTGCGGCTGCAGCAGCAAGTCCTCAAGTCTGTCTTGCGAGTGTTTGACATGTATGTAAGTGGCTGCACAGCTTCACCGGGCAACGAAAAATGAAATCCCTGGGGAAAAAATTCCCCACAAACTATCAGATTTCCAAAAATTAGGAAGTTCAGGAACACGTTGCCCCCCAGAGGCTGCTGCTGGTTCCAGTTCACAGCTGCAGTGTGTTTGACTGGTTTGGTGCTCCCCCTTGAAGAGCAGGACTTGAGTGTGTGCTCACGCTAACCTAAGTCTGAGCTTGATAAGCTTGCAGCGGGATGGAAACTGTGAGAACATTGTCTTCAGAAACCTCTTGTGAACAAGTCTGTAAAGTGCCAGGTTTACCCGGGGGGCCAGGGTGCACGAAGGATGTCTTCTCAAATGTCTTTCTCCTGTACGAATGACATCTCAACACTCCTTTCCCCTGTGAAATCATGGGGTTTGTGCTCAAGACGTGCCGGAGATGTCATGTTGTCTGTTATGAATAGTGCTCTGGAAATATTACACAGGGAAGGAACTTGGCTACTGAGGCAGTTTTATCTGTTTTATGGTCTCCAGGCCTTTTGGTTAGGCACCTTTTCCTGCACCTGAGAGGATTCACATCAAGGAGGACAGAGAGTGAAATACAGCATCTTCCTCCTTGGTGACATAGTTCATGGGTCCCTTAACATCCCCCATGAAGGACTTCTGCTGGGAGCTCCCTAAGAGTTGTGCAGACTCAACGTTTTCTGAGCTCTCTTGGCCCTGGTCAGGCAAGTATGGGGCAGGTTGGTCTTGTTTGCTCCCCAACTTTGAGCCTCTTTGGAAGGGCAGCAAGAAACTGCCATGGCAGGTCCCTGCTATGCAGCGGTGGTTCTCAACTGAAGAGTTGCAGCGTAGGGATCTAGGAAGAAAGTGGGAAATAGATATAATTTGCCAAGAGTGAGTTATACCAGGAGAGTCATTGCTGCTTTATTACCCAGAGAGAAAGCAGAGGAGGAGGATTACTCACTTGCTCATGGCCAGGGATTAGGAGATGTTGGTGCCAATGTTCAGGCATGGACAGGTCAGAAATTTTGGCCATACTTTCGGTCAAGAAATTACACCAGTGGGATAGCAGCTAAGAGGAGGAGCTAGAAATGTGTGCCTTGTTCTAGTGGAAAAAAGTCCAATATCCACGATCTGAACAGACGCAAAACCATGATAACCCGCGGCCCTGGATCTATTCAGAACAAAATAGTCTCAAGTGCTCAAACTTCTGATGGAGCCAGGGTAAGCTGGCTTTCACTGTCCCCTGGAACTCGAGGCTGAGTGAAGAAGAAATCACATCAGTTGGGATTTCCTCCTGTTGTGGTGAGACAATGAGAATGTCTCACTCAAACATTTTCTTATAGCCCCTGGGAATCAAATGTAAATTATATACTTAAAAAATGAAGCTGATAAAAACCAAGGAGATTGAAATAGGAGAGCGGCACATGGCAGTCAGATTTAAAGCCAGCTGGGGGTTATGTAGTGGCAATGGGATTAGGAAAGCCAGAGAAAGCCCTGGGACATAAAAGAGCTGATTGGTTATGGGTACGTAGCTGAAATAACAATAATAAAATAATAATTATTCTATCCTGCCTGTTGCCACACTCTTGCCCTGACTTCATGAAGTTAATAAGATCATAATGATAATGAAATGCTGGCAAATTTTGGTCTCAGTCATAAAACTAGGAGGACATGCTCTGCTCTTCTCCTGGATGTCCTAGGACAACGCCTCTCAACGCTGCAGACTGATAATAGTTTCTTCTCATGCAATCGAGTTATGAATATTGTGATGCATGTTCTCTTAGGCAGGATTTAGTGCCTGAACTGTGACCAGTGTCAGTAATGAGAAAATACCTTTCCTTCCCCTTCTCCTGTCCGCGCATAAAGAACAAGCATTATCCAATACAGCGAAGGGGCGAGTTTGATGTGAGCCAGGAGAAGTGATTGTCTTCCTTTGGAGGAAGCCTGATGCTCAGACCTGTCTGTGGACAAGTGCTGATGTCTTATGGATAGTAAGTTCCATGATGGAAAAAGATACTTGTCTGTTATCTGGGGAGACATTTCCTGGCCCATTTGAGTCGTGTTAACATTCTTCCCGAGCTCCAATTCCTGAACCTCATGAATGTGGGAAACAAAATGAAAGCTGTTGCAAATGGATCGGCGCAGAAGCTGCTGTGAGGAAAATATGGGTAAGTTCCTTTAAAAGAGTTAATGTGGTCTGTGAAATCGGATTCACAGCTCAACAATGTGAGCGAATGCATGAAGAGGCCGTGCCTAATGCCAAGCTCTGAGTCTGAGAATGGTCGCTCATGGATTTCAGGCTTTGGGGTGGGATGGTTACAGACTCGCTGACGTTTATTAGTGGTCCAACTCAACCACTTCCTCATTCACTTCTGAGTAATCGCCATTAGGTTAGAGAATAACCCTTTAGCTTTTACCCTTTTCACTCTTAATTTAGGAGGGACAACCTCACTCCTCACCAAACCATCCCTTCTCTCCCAGGACAAGACTGCTACCTCCTCCACGTGCCTGTCCAGACCACACCATGACCCACATGGAGGAGATGGCCACAGTCAACCTCATCATCTCCTCACCTCATTCTGCTCCCACAGATCATCCCATTAATTAACACTTTGTAAAATTAAGTAAGCATATTCCGTTGCTGTTGCAACCCAAGCTCCTTGCTTGCTAGAACAGCGAGGATTGTGCAGTTAACTTCCAGGCTTGTTCAAAGGGAAAGTCGTGAGGCTGCAGGCAGTGGTGATGGCTGCTGGTGTTTATGCCTCCTTCTGTAGCTCTGCTCTGGGAGAGGCTTTTTAGATGCCAGGATCTAATATTGATGTTTTTATCAGCTACTTTCACAACCTCGCTCTGCCAAACTGCCCGTGTTGAGTGTTGACATAGAAATTCCAGCTGCACAAGCTGATGCTCTTACACCCATAAAAGGTTCCTAAGTTGGTAGCACAGTACCCTCAGAGACAGTTTAAATGCTTCTCCTATTGCTTTTCCCTTTACTTCATTTCCAACTTCCTATGCCTTTTTCCTTTTTCTTTTGTTTTCTTCACTTCTCACCTCTCAGTTATTGACCTGTGGACTTTGTTAAGCAAAACGTGGGGGCCTCCGAGGTAAAGGACTCTCTCCTCTCCCCTCCTTTTCTTCACATCCAGTTTGCACACTGGCATTTTGTGGGTTAATCCAAAAGGTGCAGAAATGGCTCGTGTGTCCCGCTGTGTGAGCACTTAGCACTTAATCGGTGTTTCAGCTTAGCCATTCCTTAATAGGTAAATGAAGTCGATAAGTTTTCTTTTTGACCCCCGAAGATAAGAGTAAATAACATCTTGTTACTTAATGCCTGGTTCTAATGACTTGTTATGACTCGGGCATGGCAGAGGAAGAGAAAATGAGTGACTGGGGAATAACCAAGCCAAAAGCTGGAGCTTAGCTAAGAAAAAGCTTGTCCTTCTTGGACGTAGCTTTTCAGTTTTAATTATCTACGTAATGTTATCTCAAGAAAATCTTATTTTTTGGCTAATTAGTTAATCCCTGTCTGGTGCTAATGGAAAACTGTGTTTCAGGGAGGTTCGTTGCTGTGCAGCTGAGGAGTGAGGCAATTAGGAGTAACATACACTAAAGCTGAGTCTCCAAACTTACACAAAATGTTTAACGAGACAACTGGGAGAGATACGATCGGGAGCCAAATGTGTTGCAAGTTGTTTACTGTTATTAAACAGAAAGCATGTGGTTTGGAGAGTCTCTTTTCTACCTGCCCAATTCCTCTCCGTGCCCCGTGACTGGGTAGCACCTCTCCGGGTAGTGGTGGAGGCGGGGTGGTGTGAGCAGAGCTCCAGATGTTTCGCAGAGCTGTTGAGCGCTTTCTCTTGCTGCCAGATCTCCAGCAAGGTGAACAGCTTTGTCGTAAGCACCGGATCACAGTGTCAATAATTGATTTTTTCAATTCCTACAGAGATCTTGGCAATCCAGTCCGTGGCAGCCTGGAAAATCTCATCAGTGAGGTAGAACAGCTTTTGTCTTGGAAACTTGTACTTTCTGGAGATGTATGTTTAAATGACGTGGCTCTTATTTCACCGGAAAGAAGGCTCATTCTCAAAGAAACAGTATCTGCTGCTTTAGTCAGAAGCCTTGTGAATTGCTGTAATTCCAGTCTTGCGCGGATCAAAAGAAACACATACCATGTGGATCTTGACCTACAGCCGTTATTCGTTTGCCTGGTCCCCAAACACACATTTTGAGGGCTGTTTCTCTGCAGACTAGCTGCCTGCCTGTGTAGAGGCTTTGGGCTGAGAAGAGCCGGGTCAGACTGTGCTGTTGGACACCGCTGGCTTGAGCTGAGCTTTGAGTGCAGCTTCTTCCAACTGGAGTTTCTTCTGGTGCTGGAGGGAAGCTATTGCACGAAGTGCAGTGGTGGTGGGGGAGAGCTGGTTTCTCCGTCTGCTCGTGGTGGTGATGTTTAATTCACGTCCATTGGTATTACAGGGGATAGGAACCATTGCTCCTGGACTGCTATGGGCTAGGTGGTGAGATGTGTGGTTCATCTGATGGTGTCTTGGATAGGAGTCCGGCTCTTCATCCCCTTGATGGCAGGAGGAGGCTCAGGTGACTGGTAGGATGGACACTTAGGAGTTTTTTATTTTATTTTGGAAAAGTTGAACAGGACTCAGAGGCACACCGTGCTCCATGTGTGAGCCCAGTTCAGCTCATGAGCGTTAGAGATGCTTAGCAGAAAGCAAACATCCTTACTTTGGATGTCTCTGCCACGCATATCTATGAGGTCAGGTTGTGTGTAACAGTCTCAAAATTACTTCAAATTATTGCTCTCAGATTTCCTTCTTGTACACAGCTTCCACAGTTGAATAATCTCTTTTTATTCTAGTTATCAATCTGGGGTTAAGAAACAGCGCAGTCCACAGAGCTACTACAATCTTTCTGCCTAACTTCCACCATCTCCCCCAGTTACCCCCCAGCAGCACTATTATCAAACTCAAACAAATAATTTTCTTGCAAGAAATGACACGCCAGAATGAACTCCCAGGGTGTCTCTCTGGAAGAGGGGTCGGCTCCCTGGCAGTAAATTGCACTGTAGTAAATTAGAGAGGCATTTCGTAACTTCAAAATTGATAATTTTTTTAATAAATGTTAATATATTCAGAGGAAATTCTGTGCTCCAACTGTGCCAGGCAATGCAAGCATTAAGGCAAAGAGTCAATCAAGACATAATTTTGTGATCATGTGGTCGGAGTGGCTGTGTATTCTTTCTAACCCACTTATTTTTTATTGCTGTGCCTCTATTACAGATAGCCATAAAATGCTGTTTATGCCTATTCATTCTCTTGACCCTTATTTAAAACACAGTTTTTTACAATTCCTTTTAAGCTGACAACATGTCAAACTCTGCAGGTAATAAGTGTTAATAGGAAAACCCTCTTTAACTGCAGCTTTCTCGATGCATTACGCATCAGTTGCTAATTGGACTTGGAGAAATTGCTTGAAATACCTTCTGAAGGTTGGGTCTGATCCACCGAAGCATTCCTCTGGATCTGTGTCAGTACAAGCAACTGCCTGACATCTGGTCCCTGTCCAATTCCTTAAGCCCAGAATAGCCTCCGTATACTTTGGATTTGCGGAGCGCAGAATTAAAAACTGGCTGGAAGTTGACATAAGTGATGCAGGTCACAGCATGGACCAATTTATTTTTTAGCTTGGTTTCCTAAAGAAATGACGCCCGTGTTATCAGGCCACCAGCGCACACGCTTGTGTGAGGGTGCATCCTTTCTTCTTGCAGCTTTTGAACCTGTTAACATATTTTTAACCCTACTTCCCAACAGCAGAGGCTTTGAAGTGACGACATTCCTACAAATTTGGTGAAAACAGACAGCAGAGAAAATCCTTGTCAGGGCTTTAAACTATAGGAAAGGCTGAAGTGTGACCCCAGCGCCTTGCTAAGCACCCGGGAATCATCAGAGGAGGGGATTACCTCGCTGGGATGCTGCAGGTGAGCAGAAAGCTTCCCCGAAGCTTGGGCTTTGGAAGGCGAACAGGAGCTACACCGGCTCTCGTAGAGCTGCTTGTTTAGAGGAAAAGGAGAAGAGCTGGATTTTTTAACCGAGTCAGAGCCCTGTTGTTTTTCTTAATTGCTCTAAGACATCTTTCACACTCGCCATTTTATCTTCGGATTCTTTGCCTTGGAGTAAATCCAGAGACGAAGCAATCTGAAAGATCACGTGTGTGCACGTCTTTAATATTCCTGGTCTGATGTGCACAGTTGTATTTCTGGCTGCAATAGTGTAGTGGGTGCCTATATTTGTTTCCACAACCCCTCCATGCAGCACCCTTGCAGGAGCTGTGTCAGGCAGCAGCTCGCCCTCCTGTTCATCTGTTGGGTTTGGTGCTACTCACTAGGCTGCTGGTTGCTTTCATCCCGCCTTTTTACTGCCTGGCTCATTTTTATCTTCATCCTGTTGTCTCTAAAGAGGTCTTTATAAAACAGTGTCTATCTGCTATTCCCGTCTCTCTTTTATTAATAATTCATTAATCAATTTAGACTAGAGAAAAAAAACCACCACCAAAACCAACAGCCAGGGGTGATCACAGCCTGGGAGCTGCGCCGTGCATATTTTGCACCTCGGGCTGCATCATTTGCTAGCGCTACCTGCCACACTCCTGCCAGAGAGATCTGGAGGTCTGTCTTTGTAGTTCTGCTTTAGAAAAAAAAAAGAAAATGTTCTTTCTTGTTTCGTGGAAAAATGTTCCCTGGGAAATCGATTGATATTGAGCAAAAATGGCACCGTGCTTCTGGAACTGGTGATTGATTTTTGCAGGGAAGAAGAAATTCACGTGCATGTTTACCAGAGTCTGCTGGGCAAAGCGATTACAGGTTCATCAAGAATTAAAATTCACCGGTGACTGCATAGTCGTTTCACTGAAGCTTCTGGTAATAAACCCAAAATTGTTTGGATGACATGTAGGAATTAATGCCTAATTCTGAGCAGGCAGCGTGCTTTTACAGCCAATATCATTTGCCAGTTACTTTTAATACATCTTGGAGAGGGAGTTTTGGCTTTGTGTGTGAGCCTGAGAACTTCTTTGGTCTGACTTGGTCTGAAGAAACGCTGTCCCATGCCAGGGCTGGAGCTGGGCACAGATCCCCATGCTGCCCCTTGGGTTCCACAGCCGGTGGAAGGAGCACCCGATGGATAGCGGTTGGGCAGCAGCTAGAGAAGAGAGTGTGACCACTGCCGTTGGGCTTAGGTCAAATTGCTCACAAATAAGTGCTAAGACCCGACTCTGCCTCCAATGCTCTTCAAGCAGCTCAGGCGGAGTGGTTTGGTGATGATGCTTCTCTCCAGCTTCAGTCGTGCATCAGCGCCTCCTCCCTGGACGTTCGCCACTGAATTGTTTCCAAACCCCGTTATTTTACCATAACCCAATTCACTCTACATGCCTCGGAACTTCATGTTAACATTCACCTTAACTTCTGTCCTCCAGACAATATATAAAGACTTGCTTGGTTTTCCTGTAACCTTCAGTGTGCCTGGTGCTAATCCTGCAGTGTTAAGGCAGTTTAACGCTCCATTAATTATTTTGGAGGCGGTCTGGGAACTGCGCGTGGTAATGACTGCGCTGCTTATTCATTGGGAAGTAACTTCTCAGCACAGCGTTAACCCCGTTAATAAATGCTGTCTGGTCACCAGGGAGAGCCTTTTCCCTCTGAGGAAAGTTAAAGCCTTTTCTTAGTCTGCTTCTGACCCAGAGTTTGGCTCCTCTAATCCTCCTTTCAGCAGGCACAAAGCAGCCCTCTGAATTAGCGGAGCTCGAGCAACCCTCCGGAGGTGGATGAATCCCCAAACACGGAAGATGTTAAACAAGTTCCCATACCTCATCCAGGCTTCTGCCACTAAGTCACAGGAAGGGATAACATTATGAGTTTGTAATTTATTTCCATATTCTTTAATCATATTTCTGTGGCTGTTTGGTTTATGACCTTTAAAACCACCTTACATTTAGATTGATAAATGGGTGGCAAATAAATTTAGCAAAATAAGCAATTTCAGCCTATGGAAGGTCAGCAGAGGGCTGTGCAATCACGGCTTCCATTAATATGTTATATTTCAGTCAAAAGCTTTTAAACGCTGAAGGTTTTCAGAGGGAAAACCTATAGCTTTGATGAATGGGTTTCTTCTAATAGCTGAATGGAATATGAAAATCCAAGAGAAAAACTGCCTTGTTTCTGAGGCAGAGATGAAGTCAGGCGGCGAGTTTTCCTCTGGCATAGGGGCAGGACAGTCGAGTGGGCTCAGTAACGAGGAAATTATGTTTCAGCTCGTAAGGCCATTTGGATGGTCTTGTAAATTAGTTAATTGACAAGAGCTTATTCACAATAACTATTATTATTGACATGGGGCTTGAGCAGAGGAGAGCCACGCAGGACGGGTAAACTAAACAGGCATCTTTATTAGCAGACCTTAACGTGGAGAGAGAGGAGAGAGCTCAAGGTTAACTCTCCATTTCCCACCAGCGCTCTTGCAGCAGCATCAGCCGAGGTCCGAGCTGGCCAGGCGGGGGATTAGGCATCTTCAAAGAGGAAAAGTTTGTTAAATTAACGACTTGCTGCATATTAGCTCAGCTACATCCATAACCATGTGCAGGGCTCCCCTTTTTGCTGGGGTGCAAGAGGTCAAATTAATGGAGAAAGCAATGCAAAAGCTTCTTATGGGGCTGAGATGATCTTTTCCTCCTGTTTAAAGTGATGGAGCTTTCAGGCAGAGTAGGAACTGCTGAAAGAAGCGGTGAGGGAGAACCATTGCAAGAGAGATCCAGGAGATGCACGAAGGCAACACATTGAAAGCTGAGTTAGAGCTTATTTCTGATTCTCACACAGTATTTTCCCAAGCGGAGTTAAAAATCCATTGTAAAATCTCTTTTTTCATTTTTTTTTAAACAATGAAATTAAGTCACTTGTTGCTTCTAAGAGCTGTGGCTCAGATCATTGGCCTGGGTAAAAATACCTCGAACAGATCCCACAAGTCGAGAGGTGATGTGACGTGTGGGGCTGGGGTTCACGTGGGCCAGGGAGCTGGGGCGGCTCTGTGCCTTGCCTGAGAGGTTGCTGGGGTGGGCTGTCATCTATGAGGTGATCAGTCAGGGTGGCCTCGGTCTGCTCTGCCCTGGGGCTGACAGGAGGAGATCTCACAGCCCCCGGCCCCGTGGAAGGGCCAGCAGAGATGTGCCATTGCCCCACTCCTCTGGTCTCACAGGAGACATGGCTCAGCTGCAGCCCTCTCCCAGCACCTACCACCAGCTGAGGTGGAGATGTGGAGCAAAATGTGGTTGGGGAGCACAAGGCGGGGTGCTGGCTGTTCTCCAACACGGATGCCACTGCTGCAAAATGCAACCTCCCCGAAGTTAAAATGCGTGTGACAACTGAAGCAAAGATTTGTCCGTGGGACCGACGTGCCTGTGCACTGAGTAGGACAAGGTGGCAGAAGCAGCGCTGGGGCTGGCTTTGTGGGAAGCCATGAGGTTTATGCTGGCAGAGGACCTGTTGTCTCTGGAGTGGAGAACTGGTTATTAATGCTTGAATTGCCAGTGGTGTTTGTGTCTGATTTAGTATCACTTAAGTAAGTGATGTATGATTTCAATTAGGAAGCAAAGATGCTTACTGCATCTCCATGATATGTTTGGATGGAGAAAAGTGCTTTGCACAGTCTTTCTGTTTCGGGGGAGGTAAATGGAGCACGGGGTGTCTGTGGGTTGCTTGCTGCAAAGTTATTTCAATGTCAGCTGAGGAGCAAACTGCGTCAAGCTCATCCTGCATGTACCAAAGTCAATGTCAAGTCACTGGGATGGGCTTAAGGGCTCTGGCTGGCACTGGAGCCAAGCTGGTGGGTTCCACTGGGGGATGCTTTCTCGTGGGGTCGATGCTGTCTGCCAGCTGGAAGCAGAGCAGCTTGTTGGCCCTGCGCTGCTGACACCCAGTAGAGCTGCTTTTAGGTCTTGGAGGCAAAGAAAGTTTCTTCTTTGTTGCTAATGCCAACAATTAGGTATCCAAAACAAAAAGGCTCCATCTCTGGGAGAGCAGCTGGCATTTTCACAATGGTTTCTGAAGAACCTTCTTAGATCACCAGCTGAGAACAGAGGGGTAAAAATCAGACAGTATTTAGGAATAAGTAGCAGAGTATCTCTGACACAATAAATTTTTTAATTGCAGGTGAGAAAACGTACAGTGCCAAGAATGGCCAAAGCCAGCATCTGTGATTTGGTGGTTTTCAAGCACTGCTCAGCATTCTTGCTTGGAACAGCTGGGTACCTGCCTTCTCCACGTAGTTGGGCTTCGGCTGTAAAACACGCAAGGTACAGAGCGTGGGTAGGTGTGGGTCTGGGTACCAGAGCTGTGCTGGCGCCAGCAGGAGCATGAGGTTAAGTGGCTGACACATGGGTCTTCTCACACTCTCCGTGCAAATGTTGCAATAGCAGAGTGATTCTTGAGCAAATTAGCTAATACCAGAACTGTTATCCTTACAAAATAAATGCCAGCGGTGATTTAAAGTGTTGTGTTCAGAACCTGGTTGCTACTATCTCTCCTGCTGAGAGATGTTCCCATATTTCAGCCATATGAACTTTCAAACTGCTGAGCAAAACAAAAGAGATATAATTTTACTTTAAAACAACGTGGGGAAGTGCTTACAACCAAATTATGAGTTACCTTGTGCTGATCAGAGTAGTTGGAAAGCCCCTGTAAAGCAATAACTGTAAAGCAGTGCTGAGAGCGTGGTGCATCCCTGATTGTGGCAGCGTTGTGTTTTCTACCAGATCCCATCCGATCTGTAGGCAGAGCAAGATTCCTAGAAGAGGAAAACCCCAACATTAGTGCTGTCCTCTGGTAGCTGGGAGCCTTTCTTTCTCAGTGAGAAGAGAGCAGAAATTTATGGGTGTTGGAGTGGCTGGAAGGTGCTGGACAACGGCTGCTTTGCTGCCTACTGCAGCATCCTCTAAAAAGCAGCATCCTTTCTCTCCTGCCACCTTCTACCTTGTGTGTGACCGTTGCTGCTTCACCCACACTGTCCATCACTTTCCTGCATCGCTCCAGCATGCTTGTTCCATCTTCAAGAAGGATTTTCCTCTTAGTCAAATGTGGTTTTTTTACATTGCACTGAACTCCAAAAGAGTGAGAGAGGCCAGCCCCCTCCCAAGAGATGGGGTCAGCTCCTGGGCATCTTGTCCATCCACAGACAAGGGAGCCTTCAGGTCCAGACTCCAACCAGCCACATTGTCAAGTTGAAGGTGAGGCTGACAGCAAGCTCTTCAGATTCATGCACTGTTCATGCAGTCCTCTAGGCTTCAGTGAAGCCCTTATAAGATAATAAGAAATTAATGAAACGTGGCAGTCGACACCTCCACTACAGTTTTCATCCAGGGACCTCTGCGTTTCACTAATATTTATTAACTGAGTCTTGCAATAGTCCGGTAGGGTCTGAGATTCGTTTTAGATCTGAGGGACTTGCTCTGTGCAGCGAATCCATGGCAGGGTTGGGGTAAAACCTCAGCTCCTGCTTCCACCTTCTGATTACTCTGTGAGGACGTGGGCACCCTGTTTTGGACTCCTCACCCCCTAGCTATCCCTAGGGTGCTAGGGGCTTTGCTGTCAGAGCTGCTTGCACCTTTGGGGTGCCCCTGCCTTCCACACTGTGGGAATGAAAGGAAAGCTTTGGGTCCTGGGCGTAAGGTGGGGTGAAGATGAGGGAGCTCAGCAATATCGAACACAGTTGTGAGTAGAGGAAATGCAGTGGAAGGATAAAACGGGCACTGAAATGGAGGACACGGTCAAAAATGATGTCCCACTTCTCGGCTCTCCTGGGGCAGATGGACAGAACTGAACTCTCTTGGGACAGAAAGTTACGGATGAGGAAGGGCAGGACAGCAAGCAGGAGAATTTAGGGAAGGAGAGACCCGAATGAGAAGGGAATGGCAAAGGCAGGAGCTGGGACGGTGACAAGAAACAGGGGCAGGAAAGATGCACTTGAAGGACAAAAAATAATGGGCTGGGAAAATGAGTTACCAGGAAGGATTAGAAAGCACCTGTAAGTGTTCTCGTGCCCTTCTGTCTGTCGGGGGCTGTGGCTGAGTCACTGCCTTGCACATCTCCTATTTTTACAGAGGTGTAAGCATCTTCACCAGAAGTTAAGTGTGGTGTTGGCTCTTATTTTCATTTGAAGCTGACTGAGATCACCCAGCACCGGGCGCTGTGCTGCCCTGCTTTGGCACTTGGAGCTCCAGGCAGGGCAGCGCTGACCCCAGCAATGCTCCGTACTGAGAAAGCAGAGCCTACGCTGCCTGCCTGAAAAGGCATGCTAAAGAAAATACCTGCCGTGACCGATGTGAGTGCGTATCGGCCACGTGTTGTATGTGGCAGTGAATGTGAAGGAAACGGTCCGTCATTTTTCAGGTTATTGAATCTGTCTGTGTAGCTCGCAGATATGAGGCAGTTGACATTCTGTTGCTTCAGAAATCAGAATAATCCCAACGCACAGGCTGGCTCCCTGTCCCAGAGATTTCGTATCTTTTGTTGCTTTTTCAAAGAAGAAATTGGACAACTAGGCTGAAAAATACCTTTTTATTCGCTGTGCTTCCTAAGCAATATTTGAAAGCAAGCTCCTTCTGTACTTGTAGCAATTTAATTTAAACCTGCTTCTTTTGATCTGTGATATTAAGGAGCTACACATCTTTCACCCATAGCTAGTGCATCCGTGCCGGGACAGAGGTGGTAACACTGGCCTGAGTGTCTCCACTCCAGCCCTTGTTCTGTCTGATACCTCTGTTTCGTATGGTGCTGGATACCAGGGGCTGTAAGAGCCCCATCCCTGGCAGATGTGAGGTAATCGCCTGCCTCTCAGTATCTGATCCTAATCCCTAACAGCCTACGAGTGTCTCGGTCCCAGAAAACCCAGGGTTTGATGTTCTTTGCAATGTTTTCTCCTGTTGTTAGTTACAAACCTCAGTCTATTTCTTAATGTTCAGTTAAATCTCTGCGCCGTCAGCTGCAATCCTTGAAAAAAAAATCCTCTTAGCAGCAATTTAAACTAAGACTGGTATTGTAATTTCTCTTCTCTGCCTACTAAAATCAGATTTCCTGTATGTTATTTACAGTTGTTTACTGCCATCCTGCTGCGATAAAGACAACAGCTCTGTGGCTCTTCCACAAAAGTCTGTTGCTCGCTTGCCATGACATCCCCTCACACCACTCCGTGTGTCAGCACAAGGGTATTCCTCACGCGGCGTGTTGAAAGCCAGAAACAATTTACATCTGCGGAGTGTCGCCTACCGCTGAGGTTACTTTTATGGAAATCGGTGCTTCTAACAGTTTCTTCATGTGAGTTGTTTTTTTGTTTTTTTTCTCAATATCTCAATCTCTTCTGTTGGTTTCTGCTGGGAGGGGCTGACCCTCACAGGAATGAAGAAATTTGGGGTCACATGGGGCTATTCCTCTTCCCTAGAGCAAGGTGAGTTCCCGCGATCATAGGAAGCAGTGACGGTGACAGAAGACTGCCTGGCCGTACCTGTCTTTTCGTAGCCCCGGGGTGCTGGCAGCTGCACACCTTGTCGTTTCTCAAAGATACGGGAGAACAAAGAATTTCAAAGCACCAAATGGGATCCTGCAATGAGAAGCCTAAGGGAGGATACACAGAGATATACAGGAGATGTAAGTCTTGAGTTACTGTAAATTTGCTCTTTCAAAGGAGCGGAGGGGGAGAAGGTGTTTGGCTTCTGCAAAAGAAATCAGGTGTATGAGCAAAGCCTGATATCTCCTGAGGGGTAGGACCAAGCCAAGCCTCTCCATCTTTAGGGTATGTTCATCATTCAACTCGAGACATTTGTGACACTGAAATCTCACAGCTGCACATGGCCGAGGTGTTCATGGTGACCCAGAGGGCCCCTGGCACAGCAGCAGGGCTGGTGGCGGGGCCAGCTCCCCCTTTCCCTGCTGCAGAATGGAGAGGGTTTCTTTAGGGCACGCTTCCATGCACGTTTGAGTCACCTGGTACCGTGTGTTACCCAAGATGCAGAGAGGTATGTCTCACCTGACAAGGTGCTCTGCCTTTGCACCTCCATGTGTGAGAATAGGATAATTTATTTAAATTTATGATGGCTAACGGGCTTATCTAACTACAGTTAAAATAACTTCCTGAATTATTCATGTGGTATTTGGAATCATGATTGTGGGAACAAATTAGCCGACGGAAAACTGGAGACTGATGTTGCTCATTAATAATGCATAGAGGGAGGCCGGGTGCTGGGCGAGTGGATGGGCTGGCTCCGAGCATACAAATGGGATGTTTCCACGTTGGAAATGTTCTTCCTGGGTAGTGGTTGTCTGGAAAAATATGACCTGCTCCGCTGCTGGCTAAGTGATTGGATGGGATTGCAGAAGCGGAAGTCTGCGTAGCGTCAGTCAGGTTTTCTGCGGCTCAGGGTCCTTCTGAGCCGAAGAACCATGTCCCAGGCAAAAGCATGGCCATGCCATGGAGAATTTACACTTCAAAAAAGTCTCTAACAATAGTCGAAATGTTGCCAGCTTCACTTGTGCAAGCGTTCCCAGCAAAGACTTTTTGATTCTAGAGTTTCCTTTTAAAGCGGTACTGTAGGTCACTGGGTATTTAGCAGAGTGGTCCTTTTCATCTTCTAGGTCTTGTTTAAAAAGTCAAATATGTGCTAGACTTGTAAAGAAAACCGGTTCATCACCTGGAGATCATCTAATGGCCATTGCTCTACAGAGAAATTGGTTCTTGCAGCACCAAAGAACTGGAAGATGTTTAAGGACTCAGGACCACATTAGTGCTGAGGATTTGCCAGAGGGTTTGGTGTGCCATCAGGTGAGGATGATATAATACAAACAGGGCACGACTTGGATAATGAGGGGCTATATGTGAAGTGACATGATTGCTTGATTAAGATAATAGTTGAAGCATGTGGAGAAGGAAATTATAATTTATATATTGCTGATTGTGAGGTTTATTTTAAGGACATAATTTAAAGATTGTCAAAATCAGAAAGAAAGATCCTGAGCAAAAAGAAGTCACTGAAAGAAAGAAGGAGAAATTGCTACTGAACTATAAATGTCTGAGGCCAAGCAGGAGGTGGGCAGCAAAGGGTGGACGTGCTGGAGAAGAAAAAGACAGGAGCTCCTGTTCTTAGCAAAGAACAGAACCGGGAGCCAAACACCCGTCAGAGTCAGGAAGGGCACTGGGTTTATCTGCCTCCTCCTTCGAGGGTAGATGCTGCTTGAGTTCAGCTGGATGCACGGAAGCTCCTGCCGTTGTCTCTTCCAGCCACCCACCTCTCTGTTGTTGGGGCTATCAGTGTGTGGGGTCTGAGCTAGCCAGTCCTGCTGCACATCTGAAGCCATCTGCACAACGCCACGTATCTTCAGCCGTGGACAGATACCTGGAAAAATTGATTTCTGCATGATCTGGGGGAAACCGTGGTGTTTTCTCGTCAGGCCAAAACATCTGCTGAGGGTGTAACTGTGACCAGCCTTTCGCATCTGGGCGGTGCTTTGGCGACGATGAATGTTGGTGGTGATGGTGAACGCTGCTGGGTGGTGGGAGACGGGGGAAGGGGACAGGCGTGGTGGGTGAGGCGCTAGCATGGCCCACAGCCATCTGCAGCGGCAGACAGGCATCCCTGTGTCCGCAGGGTCAGGAGCGTGTGAGGACTTTCTCCAAGGCAGCCAGATTTCTGCCTGCATTGCTGATTTGTTCATCTGCAATGTCTTTAATATGATTAATGCAGAGGGTTTTGCAAACTGACCAAGATAGACCTGGTCTGCCTGTAATTTCAGCTAAATTACAGTGATGTTCAATTTCAAACATACCTTTGATAAGGTAATAGAAAAAGCTAATTTAGCATATTGCGCAGACCGGGCAAAGAGGTGGTGATGCTGAATATTGATCAAATACATGCACGGGTAGCAATATCGGGGGATAGTGATAAATATTGCGGTAGAGAGTGAGTAGATTTATGTTGTTATCCCTCTGCAAGCTTGTACCTTAACTCCTAATATGTTTAATTAGAGCTGTTCAGGGCAGGCTTTCAGCTGGCTTCCATTGTGTTCCCATTATGAATCAAAACTTTTATTTGCTGCTCTGGCTGATGTGTGAGAAATAATGATATGGCATATAAGCTCACAAGTTGAGCACAGCCACCATCAAAACGCCACGGTGAATGAAACTGCCCGTGTGTTATGACCTTGATGCACAATTTAAATAGATGATTTTTCAAGCCAAATAAAACCTTTCA
The DNA here is from genome assembly GCA_009769605.1 of Bucorvus abyssinicus. Lineage (NCBI taxonomy): Eukaryota > Metazoa > Chordata > Aves > Bucerotiformes > Bucorvidae > Bucorvus > Bucorvus abyssinicus. Next base: position 2,839,237 of record CM020041.1, on the reverse strand, counting down.
CATTAGGCAGTAGATGAGCCGCTTGTATGTGCTACAAATGCCGCTCCCCCCTCTGCTAATTAATAATACAAAATAGTGGTGGAATAGATTTATGCTTGTCAGCAGAGCAGTTAACTGTCATGCCACTGATGAGTCAATGGCTTGTTGTATCATAAGTGCTGATAATACCCAGATCCGGGCTGGGCACTAAGCTGTGATATGGCAATTTAGTTTTCACACACCATTTAGTTATGCTTTTATTTCAGATTAATCTCTCTTTTTTTCCCTTTTTATTTCAGTTCTAATGCAATAGGCTCAACAGTGACCCAGGTCACAGTGTGAGAACTTGCTGTCATAGGCTGAACTTCATCCTTGACTGTTTCTACAGTTTTTGGAGAGAAGAATGCCGGGCAGAGCCAGGAGAACACCCAGCTCATGGGCACACCAGCAGCCAGTGATAACTAAGGACCAAAGTCCGTGGTGACAGGGATCCTACAAGCAATAGGGAAACACCACCATGGATAACTGAGGTTGCATTTGCCTTTCCACAGCAGCAAATCCAAAAATTCAAGTGAATTGAGGAGTCCTGTCCCCAGCCATGTGGTTTTTAGAGGAAGGGCAATGTAAGGGTTCTTAGGCTGGTACTGCATCACCGGAGGATTATTGCCACTCCATGGGATTCAAGGTGGGATTTAGGTAGTGCAGGAAGGGCCTGGGTCAGAGGTTGGTGGAGATGGTGCTACTTTTGATTGGAAAAGGGCTGCAAGTGTCCCTTTGTTAACCACAGACTGTCTCTGAAGCAGGGGCTTGAAATAGAGGCTTAGTGGACTTCTTATTTTGAGGCTCCTCAGCAAAGATCCTCCTTTAGCAAAATACATGAACGTGAATGATCAGAGATTGTCCCTGGGCAGCCACCAGCTGTGTTTGGGATTTCATGCATTTGTCCTGGGCTCTGTGGTACCTCTCTGGTACTTTGTCTTTCCCTGAGGAGTGGCATACTAGGAATTTCCTTTCGGCTGATAACATTTTCACCTCTATTTTTCTCAGCAAGGTTTGCTCGGATTCTCAATGAGCTCTGTCTGTTCTACCGGTGACCACAGCCCTGGGGATGCTGCTGCACCTGAGCGTTTAGTCCACACCGCTGGAGTTTAGGGAGGATGATGGGCTCAAGAGTTGATGGGGGTCTGCTTCACAAAGCTCTCAGCCCACCTTCACAGGCCAGCAGCGACTCTTTGGTCCTTGCAAGCTGAATTTCAAAGCCTTTTGTGCAGCATGGAAATGGTCAATACTGAGCAGACCAGGAGCACCCCGAGCCTGTTTATAGCATGGCTCTGTGGGCATTTCAGCAAAGTTGTGTTGAATGAATTCATCTGGGGAAGGAAATCTTGTAACCCTACGCTCACCCTCACGTGTGGGCTTCCCAACGTTAGCAGGGAAATGTCATTCAGGTTTATGTACCTAAGACAGACAAGTGTTATTTTTTCAGGAAGTGAAATGACAGGCAGAAAAAAGGAAAATCAGCCTGCAAATCCTAACTCTTAATATCTATTATATTAAATTGATGTGTGTTATCTCACCTAGAATAAACAGCTCTCTCGGTGCTAGCTTGAAGTAGAGGAAGATCTCCCGTGCACGCGGGGCGGAGAAGCCTGTAGCAGAGTGGAGGGCTCTTTGTCCATCAGCTCTTCTCTGTACTTTATCACTTACGGTGATAGGATACAGAATTCCCAAGGAGTCTTTATTTCTGCTGCCCCAAATCTCAAAACTGTTTTAAAAGTTCAGTCTTGCCTGCTCTTTGTGCTTGTGAACATCCTACTGAGGAAAGGTTTTGGTGCTTCTGGAGCAGGGTCTGGAAATCCATTGAAAAATAAGACCCAGCTAAATGAAAATGTACAGGGGTGATTGCTCCGGCTTGGTGATGGGAGATGGAAGGTAGCTGGCTGCTTTCTGAAGAGCCTGCTTTGAGAGGGATGTACCTGACACCCAACTTTTGATGGGATTCCCACGCCATTCCTCCCGTTTCCTGGTTGGTCACTGTGATCCTTGCAGTGAAGTGTTTTCAAGGCAGCACTTCCACAAATTTGACTTTTAAATTAAGGTGGGATTACAGCAATAGCACATGGTTACATGCTTAAATGTGTGAAAGAAATTGCATTTTATATTCTTTAACCCTACGGTAACGGGCTTTGAGTGGAAACTCTTTCATCAGTGATTTTGGATGCCAGTTTTGCAGGTGAATTTTCATGGCTCATCCTTCCCACCTGGCTGGCTGTTGGTGGCTTCAACCCAACTTCACGTGGCCGTAGGGATGCATGGTTGGCAGCAGAGCCTTTGCAAGCCTTTGTGTCTGGGTTAGTGGCCTCTAGCTCAGTTCAGTGAATATCTCTCCCCACCAAGGCTGGATTTTTTGGGGTTTTTTTCTTAAACACCTCGATTTGGAGTCCCTGTTCAGTGCAGTGTAAATTAGGCCGTATGTCCCCCGGCACTGGGAAGTCAACGTTTCTGAAAGTAGGCTTTAACGTTACTATGATTATAGCCTAGTGCAAGTTTCTCTTAGGGCATGGCCTCAATTTGAGGATTTAATTTTTAGAAGGAAATGAAGTGGGTTAAACTTAAAGCAACCCAAGTGCTCAAATGTCAACGTGCTGCAGAATTTACCCACATGTCACCAGTCAGTAGCTTTTGAGCTGTGTTGTTTGGACAGAGGAAGTCAAAGGCTCTTCTTATTTGTTTGTTTCAGTATTTCTGCGTATTGAAATTCTTAGACATTTGCCTGTGTGATTCCTCTTGAATCTTATGAATTATAGACCAGGTAAATTTTTCAGCGTGCAACAAAATGGTCAGGCAACACCAAACAGACATTTCAGTGGTCATCCTGTTGGTTTTATACTTGCCAGGAGCTCCATGGTGGTAGAGAACACCCCTCTCTGCCACTGCAGCGAAGCTGAAGACTTTCATGTCATTTTTACTCTTGCAATGCACTGCAGCCTCTTTGGAATAGGGAAGATTGCAAAGGTCACTGTTTGCAGAACAGGTATTTCTGAGCCACGTTTTCTGAAGGTCTGTAGGTAACGGTAAGAAAGCTGCATTGAAAAACCATAAACAGAAACTAAAGGAGTTACAAGACCTGGAATATTTAAAGTTTCTGTTAGTATGTCTAAAAGCAAGAGGAATGCCGTATCAATTTTGAAATGGGGAAGGGGCAACAAGTCTTTTAAAAGTCACTGCAGGGTGTTTGGGTGGAGGGGATGCTGGAAAAGCAAATTCTGGAAGGGGAAATCTTGGGTATGTGCGGGTAACTGCTAACACTGCCATACCTAGCCTGTTTTTCAGAGATATTAATGATGTGTTCTCCGTGCAGTGGCGGCACATGTTACCGCAGGTAGTTCTGGCCATTTTTTTACCTCAATGCTGGGCAAAGATGTTGTGCACGCTGCCACCTCCTCTGCTGTGCATGGCTCACCACAGAAGGATCTGAAATCTCAGCAGCAATAAGGAGGGGTTTTTTCCACCTCGCACTCCTGTCTGGCAGCATCAGCTCTGGGATGCAGAGCCTCCAAGAAAGAGACATGCACAGTGTTTATGTCTTAGTCGTGCTTTGGGACCAGCGTGTGAAAATACAGACGCTTTGCCCGCTAACATCAGGAATGTCTACTTCATAACAAAAGAAGCTTGCAGAGGCCCTGAGCCTGGTCTTGGCAGCAAATGGCAGCAATATGGTCCTTGTTTGAGGGTTGGAGAACTGAGGCACGGGAAAAAGCGTGTAGGTGTCTGGATGTACCACCAAAGCGGTAAGGCAGGGCAGGTCCTGCTTTGCTTTAAGCATCAGGTTGCCCTTCCCTCGAACGCTCACTAAAATCGCGTTATATGCCTAGTGTGCCTTACGCTGAGGCTCTTCCATCTGAGCTCAGGGGAGCTGAGCTCAACTTGCCTGTGGCCAGTTAGGGCTGGTTTATATTTCCACTACCCATCACCTTTTTATATTCTTTGTTCATATACAGAAGATAATAAGGCTGAAAGAGGAAAATGGGTATGGTGATGGAGAATATATAAAGTGAGCAGATGATGCTAAGTAATGACCGTTAAACTACGTAATAAATCCTTGGTGATAGTACAAAACCATTGCATCTGCTCACAAGGTAGAATTATTTCATTGCTTCCAGGCCCTGTACGTGGATATATAAGTCAGTGCATCAGCATCTTCAGGGACACATCCATAATAAAGATAATACTAATTTTCATGGCAATGTTTTTTCCTGTCAGCCAAAGGTAATTAAGTGGTTAAAGAAGAACTCGGTTTGGTACCTAATGTAAAAAATAACTCATGCATTTTATGTCTCCTCGTCTTCTAACTTTCACCAGTGTCAGGCCACATTGGTTTTGCATTTACTGTAACAACCTTCCAGTAGATAGGAGACAGAGCATGTGAAGTGTGGGGTTTCTAATCACTTTTCTTTTGTGTCTGATGTCCCCGCTATCCACGGTCCTTAGGCATGATCAGATCATGGCTCTGAACTAATCAGATTTAATGTAGAAATAAAAGAATGGATCCAAAACGAGGCGGAACTAACAAATGAAAATAATAAGGAAATTAAATGACAGTAATTGGAAAGGTCTCGAATGTCTTAGATGCAGAACAATAACACTCCTTTACTATTTACCCAGCCTTGAGACCAGTTATTTGCCTTTGAGAAGTTTTGCAAAGGTGTATAGATTGATCTAAGTGCTCTGTTTTCTGTACCTACTCTACCTAGACTAATTGGAAAGCCATCGTGGAGAGGAAATTGGGTGGTGCTGGGAGTTTGTGCTTGTGCTTGATCTTCAGGAAGCTATAGAAAATCTCCAGAAAATTAATTGTTTAGACTTGGAAGTGCTCCATTAAGCTGAGGTAATGAGCAAGTTGAGCATTCCTCAACAATGATCTCGGGTTTCTTCCCAATCCTGCTACACTAGTCGTTATTTCTGCGCCATTCAGTCCTGTTTTTTCTAAGTTTGCATGGAATATCTTGCCAAATTACCCCTGCAGTTGAGGAGGCATCGTGGCAGAGGCAGGTACATTTGAAATTACACTAAGTTTTGCACTGCCTGTTTTAAAAGAGAAGATCATCCCAGGACGGCAGTTCCCACGCCCCAGCACTGCAAGGGTTGATAAAAATCGCCATACGAATACAAACACGTGTTGGAGATTCATTTGAAGTGTTGTTTGTGTGTGTGTGTAGAAGGGAAAAGTAGACTTTGTTTTGTGGTCAGGCCCCTGTGAAGTTGTAGAACCACAGAATGGTTTGAGGTGGAAGGGACTTTAAAGACCATCTAGTTCAACCCCCCGCCATGGGCAGGGACACCTTCCCCTAGACCAGGTCACTCACAGCCCCGTCCAACCTGGCCTTAACCCTTCCAGGGATGGGGCACCCACAGCCTCTCTGGGCAACCTGGGCCAGCGTCTCACCACCCTCACAGGGAAGAACTTCTTCCTTACTTCGAATCTAAATGTCCCCTCTTTCAGTTTAAAGCCGTCACCTCTTGACCTGTCACTACTTGCCCGTGTAAAAAGTCCATCCCTCCAAGCACCACAACCCTCCCGCTCCGCGGGAGTGGTCCCTCTGCTCTCAGGCACTCACAGCTCCCCATCACCAGGGACACGTCCCGTAGTTTCATATTCCTTCCGACCTGCAGTGCCTTCCAAGTGCAGGAAATACTTTCTTTTCTTCTCTTTGTTTCCTTTTTGTGCTTTTCCTTTTAACCGTGTGTTAGTGGCAGAGAAGCCCGTAGCAATAAAAGCTCTCCACAAAAAGGCTACGACAAAATACTTGGTACCAGGGAGGGATGAATGAGACCTTGAAATTACAGCCTACAATATATGACTCAGTCCTGCTCGTGGGTACCCAAGGCATTAATTTCTGAATACTGTCTGCTTTAGTAGGTAATTTTTGTGAAATGCCTGGAGAGGCTGGTGCGTTTCACCATATACTATAATGAAGTATGGCAGGTTTTAGAGAGATGAAGGACTTTGCAAAGGTGCAGCAGCCTGACATCGGGATTCATTTTGAGCATGAGCTGGTTCCTATTTTATCTAAGCCTGATTCCGTCATCCTTGGAAAGGAGGGTGCTTGCTTTTGATGGCGAATCTTGTCATAAGTACTTATTTGGCGTGCCAGTGAATAAGAAAAGCTATCATGATTTGACATGCGAAACGTGAAGTCTCAATTACTTTTATGTTGTTTTCCCTTCTGTAGATCGGGAGTGAAAAATATATTTTAATTAAAAAGTGAAATATGATATCCAGATCTCAGCATGTCTCGTGGAGAACGATCTGAATTTTGGAGTGCTTCATAAGTCTTGGGGCAGAGCTCGCGCTGCACTTCACAGGCATGGACAGCAGCCATGGCTGGAAACGCCGACTGATTTATGTGGCCATTATCTGACAGTTTCTTTACTTAAGGGAAAAGGAGGACGGATGACGTCCTGCGTATTCAGATAGCTGTTATTGCAATGTTCCTTCATGTATTTTATATTTTAATCCTTTTTTGCCTTGCAGACCTATTTTTTTTATTTTAAGGAAATGGGAGTTATGGAAGCGTGCTTTCTCCCTTCCTTCATCACCTCCTGCCCAGCCACTTTGGAATCCCTTGACTGGCAGATTTGACCACAAGATGAAGGCTCAGAGGTATTAAGTCTCTGAAAGTGCTGCACCACTCAGTGGTGAACCCAAGACGTTGCTCGGGAAAAATCAGGGAGAAGTTGGTTATTTTTCTGTCTTTGTTGATAATGTGTGGATTATTAGCTGGCATCTACGATGGACGGGCTGCAGCATGTGCTCTTGGCCATGAGGAAGTCAGAACAAAGCCAAAAGCCACGGGCAACACATGGGCATTTCTGAACGAGGTGTGGGGCCACCATTGCGTTGGGAGAACAGTTGCCCCTGTATTAAGGAGCTGAGCCTCTATCTCCCACATCACTGCAACCTGGAGTTATTATTTTCCACTGACAAGAAATATAAGCACACTAGCTCTTTTGCTCAAATTAATGCCTAATTTGAAATAAAAAGGATAATTGTTGGCATGCTGGGTGAAAACATCTCCTAATGCATTTTGAAAAGTGATGTCTGAAAATGTGGAGTGTTTTCCTTGCCTGTGCTTCTTGATGGTCACTAAAGGCATCTCGCTGCGAATACATAGCAACAACTCCCTTCAATCAGTCTATTTAGGATAAAGACCTTGGCTCTTCCTCCATTACGGTAAGTGGACTAAAACGAAAGCTTTTTATGGAGCTCCCTCTAATTTCCAGATGTAGTGCACCACTTCACCAATAAAGCAGTGTTCTTTTCTTAACAGAAAATTCTATTTACCCCACGCTTTGCTAAGCTAAGTGCTCACCATCTTTAACAGCAAGCCCATAATGATGCGTGCACTTCCCCTTGAATGCTCCAGCTGCTGGGAGCTGAGGTCACCCCATCCTGATGGATACTTCAGCTGGTGCTTCCCCAAAGCAGCCTCACTACGAAAGCTTAAATTTAGTCCACGCTTTACTGAGTAACACTAGAATCGTAAAATCCTGTGCTATGAGATTGGCAATCGCTATGCCTGGTGTTGTGCGGTTTAAGCAGTGCTCTGCGTATCTAAAATTGTCAACAACTTAAAAAGGAATCAAAATCAGTTATGACAAAAATATAATTATGCAGTGTTCTCATAGAATCATAAAAAATTTATTTTATTATCTGCGTATCTTGCTCTCTTAAAAAAAAAAAACCACCAGAAAATGAAAAATTAAACAAATTCCTACCTCTGTTACATTAGAAAGTACCGCAGAATTTTTTGTGCTTTGCTTCAGAAATTAACCAATGGAAATTTATGGCATAATGACTCAAAATCCCAGAGACTTTGGGACGGTGGTAGGTGGGAAGCGCAGGATTAAGGAGGGGGAATGGGACGCCCTGCCCAGCTCCTCTGGCTTGCCCCAGCAGAAGCTGACGCTGGGGTACCAGCGCCCTTCCCACGGAGGCAGCAGAGCTGGCCCTTCCCCTGCCAGTGCCGGAACTGGTGGAAGATGTGGTGGAAGACTTTTCTGCTCCCACTCCCTGTCCTCCTGCAGTAGGTATGGCCGGGGGAACGCAGTTGTATGAAAACAGGCAGGACTCACAGAGACCAGGGCTGCTGGTTGCAGCGTTCTGCTGAGTGCCGTTATGCAGATTTGGTGGGTGTAGCACACGCTTTTAATTGGGTTAAGGGGTCCACGCGTGAGTAAACAGGGTCTTTTGATGTTAGCCCTTTTGGCACTCCAAGTCAGGCTGGAGCTCATAATAACTGTTTATTTAATACTTAGTTTATGTCACTAATCATCTTTACTCGCAAGGAATAAACCCTGGGATGTCAATGAGTATTTTATTTCCAGTTTCATTAAGGCCAGCATTTTAATCCTTGCCATCTAAACCTCCACATTCAAGTAGAAATTTCTCTAGAGCTCATTACTTTAAGTCTGAGATCAATGGGTGAACCTTGCCAATCGCACCATCTATTATTATCTTTCGTACTGGGGGAGCTGCAATGCTAGAAGGACTCTTCAAATAAACAGTATTCAAATCACCAGCATGACAGTGATAATGGGACGGGCGCTGTGAAATTATCTAATTACTGACACTTCGAATCTCTATCAACAATTTGTTTTGAAATAGAATATAATTAAATTCTTCTGCTCCAAGTACATCCTGAGAAGCAATAAACTTTCAGACTTCAAATAACAGAGAGAACAAAAGGTGTCACGTAAAGATGATTTTGAACATTTGGAGGATTACATTCTTGCAGGAAACGTATGATGTCATGACGACCATTCATGGACTTGTTTGCTGGGATCTACTAAAACTTGTCGGCGGTTATGAAGAGGATGTTCCCAAGGGAAAGGGAGAAGGTGAGAATAGTAGCAGTTGCTCCAGCACCCCAGGATGCTTTACTGCGGGCTGTGGAGGATACAGAGAGCCTGGTTTGAGCAGTATTTTCTTTATGGGGTCACAGTGTTGAAAAGTAACGTAGCAAAATGAACAGATGCGTCTAATCTGGTGTTCAGAATAAGAATGGTCATAGCTGCTTCTAAGTGTGGAAGGTCATCGCTGCAATTCGATACAGGCTATGAAACAGAAATCGGGGGCAGGGTGCTAAGTAATCATTAGAGTTAACTGGGCACTTGGAAAGGTGTCTGCAGACGTGTTTGACCCAAACCTGCCAGTTTTCCACAAATCTGGGGGTGTGAGTACTGCAGGGGGCAGCGTGGATTTCGCGGATGTGGAAGCGGTGGGCGAGGTGGCAGGAGTGAGCCTGCGCTGCTGGCAGCGGATAGCCATGGGAATTGAGGAGGGGACCCATGAGGAGCACGTCCCTCCCCAGCCCTTGCCTGGTGTCACTTGTGTGGGGGGTGCTGTGTGTGGGGGGTGCTGGCTCACGGCCGGGGACCCTGCACCAGGCAAGAGGGGTCTCGCTGGCTGCTCACGGGTGACACCGGCCGTGGCAGATACAAGGTGTGTGACCTTCTCTGCCTCCTGATGCATGGGAAGGGGCTACGTTAGCTTTGCCAGGAGTCTCCAGTGCAGAAATAAACTCTAGAAATATTTTTTTTTTTGGGGGGTGGGGTGGGGTGGGGGGAGGTCCTTTGTGGGCCCTAGCATGTGTACCCTCGTCAAGGGAAGGAGTGAAATTCAGGAAAGAAAAGGCAGCAAAGGACAGAAGAATGGTTTTCCAGATTGCATGGCTTGTGGCTTGCCAGAGGTCTTTGCTGTTTGTCTCCAACAAGAAATCTAGGATGCCTGCATTGAAAAAAATGTGGCTTTTCATCTACCAGCAAGAAAACTTGGGAGTGGCGTTCTCTTCTCATCGTTTTTTGAATTAATTAAAACGCACCACCCAGCAGTATAAAACAGCCCAGAATGTCACCTCTCAAGCACCGCAGCCTGTAATAAAAGACGGAGTGACGCCCTCCATGAGCATCTGATGTTTACGGCTGCTGCCGCTGAAGCGCGTTGTGTTTCAGCGTCCACCTTGGCTCATCTCCGTTCTCGCTTTAACCTCAGTGACTTTGGCACAGTTGTTTCAGCGTAAACTTCCCCCGTTTTGTCTTCCGCAGAATGTGAAGGCTGCCGCTTGCTGATCGAGTATGAAACTGTGTACGACTGGGCAACCGAATGCTAATGGAATCAATACAGCAAAAGAGATCTCACAACCTCTCTGTACTTTTTACAATTTACTTTGTTCGTCACCCATTAATTCTTATATCGATTTTGCTATAAAACACAAACTGCATTCCTATCACAGCCCAAGAAAAAAGCACATTGATTATATTGGAACAAGGCATGTTGTAAAAATGAAACGCCTAAAAAATTTAAATGTAGTAAGCTCCGCTAAAGTACATAAATCACGTTGTTTAATGTTGTAAATGAGTGGTGCTGCCTTAAACAAGGAAAAAATACGGCGCCGTAAAGCAATTTTGACACAAAATAACGGTCTCTGTTTCTCTGTACCTGCCATTTTAGAAACGCTATCAATAACCGTTACGGCCGTGTGCGAGTGGGAGGGGGGAAATGTTCTCCACATCCCCTTCGAAAAGTTCTTTCAAAGTCACTTTGCAGAATGGACACCAGTGGTGTTTTACCCGGCGATAAATAAAGCCTGATTATTACCGTGTCCTCTTTACTTTTATCATTCACTCATCGAAAACTTTTTGATGCCTCATTACTAATGATCATTTCAGGAGCCAAAGTCGAGCCCTGCGCTTGGCTGTTATTGATGGGGAGGGAACCGACCGCCTTGGTGACCACATTGTCTGCTGAAGATCACGGACGCCGGTTCCACCGGGAAGATGGTTCAAAGGGAATTCATCTTCCTGCGCCAGGCAGAGTTTAACCCTGCGTAGAAAAGACAATGATTACGTGTAGTTCTGCGCTGTGTCATGGCAGTGAGAGTGAAAAAGGAGGATTTTGTGGTGATTGTGAAATAGGTGCTTTTTGTCTCCAGAGCTGTGATTGCAGAAATCTGTTCTATTGAGATTGCCGCAGCGCCTTGGAGCCCTGGTGGTGATCCAGGACTCTGCTAAGCCCAGTACAAGCCCAGGGAAGTCCTTTTGGAGAGCCTGCAGTTACCAATGAGAAAAGTGGCAGCAGCCAGGCAGGGACGGATTCGGGTCCAGCAGGAAAGAAAGGGAGGGTGGGGGTAAGAAGGATTGGGAGTGGTCTCAACAGCTTAAAAACTCAGCTGTTTCCCAGGTTTTCAGGTTCCATGGAAATAGATTTGAGGGGGAGGGAAAGAGAGAGAAAGGCAGGAAGAAAGAGAAAATGAGGGTGATTAAGGTGCTTAACGTTTAATCTGGTCAGAACGGGGTCCTTGGCTTCCCGCTCGGCGCTCTCTGTGCACGCCGCCAGGGAACCATCCCTTGTGCCAGACTGGGAAGAGGGAGAAGAGGAATTAACTCATGTTGGATCAGAGATCGTAAAGCAGGGGTGGGACCGCTGCCTGCTGCCTAACCGTGCACGTGTGCTTCTGCTGGTGTGGTCCTTGCTTTGTCTTGTCCATACAGTCACCTTTTTGATTCAACTCCTCTGGTGTGATTTTTCTCACCTATGAATCCGAGCAGCTGCTGCAGAATCTGGGGTGGCTCTGCCAAACTTTATTTATGTCAGCTAAAGCCTCCCTGCTTCCAGCTGCATCACTCTAAAACCCAGCAAGACTCCAGCGTCCGTGAAGAGGTTGCTCTAGACTTTACCTAGCGAGAGCAGGATTTGGCCTGTTCCTCTGGAGAGAAGCAGAGGACTTGGTTTAGGAGACGTGAAAATTCACTGAAGCTGCTGGGACTCTTCCTACGCGTGGACACCTCCAGGTGGAGATGAAGCTGGGTGGCAACCCTCAGTACAAGCTGCACCACTGAACAATAAATACTTCTTCTGGTGGGAGGTTGCTCTTGTCCCTGTTGGGTCAGGCACTGTATTTTTCCAATTCTTTGGGAAATTGCGCCGTTGGCAGAGGACTGCAGGTCTGGTTTTCTCCGTGTGTTTGCAGGGCACCAGGACTTTTCCCTTGCCCACCTCCACCCTCTCTCTTCTTTCCAGACAAGAGGGAAAAATTCATAGACGCAGTGAAAGAGATTCATGACCCTGCAGGAGGGAGCTCCCCGAGGGCTGTGCTTATCTGAAAGGTCAGCTCCAAGGCTTTTCTAGGGTAATGATTGAAGTAAATTATCTCAGATCTCTCATCAAGGAAGGCTCTGTTTTTCCAGATTGAAGCTCTTAATTTTTTCTTGCAAGGACCAATCCTGTGCATTTCTCAGAAGTTTAGTTAGGGCATTTTGTCCAAATGACAGCTCCTTCGGTGGGCTGCTGCGAAGGGAAGAGCTGCTGAGGGTCGCCCAGGCCAGTGGGAGGGTGGAGGACTGGTCCCTATCGCAACCGTTGTGGAAACACAGAAAAGCTGAGGAACTGGAGAGGAAAACAATAAAGGAAAGAGCCTCATTTATTTTTCTCTGAGCGTTAAGCCCATAGAGCTGTCATGCAGCACGTCTAGGAGAGCAGGTTGCTGTGATAGATGGACAGGAGCTGTAGCTGCTCGGAGAAGTGGCATTAGATGGGCAATTTAGAAAGTGAAAGAAGTGGCTTTAGATGGGCAATGCTGGAGCTTTTACGAAGGCACAAGTGTGAGGAATTAGACACAATCCTCTTGTAAAACCAGGGAAGCTGCCTGTCTGGCCCAGGCTTTTCCAGGCTCTGCTCGAACTGCAGCTTTCACTGCCCCACGGCAGCTGTTCCCTTGCTGATCCCGTAGGCGTGTGTCGGGGACACGCAGTAACAGCCCAGCCAGAAAACATTGTTTATGGGATGCTCTGCGGGATAAACCGGGGACTTTGTCTGAGGCCAACAAGCAAAGTTACAAAAGGGCAAGTTCAAACACCGGTCCCCGAGCTTTGCTCATTTGTGGAGATGTCTTAACGAGCAGGACCTGCCGTCCTCTTCCCTTATAACTCCTCCGCAGCACACTGAGTGCCCGCAGGAGGTTAATTAGGGAGCCAGCCAGAGCTGGGGCTCTCCACTCACACATTTTGAGTCACTAAGAGCGTCTTCTATTAAAACTAACATGCGTTTGCAAGCCTGCCTTGTATTTATCTAACGAGGCTAATTAGCCACCTCCAAAATGACCTGAGCCATTTAAGCCAGGGCAGCCCTTCTGGAGATGCTGGGGGTGTTCTGCTGCTGGTTTCTTTTGACCGGTCCCTGCAGAGCAGCCTGGTGGAGAACTGGCCTGGGGCAGCTGAAGAAAAGCTCAGAGCCTGCAGGATGATGGTCTGGATCGGAGTAAGTTGGAAGGTTTTTCTTTGTTTAAGCTGAGTTGAGTATGTCTCCCCAAAGTGAGAACTGAGCTTGCTGTGGTGCGGTGCTGGTAGCTGCTGGTGAAGGTGGTGTGTGGAGGGGGATGCCTCCCCTACCTGCCTGGTTGGGTTTTCTGCGGTAGGATTTTTTTTGGTTGGGTTTACAGTTTCCTGAGTTTCTGTAGGTTAGTGTCATGGTATTAGTTAAGCAGTTGCTTGCACTTACCAGATGCTGTGGAGAAGATGAAGTAGCTCAACTTCTGATGGGCTTTAGGTGCAGGGTTACCAAACAGGCAGTTTCTATTTTAAGCCAGTCGTTGTTATCGTGGTGCTGTTTTGTGATGGCCCAGTCTGCTCTTTTAAGAAGGTAGTTTTGTCTTTCTAAGCACTTGAATTTCTATTTTCTGCCTTAGACATAGGTAATTGTTATTGCTGCAAAATGCTTTCTTGGATGATTATCAGTTGGCTTGTATTAATATTTACAATAACTTTTTTGTTAGTAATTCTGTGCTACAGCAGGAAATGAAATGCAAATTAACAACTGTAAAGATTAAAACATAATGAAATAGGACATGAACTCCCGAGAACTAATGAATAAAGTGGCTCGAAGGCACAAAAATATGTCCTTCAAAAACAAACATAGAGATAAATAATAAGATAAATAATTTTGAGGCATTAAACTGACGAAGAGGAAAGAAACACCAAGTACGGGATAAATTGTTTCATGCCAAAGTTATAATTGCAATCCTTTTTCTTAATAAAAAGATGAAGTTTCTCCTGAAAACTAATCAACTGTGTAATCGCTGTTCGGTAGGTTTTCTTCCTCCTAACTTACAAATCAGCCCATCAAAAGGATTGTTTGTTTACCTGTACTGTCCTCCTCTGGCTATTTAACAGATACGTTGGTCTAATGGACAGAAGCAATGTGGGTTTGATTTTATTTTTTTTAATAGTGTTTGTCTCCTACACTTTCTAATTTCTAAAGTGGAAATGCATATCTGAAGCTGCTGGGTGCTTTTACAAAATGTTTAAAGCTTGTCTGAGCTGAACAGGTATTAAATGTGCCTTGTTCAGGAAAGCTCCCAAGCCCTGATAGCTCTTCTCCTTCATGAGGTTTACTTGGCAGCTGGTTTTAATCACTGCACCTTTGTTTAAGCATGGGCTGGGGGCAGAATCTGTGTGTAAGTGCTGCTGGCTGCTTTCAGGGCAAACCCCTCATTGACTAGATAGCTGTGTTGGTGCGTCTGAACCTGGAGCTGACTCTGAGTTCATTGGAACTGCTGTAAACATTGGCTCTGTGTTGGCTTCCTTGGTTTAAGTGAAACCAATGGGTCTTGTGAAATCATGAGGCGTCGCTGATTCAGTGCATCTCTAATACTCTTTCATGTGCTACTTAGTATGGTGTAGCTTTAGCGCGGTGCAAACACCTGCAATCCTCAGGTCTTTAGGTTTGAGTCTAAAACACCTCCCCTTAAAATCAAGGAAGAGTTTTTCAAGGCATCGCTCACGGTGGGGTTGATCCTTCAGACTCTAAATGTTGTCAGGGCTGGGGTTCTCCCTTCTGCTCGTGGGTAAGCCACGTGCAGCTCTGGCAGTTCAGAGGAGATGGAGAGGAGCCTTCAGGGAGCTGCTGCTCCCTGGCTTGGTAAGATTGCCCAGGAGGATACAAACCTCTTTGTAATCCCAGGCCATTTGGCTTGTCCAATTGTAGCCTGAGATGCTTCTCCTCTTGGTCTGCCTGCTATCACTACTGGTTTTATTAGGAAAAAGGATGAAGGTTGGGCTTCTGAAGTATCTGTGTACCCCCAGGTGAAGAGACCTAGCTGGATTTTCAGGAGTGCTCGAGCCTCCCCAGAAGAACATTGAAATCAGCATTGAAGGTGGCTGATTTGCCTGGCTTTAAAAAAAAAACCTGAAAAATTATTTTTGCAGTTTCTGTTGACCCGCCTTTAGTGAATTCTCATGACACACAGTAGTTTCTTGCCCAGGTGAAGTTTGTTTGCACGAGTGAGTTAAAGCAATCGGGCTCTCCAGCAGCTCGTGTCTGGAGCCTGTAATGGGCAGTAAAGACTCAGTTTGGCTTCTACTCAGATTTATTTTTTTTAGCATCTTCTTTGTTCTTGATGACAAAGGACAGTGTCACAAAAATAAGAGCCTCTTATTTTTGAAGAGAATTCATGCAAACACCGTTTCTATTTATTCTCAGCCTGATGTCAGAATAATTCTGTGTGTTACCGCATTCATTACCATACATCGAGCTGTGATGGTAAACAGGGACCTCCACCCAAAGAGTAGAGAGGAGGAACAAACTCTCAGAACCAAATCAAACCTTAACAGTTAATTTTAAAAATGAGCTGGCTGAACAAAACAACCTGTTTTCTTTTCTCTTTTGTCATTTGCACTCCAAATTCCTTTGGAAGGCCAAATCCTGGCACAGAAGGTGTAGTAGAAAAAGCTCCCCTGATCAAAATGTTCTCAGCTTCTTTATCATGGAGTCTTCTTGCCTCTCAAACTTTAGCTTCAGTCTCTGGTTCCAGCTTTGTGTCATCTCGCAGTTTTTGGTGGCCTCAAGGCTGCAGCTTGATTGGTCAGAGTTAGTGCCCTCCAACTTAGTAGTACCTCGTGATGCCTGAGCAATTAGACCAAGCGTAAAAATAATGTCTTGTACCCTGTTACCTGTTGAAGATGATCTGTCCCAGTAAATATATCTGGGGGAAAAAAAAATCCTATCAACACTGATATACATTTTCCTCCACCTTTCCGTAACCTTGGTGGCAAGTTACACAACTATTTCGTCTGCTGGATGCCGGCTTGGCTTTCGAAAGTATTCATTTCATCTCTCCATAAATAAAAACAATGGACCTAATTTTCAGTTTTGCCAGGGACCGCTTGTATCTGTTTGGGGACAGATCCTCAGCTAGCGCTGGTCGTCACAGCGTCACTGCAGCGTGGATGCCTCGCACCTACCGAGGGTTTGTCCCGGGGTGTTTCATGGCCCTATCGAGTAAGTGCAGATTTACACCAGCACACCGCACAGGGCCCGAGCCGGAGTGAGGAACAGGTCTAATTAAGTTTTGTAACTGAAATCATTATTAAGGTCTTGCTCATTTTCACTATACAAATACTCCGGCTGAAAGGATTATATTTACAAGTGCTATTTATAATTAAGCATTTCACTTGATTCGCCTGCAAACAGAATGTAAATCATATTTTGCTCCGCTAAAAGGCGAGGGAAAAGGGAAAATGCCTCCGAGCAATTTATATTACACTCTGTGGTTAGCAAAACCACGGGTTTATGCAAACATGGATTGTTGAAGTCTGTGTATTTTACTAGTGAGGGTACTTTACTTCAGTCAGGCTCGGCTGGGCAGAGGAGAGAGGGCGGAAGAGATGCACTTGCTGCTCCTCCGCAGGGCAGCTGAGCAGCGCCTGGAGACGGCCGGGCTCTGCACGCCAGGCTGGAGGGGGAACGTGTCCCCCAGTCAGTGGCTGCTGCAGCCGAGCTGCCATTGCAGCAAGCACCTGCGCCGGCCCTGGGAGGTTAGTGGGTACCCAAAGCTCTTGTGGGGTCAGAAAAGGTCTTGGCACATCTGTCAGGGGGTTGGTGACATCCAGGGGGTTGCCTGTTCCAATCCAGTGCGTTCAGAGGTAAGGGAGGACTAAACCCCTGCTCTGGGCTGCAGGGTAGGGGAGAGCCGTCTGGAACGAGACACGGGTGTGCAAGGCATCCCCTTGTGTGGGGACGAGATGGAGCTTGTCAAAGCCCTGGAAGATGAGGCTAGCCAACTCCTTTGTACCTCATGGCGCAGTTACAGCTCAGATTGTCTCGCAGTAAATGAGGGAGTTTGTGACTTGTTCAACTCTAACCACCGTTAAACAGAGAAAACGTTACCCTGGGCCCCTGCGGACACTGCTGCTCCGTACCCAGTTGAGACAATTAAGCCTGAAATAACTTCAGTGAATTGTGAGCAGATGCTGTGTTTCCTTACGGGTACTTGGTGTTTTCTGCCCAGTTTGAAGAGGGCTGGGAGTGCAGGCTGCATGATGGATGGTTTAAGCTGCTCAAGGTGCTGCAGCTGAGAAGGGGTGTTTCTGACCGACTCTTGGGTGTAGCAAGTGTTTTTTCCTCTTGGAGCGAGCCAGGGGATCCTGTCCAAAAATGCTCCTAAAGAATTGGAAAAAGGAAACCAAAGGAAGCATTTCCAATTGGATCCATGAGCTTGAGCCTTTCCAAGGCAGTGTGGCTTCATTCAGTAATTTAATTTTATACGTAAGCTATTAAGGCATATGGTGTTCACTTTAAATTACATGCCTTTTTAACCATATTTTTTTCTCTACTTTAGGTATTTATCCTTTGGTTATCCCAGTTAATTGAGCTCTGACTCTTCAATTTACAGCTGAAAATGGAGTGTTTTCATTACCGTGGTGATTAGGAGCTCCAGCGAAGGGTTAGACTCTGGTTGTGTTAGATACTGTACAGTCATAGCTCAAAGATGCTACCTGCCTTAAACACCTCATAATCCAAGAGGAAGACAAAGAAAGTGCACGTCCCTAATTACAAGGGAAGGGTCTGATGAGAGGCGGCCTGGGAAGGCACTAACCAAGCACCGGCTCACGCGGGGCTGTCGTCAAACCCTTCCCTGTGGAGGGGGCATGAGTCGTGCTGACAGTTCTGCCTGAGCGGTTCTCCAAAATCAGGCCAATTTAAAGACCGGCTGTGGGTAGATTAGGTACACAAAATTATACCGTAATTGGATGGGGTGCTCATTTCAGCCTTTGGGGTTATAAACGGGCGGAAAAGGTCACATTTCTTCAGGCTGTCTGAAGTTGAGTGCATTTATTGTCTCGGCTTTTCATAACCCCCGGTTTAAGACATAATATCAATTTCACTGTTAGCTTTTCTTTTAGCCGTGGAGAATCTCTTGTGATGCTGTGTGCGGCACGGCTCCGTTGATGCCGGCTGGACCCGTGCCAAAGGGTTGTGTGTTTATATCTCTTCAGACAGTGTTTGGAAACAAGTAGATTTTTAAATGACAGGACAAATCAGTTGGGCTGGAAGCTTCCAGCTCAAGTAATTACAGTTCTGTAATCTTCTGCTTCAGAATTTGGTGTTGCAGATACCAGCCTGAAGGCGTTACGGGAGCAGCAGGAGCTAAGCTAGCACAGCCAGACCCCGACAGAGAGATCCTATGGCCCCTCTGCAGCGGGGTGAGTGGCACAGGGCGGGAGGGGAAGGATGGGCAACTGTGGGGAGGACATCCCAGGCAGGCGGTACCTCAGGCTGATCAACCAGAGGATGAGATGCAAGCATCACACAACAGTGACTAGCATTATTTTGACTTTCCGTCAATTAATTGGGAAGCCCTGGAGACGTATTGTCTGTCTGAGGCAGAGATGAGGGATGCAATAAACTGTTTTCAAGTGTGAGAAACACATCCTGGAATATTTGTATCCACTTATCAGTGATGCCAACAGACTACCTGGATTAACAAACCACTAGCCAGAGGAACACAATTGATGTTTAAATCGTGCAGGTTCAGTTTAAAGAAAGAATCAGATTTGGAAAATGAAATAACTGCTCACAAGCTGGTTAAGACGGCAGTTTCTTTGTGTTTTAAGACAGCAGCTCAGTAGCCAAGAGAGCATCTGGAGGAGGAGAGGGAGGTCACATTGCTGTATCTGCTGAAGTCCGGTCAAATGAAAACACAACTGTCTCTAAAACAAAGGACACTGGGGATGTACCTTTAGTTCTTTAAGTAATTTCTTCAGAGTTTTTCTCTAGAAACATTTTGTAAAGTTTGAAATAACACTTTACATTTTTACAGAATATTTGATTTTCTTTACAGGAACTAATTTAATATTTATCAGCACAAACCTGCACTGCTCTTAAAACTTCCAAGTTGATTTATCTTAGGTAGGTGTTTCCTCAACACAGCCTTCCTTCCCTCTAAACACTTCCCTTTCACGTACACTCCCGTGCCTCTCCTCCATCCCACCCCCTGCTCACTGTGGGGGTTCCCCCAGACTAGACCTGAAACACGGTTTATTTTGACCCCGTCATTTGACCGGTTTCCTTACAGCACCATTATGCAATGGCACCACCAGGGCTGCGGTGTGGTGCAGCTGGTAAGAAACTGGAGGAGGGGACATCCCCAAGCTAAAGTGTGAAGGGTGCCACGTTGAAGATGACAGGCTCGGCATGTAAGTGTGATTTAGGCAGTCAGGAGCTGGATGTTAAATCCTAAGAGAGCAAAGCCCAGTTCCTCCCAGTGTCGGTTTTGCAGAGGTTCTGTAGGATCTCTCGGGTCAGGACCCAGCAGCCCTCAATAGAAAGTGGAGAAGCTACTAAGAGCGCGTTTAATGATGTAGAATGAAAGCAAGGAATATGGGGTGTGAGCACAGAAAAAATGTAATTGGGAGGGGTAAAATGAGCTCCCCAGGCCCTGTAATGGAGATATTAAAACAGGCTGAGGAGAAACGGCTTGTTGTCTTCTTGCGAATCTCTGGCCATGCTCCTTCAGCCTGTGCTTGTAGAGGCAAGAGGATCCCCGTGCCGTGAAGCTTGGAGGGGTTGGAGCATAGAAGAGTTCCGGGGCAAAGCTGGTGTTCGTGAGCTCGTCATGCTGGTGGGACATAGGTGTCGTTTTGAACAGGGCGGGGGGGTTTGGGTGGCCAAGATACCCTGCTTGGACCAGCACAGACATGCCTCGGCTTTGCTTCACCCAGCCCAGAAGCTTTTCCTGGTGCGCTGAAACAAATCCGTGCGAGTCTGTGTTCGAGGAAACAAAGCCCGTGAAGATAAATAGGTCTAATCCCACCACAGCCTGCAAACAAACACCACTGTTCAAACCCGAGACAGATAACACAAACAACCCTGGGAAAGCAGTTTGGAGAGTGTCAAACGACATGACAAAGCCAATATATTGCTCTGTGACTTCCAATTAGAGACTTGCTGCTGTATAATTAAGTTTCTGATGACACCGTATTTAAAGTCATGTCAGTGCTTTCATTTATAAATACTGCTCTGCAGGTGCCTGAGCTTCCAGCTGAAATCTGGTTTTCAGAATCTAATCCTAGAACTGATTTTTTTTTTCTCATTTCAATTTTGAGTGGGGGAGAAAAAGAATCCCTCTGAGTAGATAAGGTACACAGGAGGGAAAAGAATTAAATATTTTCCGTATGTTTGAGTTCTGCTTTAGGTCCCAGCTGTGGATATGTATGTTTATTGTTGGCATTAGGGGAGGTGTGTACCCATGTTTGCACATTTCTGTAAGTTAGTGGTAATCACACCTGGAACCTGTGTTCTCTGGAGTATTTGATACTTTACATAAATTACAAAGGCCATTAGTTCACCCATGGTTTTCTCCTCCTTTATTTATATTCTTTCCCTCTTAGGATTCATTCATGCAGAACAAAATGGCCTTGTTTTTCCCGCACCGTTTGTGGGATCCCGAAGTCTTGGTGAGAGAGGGCTCGCTGCCCCTCTCCCGCGGGCGCAGGCAGGCGATGTGCCTCCCAGGTGGATTTATTTGCACAGTCACAGCCAGGATGTGATGGGCTGAGTTGGGGCTGGCATGTGGCTGGCTGCCCGTGGCGAGACAGCGGTAGTGTGGGGTGTTAAATCTCCTCTTATGTCTCTGCACATAAAGCAGAGAGTGGAGGGGGCTGGGAAGCAGTGCCCCCGGCCACCAGTTCATACCCTCATTTTCTGATGTCCCCAGAGCTGAGAGGATCCGAACCGGAGCTGGCTGCCAGTCCCAGCCAGAATGACCTGTGCTATCACTAACTTTTCTGTTTAAAAAAAAAAAAAAAAGCGGAGGAGTTAATTGCAATAGAAAGATAAGCATCACCTTGGGACTCTGCTTTGCTCTGAGCACCGGAGCAGACACAGCAGACTGATTTTTTTTTCCACCCCCGGCTTGTGCGCAAGCCCCATCACATGGGCGTGATGGATGCTGCCTGGAGCAGGGGATGAGTGTGGCCAGGGCTGTGCCTCTCTGCCAGGCTGGGCTGGGGACCAGGCTCCCTCCTGGGCTTT
The DNA here is from genome assembly GCA_009769605.1 of Bucorvus abyssinicus. Taxonomy (NCBI): domain Eukaryota; kingdom Metazoa; phylum Chordata; class Aves; order Bucerotiformes; family Bucorvidae; genus Bucorvus; species Bucorvus abyssinicus. The sequence continues at coordinate 2,817,888 of CM020041.1, read as the reverse complement.
TCCTTGCTGGGCAAACAGCTCACAGTGTGGTGAGAGGTGGCCAATGCCCATGACCACTCCCTTGCAAAGGTTGCCTTCCCCCAAACCCCGCACAATCTGGAAACTGAGGAGCTCTCATCAGGCTCCTTGGCTTGGTGGTGGCTCTGCAGGTGAGGGAGGTGGTGGTGTGGCATGGACAACTGTCCCTGCTCTGCTCCTTTTGGGCGGTCCCTGCTGGGGCAGGGGAAACAGACTAATGAGCTGGTTTTCTTTTGAATATCTTAAAACCCACCCAAGCTCTTGGTCATTACAGCACGTGTAGAGCCAGATGCAGATGCTTGCTGGTCCTTTTGATGAATAGTTTTCCTGTGCTGATTGAAATTATGTGGAACCCTGAAGGACGGGGAGTCTGTAGAGTCCCTTGGGGTGAGGAAGGCTCTTGGTGCCTTTCTGCTGGAGGGACGGTGGATGCTGGTGCTCCTCCATTCCAAAAGGCGTTTGCTCCATCAAATTCAACACACATAAGTAATGATACCCACAGAGCTGCAAAACCGTGTGTGTGCTTCCTGAGGACCATTTGATTTGGTCTCGCTTAAAGGTCTGGAATTTCTGAATGGATAACTGAATTCTGGAGTCCATTAAGCAAGGCAATTTACAGTGTTCTCAAGCTTTGCCCATGGAAACACATTAACACAGTTTCCCATTTGGCTGCTTGAAAAGCCATTATTCTAAACACAAAAAGGGGAAGAAAAAGAATTTTGCTTTTTCACAGTTTATTTGTTATGTTTGTACCAGCACAGCAGCGTCTAGTGGTGCTGTGCGAAGCCTGTGATGATATCGGAGAGAAGTGGGGAGGAATGGTGTGTTCCCGCATTAGGAGGGCTCTCACCAGTCTAGATCTACCCAGATAGCACCTGCTGCTGCCATGGAAATTGGTGTTTTTCTGTGCTAGACATGATCTAGCAAATGAAGAATGAAGGCAGTCCTTGGAGTGGACCAGAAAGATATATCTTGGCATACCTGACTGCTCCTGAAAGCACCAAAACATACATGAGGGGAGATGGTAAATTGTCCCTGGTGCCACCTCTGGTAGCTTAGCACCTCCAAAGAGACCTTTAAGATGACTGATTGCTTGGGATAAGATCAGTTGTGTTTTGGGAGTTTGGGTTTGTTTGGGGTTTTTTTCTTCTTGATATCCTGTCTCTCTTTTTTTATTACACTGAAGGAGTGTATCTCCTTTAGGTATGAGAAGAGGGATGGGTTTGAGGGAAATAGGTGATGTGAGCAGAGTTTTCTTGGCTGGGGTTGGAGTACTCTGTCTCCTGTCTCTGCTTCCCCTCTAAGTGGAACAGCTGCTCGTGACATCTAGTTTCTCACTTGTGGCTTTGGCTCTCTGGCATCTGTGGACAAAGCACAGGTACTGGATAGCTCTAGGGATGTAATTTGTTTTCTGCAGGTATTGGCTAGTGACTTTTTAATTCTAATTTTGAAGAGAAGTGGAATTTATCAGTAGTTAATACACTCTGAGAGAGGCAGCCCAGGTAATCTCGCTGTTCAAGTTAACGCGTTAACACTGTTCTTTCTGTCAAGGTGATGCTGCTGACGGCAGGGATAGTGGTGGAGGGGGAATCCCTCAGTAAACAGTTCCCATTCTTCAAGTAGATGAGTAACTTTAGCCTTACCCTGCTCCCTTGTGTTGCCAGCAGAAAACACTTCCAGCACATCAATATGGGGAATTAGCAGCAAATCTTGCTCATCTGTCGTGCTCTAGCTAGGTAAACACCATGTATTATCTCGGGCCACCTATGACAAACTCATGTGGAGCTGACAAAACGAGTAGGTTCTTCTTCCTTTTAGCGGTGCCAGTATCTCCAGAAAGATCTACGTGAAGTCGGTGTGGTATAAATAGCCAGGTCAGGCAGTGAATGGTCTCCTTTAGTCAGTGTTAATTGCTGCTAATTCTCAAATTCCTTGTACTGGTCTGTCTTTTGCATTTTTAATTATTAGTTGCTAATATGCCTTTATATCAGTAAGGGGGAAATAGAGGTTTGCCTGAGTGACTGGGTTCCCTTGCTGACTTAGATGCTCCCCAGCTCCCTTTGATGGAAGTACAAAGTTATTCTTTCTGTTGACTTCAATGGTCACTCTTTTTTCCCACTTTGTGCTTTTCCAGTGGGATTGCAATAATCCGTCTGGTTGTTTTTGCTTTACTTGGTAGTCTCTAGAAACTTGCTCTACCTGGCAAGTGCAGCTGAAGCCTTATGGATGGGCAATAAGAGGGTGGTCTCAGAGCCTTCAGCAAAAATGGCCTTGTAGAAATATATTTTATATAACTGTTTTGGCTAAAGTAACTTTCTATTGACTTCCCTGCCTATGGCAGAGCACCGAGCGGTGGCAGGTTGTTTTGCTTTTATGTTTTAATTGCTATCTGCTGGTTGAAATTTTGGCAGATGGTTTATTTGAACAAGATGATGTGCATGAGTGTGGGAAAGAAAGGAGAATACAGATAGAGTGTTGCTGCAGGACGAGATGCATTTGAAAATCACTTCAAGCCTATTTAGAGGGATGACAGTTGAAAGATGACATGTTCATACACATACAGGAAGAAATGGCTTTTAGAAGGTTTATTGTTATCACTTCTGCCAAAACAGGTGAGAGAAACTCTTTAAAGCTATTTCCACAGCACGCAGGTAACTGGAGCTCAGTACCATGAGGCAGAGTTGCAGCCAAATGCTTGAGAACACTTAAAAGATTAGGCGGGCAAGAAAACTGGGAAACAACAGAAAAGAACTCTAGAAGATCCGGAGGTGCTAATAGATTGTATTGTGGATGAAGCAGCCTAGGAACAGGGTGGTTCCTTCAAACCAGAATGGTGGCAAGAAAAAAGCCCAGACCAGGTATTCCTTTGTGGCGAGTAAACGGTTGGGGCAAGGGCATGTGTGCTCCCACCCATCTATGTACTTGTGATCCTCGTGCTGACAGGGGTAATTCGAGCAGAAGTACCTGGGTGCGTGGCTTCCCCTTGTTCTTTCATTCTTTTTTGACTCCTAAAAAGTAACTTTTAGAAAGGTGGAAAACAAAGGTCCTTCATGCTCTTCACCTTGCCTTGAGGTTCTCTCTCAATCAACATGGTACTTCAGGCTTAATCCAGATCTTAGTAGAGTTGCAAACCTGGTAGGAGTGTCCGTTTTTACCCATCAGAGAAGGGGTAGAAGTGATCTGGTATAAAAAGCTCTTGCTCCCAAGTTACCTCACTCTATGGAGACTTCGTTGAAGTCTCCCTCTGGAGCCATCTGAATTTCCCCTGGCTTGCTGGTGAGATTGAGGGTATGTGCGTCTCTCACAAGGCTCACGATTCATCACAGGCTTAATGGTGCTTTCAGGCTTGCAATGCAAGGTGAAGCTTGCAAGATCACCCCCTCTCCAGAGGTCACAGTTTGAAGGTCTGGCAAGCTCCTTGCTGCACCACGCTTTAAATAAAGCAGGATGTTATTTCCTAGATTATCTCGTAAGACTTTCCACCGGGCTGCGGAGTTTGTCCATTGCTGAACCGCTGCAGCGTGCTATAACTGGTGTGATATGAAGGCTCTGCAATTCCAGCTGATGATTCACAGCAGATCATTTGATATTTAGGGCTCTGTTCATTAATAAGTTATGCTTCATTTACCTTGTTTTCTGTGGAATTTATGAGTCAAAATTGCAGAGTGCACCAAAAATGATCCATTCATCAAGTTCCTCTTCTCCCGGTATAATTGGCTAACCCATCACCGCAGCCCCCAGGGGCACATTGCACAAAAAGGTGTGTCCCGCATGAGCGAGCAAAGCGGCCTTAGGAGGGGAAACAAGGGTTCGGCTTTTGTTTGAGTCTGCAGGTTGTCCCAGTTGGTGTCTTTTGAGCTGCGTAGGCAAGAAACTTCCCAAGCAGATTTGTTTCCTTGTTTGCTCTGCTTGTACCACGGGCGTTGTGACAGCAAAGGAGATGTCCTGCTTGTCCCCAGGTCCCACCGAGGGTTTGAATGGCAATGTTACAACTGCAAGGGTCGAGGGAGAGCGGAGGGAGGAAAAAGCTCTTCTGATAATCTAGATCTTCTGCGGTTTGCCTGCACACACATTAGCATAACCCAGGCTGTGACACAGAAAAAAGGTGAATTTGCTCAGTGGCAGAAAAGCGCCAAGGTGCCAGAAGTTGTAGCACTAAGGGACTGTCAGCTGTGGGGACACAAGGAGCTGGTGAGGGGGGCGGGTTTCTAAAAAAGCAGAAGAAATGAGATGCCCCTTTGCTTGTAAATAACAGGAAAACATCTGCAGACCACAGTGTTTCTAGCTGGCATCTAAATGACTAGTGTTGTTTCTCTTTTTAATGTTCTTTTTAGTTAAGCACATAAATACTTAGATGTTGGCACAACTACTTACGCAGTGACATCAGCTAGAGAAGCAATTTAATAGACGGAAGAATAACTATTGTGTACATCCTCTTGATTTTCCACCACTTAATGGGTAAAGCCCTAAGCAGAAGACAAAGCAAAGAGTAATTAGAACGTACTGCTTTACAGGATGAATGGTGGAGATGTCTCCACCGCTGTCTGCAGCGCGGAGTAAAGATACCCACATCAGCTTCAAATGACCTGTCTAGCTGGTAAAGCAGGGAGCCTAACGTAGATTAATTCACCATTTTCAGCACTTGGTGGCTTGTTTTAAAGCTGCTTTAGGTAACTACAGCATCCTGCACTGTCGGTTCACTGCCTGACTCCCTTCTTTCCCTGCGTTACCTGATGGATCACCATTCGCCACTGGGGGGATCTGCAACGCGGTCTTGGCTGACTGTGGGAGAAGGGGAGGTTGAGGAAAGCGGGGCTTAGAAATGCAAGATAAAACTTAATTCCGTATGCAAAGAGCTGAATTCTGCATTGCTGGGCAGCTGATTTTAATACTTTTCCAGATCTAATCTTGGTATGAATTGGATATAAACTCAGAATAACAGACCAGGGGTTTTTTTTTTATGATAAAAGGGGATACTGAAGCTTGCTGTGGGGTTAGGATTCACCTGCAAGTAAGAGGTAGCTGATGGCCGTTGTCTTGGCCAAGTCCTGGCTGCCGTGTTCAACCCAGCTGAACTTGTGTGGTTTGTATGATGCAGCAGTTCACACCTGGTCTTCCTGGCATTAGGCAGATCTGAAGTGTGATTGATGATGCACTTCAGTTCTGGGCAGAAAGCACACCTTTCAGTGCTCCTCTAGCAGCAGGAGCTGACTCCAGTTGATACTGAGCCAGTGGATGTTCTTGGCTACTTCCAAGAAGGGAGGCTCCAGGCTGAATCTGGCCTCTCCAGTGCAGCCACAGGACTGCCAGGCTCGTGTGTTCATGCCCCTGGCTGCACCAAGGCTTGTGTTGGGAGGTGCCAAGCTTGGAAGGATAGAAGATTCGCTTTTAAAACAGACCTGCTGTGTGCAACTCCTGATGTAAGGCTGGAAGAAGAGAAATTAATCTCAATAATTTTGTTTTAATTGCTATAGTACTTAGAGAGAAAACCTCTGTGCTTGTGAGTGGGAGCAAGAAAATATTTGGAAATGTTTTGGAGGTCATGAGTATTGGATTGGAGCTTGTATGAATGTAATTTCTGTTGGGAGCCAAGTCTAATAGCAATGTAATTTATATGAAATATATAGCCAGGGGCTTTGTCTCACTTCCACTGAAGTTAATGGTAAAACTCCAGTGTCCTCACTGGGGGCAGGATTTGATGCCTGGAGAAATGTTTTATTATTAAAAGTTTATTAACACTTCGTATGGAAGTGCTATCTTCCTTTGCCGTGATGTTTCGTCCGTGTAGGCATGAGAGCTGAAGAACTGAGCAACAGACACAATGCCCCAAACTTCCTCTCGGTTGGAAATTCTCAACAAAATGTTGTTAAAGGGCTGTATCGAAAACATTCAGCAAACAGATTAAAATGTGATTTTTTGGGTACATCCTGCTCCAAGGGTTCATTGTCTAAAGAGCTGTAATGGATTTTCATCCCCTCAAATTTGCAGTATAGGAACCCAGACTGAATTACACCAGGCAACCTACACAAACAACAAGCAATTGGCTTGATGATGTCCTGTGCTTCTGCCGCAGCTCCCGTGGGGTTGACTCCTCACGCGCCTGAGGAGTCCTCCCCTTCCCGTGGTTCTGCCTGCCTGGGGTTAAGCTCACTTTGCTTTTTTGTATACCTGTTTTGGACTATCTCTTATATTTTAGAACTTAAAAGACATTTTTGGTCCATACAAACATACTTGATGACCTGGAGTGTCACATGTCATTTTCTTTTCATTCGTGTGTAGTTCAATAGCACTTCTTAACGACCTCACAGTCCTATCAAACTGTACTGCAGTTACGGGTATTGCTCTGTCACATCACTTTAGGGGATTGTTAATCTTATAATTAATTCCCACCATAATCTCAATTAAATGTGCAGACACCTTAGCTTTGTGCTCTTGTCTATGGAAAATGGATGGTCTCCGTTATTGCACGCTTATGACTGAAGGTGCATCGCCTGCATATGGAGCTGCCGGCTGCTTTTTTAACCTTGAAGAAAGGTGCCCTGCAGAAGAAACACAACGCACTGCACAAGCAGAAATGTTCTTTTTTGCCCTGTTGCAGACCAGTTCTGCTGCCAGATGCTCAGGATTTGCGGGGGGGCTTATGCAGGCAGACAAGAGAGTAAATTGGAGTTACTTAAAGGGTTTCAGCAGCTTTCCCTGGGTGCTTTTCTGCATCTTTAGGCAGCTAAATACATTTATCAACCCGACTGCTCGTCTTTGAGGAGTGGCTGACTGCTTAGGTTCAAAGCTAGGCTGTCCCTGGGTGTGGGGATGGTGAACAGCAGTGACTCGTGGAGGCTGAAGGGCTGCCCTGGTGATCCTATTGCTTGCAGCAGGTTGGTGCGATTGGGCTGCAGGGACCAACTGACATCCTGGAGAGCAGCAGGACCAAAAGAACCTGGAAATTTTGCTTTACAGTGCTTCATCTCAGTTAGAGGCTGGAGAGTGACAAATTTATTAGTACTTCACAACATTTTTCCTGTTAATATTTCATACTAGTAAGTTCCCGAAAGGCTTGAAAAGAGTTCTGAAAAATTACCGAGTATTAGTTGTGAGCACTATTGATGGCAGGGGAAAATTCAGACTGCTGAGCGCTTGGGTAGGACCTGCCAAGATAAAGGCTGTGATCATGGGGGTGGATTTTTTTTTTTTGTATCTCTAGAGCTACCCCAAGAGTTATAAGGCTGTATGACTCGTGAGAAAGTATTTCATGTCGTCAGCACTCGCTGCAGAAAAGCCAGTTCCTAACCAGTTCTGGAGTCCGCCTAATTCAAAAGCAGATACTGGGAAATCAAAAGTGAAATGAGAGCTGTGCCCACAGCTGCCATGCAGCTGGTTGTAACCTTTGCTGATGTCTTTTAAAAACGGAACAAGGGTTGGTTCTTGGCTGTCAGTTCTGCCTTCCTCCTTTTGGCTGCACTTTGAGATCTCCATTGGCTGCACTATTTGTCTTTAAAAACAGCTGAACTGGAAGATTCTGTATTCTGCTGCTTACTGGGTTTCTACTATTGTGTCATCAGCCCCAGCGATGTAGCTCTGCTGGAAGAATTTTAATTGGAAACCATATTTATTAACCTGACATCCAGTAGAGCGTGCAGGATCAGGGCCGGGGAGAAGACTTGCCTTCCTGGGCTTTGCGGACCACCCCACTTGCGAAGGTGAAGAGCAAACAGGCTGGATCTCAGGAGTGGTGCTGCAGCTCCCAAGCTCAAGCATCACTTACCTTCAAGAAAAACATTCTGGAGCTGCTAAATCAGGTGCCACCTGAAAGGGACCAGCCTTTAGGAGATGGGGTTGGGCCATTTGAAGCAATAGAAGGCACTTGAGGTCTTCACCCACAGTTCAATGTCTTAAATGTTTGCATTTGAAAGAGCAGCCACCCCAGGTGAGACCGCTGGCCACAGTCTTTTTAACAGCTTTGAAGTCCAGTTGTGTTTTCTTTTGTAAGTTTTGTTTTGTTGTTTTGTGGGGTTTTTTCCCCCCCTGAAGGCTCCATTTTGAAGGCCCAGAAGCAAACAAATATTATCCACCATGTTTCATTAACTAAAATTAGTCCGGAAGCCTTCAGGATCCAATAGCTACAAACTTGGTGAGTTGTTGGCATGTTCAATAAATAATGAAAGGGGAAAATATGGTCTGACAAAACCAACAGACACACCAAGCCCCAGCAAACCAAGAAATCAACCCAAAACCCAGCCAAAATACAAACGGCAATCCCCCCACACCCAAAAACTCCAAAACCAAACAAAACCATAAAGCCCAACAACAAAACCCCTCACACACCCCCCCATTGTGGGGAGGTTGCTTCTAGGTGGTGAAGGTGGGCCAGGGTCAGGGTACCCCAACAGCATTAAGAACTTTGTGCTGCCCTGAAGGAGTCTCTGCATCGGGGGTGTCCAGCAGAGATTTGCGGTCTGGAGGACTGGCCAAATGAACATGCCAAGATTTTTGTCCCACAGTTTCACATGTAAATAAGACCTAAAAACTTCACAGTTTTACCCAGCACTTAATGAGTTTGGCTGGAACAATAAGCTGTGGTTTGAGACACCGTGAATTAAACTGGTTTTCCTTATTTTGATCTTTTCCCTCCTCTGCTGCTGCTGCCTAAGAAGGAGCAATACACAATGGCAGGAGAGAATTGCATATAAATGGCGAGGTTTAAAGCAGCAGCAGTGGAGAGCTATTTATGAATCAAGCATTACTTATAGTGGTTAAACATTTAGGGGTAATAAAATGTAAATGTGCTTTCAGCACAAGTTGCGGTTCTTAAAAAAAAATTCTTTAAGAAAAATTGTTGCGGTAAGGTTATGGCTGATATTAATTGCTGAATTTACTTGCTGTACCAGACACTTAGACTGAAGAGCAACTTAAGGGATTGCTTTTATTAACGTGTACAACGTGACTGAAATCGTCTGATTTTCTGCAAGGTAAAATGAAGCCGTTCCTGGAAGATTCTTGTTTCACCCCCCTTGCTGGAGCGTCCGTGTTGAAGGGTGGTAGACAAGCTGACTCTGGTTTTCATTTAGAGAATATATGAGCACAGAATATAGTTTGCTGGGCTCTAAAGATTGTTCTGCTGTGAAATGGGAAGTCGGATCACAAATGCAGCCCTTTGGGTCAGGATTTTGGTGTCTGTCCTTCAGCAGGAACGATATCTGTGAGTATCAGCAGGCTTTGTGGATGTAGGTGAGTTACTCCTCAGCCGTTCTCCAATCTGTCCTCCTCGCACGCGTAATGCCACGTTGATGTCGTAAATGCATCTGGTTAAAGCAAAAATGTAATTAAATTTCTGTAGGTAAACTTAGGTAAATAAAATTTAGTTAGGAAATAGTGTAAATGGAAATATCAGACACGGTAGAGAACTTCTATGCATGAGAACTTCATGGTGAAGCCCTTCTATGAAAAGCAGAAAACGAGCATGTGTGATCTCGGTTGGTGAAGTGAGAAAAGCCACTCAGGAACACGGAGCCCCTTGACTGGCTTTTGTGGAGGACAAGAGCAGCAGCTGCTCTTCCCCTCCATCTGATAAAGACTTTTGCTAAAGGGATGCTTTATCATGAGGACTTTGCTTCTGTATCTAAGTGACTTGGAAATGCTGGAGAGAGCTGTTTCCATAACCATTGCCTGCCCTATTCACACCCCAGGAAGAGTGGGCAAAGTCCCCGTGGTGGTGTCAGGCTGTGCTGGTGGGGTCACAAAATGGGACTGAGATGCTGAGACTGGGATTAGCAGAGCAGCTGGGCTGGATCTGGCGTTTTTGGGAGCCTATGGCAGAAATATAGCTACGGTTGGCAGCTACACTTCTCCTGGTGGAGGGCTTCCATGTGAAAAATTGCAGTGATAACACAATGGTGGAAGCAAACCTCTACGGTGGAGACGCTGAAAGCCGAGTGCCTCCGTCCACTTGCTGACGAGGGTTGCTCTTTCCATGTATCAGAATATTGGAGATGTTAAAGAGATTTTATGGACCAATCTATACTTTTGATTGGCTGTAATGATCTTTGCAGTCTGTTATTTATACGGGGCATTATTACACAGCAAGCTGTGCAATGCATTAGGTCATTAACGCATTCGCTTTACAGCTTGTTGGTTTTGCTGCCGAGCTAACCTGCTGTGGATGTTCCTGGTTATGTGCCTTGCTTCTAGATGAGTCTCTTTTATTGATAAAGGCAGGAAAAAGAATAGTAATAAATCGAGAAAACTAAAATGGCTCAGTAAGTGAGGGGGAGGCGGCTGTCTAATGCAGCTCTTTCCTTGGCACCTGCTGGTGGGATCTCATTTGACTCAATCCTGGTGAAGTTGGACCTTTATTGACTTGTTCCTGGAGAGGATTGATTCCCTTACAATGGGTAACAGGACCAGACAAAAGGCATTTCTCAGTTTTACCTTCAATTCCTAGATAATGTTATGTAAAATCCCTCAGGTGTCTCCTTTTTATAAAGCTTTATAACCTCTTTCGGTTTTTGGTGGACTTCCACTGTAATTGAGGATGGCAGAAGGGCAAGTCAGTGTGCAGCACTGCCTTCCACGGCCGGGCTGTCATCGCTCGTCCACTCTTGACGGAGGAGGTCTCTGTGGCAGGGAACCCTATATCCAAGAGTGATTCAGAAGAAGGATCCAGAGGGCAGAAGGAACAATAGTTTTAGATTTTCCTTTTCATCTTCCCTGGGTTGGAACCACTTTTTTCTCAGCTCCGTTCTTTGCCACCGTGCCCATGCGTGTCCCTTTGCTTCCTTGTACCACTGGCTTGGGACTTATTGTCCCGTTAATGAATGTAACAACAATTGTCTGAATTACGTTTTATCATTAATTCTAAAATTCTTTTCTTTGTTAGAAAGGTACAATTCAGAGGCTCCTGCTTTGATTTGTGCTGCAGAAATTGTTCCCCTACTGCAAAGTGTGGGTTTTGAACACCAAAGCAAACAACGCCCCCTGATGTGAGAAGGTCCTCGTCAATGACTAATGCAAAAACTTGAGTAAAAGGTGTTTTGGCTGCAAAACGTTTTAGCAGAGCAGGCAAGGCTGAGTGACTGAAGAGTGGAGCTTTTTATGCCAAAGGAATGTATGGAAGTGCGAATACGTGGCATTTCTCCAAGCTGACTCCTAAAACACACGGCTCAAAGTATTGAGGCAAATTAATTTTGAACAAGAACCCTAAGTGATGTTCAGGCGCTCAACAGCAAGACTTGCTTCCATGGTGCTGGGCACGGGTGAGTGTCTGGGCGAGCTGGTGTCTATTTTTACAGGCTGGGTTTAGCTGAGGGGTGCATCAGCCTTCCCCACCCGGGCGGCCGATGGTGAGCCCGCTGCCAGCGGGCACAAGGCAGCGCTGGGGCTCTGTTAGTGCCTTTGGGATAATTTTTGTACAGGCCAATTAATTTCTGATGAGTTCCTGACTTAGGAATGGAGTTGTTCTGTGCTTTAGCTCTGATTTCTCCTCCTGGCCCTTGGCAGGTTCTCTAAGGGGCAGTGCTCTGTCTGTGCAGTCACAGAATCATGGAATCATCTGGTTGGAAGAGACCTTTAAGATCATTGAGGTGGATGGTTTTATAGTGCCTTTTTCCATGGCAAGCACTGGGTAAAAAGGGATGGTTTTTTGTGTCCACCTCTGTGGTGGGGGTCTGAGAACAGCCCGCTGCTCCGTAGCACTGTTAAATTGCTGAACAAATGAATGCTTTGAACTTGCATCAAGCACCCAGAAAGTCTCATAAATGTAGATAATCACTTGCCTCCAGTTGCTATCATTGTCGTGTCTTATAAATTAGCACAAGATGAATTTTCTTTCAAGGACTGAAACCAGTTAGAACCTGGAAGTTCATTTTTTTTTTTTTTGGTGGGAAATTCTGTCATTTCAAGACTTTTCACCTAGAATTAGAATGAAAAGATAAAATTATGTGAAGAAAAAAATTTACTGAAACGTATGTGAATTATTCACAACTTTTTTATTTCAGTTCGACTGAATGATTGCCTTAATTCTAAAGTTTTAATATGTTATTTCAATTACTCAAACGTATTATAATGCATTAAACATAAGTGAAACAAAACTAGCAATTCAGCGTGATCTAAAATTTGAAATGAAAATAATTGAAATAACAGGTAAAATACAAATTTTTGCATTTCAGAACAGTGAGAATTGCCCGTTTTCCTCTTCACTTTTTTTCTGTCTGTACTTGATGGATGTATTGCTGCAGATGGTTTTGGTTCTACAGGTATGGGTCTTCTCCAGGAAACAGCTCCATCAAAGCATGGTCAGCAGCTCTGGTGGGGTGCCCACAGCACCTTACTCAACCTGTACAAACTGGGGCTGGAAACCAGTATCTGGGAGATGTCCATTCCCGCAGGCAGTTTGTCTAACTGAGGTATGACCCAGAGTAGATCAGATATAATCAGTCTGCAGTTCAGAAATAGCTGGGGTGTTCTTACAAGCATTCAGTCTGGAGAACCCCAAACCTCGTAGCAATTTTGTAAGTGAATTCCAGGATTGTGCTGCTGCTCCTCAGGGGTGGTTTTTGCAGGAGTTGATATCAATTCACAGTATTCAAGGAATCTATGGATGTGATGATGGCAGACTTGGGGTGTTGTATGTGGTACCACATAAAGTGCTCTATAAAACAAGTGAGTTTTATGCCATTTCTCTCCTTTCCTCCCCTACCTCTAAAAGCCGTTGAATCCTCTGACCACTTTCAACCTGATTTGGGAGAGATACAGAGGTGGGCAAATCTACAAGCTTAGTGAATGACTGAGTAGCAGTGAGAGAGGATGGGGAGGCACGGCATGTCCTTTCCTTCTTTTTACCACATATTGTTTACCTTGAAGCTTTTCCACGTTCAGGGTGTGCTGCTGTCTTCCTCTGGCACTGTGAATGCGTGCCAGTACACAGAGATGCACAACAAAGGTGGTGAGACTGCAGCTCTGAGCTGTCCCACCTCGATCAGGGTTAGTGGTGGGCAACAAAACTGCCTTTATTTCCCCACTTTCCACTTGGGAATTGCGGGAGAAAAGTCTCTTCCTTCTGGCACAGGCACGTTCAGCGGTTTGGCAGGGCTTCTCTGGTTGTGTTGTATCTGCAGTTGATCCTCCTCTGCTCTGGCTTCCGCTGGTTAAGAGGTGCAACAGGGATGCCTTGGCAAGCAGCTCACCTTGAGCAGTCAACAAACATCTGAGAGCGGAGAAGCTGCCCTGGCAGTGCCTGACAACAGGCTGGGTAAATGCTCCTTGACATTAGCGCTCCGGGGATGCAAACGGAGCTCTGTGGGAAGAAGAGAGCCTTGTGCAGGGACTGAGCCCTGGATCCGCACTCTGAGCGGCTGCACTGCAGTGACTGGCACCCATACAGCAAGCTGTGCAACTGTGAACGCTTTCACCCTCTGCGAATGTACCCGTACTGCTCCTAGGCTGGGTCCCAAATATGGTTCCTCCCCTCTGGAGTGGGGGCTGCCCCGTGGCCGCCTCCCAAACGCGTTACTCGGTGCATGTCTAGAGCAATGCCAGAACAGGTGGAAAAGTTAAAACTCCTCAGTCTGGTTTTCAGTCTACGCTGAGAGGAACAAAAACTTTGATGGGAACATCTCACAACGGGAACCTGCCCTGTGGTCCCAGCGTGGACCTCCTGTCCCAGCAACCCTGAGCACTGGGCTGTTAACATCGCTTTCTCTTTGGAGCACATAAAAATGGAGAAGCTTGAATTCAAAGCAGGGACTGCCTGTGGCTTGGGCTGCAGCATGCTGGGGTTTCAGATCTGGCTCTGAATCTTACTGTTTTATAGTCCAGAGAGGAGCTTGGTGTGGAGGGGGAAAGTGGAGGGAAGGCGCTGCTCTTGCTGGCTCAAAAAATTGTCCTTTCTGATAACATTTCCATTGGAATAAATAAGCTTCAAAGAACCTTTCTTCCTCCTGTGTGTCTCCTTGTAGATAATGGTGGTAGTTGTGCTCAGCTGGGATGCTTTTAAGAGCTCTCCTCGCCTTTGTATATCTGGCAAACAGAGGCAAAGCATTCTTAATGGACAACTGTTGGCAGTGGCATCCGCTGCCTGAGAGCACCAGGTGTCCTTGGCCTTCCAGCCCTTGGTGAATGGCTCATCCACTTCTGCAGAATTCTGTCTGAGGACAGAAACAGTAGAAAATAGAATTTTATTTTGAGGCTTCTTCTTCTTCTGGACTGGTAGCATTTCCCCCTCTCCCCGCTCGGGGAACAAAATGTGGTCTGTGTCCTGTGGCATCTGAGGTGATGGCGTTGATGCCTGGGCTGGTGCAGAAGCCTGACTGCTTGCACAGAGCTTGCACAGAGGCTGGGGGCTGCACAAGCACCTGATAAAGATCAGGTCGGTGCCCCAGGGCTAACTGGTGCCTCAGAGTCTGGGCTCCGGTAGCTGTCTCAGGTCTCTGCTGGCTAATTGCAATGACCCCAGCCCACCCTCCAGCAGGGTATAAAAGGAGCCCTGTCAGACACCACAGTTTGAGCTGTCCTTGGAGCAGCAGGTAATGCTGTCGAGGACTGTCCCCTTGGATCGGGATGCTGGTTGAGGATACTTCCCGGGACTCCCCTTGGATCAGGACTCTCTGAGTGTATCTCCCAGGATTGAGTGACCCTCACCCCGGCGTTAGTGAGTGACCCCTTTGGTACCCTTAAGTGGGAGATTCTCCTTTGCATGAGTGAGGGTGTACGTGTTGTGGTTCGCTTCCCTAAGGAGTGTGCTTTGGTGTTCAGTTGTGCTGTGATATACTCCTGACGGATATCTGGTCCTGTAATTAATTTTGGTCAGTCGGAGTGCTGGGCAACTTTTGATTGCGCTAAGTGCACAGTTTTCAGAGAGCTGCTGCTGTCGGTTTTGGGTGTCTCTGTGACAGCACCACACAAGCTTCCCAATAGAGCACGTGTTCCTGGTGGAGTAGGGCTGGTGCAATGGGCCCATGCTCTCTGAACGCGTGAGACAAATGTGCTGTCCTTGCTGCTTGAGTGGAATAAGGAAAAAAACCTGTCCTGATACTCTAAAACAAAATGCTAACGGCATCCAGGAGTTTTGTGACATCTCCTCAGAGAGGTGTTCTACCTTTTGTGCCAAGCTGAAAGCAGATCTAACAGCGCTCTGGCTCAGTGGACTGGTGCCTGCAGTGGAGGAGGATGCTGGGGTCTGTGCTGAGCCCACTGAGGGGTGACTCCTTCCTGCTAGGGTATGCATGTGTCCCAAGTGAGCTCCTTCTGCCCAGAAGTATTGTCTGTTTGCAAAGAAATGCAGTATACTAAGGACACGCTCTAGCTGAAGCCATCTCAGTGGCTCCAGCAGCCATCAGGAACGCCGTTCCCACCAGCAGCGAGCGCTGGTTCTCACTGGTACAGCAGAGACCCGGTGGAAGGCAGATGCTGCTTGTGGATGACATGAGGAGGGGAGATGGCTGGGGTTTGCCTGGCACATAAAGCCTCGGAAAAGCCAGATGATTTAAGGAACCGTGTGGCAGGCTCTGGGCTCAGCCACTGCTGGGTTTGTTGTTCTGTCAGTAAGCCTCATCCCTGGGCTCTGTGATTCTTGCTAAGATGGCCAAATCCAGAGCACCAGAGCTCCTTGGGCAGAGTGCTGTTGAGCATCTCTGCAGCGTGAATAACAGGGTGCTGGGGTCCTTATCCTGCTGCCTCTGGGACATGGGTGCGGGGGGCAAGGACAGATGCTCCTGGCTGGCAGCAAGGACACAGCCCAGGCTCCTGCACGCTGCAGAATGTTATTTACAAGCCTGTTGTGTACAGATATGAAATATTAATAAGCTGCATGTGGAGTTCTGCACGTTTCTTTGTTTAGATCTTTGGTAACAGAGGCTGCATGTCCTCACACTTTGTGTGCTGGTGTTAGTCAAGAGGTTCCCGGCATGGGGTTGCGGCTGGGGTCTTCAGCTGCTCTGCACAGCGATTGTTAGACCGTGTGCTGGCTGATGGACAACTTGCTGGCCTTTCAGGGGGGAAAGAGATACGTGGAGCTAGTGCACGTGTTGCTGCAGCTTTGCACCGGTCTGTGTCTGCTCACCTTGTCCGCCCTCCTGGATCCCCACGGAGGGTGACGTGGCTGGGATGGGGCGACGCTACATCCCGCTGTGCAGCGCTGCAGACCTCTGTCTTGCTTCTCCTCTGTGAGGAGTGGAAACAATAAACCATCTGTAAAACAAGGGAGATTTGTGAGGTTTACATTTATTAAGGTCTGTAAAGCGCTCTGCGCTACCTCGGATGGATGCTGGTGCTGGTACTCGATGATTTTACTTCTGCACCACTTGGGAGAGCTGCTGTGATTTGCTGTTCTCCTGGCTCCTGGGGAATCTGCAAGGACTCTCGGCTGCTTTGCAATCCCAAATGAGATTTTTCTCCATCCTTAATGTATTGAACTTACTGTAATATAAAGAATATCATGACACCCGGGAGGTTTCATATCAGATTTCATATGAATAGCATTACGGCCAAGCTCAACTTCTGATAAGGAACTGCAACTCCCTGCTCCTGGCTGTCAGTGTTTGGGTTTTATTGGTTTTTATAATGAGGAGAAATAGGTTGATACAAATGCATGTTGAATATGATCACTGGCAGGAAAAATATTGCCCTATATCTGAAGTTTTGCTCAAGATGGAGTTTTCTGGTCTGAACACGGATATATTCAGGTTTTAGTTCCTGAACAGAACCCAGATGGGAAGGAAGAGAAGCCTGAGGTCTGGCAGAATACAGATCCAGGACCAAACGCTTTACAGCTGGGCTGGGGCGGTGTTTGCAACTGCAGCAAGCAAAGGATGGGCATCGCTGCTCTTCATGGCTGCTGCCAAGGCTTTGTGTGCAGAGGAGAGAGTCGGGTCAGGAAATTCATCATCCCTAATGATGATTTCTACTCTCTGGGTGTTTCTAGAACCAACCCCCCCTCATCTTTGTTACCAACAATGATCATGCAGAGTTTGTGAAACGCCTGTGTTTTCTGTTCTAGATACAGGGAAAGAGCATTAAATGTTGAGCAGGGATGTGTGACGTGTAGGGGAAGTGACGTTAACCTAGAAACTACAGAGGTTTAGAGAAAGAAAAAAAAAAAGTCAAACAGGGCTGAACCTGTATCTATGAAGACAACTTGAAAGAGGGCAGCAGGAGGAGAAGCCCTGCTTAGCATACGGCTAATGACTTGGCCAAATTGCCCAGAGTAGCCACGCGTGTGCCTGAGAGCAGAGTAAAGCCGAGATGTGATCAGCTCAATTCAGGCCAGAAAGGTTGCAGGATGTTTTCTTCCGAATGAAGCTTTCATCTCTGGTGTGTTTTGGATTTGGTGTGGTTTTTTGCACAGCAGCTTTGATGTTAGACTGAAAGCCCGAGCAGCGTTGAGCAGAGCTGCCCGTGGTGGGGCAGCGGGCAGGGTGGTCCGGAGCCCCCGCCCCGCTGGGCTGGCGAAGAGAAGCTTGCTTTGTTTGCTTTGTTTTTTGCAGAATCTGCATTTTCTATGGAAATGAGCTGAAATCTGCTGAGATGATTTTGTGCTTGGCTATTGATTAAGCCCATCGTGTTCCTCAGCAGGTGTTTGTTGTCCAAATGCTCCTTTTCTCCTCTTCTTGCTGATTATCACGGTGCAAATGTAATCCGTGCCCTTATCAGAAAAGGAAGGGCACTTCTTTATCCAGCCATTGATTTGAGACGCAGCTCTCTTGTCCAGCTGTGCCCTTCTTCTAACAGCTGCTGCTGGGTGCCCGGCATAGGCACCGCAGGCGGACGCGGGGCCCCGGCAGCAGCTGAGCGCCGGGTTGGGTTCGTTTGTTGCTAATGAGCGCGTCGCTGAGCTGATTGAAGCGGCTGTTAATGTTGAAAGAGGGGCTGCGATGCTGATCCGTGTGTGCAGACAGGTCGTATAGATCTCTGCTGCGCTTCCAGAGTGAAGTTAGTCTTGGATGACATGATGAATTAATGGTAAAGGAGGGAGTATTGAAATATTTAATACATCATTTATAATATATGATTCATGATGATAATATACCTCTCATTTTGACATTTCCAAAACAAAGTGTTTTTTCCTCTTCAGCTCCAGAAGTGTGATTTGAGAGTAAAGGGAATCAGTAGATAGATTTTTCTTTTAAATCACAGGAACTAAAAGAGACATTCTGACTGCAAACAACATTTTTGTTTGTTCTTTGATGGAAGAGAAATCTGGTAGATTATCTTAAGTTTGAAAAATAAATATTTTTTTTCATTCCCATTAGGGTTTTCCTGCCTGAAAGGTGGTTTTTTCCACAGCTCCTCTTGGTCCCTCTTTCTGAGTGTCCAGGGAAAGGACAGCCAGAAAGAGGATGGAAAAGGAGAGGGCTCGTCCTTTTCTGGGATACAGCAGTGGCAGAGGTCCCCGAGACTTAACAGGGCCACTTTAAAATTCTGTCAAATTAATTTTCTCCCTGTTGTTAAAATGACAACCTCTGGCAATGGCCTTGACTTGAAAGGCACTAAACAAGGAAATGGCATATTCTATTGCCAGTGTATGAATTTCATCGTTTGAAACGTGAACTCATTTTCTGCCGTTGCCCTGGGTGGTGGCTCTGTGACTGTGTGCTGGTACCAGGCGCTCGGGAAGAGAATTCCTCACCCCTGCAGAGGACAGAAGACGACGAAGTGATTTGTTCGTTGGCATTTTGGCTGGAGACCATCCTTGACCCCTCAGCAGCCCTGGGGGCACGTGGCTCAGTGCAACAGGGTCCCGTGCTGGAGAGGGCAGGTGTCTGCAGTCAGTCTACTGCTACTTATCGTAGAAACTATTTATCCAGAGTTTCTGCCCTTAAAATACTGACTACTCCGTGATTTACGGCTTAGACATTCATTGCAAGTTGTTGGTTGAAAATGTCCCTCTCAGATAATCGTACCCAGGTGCAGGATTGTTTTTGCAGTTATCCCACTGAATTATCAGTCATGAAAGAGATTGGAGATGGTTTTTCAGGCTGAAATCTTAAAGTGCCTGAATCGAGAAGAGAGGTTAGAAAGTATTTCCTGTAATAAATGTTTAGTTTACTGGAGAGCCAATTTCCTTCAGGTTTAATCAAGGTCATTAGAGCTACACTGGGGCCAGATTTATTCAGAATTTCTGTGTCTGAAAGCAGAAACTGCTGTAAGGTTCTTCACGCAGATGTGCAGCATGCGCTGAATATCCAGGCTGACGTGTCACAGAGGTTCACTGACTCGGTGCGCTATAATAAATAAGTAACTTTCTGTGAGACCCTGGGAAACTGGCTCTGGCCTGTCGCTGTGTTATGGACAAGGTGACTAGATTTTGGTGCAAATGAATTAATAGAGTTTTTTCCTTTTTCCTTTTATCGTTGTTATTTTTCCCTTTTTTTTTCTTTTCTAGACGTGTCACTTTTCCCAAGTTTCCTGACTGGTTCACTCATGAGCAGGTATTTCTGTGCTGGGGAAGGAAGGTCACTTACATCCTGATTGAATGGATGTTTTAGAAATGTATAAACGAGATTCTTGGCCATCTGTAAGAGCACAGCTCTGCTGAAGTTAACGGAGGGATGTTGCTCATTAAAGAGTAGTGAAGAAGTTGTAATTTCACAAGCGGCTGGATCAGTCCTACCTGTTTAACTTGGGAAAGACTTTTGCGTTGACTGAACCATTGCAGCGATACACTTCATTCCCCCGTTTGAGTATCCCCCTTGTCCAAGAAGGCAGGTGACAATGTCAAGTGCTCCTAGATCCAACACTCTCCCAAGTTACATTTAGAACTGATGATTAAGCTTCCTTTAGCTTTTTAATCTTGAACTGATACTGAGAAGTCTTTAAAAAGATGTTAGAGTAAAACAATGGACTTTGTAATCAATCACGCAAAATTATAATATATTGGAAACTTATTATTAATAATGGACTATTATTCTTTATGTATCACGTCTTACTATCTAATCTATCTATATTAGTTACTTTTAAAAGGAATCGGGTGATAAATTACTCCATTAAAACAGAATGAAGAGACTTAAGCTCTTCAATGGGGAAAATCACGGAGGGGACTGTTCCAGTGACTTAGCGGTTTTGCCAAGCGCGTTACGTGCTGTTGGTGTCCTGGGCGCTGAGTGCTGCGAGGATGTGGTGCTTCAACCGAGGGATGAACATTCATTTAAACCCTGGGTCATGGCAGTGAGCAATGTGAAGGCCCCCTCTGCTTGGTGCAGCGCCTGCATGCCGGGCAGCTTTGTGTTTTTTGGCTTGGGGATGATGAAATACAAGTTTAAGAAGTGTGGCTTTGGCTTGGGCTCCCATCAGCTTCCTTCGGATCTCCGCTGGGTTCGGCGAGTCCACACAGTTATGGAAAATTCTGATTGACACCATGTAGGAGCTGATAAAAGGGGGAGAAAGCAGCAGCCTTTTCCTCAAGCTCTTCTGAGTCTGTAGAGCAACTGTGTGGGAGAACTTGGGCGTAGAACTGTGTCAGGACATTTGCATTCCGGGTTTTGCTTTGTAATTTGCCCTTCTCCATCTCATTTTCTATCTCTTTGGGGTGAGTTTTATAAAACTGACTGAAACGGTCTGCTCATGTGCGGTTTGTTTCTGTGGGCGCTTTTCCCTGACAGCTGTGGATTTATTACACCGTTTCCTTAATGCACTTAGTTTTTCCTCTCCAGCCTGCCCTGCGAGTCTCTCCTGGGAACGTGCCAGGCTTGGGGAGACGAAAATAGAGATGAGCACATATGTGTTTGCATTTGTAATGGGTACAGAAAAAGGCTGCAAAATAGCACTTTGTTATCTTCCTGTGGCTGATGAAGAGCAGATTCCATGGGTTTTGGGAAGAATCCTTTTCAACTTCCTTGGAGGTTCAAACCAAGGTGCAAGACCTGGACTGGGCATCCTGCTGGGGACATGGGCTGTGTGAACACTCTGGGCATCCCAGGGCTGATAAGACCATAACATTGGCACTGTTACGTGCAGGCTTAAGTTCATCCACCTTCGCTGATGCTACAACTTATTGCTGTTAGAACAGCACTTAATAGGTTGGGTTGGGCTGCAGAAGAGCCGCAAGGTGCAGCGGGAGAACTGGCAGCTCAGATGAGTGGGGAGAGAAAATCAAAGAAATGAGCAGAATGGGATTTGCTTGTTTGAATGCTTTAGCTGTGCAGTGCACATATAAGGGAAAAATCAATTTAGTGAAATCCAAAATAAATAACTGATAAAAGAAAACCTTCTTCTTGAATTGAAAACAGAAATGGAAATGGTAAATAAATGATTGTCTGAATGGGTAAAAGTGTTAAAAGCAGCAGTAGGAGAGTTGGAGGGCTAAAGGTACTACATTTTCACATAAAACAAAATACAAAAGCGGCATAAATTGAGGATAAAGGCCGACTAGTAAGAGGCCTTTGTTTGTTTACTGATGTTTGAAACAGCTCATTTTTCTGCTCATTTTGATTTAAAATAATCTAAAATGGTGGGGAGGGATTTTCTGGGAAGAAGCACAGTGTGCAGCCTAATCTTCCATCCCACAGACTTACCAACATTATCATAAAAATACTGGAGGTTCTCTTGGTTTTGAAATCAGTTTTATGAAAGTCTTGACAAATGAGCCCAAGTGCATTAATGATGGAGCCGGAGTGATTTTTTCTGTGTATAGGGAAACAGGCGGTCTGTTTGAATTTTGTATTTTCATTGTTTTTGACAGCCTTCGTAATGCCCCGCTGGCACTAACAAACCATTTGTCTGGGGTTTGGTTTGGCCAGGTTGGGTTTTGCCAGGGCTCTGCATCATCCCAGTTCCAGCTGGCCCTGTTTTAAACCTCAGTTTTGATGGCTGGAAACTTTCCTGTCGACTTTAGTGAGGAGTAAGTTGGGATTAAATGGCAGCGTAGCTGCTGCTTGTATGACCCTCTGCATGGAGATGTCTCACCTGATTCCCAAATACAGTATCTCATTTGTTCAGCTGTGTTTAGCCATAACTGGCAGGAGTAGACCCATTGATTTTGGGGGTGCTGATGGATTTCCCTGCTGAATAACACCGTGTGATGCCTCAGCTGAGGACGCAATTGCCTCAAGTTAAGCTGGACCTCCATGGCCATAGCCTGACTGCCCAGGATGCTGCAGCTCTGGGGTTCAGTACCATGTGTCCTCCCAGGGCACGTGTACTCCTTTAACTGTGCCAAGGTTTGTGCAGTCTCAACATCATTGTAATCGGTACTGGGGCTGGCAGGTTAAAGCAAGATCTGCTACGTCTAGAGCTGCTGTCCCCCTATGGCAGCGTAGGTGGTAGATGGGCTTGGGCTGTGCTCGGCTGTTGTACCAATAAAGCTACAGTGGGTAGGTGAAACCCTTGATATGGATGAAGTTAACCTGCCACAGAGGTGGTTTATTCCATTACTGTTATTGCTCGCTGCAGTATGTGAGCGCGAACACACTTGGAGACGTGGCAGGAAATAAACTCATTTCTCTTCTTTTGTCGCCAATTAAATGCGCTGTTGTATATCTCGTGGCTAAGTTGTGTTTGTCACCACAGTGCTGTTTCATGGGGAAAGGAAAGACGGCAGTAAAAGAAAGTAAGTGAATTTTCTGGGACAAAATGCTGATGGAGTGGAGGTTTTGAATGTTCCCCTAATCTTAAATATCGGAGCAGAGTTAGTAGTAGCTGTGCTGGAGGAAGATTAAATGCTGCAGTTGTTCTGGGTTGTGGCTGTGCAGACAGCACGCAGCAGCCGCCTTCCTCTCCTCCTCTGAGATGGAGTCCCCAGATCCATCTTCCCGGGTGTCACCACCGACAGCCGCTCCAGTTTCAGTGCTCAGGTGGTATCTTGGTGTTTGACTGATTTTTGTATTTTCCCCTGCAAACGGAGGGGAAGGCTACGGCTGCGGGTCTGCAGCTTCTGCGCTGTCAGAGGAACTGCTTGTTATTAGGACAAAAACTGTTGTATTAAATCTTCCTGATGTCATAATTTCAGTTAAGCAGGGCGTTGTGTACGAGCCATTGCTGGTTAATCCTTCGTCTTTTTAACTGGGTCGTTTGGCATTGTTAGGGGAGCGCCAGGCAGGGTCTGTAGCTGGGCAAGGGCACTGGGAAGGGAGCTGTTCTGGAGAGCGTCCAGAGGGAGGGATGGAAGACATAGGCTAAAAATGTGGGCGTTTAAATTTTTTTTTTTTGTCAGGTGAGTTCACTTGACTGCTGTAATACCTTCTCCAACCCCCATGTTCGGGACTCCAGGAGAGCCTACATTTCCACCTATTGTGCTGGGTAAAGCAGAGTCCCTTTCTCGCCTTGCCTTTTCAGTAGCCGCATGTTGCAGTGGATTTCACCCTCTAGAACAATAAATATCTTCCAGGACAGGTGGAATTTTAAGGCCTTATTTTGCTGCTGCTGCATGTTTGAAACTTCTATTGAAATTAATGGCGACTGCGCTCTTGTAACCGTGTTAGGAAAGAACCCCGCGACCTTATAAATGCAGGCAATATTGAGAAGCAGCGAGCTGCCTTCGGGTGGGGAAGAGCAAACAAAACCGCACTTTATATTAGACATCGCTCATTTGTCCTTCCTCCTCCTCTGTTGCACTCCAGGTCCTGATCCTATTAGCCACTGTGTCCTTTTGTCATTTACAAAAGCGATGCCTGGCGCGGGGATCCGGGAGGTGATTTCCCGCGCTGCCTCCGTCGGCATCACTCTCAACGGAGACAGCGTCCGCAAATAGCCGAGCCGGTGCAAACTCCTGCAGTTCCAGCGCATGCCAGAGTCTGTTTTATTTGCGGGCTCAGCTATAAATCTGGTTTTAGGGGCCTCTCTCTCTTTCTCCAGCCCTGCAGAGGCAAACTGGTGATAGCTGAGGAGGGAGGAAATGCTGGGGGTGGGCAAAGGGCAGGGAACTGGGTGAACGGGCGCGTAACTTAGCTCTGACTCTTCCCAGTTATCTTCAGCTTTACCTGTTGCTGTGGTTAATTGAGTTTTTGCCCATGTACTGCCTGACCTTCTAATTCCCTTGTGCGTTATCTTCAGAATGACCAAGTAACTTCATTCCCTAGTGTCCAGCGTGTGTCTAAGCTCAAAGGGTCAGTGGTGAGCACCAGTGGTCCCTGAAGGCATCTCCTCAGCCGCCGTTCGTTTTCATGTGTGGTTTTTCAGAGACTCGGAGCTTTCTTGAATTTTGCTGAAGGATCTGGTTGTTTTTTTTCAAATTCAAGTGAGTACGTGCTTACAAGAAGACTGCGACTCGTACTCTCAAGCCACTTGCCTGCTCTTGAAAGCTTCTCTTTTTTTTTTTTCCCAAATGCAGTTTTGTAGCGTTCAAATACCCGTAAGTCTTAAAACCTTGGTGTTCTGCGTTAGTGTCAGCAGTGGAAAATTCTGTGTCCCTGTAAATGGATTTGGAGACTGTCTCTTTTCCTAGGCAGATCAAGGAGCAGACATTTCCTTCCATTAACTGCTTTAAAATGCATTTGAACATTAGTTATTTTTTGCCCTAAATGCATCTTAATCCAAATGTTAAAGCGCAGTATGTACCTTCTGAAAAACACAGCACTTTTTGGTTGCTTTATAATGATTTGAGCACCAGCAGTGCTTGAGTTCTGCTCTCCCTCCCTCACTCCCCCACCCTACCCGTGCAGAAATCCAGGGATGGTTGGGGTGAGCTGACCTTCCCCAGCCGGCACAGAAAGCTGGATTAGATTCCTGCAGAGGCTTCCTGGCCCTGCCTGCATCACAGGAGATATTTCTGGAAAACAAACACATCAACGTGTTTATAGCTCAGGTTCAAAACACTTGAAGAAAGAGAAGCCACGTAGAAATTCTGATTTGTTTCCCTTTCACGTGCCCCTTCAACCAGCGTGTCAAAGATGGGGTTGCTGGGGTGGATCTTCTCTTCCCGGCCACTGAGAAGGGATGTTGAATCTTATCGTAGTGCTAATTACTGAAAATGTCTCGGTGTCCTTTATCTGAGTCTTCAAAGGGTGAAACTATTATTACAGGGAAATATCATATCCCATGAAATGTCGCAATTGAGTGTGCAAGGCTGTGGATCGGGAAGATTGCCTGAATTAACTCGACTGGGTGATGAATGGGAAGGGTAATAACTTCTCGGAAGAGCCATAGGAGGCAGGCAGCAGCTTGATTAGCAGTGATATATCATGGGTAAGGATCTAGGGAAACACAGATCCAGAAAAAAATGTCAAAATTTGACTCCTTCATGAGTCTGTGCTCTGGGGAAGAAGGGGCAGTGAAGGCAGGGGAGATGGAGCGTCACGGAAAGCAAGGGAAGCGTTTGCTGGATGCCAGGGTCGGCAGCACAAAGTTGTGGGTGCAGCATGCGCCTGGAAAAGGAGCAATTGGAGAGCGGAAAGTTTCCTGTGCTCTGCAGATCATGCTCAAATCTCCATCCTGGGGGTAACTTATTGTGAATTACGGGGCAGTGATAATCCCTCGGAAAGTGTTCCCATCTTTCCTCTAGCTTGCCCAAAGGCAGATCAGTGACTCCGCAGAAATCAGCAGAGTTTATTTTGATTTACTGAGTTTAAATGAAAGGATTGTGCCGAAGAGCCCAGAGTCGTTAAGCTGCTGTACTGTATGGAAATCAATGAGACGGCATCATATGATGCCAGCTAAGGAGATGGCCTGATACATTTTGTTTCTGGGATGCAAATACAAAATATCTTAGTGAGGATAGATATTTCCAGATCCTTCTTCGTTTGCTCCAAGTTGTGTATCCATCCTAATTACTAAGTTCTAAATAGTCCAGGAAGAAATTCAGCTGTTGATTCCTGGGTTTGGATTTAGGTATAGTCATTTCTGTTTGTGACGCAGGTTCAAACAACTGGGGTTTTGAAGATACTGTAACAAGGATTAACATTTCATAATCTGGTAACAATATTTAACAGATCAATAATTATTTAATTCAGTGCTTCCTTTTTCTATTCTTCCTTAAAATACAGCTTTATCTTATTTTTAAATCTAGTAAAGTGTCGAGATCCTTGGGGCTGGCTTTTTGTATTTTCATATAGTACCACGTATGCTTAATTAAAGCCCCCTGAAGTCAGCAGGAAGCTTTTGATGGGTGTTGGATGTCTCAGTAGCCTGTTTGCGGCTCACCATGGTGTCCAGGGGCTGCTGGCACAGGTACGCAGCCGGGTGGACCACACCGACCCAGGGAGCTTGGGCACGTCAAACTTCCAAACTGCAGTAAAAAACGCCAGGATTCTCCCTTCCTTCCCCAGGGCGTGTTAATGGTCTTTTCATTTTACGTTCGGATGCTTAATCAGTAAGGTGGAAAGAACCCTGGGGTGGCAGGCACCCCGAGTGTCTCTGTTTCCCAGTTGCGGGGGGTTTGCAGGGGGGTCACCCCATGATCCCTCTGAGGCAGGAGGGAATTGCAGGCTCCTGGGCTCTCTGCTCAGTGCCTGGGGCTTGCTGGTGCTCCGGCCTCAGCTCAAGCTGAGCCCATGCAGAAGCGCTCCTGGGTGCTGGGTGCTGGAGGCACATCGGCTCTGTTCAGTGCTGATTTTCCCCGATTACACCACTGGACTCAGAAACCGCATGGCTCCATAATGACTAGGAGGCGGGGAGGGAGTAAAACAAGTCTCTTGATAAAGTGCTTGTAAGTGCAGGCAACCCACAGAGCGCAGTGAATGGTCCCTCCAGTGCTGGAACCACTTGTGTTTCCTGCGGTAGGGGGAGAGCTCCTCTGCTTCAATGTTGAGCTGGTTCAGTGCTTCCCCCCGTGCGCATCTCCAGCAGATGCGTCTTTAACAGCCAGCTCTGGCTCAGG
This sequence comes from Bucorvus abyssinicus, assembly GCA_009769605.1. Lineage (NCBI taxonomy): Eukaryota > Metazoa > Chordata > Aves > Bucerotiformes > Bucorvidae > Bucorvus > Bucorvus abyssinicus. The sequence goes on along the minus strand of CM020041.1, from coordinate 2,791,133 downwards.
CAGGAGGTTACAAACTCCCATTTACTGATTGCTTTTTCTCAATACATTAACCAGTTCACTGACAAGTTCAGCACTGAAACACAGACTGTTTAGCTTCCTTCCATGAGCATACAACTGCCAGATTAACACAAATCCTGCTTCTTCCCTATGTAAACATCTCCATAATGCAGACGGCCGCTGCTCTACACCCGTTTCACCAGCGCAGCCCTGCAGATGGCATGCGATGGGTGTGTGTAACCACAGCGCTCTTCAACATGACTCTTGGTGCTTTGGGATTAAGCCACCTGAGAACAGCCCAGTGCAAAGGGACTTGGTTCTGAAGAGCTGTGTGAGCTGTAGGGGGTGTGAAGCCTGCCCAAGGGGCAGGTGTGGGGAGAAGCTGGGTGTGATGCCCCACATCTGTGTACACACACCCAGCAAGGGCCTTCAGCCCAGTACAGTGCAGAAGAGTGTCATCCCCTAAAAGGGGAGGCTGAAGATCCATGCTGAAGGGATTGGTTTATTATAAAATACATTAGTTGTTAATTCCATGTCAAGGTTCCTTTTTAAAAATAGACCTTGAGCAAATACCCGCAGTGAACTGCCAATATCATCCTGTTTTCTCACTCCCCGTGTAGACTCTGCTATTACAACCCCTAATTATTTTAAATCCTTGGGTGTACGTGGGCTTGATGTGCTGGATTTGTCCGTCGTGCCTGACTCGGCAACACTGGGAGCCGATACAGCCACGGTAGCACGCACTCAGTGCTCCCGGTCTACGTGCAGTGGAGTCCCTGGAAACAGCGGGAGTTGCCATGGTCATGGTGGGCTGCTTTTGTTAGCTGTTGTAGTGGGATTTGCTCTGGAAGGTGCTGCTCTGCTTTACTGCATTTGAAATCTGTTAAGTAGTCTGTGCAGTTAAAAGGCGGAAGGTGAAATGGCTGTCAGCAGTTTGGAGCGCCAGCCTTTTGCAGGGCACTGTGAGCTTAAACTGAAGAGCCCTCTATCCAGGGTTTAACTTCCAAAATGAGATGAGCTTGGGGAAGGTTATGCAAGAAGCGGCAGATACTCAGGGAGTGTGCAAGGATTAAAACAGAAAAAAGTGAGGCTATTGCAACCATCACTTTAAGGATTTTGGACAGATAGTGAAATAATGGACAATATTAAAGAACGGGTTACATTTAATAGAACAACATTTTATTTTCTGCTATCTAGAAGGCTTTAAGATCCAAGAGATTCCTTATGGTTGAGTCCTGAACCTTAGCCTTGCCCTGATTAAGTTCTTATTTCTCAAGTTCTTATAAAACACTGTGAAGTTAAAAATTCAACATTTTTAGAGATTATAATAATGAGTTTTAGATCCTTTTCCAGTTTATAGATAAAATGCCATATTAAGTGTAAGCAGTATTATGTTTCCTTATGCAATTCTGGATAGCTCTTACTCGAAGATAAATCAAAGTAGACTAAAGAAGAGTATTTTTTGTAATGTAGATTTATGGCAGCACACAATAAAGTGCTGCTTCTCAGTTGCAGGTATTTTTGGCATTCTAGTTAAAAGTGTCAAAATAAATGATTAAATTTAAATTACCCGGTAGCAGCTCTGCTACCCCCACACCAGTGTAATAAAGCAAATACTAAAACCTAAGAGACAAATCCAGCAGCATCCTCCTGCTGTGTCATTAACTTTCTCCCAATTGCTGAGATATTTGCAAGTCTTGCTCCGTGTCTCCAATACAGAGGAGGAAAACCAAGGATGATTTTAGGCTGAGGGGCAGCAGCAGGAGATGTGGGTTGCTCTTCCATGGGAGAAGCAGGGAAGACTCAAGGTAAGGATTTGACTGTGTCTGTGTTGTCCCTGGACCAGACCCTGGCGGGTGCAAGGCAGAGCCCCGCATCCTGCATGCTGCTTCCCAGCTCTTTAACACAAACCTGGGTGACTGCAAAGGAAAGGGGACCTGGAAGGACTCAGAGGGTTGGGGCTGCCTTGAATTAAGACCTGTGTTCTGAATTATAGATTGAAGTATACTTCTGTGCCTGGGCAGGAGCTTTGGGCAATGGGAAGAGCCATGGGGTGGCAGTGCCCATCTCGTGGGGGGCCAGCAGGCGGGAAGCCCATCACTGGGACGTGCTCAAAATGAACAGCCCTTATGGGCAGAGCCTGGTCAGTTGGAAATATTGAGTCCTTTGCCTTTGGTTTGATGTGCAGAGCCTGGGTTTGAGGAGAGGAGCCTGTGGTTTGTACTCTGAGGAGAGCAAAAGAAAAAGTGATTTTAATTTTAAGCCAGTCACATCATTTTGAGGCCCTGAGTTGTGAGTTTTTTTTCTTTATTTTTTTGTTTTTCCCCTCCCTATTAATCTACAATCATTGACGATGCCGGCTACTTAAACCAATGCTGAGCTAAACAGAAACAAATTCTCCAGTGAAAGACTGTGACAAAGCTAAATCTGTGATGAGAACTGCCAGGTGCTCGAGCTGCCAGACAACCAGCGCGAGCAGAGGTGAAGCTCTCCCGTTCAATGTCCCCAGTGCTGCAGAGCGCGTGGCTCCGCTGCGGTGTCACATCAGCCGGGGTGGCAATCGACTTCCCGCGGGGTCCAAGCGCGGCAGAGGTGATCTTGTCCCCATTTTAAACTTGACACCAGAGAAAAACACGTTGGTCTGGCGTTTCAATTACACGTGTGGAATATAGACATTGACGATATTCTATGAAAATTCAATAAACCTCGAGAGCAGCATCAGGGCTGATATCTGTAATTTAAAATAATGGATATCAAGAAATTGTTTCTCATTTATCTTTACTGCTGAGATTCAGAGGCAGCAAAGAGACTTCATTAGGCTTTTTTTTTTTTAAATAGCTTCATTTATCTCAATCAGTGATGGGTTCTAGAGGTGGCTGACTATTACGTTTAATAATACACAGGATAAAGAAAAAAATCCTCATCCTTTCACAGTTTTTGACACGTGTGGAAAGGTTGTCTGAAATCTCTTCTCAGTGGGGGATAGAAATAGATCATTATGCAAGATAAATGTGGGGGTTTGCACAATGTGATCTGTAGGCAGAGTATTTAAATCTTTGTTTTACATGGATTGAAGATTCATTAAAAGGAATGGCTTTGGAAACTTGGGTTTGAGCAAATACTGCTGCCAAAACACAACTCGATTTAATCCTGCGAACGCTGCCCTTGAGAAGCCCCTTTCAGCCTCTTGTTTCATCTTGATGGAAGTTGAAACAGGTTTCTCAGTTTCTGTTTTTACTCTTCTCTCAGAAAATTTGCTTATGGGTTTGGCACAGCTTAAGAAGTGCTCTCGAGGAATTAAACTTAACTTTTGATCTTTGGTGTCCTTCAAAAATGGTCAAAATTGTTGAGAAGTGACTTTTCACAGGTTGCTAAAGGCAGATGGCTTGTAGTGTCCGACCAAAGAAGCATTGCGTTTGCAAATGAGGCGAGGTGTGAACGAAGAGTTCATCTAATGGGAAGGAGAAAAGAAAAATTGTGTCCAGGAAATAAAGAAACCCAATAGATCTTATTGTTGTGGGCTCACGGCCAATGCTGCCATCTGAAGTGCTGCTCCCTGGGCTTGGAGGAATTAAAGGAGATGGGATTAAAAATAATAAAATTAAAGCGGATGCTAAAGCAAAAGTAACAAACCTGATGCCAAACATGGGTGGCAAGCTCTGGGCTCGCTCCTGTGACCCTGGCGATTCGAAGTGGACAAGTACTCTGACTACCCCGGGTTTTCTGTCGCTACATGAAATGCCAGCCTGCTCCTGTGGATGTTGTGCCCCAAACCCCCAAGGCCAGGGTGAGAGCAGACCATCTATATCTTATGAGCAAGAGTTTCTATGAAAGGGCTTGTCCTTCATGGCTGTTAGGAAGGAAAGTTTCCCTGGGGGGTTTGAATGGGGAGCTCTGCCAGACGAGACACGCTCAGGAATACGAGGAACTTGGGAAGCTCCATTTGTGCTCTGAACTGCCTTGGTTTGGATTTGGCAGGGAAGAAAGACCTGGTTTGGGTACAGAGTGCCGCTGGGGACCGGCTCAGTGGTGTAAGCTGTGTTGTGAAGTAACTCACGTGGTATGATAGTGGTATGTAACTGGTTCTGTGCGTAGGCAACAGACACAAAATACGTCTTTATTTAACTTTGATAAATTGTAGGTGAAATGTAGAGGAGCTGTGTAATTGCCAAGAAAGGGAAATGAACTTCTGAAGAGAACTCTTGGAGTAACTCTTCCTGGGAAGGGCTGGGCTGGAAATTTCCATGCTCCAGAAGCAGTTTATTTCCACTTGCTGCAAAGTTTGAATGTTTGGGAGGCCTCATTTGAACCCCAGCAATATCAGTTTGTTAATTCAAACCTTGTGAATAACTTCTATGCAGTTTTCTTGTTGAGTAGTCATGTTTCCAAAGGGAAAAGGACAGAGGGGGGAAAAAATCAGAACTGTAACTGGAAAGAAGACCTTTGACTTTCATTGGCTTAGAGTAGTAGAAATTTGGTCTATTCCTGGATGGCTGCAGTGGTCCCAGCCTTTGTATCAACAGAGGATGAGGTTGGGAGATGTTAACCCACACCCATAGTTCCGGAGGTTGCAGGAGTAGGTGGGTGGATGGAGTAGCCGGATGATAGTGAGTCCATGGCATGTACTGCTGCTGATTCCTGTTAGGATAAATACAAGTGTGATGATTAGTCAAACGCTCAGAGTATAAATGCCTAGCTTAAAAATCAGCCTTTACTTGGAGATGGCCATGTGCCCTGAGGCTTCCTGCACGACATCCTTAAGTACCAGCAAAACCAATTCGATAACGGCAGAGAGGTTTACGCTAGTGCGTAAGTAAGATCAAATCAGGAAATGTGTTAAACCTTGGAGGTTTTGCTGTATCACCTGGTGCAAATATTAAGGCTGGCAGTTTATCTTTGCATTAAGGGGCCACCGAATAATTTATGTGCTCTGGCAAGGGTTATTCTGCAGCTGCAGGAGCAGAGAGCGAGTGGTTAATGTGATGGCAATTAGCGAGTTAACTGGAGTGCAGAGGGGAGGCGGATGTGTGCTGCTTTGCAGGTACCATCCAACCTTAGCACGGTTAACAGCTGAGGATGAAGTTCTCCAGAGAAGAGCAGAAGGTTAGACCCCTCTCATCATTCACACCAACAGTTCACCTGAACCGGGGTAATTGGACGTGATCTTCCCTTGCAAGTTACAGTTCCCTGAACTGTTTCTTTCTAAGTTGTTCTGTTCTTAACACAAACAAATAATAATGCCCCAGGAGTCTGTTTTAAAGGGATCTAAGATCCGGTGTTTTCTATCAGAGTTTATTTCTTTCAGTTCATTCTTAAGACAAATGCCGTCACTTTTGGTTACGTAGATTCGTTTCATCTCGGTGCAGCTCGAACAGGGATCTGCAGTGTCAGGATGTTTTCAGCAGGCTGTGTGAAGTGTCGTGCACAGCTAGAGGTTTTCCCAGCGTATAGGACGGAACTGTCTCGTTTAACTTTCTGCGTTTAAAATACACCTTCTGTACTCAGGGTTTGTTAAAACCGGAAGGCTGGTCTTCAGGCAGGTGGTTCAAGGGTCTCCCGAAAGACCAGAAAGTCAGGGCCAAGCTCTGTTTGCAGAAGCAAAACTTCCATTGATGCATTGAGCGGGCTGGGGCAAAAGGATGTCGTTGGTTTGGAAGGCTCTGCAGTTTTAAATACGCTTGGCAGTGGACTCTGTGTTCTTGCTGGATTTCCCAGGCGTCTGGCTCTTTGAGATCCTGTTTGCTCTGGGTGCTGTTGAGAGAGTTTCCAAAGGTTACCGCCACTCCTGGGATCAGTAACTCTGGCACGACTGTGGACAAGGAGTAAGTCTCAGCTTTCTGACGTGGAGTGTAGGTTTCTGTGCACGTGCAGATGTGACCGATCTCCGGATTTGCAGGAGAAGGTGGTGCGCTCATACCGAGGTTACTCTAAGCTACTGCCATGGGTTTTTTGCTTAATTATGAGCTCCAGGCAACGAGGGAGGAGGTTGGTTTTGTTGCTTGTGGGAAATAAGGGCTCCTGGCTGTGTGTTACACACACATGAGCTCACACAGGCTGTGGTCAGAAGAGCTGCCCCTGGGTTGTGGGTAGGAAATTTTGTAGGCACGATGATGGAAGTGGCCCGGCAGAGCAGAGATTCCCCGTGGGCCACGGGTTGCTGGTGGGTTCTGTAAGGCTGGAGAGATGCCTGCAAGTGCGGTACTCCCCAGAGTAAAATCATGAAAGCGGGCAACGTGCAGTTATTTTTCCTCATGTTTACAGTGGAATTACAATGTTTTGAGCAATGCACGAGCCAGAGACACTACATCAGCTACTGTCACATCTAATAAACCGATCGTTAATCATCGATCATGGCCCATGTTCGGAACGCGTTCTCCGTGTATTTGTACGGATCTCTAAGCTAATGGTTCTTGATATAGTTGTATCGGAGACCTAAGCTTGTCAGTTAAACTTGTGAAGTGCCTTTTATTAAACTCATCTTTTCATGTTAGCATTTTCAAGGACTGGTGTGGAATTTTCTGTGAAAATATTGAGCAAAACATTTTTATTTTAATTTTTTTTAAAACAAGACCTGCTGAACTGAATCAGCCATCCGGCGATGCACTAGATCATCTCCCCAGGCTCCCACAGGGACATTGTGTTTCAAATGCTCTTCCATCCTTCTTGGTGAGGAAACTCATCCCGCAGTGCCTTGTAGCCCTCCCCAAACTGCCACAATCACTTCATATCAAGTTTGGCCCATTCTGGAGTAGTATCCCCGGAATAAAATATTATTAGTTTGGTTTTTTTACTACTGCTGTCTTCACATACACGCTGAAGGCCACAGCTTGCATCCAGGGAGTTTACCAAAACCTTTCTGAGATTAGCAATTATTTTAATCCCTTAAAAAAATTGGGCAAAGATCTGAAATCCAGGATTTTTTTTTTATTTGAGAGAAATGGCTCGTTCCTCCCTGTTGCAGATAGTCTTTTCTCTCTCAAGGACACTGAGGAGGTACAGCATCTTGTGCGTAAGTGCCATGCGTGGTTTTTTAGCAAGACGTTACGCCTAGTTCCCGCCGCGCTTGAACTCGCCTAACGAAGTCATCTTAAATGTATGTGATTCATTCTATCTAATTCATCTGAAAAATATTTTTCCTTTTGAGTTATATTTATGATTTTTGAGAATGAAATTCCAAGGGGAGCAGTCAGGGCTCTCCTGCTGCCACCCCAGTGCCGTGACTCAGAGTGGTTTTGGGTACAGGAACAGACAGTCCATTATGAGGAAACAGGATGTATTTTAAGATCTGTTGTAACTCATCTGTGGCTCTGGCAGAACATCCATCTCTGAGAGCGTTTTCCTCTATCTGCATTAGCCATGGGAGTTCAGCTAAAATAATAGGCTTGAAAGCTCTCTAATACGAATCCCGTCAGTATAAAATTTCTTCTCTTTCCCCTTAGGATTTTTGCTTGTTGGTTTTCCTTGAGATTTTTCTAATATATTTGAGTTATTTCCTCCTCTTAATTTTATAAGATTGCTGTATGTGAATAAATTTTAACTCTGAGTGGAACCGTTCACACCAACTGCAAATCCCAGGGAAGCTCAAGAGAAAAGAAGGGCTGTTCTCTGAAGATACGTCCCACTTTACTAAATTCTCTCCCGTTATGTTTGTGTCATGTTCAGCGGGGTCGATTACACCTGTCTATGTGGTATCACCGTGTAGTTAGCAGGGATTTCTAATACTGCAGTTACTAAGAGATTTTTGTGGCACTCAGTAGTGCACAAGGACGTTAACCTGGAACATGGCTGCTAGAGCCTAGATCTTCTTTCCACTCATTTGGGCGTGGAATTTGACTGAGCTTCAATAGGCTTTTGAGGCAAAATTTAAAATGAGCTGCTCGCTGCAGAGTATTTTCTATTGGGGGTCTGTTCTTGAGCAGTTTTCATGCCTGCACATCTAGAGGGATGATGGCACAAGCCACCGTTCTAATTAAACAAGAATTCAAGCAGTCTTTCTGGTATTGTTAAAGTAACACCTGCAGGATGCTCTAACTAAGGGTAGATCTTGCTCGTGGCAGGAAAGATCCTCACACAAAGCAGTGCAGTGCTATTTCTGCAACAAGCAGCCGTCTGGCAATTGCACTGGAAGAAAGTCAGAATCTTTTCAGTTGTTAATTTTTCTGTAGCTCTCTGAGTTTGGGACGCTTTCCCACTGGTTCTGTGCAGACTATCTAATGTATTGGTTGTGCAAAATTGGCTTAAATGGGTAAGACATCGCAGGTGTTTAAAAATGACCTTTCAATCACAGAGCCATCTTTGTTCTCCAGATGTGGAGAATGGCGCTGCTTTCGCGACCTCCTGTTTAGCAAGCGTTCCTCTTGCCCTGGCACTGAGCCTCACGCTTCTCCATGGAATTTAAGATATGCGGTTTAGGTACCTTGCAGGTGTTTTGTTGTGTGGGTTTTATTTTTTTCCCAGATGTGCAGTATCGACAGCTGCCGGTGGATATCTACAGATAAAGATAACTGCAGTGTACCAAAGGGCTTTATGACTATTTCTAAATGGTTTCTTGTGTTTGAAAGGGGGCACTTCCCAGTTTAAGTTACTCAGATACTCCTGGAACGTTTCTGTTGTCCAGGAGCTCAAATATATCCATCACGAGTTATCAAAGCAAGTTTTGTTGCGGGAAATGTCTGGGTGATCCTGGTCTGCAGTGGGATGCAGTGGTATTCGGTGAGGTTCATTGAACTCTCCTTTCCTGAAAAGGATAAGAGGGAAAAGGCAGCATTAAACCCTAAAACTATGAACTTTAGCAGTACAGGAGTTCTTCAAGTGTTGCTTCAACGTGGGGTAGTACAGAGAGAAAATAAAAAGCCAGAAGAGGTTGCAGGCTTGTTACTACTCTGTGGAATCAGGTGGGACCAGTCTCTGTTCTCCACGTGTACTCCTTGAGACACTTGTTCACGTTCTACTTCACCATTTCTTTGTTTTATTTTCCTATTTCACCTCAGGCTTCCTGGGAAAACTTGGTTCCCTTTCCCCTAAAGGTCACAAACTCTACAGCTCAGTAAGGCTGGTTTTGCTACACGGACTCCTGCTCCATTAACACAGTCCATAGGTTACGTCTAATCCCCAGAATTGATTTATTTAATCCTGGTAGATGCTATTTGTTACACGTTATTCTCAGCATTTATTCACAGCACAAACAGATGGTCCACGAAACCAATTAACCTTTTCCAATCTCCCTTTCAGGCTTTCCATGGTGTTTTTTTTTTTGAGTCTATGGACAAATGAACAAAAACTATCAGGAGGCTTCATGCCAGAGCATGATGAATAGGAAGGCGGACCGGCACGCGTGCTGCGCTCAAATAAACCTCAGCCCCCCTAGGCTCGAGCGCTGGAGGAGGGCTGTTGCTGACAAAACGGGCAGGAGAAAGAGCTGCCAAGAGGTGGAGTGACCTAAGTCTGTCCATCTGCTTGTTTAATGGTGTGGAGACAGGGAATGATGGCAGCCTAACCTCATTCCTCCGTTTGGTTGTGGTTTTTTTTTTTTAAATAGGATTTTCAAGATATAAGGAATGTGTATTTTGAGGTTAAATGACAGGTTTTGTTATAAACGGTTCTTTCAATCATCAAAGCCTTCACTAGGTGACATGTGGGGGGAAAAAAATCTGTTTTATTAGCAATAAATGTAATATATGAGTAATTATAAATTGCATCCCTGCCCTTCACTGATAAACTGGAAGACAGACCACGTAAATCTAGAACAGTATTCGTTGTTAACTTTTATGATAGAACTGTAAATAAGTGTTGAGGTGGATCCGATCTCAATCTGTTTATCTGCATAATAAAACCACAACCACGTTGTGTTGCACAAAACATCCTTTGGGTGTTTCATGGCCGGTTAGTTTATCATCAGAGCATACGGCCTGTGGGATGGACACATCTAATTTGTCCTTTTGTCAAATGCTGCAGAAAAGGGACCGAAGGGACTTGGCAGGGCTCAGAGTGGGAGTTTTGAGAATTTCTTTAGTCTCCACAGGGTTTCCTGGTCCTACCTAGCAGGAAGGACGTTGTGTGGAGAGCTGCCATTATTTTATCTATAAAAACTACGTCTGTGTAATGACCACGGTGATGTTTCTCACGTGCCTAATGCAACCCGTGTATTCTGTACAGACTTTGTACGTGGTGAGCAGAGCAAGGACTTGACAAACCTCACCCAGACTATAACTCTTCTGGTTTTAGGGAAGGCGACAAGGTCTGTCCCAGCTGGAATGACATCCCACACCAGTCCCTCACTGCTGAATAGCCTTAGCCTGTTGGAAAGGGTTACCGAGATACTTACCATTTATCCCACCTTTTGCTTTGTCCAGGTTATTTAAGCTAGGAAGTCAGGGTTATTTAAGCTAGGAAGTGGGACAAAGGTGTTTCTCTTCATTTACACTGAGCACGCCAAAATAAGTGACTCCAGGTTTCCTCTCAAAAGAGTGCAGACTTTGGTATTGATCCGGTCCAGCTTGTGCTCTGGTGGTGGGTGAGGGCTGTGGGCTGTAATTAATCCTTGGGTTAATCCTCATCTCAGGTTAGTACTGAGTCACACACGGCCCCGGGGCTGTACCTGCTTTGGCACCAAGGATCAGCCCCGGGTTTCTCCTCCTGTATTTGACGGGCACTGAGGAACAGCCCCAGGTTCCTCCTCTTGGGGAAGGTGGGAAGTTGCGTTTATTAATTCTGCAGGTTCTTTTCCCTTAGTTTCCTCCCTGAGTTAGAAAAGCCGGGTCTGCACAGGGATGGCTGATGAAGATACTCCCTTCTCTCTCCAGCCCTGCGCTTTCATGCCTGGGTGCGTGCTGGTGCTCTGAGGCTTGGGCTCTTTCTGCAGCAGATCTCAGCCAGGAGGCTGAATCCCTCTCTGCTGAAATGCACGGCATGATAATTGAAATGAAACCTCTGCATCTTGGGCCCCTCTCTAGTTATGGCAAGGAAGAGGCAAAGATTAAAGTAAAAGTGACTATATTCTGCACATCGGGCTCTGCTCTCTGCTGGTTTACAGGCTCTACTCTTGAAAAATCCTGGATTTTTCTATTTTTTTAGGTGGAAGCAGGGCTCTCTTATGCCAGGCTGGATCTTAGTGTTGCTGAGAAAGAAAGAATCTATGTAACAGAAGTAAATGTTCAAGGACTTCTTGTACTGCTCTTTTGAATCCCTTAATGCTGTGCACATCTTGCCGGTAGTCAGCCTTCCCGAGCAGAGCTGACTTTGGCTGGGGAAGCAGATCCCTGCACTCCTGGCAAGGCACTTTCCTTTCCTGGCTGTTCCAAAATTTGGCACCTTCTTGAAGTGAGGGTCATTCCAATTTTAATATCTGTGCTCTGCTTATACGTTCAGCTACAGGCAGTCCTATGCTTTTTCTCAAATATGAAAATGGTCTGAGAAGGAATTCTTGAAATCCCATTATCATACATCATAAAACCAGATAAAAAAATTCCTACCCGGGGCAGCAATGGTTAATGATGTTTATAAAATGAGCTGTAAACCCATGCAGCTCTTGTAACCAAAGAGGGGTACAGCAGGTCTGGAGTCTCCATCCTCACCCTCACAAGGGTGGGAATGCAGGGAGTACCTCAGGACATGCTGGGGTAGCTCAGGACCTGCCCAGTGCTCTTGTCCCAGCTCTGGGGGTGGGTGGCCTGTGATTATGCCGCAATAATTGGAGGGTAGAGGCTCCCGTGAAATGGGAGAGCTGTTGGAGGCCCAGCGGTCTTGTGGGCTGGTGTCTGAGGAGGGTGTTTCTCTGGTTTTTTCCTTTAATTTTTAAAAATCCTTGAGCTGGCTTGGCTGTGCGATACCCTGTCTCATCTTTCACGTGAAACTCCTGTTTTGTGAGGGCTGGAGGGGAAATGACTGCCCTGAGCGCCTGCTTTCTAAACCAGGGGGAGGACATTCCCTCCCCTTCAAACAAAGGGCATTTATGACTGACAACATATTTCATTCCCCAAACCTTAAAATCGGAAGCTTAAGTCTAATTTTGGACCTGACATTCTCTGATTAAAACTTAAAATTTAATCGAGCTCTGTATGTGTCCAGCTATAGGGAAAGCAGTCTCGAACTTCCAGCTGGTTGCTCCATCTGTTAGAACACCTCGGAGGAACCAGCGTGGCCGTTTGTAAGCCGACGCGGAAAGCGGTGAGGCTGGGTTTTTGTAGAAGGGGGGTACTGAGAGCCTCCCTGTTGGGAGGGTTTTGCAGCCTTCGCTCCTTTTGTGGCTGAAACCAAAGCCGCTGCTCTTTGCCTGAGACTTCTTATGGGCATCATCGTCACCGGGGCCAACCCAGTGACATAGCTGTGCCTGCAAAGAGAGCAAGAAAAACTTCCAGTGAGCTGCTGCTTTGGCAGGAAGTCTTTAAGGCAAAGATACTTTTCATTTTGTTTTCTTCAGTCGTCTACATCTGGTTTAGAGAAATCAAAAGGCGGTGATGTTTATTTACCCTCTCCTTGCTGGTTCTCCCCCTTGTTACTATTGGTATTTGCAGGGTAAATGCCACAGTCCAGGCAGCTGCAAAGCTACAGTCACGTTCAAAGTGTATATGAAGAGTATTCTTAAGATTTATTTAATAAGCATTCAGCAGTTATTTGATTTTTATCTTTTAACTGCTTTTAAAAACGCGTATGTCAGAGCATAATGGAAGCTGATGAGGATGCTGGCTGGTGGATAAGAACTTCTTGTTATGATTTCTGTACCTGATTTCTTGTGGGTTTTATTTTACTGAAAAAGACTGAGCTTGGCCTCAAAATTGCCTTTAGGAATCTGTGTATTTTGAATTTCGTAAAGCAGGAAGTTTGTAGTCCAGCCACAGGTGAGAAGATGGTATTTATCGCAGATAGATAAGCCAGCTTGGTGTTTCATCGCCGTGGATGGAAAACGCCTCCCAGTTCTCTGGACGCTGGTGTGCATCGAGTAGGTGACGCAGGAGAGGCTGTGTCAGCGGAGGCTGGGGGGGGCATGTATAAGTACCGGGTCAGAAAACAGGCTGCCGTGTTAAGCAAAGATGAAATCTGCCTCTTCATGAGCAGCTTAATTACTGACTTCAATTTATCCTCCTCTCATCCTTTTAGAGGACCTTTGCAGAATACATATGCAAAAAAATCAGAGAACAAAGACAATCTGCCTTCACCCCCTCTCTTTGCCCCAGGAAAACCCCACCCAACCCTATGAACCAAAGAAACCCCACCAAATGTCCGTCCTTCTGTCCTGTGTCCCCGCTACGGTCCAGTTCTCCCCATCCTCAGCAGAAACATAACCTGAGCAGCGCTTGCAGAGCTAGAAGATAATGTGCCAGAATACTTCTATAAGTAGAAGAAATCTATAAGTAACCCCAAATTTAGCTTCAGACAGTAAATTTCTTAATTCCCTTCATGAACAGTTTCTTGCAGGAGTTAATTACATTTTAAAGTCATGATTGATTATCCTGAGGTGGTTGAAACCACTGCAATTAAATGTAAGAGCAGTCAGAACAGAGAGAGCTGTATTAATATGCAAAATGCTCAATAACTTTTTTTTTCCAGCTCCCTCTTGAAATGTTTCCCCACCTACATGTGCTTAGCTTTTTTTTATAGCAGGTAATTAGCAAGCAGGTTAACTTGACAAACACAGCCCCTGTTTTATACGATGGCAGTTGTGAGGAGTTTCCCTATTGATATATTTCTCCTTGCATTTAATGTTCCCGGATTAAATCTAAGCTGCACAACTTGGGTATTTTAGTGGCTCTAAAGCAAACTACTTTTTCCTCTGTAGTTTCATCCATCTGGATTTGTGGATTTGTAGCTATTGATTTGTTGGGAAAATAAATATTTCAGGAAGTAGCTCCTTAAATCGAGAGTTAGGTGTCTTGGTTCTCTGTTTTAAATCAGGCGTGGGTAGCTTTGTGGAAAATTCTCCTGATTCACAACCAAAGGAGACGTAAAATCTTTTAAAAGCTTGAAACCAGCTCATCTTTTAGCACAAGGGATCTATTCATAACAAGTTGGTGTTTGTAGTATTAAAGACGGACTTGGATAAAGTGTCGCAGTTCCGTTGGGCTCCGGGATTTTCTTGCACTTGGGAAGGCAGCTGACACCTCCGGCAAAGCCCTGCCTGAGACCTGGGTACGCCCGTGGGTGTTTTGAGGTAAAATCCAGCCGGGTGGCCACAAGCTCTTCTCTTTCTGCCGTTTGAAAGATTGGTAATTGTTCTGCCTCACAGGGCCTTGTAGAGCCTGGAGTACTCTAATTTCCTGCTTCACATGGGTTTTTTCATGTGTATTTTTTCTTTGCTGTCAGAAACTCCCCAAATGTCCATTAGTTGCATTTGCTACGTAGCGAATGAATCAATTTCCTACTTTTTTCTGTCATTGTGCTCACTGCAGATTTGGTTAACAATAAATAATCTCTCTGTATTCTTGCTGCCTGTTACCTCTTTTTTTTTTTTTAATTATTTTTTCTCACAGAGGATCCCACTCCTAAATCCTTTACTGGGTCCCAAAATGACCTTTGGGAGTGACAGACCTTCGCGCCTGCTTCCCTATCCCATGGAGAGGGCCGTAACTACGGCCCCGGGACACTGCAGCCGCGTCGATGGTCACTGCGCCCACTGACTGGAGACTCTAAAAGGCACCAGCACCAAACACTTGCCTCCGTTAGTTAACAGCTACTCCCACGAGCACTACCTCACCAGAAAACTATATAACTGCCAGGATGATTTATGGGTTTCCATTGCTAAGCTCCCAGTCCGATAATTTTTCAGTGTCCACTTTTCTGCAGTACTGCGTAAGAGACAATTAAAATTTAGGATTTGGTTCGAACCCTCACTTGGGAAATGTCTTATTTTGGGAAATGACTTCTTTTGGGTGAGTGGACAGCAAGGGCGTGGAGGGGTGGCAGCCCTCGGCTAGCAGCGTGCTCCGGAGCACGTGGACCCTGTGGGGGGTGCTGGGTCTGGTGGGTTTTTGGGTGCTGTCCCTACGTGCCCAGCCTCTTGCCGGGGTTCAGATGTCATGGGCAGTTGCTGAAGTGGGGACATGTGCTGTAGGATTGTATTGAAAATCTGTCCGGAGCATCACAGAGGGTCCAGGAAGAGGAGACCCTTGAGGTCTAGGTGTGAGTGGACCAGCTTTTTCTCACAGATGGTTTTCTGGGAAGGGTGTGGGTATAATTCTGGGCTGGCAGGATTATCTGCCTGGAGGCTGGTGTAGAATGTTGTAAGCACAAACTTGGGGATGTGGCAGAGGGGAAAGCCCACCTTTAAGATACGAACAATTCAAGGGAACGTCTTGAGTCACCCTGCCCTGTGCCCGTGAATGTGGGCTTGAGACTTGTCTGTCTTCATGTCCTGACTGTCCTCTGCTGCCGAACTGGAGGCTTCAGAAATGGCACAAATCAAGTGACGCGGGCATATTTGATAAATACCCAGTCGTCAGCGTGAGTGCATGTTGGCACAACGTGGCTCCTCCCGGCTGGCGGCTGTGGGGTGCACCAGGTCCTCTCCTGATGAGGCTAAGTGCCTTTGGAGGTCTGGAGCATTTGTAGCTACTTCCCATCCTCCTGGCTGTTGCAAAGCGGGATTAAACCGTGTTTACAAAACCAAAAGCATCATCTGCTCCGGTTCTAAGCTACTTCTTTGCCCTCAGTGGATTGCTGTTGCTCTGTGCACTGAGTGTACTGCAACGCCTCCCGGGCAATATTTTGGAGCTGCTGCTGCCAGCAGGTAGGAGAGCGAGGGAGGAAGAGGTTTACTAGCGAGGGACAGATGTTCGATGCTGTTGCACTTTATTTGTGGTAAAGGTGCAGAGCATCTGCCAGCAGCAGGAGCCGGTTGATGGGTACTCTGAAATGCAGCGCTGAGATTTTCCTGGTGGGAACTTTTCTAGCATGTCATGTGGGGAAACTCCATCTTAGGTGTTTTTCCTCACGCTCTGGTTTCAGGGCTTTTATAAGAATAGAGCACTGGCTCTTCTGAATATTTGATTAATGAAAATTGGCCTTTTGCATGGGTGCACAGCGCAATATTTTATATTGTGGATTAGGCACTGCAGTGAGCCCAGCAATTCTGCAGAGACAGAGACTATGCAGCACCGTGATAAAATACGAAAGGTGACGTGAAGCTCCCAAGAGAGGAAGGAAGAATAAAAAAAGGAATCCATAGGCAAATGTGTCTGGGTTTTGCAGCTTCTCTGTGTAGCAACTGCATTGCAATTCTGATATACAAGCGCAGCAGAAGGTTGAATGAGACAAATTTCCCCTTAGGATAAACCTCCGATTTATTTACATTTATATAAGCGTGTGGTGATCTACAGATAAAAAAAAAAAAACCCTGGAGAGCTGCGTGGAGTTATTGTAACAGGCAAGCAGAAAGTTCCCGATGCAGCTGGGATGGATGGGTACCCTTTCACTATCCTTCTCCCTCCGTAGAAAGCAAGAAATGCCTGGCTTAGATAAAATAAGTGTATAAATCACCACAAAGGTGTGTAATATTTATGGTGCTAATTTGTAATGTTGGATTTATCTCTGCCTGGCGAGAGAGTGGGGTGTTTTTTTTTTTTTTCTGATGCCCTCAATGGCTGCTGCTTCCCAGTTTATATCACTTGTCATTTTTTATATCACTCGGAAGGCTACGTGTGAAAGTGGAATTTGTACCAACATGTTATAGCACAGTTAGAATTAACTTTGGTGGTTGTCCAGGTTTCCTCCTGTTTGCTGGAGGAACAGAGGGGTTTCTCACGGAGGACTGGTTAATTGGGACTCTGTCTAAAGGTATAAGTTTATTTCAAGATTTAAAATGAATGCTCTGAAGGACTCGGAAAGGCAGAATGTGAAACAGGATAAAATGTAATCCTAGATTTTTGAAACTGCGCCCAGTTGCTAAACTGGGCTCTTCCTGGGAAGAGCTTGGTAAGATAAATAACCTTCCCCGAAGAAATGTATTTTTCTTTGTGATTTGGAGAATTGTGATCAGAATTCCTCCAGTTTGTTTTTTTACTTTTGGGAGAACTTGTGGTCCAGGCTTCTCTGAAGGAAAATACTGAAAAGTTATGCTGGTGCAAGCGCTGATGGGCATGGGGCAAGGTTGGAGGGTCGGGGTTGAAGGGAAGTCATCCGACCTACAGTGCTTGCGCTGCAATTTTTAGACAGCCGTGCGCGAGCTTTGGTTTTTAAACACCTCTGGACAAATTAACATCTAAAAACCTGGGTTATGTTCAGATCTTGCTCTTTGAGATAATATTCCTGAGGCCAGCAAGATAGCGCAACTACTGAGGTATCAGGTTAAACCATTTTTACCTTGAACCCCAAGTATGAATTATTCAAAGCTTTCTCATTAGTATTCATCCATGTAACCTCACTTGTCACTCATCAAAGGTTACATTTTCCATCTATGCCAAATTCTTCTTGTCCTTGCCTCGACCTCCCAAACCCTTGTATTTTGTAATAAGCACTGAATTACATGGGCCCAATGGATGGTGCCACTTCTGCTGGTGCTGGAGCTTTTAATTTTTCTCCAGGCCCCCTTCTGCAGGTGAGCAAACCCATGAAGAACATGAACAAGCAGTCTGGAGAGTGCTTGGTTTTTTTCTCCAAGGTTGCACTCTGAGACAGACTCTATCGGAAATCAAACAGTGCAGACTTGGAGTGCCTTGGTGCCATCAGGTCTGGAGAGAGAAGTAATCTGGAGGAAGCAGTGGGGGACAGGTTGGTGGCAAGTGATTGAAGTAGGCGGTGATCTGCAAAGGTAGGGACAGATGGAGCGTGCAGGTGTTCAGCTGCCGAGGGCTTGGCAGGGAGCTGGGAAAACTTGAGGCTGTTTTACTAAGAAGTTGCAAGTGTTCAGACATAGCCGATTTTACTAGGTTGGTTCTTTTTCCTTCGTTATTTGGAAGCTGTGTTTCTATGCTTGCCTTATCAGATGCATGAGAGTCCTGCTGGGGTCAGTGGGTGCTTCCCACAGCTCCAGTTTGACTTTTGCTGATGTTGACAGCGATGGATGGTGCCCATCTGGCTTCTTTTGCTCTTGGTTGGGGTGTTGTGTTCTTTTAAAACACATGCAGCTTTCAGGAAGGAGGGACTTCTGCTCAACTGCTCCCCAGAGCCTTGCCAAGGTCCCTGATGCAGTGGAGAAGGTGGCAGGGAAGGGAGAGGGTTTCAAGGAAGAGTGAGGAGCCCCAGCATGATGCAGGGAGCTGGCCAAGGGGAGCAGGAAGGAATTTGTGCAGGGAGGAGCAGCGGGTTTTCGTGACAATGCGTATGCTTTATCATAACTCAAACACCCACCTGAGGAGCATGTCTGGGGGCGGGAGCAGGTTACGAATAGCAATGATGTCCTGGGCAGCTGAAATGGGACCTTCAGTTGGCTCTGCTGGGAATCCTTATGGCCTTTGGTGGACCCATAAAAAGCCCCCAGGAAAGGGAGAACTGAGAAAAGCACTTTCGGGCTCCCACAGCCTGCCTCCACTTCCCCAGCAATTTTTGAACCTGTTTCAAGTGCATCCTGATGGGAAACTGGAGGGCTTAATATTCCCAGGACAATTTGTCGGAAGAAATAGTTGGCTGGAAGAAGGGAGTCCTAGTGAACACCAGAGAGTCTGTACAGCGAAGTGCCCACAGGCAAGCAGGCGTCAAACTACTGTGTTTCATGACAGCCATTTTCTCTGCTGGCACCAGGAGGTGAAAACCCGTGCAGATGTTCTGCCCAGCGGTCGTGCCTTTAGCACAGCTGGCAGCATGTTGCCATGGAGGGAAGTGTTGTCACGCCGGGTCGTGCTCTGGCATGGCAGAGGCAGAAGGACTGCAGGCGGTGGGGAGCTCTTGGCAGCTGCAGACACCTGGGGAAAACCCGGCTGTCTCGTACGGCCAAAATGATAAAGCGAGAAACCTGGATTCCATCCACAGGGCTTCCTTCAGACCACGCAGTTTCATCCTGAATCTAGAGTGAACGCAGGCAGTGCATTCCGGTTAATTATAAAATTAAAACATTTTAGGAAATAATGAATTTACACATGATAACTACAACTTGTTTAAAGGTCACTGGGAAAGGACTCTTTAAAAACCTATTAAAGCTCTTGCGTCCCCAAGACTATGTGATCAAACTGCTCATTTGATTAGCGGGCGTCTCTGAGTTATTCAGCTTTATTCTTGGGTAAAAGGCGGTGGAAGGGGCTTTTTCATTGACTGTTATATTAACGTTTCATTCCACTTTTAAGGTAACATGGAAGCTGCTGATTCAGCCTTTATTGCTGTTGTGACAATGATGATTCAGTATCCATAACATCCACCGAAAAAATTCAACCGGCTCTGCTGCTGCTGTTGCCCTGTGTGATGTGGCGCTTGATTCAACACGTTTGTGTTCTTGTCTGAAGCGCAGCAGGCCATCGCAGGGGCTTCTCATGCCTTCTGCTGCCAGAGCTGCCTCCTCTCTCCCCAGGGTCACTCCAGCAGCCAGAGTCGTTTCAGGTCTCTGCTGTGGGGGAGCCCCATACCTGGTGTACCCTCCACGTTGAGTCTGGACCCGCTCTTGTGTTCTTCAAAGATGACAGCAGAGTTTTCATTGGTGGGATGAAGAGCTGGGGCTGGACTGGAGAAGGTGGAATTTATCCCATTTAACTTTAGTATCCCTGTCGCAATCTTCTGTTTAGCTGCGTTGCCTCCCCGCTGTCCCAGCGCCGTGCCGCTGTGTTCTTCTTCTCCCTGCACTATGTTGCGTTGGCACAGCAGGTGGAGAGGAGTCCGCAGGGACCCGCTGAATCCTGGGCAGCGCCGCTCACATCGTGAGCAGTTCAAACCCAGATATCTGAGTGACTTACCATTTTTCCCAGAATTGGCTGCTATTATCCTTGCTTCTCTGGCTGAATGAACTGACACAATTTTATTAAATTAGCCATTTGTTATGTCTCTTGTTCACCATGGAAAGCAATTTAGGAGACTAATGACTGCAAGCCCCCTCACAATAGCAGATGTGAACTCTTCTTGCTGCAGCCAGTCTTGCCGAGGACAGCGTCGCCAGCGCTGGCATGGTGGGCAGTGATGACAGAGCACTGGTAACACTCAGAATCTGCCCTTCAGACAAAGCACTTGAACCCAGGTCACACATTAGTGTGCCTTTCCTTAAGACCAGATCCTGACAGATCATGGTGTTTTCCTCCATCCTCCACTGACACCGCTGGGCAGTGTCACTGGGCCAACTGGCATTTCAAAAAGGGGCTGTTCCAGTAGATGGATGTGTGACTTAACCACATCTGTTAGAAAGGCAGACCAGCTGGGTTTGAGGAAAGCATTCCTCATCTCCTCCCACCATAGTAGGAAGATGTCCTTGAAGAGAAGAAATGAGAGATTAAAACCAGGAAAACACCAGGTTATAAAAGCAATACGTGGGAGGAAGATGGCAAACCCTGCAGTAAAGCCTGGGAGCACTGCCTTTCCTTGAAGGGAGGAGGGGAGGGACGGAAGAGCAGGCAGCTCTGGAGGACAGGGCAGCAGGGAGGCAGCGTTTGTGCTACTGAAACTTGCTTGTTTCAGTGTGGAGCTTTGCTCCTCCCTGCTGCAGCAACCACCTCTCGTTGCCCAGCTCTTCAGAGTGACAGGCAAGATGGTGTGAGAGCTCCGTGGCTGCCAGCCTCTGCACTGTGCTATTATCCTTCTCACAGCAAGC
Source organism: Bucorvus abyssinicus (assembly GCA_009769605.1). NCBI lineage: Eukaryota > Metazoa > Chordata > Aves > Bucerotiformes > Bucorvidae > Bucorvus > Bucorvus abyssinicus. Next base: position 2,770,483 of record CM020041.1, on the reverse strand, counting down.
CCCCAGTCGTCATCCTTCTTCTGAAGCACCCGTGAATCAGCTTTTTTATTCCTAGAAATCTCCAGGTACGGTAGCTCTAAAAGGGATGCCTTATCCCGGGTCCTGTCTCTGCAAGTAGGAGCAGTTACGAACTGCACCCCTTCCAGTAGGTCACGGGGTTCCCCATCTACAGGGGCACTGGGATGTTTAAGGGACACCTCATAGCATTTCTGCCAGGATCCTTTCTCCTAATATATGCACTGGAGATTTTGAGCTTGGTGTGCAAGAAAGATTATAAAGCCTGCACAATAAATCTGCTCGTATTAATTCAACAGCTCTCTTGTGCAAAGCCTTTTTACTGCCACCAGTAGCGAATAACCACAAAGGCAAGTCAAAGCACAGCGATGGTTTGGAAGAACTCGGGGGTGATGCATAGTCCTGAGGAAGCCTACACAGACAACATGGGAGCCAAAGCTGGTGCTTCAGGGGGTCTGGTGAGATGTTTCCAATAGAGGACAGTGTTGCACAGTTACACTGGCTGTGTATTAATCAGGGTTCAGTATCCAAAGTCATAACGTTACCCAGTTTAAAAATCCTGGCCCAATTCCTTAGTGGGCTCCACTCTCCTGGTTTTGAAATTCTTGCTCTTGCTGTGTTTGACCCCAAACCTTCCCTGCAGCGGGAAGCAGAATGTGTTGGGCTTTCTGGCATATCTGCCTAGTGCTGGTTCTATGCCTTTTTTGATGGGTCCTATCAAATCTCACTGTCTGACAAGGAGGAAGACCAAAGTGGAAGGAAGGAGCATCAGAGGAGGTGAAGCTGCCCAAACTGCTGTGCGGGACGGAGCAGGCGCACCCACCTGCCTCTACCTGCAGGCAGGGCTCATGCACAACAAAGCCTGGTGAGAAGCTCAGGTTAAATTACCATTAAGTTCCTTGAGGTTACGAGGTCTGAAGTCATTGATTTCCCTGCTAGCTTGGATCGTGGTCCACTCCTTTGGACCATGGCAGTATTTTGCCTAACAAATTCTTTGCTGTCAAAAAAAATCTTGAGCAGCATCTTTTTATCTCCTTGGGCATTTTGACTGGCCTCTTTAGTAAAGTCTTAGGTGGTTACAGACTGTGGGGAAGTGGTTTGCATCTTTGTCCAGGGAGGTATGCTGTAGACTTCCTGTGGGCTTTTCTGCTTCAAACAGCTGTTACAAGGCTGCAGGTAATTGCCAAGAACGGTATTTTGTCAGAGAAGAGTCTTCTCCAGTTCTGGCTTCCATAGAATGGCCTGAGGAGTTAATGAGTTAGCTCTTAAATTAGCAGTCTAGTGCTAAATTACCCATTTGTGACTCTGGCTTGAAGAGCAGCCTTTGTCCCTAGTGCTGGGGTTTCACACCTCTTAGGAGCACAGGTGAATCCTGCTGCTGGGAGGCTGCTCGCCTCTCTTGGAAAGCGAGGTGTTCCGGATTTTAACCAGAAAGTAGCTGTTTTCCCTTCTGGGAAGAGGGTCTTGCAGCAGCCGCTCACCCTTAACCTGGAGGGCTGGACACTTGTCTGTGTCATCAGTCGCCGCCAGACACCCGGGGAGGAGCTGTGACATCTGGCATGGGATCGGATACTGCTCCTATCGTATTTCCACGACGGAGTGGTTTTGGCCATAGTATCAGAAAACTGGGGAAAACCTCTTGATAAACTGGGCAAATAGATGGTGCCAATAAACCCCATAAGCAACAAAGCCTTTTTTATTGCATCATGAGGCCACATTTTATTGGTGAATTAATAGGAATAACTGAACTATTTTAGTGGCTAACTGGGAACAGTATATTAGTAGCAGGATTAATAAGTGTGGAGTGACAGGAGTCTTGCCAGGGTGGAAAAATGAGATACGGTATTTATCCCTTGTGCCAAATCTTTTTTGTTATTAAAGACATTGGGTTAACTAGGGATAGATTTAATACTTCAACTTGATTTTTATTGGATAATTAGTAGTGAGTGATCCCAACCCTGGGACAAGGACAGAAATCTGAAAAGCAAAAATGTCATGAAAAGGAGGAGAAAGAAAATAGGGAGCAGTTTGAGGTTTTTGCCTTTATATCTCTTTACGTAGCCAGACACGATACAAAACTGCGGAGCGGGCGGAGGGGCAGCTCCTCTCTCCAGAGCCAGGAAGGCTGTGGGCGCTCCTCAGCGGCCCGGTGCCCTGGCTGTCTGGGAGATAAACCCCTGCAGGAGGTTGGTGACGGTGTTAACCACCTCGTCACCCACCAGCCTGAGCACTGCCAGCTCTGTTACAAGGGAGAATAAGAAAATGCCTCAGTCGTGTAATGGTAAAGTCTTACTTAATTTTAGCTTCTCAGATAAAAGCGCATCCCAAGCATAACAAATGTTTTTTGACATTTTTTTTTTAAGAATTAGAATAAGATTTAAATGCTGGGAGCTGACGTTTGGGAAGGCTCTGGAGATGTAAAGTGTTGACGAAGGGCACAGGGGATGCCACTGTTTTGGGGGGTTTGAAATGTAAACCACACTTCCTTAGGCTAATTGTGCAGAAAAAGAGCCTCGTGCTGCAGTTTTCTCCGTAAAATGGTGCGATTGTGCAGCAGTACTAACATTTACTGACTACGGAGTCTGCTTATTTCCCCCATTTTTTATTATCAGCAAAACTTTAATTACAGCTTACCTACCACCTTCTGCCTACGTTTACAATGCAATAAATTTCCAGTCTCCCCATGCAATCTGCATCTCAAACAGCGCAGTGCTCTGGCAATGGACGTTATTGATTCCTTGAAGAAATTATATCAGCATTTGTTCCAGAGAAAACAGGAACCCGGAGGCACACCCGCGTGCATGCCAGATATTAAAATGTCCCTTCTCTCCACCAGCGCTCTCTTGTCTGTGCTGTATTGAGCAACGTTACTCCAGGTTAGGAACCCACTACGACGATTTTAAAGCGATTGATGGAAGTCCGGAGGAATGGGAATTTGGACCAAGTTTGATTCCTTATTTTCTGAAACCAGAAGTTGTTGTTTGTTTTCCCCACCCTCCCTGGCTTGTAGGACACTTTAAAACTGGCATCCAGGAAAAAATGGTTGCTTAATGATTTAAAAAGTAAATGAGGAGGTGTTTGTAGTGTTTAACTGATTTTTTTTTTTTTTTCCTGTTTGAATATCAGGGACAGATGTGGTTGTGAACAGTAGCTAAAGGTGGAATCAATGGGCTCTTAGCTGTGGGAAGGACAACATAGCTAGAAATGGAGTCAATGAAATATTTGGAAAATACTGTCTGTCAGGTTACTGCCAGCTTGAAAACATTGACAGCGGAATTCACTAGAAGAGTCTGAAGGTGAAAATTTGCTTGTTTGAAGCTTGTGTTAATTTGTCATTAATATTCAATGACTGACTTAATGAATGCCAGAACAGCTGCAGCATCTGGCTGACCCCAGATGAAGCTCTGTGTGCTCCAAGGCACTGTACAGAGAAGGCTTCTCAAATACTTTCCTTGACTCAAGGTGATGGCCCCGTTCTCATCTGATGTCCATCAGTTTAAAGGTCAGTCAGTAGAGCTGTAGTGATTAACGTCCAGTCGTGATCATCACGTTAGACGCTCAGTCCTCAGGTGTAACCCAGCGGGCGTGGGGCTGGTGTACGGGAGCGGTCTGGGCAAGAAATAGCTAAAATACGGGAGGAAAACCAAACTGTTCAGGGTATGAGAGAAATGCAAAGCCGTGACTTCGCTGTTCTTAGCGTGGTGATGAAGAGGTGGCTCAGAAGGGTGATGTGATTCATTCTATCTCCCCAAGCAGCATCGCAGCTGCCTTGTGGCTTCCGCTCCTTCAAAACCCGAGTGGGACTCTGCACACATGCGTTGGGCGAGCTGTGAAACCACAACGATGTACGGCCACGGGTCACATCGCAGGGCTCAGGGGCTTATCCTAGGGGAGAAGAACGTCCCAGATCTTTTATAGAGCCAGCTATTGGATGTTGAGAGTAGTGATTTATCTCTAGAGATAAGCTGGAGGAATATTAAAAGGTTGTGATTGTTGGAGAACAAGCCTGATTTTGAACATGCTGCATCTTTTTCCCCTCTGCAACGAGGAGAGGAAAGAACTTCCTTCTTTCTGGATCTCCTGTTTTTGTGTCATGCTATAATCTGTCCCAAACCACAGCCTGCGATGGTACAAGACAGCCCTTAAAGAAAAAAAACGTCAGGAACAAGGGGTGCGAACTTAGCTTGCAAAACTCTCTCTGATAACATTGGTGCAGGTCAGGCTGTCCCTGCCACGTCCAGAGCATCACTACGGGCGTGGGGTCTGCAGGAGAGGTGGCGTGATGCTGTCACTGGGTGCTTGTGCTCTGCCCAGGGATGGGTGCTGCACACAGACTGTGCTCGTTGCTCCCTATCAAATGCTGCTTCCATGGATGACAATGTTGTGTAGTTACAAATGCTCCTGCCTGGCCTTGCTGGCTGGAGGTGATGAGAAACAGGAGCTGGAGGATGGTTTTTGGTGAAGACATACCCCAGTTTGCGGAGGAATTAGTTCAGTTTCCTTCTATTCTATGATTCTCTTTTTTTTATGCAGTAACTTGTATTTCAGTTCTCAACCTGAGTGGCACTGTGAGGGTTAAATGTAAGGTTTTGCAGAATTCTCAGGTATTGCTGATGTAAGAAAGGCTGTGCTTTGGGGTTTGTGTTTGGTTGGGTGTTTTTTTTTTTTTTTTTTGTTAATGTAAGATGTGATTCTTGGCTGTGGCACTAGATGGTGTTTAACCAAGCAGGAGCAGGGAGATAAGCTGGAATCCCAACCAGAAAGTCAGTGGGGTTGAATAAAAAAGAGTTATGGTTCAGGTGTTACCCAGGTGAACGAGCACTGTGCTCTGGACTCCAAAATTTGTTTGAAAAGTTCAGGTTTCAGCACCCCTTTTATTTTGAAAATCAATAGCACCAACACAACCTGCACTTAAAAAAAGTTTAGATTCCAACTCAGCCCCATCTTCAGCCCTTATATAATCAATAATAACAAAGGACTAAATCTAACAGTAAACCTTACGGATTCTGAGAAAATGAAAAATATCACTCCAGGTTCCCTTGGGGAATTTCAATTTGCACAAACTCTTTAAGAGGAGGAAGATGTTTCTCAGAATGAGTTACGCTGTGCTTGTCCGGAAGGCTCCCCTCAGCGGGCGTGGGGTATATGTGAGCAGAAAGGCTGCTGGAAAGAAGTGCCGGGTGGAGTGCGATCGCGCCAGCCCGGCTTTCCGGGGCAGTCTCGTCTCTTCTAGGAGAGATAGAAATTGGATGCTGTGTCTTTATAGCGATAAGGACAGGTGGGGCCATGAGATGAGCAGACTTGGGGAAAAGCAAAGCAAAATAACAACAACAACAAAAACAAAGTAAACCGCCCCCCCCACCCCGTTAACAGTCCCTGAAGTGCCTCAGGACACAGGCAAATAGAGCGGAGTTCTCTTACTACAGCATGCTGTGCGTACTCACTTGGTGTATAATCTAAAATTAACTGCCACAAGGTCTTATCTAGGAAAACCATTTACAAATGTCATACAAGCAAGTGTTTAGTTTGGCCAGGCAAGTGTTTTCCCATGTGTCGATGCTGTTTAATACCTTGTGCTACAGTCTAAGCCCTGGAAAGCTCTGGATTTGGTCGGTCTCAAATGAAGTTCCGAAGCTCTGATAAATAAAAGAGGCACAATATTAATAACAGGTTAGAAACAAGTGAAGTGATCCCCCATCAGCTGGACCTCAGCCCTAAACCACGTTTAGAGTGATAGAATTAGCAGCTCTTTTACTTTCATTTAGGTTAAGCTTTACTAAATGTTGTCTAAACCCAGCACACGAGGATCTATGTAGACCTGACAGGAGTAGCACAATTTACTCCCTGTGGTTGTGATGAAGAAGCATTTGCAGCACGACATATATTCCATTTTCCTGTGAAATGCCAGAAAATAGCTGAACAGAGCAACATACAAAATTAAAAATGGAACATCGTGAACAGCCCTAGTGTCAGGGAGCAGCAGGACCTGTGGGGCCACCACCCCTTTCATCTTTGGGACATCTGCTCTGAACGTGCCACCATGACCGTGAGCACCTGCTGCTGCCACCTGATGGGTGCCGGACCCAAAGCAGGTTGGGTGATTCCAAGCCCATTCCATGTAAACAGCAAATCCTGGTGATCATGTGTGGGACACGAGTGGGCTCTATCCCCTGGCTGGTCGAGGTCCCTTGGTGCTCTCTGTGTGCAGGTCAGGCATCCAGCATCGCCACCATTTCTAGCACCCACTCTTTCACCTACCTACTTGTTTCATGTCCCCATCCTCATGGAGGGACGCTGTGTCCCCCCTCCTGGCACCAGCAAGGAGCAGGTTCCCCGGGCTTGGGGCTGCCTTGTTGCCTCATGGGCTGGGACAAGAGCAAGCAGAGCTTCCTATGGACCAGGACCCCTGGTTTCATGTCCCACACGTTTGTGCCCCTGCAGAGAGCTGATGTAAGGCTGGGTATGCCCGGGCTGAAGCACTCCGAGCTAGTGATCCCTCCTTTTTGTGTTTTCATTAGTAGTGTTTTCATGAACACGTTGCCCTTACATTAAGACTTTTCTCTCTAGCTCTCCAAATGTGTGTGCGAGTTACTCCTGAGGTCACTTCTGTGGGGTGAATCACCAGGTGGCTCAGGGACGAAGCTGGGAGCAGGATATGGAGCTCCAGATCCAGCCCCGAGGCCAACCCGGGGGCTGGCGCCGGTGATGTGGTCAGCGGTTTGGGAAGCTGCTGCTAAAGTCCGGTTCCAAAATAAATAGCGAAGTGCGTGTGGCATCAGACTGCCTCCCTTGAAGTTCGTAGGGTTTTCCCACAGCCCATCTCTTCCTGTGCTGGTGCAGCCAAATCCCAGCTTCAAAAGACACTTCGTTTAATCAACCGACTCCTCTTTTCTATTTGATTATTGGTTTACACGTTTACGCGTGTTGTTTTCCGTTCCTTCTACCCAGGCAGCGTTCCGTCCCCACCAGCTCCGACAATCAAGCGATGTATGAAATACATAATGCTCTTTGATTAATAGTAAATGCGGAGAACAAATACATTTATCTTCTGATAAGCTCGGTTGTTTGCAGGGCTGAGGCTTGTGACAACTGCCTGGGGACACGTGGGCTGTCCTCCTGGTTTTCCAAGCCTCGTTGTGATTGAACAGACCTCAGACCTTTTCTCAGCATTGCTTTTTTGTTGCATTTCTAATATTTTAGATGTTTCCTGGTTCTTTACTCTCACGCTTTAAGTTTGGTAATTGCTGCTTTTAGTTTACTTTTAAGAGGCAATGGTTTGCGACTCTTAAGGCTCCGTCTACCGTTGCTCTGTCCTTCCTGGTACAGCAGAAAAAAGGCTCCTTTACCCTTTGGAAGTCAAGGTTTGCTTTAGACGTGGTATTGTAAAAGGGGAAATTTTGCCCCAAACAGTAACCAGGTATCTATAACAGCTCTGCTTTACTGCATCTTAAATTAATTGCTTATTCTTTGGGGATGACAAATGTTAGAAGAAAAAAGGTATTTTTGAGAATGAAAGATAGATTAAGTATATATGAAAATGAATGTAATGCTTGCTCAAGGTTCTGCAAACCTGTTCTTTTCTGGCCAGAAATAGCTTTCTCCTGCTGACAAATTGCTTTGAACAACATCAGTGGTATTGCTACCCGTCGCTAGGTATTTCTGTTACGTCTCTTCTGTCTTTCGCTGCTTTTCTTGGCATTTTGTGTCCAACTGTTTGCTCAGTGAGATAAAGAAAGTTCCGTAGCTGTGGGTAAATATTCCAGACTTTCAGGAAACCCTGAAGAGCTGTTGAGGAATGACGCTAGGGGGGGTTTGGGAATGCACTCACCTCTGCCAGCATTGACCAGGGCGGAGGTTATCAGAGAGGAGAGGGAGGACACTGGACAGCGATAAGCACTGATGCTTTCCGTATGTTTTGACCTCAGAGCCGGTGATGTTGGCTGTGGAGAATCGATAGTATCTCTGAGGGGCGACTGACCTTGGACGTGTTTGTGTGACATTCAGTGCATATCCTCGCCTGAGACAGGTGGGTGGGTCTGTGCATTGCTGATTTAAGCTTTCATTAAGCTGTGTTAGTAATTAAAACCAAAGCAAAGATTGAGATGAAACCTGGGTGTGTCAGTCCTCCCCAGGCTATAGGGAAGAGCTGAAGGCAAAGACTGAAAGCCAGAGATGCTCCCACCCATCATTTCATCTAACAGCCCGTGTTGGACACCAAATGGTGGAGCTTTCACTAGGGCTTCATGAGACAGGCGGTATGATCTATTACAGCAAATCTTCTCTCGTGGTTGCTCACCTTTACGTGTTAATTGTAAATAAAAACCTTTATTTTTGCCTATAACAGAATTACACAGATAAATCAGTTTTCAGCTCCTGCCCATTGCTGCAGCCTCCTGCAATTTTTTCTCTGAAGTCTTCACAGTGGATGGTCTCTCCAGAGGCTTAAAATGAATCACAGAACAAAATGAAACCTGACCGTATGCCGTATGTATTTTTTATGACTAGAGCTTTATCTTATCAGGCGTGGTTGCCTACCTTGTACCAGGGAAAAAATTCTGGCTGATCTTTCCTAGCAGAAAGAAAGAGATGTTGTTTCTTCAGGGCTTGATGATACCATCAACCTTGTATATACATTTCACCCAAGCATGACCTTGCTTAAGAATAAAGCCGTTTCTGAGCTCTGTTTTAAGCGTGGCCTAGCAGAAGCCCAATTGCTTGGTGGCAGTTGAGCGTGGAGGGCAGGGGCGTTGTGACGGGGCTGACAGCGCCGCTGTTGCTTCTTGGCTTTGATGGTAATCGGGTTGGGCAGATGTCTCCAACAGCTGTGGCTAATGGGCTGCTGCGCTGGGCAGGGACCAGACCTCGAAACTCTTTCTGCTCCGCAGCAAATATATGGGCTTGAGAGCATGGAAAAATAAAACCTGTTCTGCATCTTGTGTTATTACTAAATTCTGCCCTCGCTGCTAAATCAACAAATTGTTGGTGCTTTACGCTTGGAAGCTGGCGTTTTCTGCGTAAGTTGGTTCTTTTTCGGGTTTTGGGTGTGTTTTCCCCCTTGTTTTATTTGTTTGAAATGGCTATTTAAATTATTGATAAGATCTTAAAACCGAGCTAATTCACTTCAATTTATCCAGTAGACAAAACTATTCATAATTAACAGAGAAGCAGAGGTCACTTCGGTGTATAATAGCTGCCAAGCCAAATGAATAACAATTAGGCAGTTTTTTATGCTAAGCTAAAAATTATGCAAGGGCTACCTTCCGAATAGCCTTGAAATGATTAGCAAGAGACTCAGGTGGCAGGCACTGGGGAAGGAGGAAGGAAACCAAGGGGGAGCTCAAAACTGACCCCTTATTTATCTGGTTAGACTAGCGATGCTGGCACTGGAAACAAATGATCTTTTAAAAGAAACCTTATCTTTAAATCACAGTGACAGCAGAAGCTATTGTAAGAACATGACCATACATAATTGAAAAGGACAAAGGGTGAGGGCTTTACATAGACTAGGACTGGAGTGATGGCTTGCTTCACCTGCTGGGATTCGCCTGGGCGGTTCCTAGGGCTGTTGGGACGGTTCAGGTGGAGCCCACTGCTATCTGTTACATAACCTTTTGTTTTTCGTAATATTAAAACAGGGGAAAAAATGTCCCCAAAATATCCCCACCACCTTGCTATAGGTTCCTCTGGGGCTTGCATGTTACTTGAGGAAGCAAGACACGAAGGAATGTCCGTGCTCCCATGGTGCCTTTGCACAGCGGATTTCATTCCTGTGGAACAACGAATGGTTAAAAGAGAAAAAAATCAGTGTAGGCTACAAGACAGAGTTATTGCACTAAAGCTGAAACAAGTGTAAAAAGTAGCAACAATTGCATAATGGAACGATAAAAAAGGCTTCTTCCCTCTGCTTGCAGGACATAATACCAGTTCACAACACAATATAATTAGATTGCCACATTGCCCCTTGTAAAACTAGAAAGAAAAGAAATGTAGGGGTGCATTAAAACTCCTTTCATTTTCTAATGCCTTTGGAGAGCTATTGGACATAGAGGAGTTGCTTTGGCAAAAAGCTCTAGTGAGCTATTAGGTTTTTAACTATTTTATAGGTTTTTTTATTGTTGCCAGGCCTAGTTTTTCAGTACAATGACTTTGTCCTCTCCCCCCTTTTCCAGCCTGTCGTGCATTTATCAATCTTACAGATAACATTCACTGCAAAGATAAGTCCAGGCTCTTATGAAGCACCGTGTCCTGCTGACAGATCCTTTCTTCCCCCTGCTTTTTTTAGCGAGTCTCACATGATTTCTTTTATCTGATGATCTTCTGATACAAATTTCTTGTGTCAGCTCCAGATCCCACAGACAACAGGAACAAAACCCTGGCATGCAAGAAGTGGACACCATCACCTCTGGGCCAGGTTTAAGTGGAACACAGCAGCGGAGAGCAGATAGTCTCTTGGGTCAGAAAACGACCTCTCCTAAACATGTAGCCACAAGCAAAGCCCCCAGTCTTGTTTTCCCTTAATTAATATAACATTTTTTGCTCCCCATTAGGATTGTAAGGCTAAGATGCAAGTGGTCAGAAAGGAAGGACTGAATGTTGAAGAGCGACTTTGTTTTCATAGATGCAAGTTCCTTCTAGAAAAAGACAGCTTTTGCCAAGGACAAATGGATGCAAAAATTACTGCATTGCCGTGGGTTGATTAGAGTTGGGCCTTTTCAAAGAAAAACAATATTACTTATTAGTGGACCTGCCAAATTTTGTCCTGACTCACATTTTTTAAAATCTTTGGAAATGTCAGAGCTGCTATGAGCGTGCACAACTGACGGTGATAAGTTGTGTGTATCTCCAACCAGGAATTTTCAAATGATGCATAGGGAGGGCGGCTGAAAGAAAACTTGCAAACTGATACGAGCAAGAAAAATGTTCCTGATTAATGCAGTGGGAAAAAAGAAAGTTGCAGCTTCCTTGTGTTTATCTTTTTTATGGCAGTGGGAGATACAGGCTTAGCTGAGAGTTAGGGATTGATCATGAATGTCACCATCCATGAGCCCTTCAAGGCTTCACAGGCATCTTGGGGAGCGTGCTACCAAAAGCTCGCTGAGAAGTGGATAGGATGGTAAGTAAATGTGTCTTCATGTGTCCTGGTTCACCTATTTCATGTTTAATTGGCCGTGACTGGTCTCCAGAGAGGTGTTCTTAGATCCATGGTAAAGAAGTTGACGGTACTGTAGAGAGAACAGGACAAGTCTGTCTGGTTTCTTCCCCATCCAGCCGCCCATCCTGAAAGATGGCCTTTGCGAGCTGAGAATGGGTTTGCTTCAAAGCCATTGCGGCTGCTGCTGGGGCTAAGGCCGGACTGCCACGGCCACTGGCTTCCCAGAAATGTTTCTGTGACTTTTTCCTGGTCCAATACCAAAGTTCACAACATTGTTTTGGCATTAATGGAGACCTCAGCTGAGTGTTTCAGTCTCAATCTTTGTTTTGAAGGAGGAGATCAAGAAGAACACGCTCTTTGCTCCTTAGGTTGAATTTCTTACCTACAGTACAGGACTTTTAGCAGGTTAAGTATGCTGAGCTGACAGGATGAGGCTGGACCCAGTTCCAGAGGCAAGATGTTTCCAGCTGGCCTAGGCTGACATGGTCTGTGTTCTAAATTCAATACCACAAACACCTAGCGGGACAGTGCGAGGCACCTCTATTAGACTTAAGCTTGTGCAAGTCCTCCACGTGCATGACTGTACACACATGTATATGACACAGTTTTATATATTTCTGTGTAATATATCTATGTTGTTCAATTATCCCGGCTCTTGTTAAATGTTCTTTAACCCAGTGCGTTGACTCTCGCTGCCTGCAGAGCAGCAATTGAACGGTGTATTTGAAAGCATATAGAAGATAAGAAGGAAAGTAATTAACGAGAAGTCATGTCAAACCTATTCAGTTTTCATTTACAGCAGCAACAAACCTTGTGGGTAGAGAGCCAGTTTCACATAACATTGCCATGAGCAAACATTTACAGTGTAAGTATAAAGCTGGCTGGAAAATCAAATGTTAGAATATACCTATACCCTGCAAGCGTAGCCTGCTCCGCACAGAGCCGAGTGGATCAGGGGAGGGCTGAGAGGGCAGGTTTCATGAACAAAAAAACCCTGTTATGAACAAAAACTCTATAATGTGGTCTTAGAGTAGAATATTTCAGCTGGAAGGGATCTTCCAACTGAAAAATCTTCATGTGGATGGGACTAGACAGAATAGGCGTAAATTGAAATGAGGATGAATCAGGGTGGATAAGTAAGGAAAAACCCCCAAACCAAGAGCAAACCACAAACAAAGAGCAAACCAGAAGAGCAAAAGCTGTTGGATGTCAGAGGGGTTTGCCCAGGAAGGTGGGGACTGTCGCTGGGGACAGGTGAAGACAACACTTGCTCTTTTCTCTCTATAAAGAAAAATAATGCTTACCCACTCAAAAATGTCACCCAACAAGAGGCTGGGGTCTTGCTCCTGTTTTTTGGTCTCTCTTTACCTCTCCCTTTCACTAGACAAGGCCACCAAGGTCCCTGTGTAGAGTGACCCGTGAGGGGCTGGCAGGGCGGTAGGCAGGAGGGGTGGGAATAGCCCCAGCTACCCGCTGGTTGGGTCCAGCGGGCGAGGTGATGCTTTGAGGTGCAGCCTAATGGACACGTAAATGCCTGGGAAAGGAGCCAGCATTTCTACAGCATCACTCGACACAAGAGGAGATACCGGAGAAAATCCAATGAAACTCTAAGAGTGAAATGTCTCTTAATTGTTCAGCAGCCACCACCTCTTTCCATCAACCCCCGGAATAACAAGTTTCCCTTCAGCCCTGTTTGGCCTTGTCTTTCCGAAGTCAAAACCTGAACTTTCAAGCGTGAGTCACAAAATTGTCAGCGTTGCCGAGATTTGGGCGGAAGGACGTGTGTGTGCTCCCAAAGAGAGGCACTCACACCAGTTTGGGCAATTTTTCTGCATGATAACAATGCAGCGGAACAGGAAATGGTCTCAGGGATGCCGCTCTGAGCAGAGGCAGTAACGTGTTAATTATGACAGTGGTTTTGCACTACATCACCAAGTTCACCCAGAACATAAAGCCTAGCGCTCGGGTGCTGCTGGGTGATCAGCTTCCAGAAGCAACCAAAGATGACTTTCTTATTTATGTTTGATGTTTCTTGCTAATTTAAATGTCACAGCTCGTATTTGTGTCTCTGTTACCTCAAGGGTAGGCTACTCGAGTGTGAACTGTAATAGTGCTGCTTCTCAAATGCACTTGAAAAGGTACTTCAATGCGGACCGCCTCTGTTTACATTTAAAATGATATATCATTGTTTATTATTTATATTGCAGTAATACACAGCAGCTCCATCTATTAAGAAGACTTTATGGTCAGTGCAAACCAGACCATAAAGTAATGTCCCTACTCTTGATAGCTTTCATTTTTAAGTAAATCCAGCCATGCATACATCAGCGTGTCTTCGCAGAAACCAGATACATCTGCGCGGCAGCATTGAGGTGTTAGTTCTCAGCCATGCAGCTGCCAACGGACTAAGATTTTACCGCACAAAAGGCTTCATTTTCATTCTTCCACAGCTAAGATCGGCCTTCAGGCTTGGGGCTACTCGGGGAAATGAGACAGAGCAGTTGAAAGAGTATTTATTGTTTGGCTTTTAAATTGGCCTTATTTGGCGCAAATAACATTAATTTGGTAATAGGTAAATTATCCTGCAAATGTCCCATGAGACTTTTAGGACGTTACGGAGGGAAGAGTATTATTTGGGTATTTTCTGTCTCTCCCTCTTTGCTTCCTGGAGCTGAAAGCCCACACCACATGTCAACCTTTTAGATCTATTTACCCAGAGGGTTTTTTTTTCCCCTACAGACGTGTGCAGGCTGATTGGCTTTGACAGACAGTGCAGCCTCTGCCTCGTCTGATGAGAAAGGCCCTGTGCTAATAAGCTAATATTCTCAGTTGCACTCATAAATGATGCAGTGATCCTAACAGGCTTCTCAGCTGCTACCAAAGTCCCTGATCCATATGTTTAAGTGCACTCATAAATGCTGCAGGACCAGGGGAGGTTTGCTGCTCGTGTCAGGGAGCAGGTGTGGTTGCTAACGTGTTGTTGCCCTTTTCCATTCTTCTATACATCTTCCGTTAAATGAGCTGTGCTTAGCTTCTGTCCTGCGGCATGGAAGAAAAAGACAATAGAACGGAGTGCGAAAGGTGTTACATCTGTTTTGAACGGCAGTCTGACGTTGCGCTGGCGATGCCTCGTGGTATCTGGTGGATGGAAGGCAGGTTCTTTGATATCCATGTTCATATATCAGAGGATGTGGTCTCCCAGTTCAGGCTGACGTGTGCGAGTTGGGCTGAGGTCTTAGACTTTGTGCTGGGGCTCAAGGTTGACTCGTGTTTCCTGAGACCATATGTAGCTCTAATACATGTTATAGAAGATCTGTTGGACTGGTTTCTTTGTATGGAGAAACCAAAATTGCCATCCCTCCTTGTTAAACTTGCGAAGGGCTTGGTGGTGCGGTCAGGCTGGCTGCTGGAGCAGCCAGGGGCCCTTGTGCTTTGTAAAACTCAGCCTTTCCAGAAACATAATATTTTATAATCTTGTCTCAATTAAATTGTGTTGTCTGCCACCCAAGTTGGGCTCTGGCTCCTCCTCTGTATCGTGTACTATTGTTGTTCGGTTCTCTGTTAAGAAAAAAGGGAGTTAAAAAAAATTTGAACTGAGTTTTTAACATGCGTTTGTTCCATATATCTTTTCCTGAAATTCCCTTTGTTTTCTTTTCTTGGCACAAAGACATTTCCTTGGCAGTCTTGGCAAAAGCAAGACTCCACTAAAGCTGCCATGACCAGCCCAGATGTTCATCCTGCCCAAAGTCAAGGCTTGTGCCTCCAGTTTCCCATGCGGTCAGTAGGAGACAGTTGTGCAGAAGAGGGAGAGCAAGAGACTCTTTGCATCCGCTAACTGTACTGGAAATATGGGGGGAATGGTGTCCTCATGTGTAAGTTCCACTTGCATATCCAATGATTCACACCCAGGCTATCCATCACAGTCATATGAAAATAAGCACAAAATCTGCCTTTCCTCACTTCTTGCTGCCAAAATTATCTCCCTCCTGAGTCTTCCCTTTCTACCTTGGAAAAAGAATCCCCACCTGCTAACCTGGAGCCTTCCGTTTTGTGTGTTTCTCTACTGACAAAAAGATATTTTCAGGCTAACTTGTTGCTTTGCCCCAGTAGTCCAAGGGCTGATCAAGGCACGGTTTGCTCCTCTGTTCCCTTTCTGCCTTTCGTGAGCGAATGGCTGCGTTTAAAAGCGTTTGTCTGAATTTAACCCCGTAAATTCACCCGTGGTATTTTAGAAAAGCTGTCAGCGGTGCTGTGTTCCTTGTATCTAATCCAATAAGTGTCATACGCGTTCTGAAGTAGAGACCTCAACACGAGGTGTCTTTGTGTGCCTGTGGCCTATTTATCTTCTGTTTTCCTGACTGCTCTTCAATACCCTGGTCATTAACGAGACCTGGTCTGCCACCGAAATGCCTTTGTCACGCTGTGCTCATCCGCGCTGGGTTTGATGCAGGGGCGTTGAGTGCCTGCTTTATGCTTGGCGCCGGATGGCGAGCAGGGCAGAGGGGTGAGCTGCTGGAAGAGGGAGCCAGCAGTAGGTGATGGTGATGGACCTTGGACGTTCCTCTGTGGACTGCAGCGCTCTCTGTGATGGCCCCTGTTCCAATGCACGGCTCCATAAAGGAGGAGTGGAGGGAAGAAGTACTGGGAACTTATAATAGAAGCGTACCTGGGGATTTGGTTAATTTGTGTGGCTTTTGGATGAGTAGAGTTGAGGATTTAGTGAAATAAAAGCGCTGCAGCCAGTGCCCCTTTGCCAGCAGGAGTACTGCGAATCCTTCCCAAGGATGACAAAACGCTCTTCTGGGAGGACAGAAGACATGGCTATGAATAGCAAGTAAATCCATGATAATGTGGAGCTGGATCCATCAGAGTCACACTGAAAAGCCTTTAAGAACCTCTCTTCTCTGCTTTCCCCCCTCCCATTCCCTTCAACTTCTCACGTATTTTGGAACAGCTATTCAAAGAGTTTTTTTAGTTTGATTGTTTTTTTAGGTTGGTGCCTTATGAGTTTTCCAAAAGCACAGAAGCGGGTTGGTTATGCTTGTAACTCCATTGATTTTAATGACACTCAAACATGTAATTAGTTTATAGGCGTGTGGGCTTTTAAAAAATTGTGTATTCGTGTCACTAAGCACCTTAAGGTCGCTGGGAGAAATTTGGCCCTTCAGATGGTAAATGTCATGCATTTGCATAGTCTGTATTGGTAACTGGGTGGTGTTATTGGCACGGTGGGAAAAAACCTGTCTTCATAGGCATTTCATCAAACTTGGAGATGGGAATATGGCTGTTAATGATTGTTATTAGGAATGATGTTGTTCTGAGGAGACAACTTTGTGGGTAATGTCAGAGGAACACCTAGAGGTAATACATAGTGGAGCCTAAATGTTCCTTGATGTAAGAGCTCATGGATTTCTTATCCAGCGTTCCTCGAACCCCCAGGAAGAAGTGCTTTCCTACACCTGCCTTTGTCTACTTCTTGGAGAAAATAACCTTTAACCAAGTGACAAGAATAGCTCCATTTAAATTAAAAGGAATAGTCAAAAAGATGAAGTCTGTAGCTAATATTGTACTTCAGAAAGGCAAACCAGAGAAGGTAGTCCTTGGGAGCGAGTAGCTCCTGAAAGGGGCTTGGAGCATCTCTGTGCCAGAGGTCTGAAACCTGCCTGCCGCCGGCACCCCTCCCCTGCAGGCGGTTGTACCGAAGGCTGCAGATGTGCTTACCTTTTCTGTGGCTGTGCAGGAAACTTGAAAGGGAAGGAAAAGTGAGATTGATTAGGGGCTTAGAGACTTGCAGCGAGGATTGGCTCTGTAAGGCGGAAACTCATCAGCTAGAAATGTCTAACGAGGAGAAAGATTCTGGCGTGGTGTTTGATCAGAGGGTGATTATGAACCACTAAACCAGTATGGCTGCATAAAAACCAAATGTACTGTGAGATTAAACAGCTGAAGTGTTTCCTCCATTTATAGAGAGGCATTAATGTCTTTGTCTCTTTCATGGGCACCCCCTTGCCGTGGGGAAAGAGCTTGCGTGCCCTTGCGAAGTTGAGAGCTATGCTGGTGGTGGCATATGCCTCCGGTAGGGTCTCCCAAGCCTGACAGGTCTCAACTGAAGGGTCAGACAAAGTGTGTCCACGGGCAGGATGGGCTCACTAGCCTTCGGGCAACCATCCTAGGAGAAGGACAACTCTAACTCCAAACCCGGGCAGATGGAGCTCGTTTAGCCCTGTAAGGCCATCCATCTAAGAGAAGGATACTCTAACCAAACCTACGACCTGAGGACTTCGCTGTCACCGTCCAAGCTCGCTAGGCCCTGGCAGATGAACCTCAGGTGTAAAGGGTGGGGCCAGTCTCGCGCACGCTGCGCCTCACCTAAAAAATCCACCGCGCAGGCTTGAAGGGTGTACTCACGTTTGCAAAGCCCTGTAGTGACAGGCAAGGGACGAAACGGCAGGTGGAAAGATGTCACTGGAAGCCGCAGACCCAACCCTGCATGCAGGCGGTTCAGGACATTGGTCGCTTGAGACTGACCCGGGAGATGACAGTCTCGTTCGGCAGCATCCTGAATGACCAAGCAGCCTTTTTCAAGGAGAGCACTGCTTGCTCCACATGGAGAGGGGCCTAGAAAAGGTGGCCTAACCAAAGCTCATCTCCCTTCCAATCCGGTTGGCTAGCCGCGGCCAACGGACATCTTCTTCTGCGGTCAACCAAAGACAAAGAGACAAAGGCATACACCTGCCTCCAAAGGTGTGTCCAGATTGACACTCGCATGTTGGAACATCAGAACCATGCTCGATACAGCAGACAGTGGGCGTCCTGAACGCCGTTCTGCTATAATTGCTCACGAACTGTCACGACTCAACATCGACATTGCTGCTCTCAGTGAAGTTCGCCTTCATGAGGAAGGCAGCCTTAAAGAACATGGTGCCGGCTACACACTGTATTGGTCAGGCAAACCCAAAACCGAAAGTCATCATTCCGGAGTTGGCTTCATGATTAAAAACTCCATCGCCTCTAAACTTGAAAATTTGCCAACAGGTCATTCTGATCGCATTATCTCCTTACGCCTCCCGCTACACAACAAGCAACATGTTGTTCTCTTCAGCGTATATGCCCCAACTCTCCAAGCTGACCCTACAGAAAAAGACAAATTCTACACCGATCTGCGCCGCCTTACTCAAAAGGTTCCTGCGGATGATAAGATCATAATCCTTGGTGACTTCAACGCCCGAGTAGGTAAGAACTCTGAAGCCTGGAAAGGAGTACTAGGCAAGCATGGAGTTGGAAACTGCAATGACAACGGTCGCCTCTTGCTAGAGTTTTGTGCTGAGCAGCAGCTTACCATCACCAACACTATCTTCCAGCAGAAAGACAGCCTGAAGACAACCTGGATGCATCCTCGATCTAAACACTGGCACCTCATTGACTATATCTTAGTGCGCCAGAGAAATGTTCGCGATGTCTGTCACACCCGAGTGATGCCTAGTGCAGAATGTCAAACAGACCACCGCCTTGTGCGCTGCAAACTTAACCTCCACTTTAAGCCCAAACCTAAGAGGGGCGGCATTCTGAGGAGGAGGCTCCAAGTTAACAATCTTCAAACAGCTGCACTGAGAGACAGCTTCCAGGCAAACCTTCAAACTAGGCTTGAAGACTGTCCCTTAGACTCTTCTCCTGAAGCGCTTTGGCAACATATTAAAAATAGCATCCTGCAGTCCTCCGAAGAATTCTTAGGGTTCTCCACAAAGAAGAACAAAGACTGGTTTGATGAAAACAATCCAGAGATCCAGGAATTGCTGGCAAAGAAGAGATCTGCTCACCAAGCACACCTCGCTCAACCATCTTGCCATGTAAGAAAAGCAGCCTTTCGTCTCGCATGCAGTAAACTCCAACAGAAACTTCGAGACATCCAGAACAAGTGGTGGCTCAACCTAGCAAAAAAGACTCAACTATGCGCAGATTTGGGTGACCACAGAGGATTCTATGAGGCTCTGAAAGCAGCGTACGGACCCACACACCAAGTTCAAAGCCCCCTACTCAGCGCAGATGGCCAAACGCTTCTCACAGATAAAACCTCCATCCTGAATCGATGGTCTGAACACTTTCAAACTCTCTTCAGTGCCAACCGTGTAGTCCAAGACTCAGGAATCCAGCTCATCCCAAAACAAACGGTGAAAAATGAATTGGATATAGCCCCTACTATGGGAGAGACCCTTAAGGCCATACAGCAGATGAAAACCGGCAAGGCAGCTGGGGTCGACGGAATCCCGCCTGAAATCTGGAAACATGGAGGCCAAACGCTCCATGCTAAATTTCACGAGCTAGTTGTGCGCTGTTGGGAACAAAGCGAACTACCACCAGATCTCCGTGATGCAATCATCATCACCCTGTACAAGAAAAAAGGAGTAAAGTCAGACTGCTCAAACTACCGAGGCATAACTCTGCTCTCCATTGCTGGAAAAATTCTCGCAAGAATATTATTGAACAGATTGGTACCCGCTATCGCAGAAGAACTTCTACCTGAAAGTCAGTGTGGTTTCAGAGCCAACAGAAGTACCACAGACATGGTATTCGTTCTCAGACAACTGCAAGAGAAGTGTAGGGAACAGAACAAGGGTCTCTATGTAACTTTCGTTGATCTCACCAAAGCCTTTGACACTGTGAGCAGAAAAGGTCTGTGGCAGATCTTGGAACGATTAGGATGTCCCCCCAAGTTCCTCAAAATGATTATCCTGTTACATGAGGGGCAGCGCGGCCAAGTCAGATATGGCGATGCACTCTCTGAGCCCTTCCCAATAGCCAATGGTGTGAAACAAGGTTGCGTTCTCGCACCAACTTTATTCACAATTTTCTTCAGCATGATGCTCCAAAGGGCCACGGCAGACCTCGACGAACAAGACGGCATTTATATCCGATATCGTACCGATGGGAGCCTTTTCAACCTAAGGCGACTGAAGGCCCACACCAAGACCCTGAATCACCTTGTCCGCGAGCTGCTTTTTGCTGACGATGCCGCCCTTGTTGCCCACACAGAAGCAGCTCTGCAGCGCTTAACATCCTGCTTTGCAGAGGCGGCTGAGCTTTTTGGGCTGGAAGTCAGCTTGAAGAAGACAGTAGTTCTCTACCAACCAGCACCACAAGATGATTACCATCATCCCCACATTACCATTGGCGAGTCAGAGCTTCAGTCAGTCCAGCAGTTCAGCTATCTGGGTAGCATCATCTCCTCAGATGCCACGATTGACAAAGAGATCGACAACAGAATAGCAAAGGCAAACAGAGCTTTCGGAAAACTCCATAAAAGAGTCTGGGGCAATAAACACCTGAAGAAAAGTACAAAGATCAGTGTCTACAGAGCCGTGGTACTGTCTACTCTTCTGTACGGGTCTGAATCATGGGTCATCTACCGCCACCATCTGCGACTCCTCGAACGCTTCCATCAGCGCTGCCTCCGCACAATCCTAAACATCCACTGGACTGACTACGTGACTAACGTTGCTGTCCTTGAACAGGCAGACGTCACCAGTATTGAGGCCATGTTGCTGAAAACGCAGCTGCGTTGGGCAGGGCACATCTCCAGGATGGCGGATCACCGCCTCCCTAAGATCGTGTTCTATGGTGAACTTGCCACCGGCTGCCGCAAGAGAAGAGCTCCAAAGAGGAGATATAAGGACTCCCTGAAACAACACCTCAGCCTAGGCCATATTGACCACCATCAGTGGTCCACCCTGGCCTCCAATCGGGAGATTTGGAGACACACCATACATAACGCTGCTGTCTCCTTTGAGAGCACGCGTAGAATCAAGCTCGAGGAGAAAAGACAGCGCAGAAAGAACCGTGCCTCGACTATACCACCCAAGGAGACCCTCCGGTGTGCTCTTTGCAACCGGTCTTGCCTATCGCGCATTGGCCTTTTCAGCCATCAACGCGCTTGCAATAAGCGTGGGCAAAGCCCTTCCCAAATCTTCGTCCGCGAAGCCAAGCCATGATGATGAATGTCTTTGTGGGAATTATCAGCGAGGGTACACAATACAGCACCGATACCTCGTAGTCAAAATAGAAGGATTCAAGCTGGAAAAAAAGTCAGCTGTAGGGTGTTTGATAATTAGTGGATAAAGTACCACACAGGAGGAAACGAAAAGAGCCAAACCTGTAGCTTATTTGGCCCAGCAAAATGAGATCTCTGAAGGTGGCTCTATACAGAGAGCAAGAGTAAGGGAAGAACTTCTTAACCTAAGAGATGATACTGTGGTGACAGCAAATGTGTATAGATGAGCCATAAATTAACGGGAGCTGGGAGCAGCGTGGTTCTGGGAAGCCCTTGCAGGAGCTGGCAGGGTAAAAGAGAAAAGTCATTTAAGATGATCAACCCAAGTGATGTGCTTACTTGTGTCTTGGGGGACAAAGTGACCCAGAAGAGTCCTTCCAGTCTTGTGTTTCTGACTTTTTTTTTTTCCCCCCTCTTACACTTGATCAAGTAATAATTACCTTCACTTATTATTTGGATGACTTTGTCACTGTTTGCAAAGTAATTCTATTCAGCTATCCGTTCAATAGCCACGAAAATATTCATGAATCCTGATTGTTTTGTGGATTTCAGTGCCGTAATCAGTCAAATAAGATGTGTTACACCTTGGTGACTAGGCAGTAAAACACCAGTTCTTTGCTCCATATAAAGTGACAGAGATTTTAATTGCATGCTTGAAAGGTCTGGGGTTGTTTCTGAATAAGCGAATGAATCTATTAGTGCCGTTGTCTTTGACTATAAATGCTCTTGCATAACGATGAGGCAAAGCTATTACATTCACTTGTACGGAGCACTCCCACTCCCCTGGTGTTCAAATTGGTTTTAGTCAGTGGTCAACACCACGTTGAAATTGTGATCTCAAAATCAAAGTGGAAAACTAATGCGAAGCAGCACCGACCCTTTCAGAATGTAAATGGTTTTCAGATTACGGGAGGAAGCACACCTCCACCTCACTCACACCTGCTTCCCCAGCTGCAGCGGGTGGATCTCACGTGGGTTTAATGTGAAACCTTATTTATGCCTGTAGGTTTATTATACCAGTGGGACTGGTCAGCTTAAGGAGCCGAAGCTACTTTTTCTCCTCAAAAATACTGAATATCTCTTCTTTGGCTGATCTAGTATGACATCTTTGCAGAAGGCAATCCCGAATGCCCAGAATACTAGTGGAGAAAACCACCGGGAAGACTTTTGTATTGAAGCAGTATTGTATGCTTTACTACTGACAAAATATTATGCTGCCTGCTGGCTGCGTTGTTCTGAGCCTTGCTTCAGCATCCACAGTGTTTTAAGAGATTCCTCTGCAGGTACGAAATCCTGCAACACGAGGAAATCCAAAGCACTGGCTATAGGATTTTCTGGGCGTGCTGGAGAGCTTTGCCAAAAGAGCTGGAATAAACAAGAGTTTATCTTTGCTGCTAAAAAAGCTACATTTTTCCATCTTACGAATGAATGTTTAATATCAAGTCAGACGCATGAATGATGCCAACACAAAAATCACCCCGAAGGCTGGCTGCATTAATTGCGGTGCCTTGACTAATGGCAAGTTGATTTGTGTTTCGCTCTTGCTGGAGGAGTCTGTGCGCTGAGTATTTTGAGGCTAAAAAAGACGCATCCTCTTTGTTCAGTCGTGACAAGCTCCTGCTGTAGCCACAGTTCATGTCAACCGAAGAGTGCTTTGGGCACTGTCGTTATTTACATCGGTTCTGTAAACAGTCTCTTGCTGGCATAACTGGATCTTCAGTGGGGTTTTTATAGCTGCAAAGTATCATGCTCATAACGTTATGCTTGACTGGAACAGTTATCTAGCCAGGAGTTACGTGTCCCAGTAACAGCGAAGGGTCTGCAGACTGGGCGAATTACCCCAAGTCATGGGTTTACAGGGAGGGTGAGGCTTGGGCGATGAAGAAATGGGCAAAAGGACTTCCGCAAAGGACGGTCCCCATCGTCCTGCATCAGGGCTGGATTCTTACTACTGGATCCAAACGTTTTCCTCCTCTTTGTGGCAGACTCCGTAAACCACAGAAAAACATCTCTGTATGTTAGCACAAAACCCGGCAAGCAACTATCGCAGCCCCTAGAGTGGAGACAAAGATAAAAAGAAGATGTTTAAGGACACGTAATGATTTGCAAGGAAAATCCTTCAGCTGAGAATAGTGGATGGGGGAAGCGGGGAGGGGGGGGCTTCCATTTCATAATGTTCAGTCTGGGTCAAAGGGACAGATAAAAATTTGGAATTAGTCCCGGGCCTCTCAGAGTATTTGTCTGCATATTTAGGAGCCTTAAATATGTTGTTCTGAAGTTCTGCTGCCACTACTGCAGATTTGTGGATTCTCTGCTCTCCTTTCTTCCTCAGGGTGAGTATATCCTGAGCAAGAGCAAGCCCCAAGTTACACCCCTCATTCCTGGCTGCACAAAACCAATAAGGCAAAATGACTGAACTGCAGCATTATGGAACAAAGCTTCCTCCTCCCTCGTTTTCTTTCTACATGACACAAGCTAATGTCATGTCCTCAGAATTATTATGTAGAAGGATATCACGTACGAAAGAAACCCTGAGCATTGCTTCTTTCCCGTGACACGGGGAAGTGATACCTCCGTGGCACAAAATCGGTGCAGCTGGGCATGGAGTCAGATTCCAAATGTGTGATGATGTCTTAGTGTAATAGGATAAATTAATTCTTGCAAAAGAAAGCCGCCCGCTATCTGTCAAGGGTGTCAATAAATTCCTGCCTATGTTTCCTGTCGTGAGCGGAAAGCAGACAGCAAGAGAACTGCCAAATGATTCCTCTCCTTCAGTGCCTCAAACATCACTATAATGATGGGGAAACAATGGCAACTTCTATAACCATCATGAAACCACGAATTTACTGTCCTGTTTCTCCTGGGATCTAATTTAAAGCCGTGTTCTTAGAGGAACTCAGGTCAAGAGTAAAGAAGAAAAAGCTGATGGAGATCTGGTTTGACAGCTGGAATATCACAGAGCACACCAGGTTAAACTCGGAGGGGCTTTATGGAAAAGGACTTCTTAAGGGGAAATGCTCGCATTCCAACTGATGGAAAATAAACAGCAAAGCTTTTCTGTTTCTTCGTAATTCTGTAATTCTGTTCTGTTCCGTTATGATTTCCCTTATGTCTGGGAGCACAGACAGTTTGGCCAGCAGTGTTTCCATGATCTGCTGTCTTCTTGCAGCAGCCTTAGGACACGTGTTGTCTTTCCTTAGGAAAAAGGCAGGGGTTTTGCGGTGGGGTCAGCGGGCGGGTCTGGCTGTAGCTCTTTGAAGAGAAGGTAATCTGAAAGCAGAGTTACACCTCAATCTGCCGGTGTCCGTCTTTCACGTGGGAAACCTCTTGCTAGTTCAGAGATCCCGGAGCTATCGTGAATTGTGAATTATTATCTTTCAGACCGGTGAAGATGTGGCTTTGGTCACCCAGCAATGACTTAAATTCAGGACTTAAGCGCTTCTCTGCCAGAGTCTAAGAAAACGTAGTAAATGCCGAAATTAAGGAAACTTTGCCGTCTTTGCTTTAGGTTTCTGTGCACTGTGTCACATTCCTTCCACACTTACTCCAGGACTAAACTTGGCACAAACATTTAGCTATTGTTCTTCTGACAAATACTTCTTTTCCCATCCTTTCCGAGAATTAAAAAAAAAACACACCCTTTAGTTTTAGCCAATATTCCTAACTCTGGAGAAGCAAAGAGGTATCCTTATGCTCTCAGTTCCTTGTAATTTGTTTTAAAGTTCTGCAAAGGTCATGTAAGTGACGGGGTGGGGGAACCTGCAGAGAAATATCTCTCTCTCTTTTTTGTTTTCCCAGCAAAAGCAGGAGCCCACAGTTAAGGCTATTTTTGTGGGTTTTTCTAACAGAATAGGGGTTTTAATTGCCTTTATATTCTGAATTTTTTTTTTTTTTGCTAAAGGTAGCAGATCACTTCAGCAATATTTTTTTTTAAAAAAAAAGCCTCACCGAGTCTTTGAATTAAATGCTCCTTTTGCTTTAAAAGGTTCAAGACTTTGAACTAATGAATGGGGAGACCTCCTGTATTTGAGGGCTCTCCTTTTTGAAGCATTGATTTTGTTTTACCATCCAAAACATCCTCTGGGATCCTGAAAACACTTTTACAAAGCGCGAGTCCAAAAGTCACCCGTTTATGGCAAAACTCCTCTCAAGAGGTGGGGAATGAGTGAAACTGAAGTAATTCACCTCAAATAAAGATAAAAATAGACACAAATATAATCATTAATAAAAGATTGAATGTTGCCTGGCTGGAGAGAAGGAGAGCAGAGGATGAGGAAGAGAATGGGGATGGTTAAAGAGCAGGATCTTGTCCTGGGGGGGGGACATTCTCCCTTTATTGATATTGTTCATTTTAAGGGCAAGAGTGTCAGATGTGCAGGATGAGCCCTCTCGTCCTCCATCAGCAGAGGTCCTGCCCCAAGGTGATAGAAAAGATCAGGAACATTAGAGTCGTTGCCATTCTCTCATCAGGAAGCAGCTGGTTGTAACTGACCCAAATCCAGAACAAAACATCAGACAGAGCTGACAGGGATCACCTGGCCATGCCAACATAAACCTCTGCCGAGCCTTTTAACAGCAGTAATGTAAAAAGCAAACAATGTCACGAGGAAAAAAAAGTCAGGACAGAAGCATACGCTAATTTGGAAACTGAGAGAGCTTCTTTTGAAACTTCCCAGTCTTCTCTTTTGAGAGCAGCTGCGTAGATGTGGTGCCAGACCTCATACTTCCATGAATAAAATGTCATTGAGAAATATTTTTGCTTTCCCCAGTGTGGCATATTTGCTTGGAAATATCAGAAGTTTTTATGGGTTAAGCTCAACAAATTCAGGAACTAATGCATGCCACTGAATTTTCCCACGCCCTGGCCATATTGTGTTTTCTCTAAACAAACCTGTGCTCAAGAGCTGCCATAAGCTGGTAGAGCTAAAAGCAGCGCGTCTACAGGAAAGTACAGTTTTGCTGTCTTTACCCTTGTGATTTTAAATGGAGTAGCAAGAGCTGCTCCGTGTGACCCAAATTTTCTCTTGCCAAAGTGGGACGACAGGAGATGGTTCTTCTCTATGAAGAAAATAGCTCAAGGCGGGCCAGAGAGAGATGCTCTCAGCGAGTAATGAAGCCAAGCTTCACTTCATCACAGCTCTTCAGGTCTTTGCTCTCAGTTGAGGCAAAGGGCAGATGCTTTGGCATGCACAGGTTAAAAATAGTCCAGTTGATCCTCACTGGGGTGGGGGGGGGTGGGGGGGACTGTCCAGACCCAGGGACCTAGCGTACCCCTGAACATGTCCTCTCTTGGAGAGAGCCCTTTCTCCGGTCACCAGGAGTCCTTTGCCTTGACCTCCTCTGTGGGCTCTGGTCTTACATCTCGCTGTATATAAAGTGCATTTTTCACATAAAGAAACCCATATTGTAACATAAAAGTCAATCTTTCCAAAAAGACATTTTTGGCAACCTGACAAAGGTCACCTGCGCGTGCCAGCTATTCTTCTAAACCCTGAAATTCTTCAGAACAATAATGATGCTGGAATAGGTTTTCATGCTTTAGAAACCTGTGTATTGGGTGGTTTGGTTTGGCTGCTACAGAACGACAAAGATTATCTTCAGATTGGTGTAAAGCCTGAGATAAAATCTCCTTGGATATACAGGTTCGATCTGGTAAATTTGGGAGTTTTTGAGATTCTAGTCTGTGACTGTGAGTTTTAAAAATCTTAACAGCGGTGGAATAACCCACAAATGAGTTAGTTAAAAAAGCTTTTCCTAAAGAAGGACGTAATCCACAGCTATTATCCAAAGTTTATCACAAAAAGATGAAGAAAACCATCCCAGTTTGTGTGATAACTCCAATGTAATGGAAAACGTTGCACCTGAAACGGACACTCAGCTTTGCAATTCCGAATCGAGGCTTCTGTTGGGAGACTTCTCAGCCAGCAGCTGACCTTGTGCGTTCCTGCCACGCAGAGCTTCAGCTGGATGGAGCACGTCCCAGGCAGTGCTGTAATTTCAACGTGCCAATCACCTTGTGAAAAACTAAATGAAAATGTTACCAACTAATAAGGCCTAATTTCATCATCCTTAAGTGCTCGAGATGAATAAGCAGTGTAATTGGACTAACGCTGTCAGCGGCCTTCAGAGGAGAATTGTTTTTAAGCAAAGCCAACAGAACCTGAATAAGAAAATAATTGGATTTATGGGCTCTGGGATGAAGATTTGATGGCGCTTTTTGTGCGACATGGCGAGTGTATCAACAGTGAAGTCCCACAAGGGGTCAGGCATAGGAAGGGCTTGGAAGGAAGGTGCAGAGCGACGTACAGCACCATACAGCTTCTTCACAGGCCCCTCAGCAGTCTGACCTTGCTGCTGCAGGTCTCTTCCTGAGAAGCACCTGCATCATTAGCACAAACTTTATAGTGATTTTCATACGCTGCCCAGCTAAGAGAGCATTTAGCCTTAAAGTTAGAAATAGGCAGGTCTGTTCAAGTAGCTGTTAGCTCAGGCAGAGCATGTTGACCTGCTCCTTCAGTGGGTTTTGCCACCAGGCTAGTGGCACATCAGTAAGTGCACGTAACAGCTTCCCTCCAAAGAAAGTTCTTTGTATATTAACTTAATTAGCAAATGACCTACCATTAAAGTACAATGCTATTTTCCACCCAAAGAATTTCCCTGACAGGGCTCAAGGTACCAGAACGTTTGTATCTACAAATCAATAGCAAAGCTCCCCAACGCTTGTACTATCAGAAGATCAAAGCTCTGATAGCACGGCAATCAGTCATAGCCGCCCAGAGCACAATACTGGCTTCTAATGACACGAGCATTATCTGAGAATTGCAGGACCTGATCAATTGAAGGAGACAGTAGTTGACAATCAATAGTTTTCTATCGTTAGAGCAACCCCGTTCATCCTGCCGGAGTAAGATGTTTGTCAGCATTTTCATTTCATGCATTTTTCTGGGTTTTTATCCACTCAGGTGTCTGAGCTCAAACTCGATTTACCAGATGTGTGCTTGGAAGCAGGCTCTGCTCGCATCCCAAAGAGCTGAGGGAATTTTTTGTGATTACTTTTTATTGAAAATTATTTTTCTGCATATCCGAAAAAGGGACGCACACGAGCAATTCCCTTCTTCAACAATTTTGGGGGCAAGAGTTGCAGAGGGGATGATGCTGCCTGAAGGCCACAGCTGCTGCTACCAGTATCAGTACCCAGGGCAAGGTGGCCCACATTCCACCGAACTGCTACCACCTCGGGTGCTGTTCCACCTGCCTCTCACGTCCAGGGCTCTGCGTACCTCAGCGTTGGAGTACAGACTTTAAAACCTTGAGGTTTGGCGTTCGTTTTATGAACAGTCCTGGGCAAGTAGAGCGTGACGTGAAAGTCTTCTCAGCCAATGTTTTTCAAATATAGAAGCCAAAATCGGTCTTCTAAATCTGTGGCAGGCTCTAAAACAGAAGACCTGATTTCCTCAACCCTACGCCCCAGCTAGCTCCTGTTCACTGGATACTCGGCAGTCTTGACATCAACTTACTTGTGAACTGAATTACCGATTTAAGAGCTTAGTTCAGGTTTCTCTTTCCTTCCAACGCCCCAGTTTTAGTCCTGCCTGTATTTTGAAATTTGCTGTTCCAGTCGTGCTGAGTGTTTGGTTCAGAGACTCACCCCTCCCGCAGCAAACGTTTGCAGCTTCACCCTCCGATTGCCCGTTCTGAGGCTGCTTCCACCCTTCCTCATGGATGCTGGGCCGAGCAAGGGCCATTGTTTCTCCCCCCAAAATAACCCGAGCCGAGCCTCAGCTTTCCAACGCAACGGTGAATTTTTGTATCACCTTGAAGTAGGGCCTGGCCCGAGACTTTGGTGATGACAACAGCTCTGCCAGGACCAGCTTCTCCATTCAATGTAGGGCAAGATTATTTGGCTCGCTAAAGAGGAGGTAAAACACCCTTGTGTCCTGGAGCTGCTTTGAGCCTTTGCTTGCTGCTGGCTTGTTAGCTGAGGTCTTTTAACATGACCACTGGCCCGAAGTAACCCAAAACCTTCATGTGGGAGAGGAGGAGTGCTTGGGACGTGCTGTCTGGCAGAAATAATATGTTCTAGCAGAGAAGGGGCCCAGGAGGGTGATTCTGGAGCCAGCAGGCGCCTGTAGAGCAAGATGGGCCCCATAAGTCACCTTCAGCTCCAAAGTGGCTTCCTCTGCTCTGCACACAAACCGTCACCTCTGTTTGATGGCAGCTAAAGTTCATAGTCTGCTTGTAAGACCACTGGAAAAAACGGTCCCTGTTACATAGGGTCATATACTTGCCCTTGCCCGTTAAAAAAACCAGGGGAGGTTTAGCATCAGATTCCCACCTCCAGCTGGAAGTGAAACTACTGACCATGTGGAAAGCTTTGTGCCCTGCTTTCATTCATTATTCTGTTGTGTAAATAATTCAGTTTAATATTTCCTCATGATCTCTCGCCTTTGCGGCAGTTTGCTTATCCCCACAGCCATCAATTTAATCATATATTACAGCTGGATTTGGGTTGCTGGCTGGATATTATTTTTGGGCTCCCAGACAGGAGCATATCTCTTTATAAATTCTTTATCATATTTGTGGAGAAATATACTATCTCATTTGAATGTAATTAACTTAGTCACTACGCAATTAGTTTATAGGATTTATTAATGCAACTATTAAAGCCAGCTAACAAGCTCTGGCAATCCCTATGTGGATTTTAAACCACAATACAGACAGGCATAATAATAAAAGGGAAACTTTTTAATATTCTCCCGTGGGTGGAATCTTGGCTCTCCTACATGTTTTACACCATCTTCAAATTAAAATGCCTGCCAGCAGTTCAAACCCCGAGGTTCTCACTCCGTTTTTACGTTGGCTGCTCTAGGCAAATTCCTATTGCCTTTTGGGTTTTGGGGGAGATATTTTCCGTATTTGTAAGTACGGGTGGAATTTGAGACGAGTATTTCTGATACCACTTTCCTCATGTTTAAGCTGACATGATTACGGGAATTATCTCGCTCAGAAAGATGATATTTGTGGAGCTGGGTTTGGCCCTGGCTGGTGCTTTAGCAGAAGTCAGTAAACCTTGAAAGGAAAATTAGGACGGCGCTAATTTAACGAGAACAGACTCGGAGCGTGGACATGTTGATGATTTCAGCATTTTGTTTGAAAGGTTTGTTCTTGTGCTGTGTTTCTGTTTTCATAGCAGTTTATATATTGGATAGATTAAAAAAGTAAACCAACAAAAAACCCTAAAGCCAAAGCTTCTACTTAACCACATTTTTTATTTACGAGGAAATTAGAAAGTGCTCGGCCTTCTATCTGCAAGATTCCTACTTGAGGTAAGACGGCGAAGATCAGGTTTTCATGGCAGGGTTATTAGATTTGGCTTTATGTGGATTCAGTTTATAGGAATTAAAGGAAATCTTAGCGGTGCACCTTGCCTTGCCCTTGTGGCTCTCACGGCAGTGGAAGACGTGATCTTTTCTCCAGGACAAACAATTACACCCTTAAACAAAATTTAAACGACGTGGTGGGAGATAAGCGCTATAAAAGCTGTGTGGTCCATCCCAGCGAACAGGCGTCCGTGTGCCGGGGGACGGTGTCCGCAGCGGCAGTGACCCCAGCCCCGTGGCCATCGGCCACCCGGCTGGACGGGGACGTCTCCTTTTGGCAGAGGAACACGGTGCAGAGCTGCAACCCGGGAGTGGAGGAGAGGAAACCTGATTATTGTAATTAAATTACGGGGTGCGTAGTGCCTGTGAAACCAGCACCGCCTTGGCAAGCCACAGCCTGTACCTCTGTGCCTCGGTTTGTCTTGAAACTGAAAATAGCGTGACTTTACATTAAAAGGTCTAAATGACGCTTGTATCTCGCTGTGAAATCTTTAGATGAGGAACGGGGCATGGTGTGAATGCAAAAAGTACGGTGGATGTTGGATGTTACCAAATGTGGAGAGAATCGATGGATATATCTGATTAGCTGCTAAAAAAATCAGGTTTTCTGCTGGCCGTGCAAGGACCGTGCAGTTTGCGTGAGCCTGGCCACTCCGAGCCCTGGGATTCGTACAGCTCGGGCTGCTTTACTCGTGGCCTTGACTGAGAAGGTGTCCTTGGAGCCCGTGGATGTCTCTGACAGGCGCAAGTTTTCCTGAGAGCAGAGGATATCTGCAGGGGTTATTGTGTTCTCGGAGCCGTGCGCCTCCTGTGAGGTCAGGAGCTGTGATTTCCCTGATTTCGACACGTGTTCGCTCTCTTTCAAAGGCGGTTATGCAGATCTGTCATGTGAGAACGGCTGCTCCCAGCTGCGTTGGAGGTGCTTTGCCATATGTCATGAAATGAGATTGGTGACTGCACTCCAGGTGAAGCATCAAATTGATTTAAATTTTCTATTGAAAGATGGAAGTTATTTTCTGAATCGTATTTTTCCGTTTTCTCTTTACTGGATTGTTATTTTCACAAAAAGATATAGGAGAAACTGTTACTGGCAAAATAAATGCAGTCTTTGAATGGAAAACCAGAGGATTTATGTTTACATAAATAAACATAGAGGGTAAGTAGGGCATTAGTTAGAAATTCCAGGTTTTGAATCAACATACATTGAAGAAATGACTGAAGTTATAGTCATTAAAAATACATAGCAGTAACTCAAGTTTCATAAGCCCAGCTCATTCCGTGTAGTTTAGAGCGTCAGGTTTGGACGCAGAGGCTAAATCCTGGCGGTGCTAGAGTTAAGGGCAGCTTCGCCATTACTTTCCTTGTGGCCAGAATTTCGCCCTGAGGGAGGCTGCTGCGAGAGCACAGGATGAGTTTTCCGTGGTAAATTCAGATTTTCCTCTCATTAGAGTATTCGGTTCTGAGCAGGGTAATAAACAGGAATTTAATCTCTTTGTACACCTGTAAAGCGGTGAGAGCGGTTTCCCTTCGCCCTGTCCTGGCAGCTGGAAGTCTCTGCCATACGAGGAGCAGGCAGAAAAATTATGCAGTAAGTTCTTACTTGGAAATGTTTATGTAAAGCAACAGTCACGTAGACGTGACAAAACACAGTACCTGAGAGACTGATTCGTAATACACTTCGAATATTTATTATTATACTGTTACATTTTCCTGAAGTTGGTCAAACTTCTAGATTCGACTCGATAATAGTGCCATTAAAAGCTGGTTGTATTGCTTCTTTTTTTCCTCCTTATACTCAGTAATTATATTTGCTCTTTAATGGAGACTTGTATTTTATATCAGTTACTGCTCCCTGAAAAAATGCTCTCCTTAGAATCGAGATAAGCTTAATTATACAGACTGATTTAATAGTTGTAATGCTGTTTAATATACCCATTCCTGTATTGTCCTTTAGTTAACTCAGAGGATCTGTCTTGAGAAACTTGTTCTGGTTTGAAAGGTTTCGAAGGGAGAAGTTGTACTAAGTTGTGCTCATGGTTGGTGCTTTTTCACTCTCCATCACATAGAAAGGGGATATAAAGGCTGCATGGGGAATTTAACTGCCTTTGCGCCAGCGTGGGCTGCCCAGGACAAGGTGGGCATGGTCACTGCTGCCCCTTGAACTGTGGTCTCCTGTGGCTTCAGTCGTGTTTATGATGGCTGTGACCCGCAGGACATCTGCGTGGGGCTCAGTGAAGGACATAAAGCCAGAGATGAGTCTCAGCGGGGCTGGGAACAACTCGTTCTTAGCCAAGCTGCTTAGGTGTGAAATTAATTGCTGGAGTCATTTGGATGGAGACAAACCCTATTAGGACATGCCCATCTGTGAGGTGAGGAGCCTCTTCCACAAATGAAAGGGTGTGAAAAAAAAAATAAAATCGGCAGCAAATACCAGGAGAGTTTCCCGACCTCCGGAGCGAGGGCTGTTATTGAAGTGCTCTGCAGGCTTTGCTCCGCAGACCTGGCTTACGGGGGCATGCCTGGGGACGGGGCTAATCTTCCTTTTAACTCAATAATCACAGAGCAGTAAGAAAATGTGACTTGCCCAAGAGGTAAGTCAAGACACCAATTCACCAGAGGGTCTTTTTGTTGTACGTTGTACCCAGGGACAGAGTCGAAGAGCAGGGTGGTACCTGAGCTCCTGGCAACCCAGTGCTTTGTTGCGGTTTGTTATTCTGGTGGAGTTGACTTGATGATGATTGCAATCTGCCTTATTTTGTGGGTGATTTCGGTAGGATCTGTAATTGTGGGAGGAAACCGTTTCTTGGAAGGCAGGAGCACCTTAATGCTGTAAGCACAGTCTTCCTGACAGCACCGGGAGGACCCTCCAGTGCACCATCAGACAGGGCACCTCTGCAGGCCTGTCCTGAACCTCCCACTCGTGGCTTCTTCATTCCTCTTTCCGTGGCCGTATGCCTTTACCTGCTCTGTGTGTTTCTAAATCTGCCCGTAACTCAAACAAACGTCTAAAGAAAACAGTTTCCTCTCTGGACAGAGCTGTCATACATCCCTTAAACCATATTTCTACCTGGGTTATGTCGACAAGCCCGGTCTATCATTATTTTGTTTGCTTGGCAAACGTTGAGCTGTCTTTGGTCCTAAGTGATCCTATCAAATTTTAAATGATCTGCATTTATTACGGGTTTGGCAGCATCTCTCTGCTGGATCTCATTCTCTCTGGTGAGTCTGTTAACCCTCTCTAAACACAGCTATCTTCTCTCTTAATCTCCAGAGTCAGACATCAGCACAAAATCACAGACCCGTATGAAGTTAAAAGCCAGAAAAACCAGTATTTTTTCCCCACATCCAATGATATTAGGAGAGATCTGTATTGTATTTGCGGTGACATTTACCTATACACTTCTGCATCAATAAGCCATGCTAGCTTGCTTTTTTTTTTGTATTAAAACAAAAACTGCTGCAGGCACTAATGCAATGGAAAAAACCCTGTTCCTTGGCTTCTTTCCTGCTTATCTTCTTTTTCAAACTGAAATCTTCCAAGGTAAACTCAAAATCCTCTTGTGCAAAGCATATGCTGCACTCAAATGAATTTAATATGCACAAGTGAGCTGGTTTGTACATGCACGTGAAGAAGCCGAGTTGAAGCCCCTTTGGAAAACATTGTGCCCCAAGGTGGAGAAGATTAAGGGCTAGATTTCCGTGCTCTTTTCCTCAGCTACATCTTCAGGAATCCATCTCCTTAAACATATAAACCATCACGTTTTTCAGGCCCTGTTTTCCAGGCACACATAAGCAGTGGTTCCAGCTGCCGCCGGCGGGGATGTTGCTGACAGACGGGCGATGTCCGAGGAACAAATGAATTCTAATTTCAGTAT
Organism: Bucorvus abyssinicus; assembly: GCA_009769605.1. Classification (NCBI taxonomy): domain Eukaryota; kingdom Metazoa; phylum Chordata; class Aves; order Bucerotiformes; family Bucorvidae; genus Bucorvus; species Bucorvus abyssinicus. The sequence continues at coordinate 2,736,016 of CM020041.1, read as the reverse complement.
TTGCAGCTATACGTCTTTAGGCAGTACCTCACGTCAAGTATCTGTTGCTCAGAAAGCAGGCTTGCCACGGTTTAGGTGGATAGATGACGCAAGCTTGCCCTGCCGTCCATGTCAGACAGGCACCACGCGGGAGAAAAAGTGTCATTGACTCCCCTTACAGAGGAAGAACGGAGGCAGAGGGAACCGATGCCTTGTCTGAGAGTACAGTAGAGCTGAAATTGGACCTTGAGCATTTAAAAGCAATACCTAAGTCTCACCTGCACATCTGTACGTCCTCTTGCTGCTCTTGGGGTGCCAGAGTTGCTTTCTGCAGTTTCTCCGCCCGTATCTGCAAAGTCATGCCGAAGCACTCAGCTTGGCGCAGTGTAGTTTAACTTTTCCCCCTGGTTTTACACCAAGTGTCTCACGCACAAGTCCCTTAACATCTGGGCTTCCAGCTGTAAGACTTCCACCTCGCCCCCTCTCTCCCACGCTTGCTGCCGAACCAGAATTGTTTTTATGATGAGATGAGGCCAGCCGTGCCCGTTAACAGTTAACTTGTTCTGACTACCAAGATGCAGACCGAAGGTTTAGGCTTCCCAGGCTGGAAACGCCTCTCGCTATCTTCTAAAACGTGCAGTGACATTCGGTTTTCTTCCAGCTAGCTTTTCTACTTGGAGCACAAGTGTAGGATTTCTTTTTGACAGGCTCTTTGGTGTGTAACTCCCCTTGTGTGTCCTTGTATTGAAAATCTCCTCAGCTACTCACTAGATTAGGAAATATAAACTCGTTTTCCTTTTTATCTTCTCCCTTTACTTGAGGTTTTGCTTTGCCCACACACTGAATGCTTTTCCAGTCTTTTAAATTTAAGAGCAGGAACAGATTCCTGGATATTCGTTATGTGTCTTTGATTAAAACAGGGCTGTGTTGATGAAGAATTTTATTTTGTGCTCTGAACATAAGGGAAATCTGATAGTTCTTGAAAATTAAAACAGGAATTGAAGTTCAAATCAAATTTCAGTCTTTAATCTGATAAAGGGGAAACAACTGAGTTGATGGAGGGGAGCCGGGCTGCTGCCTGACATTGAGTTGCACAACCGCTGTGCTTCTACACTTCTGCACCTTTAGGTGGGTCAAAAGAACCCTGTCCCCATCACCATCGGCGCTGCAAGGTGAAACGTCACCGTGCTAATGCAAATGTGAGCGGCTGCTCAATAGAATTTGAGTTTTAAAGTCTGCTTAATTCTCTTTGACTCCTCTGCTGCGCACGTAGAGCCGCCGGTGCTGTCGCTTGCCAGCTGGTGAGCTGCTTCGCAGGTTCTCCCTTCTAAAGGCAGCTAGAAAGATCGCCGAGCCTCGCAGGATCAAACCTGGAGATTTGCGACGTTGTCAAAGCCAGCCAGGGCTGCAGAGCGCAGCGGCGCCAGGTCCATCTAAATCCTTGGTGCAGAAGTTTCCTTTGACGAGTCACTGGCAGATGTAACAAAACCCCGTAGTCTCTCGGGGTAACTCGTGCAGCTGCGGATATTCCCGCTGGCGGGGATGTGCCAGGGAGGTGTTGAGCATCTCTGCCTTGATCTAGTGCTTTACAGGGCCTCTGTAACTGCCGAGTGGCTCTTGCGTTCCTCCCAGGTCGGTCGTGGTGGGGTTGCTCTGGTTCACGTGCTCTCAAAAGAACGTGGTTTCCAGGTGGAAGAGCAGCAGGAGCCGTCGTCAGCCACTCCTGCACCCTGGCGCAGCGATGGGCTGCTCCACGGCAGGGAGCTGGGGCAATCGCCCAGACTTTAGTCTTGTCTGCAGTCCAGCCAGGATATGGAACTAATTTCTTACCTTCAGGGCAGCCTCGAGACAAGAGGGATTTCCAGTGAGAAAGCCAAAGCCACCGCTGGAGTACGACTGTGCGATTCTCTAGATTTTGATACTCGCACACACAATTCCTCTGTCACAAACTTCTCACACTGGCTTTCTAAGTAATTCTTCCCTCCGATGTGCAATGCCCAGGTTTCCCCTTGTGTGCTTGGCTCCTGCCCTGACCCTTGGGGTCTGGTTTTCCCCTCTGTATGGGTAGGAATGCACGCTCGTACCTTGTGTGCGCCGTTGTTGTATTTTACACCGTGTGTGCAGACACTGACTGCTCACCCGGAGCCGTTCCATGCGCTGGGCGCTGTTCGGTCCAAGCTACTCCCACGGCGTTGATGTATTCACTGCTGCCCACCACGATTCATCCTTAAGGACCGAAATGCCTATCCAGCAGCTCCAGGAAGGAATAAGGCAGGATAAGATGGCACTCGTTGGGTTATTATTCTGTATCTTGAGCAATCTGAGCTCTTTTCTCAGTGGAATTCAGTGGAAGAAAGTGGAAAGGAATTGGATGGCCGCGTTTCTGTGGGAAAATGCACAGTCCATTTTCTTTGCGTTATCTCTTGTGAGGTTGTGAAAGGATGAAGAAATAGGTCCCACAGGATGTGTTGGAAGTAATTATGTTCCCGGGTTATTTAGTGAGTGAGGTCTCCTTTCCCCTACAGCTGTGCTATTTGGAATTAAATAAATAATTTGTTTAATAGTTCGTCTCCAATCATTGTATGAATTATGTTTGCGGCGCATAATGAGAAAATTGCACCGTGCAATTTTAAAGTGTGTTAGTGTATTTATCACCAGACTAGGTTCATGTTTAAAGAGCTGAGTAATCATCTAAAAGTGCATTAAAATGATACTTGATTATTTTTTTGAATGGCTTAGCAACAGAAAACAAGACTCTGACCCCCTTCTCTCTCTGACGAGTCGAGAAGACCTGTAGTGGTTTGAGGGGGATGAGGATGATGCTGGTATTGTTTGACTAGTGTTTGCGCAGTTTAACCCTGCATGTCGCCGTATGGCTCAGTGCCATGTGGAGGGGCAGGGAACAACCAGTAAAAGCAGGTTTTAGTAATAATGCCCAGAGTGGAGCGAAGTTAATGCAGCAACCGGGCACTGAGGCACTCGGAGCGGGGAAGCCGGGAGAGGATTAACTGATTTCATGGGTTCAGCCCCTGCCGTGCACCAGCCAAGCCTGTCCTGGAATTGGCACTGGGGAAAGCGAGAGAAGGGAGGAGGGTGGAGAACGATAAAATTAAAAAAAAAAGGGGGTGGGTGGGTGGGGTGGGGAGTGAAGGAGATCCAGGAGGCACTGGAGGAGGCTGTGCCCAGTGTCAGAGCTGCACTCGGTAAAGGGCTGGGCTGAGGACACCGGACTAGAAGAACTGGGAATGCGTGTCCCTGTAATAAAGCTGTGTTCGTGTCCTGGGGCTGGTGATAACTCGCTGCGTGTGGCATATTCGGTGGTGATAGGGCCAGCGTTCTGGGGAGCTATGGCTGTGTCTGATACAGTGGGGATAAGCCGGTGGCCTCGCTGGGCTGCTGGGATGACCCACGTTCACGCGTCTGTCCCTGCCACCAGCCTGTGGTTCTTGTGCACAGGATCAGCTCCCAGCAAGTGCCCTTCCATCAGTGCCCAGCCAGCACGGTGAGGGAAACCTTAAAGAATAAATACATTAATTAGGAATTGTAGTCAGTTCAGGAGGAACCCCTGCAGCCCCAGCACGTTCCTGACAAAAGAGGGGCTTAGGTAGGTCTCAACCTCTAGAACTATGAAAGCAGCAAAAACCAAAAATACAAAGGCAGGAACCTTTTCCACTGCGTGAAGTTTCCAACCCCGTCACTGAGCTCACGCTGCCAGGGGAGGAGAAATCCCTGCCGCTGCCCCCTGCGCTTCTGCAGCCAGGGGAACATCTCCTTGAACCATTTCACACCAAAAGCTTTAAACACAGCCCTTGCATGGGTGCTAAGATGGGCTTTGTTGGCCTAATGGAGATGGCTTATGATGTCGAAAAAGGTTGGAATCAGTGGGGCCTGTTGGCAGTCCAATGGTGCATCGCAGAGATTTATTTTAAGCCCTCACCAAACTCCATGGAGAAGCTGATCCAGTCACTGGCTGGGGGCTCTGTCCATCCCACCCGATTCTGCCACAAGGATATAATTTTCTCTTCTGCATTATGGGCCAAAAGCTGCTGTTTTCTACCCACTGAACTGGTCTTTAAAAGTTGTCACGGAGGTTAATAATTGTACCTCTGGGGATCTAAGGTTAGGGATGTGATTTTTCTGTCTGTATAATAGAGTCTGCTTAAATTCATGGATTTAGCTCTGCACTGGGATCAGCAGAGACAGAGAATATTCCCAAGTGCTCAATGAACAAAACCTGCCAATAGAGATCAATATAATTTTCAGCTTACGGCAGACGACTATTGCACCTTCGTATGCTTTGTAGGGCTGTCACTCCCTGCTAGGCACAATGAATTTAGACCTTTTTTCATTTTTCCTATTTTTTTTTTTTTTTGTAGCATACCTAAACAAAGAAAAAATTTGGTTATTTAAGCACGAGCAGTCCAGTGAGATCATGTCCCACCCCGAGCTAGTGAACATTATGTTGAACCGGTGCGTGTAAGCAGGTGTGAGCCTTTCCCTACGTTTCTAGAGCTGTGCCAAATTTGAGTGAAGAGAAAGGGGGTGTCATTTTCCAGGATACACTTAATTTCACTGTTTTTCTCCTATAAAACCACTGGTTTGTTAAACGACCCTGCCAGGAATTTTTCTCCACCTAAGCCGCTTTAAGCTGCTGCAGGCTGAGACCTGATGCTCTGCAGTGCTCATCACATTCGGCTTATCCTGGGCTTAGCAGGGAGGAGAGGTCAGGAGGGTGCGGAGCTTTCCCCATCACCCAGGACTCCTCCTGGGTTGCCAAAGCCTCTGGTTACCTGCACTCAGACTGCACGTTCCTGGAGCTGCCGGTTTGCCTGTACATGAAGACAAAATAAAGTTACTAATTTAGTTTTCTGATCCTTAGAACGTTACTGATTTATTTTGAGAAATCTGTTAACACGGACTGTCTGGGGCTGTGCCGATTGCTCTCTGGGTATCCCTGGGGGTTCTGGTGGAGTACCTCGAAGCTGGCAATTCAGAAGGGCTGGGCAAATAGGCAAAGCAGGGACAAGGAGGTCAAAGGCGCTCTTGGCAAACAGAGAATGAACTGTCAAGACCACAACTAATTGCTAGGACTAGAAATAGGGTCTTATGGAGTCCTTGGCTGTGAGCGTGTCTAGTGATCAGGCACGGAAAATGGGCTTCCTGGTATTCCTGGACTTACTGAAACAGGGAGGCGATGGGGGAGAATTTCCTCGGGTGTCTCAGGAACATGGGAATGCACCACTGTCCTCCTTCGTGTGCCTCTCAGCTGACCAGTAGCCTGGAACAGGAGAAAAATTATTCCAGCGTCTGCCAAAATAGCGGAGGAGCAAAACAAGGGTCGTGCACGCTGATGTCACGATCTGGCTCGTTGAACATTTCTGTTCGTGCCTCCTGTAACAGACTGAGGGCACGAACTAAAGACCTTCTACTGATACAAGAGGTTTCAGGTTGTGCCTGGAAAAGTGACCTTCTGGAGGTGGGGGCTTGGCTGTGAAGAATGGTGTGCAGGTCCGGTGTTAGCTGTGTTTTCAGTGCTGCGGGGGGCTACGCGTAGAAATCCACTCTCAAATAAATAAGAAAAACAAGAGCAGCAGCACAGCAGACCTTCTAGTGCAAACCACCGTCAGACCCAACCCAGAACGTGTTTGCACGCTGTGTTCTTGTTTATTAGAACTCCCTGAAATACAGCGTTGCTCTTCTGTGGAAGACTGATGTTTCAAAATTCAATGAAAAAACAGAAATTGCAAATATAATTAAAAAAAAAAGTATTTTCATGCAAGAAAAATATTTTTGTCAGTAAAGTTAGAATGTTTCATTTTTATTTTGGTGCTTTAATAATAGATTTTTGTTTTACCTGGAATTCCAAGTTCTTGCTTGGAGAGATGCACTTTAAATGGTGGAATTGGGAACCTAATAATAACTCATTTCATATTTTTTAACTGGTATTCTAATTGATTGGTTTTATCATTGGTGTTTTAATTGGATCAGCCACTGGCTCTTGCTTTTCATGAGCTATTGATATTCAAAGTGTCCTTTGTAACTGATAGCTCATCCTGTTAGGGTGGAAGAGAGGGACAGTGGTTTCGGGGTTTGTTCCTGTTTAGCTGCTGTGGTTAAAGAGTGAAGAGAGAAGAAACAGAGCCCCAGGCTCTTCTTAAAAATTTTTTACAAAAATTTTCACTGTTATTTCTTCTTTCCTACTCTGTGTTTTTTGTCACAGGATGTTGTTAGGAGAGGGGCTACACCTCCAACTACACCTAGAAGCCGGTAGCCTCTTTCAAAATGTTGCGCGGGGTGCAGTTTATTCACTTTTTGCTGTCTAGCTCAAGTCACTAAAGCAAAATATAGCTCCCCCCCCACCCCATAATACTTAAACAACCCCTTGAATTCATTGCTGCTATTATTTTATTTGATACACAAAATTATACTCTATAAAACACCAGCGGCATCCTAGTGCTTTGAGGACAGAAAGGTGCTTACTGCAATATTTTATTCTGTGCCTGCTTTCAAGCCTTTATAACAAAATGACACAGGACCTGGCTGTGATGTGAACCTTAATTCAAGCAGACACATCATTCTCTAGGGGGGAATATGCTTTCCTGATTGGTATGTGTGTTGTTTTAGCCTTTAATACGGGGTTTATGCTGCAGTGTTAGACATCCAACTTGGAGTGGAACGTGAGGGAAGTTCCCTTCTGGAGCATATTGTCTGGCAGAGCCCTGGCTTGTCTCCTTCGGGGCAAAAAATGCCTTTGGGGAGGAGACTTCTGCGATGGTCCGTGGGAGCAGCAGATGCCAGTGGAGCTAGAGAAGGTGCTGCGACGGTGAGGTGCCTAAAACCTTTACCAAAGGTAACTGGCAGCACTTTTTTTTGTTTGCGTTGATTAATGCAATGAACTTTACAATGCAAGTTTAGAAAGGGCACGTCATATAAATAGCATTTTCTTACCTGCTTCTGCCACAGATATCGATGAATTCCAACTGAGTGGATAGAGGAGACAGGCAAATTCCTAGTGTTGCAATAGCAGGGGCAGCTTCTGGTCAGGATTAGCCCTGGGTAACCCCTCAGTGCCCCACGATGTCAGGGAGGGTGGGAGTTCACCTGCAGCATCTCTCTGGCTGAGAACGCGCTGAATGCCAAGAACGACTGAGCTGTATTTCTGAATTCCAGGTTGAGGTGCTGGGCTGCTCAGGTTGCCGGTTTTTCATAAGGACTTGCCATGAAATTCCCTAACGTCAGTGAATACGTGATAGTACGCAGTGTTATCTTCAGAGCAACGCCTCAGACTTGCACTACCCTTTTAGAGAAGGGGTTTCGCATCTTCCTTTTCCTCACACTGGAGTCAAAGAATGGCAAACTTCCCCAGCTGTGTGAAATCCAACGCATAAAAATGTGTGGGTTTATGAATTTTTATGGATACCTGAAAAACAGGTCAGAGATGAAAATGGTATTTATTCTTCAGCTCTACGTGACGGAGCAGGAGATAGTGTGACCATTAGTAGTGGCAGCATGTTCACACTGCGAGCGTACAGCGTTGCTAAGCAACATCCAGAAACACATTCCTATCTTGGCCCATGGGCATCGATCCCACAAAATTTTTCGTGTGTACCCAAGCAGTTCAGTTAGACTTGACCAGTCTATCCACGTCATGCCAGACATCAACCCGTCTGCAGAAGCGGGGCCTTCTCTGCTGGACTGACTGGTGCTTTAGGGACAGGCGATGGGTGCAGTGGCCAATGTCCCCCGAGATGTTGTCTGAGCGTCCCCGGGGTGGCGCTGAGCTCCTAAGGCATGGCTGAACTCATCCATCCTAAAATCCTGTTGTCAGTGAGCGCTGTTAAGTGGCTCATTGGGTTTTGGTGTCCTCAGCTCGATGGTCAATCGAGGGGCGCAGAAGCAGGGGAAACCCAATTCCATTTCAGTGACAGCTTCAGAGGTTCCCAACATAATCAGTTTGTACTCTGTGATCTTTGGCTGAAAATCACTGACTAAATGTCAGCCCGTATCATCCTCTGCAGATCTTGGCACACGCAGGTTACTGTTTAATATGTTGCTTATTCTGAACTCTATTATAAGTTTCTATTTTTAAGGCTATTGAAATCCAACTAGATTAGCTAAGATTTAGACTACTGAGACAACTAAAAGAACATTTTATTATCAGTTATTACTGTAGCACTGAGCTTTTAAGATTCAATTATTGTTTTACTTTGCTGCTGACAGCTCCTACACCCTTCACCCAGTCTGATTTAACTTCGCCCCGGTCCCTTTTGGTTTTCCTTGTCTGCCATGTATTGTTTCATAAATACTGAGGAGAAGAGCCTTCTTTCAGCGGATAGACAATAGGTGGAACCCTGGGGAATCGATCAAGTTAAATCCACAGGAATGGAAGTGAGTTATTAGCATTTTGAGTGCATACTCAGAAGGATAGACATTGGCACATTAACGATTTGTTAATTAATGCAGACGAAGGACATAGGTTGGGAAGGACTTCTATGAAAATCCTAAGCTTGTTTTACTACATTTTCTACCCAGCTCTGGGTCAAATCTCATGTCCCAGCTATGAAACCAAAACTCCCTGTAGAGTCGGTAATGCGTCTACGTTGGTACCAAGCACAGCATCATGCCTTTAGCACAGGAGCCCCACACCAGGATGTCGTTATTGACTTGCCTGGGGCACGTTGACCTTCCCTGAAGCTCTGCACTGTGAAGGACAAATAGCTGTGTGTATTTCAAACAACTGAAGGAGAGGAAATTCATAATGTCGTTTGTTCCTCGGTCTGCCTAGTTCGTTTGGCAATAATCAGGGAATACCAAAAGTTCTGTACCAGCTATTCTGGCAACCAGAGTTTTTATGTAAATAGGGAACAAAGAGATCAAGGTCCGGAGGGTATTCAAATCTGCTTGACCTCATCCCTTAACTGTGCCAGGATTCATGCTGGGATGCAGCAAGTACAAGAAGGGGAAGGACAGCCGCAGATAACTGTCACAGACAACTCTCCAGGAGCTCCTGGTGGGCAATTCATCATAACGGGTGAATTTCACCCCTATTCATCTTTTATGTCTCAAAATGCTGTATCTGGAGGAGGTAAGTGGCGCACAGGCATTTTGCTGGCTTGCTGCTTGGGATGAATTTTGACCTACGGGCTCAGCGTTACTCTAAGCAAGCAGAGTAGAAAGTGACTGTGTCTAGCCCTCCTATGCTCTCCTTCTTGTGGTAAGAGTTTCAGAGGTGACAGTTAGAAATGATGCCTATTGCAGACAACCAAAGATTAATTAAGAAGAGAGAGTTAACGTTCTGCACTATTTCTTAATGCTGACATTCTCCTTGAAATATATACAACACCTGCCTGCTGAAGTTCACCCAGACACAAGACATCAGTAAAGAGTCTGCTCACAAAAATACGGCTTCTTGATAAATACTGCATTAAAGAGGATGGTGCTGGTGTTCGCTGGGTACCCTGGCAAGACAATTTTGGAATTTTGTGCTGCACTCTCTGTATGTGTTGCACCAATTAGGGCTCAATCCATCTCCTGCTGAAGTCACCGCTTGGTTATTATGGTGGCTGGAGTACCCTTTGCTTTACACCATCTCCTTCTCTATGGTTCTCACCCTGAAAGGAGCCCGGAACAGCCTTCTAGAAAAGAACACTTTCTTGCCAATTCTCCAAGTGTTATTTCCATCAATATCAAACTAATTAAAACTTCGGCGATCAATACTCCAGCCTTTGTATTAGTTTCTCTTATCTATTTAAACATGTGTTCTTGCTCTGTCTCTTCCTTTTGCCCAAGAGGTCTTAATTAAAGATTAACAAATCAACTGGAATCAAATAAGAGCAACTGAGCCAAAGTGAAAATATGAACTCATAGAAACTCTACTGCAAGCTTGGAAAAAGTCTTTGGAATTGAGATTGTTTGGTGGGGGGGTTGTTTGTTTGTTTGTTAGTTTGACCACTTACAAAACAGCTCTTCGTCTCGTCTTCGTGGTGCCCCGTAGAGGGGGAAGCTCAAACTCATCCGTGCTGCGAGAGAGGCCTCTCCTGCGTCTTTCTTCTGATGCAAATAACGGCATCAAGAATGCTGTGGCTACCAGTTTTCATACCAGGAAAATACCCCACTGTTTGTTCCAGTGAAGTAGGTCTCTGAATGTAGGAAGTGATTTGTTTTGATTTAACAAGACTGTCTGGAATGTAACAAATTTAAGTGTATCCACAGTGCTTGTCAGAACCGCGCGGAGACGGGAGGAAGAACCAAAAACACTGAGTCGAGTGTGGGAAGAGAGCAGAGACGGGGAGATCGAGAGAGGAGAGCTGCAGGGGTAGACTGCAGATTACGCGAGAAGTGTGTCATGCCAAGGGACTGCTAAATTACCGTTAGTGTTAGTTAGTCAATAGGAAGCATGAGTGTTCGGGTTTGCTCGTTTCTTATCCTGACTCAGCAACACTTCCACGGGATTTTGAAAACTAGGGAAAAACTCTTTGAATCTGTTGGACAACCTCAAGGCAAAGACCAACGCTCAGGACTGCCCACCAAGAAAAGCTATCTGGGGTTTGAACCTAATTCCAAATTTTTCCTATAGTCTCGTTTGTGTCTCGTGCTGCAGCTACGAGAGGTCTAAGCTGTGATAAGCGTGAAGAAGAATCTTCCTGAGGCTGGAAGCTGTTCTCTCTGAGCTGTACAAGATCTTGCTGGTTTTCCAAACCCTGACCTAGACCTTGAACTCACAGAGACCTCTGCCCTGCAGAACAACCACTGCCTTTATAGCGGGGCGCGCAGGCACCCCCGGCTGGAGCCAGTGCGGGTGGGAGATGGGCCAAATGTCCTGTTTGACCTCGCCCCAGCACGAAGAGCTGATCCATGCAAACGCTCTTATTTTATTTATCGCCTTCTTTGAAGAATCACATCACCTGGCAGTTGATAATGTTTGTCTCTTCAGCTACACGGATACTGTGCCAGAACTGAAGCTGCTTCTCCTCCTGCTCCTTTTTTTAACCCGGCTTTTTTTTTTTTTTTACTTTGGCTGAAAGCAGCAAACGGATAAATGTGTTGACAAGCAGTAACTCAGCAGAGAACAAAAGTGGGAAAGAACAGCTTGAAAGAGGTAATCTTCTCCTGCGTGAGAGGAGAATGCACATGGGAGTGAGAGATGAGCGGGTAATAAAGGTACTTTTGCTCTTAATGCATCCGGCTCCTGGTGTGCAGGCAGCAAGGAAATGAGGGAGAAGCTGTTTCTTACCCGGACGGAACGCGCGTCTGGCAGCACGGGCTACGTACACACAGTGCTGCTGGGTCTGCCACGGGCTTACGGCTGTCTCCGTGTCAGGGCCATTCAGAGTCACCAACAGCAGGCGACGGACCGAAATCTGGGGTTATTTTCCTCTTCTAGCAGGTGTATAAAACTGTGAAACAATTGCACCCAAACTTGCAGCACTAAAGCAGAGAGAAGATGCAGACTCTCGACAGAGTGGCTTGATAAGGACATAATGGGAGGGGTCGCACCATCCAGCGGGATTTTCCGCATGCTATTTTTGTTGTTTTCCTCATAGTTGGCAGGTTTTGTTCTCTGAGGCAGACCTTTGGGATATACAGCCTGTGTTCAGCCACCACCACCACCCAGGACTTCCCTGCCGTCTGCGTCTTCTCCTTCACCCTCTTTCCCTCTCCACTTCTTCACCCTTAGGAAAAAGGAGCTCGATGCTGTGTCTCATACGGATTTCCACTTCAATTTGTGCTGAGGTTGTTCCCTGCTGAGACGAGAAGACGGTTCCAGTTAGCGTTGTGGGTGCAAGTAGGAATGAATACCAGTAGCCAAGCAAACCCAAGGTCTCTGGGAGAAATACCAGCTGGAATATCAACATTAAAATAAAAATGCATGTTAGATGTCCCTGACCGCTGTGGGTTGTACCAATACACGAGCCAAATGTATCTGGAAGTGGCAAGATCCAGGTCTAGCCCTGTGTACCTCTGAGCAGTCTCTAAATCCAAATGCTTTTGCAACCCACACCTGTCCCGCTGCGATCAGACCTGTTTCTCTGATTCAGAGTAGACCAGTGGTAGGAATTTCTTGTTCTGTTGCCTCATGATGAACTCATGCTTGCTTTCTAGCTGGCTGGACCATGGTTATTACTGCTGGTTTGGACTCCAAACAGGAGAATATTCAACTTGAACCCTTCTCAAACTGGACATAAACTCGTCCAGAAGAAAGCTCAGCTGACCAGCGTTTCCTAGACCCAGGGATTCCCGAGATGCTCCCTGCACTAACTGCCCTTGTCACCCACCATACCTCCATGCCAATTAAATGTTCTGCAGCCCTCTGGGCTGGCAGGTGAGAAAACATTCACACACATTACTTTCTCTCCTCTGTTTTGGTTTTTTTTTCTAAAAAGATTAATTTTCCTACTCTAGTATTTCCAGTTTCCATTGGAAATGTCTTCTCTGAACAACATATAAACATAAATAACACAGCACAGAGACTGGGAATATATATAGAAACTCTAAGATGTACTTGCAGAAAATGTGACAAGAGGGACTTTTAAAAAAAACCCATAAAACATAATGTAATCCCACTATTGATTTAGAATCGTGCTACCTCTTCTCCAAAGCCCACCAGGCAAAGTTTACATTTACAAATCTAATAAATTTCCATGCAAATAAGTAGTTGCTTGTAGACTTACCCACTTTGTGCCTGCAGCTTCCTTTCCATAGCAGAAATGTAGCAGATTGGTGTTACGGGTGTTCTCCTGTTGGCATTGAGCTGTTGTGAAAAACAAGTACACCAAGATTTTACCGTTAGTGGGACTCAATGCACAGTTGCTTAAGATTATCGTTCAGATTTGGATAAACAATTTGTGCTGTAATGGGTAAATACAACATTTCCAAAGAGTTTCAGCTGTCTTTCTGCAAAGCTGAAGAGCAGTCTGAAGGGTGGCCAGAGGAGAAGAAAGCTGTGTCTCAGGGCTCTGCTGGCAGCTGGAGAAAGGGGCACCAGCATCTCTGGAGAAGTCAGCAAGACCTGTACAAGACCAAAGCTGTGGCTCTTCTGATTTCAAGGTACTGAAGATATGGTGTAGGTCTCCACAGCTTTCCTCACCCCAGCAGAGCTGGACACCTGCGTCATTTCTATCTGTCTTCGTTACCTCTTGTTCAGGTCTTCATTACCTCCTGAAGGTACCTGGGAGATGGTACATGCTACATGGGAGAGCCCAGTCTACAGCCTGTGTGTGCATGAGGTCTGCAAAACAAATGATTAACTCCCCATGACTCAGAGGGGAATGAAGATACCTAAAAGTTCTCGGAATGTTTGGGTATCTCCTACCCTTGCACCAGATGGAAGTGCAACCGACCTAGGAGGTCAGACGGCATGAAGGCAGTTGTTCAGCTTGTCCCACTATGATTTTCTCACATCCTATTTTAGAAAAAGCTGGTGGAGTGACTTGTTCAGAAGGCCTTTGCAAAGCTCTTATGTTCTTTAAGCCTTCAAAAGAGGGTGTAAGTAGAACTTAAATAGTTCATGGACATTGGCCCGGGGGAAAGTCACACCAGTACCTTTCAAGTCTCCCTATCTTCTTGGCTGGGCCTTTAGCTTTCATTCTGCTTAGTAGTATTGGTGAAAGCCAAGGAAATATAGAAAATTCTAACTGGGTGCAGAATCAGCAAAACCTCACAGTAATGGATATACGATGTCTTTTCCCCGCTCTAGACCTTGCGTGTAGAAGAAACATCAGCAGTTCGTCTATGCTGAGGACCAAATCAGTGTGACCAAAGAGGTAGATCAGTTCTCCCTTCTGCACTGTTACAACAGTGACACAGCTTGTCACAGCGAGCACTTTTTATTTAAGGAGATTAAAATGGAAAAAAAAGAAAGGTACATAGTAAACTGATATTATTTTTTTTTTTTAATGTTTGGGACTTAAGCCCTTAGTAATTTTCAGTGGCTTAAATCTTTTCCCCTACCACTCAGCAAAGCAAAGCTCTTGGCTATATATAAATTTTGACAGCTGCTCTCGAGCCCATCCACATTGACAGCGGATCTGTCTGTTACAGGTAGCTTCTCTCCTGGGAACTGATACAAATCTCGAACTGATAAGGAGAGGTTAAACCAGCAAGTTCTGTAGAAAGGATTTAACAAAAATCTGGAATGAAATCTGGGAATAATCAAAAAAGTATTCATAAGCTTAAAGAGGATCCTGTGAAAAGGTGATAAGTATTGTGCAGCTTCTGCTGGATTGAGGGGTGGTTTTGTGCTGGCTTAAAAAGAGATACTATTCATCTTTATTTGTGCTACAGCTCCGATAGAAAGGGCTTAAAAGGTAAGATATATATGAGCAGTGCTCAGCCTGCAGTAGCAATGACAGTTTGATTTTATCACTGCCAAATGCAATAGGCGCCGTGGCGTTCAGTAACCCTCCAGAAGTCAGGATGCAGGCTGAATGGAGGTGTAAAGGAATTCTTTTATCTTTTTTTTTTTTCCATAAGAAGCAGCAAAGAGCTTGGCAAAGGCTGAGCCTCCCACACAACTTGAGCACTGCTTGGCGGCGCGGCGGCACGTGGGATTTGTGTTTCTCTGTGTATGTGGCTTTGGGGGATGGAGAAACGTGGCTGCTTGTCAACGGCAGCTAAAATCTAACGGAGCAGAGCTTGTGTCCTTGGGTTACTGTTGTACGGCCCTTTGGTGGTATCAAAGGAGGCGGCGTCCAGGTAACAGTCACTGGTGAGAGTTTGAATGGGGTTGTTGAACTGGGGGGAACGACTATAAATGGAAGCTCTTCAGCGGTGTGATGAGGGACAGGAATAGCTGGGCTGAATCTTCTTGCCATAAAAACACGTGAACGCACCTTTGGGGAGGAAGAAATGTGTTCCCTTCCAACTGCCTTAGAACTCCTCCTCTTGCAGCTTTGCAGTAGGTAAAGGGACCGTGTACTTGAGAGACAGACGTTAGCAATTGCCCAAGGACTGCTCGGAGATAAAACATGTGGTTGGTTTTGAAATGTACCGTTGGAAATGAAGCAATTTGGATTCTATTCTTGATTCTTTACAAACTCTCAAATATAGAAAAGTTATTGGAAACCCACTAAAATTTCCTTTCTTTTGGTTTCCTGATGTATAAAATGGGAATAAGCGCAGAGGTTCTTTGCTATTAAGTTAAATATTAAGTGACAGCGTTATCATAGTTCGTCACTGGTATTTGTGGAAATCTTTGAGTATGTAGCTGTGTTTTCGCTAGGTAATGTTGGTGTGCTAAAGCTTAAGTAAACGAAGAAATAAATAAAGGGAAATAACAGCTTTGTAAGATGCTGCTGATGTTTGCTTCCCATGGATATTTTAGGTAATATAGCTCAGAGTTTGGATTCCTGGGAGTAAACATAGCCTGGCTCTGATTTTTGTGGGTATTTTGGGGAAACAAACAAGATTTTGAATATACGCTGATAAAAATGAAAACTCCTGTACCACAGACACCTCCAGCAAGGCAACCGCCACATGCAAGTGCACGTATACATGAGCTTGTCAAAGGCACTACTGATCCAACCCTGGTTGTTTTAAGGAGTTATGAGATGGCAGGTGGTGTAATACTTTATCTATTGCAGTAACATGAGAAAATTATGTTTCCCAGCTTTTCCTACCAGTAAAGTATTTGACGTACCTGAGTGAGTGCAAGGTTTTCTTCAGGGAAGGCCAGAGATGGGGTAGACAATACATGGTGGAGCGTCTCTTGATCTATCATTCTGTGCCATTAGAGCCAAGTACGGTTTGGGCAGAGAAATTTATGTAGTGTCAAGGAGAAGAAAATCCTGTGTAAGTTGAATATGGTTGAATACCGTTGGAATGGGTAGGAAGAACTTGAATTGAAGGAGCCCATTGACGCCCCTTGCTGCCAGCTTTACAGAGAAAGCTGATGTTTTACGTAAACAGAGTGAAAATACTGGTTTTGTGAGTATGATTGCTGGCGGTGAACCTTCCTTCAAAAAAATCACAACCTTTTCCCCCATCCTTTTTGGCCTCTTCATTCCCTCACATCTTGGGATAGTCTTGACAGTGAATTCCTGGAGTCTGCCTTTTCCCCTCTCCCTTCTGGGTGGTTACGAACGATGGATGTAAGATCACAGTCCCCGTAGCTGACTCCACGCCCTGCTTCCTCTGCCTTCCTTTACCTCACTTCTAGCTTTTACTCTTTTTGGGGAATCTCATTTGCAAAAATGTGCTTTTCTTCTGAAACCTTATTGGCAGGCCTGCTATTAAACTCTCGCTGCATTTATTTTTTTGACAGTGTGAACAAAATTGCTCGTAATTCCATTATGCTCCACATATCAGAGAGTTGGGAGAGTAATTCTGGCATATGCTAATGCCCCCTGGTTTACACACATAAAATGCTATTCTGGTAACAAAGTATGAGTATGTTTTATAATGGGGTATATATCATTATAAATGGAACACTGGTTTTACAAAATATTTTAAGAGGAAGGTAAATTAGATCATGAAAAGTGCATAAGGGCTATAAATTATGCAGTAGCCTAAAGAATTATTATAAAGAGATTTGGTTGTGGCCTGATCCCATGAAACCTTTAACTGTGGCTATTAAAATAAACCATATCAACTGGTCACAGCCACAGAAGATTTATTCCATCCCATGGAATGGTCACCTGAAACGTGGAAATTGCGAACAGCATGAAAATAACGGTCACCGCTAATTCTTGATGCAGATGTTTTTAATGAGTGACATTAAATGGGAAATGGTGGTAGTTTAAACTGGAATTTTTATAGTTCTCTCTCTTGACATTCAAAACATTTCCCCCTTAAGAGGTGCCCGAAATCTTTAGATGGGAAAATCTTTAACATCTGATTTGGCTTGTGAAAGATGCTTGGGGGTGACACCCTGAAGTTCCATGAGATAGAGGAGTGTATTTGAAACCGCTGCTGTCATTGAAGATCTTCCTTGGGTACTGTGAACAAACCTTCAGTTTCCTCCTGCCTAAACCAGGCATCTCTTCATCTTTTACTCTATTTTTTATTTGTCTTCCCAATTTACCTATAATTTCTTCACATCACGTTGATTGTCTTTTGGCCTTCTTCAAGCTCATGCAGCCAAACCCTTCTCTCAGGAGGAGTTCCTTTGGAGTCCATTCATGGACCTCCCTGAAAACTTCTTGGTTAGGTGTCACATCACAGCAGTGGGACAGGAATAGACTTAAAATTAAATTCTTGGAGACATAGCAGCACTTTTGTGCTCTATGCTCCTTGCTAGAATGGGGCAGCAGGTCCATCTCCCAAGCTCCACCGAGAGGTCTGAGACCCCAGTGACTGAGCTGGGACCACGCAGGGGGGACTTGGGGGACTCATCACAGTGTGGTTCAGTGCTATTGCAAACTTGCTTAATTTTTAAGCTGATGAGAGATGACATCACAGCTCATAGTTAATGATCAGCTCTGCCGTAGAAAACGCCCATCAGGAAATCTGAAGAAGAAACTGCATGTATCCAGTTTCTGAGCTGTGGCAGTTTTGAATCATGGCCTGAAAAACCCTTTGCTGCTTCAGAAGAACGTAGTGATCGAGTTTGTCTTAGTGCTCTAGTACCGGGGCTGAAATTTAGAGTAACTTCTTTAGGTAGTGCAGTGAGGAAGCGCTGCTTATGCAAAAGCAGAGGAAGGGATAAAATGAAAGAGTGAAATTAGATAACGATGAGACATTAACCAGGTCATTAATTTCAGGGCTATTTTAAGAAAGGAGAAACCTTGTAGAGAAGTTGTGCTTCTGCCCACAGTCCAGATCTCTCAAGAAATTCCCAAATTCTCTCGTCCCTATTCCCCAGTCTGGGATGAGCAGCCACTGTCCCTGCGGGTGGTTCAAGCGCCCCGTGTGTCTCTGTGTGTCTGAGAAGTTGAATCCTTAAGTCCCTGTCAGTTGCCATTAGGCACTAAAAATTGCCACTTTTGTAACCTCACTATGTGGCTTTTTGTCAACGTGGAGCAGTCTTAATGTTGCTTCTGGATCATCGGTGGATAACATAATTTTTTTAAAGACGTGCGTAATTTCAGCACAGCTGAATAAGCGCAGAAATGGATCAGAAATGAGCCGGCTCTGCCAGGCGGAGATCCGGCAGCCAGCCAGGCTCACCGGGGGCATCCAGAGAGGGTCAATGATTCGGGCATCCTGCCGAGAGACCGAGCGTGGCCGGAGACTCTGAGCACCTCAGCTGGCACTCAGTGACTCCACAGCACGTCTGCAGAGCCTGTCTCCAAGCAGGTACATTGTCCCATCGCGGTGAGATGTGTTGGGTACCACCGTGCGAGCTGCAGGGGACTGTAAATGTCACCTTCGGGAGCAGATTCTCACCAGTGTGCCTGCGCTGAACTGCAGGACGGTGCCATTTTAGGCACAACAGCCTGAAAGCTCCATCGTCTCGACAAGGGAAACACTTCTGTCCCTTTCTGTTACTGTATTTATTTATTCTTTTCTCCTAGGTACATGTAGAAAAATCCCAGTCATTTCAGTGACATCGTTTATACTGCTACAAAACAGGCATGAGGGACCATCTGGCTTTGTCGGCGGCCACTGTATTTATTCTCCTTCCTTGGACCCTCAGCTCTGAGAAATCTATGAGGAGAATGATGAAAAATTAATGCTGCTGCCCATCTGCAGCTCTTCTTGGTGCATTAGTGTCAACAAGAAAGCAGTCCTGCACCCTTATATAAAAAAAAAACGGTTTCTGTATATTATATACCCCGTGACAGTCTGCACACCCTTTACGGGAACGCGCCGTGTGGGTTGTGCTATGTGACAGCACTGCCTGCTCCAGGGATTTTATCATTAGGCTCCTGACAGGATTTTTGGTGGGTTTTTTTTTTTTTTTAAATTACTTCTGACAACAGTTGCTCCATGGCTGTTGTCAGTTTGGCCCAGTTTGATGCTAGCTGATAATCATGGTCCTAGGAGTTACCATACCTCTGCCGGGTGGCTGTAACTGGTCTGTGGTTTTAGCTGGAGTGAGAGAAATACATCTCCATTTTTAACCTTTGTGGTGCTAGGGGAAAGAGCTCGAAAATGTTATTTTCAAAAGATTAAAAGCTGGAGGGCTAAAATTAAGCCTTCAATTACATTAAAGCCTAATCTTGTGATACTAAATCCCTTTTATGTTTTGGGGAGGTGACCTGTGATTTCTGCCTGGCTGGGGCTGACAATATCAATTACATTACAGCAACCCATTAAGTCCGTGGCCTTTGGGCACTGCCCTTTTCATCTCCAATGGTACAGGAGTCCGTGCAGGCAGAGTTTGAGACCAGTATACTTGTTTGCTTTCTCATTTTTCACGATTATAAACTGTTGGCAGTTTCTGGGTGGTTTGCCTTGTGCCGATGGCACGCCACGGTTTCTACAAGCCCTTCTCTAAGGTCCGTTTGCTGCTTTGCAATGCCACCATGCAGTAAATATATTTATATACGGGCTATAGTTCGCTCTAGAAACAAACTCAGTACATATGAAGTGCCCATCAGGTTTCTGTAGCAGTAAAGCAGCACCAGTGCCAGCCGTGCAGACACAATCCCATCTCACCGGCGCAGAAGCTCCTCGGAGTTAGGGGTGAGAAAAAGATTTGGGGTTGTCTGTGATGCTGCAAAGCGGCGTTCTTGTCATGCATCATCACTAAATGAAGTTCCGTACGAGGTGGAAAGGGGCTGGTGAATCCCTTCCTAAAGGTTGTAATCAGGTTTTGCACAATGAAGCTGTTTTGTCCTCGCACTTTGTGCCCAGCTCTGCTGCTGCGCTACGCTCCCGGTCCGGGGAAGGGGTGAAGGACAGTCCGCACCGGCTCTGGCGACGCCTTAGCCCTTGCTTTGGTAAGTCCGCGAAGTGTCTCGAAGCCTGTGGAAGCTGCTGGACAATCATTCGTGGTAATAACGTGAGGCAACAAAGGGGATAAAGGCTTTCGCTGATTCTTTTTTGAGAGTTGTATGGAAATGTTTGAAAAAAATAAGGAAAAATCCGTTTACTGTTTTTTGATTTGTGTGCATGCCTGTCGCCCTGAACGATCCCTTATAACCCAGAAATATTTCCTGGAAGTTTTTAAGCTTTACCCCTGGGTAGATTTAACTCTTCGCCGCAACCAGCGAGTCCGCTTGTGTTTTCAGATTGCTCTTTTGATATTTATGTTATTTGAGTTGGCAAACTTGTTCCTTTTGTGGGTCATTTGTTTGAGTCAATCCACAGGACTAGAAAATCAGCTCGAATGCCTCAGAGCAGCCGACTCTTCCTAATGTATATATTGGATGTCATGTATTTCTTCTTTATGCTTTGGGCATTTACCATCCAGTTTTATACGGGGCGATGCTGTAAGTAGAAAAATGCGTATGAATGTACCATTAAGCAGAAGAAAAGCCTCCAGCTAGTTTTAGTGGAGATTTAATTAATTACGAGCAGCACAAATACTACGTGCATTTAGTCATTCTAACGTGGCAATTACGGGTATTATGAGCCTTCATCCCTGCTTTCTGCATATGGACAGACAAATACCTGTATAATTTAACATGAATTATGTATGTGTGCACCCGTAGTATATTCATAAGTGGACGTCAGCTAATTAGAGCTGTGGATTGAGTCCAGATTCTCTTTGCTGCTTTCTGTAAGAACTGCCCTTTCCTTCAGGTCTCCCTCCTGACAGCGGTGGGGAAGGTTGAAGCAGGTCTAGCCTCCAGCTTCCTGCTCCCCAGAACGGGGCATCATCACCATCAGATTTGTGGCAGCCTGCCCTTCCTTCATCACTGTCTCTGCCTTGCCACGTCCTCAGAACACCTTGATAGCTGGTAACCAAGTTAACTCTAACTCAGCACGGGATGGGGAGGGGCTCTTATCGGGGAGTGTAACAATAGGAGTATGGATAATGGTTTCAAACTGAAAGAGGATAGGTTAGGATTAGCTATAAAGAAGAAATTCTTTGTTGTGACGGTGGTGAGACACAGAAACAAGTTGCCCAAAGTGATTGTGGATGTCCCATCCCTGGAAGGGTTCAAGGCCAGGTTGGATGGGGCTTTGAGCAACCTGGTCTAGCAGAAGGTGACCCTGTCCCTGGCAGGGGGGTTGGAACTAGATGGTCTTTAAGGTCCCTTCCAGCCCAACCCATTCTATGATTCTATACCCAACCAGTGAGCCCACCTAGCTCCTGAGGCCGTACCCTAACCCCAAACCTAACCCTACTCCAGCAGTTCCTGTAGATATCAGAACAGGCCATGAAGTCCCTAGTTTCCCTGATGCAACCAGTGCAGAGACACTGGCCAGCCTCTGACCTACCTTTGGCAGCTGCCTAGGCAGTCCAGGACCAAGCAGACTGTAACATATCTTTATAAACTTACCTGTCCTGTAATTCCAGGGAAGCTGTAGTTGCTCTTTCAAGTGTTGGTGGTGGAGAAGCTGAGGAAGGCTGGTGTTGGGGAGAATGACATGAGCCACTCTTGACACTTGTCAAATCTAATTTTCTCCAACTGGTCATCCAGTGTCTGTGGAGTAGGTCAGATATCTGGAGGGAAAATGAATTATCTGGTTTCTGAGCTCTGAGGGAGGCAGCAGCTCAACCATGACATCGAGATTGCTTTGCAGCCATCTTAAAAGAAATCATGCAGGAAAAGGCCTGAGGTAAAATACCAGAGCAGAGATAGTCTGGCACCTGGAGGAGAAGATAGAGTTGTACCCCAGAAGGTGTAGCTTAACCTCCCTTGATCTGCTCTAGCAAGGGAGAGGGACCAACCTGATTTGCCTGGGGAGGACAGGCAAAAGGTCATCTACACCTACAAGAGTTTGGCAGCTTTTGACTCACCATCACCTTAGCCAGGTTTTTACAACCCAGGGAGCGAGAACTGGTACTGTGACAGAAGAACAAGTGGAGCGATTTGCAGCTTTGCTGAGGAGACAGTGTCTCTGCAGGTGGTTTTGGCGTGTCTGTAGAGCTTTCACTGATGTGACTGTGTCACTGGGTGAACGGATTGCACATTTTTTATGACAGGCACCCATGAAGGTGTTAGAGATCCAGCCAGCCTGGGTCTTTCTGCCCCAGGTACCCTAGGCAAGAGGCAGCTCCAGACTGTCAGATGGCTTTGGGGGGCTTGTTACATGGACTGAGGCTTTTGGGTGTTTCATTTCCACGCACGTGAACCGGACTTGAGCATAACTTGAGTGATTTTTGAGATCTTTGGTAAACTTCTTAGCTTCAGCCCTCATGTTGGTATCTGCCTCCTTCTGAGCAATCAAAAGTGTTACAATAAAATAAGGCTACCATCTGAGATGGGGGCTGCTTTCCTCACTGAGCTCCTTCCAGCTCTGAGGCTGCAACATTACAGCCGATGCAAGTAGGAGCTCTCAAAAGCAGCTAGTTAGAAAGGATTTGGGGCAGCACTCTGCCTCTGTCCCTTCCTTTCTAGAACACTCTCTGTCTCTTAGACTTTCTCCTCTTTATAGTTGTTTCTAAATTCTTAAAGACTACTTGGAAAAGAAAATCATTGAGGAAAGAGGTGATTGAAATTTCCCAGAGGGGATGCTTTAAGGTGGCAATGACAATGGTTGGCCAACGCCACTACGAGGCTTCCCATCCCGTTGTCAAAGCTGGTTAACTAAAAGGGTTTCTCCCACCGTGGACAGTCAGGCTGAATTTGTCATGTGCAAGAGGGTAGGTGAACCAATGAAGTGATTAGCAACTGTTGGGTGCGGTGTTTTTGGAATTAGCACTGGTATGATTTCCATGGCTTTGGCTGTGGTTTTGAATGTAAAGGACCATGATCAGGCCAAGTATGAACAGGAATAGCTCTTGTCATTTCAGCGCCTGGATTTGTCCCAGGGGAGGTTTTGGCTCACCGTGCGGTGGAGATGTTGGATTAGAAGGCTTTGAAATAAAGCAAATCAATTGCCCTTCCTTCCTGTATTCCTTTCTCTCTTCTGTTTTAATATTATTGATGAAGTGACCAAAATGGTATCTGGGCATATCTGAAAAATCAATGAAAAAGTAAATCTTAAAAAAAAAAAAAAAAAAAAATCAATTGTCCTGCAGCAGGAATTTAAATGTGACCTGTTTTTGCTGTACTGTCTATATACTACATAAAGTACCTGGCTGTCAAGAGATCTATTTTGCTTTATTAAATCGGATTTTTGTAGGAGCTAATTTCTTGAGAGGAAGACGCTGTTAATTTTAGTTTTTCCAGCAAAGGTCCCAAATCTCTTCTGAACTTTTGAGTCCTCTGAGGACTTCAAAGAAGCTTCCTAATTGCTTTCAGTTAGGTAACGGTTTAACCAGCTTTATTTGGATTTCCTTCCTGTCTGCTCTTCCTCAGCTTTGTTCTGCTCTTCGACTGCATCTCTCAGACCACTGTGCAGTATCTTATACTTTATGAAATCATTGTGTTTTGGCTTAATATTCTGGTTTCTATGTTTTTATCATGAATGGGCAGGTTCACCCCTGCTACATGCAGTCTCCCTCCGACGGCAGCCCAGGCTTGTTTCTGCTCATGGCTGTCTCCTCTGCCCATGGTGGCTGCCGGCATTGCCCATCTTCTCCTGTCCTGCACCACATCTGCCCTTTCTGCATGCTCTGGCTGTTGCCTCTGCACTCAGGTCATGAGGATTTACACAAACCGCAAAGGGGACGTTTCGTATAAAGTAGAACAAAATTAAAAAGATATGAGATCTGCTGTGACTGCCGCTGCTGATGGAATTGCATCGGGGAGGTCTCAGAGCCCATGTGGAAATATGTGTTTTCCATATTTATTATTGATGGTGCAGATGTGCACAGAAGCACACTGGTAAATCCCTGCTTAGGCAGCACTGCTCAAAGAGCGTGTTCTTCACGTGAGGGTCTTTAATGAACCCGTATTGCTTTGACCAAACCTTTTTCAAACCTCAACCATCATTTTTCTTTTGCCCGCTCTTCCTGACAAGTAAAGCAAGGCACAGAAGCAACGTGTCCAGTGTTATCCAGTGCCAGGAGCCACAGTCGGGTCTTCTGAGCACGAGGGCAGTATTCAGTTCAACAGTCCCACTTTCTATAGGGATGTGACAGCATAATTTAGCTCTACTGTAATTTATTATGCCCTGCATTGTGTTCCCCATGGCAGCGAGGCTGACCAAGTTTGTAATTTTAGTGTGTATGATCAACATGCCGCTCATTTTTCCATTATCAGGGAAGTCTGTAATTCATCTCCCTCACACGTGTCTCATACCGGAGCATTTCATTTCCATGACTGTGAATTATCAGCATCCAATCCTTGAAGGTAGGATTGGAGATAATAGCCTCAAGTTTCCCAGGTGAATAATTACCTCAGCTGTCCAACTCATGACATCTTTGATGGCCTTTTTTTCCTCTACAGAGGAAAGTGTTCAGCATTTGCTGAAGACCGTGACTTTCTACAGTGACTAAAACCTATTTCTTTTGAACTCTCATTTGTGCAAAGTCTGTTATTATGTGTCCTCAGTTTAGTTCTCCTACTCAGCCTCCAAAACGTTAATAAATATATGGCAGAAAAATGAACAGTGTTTGTGCTACTCGCTGGGTTTTTTCCCAGGTTGCTGCCTGTAATAGATACTTTGAAATAAGGTTTTGCAAAGCTGCCCAAATTACTCTGGAGCATAAGCTCCAGTGAAATTCTTGGGATCTGAGCTTCTTCATTTGGGTTTGTATAAAAATCCCATCCTTGTTGCCTGGCAATGAGTATCTACAACAGTCAGAACAAAACTATCGGTTTGCTGTTTTGAAGGAATAAACAGAATTAACTTCTCATTCTGCACTCAAAAGGAATCGGGTGTGCTCATGAAGTCCCATTTCTATCTTTCAAACTCTCCTCTAGCATAGAAACATGGTATTTGGTAAAATATTTGTCCCAATTCTACTCTGTATATCGTGCAATAAAACCCTGAGGCAATCTGTCCATGAATCCAGCCTCTCCAGAGCTTTTGACACAGAAGCATGCCCTAAACATGCGGTCAGTGAACCTCCTTGTCACAAATATGATTTATGCTGATGCAGAGCCCCAGCTGATGCCTGCAGGACATCTGGTGACATGATTGCTGAAGTACGGTGAACCTTGTTCTTGAATCAGCTGGTGGTTACCCAGCTCCTCTTGGTCTGCCATATGCAAAAGCTCTGGTTTTTAATAGAAGGAATTTGGTCCCGCGAAGCAGAAGGCCGGGCCGATTTCTAGAAAGTAGATGTGCCAAAGGATTGCTTTACCTTCTCAGCTGTGTGAGTTTCAAAAGAAAGAGGTGTGAGTTTTAAGGATCCTAGAAAAGCCCTCTGCGAGGCGCTCATGAGGAGCACGTTGACGTGCTGAACTCATGGAGGGTGTGTCTTGCTCTGATACACTTTGCATGTGTTTTCAGAGACTTCATTCCTTACGCACCCAAGTGCTGAGCTGTTGGATGGGCCACTAGCGTGCGCAGTCTCCAGGTACCTGTTGTTTCGTACGCACAGCACCATGCCTGCAGGTAAAACGTTGGGCAGAGTTTTAATACATCACCAAACACGATGAACTGTGCTGAGCCACCCACGAGCTCTTCCTCCTGTTGGCCCCGAGAGCAGCAAGCACCGTGTTTCCCTGGAAGGACAATTTGCATGGTCTATCATCTGAGGAAGGGAGCAGATTGAAAACGCTCCACTGGAAATTACAGGGCAGCTCAGGCGTCGATGCGGTGGGACTGTCAGAGCCAGTGCAGGGCGTAGTTGGTCTCTCCGCTGTTTCACTTACCCTTCCGGATTTGTCTGTTCAAAATTCATTTCTTCTGACTGTACATCTTTGTTCCGTGACTCGTCACGTTCACTAATGTGGATCACGTACTTCCATTAATGTCCCGACAACATCCGTTGACATGACTGGACAGACATCACTGTAATTGGTTGAACCCTCTCAGGAATGTCGGCATTTCTCTGAAAGTGGCTGTTACCTGTTCTCGTGTTAAAATATAATTCAGGTTTGTTTTAAGGAAGTGGAAACAAGAAAGTGCTTACCTTGATCTTGCAGAGATTTTGGCTAAGGAATATCATCAGGCTTAAGAAAAGTGGTTCACTGCAAAGATTTGCTCACATATAATTTACCAGAAGATGTTGAGGATTTTATCTTTATTATTTTTTAAATACTTCAGCTTTTTATTTGCCTCCTGTAAAGTTCATTATTTGTGAGAGGTCTATATTTCCTGGATATTTTAAAACCAGAAAAAACCGCATTTGCTGTGTTACAGCCAAGCGCTTTTACTGCTACTTACAACAATACAGCTGTTTTATTGATCACAGGTCATGCTTTAGGAAGCACGGAGAAGCTCTGACCCCCCAGAGCATCATGGTTTGGGTGAGAGGGTGCTGCTGAGGCTCAAGTACAGCATTGACAATCCTTTTCTGTTGGGGGCATGACCACAGGGAGCTGATAGAGCCCATAAACTTCTCCTAATGGTCATCGAATAGTCATCGCTTGTAACGGCTTTTTATTACTGGCCTATGGACTGGAATTTTCAAAAGCGTGTCAGGCTCTTGAGCTCGTGCCCTGATGGGTCGCTTGGATATAGCCTCCATAATTCTCAAGGGTCAGTGTTTCAGAGGTGCGAAGTCAGTGCAAATCTGGCACAGAAATGCCTGTAAAGGTCTGCCCTGGCGTCGCTTTCGAAAACACTCAAGCGCTGCAGTGAATTATACTGATACGCTGACAGGCAACACGGCTCTCCCCTCCCTCCCATCCCCACCCACATAATAAAGAGAGCCGTTCATTTTCATACCCCAGTTTGTGAACTGTGGTCTCCCAGGAGCTGCCACACGCTCGTTTTGTGGGAACAGAAAGCCACGGGGCGGGCAGGGTGGAGCACAAACAGCAGTAGCTGGCTCAGCCCTTGCGGTAAAATCAGCCACCATACCTGAACCCACAGCAGAACATCGTGCCGGGGAAGCGCTTAACCTGTCGACACACCACGGACTGTGAAGGAACGTGGGAGCTCTCCTATGCATCCCCAGGCAGTCCATTCCCTGGCTAAGTTCTTGATTTTTTTTTTTTTTTTCTCCCTGGCAGTTTTCTTCTATCCCAAACAGCCACTTCACCATTATTGCAAAAAATGGGAACAAGCATCCCCGAAGTCCTACACCTTTTAATTAAAATTTGGAGTCACATCTACTTAGTTACAATCAGAGTCACAAAAATGGATTAAATTTTTTATTTTTTTGTCAAGAGCTAAGCCAGCAACACAAGATTATAATGGAACGACTGACTATTGTAACTGGGCGTTGTATCGCATTGGATGGCTTTAACTTGCAAAAACAAGCAGAATTCTATAACGTAGATGCTGGTATTGCTTTTGAAACACTTTCATGCCTGAAGGATAAGTAAATATCTTAAAAGATGCGTGGATTATTTCTCTGGCAATACCTACAACAAAAGAAGGAGCAGAAATGGCTGGGGTTTAAAGAGCCCGGTTCTTGGTCAGGGAAGGCATTCTGCATCCTGCACCACCCGGGCAGAGCTGTGGTGTGCTGCAGAAGGGGCAGGCTGAGGCGAGGGGCCACCCAGCAGAGCTGACGGTGCCGCACATATTATACTCTTCTATATCCAGCCTTCGAAAAATAAGTTTTTATAAGTTGCTTAGGAAAAATAAACCATTGTGAGCAACGTTACGCCAGGACTTTCCCTGCGAACGTGAATACTTGTGCAGCGGCGTTGGTGTCGAAGGCGCTTTGAGTTCAGGTTTTGTATCGTGGATTGCCTTTGCACCGCGCTCGTCACCTCTGTGAAAGAGCAGGTGGACAGCAGGAAATCTAAGGCAGCTTCGTTTCCTCGGAGAGCTGGATGTTGCAGCCTGTGGTACAGCCGTTACGGCCCGGCAAAAGGAACACCTCTGCCGGCACGTTCCCTTCTCGCGTGTAAGACCCACAATACGTGGTGAAGGGGTGGGGTAAAAATCTAGCACATTTTCTGGTGGTTGCTACACGCATAAGAACAGAGTGAGAAAGAAAGGGGAGCGTTTTTTGACTGGTTATTTTTAAGCAAATTTTCTATCAGTGAGGGGTACCAGCAGATGAAATGGAGCCTGAAGTCCAAAAAGGTGCAGCTTAGCCAGCGGGTTAGCACAAACTTCCTTAACAAATGTGCCTCAGCCCCGCCCGTGACACGCGCTCACATCACCGTCACTGCCGGTTTCTGCTGCACTGCATCACTGCCCTCGTCGCGTGTCCATCATCTCCGTGAGCCCAGCAGCGACGGGCGCTCTCCTCTGCCGCTCCCTCCGCGCGGCTGAAATGGGGACGATGGGCTGTGGAGCTGTAAGTGATGCTCTGGATGAGCAAAGCTTGATGTAACTAAATTAGCCCCCGTGTTGCTTAAATTAATGATGCTGTGGATGCTGACAAGCCAAGGTAAACTGGGAAGGCTCACCTTTCCTGAGCAGGAGCTCACATCACGCTTTTTAGGTCTATGAACTGGAAAATTAATATGAGCCTTTACAACCTCCTGTTGTGCTGGGAAACAGAGGGCTGAGATACGCTTCTCAGAAATCCATATTTTTAAAATTATGCTTTAAAAATACAGATTTCTTGGAAAGAACTTTTTCTGTCATATTAATGATTTTTGCCATACACTTTATCTAAGTAAATAACGTTTACAGAATGAGACGATATTTTATAAGCTCCCATTCAGCCCAGTACTCCCCCAAAACATCTTCAGAGCAGTGTGAAAACTGTTATTACTATATGAGCACATATAAATCTCCCTTCCAGGATGGTTTTTGGTACCCTGATGGGCTGCTGCAGCATTTAATTTCTTTCTTGGTCTCAGTGTACCTTAATTTTAATTGGGAATAGTAAATTCTCATGGTAATTTGAGATATTCTCCAGTAGAGATTTACAAATAGCAGGAGGTGATCAACATCGTTTGTTACTCACTGCTGGGAAACAGGCTGGAGGAGATGATGGTATGAGCAAAAGCGAAGAAAGTAAATTATATGTTGCATGTGAATTAGAAACATGAAAGCTGGGAAAACAACTTCTAAAAGGCATCTGCTTTTTCCAAGGAAAGGGAATGCAACACAGACACACAAAGCAGAGAGGGCAATAACAAGCACAAGCTTGTCCTCGTCCTCCCGATTAGCAGGGCTTTCTCTAACGGCTTCCTGGATGATTTCATCTCTTCCACCAGTGATTACTTCTGTTACTGCCATGCCTAAATCTAAAGGCATTTTCTGTCTTAACTGAGAAAAATCGCTGAGGCTTGGTCCCAGTTGCTCCCGATGTGCGCTGCTCTAGCATTTCTAACATTACTCATCTTACTGCAGAAGTATCCACGGTTTATGGGTTCGGTATGAAAACGAAGGGCCCTATCGTTAATGACACGTAGTCTGTGATTCCACCTGCTCCCGCTGTTCTTGGGTTTATCTCTGCTGCCGCCAGACTAGACGGGGAGTTGAGCCTTCCAGCATTCTCCACTGACCTTTGACGAACAGCTGTTGGGTTGGTTTGTCACCCTTACGGCTCTGCGCATCCTGTACTGTTTCCGTGGAAAATGTTTTCCCACCTCTTCTCAGCCTTCCTCTCTATCACCCGACGTTTGGTGTCGACCTGCTGCTTGCACGCCGGAAGGGAGAAGCCTGCCTCGCTGTCTGCGGAATTGGGGGGTGTTGGTTTCTTTCTTCCAATAATTTTCTGATGAACAAATGTAGGGGCACTGGCGAAGCTTTGCTTGGCTCCAGCTGCTGTTGCGAATCTCTTCCACCCGTCAGGACCTCCACAAACATTTGCTATTCTTCTCACTATCTCCTGAGATAACTCACATTTAGCCTTTATCTTCTGGAAGCGTTTTTGTCGAGACTATCACAGGCTTTTTTAAAGTCGATAAAGTTAATGATGATGGGTGGACAATTCTCCTCCGAAACCTTCTTGTTTTCCTCTTAGCTGCTTGTGCGTCTCTGATTTCATCTGAGATAAAATTATCCTCTTACCAAGTTTTGTCTGATGCTGACAGTAAGTCTATGCCGCACCGATCGGTACAATCTGTCAGATCACTGTAATTTGGCAGTTTGGCAATTAAAGCCTTTTCCAGTTGCCGTTCCTTTCTTGCCTCTCCGGGTTCACTTGTTTAACAGCCCCACAGTTGTTTTCTTACCTCCTCCCTTCAAGCACTGTTTGGCCGGCCCCAAACGACTTCTGCTGCAGCTTCTGCCTCCCAGAGAAGGTTCCCCCACAGCCACCGGTGCTGGTGTTAGGGCT
Organism: Bucorvus abyssinicus; assembly: GCA_009769605.1. NCBI lineage: Eukaryota > Metazoa > Chordata > Aves > Bucerotiformes > Bucorvidae > Bucorvus > Bucorvus abyssinicus. Next base: position 2,705,847 of record CM020041.1, on the reverse strand, counting down.
GAGGGTATTTCTGTGCGCCCACCACTGCCTGCACCGTTAGTCCTTGGTTTTGGTCGGTAAAGACACTCTTTGCGAAAATACTCTCCCGGTTTTGCTGGTTCTTTACCCACAACGCCGACATATACCACAGCAAGTTCACCTCTGGTAGTTTTTCTCCAATTCATAACTCTTTTTTAGTCTTTTTTTTTAAATACCATCATCTGTCTATTAATTTTCTTCTTTTTTTTCTATGTATTCCTTTTTTGTCAGTTTGTTTTCTGTGTCTTTGTATTTGTAGCTCGCAGAGATCTCTTTGATCTTCGTGTTGCTGCAGAGGAGGGGCAGCGGGCTGCCTCCTCAGCCTGGCGTGGGAGGACACCGGTCCCAAGAGGATGCCCTCTCCGAGGCATCTCCCCAGACAAAACGCAGTTTATTCTGCTCAGCTAAGCCAGAACAGGCAATAATCTGTGGGGCAGGGTAAAGAAGGAAATTTACTGCTTTTTGCATCGATTCCTTGATTAAACCATAAAAGGAAGATACACAAACAGAGGAAAGGTTTCCTGAGCATAGGGAGAAATATCATCGGTGCAGGATGTTTGTCCCACGTCAAAAAGCACGAGGAAAGGTTTCTGCCCTCCTGTTGTGTTTTGCTTTATTAACATCTGCGCCACCCCTGGAACCCACTCAAGGATTGGTTTCATTCCCATTCTGTGGGTAAATTTTCTCCATCCCAAATATTGTCCACGCTGCCCAGGAGGCTGTGGAGGACTTGGGCTTTCTCCTTCTCCCGCTGGTGCCACGCAGCGAGTGCCGCTGGTGGAGTCTCTCCTGGGTGCCCACGCTGCCGTGCTGCTGCTTTTCCCATTAAAGTGAGATTTAGGCAAATCACTATAGTCTTTCTGTCCAGGGTCAATGGTATAGATTCTTCCTGTGTGCTTTTGTTTTATCGATGTAAATAAACACTTGTAAGTAGGACCCACATTTATCTTTTTGCTGACTCTAAAACGGAGGCCAGGTTCTTACCTCGTTTTGTGAATTCAGCACGTTTGATGCTTCAAATGGTCAGAAGCCACTCATAAAAATCAAGTTGGAATTTCCTTCCTATTTTAAGCTTGTGCTAATAGTTCCGTGATTGCTGCTCTGGGTACCTGGGAATGCAAATGGGCAGTTAGACATTTTGATGCTTGTTAGCATACGCTGGTCTACTAATTTCATGCAAATGTTAAACCTGCGTGGGAAGATTGGACAAATAGTGGCAGATGCATTTTTATATTCTGTGTTATGTGCTTGATTTTTTGAAAGACAAATACCCCTGGTGTGAGATCTACAACATTCAAAATTCCTTTTTCATCTTTTTTTTTTTTTTTTTTTTTTTTTGACCACTTGGGAAGTAAAGTTTTGGCACATCAGTCACGGTAACTATGTCGGGGTCACCTAGGATCACTGTTAGGCAGAAACACAGGCTGGGTTGAATGCAGAACCTCCATGCGATCCTATTCTAAAATATCCACAGAAAATATTTATTCTGGGATGAAAAGCAAGAAAGGAAGAAATGCGTCTGAAAACTGCTTGGCACGGTAGAGCGAGCTGTTTTGGAAACCGAGATGGTGGGAATGACATAGAAATCTGTGCAGAAGAATTTAAATAAGAGAAGGGGGTGGTGGCAGGACTGCGCAGGGTGTCCTGGTCCTCTGGAAGTCATTGTGATTTGGGCAGTCTTTGCCCTTGTCGCTCATTATTTTGTTCATTTTTAAACCGAGCTCTTTTACCTGTCATATTGTGATCTCGTGTTAGCAAGGTGACTTAGCTCCTGAGGAATTCCAGAGTTAATGGTAAACTTAGACAAGTGTTAAAGCTATAGACACACAGACACAAACCCACGTAAACTTCACTTCTGCTGCTAAAGCACATCCTCCGAGTGAATTGCTGTAGCTTCATAAAAACGGTGGTAGAGATTCTTCAAAGCAAGCAAAACCGTAATTTTTCTTCTGAAAACCACAAAACCTGCTGGTACCTGGCAGATACCTCTTTGTATAAAATCAACCAACCGACCAAGAATACAGAAGATAAGTCCTTAGAGCGTTTGAAGACGGTTGATCTGCCAGCAGGGAGGGAGCTGTTTGTCCGTTGACGCAAGCGCTTTCTGCTGAAAGTGATGAGGGCTTAAATGTGACCGAGGATGAGATTTTTGTCCAAAGTAGGTCGAGGGAAAAAATCTTTACTGCCTGCCTACAGCCCGCCTCATCTCTGGAAGAGGAGAGACCAATGAGAAACACCAGCTTGTGGCCCAACAAATACAGTTATTGTGCACTGTGTCTTCATTTGGATGCCACGCTCAGTTAATAACCAGATCTCCACCATACTTCTTTATTGCTTAGACTGAAGGAGAAAGTAATTAAACTTAATAGGTATTGCCCTTGCTTTAAGGCCACTATACGTTTAAAGTTGCCAGCAAAAGTAATTAATACTAATAGAAGTCATGAGTCCTAAACAAAGGCATTGTATGCTAAGTAATCTACACCATGGACTTTTTGGAATAAATATTTATATTCTTATACATCTCTAAGAACAGAAACTTCCTCCTTCACAGGGCCCATCCTCTCTTTCTCCGGTTCGTAGTGAATTTTCTTTCTTTGTGTCCCTGCATGCCACTACTTCCCTGGGATTTCTCAAGAAAAGCTGGAAGTTCACCATAAATTTGACTTTTTAAAAATGTTAACAACTTTCAATTTGAACGCAAGCCAGAATTTAAAATACGTATTTCTGTGTTGCAAGTTCTAATAACGCCGGGCAAGCATCGGGCAAAGCTAATTGACCATATGGCTCTCTGATATTCACAGAAGGGGGAGATTTGTATTATCATTAGAAATATGATGATGTCAACATCTTAATGAAGCATCACTATCGGCTCAGCAGAGGCATGAGTACAGCTAGCTGAACTCCTCAAGAAAGCCATCAGTACCATGTCCAGATGTAGCTATGTGGTCTTTGAATCGAGATAGACAAGGTTTTGTTTAGAATTAGTATCATGTTTTCCCATCGTAAATAATTTTCTGCTTACCTGCCAGTCAAGCTTGGCTTGGTTGGCTGCTGCATGGGAACAGATCAATTTCTGCATAGAAGTAAGACAGAAATTGCTTCTAATTGTTTTCTGGGGGAGCCATTAGATCATCCAGGTGAAACCTAAGCCTGCACAGCCTTGGTGTATTTCCATGAATAACCCATTCCAATACTTTAGTGACTCAATTATATTAGTTCTTGAAAAAATGAACAAGTAACTTCAGCTCTCGCCAACTTCCCAAGGACGAAAAGCCAAGTACCTACATGTATTCTCTCTGCTGTCAGAAGACCAGTCTGCCGGGTGCAGAACTCCCTCCTCAGCTTGGCTTGCTGGTGCTGAGCAAATGAGAAGCAGCACAAAGTCAAGTCCTGCAGCAAGAGGAGAGGAAAACTCTGCAGCCCTGAAGCACGGCTTAAAAACTCCTCAGTGTCAAAAAGTGAAGCATCTGCCTTGGGTTACAAACTTTAATCAGAGCTAAGATGCTGTACGTTTTATCTGGAGGTCGAGTGTGTCCAAATTCCAACACTAAATTGTTGTTATACCTTTTCCTTAACATCAAACGTTCCCTAATTCCAAACATCCCCATGAGTGAGTTTGTTTGATACTGCTCTGCGTCGCCCTTAGGCCAACTCAGTGAGCTCAGCCCAATGAGCTTCACACATAAATAAGGTGCGCTTTATTTTTCAGCCACTGGGTACATTCTGGGTCCTTCTGGTCGTCTCTGGGTCCTTCTTGTAGTCTTTTCCCTGTGCTTCCGTGTCCACCTTGAAGTGTGGACCCAGATGCCGAACACAACGCTTAGCAGCAGTTTTGCTAACGTTGCTTTAGGAGGGAATATTACCAGTATGGGGAGCTCCCCACCTCTGGAGGGTTTTGGGCAACTGGGTAAGGACAGTCAAGCCGCCACTGGAGAAAACTTAGTGACAAATGCCCTTAATGTTATTTAGGGTAATATGTTCTCTCTGTACAGATATTGACAAAAAGGCCATTAAAAATTACTAGGCATCAAGAAGGTTACTGAAGGAAAGCAAAGATCTATCGATTTCTTGCTTTAGAAATATGCTATTCATTCTATTTAGCAGTTGCAGCTTTGCTGCAGCATCTCCTGTAAGGGCAATTATCACACCGATGGGATCCACTGTGTGCCCAGGAAAATCCTGTGGAGGTTTGCATGAGCAAGGGGCAAGAAGGGAGGGAGCAGTCCTATGGTGCTGAGGAGCATCTCTTCCTTTCGGCTGTGTGGAAGCGACTCATCAGCAGCGGGCTGGTGCTCCACCATCCCTTTGATGTCCAAGTGCCTCATCCAGACCTACTGCAGTGAGAGTCCCTGCTCACTGGCATGCAACAGAGCGTCCTCTTTTACCACGAGCTTGCAAGTGGGAATGTGTACGTACATCTGTGTACCCTCACTGCTCCTGAAAAGAAAGAACAAGACTTTCAAGGGAAACCCTGCCGAGCAGGACAAGATGTCATCTTTGTTTTCCGCTTTTCATTTGGTAGAGCCACAGTGGAGTCTGTTCTTGTTTTTCTCTTCCATCTTTTTTCTCCCGTAGCTTGATTCTGAAGCTCAGTTTGGGATTGTCTTTGCAGTGTTTTATATTCTTTCTTCCCGTCATTTTGAAGAAGTTGATGATTTCCTATACCACTAGTTTTGTCTTTTGAGCACTGAAATAGGCATGATAAAAGATTTAAGATGACTTGTTGTTTCTTTTCTTGTTTGCGTTGAGGAAGTGGATGGAATCAAAACATCTCCAAGATGGCAATTCAGTGAAACATGCAAAGGAACTTCAGAGGCTGCTCTAAGCGCAGTCCTACAGAAAGCTCTCCAGATCTGTCTCCAGAGGTTACAGAGCAGTGGAGATGGAAATGAGTGTGAATTACTGGATACCAGGCTGCTGGGATATACATCAGCCTAAAACCAATGGCAAGTCTTGGACGTGATCTTGATTTGTTCAGGAGACAAAAGGTCTCGAGAAAGTAAACAAAACACGGCGCTCCTCCCGCTGGTGGGGATCCCCCGGCTCTGCCCCATGGCTGCCCCTGGGCTCTCGAACCCCAGCCCCAGCTCGGTGCCTTTCTGCCTCGCTGCTGCTCTCCTACAATTTGTTTTCTCCGTAGGTGACTGATGCCTCTCAAGTTCCTTCATAATGTAGTCTAATCCTTTCATTTTTAAAGACTTGACTCATTATTAGGTTGCTAATTGGCTTTTATAATTCAGACCTTTGTTCTATCTCTGTTGCTGATGTCTGACGGGTTGTTTCACTGCCTCTTCTCCACTTTCATCCTCATCTGGGGTCTTCATCTCTCTGCCCTCCCGTGTCTACTTTTCCTTATAGCCTGAAAAATTTGACCCTGCTTGTAGTATCTCTGCTGGCATTTCACTTAATGATCCTTTTACACTTTCCTGAAGCCCTTTTCACTCGAGATTCTCAGGGCTCTATCAGTATCCGTTAATTTCCAAACATCTCTGTTTTATCATGCAGATTTTACACGTGGGTAAACTGGGGCATGGAAAAGTCAGGTAGTGCTCAGCATCGCAGACAGAAGTAGCACAGCTTAAAAAGCGGCGTGATCTTCAGTGCTGCCGAGCATCTCCGGCTGCTATAGGCTTCCTGGGTAGCTCTAAGTGGGAACAATCAAGGCAGAGCAGATTTGATACCAGTGCGCTCATCCAGTTCCCGTGTGTTGATGTGAATGAAGCAGCTCTGTCGGTCTGTGCGTTTACACGATGCATTGCTGAAGTTAGCGTGCTATTAAGCAGAGTACTGCAAAGATGAGTTCAGGAGTGCAGGATAAGATTTAATCTCCAGAGATAAATATCAGCGTCCCAAGTATCCAGTGACATAAACATTGAAACATCAAGAAAGCCACTCTTACCATGTCATTTTGGTCTCTCCTGCTTTATCTTGTTCAACTTGGACACGTTTATCACGACAGAGCTGAAATTTGCCATTTCTGTACCAAATCCTTTAATGGCTTTTGCATGTGGCCAGCACTGCAGGGGTCTTGTTTTGACGTTCAGCGAGAACGACACATAAACATAAATGCCTTGCTCCTGGCTTTTACTTATTCTTTCTAATTGAATTAATGAGTTTTCATGTCAATACAAATTAGATAAATAGCTGGAAGAACTTGTCAGCCTGCTTCTGGTGTTTTGGGGTTTTTTAGTGTACTAATCTTGATTATGCATTTGTTGACAAAGGGAAGGGAAAGAAAAAAATCCGTCATGATTATGCACATTTTGCTGCAAGGCTTGAAAGGGCAATTTGGAAATCGGATGATAAAGTAGTTAAGCAGATATATTTAAAAATGGCAAGGAAACAAAATCCCCGCTTTTAAACTGTCAGGCAAGTGCTTATGTACTTGCTCTATGTATGTCCCCAAATTAAACAGTAAAAGAATCTTCATCTCCTAAAATGTCCAGCTAATATCCCAAGACAACCGTGAGGGATTTTTCCTCCCATCTATGCTGGACCAGACATGAAGGAACGTGGGGGTTAGTAATTGCAAGAGGCTGGAGCAGAAGCCAGAGCTATTCCCTCTCTTCCTCCCCGCTTGAAGGCAATGACAAAGCTCGTGGTGGTTAATTGTAGCAGGTCAGGGGCACTAAAAAGACCCGCGTTGAAGTGATGGCATAGAGCAAGGGGTGAGCAGGGAAGAGGCACACAGTGCGTGATGCTGGATGCCGAGGAGAAACAAGAAGCAGAGACAGTTCTTCCCTTCTCAGTTAAAAGTAGAAAGACGTGGCCAGCCAGCTTTATTCTCACACTTTTGGGTAACTACTTATTTGCAAATAGTCAGCACTTGCTATTAAAAAGTAATATGCGGCAAATCTTGTCCCAGTGTGGCACTCAGATAATGAGCTCATTCACCAGAGGTTTCATAGTGTGGTCAGGGGAAACGCTCCTCAATTAGGACTTTTCTGCAGGAGGAGAAGGAAGTTCATGAAAATTAATTTGTCTCTCTGATCCTTATCCCTTCTGACCATTTATAGTGCATGACACTCCTACTGACAGCAGATTTTTCTCCCGAGCTTTATCTGCCTCCTTCTGTGGAACTTCTCCCCTTGTTTCAAAGCTTGTTTTCAAGGTCTAACGAGGAGGATGGCAGTCTCTGAGCCAAGCCCTACGCTTAGAATCACTTGATGGAAAAGACATGTGCCCACTCATGCATATTTGATGCATCACTTCTAAAAATAAAAGGACTTTTTTATCTAAGAACAACGCGTTTTCCAGTTTCGGTCAGAAATGCATCATCAGATGACGCTGCGATTCTGCGCTGTTTCCACACACCTTTGACTGCAGGGTTTGCTTCCTAAGCAGTACCTGTGAAAAAAGAGGGCAAAAGTTGTTCCTCAGCTTGTTGTGGGCTTTTGACGGTAATACCTTAGGATGTTTGGGATAGCCTGAAGGGATCGATGGGTGGTGCAAGTCCTAGAAGATAAAGCAGAAGGACACAGCAGAGGCTTGGGAAATCAAATGCAAAAGGACCCGTTTTCTCATTGCTCAGGAACGGAGCGGTGGCCTCCCCTAGGAGCTCCGGTTTTCTTCCCCAGGCTCTGAGCCTTTGTCTCTTGGAGCTTAAGGGAATGGCAGGGGGCAGCTCTGCCACACTTCCAGGCAGTGCCAGGCAGATGCCTTCAAGCCTGCAGGTTGTAGCCCTGCCCACCACAGCTTGCTGCTGAACTACAGGATACGCAATAATTAAAAGAATTTATCTCCTCTTTCCAGGATCCTGCCTACCACGGCAGAAAAACATCCCTGATAAAATGATCTAAATGGAGTGGGAAGGAGAGGGAAAGCGTTAAGTGCTCACTGTTACTCCACAGAGGCAGAGATTGCCATTTTTCCAGGTGAAAGTGAGCTTCGCTCCTCTGAACATCGGAAGCTCAGGCTGAAACTCTGGATTAAATTGAATTCCTAAAGCAACCTGAATGAGGGGCTGGATCCAGCATTTCCACTGTGTAGGACGCTCTGTGCCACTGTGGGTTTTCCCTGCACCCCCGTATTTTTCTTGTAGCTGTTGAGAGAGGCTTTCTCTCTCTCTTTCCCCTCAATTTGTAGAGATCTTGTAATCTATCTCAGATAAAGGCACCCTTCCATGCTTGCCATCTCCGTAACGATGACTTCTGTTATGCAGGAGCTACCTTCTACCTGCTGCCTTATTCTACCCTTTGTGGAAGAATTGATATTGTTCATTTGTCTGTCGCACACCGCTGTTAGGAATGGAAGGGCTTCCAGCCCAAGTCACAGCTCCTGCTTTCTTCGTACGAGAGCAATAGATGCAAGGTCTTCCGTGCATTAACAGAAAGGGAAGCGGGAGCAGGAGCGGCATCCTTTGCCTCCATGCTTATCTGTTCATGTGTCTACTCGTCCCGGGTACCCTTCACCTGCACAAAGGCAAAGAGCCGAGCTGCACCTTTGTGTGCACAATGAATGCAGGTATTTCTGGTAAATGTAGCTTCTTTCTTTTTATTTTCTTCCTTTTTTTAAGCCATTTGTCATAGATTGTCTGAAATCTTAATTAAGCCTCTCTTCTTGGTTATTCCACTGCAGATTTGTATAGACCAAAAGAAAAAAAAAAAAAAAAAATCAGTTTGCAGGAGCTGGCCAGAGCGGCAGAGTTGAGAGAGTGCGATCCTGGAATGACTGGTGTGCAGTCTGGAAGGTTGCTGGAGAGGGCTGTAAATTATGCCATGTGCGGTTCATCAATTATATAGATAAAACTGTGAAGGAGAGTGGTTTGTCAGAAAAGATAAGAAAAGAGGGACTGAACCTAGATATATATTCTGTGCTGATGATCTGGTCGTTTTTAGAAGTGAGAGGAGTCACTTGTAGAAGCCACTTAATAAATTTAATGACTATTGGAGGGGACAGGATAAAAAAGAGCAAGGATAAAGCGTTAAGTATGCTTGCAATAGCAAAATCGGTGCCACTTCTCTCTAAGTTTGCAAATGACTCTAGATGTTGTCTGGAAGTAAAGCACAGGCTGAAGAGGACGGGGTTACCCTCTTCTGACTGAAAGGGGAAGGGGTCCTGTCTCGGGGCTGGATTCGGGCTGGGGCTGGGGCAGCAGCCCAAGGGCTGCCAGGCTCATCACAACGTGTTTTCTCGTGATTAGACTGATTAGGTCGTGATTAGGTGATTAGACTGCAGATGTGACAAGGTCAAGCACCCACCGCACCCCCCGCCAGGGTTATGTCTGCTTCCAGGTGTGAAACAGCACGAGAAAACTGTGGGCGTTCTTATCATTCCTCCTCTGTTCCAAATGGAAGTAGGAAGGAAAAGGGGAAGAACTATTTGAACATCCAAAAAAAAAAAAAAAAACCAAAAAATCCCCCATAAACGTATCTGGGGTACCTTGGGCTGGATTTACTGGTGTTTCCTCTCTTCCCTTCCCCAGATGCTCATTTTACCCCTGCACAGTGGGGAGGTGTGGGGCAGAGCCCCTGCTCCTCAAAGGCAGCTGCAAAGAAAAGCAAATCCCCTCCTCCTGACGGTTACCCCAGGACATTTTCCCAGAGCAGAAGACAAGACGACTTCCTATATGTCACTGACAGAAAGGCCCCTGAGCTGCGTTAGAGAAGGTCCCCGTGCAGGGGACAGTGCCGGCTAGTTTCTCATCACCGAGTTGCTCTGTGGGTTCTGGTGAAGGGAAGGTCCTTCGGGAAAAGAATAAAGGGGACCTTGCCAAAAAAAAAAAAAAAGAGGGGGATGGGGATTGGGAGGAGGAGGAGGAGGAGAGGAAGGCTGAAACGCACCGTTGTCCTTTTGGTTTTAAGAGGCTGCCCCTCCAGTCACTTAATGGCCTCATTTCTGTGGGTAATAAATTGTGATAGTCAAAGCCCATGGATGGGATTGGTGAGGTGTTTCGTCAAGGCCCTCAGTACTAAAATAAAAAAACCTCCTTCCCAAACCAGCCTTAATATCAGGTGTTAGTAACACACCCTAGTTTGTGGCTTTGTTTGCCAAAAGATGGCAATGTTCGAATATAAAAAATTTTCCAAAGGGTGGAAAGGCTGTGCTGCCCACAGCTGCCTCTGCTTTGTCCTGCCGGGAGGATGCTGTTATCGTCCAGCGCTGAATTACACCGTCGTCACCTCTTGGCGATTATTTATAGAGCTCATGAAGCTGAACACTTAACTACTCCTGGTGGGTCACCGCACTCTGGAGCAGATGTTGGTGCGCTGCGCCGCCTCTCAAACATCTGGGGTGACCTTACGGCAGTGACACCGAGGTACTCGCTGAGCCCACCAACGCGCCGAGCCCTGCCAGCTCGCGAGTCTCACGGAAGAATTCAATGGGAAGTTTTTCATTAACAGCAAATGTGTTTGAGAAGATTCACCTCTGCTACGAATCTGCATGACTCTGCTCAAATTAAATCAAGTTACAGCCTCAGTCAATTTGGGCTATTATTTGATTTTATAAATTGTATCAAGACAGTATTTTTTTTTAAATTAAACCAGAGCCTTTCCCTTTTCTGCACCTGATTGCTGGCAGAAGGCTCTCACGCAGCAAAGTTTACCTTTCATTTGTTCCTGTGTAATAACCCATTAGGTCTGCTGAGAAATACCATGTTTCTTATGCAATGTCAACACCTACTTCCATTTACTCTTTCTCTTCAGAGAACGCAGCATGAATCCCAGATGCTGCAGCATGCTGGTGTCCTTGACCCACCGGAGTGCTAATAGAAAGTAATTAAAGGAAACAAACTGATGAGGATTTAAGGCTGGCAAAATGCACAGCTTTTTGTTCTCTCTTTCCCCGTTGCGGTGGTGAAGCACGCTAGGCAAAGTGAGGTTGAAGCGTTTCCACCTGCGTCGTAGACTCTGTGTCGGTAGTTCCTGAAGGCCAGAGGTCTGAATCATTTCAGGAATGCTTAGTCTTATTTTTCAAATTTCCTTTTTATAGCTTGCGTCAAACAGACCTCTGAGATTTCCTCCATTACTGAATAATTTTCTGTGCTGGCTGAGGAGATGGGCAAGGTTAAATGGGAAGATCTTATCTAACATTTTTATCTAGGATGTTTACCAACAGACTCTGCCAGCAATGTGTTTACATCTCTAACTCCTATCTCCAGATAAAATCTACTGTATTTTTTGTGGATTGTATCAAAGTCATGAGATGCATTTCAGATACTTGAATAATTCAAGTTCTGACGTACACCACAGCTCCCATTTCCCCGATATAGTAACACAGACGTTCTGCTGTTAGTTTTCAATTATTTATTCCCATGTGTTAATAAAACAATGAGTCTGAAAGACTCTTCCAGTCTCAACCTTGAGTACTCTAACAAGCTTTCACAGCACCATCTGCAAATATTCGCGGCGCAAACACATGCTTTGGGGGTTTCTTTAAATAAATACTCTTGCTTGAGGGGTTTCCTAACCAGTAAAACTGAGGATTGGTGCAAGACAATTTCCAAAAGCTGCAAAACACATAGTTTCAGCTAGAATGAATGTTACTGGCGGGTATTTTGGGGGTTATCTTCCTTTATTTTATTTTTGGCTAAATAAACAAATAGAGCAGGGGCTCGACATCAACCAGCTCCTCTGAACTTTGAAATTGCTGTGTATGTATTTACCGTGTGAGATCTGGGGAGTCTTACAGGACCCAGAAAACACATTAAATCCCCTGAAGCTCTTCCCATCACAAGGGTTATGTGAAACCTCTAGATAAGTTTTCTTTTTTTCTTTTATGTGCTTAAGTGGAGTTATGCTCCTCAGATTTCTTTCTAACTAATAACTGGGTCCTTCAGACTGCTGTTGCTGTGGCTTGATGGGCTGAATGGGCAGCTCGTGGGTGGAGGAGCTTGGGACAGCTGCTGCTGGGGAGGTCATCAGGGACATGAGCAGTGGGGAGAGATGAGCTGCCTCGATAAAAGGGGGCTTGCAGAGGTAGGAGGGTACAAGTGATCTCAGGGGCTCAGACTAGAGCTAAAGTCCTCTGTAGAAGTTGTTAAGTGAGGGGAAAAGAAGGTTAGCTAAGACATTGTCTTAGGCTGGAGCAGTTTGTTGGAGAACTACCGTACGTGATGCTGGGATGCTTGGGAAGCGGAGCAGGGGGAGCGATTTCTGGAGACAGAGGAGTTATGGTGAGTCCTGGGGATTTTTTATAGTGAGAGGCTGCGTGAATCAAATGAGCCCCGAGAGATGCCAAACACCAGGTCACTGTGAACAAGCAGCTAGGTGTGCAGGCAGAGATGCAGAAAGGCAAGTGCTGGGGCTGGAAAGCAGCCTGCTTCGTGGTGGGTTATGGCTGGAGCAGAGGATGCTGTGTGCTCCATCTCTGCCTCGCCATGGAGGTGTGCTGAGGCGTCCTTCGTGTCCTTGTCCGAGGAAGGCTTTTACCAGGTGCAGCAGCTCGTGGCAAGGAGGTGAGAGCACCGAGCAGGGAGCCAGCTTCTCCCTGCTCCTGCCGCCTACGTGAGCTGAGTTTTCCAGGCTTGTTCCGTAACGTGCTGTTTGGTTGGGGGGCGGTAGGTCGAGGCTTTGTTGCCGTTAATAAGACTCTCCCCTGTGGAGGAGCTGTCGTAGCCCAATGATAGGTGTTTACAAAGGGGTTTTTAAGTTTTGGAGCATAAAGTGAAGCAGCTGGTCTGTAGGTGCTTGAATAAGCAACTCTTGTGTACCCTCCTTAGGGTGACTTTTGATGTTGGTGTTTAAGGAGGGTGGCCTGTGCATCTTGCTCCAAAGTCAATGCGTGAGACAGCGAGGCAATTCGGAGCACATCCCAGGAGTCTTCTCCACTTGACCTAAGCAATGTCATCTCCACTTGGGACTTGTTCTAAATTAAGTGTCAGAAATTTTATATTTATAATGTATAATTTATGTTTTTAATATGATTTAAAAGCTGAAGCGTTGCTTCTACTGAAGTCTGAGGTTGAAAAGTCCCAGGAGCACTTAAGCAGTTAACTTTGAACAAAATGTATGTCCCAATGAAGAACCGAATTGCGTCAATTTAATTCCCAGGTCACTGATGCTCCTGGTTTAACCAAAGTAGCACAGAGTGTGTTTTCAGAAGTTTCTCCAGTTCATTTGTTCATTAGTTTATTTTGGATTTGAGCCCACAAAAATCCCCGTAGAATGTGAACTTGGGTTGTGCAGCTCTTTGTATTGAATTTCTGTTCTTTTTAGGGCAGGTAAAATGAAGCCATTAATCATGTACCTTAAGTCACATCAGTAAATGTAATATTTAATATGCACATCTTCCTATGCAATTACAGCAAATGTTATACGTACCCAAAGATCCGCAAAAAATCGGAGGAGGAAGGAGTTGCTTTGTGCCAGTAGGACGTGGTGAGGCAAAAATGAAATGGCATGAAAGCCCCAACGGACTATGGATGTAGCACGTTTCACTGGACCACTGGCCATTAACCCAAATTGTGGCGTTTGTTCTGTATCCCCAGAGCTGTTGTATTAACTGGGGGGGTGGGTATTTTCCATTTTATAACCACCACTTTGCACCATCTTTGGCCAGGACTGGTGGCCTGGTTGATGGGGGCTTCATTGCCAGAAGATGCAGCTTTTGGGTTACCCGCTCTGTGTGCTCATGGTGTTGGCTGGGAGGAGCAGGACTCTCCTTCAGCTGCTTAATGCTGTATAAACAGTTGCTTCAGGCACAGCACGTGTAAAGAAGTATTTGTCTATAAAGCACATCACACGTGCATTTATTTATCTCCTCTTCCTTTCCATCTGGCTCTACATTTCCAAGTCCTCGTATGAGTGGACCAAGGATAGTGAAGGATGTCTGGTTTAGAGACACGTATAAATGGACGTTTGAAAGCCAGATGGGATTTTTGTCTCCTCCTTGCACTTGATACGTCTCTCCTTTTTCTCTCTTCCCCTCACGCTTCAACAGAAATATTAAAGAAAAGACTCCCACTCATCCTGACCCCCTGTAACCTGCTTGCTGTAGGAAATACAAGCACGCGGGGAACTAAAAGCCTACGCACAGACAAAATCATGGCACAGACTGCGGCTGTTTCCGGTGGGCAGCGATGCATTTCAGCCAGCCCTAATAGGGCGTAGCACGTGGGATGTCATTGCTACTTTCCCTGTCAACGAAAACGGAAAGAGCACTAACTTAAATTGAGTTATCTTTATTTTCCTAACAGACACTGAAAAATAACTGCAGATCTTTGAAAGAAAAGCAGCTTGGGTTAAACGGTAAAGGAGAAAATCTGTGCATTCAGTTCTGTCGCATCATTTTTGAAAAGTCTTGAAGTCACGGCTTTCAGCATTTCCCCAGCAAGCACAGGTTATGAAGGCCTTTCTCTAATGTTTTACTGTACTACTTGAATCCCCATCACTGAAATACTAAGTAAAGGAAGGTCTAAAGCTGCGTGTGGGGACGCTGTGTTTGAGTTTAGTGGCGTGTTGGCAGGAACTCAGTAAATTGACCCGAGGGTTCACAGGTGCTGCCTGGCGGAACAAGTCATCAAAGGATGTGACAGATGGATCCGTGTGACTTTTACAGGATGTTCTTGTGGCCAAGGACAGACCTGATAAAAATAGGAAGGACGGTTTTAATCAAGGTCTCAAAGACGAACAGAGAACCACAACTCCAATAAGCACTAAAATTTGTTCTCTCTGTCTCCTGTACAAGGTTTAGGTTAAAGCTTTCAACAGGTGAATCTCAAAATAGACCTTTTTTTTTTTTTTTCCTCCAAATTTAAGATACTTGGGAGTACCCAGCGAACACTGAAATCCACAGGATGGGTTCACTCTGGATGAAATCCTACAGACCCAACCTGCAGCCTATGAAAGGATGATTTAACAGAGGAGGTCTTGGATTAGGACTTGTAGATAAAATTTTTAGCTCAGCCACACGCCTCATGTCTGGTCAGTTCGTTCCCTTTTTGCTAAATTAGGATGGCTGTTTCCATTTGTCAGGGGTGGTGGTAAGAGAACAAAATCCAGTAACTGTGAGTGTCTCTGATGCCGGTGATACAAACCGTGCAGCTGCTTGTGCGGAGGGCTGGGGTTGGTAAGACAGAAAAGTGGTCACCTTCTGCTGTTCTGGCTTCCTTTCCTTTAATTTCACCAGACGCAAAGAAAAGGAGTATCTGAATGACGTCCTGAGCAGGAAAACAACGATATTGCTTGTTTTTCTGCCTCGTCTTTGGTTTTTCACTTTCCCTTTGCTTGTGGTTTGCGTGTGCACGTTCAAATTGTTAGTAAGCACTTGTGCAAGACAATGACCGTGACGGGTTGAGAGAAGAAGTAGAACTTCCTGAATGCTGATCTGTTTTAAGAAATGTATTTGACTTGGGAAGGTTTTCTTTCACCTGTGCTAGAAGAAAAATTCCACAGATTCACCCAGGTTCACACCGATTGATTATCTCTATTTTTACACCTTTATGTAGATCTGAGCTGTGGAATTGATAAGGCTTCCAAAGAACTGACACGTGCATTTTAAAGGACAGTTTTTAACCGCCTTGGTTGTTGGGAACAGCTCCAAACCAAGCAAATATTTATTGAAGTCTCTGAATCATGAAGATAAATAACCCAGAATTGAATATTTTAAGTCAGTCTTATGACTTTTGATGCAGCCTTGTGATTTTGGAAAGGGGATGGGGGGAGCTGGCGCAGAATGTTCTCACTTTCTGGTGCTCTCAGCGTTGGCAGAGACACTGTTTTCTCCTGGGCAGTAACGTTTGTCGCAGGTGGGAGTTCAAATCCAGTTTCTCTGCCTGCGTCAGGCTGAGCCGCTTGCGGGCAGCAGTTCGGGAACTGAACCCCTTTCTCAGTGAGGACGCAGGTTTGCTTACAGGGGGCTTTGGGACATCCATGGGTTGGGAGCTAGAAGTAAGAAGTTCTTCATTTCATACCTTAAGGGCTGCCAATGCACTGGGCGCTCATGGAGATCTCAACACCCACATCCATGCGGATCCCCATAGAACAGGAAAAAAAGAATTAGATTATGCAATAGCTGTTATTCTTCTGGGAAAAGTACGTCTTGTTGGGGACGTGTGTGTAAAGCCTTTGATTTTGTTGGAGGCGCAAAGACTGCTTTCTCTGCCTGGGTTGGCTGATGCTCTGCACCCAGCTGAGCTGGACTCAGTGGCAGGCCAAGGGAAACCCACTCCCCTGGGTGGCTCCGTTTTGGTTAGTAATTGTGGATTTTTTCCATGAAGTTCTTATTTTTCAGCGTCGCTCTTAGTCCTTAAGTGACTCTTCTTGTTCCACTCTGCTGCCGTATTTTCCATATGCAAATGAAATTTGGGCTGTTTGTTACAGTTCTCTAATCAAACTTTAAAACATCTGTGTATTTAATGAGTGGTACTGGCAGTCTTAACTACTCAGTATGGCTGGATGATGAAAACATTTAATTTTCTCAGTAAGATATATACAAGTCAAAGCTTCGCTTAAGAACGGTGCAATTAAATCCGAGTGGTCCGTAGTTTTCCCAGACAACAAAATACTTGTCTTAGGTTTTTTGAATGTACATCTTCAACAGAGGAAGTTGAGGCAAGTAAAAAAAACCTAATCACAGCCGAGAAACTGGCTTTAAAAGTCATGATCAGCCTTGTACCCAGAGCTTTTCGCTGGGGCAGGTGAGAAGATGCAGATCTAATGCAAGTGGAACGTCTGGAACATGTGACCATCTTCCTGTTTCTTTGGTGCCATTTCAGACCCGGTCCTGCTATCCCCTAATTTTACCTGTTTCTATGGTAATGTTTGAACACCAGCATAAAGCAGCCACGTGCGTTTTTCTTACCTGAGCAGTTAAGTTCAGTGTAAGCTGATCACTTTGGCTGAAATATCTGCTTTCTGTAGTTATTTTGCTTTTCCTCTACAAAGACATAATTGCGTCTTTTAGTTATTATTTTTTTTCCTGCTTAATGTAAATTGTACACTTCTAGCAAGTACCATTTTACAACCTGCCACATAATTTTTGAAGCTGGGATGTTCCAGACATCCTGACCTGACATCTCAGCTGTGGGTGGCTGGGGTCAGGTGCCAGACCTGGGCTGCTGTCCCATTCTGGGCAGGAGAGCCAGAATTATAGTAGCTGGGATAATTTAATAGTATAATTCCTGAGACATTCCTGGAAGATAGAAGGGAGAAAAGATGGAAATAGAGGTGAGGAGTGCTTCAGGAAAGCAGAAAGGAAAGGAGCAGGACAGACACTTTTTCACTTGGATTTTCTATCTCCTGAAACATACTGCAGGCTTCACAAGTTCATAACACGTCATTTTAAAATACAATCTCTTCAGGCAAGAGAAGTAGATGGAGGGGATTTCTCCGTGACTGTAAATCAGGCTGATGGCAGGAGCAGTGGTGGGAGCTGGCGGGTCCTCGGGAGACCAGATCAGTTGGGTAGGAGCTGAATTTCCTTTTGGAACCCAACTTCAATCACCAAGAGACATATTCAAATGTACAGGTTGCAGCTAGGCTCCTAACTGAGATTTGTGCCTTTGAAAACGTTCTTCCTAAATTTCTCCCAGCTCCTGGTAGATCATGAGACACTTTATAGTCTCCCTTAATGCCTGCCCCCAGGTAAACCTGGGGCAGGAACACCTTTCATTTCTGGAGATGTCTGTGAAATGAGGCCACAGGACACTCAAGGCTTGTAACCAGCATCTCTTACTGATAGAGTTGAAAGAATTTCATTGATAGTACCAGTTACAAACAGGAGTTCATTCCAGATTCGAAGGACTGTCCTAACTACAAAAGATGGAAGATTACTGCAGAACGTCAGCGGGTTTTAAATCCAGGAAGTTGTATTTGCAAGAACATCTATCTTGACTAGTAGCATCAAGTAACATATGGGCGTGGAGCTGTCACTAAGAGGCATCTGTACCTCCTTTGGGGAAAGTTCTGAGAAGCTACTCATTGTTGATGAGGAGAAGTGGTAGGTCTTTTGATTAAAGTGATTAAAATAATCTTCTGATAGAGAAATTGCCCATTTGATATGAGTCCTTCAGACTGTGTCCCACTTCTGCGATTATTTTAGAGCAACTATTTATTGCACTGACAGGGGCTTTGGTGCTTTATGGATGGCAGCACTTGAACCAAAACCTCCTGTATTGTGGTAAGCACTGTAATCACTGGGCAGCAGTGTGGCTATTTCCTCCTTTCCTGCCTCTCTGCCTCTTTCTCCTGCTTCTCTTGAAGTGTCTTGTTTTCATTATAATGCAAATTCAAACCCACTTCCAAGACCTTGAAATAATTTCATGAAATGAATCTTTGTTTTCCAGCCAGTCTCAATCAAAGCCCCCAGTCGGGCTGTGTTTCTGTAGTTCTCTTTGAGGCTGGTTTTCGTTGTCTCTAAGGAGACTTGCTGCCATGGTAAAGACCCCTCAAAGGGCTGGATGTTTCAAACACCATTTACACTTGCCGGAAGACCAGAGTATTCGAAAGGCTTCAGCAATTTAATCCGACCCTTCTGCTGTTGAATTGTGTGTCCTCGATTTCCAAACATTTACCATAGACCCTCACTGAAAATACGAGATGATGCTTGGATTTCCTCCAGAGGCTTCACTCACTGGGAATACTTGAAGTTGTGTGCAAATAACTCTGCATTTTCTCTTCTGACTTCCTTCCAGTTTAGTCCTTCTCTGCAGTTTTGCCATTATTCAAGTTTGTGTCGACTGCCGACACCGCGATTTTCCCAGGTTTAAGGTGGCAGAAAGGAGCTTCGGTCTCCCTTCCCAGTCCCACCATTTTGATGCACAATGAAGCAGAGCTAAAAGTGGAAGTTATTTGTGAGAAGCGTGTTAGAAAACACAGCAGAAGGAGGCTGCTCAGCCTCCCAGATCCCTCCAGCCGTGGAGCGACAGTTTCAACAGTGAACTTAATCCATGTTTAATCCAATCTTCCCAAGTTAAATATTTCTTTTGATGCTTAAAGGGAAAAATATGTCGTTTTCTCCAATTCTTTTTGTCAGGGGAATATATCATCTCTAGATGAAGCCCTTTGTGTGTCAGAAGGGCTCCATCACCTTTTATTGTAGCATTTCATATCTTCTGCAGCCACCTTTGCTCCACCTCTTGCTCGTGTCAGTGCCCAGCTGGAAGAAGCTCCTTGGACGGGCTGGTGGTAAACTGGCATCATGATGGCACTTCTAAAACTCTATACATCAATATATTTCTAAAATACTGGTGTTTGCCTACATCTTAAGGAAATTAACTGTTTGTAAGGTTGTGCGTGGCGATTTCCAGAGCCCATTAATTTCCCCACCACTGGAGAATCACTTCTACTTCCTTTGAACTCTTTGGAAACTTGAACCTGCGTGCTGCCTGTGGCCAGAAGCAATGATGACACGTACTTATAGATGACAATTGTCATGTTTTCCTTTTGCAAACACTATTAAACTCTCTTTGGTTTACTGTTTCCTTTGTTTCCTTTCATTTCCTTTTGGTTTGTTTTTTGCTGTGCCTTTTTTTGGTTTTGCTGTTTGACTTTTTTTTTTTTTCCTCTCCCCCTGGTGTTTTTCTGTTTTGCCTTTTCTTTCTTGTCTCTGTTGGGCAGGAAGAGATTAAATATTTTCCCAGGGTTCTCCAGCACACTGCAGTTGCTGATCTGTTCTCATCTGGGGTATTCACCAGGATTTCTAGCTGTCCTGTTCGGCTCTAATGCACAGCAGAAACAGCTGAACCTAATGGGAATACGATGGCTCATCCGCGGCTAATGACGGTGTCGTGTGCTGCACAGGCCAACAGCAGGGTGGGATACGCAGCGTAAGCCACACAAAGGGAGCCGTGGAAATGCTGCTGGGTTGGTCACCAGTGGCTTCTTTCTAGATTTGTCTTCTCTTCCCCTCCTCTTGCTGCCGTGGTTGTACGAGTTATACTGAGGGAGTGGTAATGCTGCTTTCTGGTCACGGGAGGTTAGGCTTTCTCCTAAAAGCTGAAGGAAAAAAGCCCTCTCTATCACTTGCTAGTTCTATTATAGGTCTAGATTTAAAAATAAACAGGAATGAGAATAACATGGTGTTTTATTTACAGTCAAGCCTTTTGTTTCTTAAAAAAAAAAATCCATAGCATGATGCTTAGGACTCCGGTAGGATTTTTTCATGCTCTCCACCCGTAAGTAGCTACATTTTGTACTGAGCCTTTCCTCATACAATTGCACCAGTGAAAATGAACCCCGTATTTACCACAACTAGCTGAAGCATCTGTGAGTTCATGGCATTAACAGGTTTTGACCTCAACCTGCAGCCTGGGTTTTGTTATTTAGAGGCATGTCTGTGCCGTGACATTTAGATTTGACTTGTTTTGGTCACTGTTTGCTCTTTATTGATCACGCTTGCTGTACTGTGGGGAGGTCAGTCTCCAGAGCTATATATTCTATTTTTACCTGTGATAAGAGAGCATTGGTTGGTGCTATCACTGATATACATCTCCAGCCCATTAAAATGCAAATTTTAAGGTGTGCAGCAGATAGAAATCTCTGCGAAAGCACTGGAAAGGCTGGCTAATTATGACTCCAACTATTTTTCAGATAAGTGAGCAGTAAGTCATTATAAAATTCGTAATGTGAATCCTTTTATTTCCCTTGTCCCCTGACTATTGCGCTGCAGATAATCTCACAAGGCAGCCTCTTGTTTCCAGAATTAGTGCCCCAGAGTTTATTCATTACTCTCAATCTGAAAGCAAATAAGCTACGAAAACCGACCCGTAGTGCCTATGGTTTGTCTAAAGCTACATGAATATATGCAGCCCAAAGATGTGCAATTTATGTCAACAAGACCAAAGATCAAAGGTTTTTGTATCGTGTAGCTGTCGGATGCCTCCTCTGTTTGCAGAAAAGATTTTTGGGCAGTCCTGTTTCTGGTATCTTCCATCTCAAGGCTCAGCAAGAACTTGGAGATTTATGCCATTAAATATGACTCTAGGACAGACCTGGCTTCTTTTCCAGCAGAGAGCTGCTCTCTGAGGACAGAACCTCTCGAACGCTGCCTAAAACCCTGCCGTACACCCCCACCCCATGGTCTCCGACGCCGCAAAGCTCTGCTGCACTGTTACATCAGTGTGTACAAACACATCAGCAAAAGCCTATGTTTTTATCATAATTCTGTGAGAAATTGCCTGGATCGTTTGCACAATGGCATTTATATACGGTTGAGCCTGAATGTCAATTTTTGACCGTGTGAATACTCAGCGGGCAAAGCATACTATAGATTTCATTTCATCTGAATTTACTTTCCTCCTGAAGCCTCTCTTGATCTGGTTGGTCTGATATTTTTATAGCCGCTCCTGTTTGAACGTGGATGGCCCCATTGTGTTGCAGTCTGCAGCGTGAATGCAGTTGCTGTGATTAAATAAAGATACAGGAAAAAATCCGATCTGCTGCTTTGCAAGTTATGATCTTCTGATTTAGTATGACATTTATGATGATCATTTTTCTCTTTTTCCCAGGTTTCAACTTTCTGGCCCAGAGATTAACTGTGTATGTGTTAAGGCAGAAATGAGCCCTTGGCAACGTGGCAGAGTCGCTTTGTAATAAAGCAGGTCTCAATATTTGTTCCCAACCTAAGAGGAAACTTTTCTTTGAGTTAAAGTTTAGTTAACTTTCCCCATGTCGACTTTTCTTTGACTCTATTTGAAGAGTCCACCTCCAGCTGGCTTTTGAGACACAACCAAGATCTTTGAAAGATCAGCAGCTACATTAAAGGAAGAACAGAGAGCGGTTCCAATGCAGCAGGTTAAATAGGAAAGTCTATGTCAGGGGCTTTAATTACAAAAATGACACTGTACAGCTACCCTGATGTACTTTGTGTTACTTGTATGCAGAGCCAGAGAAAGGAAAACCAGGTGACCTCTGAGCAGGGCACCGGCAGGCAGGGATTTATAAATGGCTCCTCTTGTTCCAGCTCCCCCTGAATTTGGGGTGCAGAAGGAAGCGGTCCTGAACCCCTCTCTCCAGCGGGGATTGGTACCACCCACCATCAGTGGGGGCTTGGGATCCTCTGCCACAAAAATATTGTCTCTATCGCAAAAATCCTGTCTCTGCCACTGGGATTCGGTGGGAGCTGGAAGGCAGCAGGCGCGTGCTCCAGGGCCACAGAATGTTTGAACTCCTCCAGCAAAGGCAAATTCAGTTCCGTGGTCCTAGAAAGGGTCTCTTTAGCCCATGGGGGGGTGGGCTGGGCTGGAGGAAGAAAGGAGAGTTTCTACATTTAAAAAAATATGTTCTGATTTTGAGGCATTTCCTAAATGTAATTGGACAAGTGCAGCTCCCTCAGTGGCTGCTGCCGGAGACTTGACAAGCAGAGAACTAAACACTTCTATGCAAGATCCCCTCCACGTGCATAGCTGCTGGCTCGCCTGCGGGGCCATGTGTCCCAGCCTTCCAGGGTGCCTTAGAGAATGTGGCTTTTTATTTTTCAGTTCTCTATCAAATAACGCAATAGGATTCTGGGTGGCGATGGGAAGCAAACTCCGACACAGATTTAATAAACAGAGGCAGGGGAAAAAGACGTCCAGGTGTTTATGCATGGGTGAGATGTCGTTCCTCGATTTGCACGTGGGCATCGCCTAGAGCCTCTGCCTGTAGGAGTGCGTGGGCTGGTACCAGTTCAGGTTCTGTCCCTCGACTGGTTCGGGGAGCATTTCACTTTCAGATTTGAAGTGCCTGGCTTGAATCGTGCTTTCCGAGGCAACCCTTTGGCACGGCTTCGTTCTGGGCTGCGGGTGGCGTTTCTCTCTGTGTTAGGCTACAGTGGAAGGGAGACAGGGTAATGCAGCCAAAATTGGCTTTTCCTGCCCCTGGCCACTTCAGATCAGTGAGAAGATCTATGGAAACCCTCAGCCTGGAGAAAATAAAGAAAAACAAAGGGAAAAACGAGAACTCTTTCCTGAGTGATTGTTTAAACCCTTCTGACAGCCCTGGAAATGGAATTTCACTTTCTCCTCCGCAAGTCCAGCCCTGATTGTTTACTCTTATCTGCGGACATGTCTTCACTAGTTTTTCACCTTGAGTTAATTGATTGATTGGCACAAGATAGTTAACGCAAGTGGAAGCCTGGCTGGGTGCTCCCCCAACACTTGTTGCAGTGCTGTTACCCCGAGCCACCATTAACGCCGGGGACACACTTGAATAGAAAACCCTGTAGCATCTTTCTACCTGCTGGTCTCCCTCAGTACAATATCCACAAATGTTTTTTAGATATCACAAATATTAGGGCCAAATTCATAGCAGGGGAAGTAAAGGCGACCTCTCCTATGAGATGAAGTCTTTGTAATTTTGTTAGCTGAGGTAAACCATAGCAAGGATGTAAATAACATGGTACAATACTGACTCCCATAGTGGAGATCGTTTGAAAGAAACGGGTACAGCTCAGGCAACAGAGTGCAGAGAGTATCTGTAAATTAAAACTATAAGTTTAACTATGTCTTAGCAGAAAGCAATTACCCAGGCTGGAATTTGACCCAGCCATCAGGATTAATACGCCATCATTCTTGAAGAAAATGCCTTTGTATATTTAGATTTCATAGGCAGATAGAGGACTGGGTTTCTGTCTCGAGAGAAAGAGACAAATAGTCAACAGCAGCAGCTCGAGCAGTTGGCTTATTACAGAAAACTATTAAGATGTCACCCTTTGCATGGCTAGTGCCACAATTCCCATCACCTCTCCGGCAGTTTAGAGCTCCATTCCAGACGTGGTTAGCACCTTTGCCGGTGCAGCTATGATGTTTGCATGCATAATATAAAACATCTTGCCCATAGACCGGTTTTTTTCTCTTACATAATTTGTTGTGCCTGCATAATAGTATATATTTTTATTCAATCTTTTACATATAAATGAGTTTTATTGAATGAATGTTGCTGTTGTCCATTCTCCACACCATATTTTAGCTCTGTAACTTCCGCAAGTTTATGATTCCTCTTCGATTCTGTTGCAGTAACAAGTTTGTTTATTGCTTTTTAAATCTCCTGCACTGACACCATGTAAAATTAAGGACGTGGTTAAATTCTTTATAGTTCCAGGGTGTTTTTAAAAATTTCACGTTTCCATAAGCTTGGCTGATCAGTGTCACAAATCAAACCCGAGATGTTGTGGCGAGCTGTGTCCGAGCTCGAGGCAAGCCCCTGCAATCTGCTGGCACGGTCACTGCAGAGCTTTGAAGGTTCCTCGTGCAAAAGCAAAGTGTTGCTCAGCTTCAGTGAGAAGGATTGAAATACTGTATAAGCATTTTCATCCAGTTTTATTGTTTCTCCCTTTGTTTTACAAGGCCCTGTAAATCTGAGCTGGGAATCAGTGGAGGTGTGTGGTTGGCTTTATTTGAAGATTTTCTGAGTAAGCCAACTCTTTTTTTCCTCTTGGCTGGCAGAGGATGTTGGTGTGTTTATGAAATATTGGGACCAAGGCAGTGTGGATTTGAACAGGCCTGTCAGCTGCTATTATTGACAGAAACTAATTACACAGCCAGTCTCAGGGCTAATACACGCACAAATAGTGTGACTATAACAAGAGACATCTGCAAACGTTCCAAATAAAAGGAGAAGCCCCAGCTCCTAATCCTCCCCTCCCTTGAGTCACAGCAGTTGTGCCTTTCGGTGCAGCAGGTTGTGCCTGTTGTTGTGGTTTGTGATGACCCAGCATCGGCTCAGAAAGCTGTCGGCGCAAAGTGGGAAGAGTAACGGGGGTTACTGGCCGGTGGAGCTCAGGATGGGACTGGTGTAAACTGGGGCAGAAAGGGGCTGGGAAGAGTCTTCAGGTGCTGTTGGGGTCAGTCCGGTACCATGCTGGGGGCAAGGTCAGTTCTTCTTTGGAGAAGACAAGCATTGCGCTGCCTTTGGGCGTCCTGTGCCGGAGGCTAACAGGTTTCATAGCCCATTTCCAGGATCTTTGTATTGTCAAGTTTTAATATACAGTTCATTAAAATGTGATTTATCACAGATTTTCTAATGCAGCAAGTGGTTTTTAAAACTATGCCGTAGCGACTAAAATGGCATTTGTGTGTGCAGGTACGTGAGTGTGTTTGTGTTCTGCGTGTAGCTCAGGCTTTAACATGGAGCCTCGTAATAGCTGAAATGTTAATTAATAAAGGAAAACCAGAGACTTGGGCAAACGGAAGGTTTTCAAAGAGTCTTCTCAATAACATAATGAACACCCCTCTTGCCTTTTAATTTAGGTCTGGTAAATGGGGGACGTTTCCATCCCTTTGTCTGCCACACTTGAAATGGGGGCTACTTTTCGGCTTACGACAAGATCTTTGTGGCTATTTGGCTCGATTTCATTTGTGCACTCTCCCCTCCCAAGTGCAGAATCGCTCTTCCCTGTTAAAGGTGGTTATTGAACTCCTCTCGTACCGTACAGCCTTCCCCACAAAGCATTACATTACGGGGTCAAGAGAGAGGACATCAGATAAAAATGAATCGCAGCCCCTACGTTCCCGGGTAATGCAGTTTGTTAAGGAAATAGAGGAATTGCCATGGGAGTGAAATGGCAACTAAATACCTGTAGAAACTGATGGCAGGACTCCCACAGCCTCGAACGGTGGGAGAGTCTGGCCATAATTCAGTCGCCGCTAAATTGCCGCTGCTGTTTCGGAGAAGGTTAGTGAGGTTGGTTTATTACAAGCACCGTAGGAGGGAGGAATTCAGGGAAGAGGACGAGTTTCAGGGCGAGATGAAATAGCAGAATGAGTCGGTCCCTCTCCCTCGGCCGGGGAGTGAATGAGCAACACGAGGGCTGGGACCTGATGCCCGACTGCCACGATCCGCCTGAGAGGGAAAACAAATTAAGTCCAGCAACGAGGTGAGGGCGAGTTTCTTCCTGAGCCTCCCCAGAGCCCAGGGAAGCAGGAGCTGGGCTGCAGCCTGGCATCCGCTCGCTGGGCTGAATGCTGATTTTACCAAAGCAACCGGGGGAGTTCTCTGGATGCCGAGCTTGGGTTTGTTTTTATGTGCCTTAGCCTCACAAATGAGGGTACTACGTTATACTATTATAGCTTGGATTCAGGTCTTCAGAATGAAACAAAGTGCGTTTAAAAGCTGCTTTTTTTTAACTGTACAATAGAGAGGCTAGCCTGCCCTTCTCCCATATCACTTCTCCCACTGCACCATCTGCATCGCTTCCAGTAGTGCTTTAAGTGTCGTGGCTAACATCTGACACGCGTTTCATTCTTCCTATCGTGCAGTATTTCAGAAAACCAACAGTAAATTCTTTGCATAATGTATGGGCTGCTTTCCTAGGAGTAAAATTGTGCTGTGCTTCAGGGAACAGCCTCCGCCTGCCGCTCGGCGATAGAGCCCTGCTCACAAACCCGGCCCGTCGCTCCCGGGTGAAAGGTTTCATGTCTATAAATGCGGTGATGCTTTATGTGCTCCACACTCAGCCTATGATCTCGATTGCTCCCAGCTGCTTCTTTTAGGGTCTTCCCTGGAGATAAAGGTGGGACCGAAGCCCTTGCAGAGGGATCCCAGGGAGCTGCGAGGTTGCTCAGCTTGGCTAGGAGCGAGGGCAGGGAGCTCAGCGCGGTCTGGGAAACCGTCCCCAGGAAATCTGCTGGGAACAGAGTTAGGCGGTGAGTCCAGGGCGAGTTGCACGCTGCTACAGTCAGCCTGGTTGAACTGCACAGGTTAGTTTAAGTGCACATAACCACAACTTGGCTCCTGATGTAGGGCTGCAATGGGAGAGCAGCCGCGTTGGGGGCGGGCAGGGAGCCGCGCTCAGGGGTGCGGGGCTGCAGCAGCGTCCCAGGGGTTCCTGCACCGGCTGCATTTTAGGAGAAGAACGACGTTGAAATTAGTGCTACAGAGACTACAGCTGCTGGAAGGAGACTTATTTGTAGTGTGGAGGTAACCATATTTTGGAGCTGGCGAATCGTGTTAAGTCAAATACTCCAGGGGTCAGGCCTAATTAGTTTAGAATCCGATACCGACATCTTAATTATGCAGGAAAAGTGAGCTCCGCATTGTGATGTGCCAGTTGTTGCTCACAAAGGTAACGCACGCTGATTCATGGCGTGGAAGGAGACGTGATCCATGATGCCGGCGCTGTGCTGAAGCCAGACCAAGCACCCAGCCTGCGCTGAGCAGCAAAGAGCAGAGAGGCAACCCCCGTCACTTACAGTCACAAAAGCTAACTGAAAAGTGACGTTTTTGAGGACACGGTGGTCTGCTGGAGGATACTCCACAAGGGAAGAATGAGGCCAAATTCATCGGCTGTCTCGTTCCTTGTAAATAATTCACTCCGCTGTAGCTGCACGGCGAGGGCACCCTGCAGCAGCTCTGCTGAGCAGCCCCAGAGCACAACCAGCTTCTGCAGCTCTCTGCACCGCTCCCAGCACCCAGACCACGGCAGAGTGCTGAAATACTTTGAAGGGATCCTCCCGTCCTTCCTCCAGCTTACAACAGCTATTTTCATTTCGGTGATGCCGCTCCTGTTGTACCAATGCACCAAACGTTGAGCCACAAGAAAAACGTTCTGAGAAGCAGCGCTTAAGAGCCGTTCTTGCTCCCACAGACCCCGGTGGCCAGTTCCACTGAATTGGTGAGTAGGTCTTAACTGGCCTCGTTTAAGCCAAAGAATGGAAAGCCAGGATGGAAATCATAAGTGTCTTCAAGGATGTAAAAGGCTGCTACAGAAATGATGGGTATAATCTCTTTTCCCTCGTGTCAAAAGGTAACAGGCTTCTACTGGAGGAGGTCCACGTTAGACGTTAGGGAACAGCTTTTCTGGTGTCAAAGATGGGAAAAGGTGGGACTGTTCTTTAAATCTAGACATCACCCTCCTCACGCAGCACATCTTAAAAGGCTTCAAAACTAGGTTAGACAAACATCTGGGACTAGGAACCTGTGACAGCCATGGGAACAGCCTTGCTATTGCCACTCCTCCTCCTGCTCTGTGGCTTCTCTTGTTCCACCCTTACAAGCTCCATGTCCTTAAACGGATTTCCCATAGATCATCTTTGTAAATAAATAACAGTGGTATACATAACAAAGAAGGCGGTTTTGTATGGGTCTTGCCTGCAGGCTGTGGTACAGAATGACAGCTTCTGAAACTGCCGTTTTCCCATGGACTTCTCAACTCCTAACGATCATTTAAGCCAAGAAATTTCTCCTCAAACCAGTCAAGTTTTGGAGTTACCGAGTAACTTATCCAAACTTCAGAGATTCGTGGTAGACAAGACAGCTGTGCACAAATGGAGGGCAGGACACCGTGTCCCGGTTTCAGCGGCAGCCCATGTCAGTCAGTGCACTGTCCCTCTTGGTTTCCATCAGGGCATTAAAACGACCTGATTTTCTCTTGCTTTGCTATCACCCTCCCTTGCTTATAGGTATTGGTGATATTTAAAGTCATCCTTCTTTGAAGAATGTCAACTGCTAAGACATCAGAACAGGTAGCGGAAATTGCTGATGGAGAAAAACACCCAGAAAAAGGTCTCTGGACTAAGTAATGCAGATTTCTGTAGGGATCCTGCTTTGCTCGTGTCCGTGCTGTGGTGCACCGGGCTCACTGCTTTCCAGGCAGAAATGGTGCAGGAACAGGCAAATGGTCCAGGGAGGTGGCAGCGGAAATAAAGATGTTGGTAACAACAGAGGTTGACGTCATCACGGCTTCGGACCCCGTCCAAGACAGGAAAAAACCCCTGATACTAGCACTGCATAGTAAATGTTATAATCAGAACCTATTATAATCCAGTTCTGCTTGAAATTCAAGTGGTTTGGACTGGAGTTCATTTTCTATATGCCTCTGAATGCAGTTAATGCGTTCCCTACTTCCCCTACCCCATAGTCTATACTGTAACTTAATGAATAACAGGCTTAATCACTCCGGTATCAAGATAGCCTTTTCACAGCCATGCAAATGTTCTTTGGTATATAATTTGTACATGCTTCACTCATCTATTATCATTGTTCTTCCTAAATGAGAAAATGCAAATGTTACACCAAGGGCCCCATCTTCATAGCTTACTGAATATAATTCCTGACAGCAACATGGAGCTGTTTAGCATAATTTTCCTGTTAATAAACTGCCAATTACAGTAATTTAGTTCTTAGCTTCCAAAGACCAAAAGGTATACGATGATTTCCAGCGCCCTCCCAATTAATGTCTCCGTTTATTATTTTGGTATGTCTGAGAAAACAGAAAAATGGGAAGGGCTCAGTTGTTTAAAGATAATACTAATGCAATTTCCTTTCACAAATTCAGAAGCTTTTCTCATCTGAGAAGCAAAATGCCATTCTGTGGCCAAGCTCCCCCCTTGCCCATCCACATCCGTACCTGTGAGCCACGAAGAACAGCAGCGGCGATATTTACATTACAGACGAATGTGAGTCAGCTTGAAAAACTACCAAATCAAACTTGGTGAAAGCGCTCCAACACCTGCCAGCAATGACAAACTTTGGGTTTATTCTCGGTAACTTCCGTTTGTTGTTCAAATGCTTCCCAAACTCAGATGGTTACGCAGCACTTCAATAAAGTCAGTGGGAAGAGGGGGGGGGAAAAAAGAGAATGTTTAAGGAAATGCTTGTAGTTGCTGGATTAAATTCAGAAGCATTGTATTCAGAAGCAATTACGTTTTGAGCAGCTCTTCACGTACAGCGTTTTCTGCTCAGATCTCTCCTCAACCTTTCTTATTACAGGGAATTTGTATGAAAACAGAATCCTTGTTTCTTAAGAGTTTATCTGATCTCCCTGCTTATTTCCCACTCCTTGTGCCATCTGCTCCTGAAATCATCATTCTCCGTGGTACGACCAAGCGATTTCTGAGGCAAGTCAGGCTGACTTTAATGGAGGAGTAAGCAACAGGGGGGTTCTCAGAAAATAAAGGTCCTACTTTCAATGCAAGTATCTCACTGACGCTGAAGAAAATCACTCGGCTCGACGGAGTCTTTCAGGTGGCTCGTTTTGGATGCTCCCTTTGTTCTCTCCTTTTTGGAAGCAGCTCAAGAACCTGCGTCCTGTGTTTTCTGATCTATTATTTCTTTCGAGAATATACGCACAGTTTCTGTGAACAGGTAATTACATCACAGTTAAAAAAACCCAACAAACCAAACCCCGGGTGAGGGTCCGTCCCTCCCACCACCGCGTGCAGTCCTCTGCAAATGTGGGAGTCTCGGCCGAGCCTGTGCCGTTGCCAGAGGACAGGGGCAGGCGCGAGTGATTAGACCCCGACTGCAATATTTATTAGACATTCAGGAGTCGGGTTTGGCAGAGAAATTTCCATTACCTGTATAAATACTCGAGTTGAAGCCGGCTCTGGCTTCTCTAAATACCTGGAGAGGGTTGTGTCAGAGCGTTGGTGTCGCAGCTCTCTAATGAAAATGAATTGACTCCCGCGGAAGCACGGTGAGGTCAATGCTGAGCAGTTACTTAAATTCCACCTTCCTGCCGCTGTGTTTAGAGCACAAAAGCGCGTGTAGCGCCGTCGCCACGTCTCATCTGCCCGGTCACCTCTCAGCGCTAGTGACTGCGTCACCCAGGACCTCCAGCACCTGAACTGGTACGGAGGCTCTCCAGAGGGGTCTGGGCAGGCTGGATCGAGGGGCCAAGGCCACCGGTGTGAGGTTTCACAAGACCAAGTGTTTGGTCCTGCACTTGGGTCACAACATAGGAGAAATTGCAATAGTTTTTTGGGAAAAAAAATCCGGGTGAGCTTGTTTGGGGACTTCATGTAAATGGTGAGCGCCCTGAGTAGCTGTTTGCGTGTCTTCGATGTTGTTGATGCTGTTCGCCGGCTCAGCCAAATCCTCCCCAGTGCAATGCCTCAGGCAAGGGCTCAAACGAGAGAGGTTCCTTTGAAAGCTAAATTGAAACGAAGTTAGGAAGTTATGAAACTTTAAGAAGGTGCAAGTGTCTGTGCCAGCCAGTTACTTTTTGATAAGTACATACTATTAATAGCACTTTAAAAAACCCAGCTCAGGATCTGCACTATCGGTATTCTTCGAGGTACTTTTGCCTACTATGAGATTAATGAGATGGGGCAGTTTGGAACTGTTACATTAATTTTAATCACTTCGCTCAGTTTGTATTAATGAGGAGTGGGCGAATCCTAGAGAAAGACAGGAGAATATTCACCTTAAAGGCATATGGGCGATTATGCATTTTGTGTTAGAAAATTATTGCTAAGCACTGAAAATAACTGACAGGTGAATTGATGAGGTGGACCCCTCCAGCAACAGGGCGGTGCGGCGGGGTTTCTAACAGCAGCAAGGCCACTCTTCTATTAGGTTAAGCAAACCCTGAAATATAGCCGGGCAGTGAAGTAATTGTATTTCATCCCACTGAAGACCGTCACGTGTGCGTACTGGGAGTCTACTGGGGTGTGTTTGCCCGCGCTTTTGCAGCGAACGCGGGCTTATGGCCACGTTATGGGCTTTTATACTCTTGAGTGTTTGGTTGGAGCAGAATGACTGAGACGAATCATATCACTTTTCAAGTGCCTTTGGTACCAGGTTTTTTATTTATAGGCTAGAGACTTAGGGCTCCAGTGTTTCCTTGCTGGCCTCGAAGCTAGCAAGTGCTCTCCTTTTCCAGCCTGACCTCCCTCCCCTGCTCTCGCTGTAAGCTCATCGCCGTAGCCTGAGGCTGGAAATGCCTGACAAGGGGTTGCCCTGGCACTGGTGTCAGGTTATTAAATGGAACAAGGAAAGAGCTTTACATGGGAGTGACACCCCTGTGCGTCTGCCCGGGGGCACTGCCCCTCCGTGCGTTGCCTCTATACGTTGTCAGCCTGAGGACCGGGAGCCCCGCGTTAGACGCTGCTAATGTTGCACCTTGTGTAGGGCAGGAGGAAGTGCCGCTGCCATCCCATTGGGTTTGTGCTTCTCTCATCAGACAGCCCGGAGTTGATTGAACATGATGGGATGGGATGAGCTTTCATCACTAGGAAGCCCACAAATGTTTGTAGTTATAATTAGAAATGTGCTAATACTCCTATTAACCTGATTGATGTGAAGTCTTGGTTTGGCAGAAAACTGACTTTTTTTCCCCAAGTGACTGCAATAGAAGATCCATTTAGTTTGAAACAGGAGTTATAAGGAGTGCTAGTAACTTCTGCTAATGCCTTTAACCAATGAACACAAGGTTAGGTGCATCTTCAAAGGTTGGTAGTGAAGAAACCCCCCAAAATGAGGATATGTGTTATAGGAGGGCAACAATTTTTTTTATGCTGTTGATAGGACCACAGCACAGAGTCTGGATGGACAGCCCCAATGCAACCGCCGCGCTCTGTCCCAACACCAGGCTGTGTCACTGACCCGAAGCAAGACTTCCTGACACTGTGCCATCCGTACCAGCTATCAAATCTAGGACATGTCTGTCCTTCCAAAAGGACAAGATAATTTTAAAACTGGAAGCAGAAGAACCACATAAAAATCTAGGCTGATTATACCAGTGCTCCAGTACAGGGATATAACTGGGGACCCAGGCTGCTATTTGCACGCTGTCGAGCTGTCCTTGCCACCTTGGGTCAATGTTATTTCTGACATCTCTGTGCCGTCTTCTGTGGCTCCATGAAGTTGTGCCCTCACTGACCTAACAGCGATAAAGAAATCTGCTCTCTTTTTAATGCAATTCTGGGAGAAAATGGTCGCTTTTCAGAAATAAAATGGTTTCTGCTAAAGGTTTCCCCAGTACCAGTGTCCCAGTGATGCGGCTGTCGCTGTGATGCGCAGCTCTTCACAGTGCAGCGTTACTGACCTAAAGAAGAGCTGGTGTGCCCAAAAGCACTTTTGTTCTCCAGCTGCATTCATCGGTTTAATAAAAGCTCGTAGCGCTCCATGCAAACCTTACTGTCTATACCCTGAATTCAACTGCTGCCTCCAAAAGGACTTGATGTTGACCTTAAAAACCTTGAAAACCTGTTAATAGTAGGCAGGCTGTAGGTCTACAGGATCCGGGTGGATCATGATTTACTTGTACGCAGGCAAATGAAGTTTTGTAACATAATCAAAGGCCAAAAATTAGCTGTAAGTAGACGTAATAGAGCCACAATGACAGTTATTGGACAGCACTTTGTCCCATTATTATTTATGTATTAGTCGAAGCCACAATAATGTTAAAGTCACCCTCGCTAAACATACAACACTTTGTATTTTGACAGCACTTCATAAACGTTAATGAATGAAGCTGAAGTAAACACTTCTCTAATATCAACCTTCCCTGAACTGCTCAGCAAAGGCACATTAAAGGCAATGAGGAGCACATCGCCGTTCAAGCACATAAAAACCCCTCATTGCCTGTCCAGAGCTAGAGGGGGAAAAAAAATGTGGACCTTCCATCTGCTGCAGACCCATTAACGAAGTATCACGAGTGGCTTTTACGTGCCCTGTCATTTGGACATTGCACTAATGCGGGGGAAGGAGAAGAGCCAGGATAAAAGTACAGTTCAAAAGGACCTTGCAAAGCTCCATGAATTTGGGCTTGGAGCGATAGAGACGATCTGTGCTTATGTGCTGAAAAAAAAAAAGAAAACTATACCCTAAGCTAATCTGCTATCTCACGGGTTAGTTGTCAAAATTCAGGTGATGCCACTTGCAGGGTTTATATTCCTGTAAAAATAACCCAGGCTGTGAACAGAGCGCAACGTGGCGGCGGTCAGTAAGAGAGCACCGAAGCATGGTTGGGTGTCCATGTCTGTAAGAAGAGGATGTAGAACTGCTTGTTGGCCGTGCGGTTCTTGACAGCAGATGGTTTTGGGGTGAGCTGTGCTGTCACCCGGTGTTTAAGGGAGGCTTCGTGGCTTGCCCCCGGCCGCAGACTGAGCCAGGCAGCACCGGGCTGGCTTTAGAACGAGGGGCAAAGGACTTACAGGCCAATTTTTTGAAGAGTCTTTCGCACAAAAGTGCTGCTTGTCTGAGTTTTGGAGAAGGAAAACTCAAATATCTGAGGGGTTTGTGCTGAACTTGCAGGAACTCCTGAATGCAGACTTAATTCCCCCCAAAATACAGACAGAAAACTTCCATAGCATCTTAATGGTCCCTTTGGGAAAGCTGGCCAAGTCAGACAGCACCGTTCAGTAAATCCTTGTTATCTCTGCTTGCTTTACTAATGAGCCTGAGTATCATATTTAAATCCCTGTAGCTGCATCTCATATATCGGCTGGCGTGAAAATAAAATACTTCCGTTCAGCATTTGGCGTATATCACGGGCGGCTCCGCCGTGCTCCCGAAAAGCCTGTCCTGCATCAGCATGCGGCAGGTCTTTGAAGGGTCATTTCAAACCAAAGATGTCACAGCTATTGGAGGGTCATTGAGATACTGTGTATTGACACAGGTCTGCCTGGGAAATATTCCTTTAGCAAAGGCTGAGTTTGGTTAAGGGCTCCCCTGCTTGGATCAGGGCAAAGACAAATTCTAAGTGCAGGAGGAAAGAACAAGAAAGGGAGACTGGAAAAATAAAACGGGACATTTGCAGTATAGTTCAGCTAATGGTTATGAATATTTGGGAGCCAATGGATATATCTCCATTTTGGAGTGGGGACTTCTTAGTGATACGACCCATTTTCTTTTGATCAAATCTGTGCTGGGTTACACAGATTATTTTAAACGTTTTCCTGAAGGGTTATTTATAGTAGGATCCAACTTGTGGCACGAGCATTTGTTGAGTAAGGCTCTCCTCCTTTGATGTGTTTTCCTGTTTTTCCAAGCTGCATGAATAGGAACAAATCATTTTTTGTGTATTTCTGGAGGTCTGTGTCCCCTCAGGTCTTTAGTAACATCAACAGGCTCAAACCTATGCTGAGGTTGTGTTTGGGGAGCTGCGCGTGGTCCCCGTCCCGAGCAGGGGCTGGGACTGCCGTGGGGAAGGCAATAGGATTTCAGAGGAAAAACATGCAGGCAGCTTAGAGGATAATCATATTTTTCACTTCCGAGCTCTGGGAATTCTCCTAAATGAGCTGGAGGAAACGGCACGAGCGGTTATGAAGAGCTGCTCGCGGGGAAGGTGCGCTTCGAGTGAACTGTTGGTTCTGAAAACACGGGCTCTCTTTGCACGCAGGAGTTTTTGCGTCCTGCTGCCTCATTATCTCAGTAACTTATTACAGTTTTATGTCTGTGTTGTGCTGCAGATGGACTGCCCATAATCCCCTTTTTATGGACTTAATCTGGCTGGTGATAAACGCCTACGGAGTCAGTGTAGCATCTTCCTCTTGGTGGTGGGGGCACCGTGCGAGCCGCTCCTGGGCAAGCTGAGAACACCCCTCCTGTCTGTATTTTCGAGTCCCTTCTATTCCAACCCGCCTTTAAAGCGGTGTCGGAGCTGACATCTCTGCGTGGAGTACAGCTGGGTGTTTACTTCTGGAAAGATCACGGCCAGCTGTCAGAGCTGCAGCCTTCTGCGTGCACACAGCGATGATCTAATTAACATCCCCTTTGGTACCTGGAAGTTCACGTTGGACAAGTCTCTAGAGCTGGTTTTTGGAGATTTTGGTGTCTTGGGTACTTACCGGGATCGGCTGGATGAATTTTAGAAACCGCCTTCTCAAACATTCGGTGAAATAACTATTGTGATTTCACATCACCTGTACACACAAGCCAGTTAATTTGTTTTCAGTGAACATTTGTAGGAGTGAATTATTCACCCATCTGCAATATTTATCTTTCAAATGACTAGACAATTCAGCTCTGTGTGGAGATGTGCCTCCGTATGAATTCATAAATCCGCGATCACTGGCAGGACATTTTCTGCAGGGGCCGATGATCCATTTATTCTCCCTTTTCTTCCCTCCAAGGGTTAGCCCAGCCCCTCTTGCTCTGACACAAACTGCAGGCAAACAACTTGTATAATATTTTACTACTTCCTAGTTTGAACACAAAGCTCTGACGATGCTCTCTGCAACTGCAGCTTGTCGGGTTTGCAGCTCTCGCAGATGAGTATAAGGCAGCAATTTTGTGTGAATTTGGTTCCTTGCACACAGCAGCCATAATGTGCAGAAAGAATTACGAGACGAGCTGAAATTACTGAGCTAAAAGAGGAATTGCAAACGCAAATTTGGAGCCTTTGCAGCTGTTGGTGGTCAGCTCTGAGCCTGCTGGCAGAGGGCTGGCTTTGGGAGGGGGTGTCCCTTCTTCTGTTCAGAGCTGCTCAGAGCTCCCACACTCGGGGGCAGCACGACGAGGACACAGAGGGGCATAAAATCACTGGTCTAGATATTGAAACTCATCGCCCCAGGACTGGGATTGCGCCAGGGGTGAAACTCCCCCTGGCCGGGAAGCGACTGGGATTGCTCTGTATTTTGATGGCCAGTTCTTTTCCTGGAGGGGAATGGGAAGAGCAGTACTGGCAATTGATAGTTGCCGAAACTAATGATTCAGAAAATTGTTCCAACAGCTTCCTGTTAAGAGAGTCTGGGTTTTAAAGAACAACGAGGATCTTACTTAAATGGCATTGCTCTGTAGTCATTAATAAAGCCATTCCTTGTCAGGGACGATCCGATATGATGAGCATGAGGGACTCTGTCTTACTGGTCTGGAGATTTGGGGCTTGATCGCAGCTTCTATGAACTAGAGCAGTTCCAGTCAACTGAGCAGTAATTTCCACAACCTTAGGAAGTAATCCTGAATATCCATGCTCTTGAAGAGCAAATCTGCTGAAGCTTTTACTTAAGAAACTGCGTTCTTTGGGTAGACCAGCGTTTACTGCAGTGCACTGAAACGTGCGGTGTGAGGGACAGCTTTTACCAGCACTTACTGAACGGTGCAGGCAGGCGTTTGTCTAATCGCTGATGTGCAGCGTACGAAGAACCATACCTAAGAGTCTCTTTCTTCATATATTTTCTTGAACCCTTTCCTGAAAAAGAAAAGCGAGTTTCTCTGTGACAAGAGTTTTCTTCTTCCACAAAGGAAAGGTTGTATTTGCCCAGCTTTAAATTATTCTGAAATGACTCACGATTCTTGCCTTGAAAGAGAAGTGGTTCACTACATTTTGTGAAGAAAGCAGCTAAACCCCTGTAACCTAATTCCACTGATGTTGGGATGTAAGTTCTGCTAATGCACGTGTACCCTTTGTTAATGTCTACATGGAGAATAGAGGGTTTTACACTTGATCTTTAGTACCCAAAAGTGAGAGCAGTGGAGCTGCAGTTGTAGTCGCGGAGGAGAAATGATCATACCCGCCCTGGCTCTAACTGTTAAGTATCCAAAAAATAACCTTATGTAGAGTAGATAAATCTTCCTCCTGGTAAAGATTTGCCTAGCAAAGGAAGAGTCTAAATCAAAGTTGTCCTGGATCAACCAGACACCATCTCTCTAACCTGTGTAATTTTGTTATCTGAGCTATTACCTGCGCTGTGCCCCCGTCCATGCTGCTCTAATTAGAAGGATAACTAACGGAGCAGCGTGACACCGCTAACGGGCAGACTGGAGTTTTAGTTGAATGCACAAATGAGCTTTGAAGTTCCCTGCAGTCCCAAAGATTTTATGGTAATTTTCCATTTCTGCATAGGCGCATTTGCATTTGGCAAGACAGTTTCGCTCTAATCATTTGTGGGATAGTGCCAATCTGTTGTCAGTAGGGTAGAGCCACCAACTTAGAGAGGTTCTAACATTACTGTGCCCATTGTCTTTAATGGGCATCTGGGAGCTGGCATGGGTATTCCAGAGCAGAAGAGGCATTACGGCATCGGTCTGACCCGGTGAATCCCCCAGACCAAGTCTGCAAATTGCTGTAGGCAACCAAGCAGGCATGTAGGACCTGACCAATAATGCATTGCGGAGCATTTCTTACCTCCCACTCTTGTTTTCCCATTTCCCTTTGCTGCGCAGAATATGTTGATCTGCTCGAGCATGAGGGGTTGTGTAATCCCTCGTTTTGGAATCAGTTAGAGACATTGATAGGTACTTACCAGCAATACCAGTTGTACGAACCTCTCTTCCTTTGGTTACTGCTATTGGAAAACGAAGGAGCAAACTGAGAGTAACTTTGGAGTAAAAATTCTCTGTGTGTCTCCTCTCCTCAGCCAGGTCCTGTTTTCATTACGGAGGCTGGCAGAAGGCTCTCGCTCCTTGGTCCTTTTGCTGTGTTGAAATGCGGGTTCTGTTGCCAAGTGATTAAAAATACGGTGCCTCTGTGACCTGTCTTTTATTTACTAGTCAGACGGGGGGTTTTTTTGGTGCTGTGCAGTGTCCCTCCTCCCCTCAGCTACCACCTCCTTATCATCACGGCAGAAATTTCCTCTGCTTTTCCAGACTGTCCCCACTGACTCTGTCCCACCTCTTGATTTACTTGTGCATCTCCTCAAGCCAGCACGCCTTGCTGGAGGTTCGCTTTCACACGGCACGAGGAGACTTTGATCCCAGTGCTCCACCGCATTACTACGCTGCTGTAACACAGCATGTGCCTGTGGCTCCGGGCATGCCTTGTGTGTCCCCCGTGCTCAGCAGCTTCACTTCACCTCCTCCAGCTCTCTACTGATGCTTCTTTTGAAAGCTCATTCACCCTCGCTGGGGCTTCTCTTTCTCCTAAGCCCTCTTCGGACTCACAACCTGAAAGTCTCTTTCTAGATCACTGGTCAGCATCTCTGCAGACACGTCGAGCTTTTTCCTTGCCTTGCAATGCCTCCTTCCCGTCCCTGCTCTCTGCTGCTGCAGCAGGAAAGGGTCTCCTGGCACCTTCTTGCTGTAGCTCTGTTTGTCGGCTGCACGTTTGCCTGTCCTGCTGTCCAGTGTATTTTCAGATCGTGGAAAAGTTCACACAGAGTTCCTCCTTCCGCAGCCCTAACCAAAGTTCACCAGCTGCTGTCGCAGCCCGGACCTCGTTTGTCAGCCAGCTCCTTACCCAACTGATTATTTCCCTGGCCTGGCTGTTCTAACAGCCTTACTGAAGTTCTTGTAAATCATATCTCCAATCTCACTCCTGCTTTTTCTCGCTGCCCCTTTCTCAGAGATATGAATCAAACATTAATATTGATCAGCTTTTAATGCCAGACACAAAGGAAAGTCTGCTTTCATGTAATATGAAATATTAATAAAACAGTAATGAGGGCAAAGGAGAAGGTTGCAAACACGATGGCCAGCTCATCTCCTCCCTCCTGCTCTGATGTGGTGTTAAGACACACCTGCTCTGTGCAGAGGACTCGGCTTTCAGCTGCACTGAAATTCGGATTTGATTTCTAAGTCCCAACCTGGGAAAGTCAAGGGACTTACCACCACTCGGAAAGACTGACTGAGGGAGCTTGGGTGCTTTTATCCTCTGTATACACAGGATGGTTCCTCAAATACCAGTGCTCTGAATTTCCAGTTATTTTATCAAAGCTGGACGTGTTGATCACTCCCAAATGCCGTGCCTCGTTTAGCTGCACACTTACTCGCGTTCTGCTGTGTGTTCCCCATCAAGTACAGTTGTATTTCTGATGGTGGAGACTGGTGCTCAGAAAGCAGCAACTGAACTCAACTAGTCGAAGGGACTTTGATGGGTCAGTCCTCGTGTGGTTTTCGGGAAGGCATGGGCTTGCTTGAGGTTACTCATCAGAAAACTCAGGCATAAATCAAATGCCTTCTCATTATTCTCCAATTAGCTTGAGACCATGGTGAGGGAGGAGATAATGAATTCAGGTGTGAAGAAAAGAACCCGAAAGTTAAATGCAGTTAAATGTGTTTGGAGGATTTGGAAATAAGGAAGACAAAGTGATCTGTAAAACTATACTTTGATTTATAAGCACGGCAGAGAGAGCACAAGTGAGCTGCAGCAACACTCTGCTGCGTAAAGGTGATTGGGGATAGAGCTACGAGAAAACAGAAGGGTAGGGAAAAAAGAAAAATAGAAGAGGACTATAGGATGAGAAGAACAGAGGACCCAATGGGAGGATGAAGAACACAAACATAATGAAAATTGCGTCTATAGAGGAAAAAGACCTGAGAGGTCTGTGTCTGTGGTGAAACTGGTTTGTTCAGTGGCGATTGCGGAGCAACTCCCCCCGATGGTTCCAGCTACTTTGGATATATAAGGCATTGTTGAATGCACTTTGGTACGTTTGTTTGATGCTCTCCTGGGTTACACCCGACTTTGATGTGGTTTATGCAGGTGTGTGTGAGGGAAGAAGCTGTTCTCCGAGAGCAATTGTCAACTAATAGCAGGATATGAGAAAAATAAGGCTAAAAAGATTATGAGAGCCACCTTCTCTGGAGATCTATCATTATATT
Organism: Bucorvus abyssinicus; assembly: GCA_009769605.1. Taxonomy (NCBI): domain Eukaryota; kingdom Metazoa; phylum Chordata; class Aves; order Bucerotiformes; family Bucorvidae; genus Bucorvus; species Bucorvus abyssinicus. The sequence continues at coordinate 2,665,765 of CM020041.1, read as the reverse complement.
TCAAACATCAGGTCTTGCTAGGAAAAAGAAGCCACTTTTAGCCCAGGTTGGTTTTTTATCATGAACTTTGAAGATGCTTCAGTGTTTACCAGTATCTGCTGAATGTTTGATCTTCGAGCTAAGTGTAGCCCCTGCTAGATTTATGAGCTGCTATAAGAAAGAGAAGCAGAGTTATATTTCTACCACACTACCCAGTAACTAGAGCTGCTGCAGTCTTCTAAATCATTATTGCTTATTAGGAAAACTTTTGTTTTCACTGCTGCTGGATGACAGTTCGTTTTAATTTTGCTTCCTGAGGATGCTCTCCATCAATGACCCGCAGCCTGTGTAAGTGGGAATATAAAGCAATTGACAGTAAATCAATATTAATTCAGGAGCGCGTCAGGTTTTTTCCTCCTTTTGTAACAGATACTTATCAGGGTGTTATGACCTGGCAGTCTGAAGCCATTGAGTTTCCAAACGCAGGACTGTGAGGCTCTCAGAGGGATGCTCCTGAGTAAGCACGGGCAGTGACCTTTGGGCTGTGGTTGTGCTGTGTACTCAACTACACACCGAGATTAAATATCAGGTTTGTGTTCTTGCTTTTTATCACAACCAGTCACTACCGTTATTTCCAAGACTTGGAGAAACCAGTCTGAACTTCCCAGCTGTTTTGCTCATGAATCTGTTGAGCAACTGCTTGATTTGGTCAGTGTTTGAGTAGTGTGGGTCTAGTCTGGTTTTATTTTGATTCAGATTAGGTGGAAGTGAAGGAAGAGATAAATATACGGGGGAGTTTTCTGTTGGTGGTTTTTAAATAGGTCTAAAGCAGAGTTAGTCCCTTGTGAAGTTAGGATCAGGACTAGACCTTCTAAGCATCATAGCAGAGAGATTAGAGCAAATTGTAAAGGAAGATCAAGCAGATGTTGCTGGATTTTACTAAGGTTTCTTCCCACATGTAAGAGGTTACGTGGAAGGAGTTCCAGGGATGTGGGAGAGAAAAGCTGATCAGTTTGGCACTGGAGACACTGCAGGATGCCATATATATTGGCTATGGTGAGACTAAATTATGAGCAGTTTCCTATTTAAAGACAAGAATATGGTATTTAGTGTAGATTTGAAGTAGGTAACACTGGAAGGACTCCAAGAGGAACTTGCTGTGCAAAGAGCAACGAGCCAAGATGATTTTAGGGGCAACATCTCAGGAGACTGAAAGGAAAAAAGGCTGCAATGCAGATGACAGGGGAAAACCTTCCAGGCTTTTATCAAGCACTAATCCAAACAGTCAGCCCTGTCAACAGAGGTTTGAGCTCGGGAGATTTGGGGTTTATTTCTGGCTTTGCAACTTCTTTTTAACCTCGAGCAAATAATTTTATTGCTCTCAGCCTCAGTTTCCCATGCTTGAAAAAGACATTCGTGGTGCTATCTCCCATTATAGTGCACTTTGCTATGTATTTTGTGAAAGTGTGTAATAAAAGTTCAGCACTATTTGCTGCATCCAGAAAAAGCCTTTCCAGTAGCTCTAACCAATGGGGAAAAAAGGTCCATCACTGAAGGAGGCTGCTCATCCACTGAGCATCCCTCTCGTCAGCGCGAGGAGAGCGGCAAGCTGAAAGGCTGCTCTGCCGACCCACCTGCATGCCGTGTGTCCGAGGGGGATGGAGGGGTTTAACTGCCAGGGCTGTTAACCTGGCACCTTCAACCAGGTATCTATAAAAAGTGGGGAAAATGATGAATCATCAGTCTCGGGTGCTTGTTAAGTGTTCTTGTTAGAGACCGTTTCCCATGGTCCGTGGCTTTAGTCTGCTAAGAGTGATTCTGTTCCTCCTCCTGGCTGCCCAGCAGATGAACTAAATGACTGACAGCAGAAATATTCCAAAACAGGGGATATTGAGCCAGCACTCTGATGACCGGTGTCTGCTGTTCTCCCAGTGGAGTTATCACTCATGGGATTTAAGTTGACTTCACTGATCCTTTCGCCCTTGAGGATTTCTCTCCTCCTTTGCAGAACTGTGTGCGCTTTACCTAAAATTTTGCAAAGAGCGAGCTGTGCAGGGAGGATCTTCCCACTGCAGGGCTGCGTTTCCACCAGTGTCAGAGGCATCAGTGGAGCAGGGCTCTTCCAGTGACAGCGAATGTCACGAGTGCCCCAAGACTGAGCTAGTTCTCTGCTGGCCAGAGCGGCATTTGCAGAGGTTACCTGCAGCGTGGCTGATGGGAACACGCAGAAAAGGCAGGGGAGCTATTGCTGCTATATCGGCCAAGGCAAGGGATAAGTGCATCTTCCTACATCAACATAAACATCAAAGCATATAAATAGATGAGTAAAGTAAGTTCAGACGGTATCAAATGAGAAAGATGTGATGTAACAGCTTCATTATCATATTTATGTCCTCCTAATTGCACTGCACTGAGATCACTTGCAAGCCTATGATGGATTTCCGTGTAAGAGGATCAAGTTGTATTTGATCTTAAGCCTTTTCCAACTGAAAGCTGAAGTGAAAGGTAAGATTCTGAGAAGATCATGAAAATTATTGCCTAAATTTTAATACGAGAAGTATTTTTTTGTAATGGAACTTTCTCCCTGTAAACCTGTGACCCATTTTCTAGAGTCCCTCTGTGTATCTGTAGCATGCTGTGGGAGCAGGAGCTGAGCTCCGAGGACCTCACAGCTTGGGTTGTCATGTGCTAAGCAAAGCAGCAGTTACACATAGGGAAGCGACTTGTGGCGGGGTCCTAAAGGAAGAAATATGCCTCCCACATAGATTATAATATTGACTTAAATCGGATCAGTGTCTGGTCTCAGAGGTCATCTCCAGCTCTAGAGTACTTTTGGCTTCTGTGCTCAACATTGGGTTTAGTCACTGGTTATTTTGAGTGGCAGTTGCCAGAAAAAAAGACGAAGCATTCCTTATTTGGGGATGATCAGCTGTTGTAGAAAACAGCCTAGGAAAAGGAGCTGGTCTTCATCCTAACAGGATAAAACGTGACACAGAGTTCTCGAAAGGATTGTTTTAAACTTCTTCTTGCCCTACTGTGCTTGTCAGAGACTGACGGGAAAGTCTTGCTGGCTCGGAGTGCTGCTGACAAGATTGAAGGTGTATTAGGAAAACAGCTTTCTCCTGGGCATGAAATTATTCTGACAGTCGTTAAGGAAATGTATTCCAGTAATCTACTGCCACTTCGTGTGTGCTGAAGAGGACTGGAGACTGCTTCAGCAAAAAATAACATCTGCATTAATACTGTCTAAAATCGTCAAAACCCAACCACTTTACTCAACGGTCAAAAAGGCAAATTGCTGTAATTAATGGAAGTACCGTTCTTTTGTGTGTGCACATTGTTAATCTGCCCATTTCACAGATGCAGACGTTGAGTTTACACACACAAAGAAAGGCATCTTAGGAAATAATGATTTCAGTTGTATGCTTGTACTTTGTTTTCCACCGTGGACGCTCACACTGGCTGAATCGAACACAGCTGAGTCTCAGGCCCTCAACCACCAGCCTTAGGCGACCTTCCCTCCTTATGAAGAATTGGCTGGTGTAGAGGGCTGTGGCCCTACAGTATGATATAGTTTCACATCAGAAGCGTTGCAGCTAGATATGCAGGATAACTGCTCCGAGAGGTCCTTGCCAAAGAGGTTTGTTTCTGGGACAGTGAGTGATGGCTGAAGAAAACGAATAGGAAAAGTTAGAGGAACTAACCTGAAGTTACTGAAGGCTTTTTTATTCAATTAGTCTTATTCTTAGCTGCGCTAAGTACGGTAATTGCCAGAAAGATATGCAGAGTTCGTGCCTTGGGAACCATCACTCAAAGTTAGTAAATAGTCCATTGGCTGGATCGTTTGCTGCCCACTCCTGCTTCCTGCAGGCAGCCTGGGGCTGTGTCTGCAAGGTCTACCTGGGCTGCTGAAGGACTTCTGACAGCTGAACTCTGCAGTCTGTGCTCCCAGGGCAGCATCTCAAAGTGCTTCCAGGGCAGCGAGCAAAGTTAAAAACGCCTTGGCATAAACCCGCCAAGCTTTATCCTCCCCATAAATTTGTCCAAGGACTAGGAGTGTTTTAAGGCACATCAACCTAAAGAAGTTTTAGAGTGCGCTGGAAAAGAGCTATAGTGCTGCGATTTACAGCCAGGAACATTCACGTGGACAATAAGAATCCTGGTGCATTGAGCTGAAAAATATGCTGCAGTGTATGGTATTGGCTTGTTAGTAATAAAACACTAGCCTAGTACATTTTATTGTTTTTACAGCCATTTATTGTTTTGTTTTCAGAAATACAGTATGTAAGCAAAACCGATAAAATAGTTTATTACACAGTAATTGTTCAAGAAGAGAACAACCTATCAGAGGAGATTTCTCTTTAAAAGAATTCACAGGGTCTCATGTATGAGGAGACAAAATGGAGGAGATGGTTGAAGACAATCCTGAGGTCTCCACTGTCCTTAGTGGGGCTGGGCAGAGACTTTTTCACAAGGTGTTGGACAATTGCCCATGAGCTTTATCAGTGGGAGCCCAAATGAGCCAAGAATGCAAAGCAGAAGCACAATATTTACTATTGGTTATTAATCAGGCTTTTATTAAAAGGCTTCAGCTACCCAGAGGGAGAGCAGAGCGAATCAGAGGACACCCCTGAGACCAGACACAGAGAGAGCAGCAATTTGACTACCAAGTATTGCAGCCAGGTGGCCAGCTGTGGTTCTCTGCCCCTTCCTCTGCATTTTTCTCTCTTAATATTCAATATGCTTGCTTGCATTCAAGTCTAGGCTCTGCAAAACCTTATCTATGGGCTTACCTCATCCGGGCAGTCACGTTACTACGGTGCATGTGATAAAATAACAATTCTATGTGTACGTTTATAGGATGGGGCCCTTGATTTCAGTATTTATGCACTGAAACCTGTTAACAACAAATGAGCGATTCCTGCCAGCCTCACAGGACCAAGTCCAAGGTGACGCTGTTGAAAGAAAATCACCAGAGTTCTGATGATTTAGGACAGAGCTGAGTTTACCACGCTTTAAGCTGGGAATTTTAGCAGAAATCTCAAGAAACTGACAAAAAAAGAGGCAAAACCTTGTAACAAAACAGTTAGAGCCCAGATAGTCTTGGAACCTTTTTTCTCTCCCTTGTCTGTGGTAGAATCACAGAATCATCTGGTTGGAAGAGACCTTTAAGATCACTGAGTCCAACCATTCACCTGCACTGCCAGGTCCCCACTGACCCCTGTCCCTCAGCACCACCTCCACACGCCTGGGAAACCCCTCCAGGGATGGGCACTCCACCACTGCCCTGGGCAGCCTGGGCCAATACAAATAGTTCGTGTCAATCTTCAGGACCTCTGGAGTAGCTCAGCCCTGGTGTCTGGTGTATGTGGAAGAGCAATGTCACCACTCTGCCTTTTCCTGCTCACGAGTGCCCAGTAAGCAGCAGCTTTTCCAGGGAACAAAGCAGTCTATGGCACAGCGTTCATCCTCCCAGCCCCATCGAACAAGACTCGCCTCCTTTCTATTTCCGTGTAGGTAAGAACAGACAACAAACAAAGCACACAAAACCCCAAACAAACAAAAAACTCCAGCACGTTTCCTGAACTTCCGAAGGTGCCAGGGATCCATTTTCGGAGGTGCAGAACATGATCCCTGGCTTTGGACAAGAGCGTTGGACCTACCAGCCACAGAGGGACTATTTCTCCCCAAAAGAAGCCAAATTCCTGTAACACATGGCAAGCATCCTAACTTTCATCCTGACCTGAGTCTGTGAGGAGGAGTGTTTGGTTCCACCTGCAGCCTTTCAGCAGCCTGAAACGTTCGCTGTATCCCATGTCCTACATAGCCTCTCTCTTCAGCTCCTGTAATTGAGCAGCTCTTTCCACCCACCCGCTACAGCTTCATCCTTATACCGCAGGAACCAATTCCAAGCTATTATTGCACTGCTTAATGATCCCGTTCAGGCTGTTTTGGAAGAGCAGTCCTTAGCGTCTCACCCCAGGGATTTAAATAGGCTCGTACATCAAGGCCAGGCCTTGATAATTCCTTTATTTCTGGTGGCATTTTAAATCACACGGAAACCAGGAGCTGCTTCTGAGCAGGGAAATGACTTCCTGCCATTAAGCGGCACCTATCACCGACAAAGAACACTCGTGAAATTTATACTCTTAACTCTAGCACTTGCTCAGATCTAATGAATTGGACCAGGACAAACAAATCACTGTTTCAAATGTTAGATCTCTCATCAAAGGGTTTGCTTTCAACAATGTGGTTCAGTAGTAAGAGGTTGGGTTGTTTTTTTCTCTCTTCTCTGTGTTTTTACTTCGTTTACAAGCCCGGATGCAATTCCATGTTGCTACGTTGGACTGTATCTCTGAGGGCTATCGCGCCGAATCCACGCTTTAGTACGCTCTTCCCTACGTGCCAATATACTCCGGTTTCTTCCTTCTCCCTTCAGCATCTTCAGCCTGTGAGTTAAGGACTCACAATAGCGTGGAGGGAACAAAACACTTTAAAGCTTTCAAATCAAAATGAGAACTTCTTTTTTTGAAGAAATAATCTGCATTATGGCAGTAATGAGCAATTAGAAGTTGGTAGCGTTTCAACAATCGTACCGCTGTTGCTTTGTTCACATTTTTGAGAACTCCTTTATACACTGCTAAGATCATCCTTGTAAAACGACAGATTTCCCGACCTTTTCCTCTTCAAAGAATTTTCACTGAGCGCGCTTCTTCTATGGAATAATTGTTGGTAGCCCTGCTGAACTCCAGGTACTTTCAGCTGAACCTCTAGCACTGTGAAGTTCTTTACTTCCAGAATGTGAAATTCTCTTGACCCTTGTTGAGTGCCGTCAGAAGTTATTATAGATGGAGTTCTTGGTAAATAGTGTTGTATAAACAGAAGTTTATCAGAAAGGCAGGAGAGGATGATACAGCTCTTTCCTTGGAGACGTCTTTATGAGATTGTGCCTGGAGGATAAAATTATCTTCTAAGAAAACACAGAGGTTGAGAGCAATAGAAAGAAGAATTAACATCCAGTAGTTCTTGTTCAATGAAGAAATCAGATTAAATTTTATTTCGGATGCAGCCAAAAGCTGGCAACAGTCTAAATATGTACGGAATTTTAACATGAGGTTCGTTACACAATGCAAATATTCTAACATATCCATTACTCAATATTATTAACGTAATTGGAAATTAACTCACCGCTATAACTTGTTTATGAAGGTCTGTTAAAAATACTCAGCCTCAGAACTACAAAGAGTTGTGCTGTGTTGGTTAATGATGGGAGCATTTTTGTCAACCTTTCTGCTTCCTGATTAAATTCTGTAATTAATTAATTTTGTATCTGTTTTGGATTTTGCTATTTTAAGACTTAGAAAAAATACAGGTTTTCAAAAGGGCTCATTATAAACTGTTGGCATTATAAATCACAGCACTCCCATGTTTTTAAGACACTAAAGTTAAGGGGTTGAAGGCACAGCAGCAGCAGGCCCAGCCTAGCCACAAATACTGGTTTACTTGGTTCGTATTGATAGGTCTTTGCCCCTGCTTACTAATGCCCAGCTGCTTACTGTCATGCATTTAGTCTTGGCTTGCAGCGTGTCTCAGAAGCAAACACAGGTTAGGCAGAGGTTGGAGAATGGGGTTCAGCCTTGAGCTTCCAGCTCCACAGCGATGCTGTGGGTGCGTCTCCATCTTCTAAAGACTTTCAGACCACAGAGTGAAACCAGAGATGGGCAGACCCACACAAGGACATGCACCTAAGGGGGTCTTTTGGGATGTGAGGGAGCAGCTGAAGGCCTCTCTGGGTGCTTCCTTCCTATGGAGAGCTTTCTGACCATAGACAGGAATGACCGCCTCACTACCACGCTTTACCACCGCGCAAGGAGCTGGTGGGGCAGAGCTGTGGTGGTCCTGGGACAGCAGCGGTTTCGTGGCTGTGAATGGGGTCTCTGTGTATTACTTCCGTAAATATAATTCCCCAGGGTTCTGAGCTTCACTACTATGGTCATTTCAGTGTTCAGGTCCCTGAAATGAGAACATGAAAGAGTTTTCTTATGAACGCTGGTGCAAGCAGAGTAGCGAGTTGCAGAGCCCAATCCCACACTGCTGAGAGCATCAACCATATGTGGCTGCTGGAGCTGAGGAACCCTATGGTGCCTTCCTGCCTCTCCCTATAAATCTTTCTCCATCATTTTCTCTATGAATTTCTCAAAATATATCCTGATGCCACATAATATCCCGCTGCAGTCTTGTTCTGCGACCCACACCTACTCCTTTGTAGCTGTTTCCTCCTGCCCAGCAAGGAGTTGGTCAGCATCTCCCTGCGGTGCGTCTCTCACGGACATACAGCGATGGATAATGCACTGAGCTCATTTAACTCTGCTTCCATCTCTGATGCTGGCTCTCGAACTCAAGTACAGCTTTAGTCTTTCTTTGTATTCTAGTTGATTGAGAGGGTTTAACCATATACAATATTCAAATTGCTTTTATGCATGAAGAGATTTTCAAGAAATCAATGAACTCTTTGAGAGAAATAATTAATATATGAACTGACTGCCCTTTAAAGACAGTAGTGCTCCTTACCAAGACCAATGCACTGATATTACATTCAGTAATGTACTTTTTAAAAGTTAAATTCTTCTTCATTGGTATTTGAGTAGGACACAGAATTAGGCATGCTGAGCTGTATTTATTAGCAGAAAACTGATTATTATTACTGACCAATCTGCTTTTTAATGATTCAGCGAGCATGTTGGTTTTTATAGTAATGAATACCGGGCTCTTAATCAGGTGATCTGACAAGTGTGCAATTTGCCTGGAAAATTACGCTGGACTGAAAGTGGTTTTGTGAGGAATAAAAAAAGTAAAAGAACCTATAAAATGTTGGCATTTAGAGAGGAAAATCTGAAGGAACCACATTGCAGTTCTTTGTGTCTACCATGTACGTGCAGATATTTGGCCAAAATTCCCAGTTTGTATCTGGGTTATACTGTGCCCAGCTCTGGCCTTTAGTTGAAAAGGAAATATTTATTTTCCCTTTTAATGCATGTTTGTCTCATTCTTTACCTACTCACAGGCATCTTAGTCCTTCTACCAACCTGATCTACTTTCTGTTATTTGTCTTTTGCTTCACACTCGCCACGGCTTCTCCAGTCTGGACTGAGGGAATGGCGATGGGTTGTGAGAGCTGCTGTTAACATCACTCTCTCCCTATTCTCCTATGATGGACTAGATGGTACTAGAGTGTTTCATTCTTCCGATCCAGTTGTAAGTGGGCATCCAGTTCTGGGGTGCAACTTAAGACGTACTGGATGCTTTCCGTTCCAATTGACTTTACAAAGAAAGTAAATAAAATCTATTTTTAAAGGAGTGATCCCAAAAATATATTCATGGCAGACTCAATGTGGTGAGCGGGGCGATAGGAACCTCCCTAGGGAGCTACTTTTAGGATTATTTACTAGTGTTTTCCAAACTCCGGCGTAGCATCAGAATTAAAATGCCAGCTTTTGTCATGTGTTCTGTGTCCCCTACAGCACTGGAATAATGGGTATCGAGTCTGCATCTGCTGTCTCCCAGGTCGCTCACATGCTAAAGGCTGATCAAAGTCTCGCTGAAGTCAATGGGAAGAGCCCCGTTGATGCCAGTGTGCTTTGTGTCAGCTCAGACTCACAGCACCGGGGTCCTCCATATGGCGGACAACTTAATAGGAGGCAGCGTGTGTTGCCTGGAGGAGCCACCTTTGCTGGTATGAACTTTTTGAGTCTTAGGTATCAGAATTTATGCTTCAAGAGAATTTCCACTGAAGCCATTGGAAACTGTATATAAATAAAAATGTTGGAAACTATTGTTTCCTATGACAGTGGAGGGCCAGGTGTACCTATGCTTTTTTCTCCTTCCCTCCGGTTTCTCCTCTTCCCCAGCCAGTATGCAGAATACTTGATTAGAATTTCAAGGTAACAGGTATGGTTTCATTTGCTCTGGAAAAAAAGCCATCAAATACGGCAGACAATGGAAACAAGGCATGAAAGAATTCTGCTTTCTTGTTCTTAAAAAACTAAATGGAGCAAGGAAGCAATTTGAACTTCAGTCTCATAAATACCCTTACTTTTTTTCCTCATGGGTTTGGTATTATTTTTATATTGTGCACTGACCTCATACCAAAAAGGGTGTGTGAAGCTGACAGAGAGTAAGTACCAGCAGTGAATCAATAGAGGTGAGCTAACTCCAGAGGTAAAAGCGCATTGGAGAGAAGCAATATTGCATTATTTTGGTCTGCCACGCCTGAGCCCCGAGTATCACTCAGAAATACAGAAATGTCCTTCTATCTACATTGTTAAACTGGAAGGATTCTCTGTCTATTTGCTCTTTGTCCTCAGAAGCTGTTGTCCGTGATTGCACGGTATTTTGTATTGTCTTCTGTAAAACTCTGAAATGACTGTTTAGATTGAATGCCTGAAGAGAGCACTAGGTAAGTCAAAGCACATTGTGTTCCCTTCCAGACCTTGGAGACAGCTGCGGCACTCCATAGCAGCTTTTCTCTAGGTTACAATCACAAGGTGCTTTAGTGCTTTTGTTCCACAATGATGAAAATTACTCTTTTTTAACCTGTCTTGAAAGCCACTTGGTGGTGTGAAATTTGGTGTAGAGGAACTGTAAAGTTTAAGCTTAGAGTTACAGATGAGTTGGTCACTGATGTTACCCGCAGTTGACCTTCCCATCAAGTAAATAGCTCAGAAACGTTCACTGTAACCTCCACCCTCGCAGACAGAAATTCCACTGCTGTTAGGGTTATTAATTATTTTCATTACAGTAAAATGTGGGTAATTATAAAAAAACCTAGGCTGTATTAAACCAGGAACTACATAAATTCAGAATAGTAGATGCTCTATGCTCTGATGAGCTCACAGGCTAAAAAGACAAGACAGCCCTGGGCTGGGGTTAGAAGGATAACTGTGTTTTTCAATAATCTCACATCAGCGTATGGATTTTTTAAGAATGATGGAACGCAGTCTTCAAATGTTATGATTCCCTGTACAACTGGATGTCTTCTTAGTCTTCAAAACTCTATTTTCTTGACACAAATAAACAGTGACGCAGTGAGCGTATCTACACACATAGCCCAGCCGGCAAAAATCAGCTCTGCTTCTCCTCTAAGCTTCCACGGCTGAACGCCTCAGCCATTGGTCCTCAGACAGCTGCTGTCCCTACGCACAGAACCTATGGCTTCCTGCCCGTTCATGAAACGTTCCCAGTATTTCCAGTTGCGGAAGGTGGATGCTTTTATTGCAGTATTTATTAGGTGTTACATGACTTGACCAAGGTTTCAGCAGGGACTTAGCTTGGGACCGGCCATGGAGGGATCTCAGACAAACTTGCTCTTGACTTGGGTGCTGGTGCCGTCCTCTTCAAGTTGAGTCAGTTCTGAGTATTTCTCACCTTAGCAGCTGCAGGCTGACGGTAATTCTGGCAGTTTAGTTCATGACGAGCAACAACAAGAACAGGACCAGCAAACCCAAGCGTCTGTCAAATTGCTTTGACAGCAACAACAAATTCAAATATCTGAAAGTACCTTCAATAGTATGAAACATTAAAAAAAAAGCATGTTACCTACTGTTAGAACACTTTCAGCCTTGGGGGTGTGAAGATTCAAAATTAATCATCATTAGGGTAGGACAAATGAGCTCATGCTTTGCATTATTTATTACGAAGATCAGCTCTCGTTCCTTCCGGTGTCACAGCTTTATACATACGCTGTTGGCACGTCCTCGGTGGAATAGCTTTCCAGTCGTGACAAATCGGCAACCAGTAGAGTGCCTCACCAGCAACGGCGGCTTGTTTTGATAAAACATCGTGTTGATAATGTGGAAGTTTTGTAAAAATCAATAGGCACCACAAGAAGGGGAACCGGAGATCTAATAACTCCGTTTATGTAGAGCTGTTAACTAGGAAGATTATGGGAAGTAATAGATTTTAATGAGGTTTGTGTGGCTTTCACTGCTGAAGACGCGGATGGCTAAGAACGTTGTACATACCATTCTCGGAGATGATAAGCCGCTGTCTGTATTTTGTTCCATGTTTCAAATGAACTCTGATAACTTCCCTCTAATTTCTCTCATGTTTTTGTCACTAAGTACATATTCAGTGTGCTTTGCAGACCTAACAACCTCTCCCCAAGTAAGAGCCTATTATGGCAATTAAGAGTTGCTGGTAGCCATGGAAATAATCCCTTTTCTTGACCTAATAAAGGTGTTCTGCTCTCCTGCACGAGTTGCAGACCTCAGCTTTTTGGGTAATTTACATGTTTCTGATTTAAATGATGCAATGTGGTTATTGCACTTCTGAAAATAGAGGGCATAAATCAGCGAGAGTGGTTGTTCCATACAGAGCAAAACACAGTCCTTGGATGCACACATATGTCACTGGCTGACTGAAATCAATGCTGTTTTCCTCACCTAAGGACAGAATTTGTCCCGTGCACCAACTGGAAAAACTAAGATGATGAAGAAACGATGGGGCTTGCACAGAGAGAAAAAGGTTGATATCCTCCGCCATAAAAATCAAATGTTCATAATTTAAAGCTGCCCCAGGTCATAATAAATAATTCACTCCCCGGTTTCTCCTTAACATAGAACTATTTTCTCAGTTTTTTGTAACAATCAGTCCATAGACCCTTATTACATACACATGTGTCTATAGACAGGTAAGTACATGTATGTAAAGTCTTTTGTCATGGCAACAGTTTACTTTGATTTATCAAGTCTTACTGTTTGTCCAAGAATGGTTGTCTCGTTGGGTTCTCTGTCCTACATGATCTACAAGAACCCAAGCAGTGAAATGCGGGGTTTTGAGAGGGACTTCATTGGATTTACTCCCATATTCTCTATGTATAGTACAGATGCACGAAGCGGTGCCAGCATGAGATTTAACTAAAACAATAAAGCTGAGCACAGGCTTTGCCAGTAGCCTTAATTCACCCTCACTTTCTCTTCCTAGGACTGTCACTAATAGGCAATGACTACTTCTTAATTATTATTTAAGCTTAATAGCTGATTATTATTGCTTAATGATATGAACACTTTCAGCCGCGGTTGGTCAGAGAAATCACTCTGCCTTTCAGGCTCCTGAATGGGTAAGTTTGCAAACATTTTGCCTAGCACATTTATTTAGGAAGAGTTGAAATCCAGATTTCAGTCCTTTAAATTCCGTTTCTACAAACACGTCAATTACTCCGGGAAAGGCAGTGAACTTTTCTCAGATATGAGAAAAAATAATTTAAAATTTGGATGAATATAGGCTTATTTCTTTGCTTCATTGCTTCTTCAGTTTTCTTTGAAATAGAAAAATGTATATTGAATTAGGTAATAGGACTTGTATTGGAAAGTCTTTGTCATGCAGCAGATGCAGAAGAGCAAGCTGCGTCAATGTGCCTTGGCTCATCCCACCTAATTTGGGGATTTAAACGAGACACACAACCAAAGCCTGGTTTTGGCATTTGCCAGAATTGCCCTGTGATGTGCATCTCCCACTCAGGACAGAAAAGGTCATATGATTGTCTGAAGAAAATCATCTCCTTCCCAAGTGGGACCTAAAATGCTCATTTGCCTTTTCCACAAACCAGAAAACTCAGCTCTATGGAACAAAAATCAGACATTAGCCAGCCGGCAGCCTTGTGTGAGGAAGTAGGTAAATTTTGCTCCTACAGCGAGGCTCAAGCAATTAAATTTGTGAGCTCTTCCACAGAAGAGTTATAATGCTCAGAGATTTGCTTCTGGTTTTTTTCCCTACCCCACCTCGGCTTCTCTCAGAGCCAGGCAGGCAAGATTGACTTCCACCAGTCCGCGGTGCCTCTGGGACTGCCAATGGACTTGTTAAATTGTGATAATAATTTTTAGGCTGTTGGCCACACATTTGTTATGAAATGAAGTAACTCTCTTCACATGAGCTGTCAGACAGAAATTACTTCTAGTCACAATCAATCTAAATTTCAACTGGAGACTTCAAGGTGAAGGCTGTGAACTTTGTTACCTATTAAAGGGCCATGAAGCCATCCAAGCTTCTTCATTTTTAGCTAGAACAGTATTTCTATACTCCTGTGCTGCAGAAAGTATTGTTTATATGCCAAAACTCCATAGCATTAAACGCAATAAATCCTGTATTTCAGGGAACTGCCTCCATCAAAGTTGAGATGTAATTTCTTCTGCCCAAGTTCTGCTCTCCCCTCCTTCTCCTGATCAAAGCAATACATTCTTTAAATAAAATCTGGGGGAAGTTTTCGGCCCCATGGCAGTAAAACCCCAAAATGTTGATCAAGAGGTTATGTATTTTTAACTTTTCATTAGGCTTAGATTTACCTCTCTTCTTCTCATGAGAAGGTTTAGGATGATTGAAGCAAACGCCACTCTCGTTACGCTCGCTTTAACATAGCTACCCTTAAACCGCTGGGGTAGGGAGCCCCAAAACTGAGGCTTCGTGATCTTTAATGACTTCTTGTGCAAGGAGCTTGACTAAGAGACAGTGAGCGTTTGTAAGCGCTATGGAGTCACATACACGAGAGCCTACACTGTACACCGCATTTGAGTATTTCTCTTGAATGTCTGTTGCTTACGCTTCATTTTTAATCAAGCGAGTTGAATGCAACCCCAAACAAGACCTTTACCTAGTGCTGAGTTTAATGACCCTTTTAATGCCAGAGGAGTTGGCCGCCTCCTCTCTCTCTGCTGTTCCCGTGTAGCTTTGGAGCGTTAAACACGTTATAAAAATGACTTTTTGGTACGGTCCACAAATTAAGCGAGAGGCGCACAGAAGCAGTATACTCATCCAGCATGAAATCAAAATCTAATCAATGCTGATTATGTCAGATTAGCTAAGCAAGTAAACAATTAGCCCAGTTAATGTTACCTACCCTGTCCTTCAGCACCGAACAGAAGCGGAAGTTTTCTTCCCAGACGTGTTTAGTTCCAGCTCATGTTGGTGACATTGCAGGTTGTTGGATGGATTTTTTAAACTAGCAGCTCCCGCCGGCCGGTTCTTCCCATGCTGTTGGCACGAACACCACCGAAGGAAGGGTTGGTAGGTGGAGGGAGTCAGCTGCTTGGGAATGAATTGTGGGGTTTGATGGGAAGCCTTGAGGTGGACTAAGGAATGACCCTCAGGTTCGAGTCCCCGCATGCAGCAGCCGCTCGCCAGGCTGGTTTATGTGGGGTGACTCGGGATGATGATGCTCCTTGCTGCTGGCAGGGCCAAGGAGCTGGGTCCCCCCCACCCCCCACTGCCTCTGAGGCTCCGCAGATTCGGGAAGGCAAAGCTGCTCTAACCCGATGTTAACGGGTTTTGGCAAATACGAAAACTAAATAAGTAGCTGCTTTTGTTTTTAATTCAGTTGTTGGGGGGTTTTATTACTATTTTTACTGATGGATGCGTGCAAGTGTCTGATTCCTCCCTCTGAATTTCCTATACGGTTCAGATCGACTTTTTGCGCGTTAAGGTCACAGTGGAAATGAAATTAGCAGCTGGAATTCTGGGACAGAAAAACCTGCTCCATCGCTCTGCCCTTTGCTTCAGGTCTCATAAAACTCACCGCTCAGCTTGGCTGGACTGATGGTCTTTGAAGCGTACGCCGTGTACGCTCAGGTCTTTCTACAACACTGCATTTCACCTCTGATTTACTCTGCCTTGCTTTCAGATCTCTTCGGATTAAGACAAGCACACCAACAGAAATAATTAATTTAGCAATATTAAGCCAGTTTGGGAGCATCTGTTTGCTAATAGCACTGTTACCAAGCTGCAGAAAAACTGTGAGTCTGACTCTAAAGTTCTCACGGTACTGTAGGAGTTAAATCGAGTTTATTTGCACAGTTAATTCCCTAAAAACAAACATAATCTGTTTTCAGCTGCTGTTTTTACAGAATTGTTGATGAGATGGAATCCATCCAGTGGTCCTATCTGAAACATTACACCTATCATTAACACAAGCTGTTCCAAGGTTTTTCATTCTAAGTCTTACCAATGTGACATACCCACCTATATGTCAGTTGTCTCCATTACTCGAAAAATTTCAGATCACCTAATTATTTTTTTGATGTGCGCTATTATGTGCTTTGTAAAGGATTACATCCCATGTTAAACAGTTTTATAGCCACAAGAAGTTTTCATATAATGTATTAGTAGTATTTAATCAGTGACTTCCATATCAGGGCAGCTCATGACACTTTTCCAGGGGATGGAAGAGAAATCACAGAGCTTTTAGGATGTTTGTCATAGGAGTTGGAGTTGTAGTTCGGTTAAACCAGCCCTAACTGCTTTTTGTGATCACGTAAGATGCTGAAAAATGTGGTTTTTTCGTGTTAAATTAAACGTAATTAAGATGTGACTGCTTAAGACCAGCCACCATCAGCCTTTTCTTTGGTCTGGAGTTCCTCAGAGCTTCCAGCAGCAGAGTTTGCTCAGGTTTGATTTTGTTGGGGTTTTTTGGGTGTTGGGGGCAGATGATGGGTAACTTTGCACCATGGATAGGTGGTACCTTCACCCTCCTGATACTCCCATCCCTCAGCAGCCTTGTGTGTCTGGTTTGTTGAGCAAGACAATCCTCTGCCTTATGTGTTTATGGTGGTAGTTAGTACCTTTGCAAGTACTAACTGCCCCTGCCCCAGTGGCAGGGCAAGCACAGATATACGTACATTATCTCATATATAAAACACAGTCTCATGAACTCTGTGGTGACGAGTTTTCACTTCTCTGAGGGGGGAGGATCCTGCTGGCCTAAAGTAAAAAGTTTGTCTTCTCAGCAGAAAAATGCAGAAGGTCAAATACAATTTTGTTAACGGGTATTTGGGGTATTTTTTGCACTTGAACAAATTAATTATATTTCTTTTTGATCTTCAAAGGCTTTGCTGAATCACTGTTTGTTCCTTTTTCTTTGGCAGAGAAACTTATTAGCAATTCTGAGAAATAAATTACAAACATTTTCTAACCCGAGGCCAAAACCTGCTGGCGTTTCGGTGTTTCCAGATGGCAGATATATGAGGGATTGGAAAAAGTAAACTAACAGCAACATCTACAGAATATTTTTGGTTGCCCTTGTGCCATGTTGGAGGGTGCTGGCTGAGCCCCTCTAGGCACCACTTCAGCAAAACTATCAAGAACAGGTGCCGGTTTGCGGGGGGGCACAGAAGTAGCACTGAGGGGTCTTCATGAGCTGTATCAGTGATGCTCTGAGATCTCTTCACAGCCCAGGGGAATGATCATGGATTCATCACGGATTGCACAAGGATGCTGGTTTTTTCTTTCACATTGCAGCTCACATACATAATGTGCTGTTTCAAAAAATCTATAGGAACTTGCCACTCTACAGATGCTTTTCCTATATTTTATAATTTGCTTCCACATTTCTTCTAAGGGGTATTTTGTTGAGAACAATAACATTTCCAAAGCAGTCTGGAGAGAGGGTTCTTTCCCTTTAGATGGAGCAGAGGAGGAGCCATCCCTGGAGCTCTCCATCCTCATCTCACATGGTACCTGCAGCTCCTGGGATACTCCTTGTCCCCTCTCTTGGCCATCGCATGCCGGTCCTGATTCTTCAATCTTTACTCACAGTGTGAGATCTTCTTATTCAGCGAAGAGTCTGTTTGAAATATGAGTCTAATCCCAGGGTAATGTACTATTCCTCTTAGATTTAACTTTAGCTGATCCTTACAGTATGAATTTTTTAGCAGGACAGTGTAATCTGTCTGTGAGATCTTGACAACAGGGTCCATAAGGAAAATGGAAACCTCTCACCCTTGTGTGTTAAATGCAAACCCACGAGGATGTGTTGTGTTGTGGTCACAGGTACGGTGCAGAGAGGACCCAATCCTGCCAAGGAACGGTGACTTTTGCTCCTGAGAAAGGAAAATGCTTGGCATCACCTGGAGACTTACCATCACCACCCGGCTCCTCGCAGACCTTCTGCTGGTGCTGTGTCCAGCTCCTGGCCCCGCTGCCCAGCCACGGCTGCAATACAGACGTGGGGACTGAGAAACAGGAATGGGTCTGTAACGCTGAAGGAAAAATGGGATTTATTTTTTTCGTTGCTTGTTGCCAAGTCTACGGCTGGATCCCTGCCAAGCAGATCCTTGTGGCGACAGATTTCCATTTATCTGGCTGCTTGACAACATCTGGGGATTGTTGCAACTGGTTGTTGTATTAGTGATACTGGGAGCGTGTATTCCGTGACGTGGGTCTCTAGATGCCACAACGGCATTAGTAATCCAAGGAACAACACAGCAAAATATCACATGCCATAACCCAATGCAAGAATGATTCTAAAGCAAAAGGGCCTACATATGAAAAGATAGGATACAAGTTTTACGTGATTCTTAACTAAAACTGACTCATAAAAGGATTGAACCTCATCAAGGAACAGTCATAAGCTGATTTCAGCTACCTGAAAGTCTGAATTGTCTCGAGCTTCAAATACTGCTGCCTTTTCACTTTGAGATTAAAAAGAAAGCATCTTTGAACAACTGAACTTGTAAGGCACCCGTACTGTGGTTCATTAAGGAAATTTTGTATTCCCAGCACTTTTTTTAAAAAGGAAAAAAAAAAAAAACCAAGATTTTTGAAATGTGTTTTAAGTTTAAAGCCTTAGATTATTTAAGTGCTTTGAAAATGTAAAGAAGTCTTCATTACAAAAAGGGAACAAATTAATTGCTTGGTTATCTTCCAAAATTTCCTCAAACACAAGTTTTATTATTTTACTCTGAACAAGGAACTCAGATGATGAGATCAGTTCAAATTTAACAAACGTTGCAGCCGCAGAAGGGTATCTCAAAGCATGCAAATGACGAGAGTGGTTACTAGGCTCAGGCGAAGTGGGACTGGGGTCAATGCCATGCCTTTTTGGCAAGAGGACACCTTGTGAGACTTGGACATTTTCAGTGATATTCTATTTATTTGTAATTTTCCCCTGCACTTCTACAGCTTGATCCTGGTCTTGCTGCCGCATCCATGCTCACGTATTTGATGGAGTCTATTTTGATTTGTGGAGTTACGGAGGTGGTATGCTAAACTACTCCAAACTAGCTGAGTTTGTGTATTCTCGTGGATTAACGGACAAAAGAATGAGCAGCACCTGAGAGTGAGAGAAGCTGCCTTTCTCCATAAGAGTCTTATGACATTTTATGACAAAAACTGTGGAACAAAAAGGATCAGATTAGCTTCTGATCTAAAGCAGATGCTTTTTGCATCCTGAAAGTCAGAGGACTTCTGCCGGCTGGTTGCCACGACCCATCCAAACTCCAGTAAGTGACTGTGAAAGTTTGTGCACCCTGATTCACTTCAAACAATGCATGGAACAAAAGCCTATCCATAATCAAGGGGTTGCGATTAAAAAAAATTAATGGCTCTCGATATAAAATTGGATCCGCAGGTCTTCACTCATCCACTTCAGAACTAGTTCAAAGCCATCCAAGGTAATAAAAGACCTTGCTAAAATAAAAGACCTATCCAAGCTAATAAAAAACGTGACAGAGTTACTGGGTGTCATTTTCCAGGGAGCTGTAACTGCATTACGGCCAGTTCATTGAGAACTAAGTACAGAGCCCAAACACTGACGAAGCTTCGGAAGAAAAATGAATCATGGCTGGATCAGATACAGACACAAAAGTGCTGTGTTAGAGGTTAAAACCATTCCAGGCGCTGAATGCCTTTGCTGCATAGAAAAGGATGTGACAATGAGTTTTCTTTAAAGACTGAATTCATTTGCCACGGGAACAATGAGGTTTTGCTTTTTTAATCAAAACGCAGACAAGTAATTTCTTAGGCAAGCAAAGCTCTGAATTATGCTGGGGAAGATACAACGTGAGTAAACAGTCTTTTCTGTAATACAGCTATAAAATCTTATAATATACATATACATGAAATAAAGGAGTGATTGAACTTGTCATTTAATTGTATTATCAGATTTGTAGCTTGTGAAAATGTCAGGGAAAATAGCGCACTATATAGGACGGGTCAATTTATTAATTGTGGATAATTTTTAAGCCAACTCCAGGCAGTGCTATTGTATTTCTTGTTTATAAGTACTCACCAAGTTGCTGGGATAAATAATTTTCAGCCAGCACGTTAGTTTTTTATAGTCTTCCCATCTTGATTACTTCCTGGTTTTCTCTCAGGACCAGTGACTGGTTGCCAAGGTCACCCAGCATCATTTCTACCTGGATGACTGTAACTTTTCCAGTGGGAGAGAACATTTAGCACCTGGCCAGTTTGAGCTTTTTGTTGATGACTTGAAATACTTGCAACCCTACAAATAACAGGAGAAAAGGGTTAATTTTTTCTTGTATATCTTTATAACTCTTGCCCACTTGCCCTTTCTCCACACCAGCTCTATTACAGCCAGCTTCATTCACCGCTTAAAGCTGAATCACGGAAAAACTCCGGTTAGACCAGTCCAACTGGGGGCCAAATCTTGGTCAAGTTGTTAATTTCCACAAAACTTTGTGGTTTTATCTGAATAAGAACTTTGGACTCAAACCTATTAACTAACAAAAGCAGAAACACCAGTTAGAGATTGAAACGGTCTGGCAATACCTGCTCCCATAGCAGCCCCAGTAAAACCCAAATAAAGCCTTATCCCTCCAGGCTGTCATGGCCAAGATGGTTCTTTGCTTTCTCAGTGATGCAGGAATGGTAGAAATGTCTAGAAATGATTTGGGGAAAATTTGGTCACCTGAGACGTAGAGACCGACTGCTGCTGGCACAGGGGCTGCGCGTCCTCTCCAGGGGGCTTTTCAAAACTTAGATTCAAGGGAGGATTTAGAGCACAGGAGTCACCAGATTTCAAAAGTATGTCAAGGCCAGCTGTACTTTTGCTCATCTTGTCACTTCTTCAAGTGAAAGGGAGCCAAATGGGGGAGCTAATCTAAAGCTCTCCCGCCCTGCGCAGGAGAGCAGCTCTCCCCACGGAGCTAGCACAGCTCCCCATAGAGCTCACATACATCCAGCGTGGAGCAAAGCTCTTGTGCGAGGTGAGAAGACATCCGGGAGCATGGAGAGAGGGGCACGAAGGAACTGGGATATTTTGCCCGCTTTCCCTGGGAATGCTGCTGTAAATATAGGTTTTGACCTGGTTATAGAGGCTTTTCATTTCAAGTTTCATGAGGTTCGTGCCTTGACTCCAGCATCCCTAGAAGGGTAAAGTCCTCTAAGCTCGGTCGTATTTCCTCTGTGTGCTGTGGCTCTTTTTAGGTTTAAGGCTGTACTGGTTTGCAGGGGCTTGTTTGTATGTTGCTCAGGAAGCCTGGAACAAACTATTTCCTGGTTTTCAGATTTCAGTTTGGGGTTTGAGGCAGGGAGAGGACATTTAAATGCAGATTTTATATGGTACCCATGTGGCCCCGAGGAGACAGGATAGCAAAATCTTCATTAAGGCTGTGTGAAAGGCAAAAAAATGAAGAAAAAAAGGATCCAGCTCTTCATATTATTCATAGACAGGAATGCATTGTCTTGAATATTAGCCGTGGGTTTTGTCCCTCGAGGTCTGAACACGCTGACAATGAGGAGTTCTGAACAGGTTCCCAGACATTAGGGAATTACACAATACATGAAGAAGGTGAGATGAGAACAGGGACTAGAGATGTCCCCATTCTCTATCCCTTCCTGTTTAAAATGCATCAATATTAAAGAAAAAAAAAAAAAAAAAAGAAAAAATGGTATAGGGGCAGATTTTGCAACCCTGTCAAAGAAAAGGGAGAAACAAGATCTATACAGCCTGCAGTTGACACTGATTTTTTCCTTTTCTACTTGAATCTGAGCTAATAGGAATAATAACTGTCCTGCCTGCCCACTGACCCAAAAGACGTGTGTTATTGCGCTAATCCACTTCTACCGGTATTGACTGCTGGTCTCTACGGGTTTGCCTGGCAGAGCCAGAAATAAATTACCCATCAGAATCAATGAAACCCGTGGCCGCGGTTTACACAGATGTAGTTCTGTCACCCACGCTTGCAGGTGATAAGTGCTGGCAGAGGACTTCCAGACCTCATCTTTTGAGTGTGTAAGGGTGTGCAAGCCGCCCTCGGGAGAAACCCGCTCATCAGCCTGCGGTCACGTCGGGATCATGGCTATTGCTTCACAGCATCGTTGGGTGAGACCTATTAAAGTCCCTACAAAACCAGCATTGCTCCTGCTCCTTGGTTCAGAAACAAAATAATGAGTTAATCGAGGGTCGTGCTGCTGGTGCCTCAGTGACACCGAGGTTATCGCACTGCCCCAAAGCTCAAATTAAACGGAGAAAGCACAACTACTTCACAGCCTGTGCTGTGCCTGGTGCACCTTGACCTGTAGTGAGTTTAGCTCACTGGTCATAAGCTGCCAGACGTCGATGTCACTGACTGCAGGATCAGTGCTGTGGGGGAGAGAAGAACTAAGTCACTTAATGGGCAACTGCCTCGTGACTTTGAGAGATCCTCTGGTGTCATTAAAACCCACAGGAGAGGGATGTATATACTGAGAGTGTGACATTACGCTGTGGAAGTGACACAAGAATTCAGCTGCAGCACAAGTAACATTTAAAACCAAGTCAGGTAACCTCGGGCTGAAGAGAGCTGCGTGTTCAAGAGACAGAACTGGTGAAGATGCTGGGTTGGTACTGGGGAAATCTCTCCCGAAGCAGCAGCATTACCCAAAACACACGACTGCAACAGAGCAGACATCAGCGTAAGTGAAAGGTCTCGGTTCAGACCTCATCGGGTGTTTTCATATGGGTAAAGATGAAATAATAGATTTTTTTTTACATGCGTTAATCTCATTTAGTACAGCAACTGCTCATCATAATATCCTACATGTAATTTTCAACAAAACTTCTGCCTCTGTGCAGCAAATTAGACTTTCCAGATCAGTTTCACTATTGATTTGGAGTCTGAGCCTCTGCTTTGCTCTTTTGGTTAGAATTCAGCCGGATACTTGATCCTTTCAATAGCTTTAGAATACGCACCTACTGGCCTGATTGCCCCAAAGCGATCATGGGGTTAGCTGGTTACACCCACGAAGTGATGCTCCTTTTCCTAGAGGCTGATGTCAAAAGCTGTTTATGAAATCACAGAAGTGCAGGCTAGCTTAGGTGGACGGGACCTCTGGAGGTTGCTGAGCCCACCCTCCCGCTCAAGGCAGGATCTGCTAGGGGCGCTTGCTCAGAGCCTTGTCCAGTAAAAATTTGAATATCTCAAAGGAAAGATCCCACAACCTCTCCAGGCCCCTGCTCCTGTGTTTAACTGCCCTCAGGGTGATTTTTTCCCCCTTTTTCTATCTAACCAGAACATCCCCTGTTGCACCCTCGGCCATGCACGTTCGCTCTGTGCCCATGAGGAGCATCTGGGTCCACCTCGCTGCCCTAGCTCTCCGTAGCTGCAAGAGCAGAGAGGTCCCCTCCCGGGCCTCTTCCTCTTCAGGCTGAACAAACTGATTTAGTTAAGCCTTTTTTCTTTCATTTATGGAGTTGCAGCATAGCAAGTGTCATCAGCACAGCGTAGCTATAGAGAATTTGGGTTTTTTTCATTCATTGTAGTATTTTCTCCATCTGTGTTTGTAAATAGCTATGACAGGAAGCTGTAATTGTGCTGTTTCCTTTCATACAAAACTTCTGCTGGCTTCTGTGCAAGCTGCACGCTTACAGTTAAGGTGATCTGTCATGTTTTGGCTTTGCCTGTGACCAATTTTGATTCCTCCTAACCCAGAGTAACCACCAGCAGTGCGATTCTGCCCCTCCTGAAGACAGAAGAAGATGAAACCCCAATTTATCCTGAGATCCCGTTTAAGAGGCAGGCGAAAGCTGCTCTCAGTTGAAAGGACGCTGAAGGAGGTGGTCTTTATCCCAGTATTTCTCCATGGGCTGTGAGGCACCCACCGTGTTGGGTGCTGCAGCCAGGAGGCACGTGGCACTCTCCAGCATCCTCAGCTTTGCTCGCACAGCATCCCTGCGCCACCGCTGGGCCCCCATCACACCGTGGGTGCTAATGGCACACAGCTGATGGTGCAAATAAATACTGGGGGCTGGGGTGGGCTTTGCAGCCCTCTGCTCTGTTCCACAGTGCTGCAGCTCTCAGTGCCTCCTTTAAAGCAGCCTCAGAACCTCCTTGCGAGCTGCAGGGGCATACTTGCATCACAGCACAGCTGCACCCAGGGTAACACCAATACAACTCCGCAAAGCCATCATCTGGTCCCGTTAAATGCTATAGAAATGTTGTTATTGGTTCCAGTGGGCCTGGTGGCTCATCTATTTACTCTGCATTTTTTTTCTACAGAAAATAAAAGTCACTCCTGATTGAGTAACCTGTCTGAAGCAGTCAGAGCTCTGACCCAAAGGTTTGGTCGGTATGAGCAATTACGTGGTTGCTCGTGTGACTTTCACCGATTTTATGCTTTCTGCCAGGTCACTATCTATTATTTTCGGAATGGAAAATTCAAAGATCTGAAAGCACCTAATGGGTTGGGAGAGACAATGCCTTATAAAAATGTTATTGCTATTGACTCGGTGGAAGATTTGATTACAATGAATTGGCAGGGAAATGATTTAATACTAAACATTGACGACTGTAATATCCAAGAGTAATTCCGGACAATAAGAGATGAGAGAAAAAATGCATTTCCTTTGCTGCGGGAGAGACTGTTGCTAAAGGGATAACAGAGACTCAGCGCAGTAACTGCTACGAGTGACACGCTTCTAACAGCAGCACAAACCCAAGCAAAGCTGTTTGTGTTGGAGAGTTACAGTCGAAATGTGGCCAAACAAGAAAAATAAGTGAGGAAAATAATTCCATAAGCAGCTGAAACAAATGTATAATTAAATTTTGACTCCTTTAAACATTTTATCAACAAGTGCTGCAAGCGAATGGCCATAAATAAGGCAAAACAACCAAAAATCAGTCTACAAAAGGACCCAAATCGGGTTTGTTGAAGCTTTTCAACACCTTGCTTTCTCATTGCTGTGTGTTTGAGCCTCAAGCACGAGAAGTTTCAGCTTCTGGCTTAAACTGCGGTCCCCAAATTTTTCTGTCGGGCTCGATTATTTCCCCGCTTTGCCCGTTCTGCCGTTTACACCTCCCCACGGATCACCCCAGCCAGGGTTTTATAAGCCCTTCTTTCAGCTCAGCTCAGCTCGAGATGGTGTTACAGCGCAGCCAAGGAGCTGGCCGCCAGAAAGTAAAAATCTTAGCACGATTCCAACCAGAGGCTCTTTAAAATACAGCATTAGGAAGCCTAACGTCCTCCGGTTTTATTAGCTGTTCTTGAAGGGTGCTTAGCTGGCAAGTGCAGCATCTGCCACCGGCTCGTCGCAGCTTGAACAGCCTGAGTGCCAACTTCCCAGGCTGGGCACAAATAACATTTTACGGGGCCCGACGGCTGGTGCTGGTGGCAGGTTTTGCTGTTCCCAGGCTGCCGGTTCCTCTGGGTCTCAGGCACTGCAGCAGGGTGTGGGATGGGACCTCTTTCTGAGCAAAGGGGACAAGGGGACCTTGGTCCTTGTCCCTCTCCAGTAAACCATTCTTTTTTGAGGTAAACCATCCTTTTTTGAGGTAAACCATCCTTTTTACCCTCTTCTAGCTCCCTACAGTCAAGGGAAAAGGAGGGGCTGCTGTTGTGGTCCAGAGACAATTCTTCACGTGTATCCAGCAGGTATAAAGCCTGCACTGGAGCCCACTGGTGAGGAGGGACTGTGCATGTCCCGTGACATCAACTTACCGTGAGGGGACAATTCCAGCCTAAGTGGTCTCTGCTGTGTATGAAACGCGCAGTACCAGCGACATTGGCCTCTTCTCCTAGTGATGAAATATATTTATTTGTGAAGTAGATCTTAATCTATCTCAGAAAAGTGGTTTTAGT
This sequence comes from Bucorvus abyssinicus, assembly GCA_009769605.1. Taxonomy (NCBI): domain Eukaryota; kingdom Metazoa; phylum Chordata; class Aves; order Bucerotiformes; family Bucorvidae; genus Bucorvus; species Bucorvus abyssinicus. The sequence goes on along the minus strand of CM020041.1, from coordinate 2,639,941 downwards.
TTTTCACAGTAGCATTTATGGTGATTGAAAGTGTAGGCTAGAGCAGACATCTTTCTGTAGCAATGAACAAAAAAAAGAATAACTTTTCAGCATTACCGTATATCAATAGCCAATTATTTTTGTACGGATGGGTTCTGGCTGGCTGCTAATGGACTGACAATGAGATAAGTCTTCCAGGAGAGAAACCATCATTTTAAAGATGGAGTGGCTGGCCTTTTAATTTTAAGGTATTACCAAAATCACACCTTTCACCTTTAAAAATTGTAAATGATCACAGTCCTGTTCTAAATCATTTAATTGCTGTTTGAGCTGAGCCTGGCTCAAGCTTTGCGGGGGTTTGTCTTTCTTAGTACTGACGGTGCCATTTACATTTCTGAATTTTTCTTGAAGAACAACGTCCTCCTTGCTCATACTCTCCCTCCCAGCCTTGCTGGCCATCTGTCTGCAGAGGCAATTTAAGGAATCCATGGCCAATTCACCCTTGCTCATATGTATTTCTTGAACTTGATATACAGCGTAGATATGCACAGGCGTAAAGTAAAACCTATTAAACGACGAGATAAAACGTGAAGATGCTGTAAAAAACATCTTCGAATGTTTTAGATGAGGCAGGCTCGCACTTATTGTTGGTTTTTCTTCTGCTTTGGTGCATGTTCTTCCGTTTTCACCTGTTCCATTCATCTGCCTCTTTCTCTCTGACAAGGCGGGTTTTGATGACATGGATCAGGAGTCCCGTACTGCTCACTGATGGTTTGCTGTCCTGCCTGCATTGTCACAGCTCTGCTAAAGCTCCACACTTTGCCCTTCCTCTTGAAAACAAGCTTGAAAGAAAGATGACCATATGCTTCAGAATGTTCACCAAGGCATTCCGATGACTCGACTGTACGTATGAGTAGCCAAGGAGCTTGGGAAAAAATCTAAAGACCTTATTATTATTAAATCCTGGTCTAGTAGAAGGCATCCCTGACCATGGCAGAGGGATTGGAACAGGATGATCTTTAAGGACGCTTCCAACCCAACCCATCCTGTGATTCTATGGTTATTATCCATGCCCATGGATGAAAGTGCTTTCTCGTCTTCCGATAAACACTGTCATTGATGATCTCTCCTGTGCATCTGGGAGAAGAGACCAAGAAGGTGTTCAGAGATGGGTAAATTGAGGAAGACACGTGCCATTCACAAAGCTGCAAGTTCGGTCAACGGCCATGGGACCTGTTCACGCTGGTCCTGCCATTAGCCCTACAGTTAGCCTGGCACGTTTGGTTTCCCAGGGCAATGGTGATAGAGCCGCTGAAAGTTGCCACATCATTTTTAGTTCAGGTATCTGGGGCTCTTTATTTGAACCCTCCTCATGTCCCCTCCACAGCAACAAGCCAGCTGCTCTGACAACAACCAAGAAAAAAGAAATGTGCCTTGAGTTCCTGTGACATTTTATATTCCAAACTTTGCCCGGTGGCTGATGGTTCCTTCCTCAAAGTGACATATTGATTGTGGGTCCACGTAGGGCGAGTATGATTGTGTTCAGTGTTTTGAGCTCATCATCTGTTATCCCATTCTCTTTGTCATCCGAGGCCCAGACACTATCAAATTGGAAGCAGTAGTGTAGAAAATTACGAACAAATCAAAAAATACTACAGCTGTGAAATGAATCAAACCACCCTTTTCTACGTTTAGTATTTCCTTTGGTATAAACCATCTTTTACAATTTATTTTTTTATCATTTGGGGCTTTCAGCTCTGAAGGCAGGGACGAAGCACTGCAGTCCAGCACCCAGCGCTCGCGGGCCCCCAGCAAACAGCAATCGTTTATTAAACCATGATGAAGACACAGGAGGATGGGTCGCCAAGGGCAGCACCTAGATCCGAGCCTCAACCCAACCAGTTTGACCACCCAAAGGACGTGCCACTGCTGTGGAGGCTCGTCCATAGATATTCCCAGCTAGTAATGACACGGGAGAACTGCAGCCACAAAAAACTCCTGTGAGTTTGCAGCTCTTGACCTCGGTCCTCTTCATCTGCTGCATCTTAACTGGAGTGAAGCTCAAGTCTGGGCTCCATGTCTGCTTTTCAGAGCAGCCCCGTGGCGCGCTGGTGCTGGACCCTGAGAGCGGGCTTTAGATACGTGTGTGTTTGTATGAAGATGACCACATTAAATCTAAGCAGAAATAAATGGTAATTTAGCTGGCACGGATACACAAGGCTGACATAATCTCTAAAGGTTTGAGGCTGCTATTAAATTTGTTCCTCCTTATTAATTTGCGACCAAGAGGATAATGAAAAACCAGCAACTCTAAAGTTGACATAAAAAGTAAGAGATACACAGTGTGTGTGGATAATTTTCTGCGCTGTCAAAGTGAAAAGGCTTTGCTAAATGTATGTAGGCAAAGATACACACTGTCATCTTAATCAGCAATTAAAAGACGGGTTCCTAATAATTGAATCATGACTCTTGTCACATTTGTATTTGTTTAATATCTCCAGGTTTGTTTGAATCTGGTTTTGAGTTCCTGTTTTAATCAGGTCTGATTTAGGCTCTTGGTTCAAATAACTAAAAGTGATGAGCATGAATCTTGTTGTCCTATTACCTCCTCGCCTTCTTGCTTCCTGCGAATGCAATGTTCTTTTCAAATCCCGTGCTTAATTACTGCATTTAGCCAGCAAGACTGGACAAGGGGGGAGGTGGGCGATTCGCTGTCGTACGAAGTCTGAATTTTCCGCGAGGAAACCTTGTCTTCCCCTTCGGAACACCGCTCATTAGATTTTGGAAGTACTTCAGATGGCTCCCATGGTCACCAGTTAATTCCTTTGCTGGTACAAACCAGGGAGTCTTGGCTACATGTATTGCTCCCTTGTGGGTTTTTCTTTTTAATTAAAAAAAAAACCCAATACAAAACAAATAAGAGAAGACCATCTGTTCTTCAAAACCCTTTCCCTTAAACTAACTGCCATGGTCACCCTTGAACGCTATCGTATCTTCAGTGACGCGGAGCTCTGCCCCGCCAAGTTGCTCATGGAATTCCTGAAGTCGTATCAGTCAACGCTGACGACAGGTTGCGCGTGTCCAGCTCCTCTCGCTGAAGTACGCGAGACCGGGACTGGCCCGGGCCTCTCCCTCTTCCCAGTCCTCGTATTTGCCCACATCATGATAAACATCACTTGCAGCTTCGACTTCTCTAAACTTCCACAGTTTTCTGGTTTTAACACAGGCGGGTATTTTAACTGAGGGAAGGGGAGGATGCTTAATTCTCATTTCAGTGAACGGGTTATCTTGTGTTTTCAAGAAAAAAATGCAAAGTTGTTTCTACTATTTCTCTGCATAAGAATCTTCCCCTCGTTGAGTCTGTCTTTAAAATCATTTTTCTTTTCTGCCTAACTCCAAACACTGTTTTCTTGTGCCTCTCCAATTCCCAGTTCAAAGGAAAGCAACAATTATTTTGCTTCAAACTCTCCCAGCCCTGAAGATGAGGAATTTATCAGGTTTTCATCGTTCTGGAGCAAGCAGCAGTTCATTTCTCCAGTTCTCTAGGAGAGCTCTTTGCTTTGCCCACCCTCTGCGCGGGGGACAGCAGAACCCCCCGGCAAAGCTCCCCCAGCATCCTTTCAAAACCACCCCTTGGGATGCGGCCAGGCTCCCACCGGGCTTTTGAAAGGTCTCAGAACAGACTGAAAGTGTTTGAAAAGGAGGAGATGGAGCTGGCCGGAGGTGGAGGCTGCGAGGAGGGGTGTCTGCCAGTGGCTTTTTATAAATAGGGTTTTCAAAAGGTCGGAAAAAGTTCCAAGATTTTGAACCAAAACACCAGAGAATTGCATAGGACCCAAGTGTGCAGGAGAAGAGACTAAAACTGACTGTTGGTACGTGACTGAGCTGACACTGGGAAAGAGATGTGGGCACCCCGAGATACCTGGTCGGCAGCACGGTCACCTTCGGCACCCCGTAACTGACGGAGGAGCAGGCGGGCACCTTCCACGAGCCGAACTGCCCAACACACCCACTGCGCAGAGGGTGGTTGAGCCCCAGGGACTTGATGCCAAGCCCAGGCTGTGCACGGCTGATGGCACGGGGAGCTGGCAGCGGCCTTACGGCACTGCCACGCCACGCTCTCCCCGCTGTGTCGGCTACCGGCGTCACGCAGAAACCCAGCAGCTCCAGCCCGTGCATTGAAAAACGGCATCAGATGGTGTAAAATGAGCAAAACAGCCTCTGCCAGGGCGGGGTGGCAAGCGGCACCAGGCACGCTGCTGGCGGTGAAGGATGACGGTCCCTCCCTACTCTGCGTCCTCCAGCACGTGTGGATACAAATAAATCGGGGCTCTGGGGGTGCTTCTGCTCGTCTCGTGTTTAGGTCCGTCTTGAAGAGATACAGGGAGATTACGAAATACTTCAAATTGACAGCGCAGACGTATTTCCATGGAATAAATGGTGGTGGTAAGGGGCGAGACTTTCCTTCCTTCCCTTCAGGAAATGGTGAAGAGTTGTCTCCTCTGATATTATTTCTGAATTTTTTCTCCCAGGAAAAAGAAAAAGCTCTCACTGAAGAGAACATATTTGACTCTGATTAGATTTCAGCTTTGTTTTTTTAAACCCTCTTAAACCTGCAGGCCAACTGTGAAACACGCACTTGTTGTTCCGCTAGGACGCTCTGCAGAGACCTCCTTTATATCGCCCACGCACAATTCACAGTGGATACTCCCCGCTTTATTACATTTGTGATTTCTTTTTTAATCCAAACCTTAAATCAGCAATTTCAGACCATTTCCTTCCTAAAGAAGGAAAAAAAAAAATCCCCAAGAGTCCCTACAAGCCTTTGTGCACTGTTGGGGTAGAATAAGATCCGTTCTTTTGGTAAACACTGAACATATTTCAGAGGTGCCAGATCTAAAGGTGTGAAAAATTCCAGAAAACCATCCTGTCTATCAGTGGGTACTTCCTGCAAAGGAAATAAATGAAATAAAAAAGCTTACTATGACGAAAGAGCCTCTTCTGCAACCTCGTGCCTTATTTTGTGGAAGGATTTTTTAATAAGCAAATGTTCTTCTGGGCTAGACCCGGTCTAAGCCTGCGTCTTTTGGAGCGTCTGAACTAGGGGGTCCTGTCCTTCCCACGCTGAAGCCAACGACAGATCCAGTTTAATTCAGCAGCTCTAAGATTCTTTACAAGCAGAAACACAAAAATCGGCATGCTTTATGAGGTCTTTCAGACGGCTCATCTCCTTCCCTTGTTAAGCGGGGGCAACACATCACCTTCGCGATGTGCCCAGTCCGTGCCCAGTCCCCCCGCAGCCTTTGACACCAGCCCCCTAAACCCCCGCTGCTTCCGCACCGCCCTCGCAGCCCATCCCCGTCTGGAAAACGAACGAGAAATGAGGATATTGATCGGTTCTCGGGTTTTATTTTTTAAACCAGCTGCGGCGGTGAAGAGGCGAACCCCGGTGTTGGCCGTTCTGGAGAGCCACGGCGGTGGGAGGCGGCGGCAGCCCGTCGCGGAGCCGGCGCTCCGCGGGGTGCGCTGCAACCGCGTGGCGGGTTACGAGTCACACCGCGGGCGACTCGGTGCCCCGTAAGGGCACATCGCAAGGCGTCGGTGGTCTCATCTCGCCCAGCCCCAGCGCAGCCCGAGTCCCTCGTTGCCCCGAACGCCTCTTCGGGGCACGGGGGGTGCGTGTGGGGGCGCATCCGCAGCAGCGCCCCGAGGCACTGCCCCGTCCCGCCCCACCCCGGGGGTCCCCCCGTGTTTCTGGCTCGCTAACGGCCCCGCGCTTCCAGCACCCAGGCGGGGATGCTCCGACACGAGGGGCCCCGAGCCGCTCCCACAGCGCCGTGCCCCGAGGGGGCGGCCCTGCTGCCCCCCCACCCCGCAGCACCCCGGTGGGCGCCCCCCCCACCCCGCCGCGTGCCCCGAGGGGGCGGGCCCGCCGTCCCCGCTCAGGTGCCGGCGATTGGGTGGAATATGCAAATGCAGCGGTGACGTCAGGCGGCTCCGGCCCAGAGAGCAGAAATAGGGCCGGCCCGGCCCGCGCCGCGGACTCGCCCGCCGCCGCTCACCGGCCCGGCCCGCCGCCCCCCCGGCCGCCGCCCCCCCGGCCGCCGCCCCCCCGGCCGCCGCCCCGGCCCGCCCCGCCGAGCCGCTCCGCAGGTGAGTGCCGCGGCGGGGCGTCTCGCAGCGGCTGCCCGCCCCGTACCGCGGGGGGTTCCGCTGCGCTCCGCGCTGCTCCGCGTCTCGGCGGAGCGCTGCCATCGCCGCCCGGCCCGAGGGGAGAGCGCCCGCGGAGCCGCACCGCGTCCCTCCGCCCGCCGCTCCGCGGGGCTGGGCAGCCTCTGCATGCCGCTGCCTCCGCAGCGCCCCGCGGATCTCCGCCCGCCCGCTCCGCGCCCCGGGCTGGTGGCAGTAACAGGTGGGGCCGGGAGCCGGCGGGGAGGGTGTCGCCCCCTTCCCCACCCCGCGTTCCTCCGCGTGGGGAGGAAGCGGTGGAAGTGCCGCCCGTGGGGCTGGACGCGGCTCCTTCCCCTCGGCCGCGGAGGGCGGCGGGGTGGGGTGGGGGGAACTGTAACCGTAGGGCTGCCGCCGTCGGTGGAGCGCGGGGGCGGGCGGCGCGTCCCGCCGCGATCGCGAGTGGGGCCGGCGCTTCCCCCCGCGGCCCCTGGGTGGCGCCGGCGGCCGTTTCCGCGGAGCGCCCGTCGGGGCCCCGCCGCCTGCCCCGGGCCGCCGGGCGCTTCCCGTGGGGCGGAGGTAACGCGGGTGGACGCAGAACCGTCAGCCTCCCGTGGCTGCGTCCGCGGCCGGTGGGCTGAGTTTGCAGCCGGCAGCAGAGAACGGTGATTTTTTAATTATTTGTAAGAGGTACTGGGCTGCCTTCCCGACTTGTCTGAAATGCTCCTGCGTGGTGGCGGTAAACGGCTTTCCGGTGGTGCTGAGCGCCGGGCTGTGGAGGCGCTGGTGCGGGACTTCTCTGAGCAAAACCTCAGAGCACACCCGTGATTGAAACGTACCGAAGGGGCAGCCTTGAAAACAAGGGTTAAATACCGGAGAGGTTTAGGGGCTTCCTGTCAGCCCCGGGTCCCTGCCGGACTGATGTTCCCCACGTTTCCTCTGGGAACATTGAAGTGTCCTGGAGAACTGGAAGAGCGAATGAAATATTCCTAAGTGTGCTCCAGTGAAACGTCTGGTGTGTGCTTCAACATCACAGCTGGGTCCAGTGAGTTCCGACTGCATCGAAACTTTAAGTATTTATGGTAGATGCTGCAGCGAGCTGACAGAAATTGTTATTTGCCTTCATTATTTGTCGCTGAAGGTTAGCTTTGAACGGATTTTCTCCTTAATTTTGTAGCTTAATTTTGTAGCACTCAACAAGAAATTATGGACATCAGAATTATTTTGCAGGCTGTAGAAATGCTGTTTAGATAAGGCTGAAGCAATTGGAACAGCTGATGGCAGAGGAGCTGAGGACCAGATTCTCATCTGGTGTTAATAGAGCCAATTTATATCGAGGGAAAGGTTTGGTCCAAGAGCTTTCTTTTGCTGTAGCAGCAGTCGTAACTTCAGGTAATTAAGTTCAACCTCTTTTGTTCTAATGTGAAGCTTGTTGGAAATTATTAAAAGCTATTGTGAACTATTAATTTCTCGATGCTGAAAAAATAAGCCGCAATTTAACTAGCCCTGAAAACAAAACCAATAACTGCTTTTGGCAAATTCCTTAATCTTGTTACAGCTGCCGTAATTGAATTCTTCAAGCTTCTGTGTTGTGGAGGAGAAAGTTGTGGGATCTCTGCAGCAGTCTGGCTGTCTGGCAGCTCACAGTGCATGTCACGGAGGTGCTTTAAACCGTTCGTGGTGTTCTCCACTCAAAAGGCCAATGCGATCAGTCCTTTGTCAAGGTGACCCTTTCTGCTTGAGCAGCTCTAAAACCTGTGTCCTAAACCCCATGCCCGTACCTTTGGCTTGCATCTGCTTGCTGTTATTCCTCTTTGTCCGGAGGCGTTGCACCAATTTTCTGGCACGTGGAGCCTCTCCCGGTGTGTTGGTGCCTGCACAGACCCATCCGTGGTTTGGATGGGCGTTCTGCCGGTGCCGGTGTTCCAGCAGCAGCCGCGCCGCCAGCCCGTTGGCTTTGAGCTGCCTCCTGCCGGGGTGTCTAGCCTGGTCCCACTGTGCTTGTGGTGGTAGTTCTTGGTAAAGCAAGGCCAGCTCAAGGGAGGCCCTGAGGCTGCTCTAGCTCAGAGGAGGAAATCACAACCCTTAGGTCAACTTTTAGGCTTTTGCATCGTCTGTAACTGAAGAGCCGAGATGGCTTTGGAGGGAATTCCGCTGAAACCGGAGGAGCTGTGGCAGGTGGCTGTGGTGCTGGATGTGGTGGCAGCTTTGTTTACTTTAGAATAGCCTGCTTTAATTCTGGCATCTGCCTTACCAACTTCTACATTCCAGAGCAGATTGAAATCAGTCTCTCTGCTCACAAGAGCAGGCTGTGAGGGGCACCCCCCCACCCCCAGCTCTGCACAGACTTCTGGTGTTTAGCCACAAATGTTGTTTGCTTTTTTCCTTTGAGTACAGCTGATTGTTTTATGCAGACATTCGCCAGCTTTGATTTATCTGGGCAGTGAATGTCATACAGGCGGGGAAAGGAAATTGGTCATAAAACTTGTCTGAGTTTACAGCGGTGGTCCGGATCTATCCAATCGATTTGGATTTTTCTGTTGACCTGGGGAACTTTAGACCGCAATCTGGCGTAAAGCTGTGTGGCGTGGTGCCACTGCAGACCAGGTTCTGCAAGGAGCCTTCCCCTTGGCTGGGGGTAAGGCGGTGTGAGCAGTGGTTTAGTGACCCCAGAATGCTTGGAGTTAAGCCTCGCTTGGTGTTCATGGTGCCCCTTTGTTGCTTGGCTTAGGCTGTTCAGGTGCGTGATGTGTATTACTGCCTCTTGCTCTGAGTGAGAGCAGTTAGTGAACGGTCAGTCTGTGCAATAAAAATAGGTAATATCTAAACTGACTAGAGCAGGATGTTCTACAGATTGCATTTATAAAACAAGCGGAGTTTGTAGCAGGTGGAGGCTGCCCTTTCCCTTCCATCAGTATTACAGGCATCCTAATCCAAACAAACACCATCGTGTTTTCTAGCAGTTGGTTATTTACTAAATATATATGAGACTAGCTAGTCTTCTGTTTTGCTCCAGGGCTGTAATTTCAAGCAGCATATGAGTCAGAGGTCCCTAGAACTGCAGAGTGAAATAGTCGTATTTGCTGTGATGGGATCAACTGAGTATACAAATACCTCTATTAAACACCCGAGAAACAGTATTGCTGTGCAGGAGCAATTCATAACCTAACAATGTACTTGTCGCTTACTGATAGAGTGACTTTGGTTTATTAAACATTTATTTGTAGCCCCAGTAACATTACATCTGAGGTTTCTAATTGGAATTTAGAAAGCCTAATAAATTTTGATTTCATCCTGAGTGCTCTCAATTCAGGGTGTTTACATTAGCGCTGAGGAAAAGCAATGCCTGAGCTCCGCGGGCGCACGCTGTGGGCTCTGCTCCTTCTGTTGATGGTGTCTGTGGGCAGACAAACTAGCTGAGACCAAGTCAATGCTGGTGTAAATGGTCATGGCTTCAAAATGAAGTGATGCACCAGGACTTGGATATCCCCTGCAGCAAATACAGGGCATGAAAACACTGTAAAATGAGTCCTGTCAAGAGAAGGCATGTCATGGTGACTTCATTCGCCTGGGCTTAATTTTGCCATTAGCAGGTAATTCGCCTTGTTAATGTGTATTGCTCAAACCCAGCAGCAGCCTGTCACTTCCATGCTGTAGAAATGTCATCGCTTGCTTCATTAAGTGGTCATTATGCTTTGTTATGGGTCTGTGTTAGCATCCTCTGCAGCTGCCGGGAAAGGTCAGAACTTTCCTCATTTCCCAGGGAAATGGAGCCAGCCCTGAAGACTCCCTTGGTATTTTTATTGTCAAAAGTAATGGCACAGTCTGGTGTCCTGTCCCCCAAAAGTTCAGGCTGAGTACAGAGTTCTCCTGGCTGAGCTTGCAGGGCACCAGTGCGGGGCTGTACATGTATGAAACACATGCTCCATCTGATGACACTTGAGTAGCTGCATTGGTTTTGTTTCCAAATTCATTAAAAAACCCACACAAAGACAAGAGCCACGGTGCCGTGTGGATGCAGTTGTGCTGGAAACCCCTGGTTGCATTTTCCTAGTCCCCCACAGCTGATGTGCTGGGGCACTGCCAGGGGCATGGTGCTGCTGTTGAGTAGGCTGGGTCTGGGTGGGATTGGAAATGCCCCTGTTTGGGACAGAGTCCAATGAGTAGAGAAATCAGAGCCCCAGGTGGGGCTCAACTCCCCTGAGGTTGGAGAAACACATCAGACCTCCTCAGCACAGAATTTGTGGGTCATGCGAGTTTTAGTGGATTTGGTGACCATCTGGACAGGTGGCCTGGTCTGGATGAAGAGTGACTGTTACTGTTTTTTCGGTGTCAGCTGTCAGACTCTGGCTGGCTGGCTCTGTAAACCTGACTGTGGGTGGCAGTGGCTGTATCTACTGGAGGCAGCATCATCCTCTGAATCAGAAGGGAATAGTGATATTTTCTGTCACATTGCTGGAAGCCTCCAGTGGTCAAAGAAGTGAACGTGGGTGTCTGGGGCTTTCCTGAAGATCTGCTATGGTGCAAGTGTGTGAGTCCCTGACTGAGTGACCCTATGCTGCTAGAGGTTCTGGAGATGGGATAAAGTCACCCTTTGGCTTCCGCAGTACCCTAATACCGTGTTTCGATACGGTTTGCTTTTGGCCATGGTACCCCAGGGCTCTGGTTCTGTGGGTGCTCTGTGGGAACTGACTGGGAACCCTGTGGAGGATAGGCGTGGGGTAAATGCTTCACAAAACTGCTGCAATGTGGGAATTCATTGCCAAGACACTGATGGGTGTAAACCAGGGAAATTGGAGTTTTGCTGCATGTGCTGTGGGAGTCTGCAAAGCTCCGTTGGCACTGACCTGGTATGGATGGGCACCATCTGCTTCAGCTTCCGCCGTGTTACTGAATCTGAACTGGGTTTTGTTCAGTTGATTGTTTTATGACTGAAATGTCTCTGTTTTATAGACGTGAAATGATGAAATCAAGAAGCTTTTGGTTATCTCTGGTACTGCTTGGGGTTTTCCCATCGCTCACGAGGGGATGGATGGACACGGACAGGAGCAGGAGGCTGTATTCGGATGCGGGGAGGTTGCATCAAGAGGTACTGTACACCAGCTGCTGCGGCAGCTACAGCTCTTGTCTTTCTATTTTTGTGCTGTGTTCAGGCTCTCCACACTCTGAAAAGAGAAAACAAGTGAGGGCTTATCTGTGTATATTTGTATTAAACACCTGCTGAGGAGGTCAGAGAAGAAACAGTGAAGCAGAAGCTGTGACACTTTTTGAATATGCTGACATCGTTTTGGGAGTGAAATTATGCATCTGACCGTTGTGGAGATGCTGTCTTTGCCCCAAAGACTTTATGGTATGCTCTATCCTGGGGCTGCTAGAACCAATGAAACTAAATTTAATAAGCAAACTTTGTCCTAGCTCTTCATTTGGGTCACTGGATCTTCAGGTGAGACCTGAAAAAAGTCCTTTTGCTGCTTAGAGAAAGGAAAACTGAGCTGTAGGTGGTTGTGAGAGAACCAGCAAAGTTACTACCCAGATCTCCTGACTATCTGATGTCAAACCCCTGCAAAGCGCAGAGTAATGGGAAAGGGGCCAAGGGAGTGTGGTTGCCATAGTGAGGGATGGTGACCTTCATCCAGCTGGAGAGGACCCCAGTGCCTGGCCCAGTGGGGAGGTGGGACTTCTCAGGCATTAATGCAGGGTGGTAATGCGCTCTTCACTCCCACGAGCCCAGGGACTGAACGCTGGAGAAGGAACTGGACCTTTGTCCAGTGCTGAAGGAGGCAGTGTTGGCTTTCATGGCAGTGATGTGGATTAAGTTGTCCCTGTTCTGAGGTGTCCAGTACAGGCTGTCCCAGCAGAAACAGGGGCGTTCTGGAGCAGAGCTTGCCGTGTGGCTTGCTGCACAGATGTGGGTGGGCTCAGATTTTCACGCACTCGAGCCTGAGGCGTGCGGATAAGGCTATAAAAATTTAGAAATGTGACTTTCATGAGAAGAAAACGATGAGTGCTGAAACAATTTTAGTTATTTAATTAGTTTCTGATTATCAGAGGCTTGCTAAGAGGTTGCTCAAATGTCTGAAAGTGGGAGATGGTGGGGGAGGCAGGCAAAGGAGGCTTTGGTATTTTTTTATCTGCCATTGCCTGGAACACTTAGGTACTGGCAGGCACATTAGTCAGTGCCAGGCTAATGAGGAGCCTGTGATGGATTCGTGCTGCAATTGGATCTATTTAAGCCTCGGGATCTTGTTCTAGTTGGAGAATCCCATTTCTCCCAGTCACATCCCATCTACAAACACCCACAGTCGCGTGCATTATTTCAATAAAGCAGTTTGAGCCATTTAAAAAGATGCTTTTTGCTGCTTAGCAGGACTCAAAAATCATTTCAGTGCAGCTGGAGAGTCTGCAGTTCAGAGTTCTCAGGTGTACTTTTTCCTTGAGGTACCCATCCTCTCTTCTGTAAAAGCGAAGAAAACCAGTTCCCCTCCACACCTCCACTGTTTCGTTGCTGTGTGGACTCGGGGAATACACTGGCACTCTGTTAAACTCCTTCTTGTATTGTCTCTCATCACTTTTGCCTTTTTTTATTGAAAATAGTTAAATATTTTGCATGCTTTGGCATTTTAAACAAACCATTCTTCAGTACTAGTTGTTAGTCTTGATTTTTTGGAAAAGTTACTCTGAGGAATTAAATTTATTACTCAAATTATTTACTTTAACATAAATTTTAAAACTATTATACTACTTGAAAGACATTAATTAATTTGATTTTCCTCTAAACCCCATGAAGTTATTGTACCAATTACTTGATCTTCCTTGAGGTGTGAGGATCTAAGCTAGACATGGCTTTGTTCAAATTTGCACAGAATTTAATGGGTGTGAATATTAAAATTTTTAATGCGTGAGGAATGCAGTTAAAAGAGCTTCAAGGGATGTAGGTTATAATGCATTTTTTTTAAAGTAACCGTACAGAATGCTTGTTCCGCAAGAAATAGTATTTATAGAGTGTGGCACCAAACACCAGGATGAGTCCGGAAGCCCTGAGTGTAGTGTTCAGGTAGGTCAGTGAAAATAAGTGCTGTTTTCTCTCAGAAGCCGTAATATTTGAAATCCTTTTCTAGTGGTATTGGGCTTTGTTCAGTTTTTGAAGCCCATTATTCAGGAGAAGTTTGTTAGTTACCAAATTCATGGTTTGATTAATGTGTAATTCCATTAACACGCATTTAAAACATTGAATGACAAATAGAAGAGCTCCCAGCAATTCACTAAAATCGCTTTAAAAATGTGTAAAGGGTTGATTTACAGGTCAACTAATTTGAAGTGTGCTCTAATCTAAAATTCCTATGAACTTCATCAAAGCGAGTACTCGGGTATGGGTCACTGGCCTTCGCTAATACTTGTCCTGATCTACATAGGAACAAGTTTACTGAATCAAAACCATTGCCTAATTTATGTTCAGATTGCTAAATCGATTTCTTCATGGTCTGTGGTAGAATTACTGCAGTTGTGCTTTGCATTTATAACGGAAAAATAAGTCTTGAGACCATAGACTGCAATATCCAGCCCTTCTGTATGAGGAATTAACTTTCTGGCATAGCAGTAGTGTGTGTTTACTCGACGCTCAGCCTTCCACCCCTCAAATTTATGGGGTGTTCCTGAGAAGCCGTTTGTTTTCTGAAGTATTTTTAGTCCTGATTAGAATTGTTAATAAACATGTGCCTGCAGTCTGAAACTCCATGGGTGTAGGATGAACCAAAATAGAAAATTAAAAAAAGGACAACGTTGGTATTTAACTGAAAAGCTGCATCTTACCCAGTCTGTGTTAGTTTTGGAGAATACTGCTGTCACTTTGCCATTGTGAACCTTCTCATAGGCTGGTTCCAGAGGGTGCTGGAAAACCCTTGAAGCTTCTAGGTGCTGCCCATGGACTTTTGCAGAGCTAGGAGGTGCAGCTTCCCCAGGTTGAACCATCATGGGACTAAATCCCACTGAGTGGAATATATGCCAAAATACCCAGACAGAGAGACCTCACTGCTCTTGGGTGCTATTTTTGGACGGGTTTTGCCTCTGCCTTCAGCAAGGCTGATTCCGTGCTAAAGTTGGGTATTTTAGAGGTGACCACATTCTATGGGCAGCTCTGTGTTGGCTTGCCAGGGCTTTAAGAAGCACCAGGTGGCGTGATCTGGGGTCACATCTCCTTTTCAAGAAAGGAATTCTCCAAAATATAGCTCTGTGAGACGGTGGCTGTGAAGGGAGATTCCAGCATGAGCATGGCAGGAAAGTCATAAACAACCTGGATGCAAAATAACTCTGGAGTTCAGATTTGAAGAACTTGGCCAGGAGATTCTGATGGAAAGCCAGCGGTAATGCTCCACTTGGTCGCTACAAGGTAGTCCACACTAGTAGCTCAGACTGAGCTTGCAACCTACTGGGGTACTTTAGGAAATCATGTTAAATACTGAAATTTGGCAGGTAGCTTTCCTTCTCCTGATCCCTGCGTTCGGTGTGGGAAGCTGCTTTTCTGTGTGCCAAAGCCAAGCTGGTTTTGCCATGGTTCTCGGGGTCAGTTTCTCAACCCATGGTGCAGTGGAGCAGCGCTGCAGGTCTTCATCAGCTCTTCCAGGAGCGGGGCTTCTGTCTGCAACCAGGAGCTCCTCAAACACGCATCAGCACAGTGCTGCACCTCAGAGATTAAATCCTGAGTTATGTTTCCCAGGGCACTGCTGGCTTGTAGCCTGAGCAGTATCGTCCTAGCTGGATAGTGTGAAAGTGGAGAATAATCCAGTGTTGTATAGTTGTTCAGTGCTGAATTGTTAAAGGAAATATTTGGATGCCACTGATGGCTCCTGAACAGTGATGGTGCTGGCTGGTAGGTGTCCTGTGGTCTGCTCTGGACTACGGAACCACGACTGCTCTGTGTTTGCCACCCATCCTCCTCTTCCAGGGAATCTCATGAGACACCAGAAACACATTCACGGCACCCCATGTTCCTGCGAGGAGAAGAGCTGTGTCCGAGGGGAGGCTCCTCCAGTGCAGAGCTAGCGGGTGATGCTCTGTGCGCTCATATAGAGACCAGTGGCTCTTGCAGGTCCGAGCACCGGTATGTTTGCTTTTCCCCTCTCTGTGCTGCAGATGGTCACTCCTCTCTGATGCCCCTTAACTGTCTGTCCCCGATAAAGAGCAGGATGCTGGTGTGCAGTGGTTTATCTAATTGGGACTGTGACAGCACAGATCAAGGTCAAACTAGACCGGCTGTTCCAATATTATTTCAGTTCTCTGATCATTTTATGCCTTAAAGTACATCACCAAGCTCAAAGCATCGTGTAGTTACACCAACGTGTATTTCTATGCTAATGAGCGTAGCATTAAGGTGCCATAACTTTCTTATTAGCTCTATGGGTTATCCATCGCTTGACCTGTTCAGTGGTTATTACTTGCGTGACACCTGAACTGCTTAACACCTCCAAGTAATAAATGTCACCTTAAACCTCACTGTGACTGCAAAGGGCCGGGTCACACCAGCCCTTCAGTGCCATCCTGCGCAGGGTAAAGCATCCCCCTGCCGTCCACTCAACCTCAGCTGCGCTCGTCCAGGAGTATCAACTACTGCTGAAATTCCTAATTATCTCCAGATCCTTCCATGCTGTTCCACTTACTGGGGCAGCTGAAGACCACCGTTGGTTATTCCAAGGAGCAGGGAGGTCATGGGGGTGATGTTGTGCTCCTTGCCCCAGCAAAGTCGTATTTCCTAATCAGACAGACTGCAGAAAGAGTGCTTTGGGAAGTACAGAATTGCAAAGGCTTTTGGTAGAAGCTTTTGCTTATAATTCAAACAGAGGCATAATTTCAGGCTGTGAGCTTGGAGTAAGACAGGCACAGTGTATCAATTTTGTATGCAGCTGAAGATCTAATATGCTGGTATTTATTTTAAGTGTTATTATTAGTAATGTATTCTCTGCCGTGTGTGTGCTCTTCCTGCTTGTAAGTCAGTTTGGTGAGAGGACAGAAAGAATCAGATTAGAATTAAAATTTATACTGGGCTACAGCCTGCTGCTGTTTTTTGATGAAGGGAAAAGGAGACCAGTCTTAAATTTATTTTTATATCGCTTTGGTGTATACCGATAATTCACTCCTGGTTACCTGCGTTTGTGTGGTATCTCTAACAAGCTGTAATTGCTGTTCGTAGACCATTCTAAATCTTAGCTTGTGTATTACCCCTGTGGAGATGAGAAGCTTTTGCTCTGAGTGGTGCTCAGAGCTTCTGCACTTCAAGGTGCTGTGGAGTATTTTCATAGTATTTGGATATACATGTTGGGGTCCTTCCTCTGCATCCTCAAACCCCACCCACTCGCTCCCACGTACCCAGAGGGTTTGATAAATGCTGTATCTTATGAGATGGTGCTCAGAGGGTTTAAAAAATACTGTATTTTATGGGATGCAATTATGCTTGAAGTACTAGAAAATGTGATTGTTGGGTTGCTTGGAACAAGGCAGGTGCTGCATACTTGAATAACAGCATAAAATATGAAGAATTTGAGTTCACGTAGATGGTTATGGTTCAATAGTGAGTGTCAGGGGTTGTCAGGATGCATTCGTAGCACAACTTAAAGGTGAAACCCTCTTGTATGCAGTCCCTTCAGAACAAAAATCCTGCTGCCTTTAGCGTTTTAAACATGACCAGGACCACCAGCTGCTCGGGGATGCCCTCTCTGCTCTTGGAGGGGTGCCTTGGGTACTACTGACCCTGGATTTTGGTGCTGTAGCTGGAGGGAGGTAGTGCTTGGATGCTGTCCCCTGGGGAGCAGAGGGACCGTGGGCTCGGGGCACCTGGCTCTGTGCTGAGCTGGGGCACAAAGTGAGCTCAGGAATCTCATTTCAGTGAGTTTTTCTCATGTCATGGTTGAGCAACTGTGAAAAATCATACCTAGGTGGGGAAATGCCGGTGTATTCTTGAAGCAGAGAATGAGACCAGAGTAAAACATCTTGCAAATGAAAAAGCAATCTGAGGCGATTTTAACTTGGCTTGATGTAGCAGAGGGTTACGCTTTCTGACAGTCTGTTCAGAAGCTACTTAACTTTAAAAGACTAAATATTGACTAATTTTTTTTCCCAAATGCAGCATATTCTCCCTTCAAAGAAAAAATACAAGGCTGTGGCAGCAGTTTTTAAAGGAAGATAGTTCTCCCATCAAGCTGGGGAATTCTCAGCCTTTTAGATTGGAAAGGGTACATCTGCGAATTTGGGATTCCCAAACAGGAGTCTCCTGAGCTTCCCTATGACAACATGGAAGT
Organism: Bucorvus abyssinicus; assembly: GCA_009769605.1. NCBI lineage: Eukaryota > Metazoa > Chordata > Aves > Bucerotiformes > Bucorvidae > Bucorvus > Bucorvus abyssinicus. The sequence goes on along the minus strand of CM020041.1, from coordinate 2,622,506 downwards.
CTATGCAGCTGTACCTGGGTTTCTCGTCTGAAGTCCAGAAATAGTAGTGAATAACATCAGAGATGCAGCAATTATCTCAATTAGCCCCTGTTTGGGTGAGCAGATGATACTGCGTGATGCGAGACATCCGAGCTTCTCTCAATGTTTACACCAGGCGGGACAAATCCAGATTGCCAGCATCTGTACTGGTAGCGAGATTTCTCTAAACAGTAGTGCCTGATTAATTTTTTTCTTCAAGTCTGCTCAGAAAAAACAAAGTGGATATTCTCTGCCTCATTAGTAGCATCTTTTTTTGAAGAAGTTCTGTGTCTGTGGTTGTAAACAGAGAATCCTGATTGTCAAACTAAGCGGTGCGGGAGTCGCCAGCACTGCAAATGCTACAGTCTGTGCGCAGAGTGCCTCACCTAGCCCGGCACTGCAGGGCAGCGTAATTTTCTTGACTCCTCACTTGAGATAAGGAAGATCATGCTCTAAAGGGGAAAAAAATCCTTGGGATGATAATCTATTAATAGGAACAGGCGCTTCTTGATTAATTTGCTAAAGGAGTCAGGGCTGTATATTTAGAAATTGTCCAGCAGTTAGGCTGATCCCGGGAGCAGCTCCCTGGAGCCTTGGTGTGTGTGTGGAGGTAACATCTAATTTAGCGATAGACCCGGCGTGAGCCCAGCTGCCTGGGCTGAATGTGATTTATCCCCTTGCATGAGCGCTGCAGCCTCTCCCGCGCAGTGGCTGCTAAGAAGGTTGCCACAGTCCAGCAATACGGGCGACCCGTGGAGCTGAATATGTTCCCCGTTCTCCTGCATCTCTTCCATCTGCTGCACTAATTGTTTTTTGGCAAAGTCCCCTGTGTTAACCTTTGCTTACGGTCACAAAAAAGGGACTAATTTTGACCAAATCGACATCAGTATTAAAGACCAGGAGACCGAACGCGCTGCAGGTTTATCCTATGAATTGTGCTTGAGGGCAGTTGGTGCCTGTTGGGTACCAAACTGGGTGGTACCTAGTCTTGGTTAAAGGAAAACCAGGAAGAAATAGCAGACAGCAACTTGTCTTTCCTGATTTCAAGCCTAACTGTGACGGTTTCAGTACTAACCTTGCCAAACGTGTTCCCTTTTCTCTTCAAATTAGAATGCAGGAAACTGCACGTGGCCACGAGCGGATGTGCAGGACAAAGGAAGAACAACTGTTAAGGAAGAATCAAGGAAGAGCCCTTTTCCCCTCCCCGTTGGAGGTTGTCTGAGCATTGCGTGTCGCTTACAACCCAAGTCTCAGGAGTTATGTGGTTACTGTAATTTGGAACCAGCCTCGACACTACGTGTGTTTTGGAGCTGTATTTTTGTCCCGCGTTCCGTCTCTTGCTGTGCCTGGTCAGCAGCGCTGGCGCTGTCCCGCAGGTGCCTTTTGTGGACAGCAGCCCAAGGATGTCCAGCCCTGAACGGGGGAGCCGTGCGTGTGACAAGCTTGTGTGGTTGTGACTGTTGTCAAGCCACGCGTGTTTCAGTAGTGTATTTTCATTGCAGACTGCTGAGGGTGTGTGTCTTACATACGCCTTAATGCCTTGTCCACAGCTGTGGGATCCTGGTTAACGGATTGCTTTGAGTCATGCACCCCAGCTTCTAGAGATGTTCCTTTATAAAAGCATCAAGCAGTTGTAAATTCTAGATGCCTAATGACACTTTTTTAACCTGCTGTAGCTGGTTAATGTTTCCTGCCTAAAGGCTGGGTTGTGTCATTTTTCTAGAGTTGAGGAGAACTTCCAGAGCAGATTGTCCCACAGGTCTTCCAGAGCTTTGGGGAAGCTCTGCTTTGTACTGTGCTTCCCACAGACAGTCCTGGATTAGCTTTGTTTGAGTGACCTCCCCTTGCTCATACTGCAATAGTCATTTTGGGTAGTTAGAGCATCCATGTGACTGTTCTGCTCTACCTGCTCATTCCTTGGCTGGAGAGAATGTGGATGTTATTAATAGGGATTGCCCTTGAGGTGTGGGAATTAGGTTTCTACATGACAAACAGTCCCCGCAGTTTGGTACAGCAATTTCTTGGGCTTCATAGATCACTGTTTTCTAATTAGAAATTAGACCCTCAATGTGTCAGTCTTGCCTGCAGTTATAAAGCTAAGAACATGCACATGGTCCTTCCTTGGCCCCGTTGACTTGACTGCAGCTCTAAAAAGCAAAAATGACCAACTGCTGCTTAGGACTGGTGTAATAAAGCAGAGCCGAAGTGATCTTAACCGGGGAGTTGGTATTCTTAGTGCAGTGGTGGTTCTTCTATTCCCTGGGCTTCCCTTGTAGACATTCAAAGGCAGCACCCCAAAGGCTGTACACCAAGACACTGAGTAGGGCTGTCAGCAAACTGGAGCTTGTTCAACCATGGGAGAGCTGGAGCCAAGTCTTCCATTATCCAAGAGGGAAAAAAAAGATTAATTCAGTGGAGACAGAAGTAAAATACAGTAGTCGAGAAAGACTTTGTCTTTAAAGTGTTGTGGTGGAAATGGGAGCCTGAGCTAGGAAGGTGCTGTGCTCCCTGCAGGCAGTGCCGTGTCCCCGTTTCCAGCAGGGTCGGGAGATGAGGGGCCTCCTGCTCCAGCAGAAGGAGAAGCTGACATAGTCTGCTCTCCTTGCAGCATGGATTTACAGGAAGGTGAGAACGCTGCCTTGTATAGTGCACAATATGTTCTTTGTGGGTATATAGGACAAATGTATACACGTTTTTATATAGAGGTGTTAAAGGTTTTATTTACACCGATTCCAAACAACCTGAAAGTGGTTTTGCCGCTTGGATCCATCACTAATGACTGTCAGTAAATCCATATGCAGCACGTTGGCTACCAAGCACTGTACTAGATTGTGTATTCCCTCGGCGTAGTTGTATTTTAACTCAGCACAATGAAGGTCCCCTCCCACCCCGTGTTTGTCCTGAATGAAACCCGATTCTTCCTTCCAGAAGGGCTCTGCTCACCCATGGGCCGATGGTTCAGCGTGATCGGGAGCCTCTAACACAGCCCGGCTATTCGGCCTTGGCAGGACATGGAGATGCTGTCTTCTGCAAGAGCGGCGCTCCCGTTGAGAGCAGACAAGGGTACCGAACCGTAGCGCTGGTGCTGATTTTCCGTTTTGTCCTCCTAATCCAGGCAGGATGAGTGCTTGCACCTGACGGCACTACGCCCACCCTCAGGCACTGCCTGGTCGGGTGGAGGTGCAGTTTTTCAGGAGCTACGTGTCTGGTGAAGAGCAACACTGGAGCAAACGTCCTGCATTGATTTCCACGTAACAGTGACGGGGCGCTTCACACACAGGGCAGAAGGGCCTTTCGTTCCGCGTTCAATTAACTAACGTTAGAAAGGAGGAAAATAGGTGCTGAAAGTGAACCGTGACAAACAAAACGGTTGTACTGCGTTAATGAAATGCTCTTTAAAATCATATTCACAAGGAAGCTTTATATAAGGAATGAGGAATCTGAAACAAATTTTTCCCTTTAAAGCGTATGATTTATGCTCAGATAAAATTAGATTTTTAGTTAAAGGAATTTGCAATCATTAAATGGTGCCCATGAAATAAGTCTCATTTATAACCATCTGCTTTATGGCTTCTGCAGAAGAGTATTCCTCAGGCAATGCATCCGAGAACTTTAGTGTCGCTTTTATCAAAATAGTTTGGTTCTTTACTAGTAGCACTATTAAAACCTCTGTGTGATTTTTTTTTTTCTTTTTTTTTCCCCACTTGAGAGCAGTATCTTGTACTTCAGAGAAAGGGCGGCTAGTCCTTTTTGTGAGGAGATTGCCCAGCTCTCGGCATGCGGTGCTGTGCCCGTGGCCAGGCTTGCTGGTAGTGTCTTAGTGGTACATTAGATCACTAATAGAAGGGTCTTCTGTTCAGCATGGCCTCAAGGAGAAAAATTAGCATCGTTTCTTCTTTTCTGTGCTACGGAAGACAGAAATGATTTTGCTGAAGCAAATGAAGAAAAATGAGTCTTTGCAGTAGAGGGACTGAAGCCACAGTTGTGTCTACCTGGAGCTGGTGCCTTTTTGTGGCTGCTCTTTAAGCTCTGCCATGGTTTCCAGGTATTTTTCCCATTTTTCAGTGTACTCTCCTGAACTGTTGAGTGTTCTCAATGCCACTGGTCTTCTCTCTGTGGAAGGGGAGGTTTTGGGGGACACACTGAGTGCTGATATTCTCCTAGGTGATGAGAAGTGATGGGTTGCAGCCTGACCTTGTGTTCTCCCATTGCATTTCTAACGAGGTTTCCCTCTGGATCCTGCGTCTGTTTTTTGTGGTAGTTTACATTCGTTAGAGCTTATGAGGCGAGCAGAGGAAAAGAAGGGAAGCTTTGAAGGCCATCTTTTGTTTTTCACGATGTCTATGCAGTTGCTTTCATGGAAATACCAAAAGGGTATTTAATACAAGTGTGCTGACACTTGAATTTTTTATAGAGTGATTGTCTTTTCTTCTTTTGATCAATGTAATAGTTGTAATTAATTTTAGTGTTTCGAAGCTTTTGAACTGCAGAGAACTCAAACAGCTTGTTAAAGTGAGGGACTCCAGGGGAACTTTAAAAGTACTCTTCCCTTTTGCATATATTACATGTACATGGGCTTAATGACAGCAGGCAGTATCTGGATTTTTTTATCCTGTGCCCCACCTCTCAAACTAATATTTTGAAAATCTCTGAGAGGTCCCTGGAGTATAACTGTCTACGCAGCTCAGAGCTTTGCTGCCTAAAAGGATAAATGCTTTGAAGTCTCTACTAATCCTGAACGCCGTTTTACATATTTCTCAAGATCACTGAGGTAGCATCCTACGGGGAATAACCACGTAGTAGTTTTATAAGCAAATACCCCTTTTTTGTTTATCCCCCTCAGTGGACTTGGAGGGTTCCCAGGAGACCGTTTCTGCTGTTCTGATCCTTCATGGCTTTGGTGAAGGCTTTGTTGAGAAAGACAGCTTGTTGCTCGCTTGTAGGAAGGAGAAGCAGTGTCTGTTGCCCGCACAACCGGTAACGTGGACAAAGTATAAAGTGTTGCCAGGTTTGAGTTGAGCTGGGCTGGGAAATGTGTGAGGTGATGTGATCCCCTGGGCTGGAGGAACGCCTCGGTCAGGGTGGTCCCTGGTCTGTGCCAAACCTCACAGAGGTCCTGGGAGAGGGGCAGGAGCAGAAAGGAGCATTTCTGTAGGCACGAAATGAACAGCTACCACACTGCGGTGTGTGTAGTGTTACACCCTTGGATAAAACACCTCATTCTGCAGCATTTCCTGAAGCTGTCCGATGCCCCCAGGTGAGGGAGGTATGACCTTCAGGAGTTAGCTGAGCAGGTATTGTTGTAACTTCCATAAGCTGGTTTGTTCTTTTATTTCTGTCTACTTTCACTTTGAAAAGCTCTGTATTTTTTTTATTGTGTGCTCCAGTGGCAGCTTTCCGTATTTTCAATTTCCCTGTGGCAGGGTGCTCCGCACCAGCACTGCAGAGGGGAGTGTGGAGATATTTCATTAGATGCATCGCACTGTAAACCTGGTCTGCAGGGAAGTACTATTTCTGAAAAAAAGGGGGAAAAGGACAAATAAAACTAGACTAAGCATCAGGTGGCTAGAAAGCTCAGATGTCTGGGGAGCCTTGTGTATTTTCCTATCAAAAGGAGGAGAGAAACAAACCTTATTTTGTTCTCTGGTAAACATCTGAGCACTAAGGCAGTGAAATGAGGTTAAACGAGGCACATCTACCAGAGTTAAAACCTGCCCTGTGCGCCTTTGGCAGGGGTGTGGAGAGCTCACTCCTCTTCCCTGTGTGTGGGGGTCCTGTGGTGGAGTCAATGATGGGGTCTGATGGCACTTTGGGGTCTTCCAGGTTTAATTTTGCACTCAGTGGTGTTAATCCTGCAGCATCCTCACTGGGCACTGTCCAGGTCAACGAGACTCCAGGCAAGAGGGTCTCTGAGTCCTCCGTGATTCCACTATTTCTAATACTGCTTGCAAGGAGTGAATGATGGAAATCATAAGTATTTGTAATTAACCCATAAATAATGTTACAGCTTGGAATTAAATATTTATTTCTCTGGAGTCACACCATTAGTGTACGCAGATAGCGTTGTCTGGGAGTCCTCTGAGACTTTATGCAATGTCTTTTTAAAAGAAGTTTCTTTGTTAAAGATGGCAGTGATGCTTTGCAAGAAATAGGGCGAATGATGTAAGTGTGCAAAGATGGAAATGAGCCCTTGGCTCTTAAGCACTCATCCAGTTGCTTTGAAATTATTCAGGTATTTGAACAAGTCTCTGCTAAAAATATCTGTAAGGGCTCCTCAACCCTAAATCCTTGGTAGAGTAAAATAACCCTCCCAGCTGCTCCTTTTATCATCAATAGAGAAAAACCCCACATTTTAAAGAGACTGTGCTCTGCCATGCAGCTTACCACAGAACGATGAATCGTTTTGGTGATACATTGATCCATTAAATGTCTGTGGACAAACTGAAATGTTTGCTTGTAATTACTCCTCAGCTTCATGGATGCTTCTCTGGGATAATGACTGATGTTTTTAGGGGTTTCTGTTCATGTATTTTAAAAAAAAACCAAACACAAAAAATTCTCTTTTTCCTTATAGGACTCCAGAAGGTTTGAAGTTACAAGAAGAAAAGGTAGGAAAACCAGTTTTCTTACAGTGTGTGTGTTGGTGTTGAGTATTCTCGCAGTAACTTTTTAAACCAGACATGAGTTTACACACTTGAAAGAGTGTACAGCTGTGGAATTTCAAGGAGACTGCCTCCTAACGCTTGCCTGACAGTTCCTAGTGTTGCAAATCGTAGATTATTTATATTTTTTAATGAAAAGCTGTTCTTTCAGCAGTGAACTGCATGATGGTATTGGGGATGCAAGTCAAGGGTCGTTGTGTGCTAGCAGAGGATCTAAGCTCTGACCCTGGAGCATTTCATGGAGAAAAAGGTCCAGACAAGCCTTTCCACTGCAAATCCACCCAAAGGTGCAGCAGTGTTAGCTGTGAGTGGTGCTGGTGCCCTGAGCTCAGATCCTGCTCCTGTAAACTCTTGTGGGTTAGGAACTAATCGGCTGCTGCTGTGAGTGGCTCTTTGGTGGTTGCCGGCAGCTGGGTGAGAATGGGCCATCAAAGAGCTCATTCTGGTTATCATTAATTTTGATTTTGTTTAGCAGATGTTTTCTGGATCAGGCAGTTGCTTGCCTCATCTGTCTCAGTAGAACATGAGGCGGGTGGCACTCTCTGGTTCTGCAGAATAATGTTCTGTTCCAGCAGCTTCTTTAATTGCTTCAGGCATCCTGTATACTCAGAAGTTGTAACTACCACTTTTTTACTGCATAAATGAAAAAGGTCAGGTCCAAGAGTAACCTGTCATCTGGGCAAATACTCTCCTTCTGGCTTTTGGTGGGGTTTTTTGGGTTTTCTTTTGCTGTCAGGCTGAAGCAGCAGAGAGGCTTGAATAAATTAAACATAGAGCTGTTGCCAAAGGTGAAATCCATTTAGTTCAGGTTTCTGGCATATGTGTGTGTTTGGTCAAACTTGTGCCACTTTTCAGGAAGAAATTCAGTTTTATTGGACTTTCCTCGATCTCAGACTAGGGAGGGCTCTTGGACAGTTTGAGGTTGCTTTGGGATGCAGAAGAGCATCTTGGCATCCTGGATGGGGAGACATTTCAGTCATGCTCTAGGTATGGAGTTGGTGACAGGGAAGCTGAGTCTTGTGAAAAATGACTTAATGAAGAAAATTTTGTAGAAGTACCTCTAGTCCTGTTTCAGATATGATGGGGGTCTCTAAAGTTTCCTTCCCGGTGAAAGTAACCAACACCTGCAAGAACTTCCATATAGCAGTTTTTTGAAGGCAGAACTGAGTTCATATGGCTGCTTGGAAAATGTAACTTCAGTGCAATAACTGCATGTTGAGATCAATGCCTCTAGGTGCTAAATGTCCAGGCTCAGTTAGGTTGATTTCTCATTGCCTTCACAGGATGAGTAAGACTTGGCTTCCTTCTGGGGGGGTGAAACCATACCTTTTTTCAGAAATTACCTGAATATAATGAACTTCTGTCAGAAGGCTTCTTAGATCTGTGGATGGAGTGGAGAGAAGGGGATGGTAGTTGGGCATTTGGATCTGGAGCTAAACTTGGCTAACGCCCAGCAACACAATCTGTGAATAATCAAGTATGTCTGAAGAACTGCGGACTCCTCAGAGGTCAAGAAAATGCTAACAAATGTGGTAAATACATCTTGGTCACAAAAGCCTGTGGATTTGCGGAGCTGCCTGGGGATTTTAGCAATGATTAAGTATCTTCCTCTCTGGAGTCAGTCCACAATAGTGCCTCCAAAATGATTCAACAAAAGCCTCCTTCAGGAACCTCTTCAGTATTAACATGTGTGCAGAACAGAGAGCACTCAGTGCTAGGAAAAAAGATAGCAGGAGGGTCGGAATGTTTGTAGCGCACACGGAAGGATTTACTATAAATTTTGTGGTATCTATGATCTGATTTTAAGGTACAGGACTTTTTCCCCCCTAAAATGGTAATTCTTGTGGATAATGGTTTTTACTTGAGGAAGTTAGATGATTGCGGAATGTTTGAGGGTGGGGTGGCTTTCTGTTGAAAAGCTGAAAAACTTTGAAACTTAATGTCTGATAGAAGCCACCACAAAGGGGAGAGTGGCAGCAAACTTGCTCTGTGCCTGCTTTAATGCCACACTCATGGATGAACCAGGATGATTAAAAAAGAGCTTTTGGTGAAAGAAGGGGCAATCCTGGCTTAGCTTCTCAGAGCTTTTCTTTTTTCTTTTGGACAAAAGGTTTGAGTCCTTTAGATTGAAAGCAGACACTTCTCTTTCAAAGGAAACAAAGCCCTGATTGTTGTCAAATGGTCCATGGGCACATACTGCCCCACCATACTTATTTCCTTCAAATGGTCCATTTAATAGACAGCTGATGGTCAGTTGTGCTGGGCTGTGTTTATATTGGATGAAAGGCAGAGCAGTGAAAACACTTTTTGTGGTTTTTAGCTGTGGATGAGTGTAGTTAAACTGGGAGGCTTTTGGTTTCTTAAGTGTCAGGACTGCATATGCTGGAGGAGTTCTGATGCTGCTCCAAAGCCCATTACGGTCGATGCATGGCTTTCCTTTGACTTCTGCCGGCACTAGATCAACTATAATTATATGATCTTTTAATTGTGTGATACGGAGGGGAGATGCTTCCCTGGCTGTGGCTGGCAGCCGTCTTCCACCGTAATGTATGAAGACTGATTTCCTTCTGAACTGAAGTGGCAATGGCTGCAGATCTGTGGTGGTCCTGGGATGCCTAATGGGTGTTCAAATATTACCCCTTTTGGCTAAAAAGGATCTTTTAACCCCCCCAAACTCATTATGGGAGTTGATTAGAAGGTGAAGAATATTTTCTTACATTTAGTTTAAACACATTAATTTTGCTCTCGGGGCACTGCCACTGCAGTTCCCATCCACTCTGTGTTCACGTAATGGAAACAGAATATGGTGTGAGGTCCCAGACTCAAAGAAAACCCAGCTGGTGGTAAACAAGCAGAGGATTTGGATAACATCTCTTTGTGTTGCTCTCTTAAACTAAAATTGGGAGCAAGTTATAGCAGGCAGAGACCTTTTCTCAGTTGTCCAGTCTTCTCTCTTTTCCCATTTCTATCTGTGTCAGATGGCCTCTTTAAACAGTTTGGTCCGAGATGGAACACGGAGCTTTGCAAGAAACCACAGGGCAGTGGGAGTTTTGGATGCTCTGCAAGAAACAACAGATAGCGAGCTTTCTCAGGAGAAGTGCTAGTGTGAGGGTAGTGGACTAATTGCAACAAAGCGGATTCTCCCATGGTGAGCTCATAATCACCAGCCTTGTGATCAGATGCCGAAGGATGGGAAAAGGAGGGGAGTTGCCACAATAGTGAGTTTTCCCATGTTCACAAAACTCTTATTGAGGAAGAAGAGTAAAGGTGAAGTCAAATGACCGCCAAACAGCGACCCCAGTAGTGAAATTGGGCATGCGTGAAATTACGGATTATGTAATGGAAAGGTGGAGTTTGGGGCGGTCCACACGTATGTACTGGCCACATGTTATGTGAGGGGCAGCTTTAACCTCTGCTATAAAGGTAGTGCTGTTTGAGCAGAGTCGAGGTAGCTACATGGCACGACGGGGACCACGTTGCCTCTGTGGGGACACCGACAAGGGTCTGTTAACTACCGACGCCTCACCTCTAAAACAATCCATGCTGGGGATGCTGTGGATTTGGACACCACTTGCTGTCCTAGGGTCGGTATGTATGGGAACTAAAGTAATTTTTTCCTCCCCCCCACTCCCCTTAATTCATCATGATGAATTGCACTTGGATGGAAGGGAACACTTACACTGCCCTCGAATGTCCACAGGGTACATTGCTAGTTGTCTTAATCATATTAGCAGTAATTTTAGTTGTAATACTTTGGAAGCCTAAATTCTAGCAGTCTGTGTTTTATGTAACTTCATGTTTAGTTTGGTTTTGGACAAAATAAATCCTGTTATGTTTGTGAGCATGTCTGTGATTTAGTTACTCTGGGATCCCTCAAACCTTTACTGGAACACTATCTAAATATTTGAATTCTCTACTCTGTATGTTTGTATATGGTTTCAGGTATTGGCATGGTTGCTGGTTCTATGCACGACCTCTCCTTAGTGCACAGGAAAGGGAAACTGAGCAAAAATGTTGGTAACCATCACGTTTACATCAGCTGCCCAGGACAGTGAAATAGTGCAGGAGGGCAGAGGGGGAAGAGTGAAACAGGAGCAGGGAGCTGGGAAAAGCAGCAGTTTGTGCAGATCAGGTGGACACAGCAAGGAAAAGGACAGAAATAGTGTGCAGCAGAAAATTGGGGGACGATGGGTTTGTGGTAAATTGGAAGAAGTGTTGGACCAAGCTCTGAAGGCAGCACCTGTAAACATTTGGCTTGGCAGTGCCAGGGCTTAATTGTGAAGATTGAGTTTTCACTATAGGTGGATGACTGATACTTACCTGGTGCTGTAAATTAGACCACACAATTTACATATGTAAAAGCCATATACCTTCACGTCCATCAAATTCCCCATGTCTAGCAGAACAGGGCCTCCAGTGGCTTCCCCAACTATTTTAGCTGCAAGAACACAGGAACTATTCTGCAGCTTCTGGAGCTGACAAATGCTCCTACTTGTGATGGCAGTGTGGGGCTAGAGGACACCCAGCACTGGAATCGGTTGCCTGAGTGTACCTCCGTGCCCCAGCGATGTGTAGTCACGGTAAGCGTAAAGCGCTGGGTCTCCAGTGGATACAACTGAGCAAAGCCACGTGAGCTTAATGGCCCGCCTTTGCTTTTTACTAGCTGAGGATCCAGCCCAAGCACTTAAAAGTTTTAATTTGTTTTTGTGCTGCTCACGATCATCCATTCAACGAATTAGTGTCAAAAGATGCTTTTGAAACCATTCAGCCAAGAAATGTTGGAGCAGATTGCTTCCACTCTGTTTGGCCATGAAATCTTACTAAATGAGGTGCAGCTCCAGATTTATTCAGACGGATGACATCACACTCCCATAAAGATCGAACTCTCTCTGTTTTGAATTGAAAGGCTGAAACCTCTCTGAAGTATTCACAAGCTGCGTTGTGGGTGTCCTGTTTGTATTTATAGGTATCTAAGGACAGACAATCCTCCCTCTTACAGTGTGTTTCCTAACCACCACGAGGAGCGGTAGGGTAGAGCACACCCCGAGCATTCCCAGGCTGCCATAGCGTTTGACTGAAAAACCTCTGGGACTGCATCAGTGGTGGAGGATCCAGCCGACAGCTTAAGAAATGTTTCTTTACTTGACATCAATTCTTATGTCCTAGATGAAAAACGCACTGCTGGTTATAAGACAGTAATGCCCTTTAGAAATTCTATCTGCTTCGTCTTTCTTTTTGCACATTTCAAGTTTTCACCTATCCGTGGAAGATGAAAGGCTCTCAAAACCTGGCAGGGATGGCGAGTTCTCTCCTCAGACCCTTCATGAACCCAATGAAGTGATCAGCTGTAGTTACGTTTTTAGTAAATCACCTGTTGATTTCCCATCCTGCTGGTTTTTTTCGTATCGCTAGAGTCCAGAAAATTTGGTTTTGTTCCTTACGACCTGATCAAAACCCACCCAAAATCAGTGGCTGTGTTGCTCTTTAGAAGCAGCTGCACCCTCAGGATCTTTGGCTATCCCAGTGACACCCAGACCATATATGATATGATCAATATACATATCTGTATGTACGTGCTATGTATGTGTAGTGTCAGATGTTCAGACACGCTAGGTGTGTCTTCAGGACATACCTTGGAAGTTCAGAGGACAGGTTTTACACAAAAAATACCTGTTTTGTAGGAATATTTTCCATATTTAATATACTGATTTTAACAATTGCTCAGTGTTTATATCAAACAAAGTTTCATGTCTATCGCAGCTGCTTTGTTTTTATAGAAGTTTTTATTATCTCTGATTTTCAGGGCATGTGTTGTCAGTGAATGGCAGTCTGCTACCTGGGGAAGGATATTTGACTGGGTCAGAATATTAATCTGATGTTTGGTTCCTGTTTTTCTGAGAAACTGCAGTTCCTCAGCATTTTTTGTGCCTCATCCCTCATGAGCAATATTCTTCAAATGCACGATGCTGCGGGGATGCCTAGTTTTGCAATGCTGGCAGGGAATTAGGTAGAAATAATGAAGGTAAAAACATTTTCAGGGAGCTGCCATGGCATTTTTTTAGCTTTGATTTTGTTTTTGAGTAAAGCTCACCCAAATTGGGGAGAGGAAGGACGCAAAATGATTTGTTCCCGTGTATCTATCAGCAGTGATGTTTAGTTATAACGTGGCATATTTTGTGGTTCTAAGAGATGGGAGTAGCAGAGGGAGTAGAACTATGTAGAGGGGGAAGAACCTCTACTAATCAACTCGTTAGGCACAGTAGTAAATTACCCAGTAATATGGATGCTCCTAGAACAGTCTGGTAGCTGTTGGCACCCGTGTATGGGACTCCGGACAAGACTGAGTAGCTGCCAACACTGAGCAGTGAATCGCAGCTCAACCAGGGAGTTTCTGGGTGATTTTCTAACCCAAACAGAGCTGGTTCTTAGTGGTCATGTTTGGCTTCCAGGTACTGGTTTGTTCATTCCGATGGATCACTCTGGAAGTGTGAAGGCAGCCATGGGTGAGCCTAGCTTTGCTAGCGGACGTGGGAAACCTGCTGTAAGGGGCAAGAGGAGGGATGAGTTCTGCCCATGGCAGAGTGAATGTTTACTAAGTAAATATAATAGTATGTGGTTTTGCTAGAGCAGCAGATTGATGGACCCAAAGGAGTTGAAGTGAAAACTTCCTGAGCAGCAGGAAACCAGGCAGCTGTTAGCAGCAGCAAGTCGGAGGAAGGAGCTTGTAGGCAAGCTTAGGAAGTGGCCAGACTTCAGTTCCCTGGCTGGGCAGAGGGAGAAGATGGAGCTAAGCCAGAGAATGAGGCGTTGCGGAGATTTACAGGGAGATACAGAATAATAGGTCTATGTATTCCATACTGCCGTGCTTCCTAAATGGGTATCCCCAGTGCTGAGGCTGGACGTGCCCAGAGGCAGCTCTCTCTCTCCATCTGAAAGCAGAATGTGCTGGTTCGGCAGCTGAATAAGCCGCTTGAGCTGCTGGTTTCTGTGCTGCCGAGGCTGGCTGCCACACCGTGCTGCCCACTGCAGCCCTGCTTGGCCATGTCCCACCTTTAACAAAGTCCCGGTTTCTGATCTGAGCACGTGGGGAACAGCTGGAGATCCATCAAATTTATGATTTCTTTGCACGCAAATGGAGGGGACTGAAAAGACAAAAACAAACAAAAAAAGCGAGGTGCTGCCCTGGCTGCATTCCTTGTATTTAGTACCTGTGGGTAGCTACTGCACAGTAGTACCAGATCCTGAAACCAGACAGGCGGAAATCTCAAACTGCAGTTAGCTCCACTGCAGGATAGTGGAAGATGCCGGAGTTGTGCCTCAGTGGTGCTCATTTACAGCAGGCGATGTGAAACCTTGCACTGACCTGCAGCAATCCAACAGCCTTGTCTGCTGGCATGGTCAGGAAGGCTCCTTGAACTACTCTGTGTGCAGGAAACTTGAATCGCTTGGGATGTTTAGGGTTTTTCCACAACCAACTACCTCACACATGAATTGCTGACTTAAAAGCTTGTGACCAAAATACACACCATGAAGCCAAGTTCATCAGCCCAGCTTCTTGGAACAGCTTCTTAACAGCAAGGCAGAGTTTACTGAACAGGCTTTTGGCTTCAGGCTGTACAAGAAATTTAAGCCAAAAGCATGTGAAAGAAGATACAGCCATGTTGAGGGAGGCAGCAGGAAGCATGTTGTAGTGCCCAGCCTAGAAGGTGAATTCCCCCTGCTCATCAGTTCCTGCTATCTGGAAACATGGAAGGTAGATGGATGTGTTTTCTGGGGTTAAAAGAGGAGGAGTTTTTCTGGTCCGTGCCAAGCGTTGTGCCTCTGGGGGCACTTCTGGCAGTGTCTGCCCCACGCCCGTGTTCCCCAGCGTGGCATGTCAAGGGCATCCCCCATGCGTTCGGGGAGGAGATCAGTCCCATCAGGTCGTGGTGCTGCCTGCTGCCAGCTCCTGCCAGAGATAGATGACCTCCTCGCCAGCTCGAATGCCAAATTTTGATGAAGACTTAATAGAGAGATTAGTTTTATTCCACAGGGCAGTGTCTCCCTCTCTTTTTCACTTCTCCCTCTAATCTCTCTGTGCTCCACAGCCCGTAAATTACCTGTCTTTCCCTGAGAGATAACCACTTTAACATTTTTCCCTTCCCTAATGTCCCTCGACTCCACAAGCTTCTCTCCTTTTCCCAGCTACACCGGGCAGTCTTCTGGAAGATACTACTTTGTCCTACAAACCTTGTCTTGGCTGCATCTTCACCCCGCCAAAGCCCTTCTCTCCAGCTGACCCAGAGCACTAAAGCAGGACTGGTTTGCACTGGTCTGTAAAGACAACCTGTCTTTAAGAGGAGGAGAGACTTTCAGCCAAACAGCCTTTTGGTCACTTAAGCATCCTTAGCAGCCCCCAGATTGAAATTCAAGGTGAGGTTTGAAGTCTTGTTGACCCTTGTTCTGGGTGCTGCATTGCTGTTTGTGTGAAATACTATTTTTTCTGTCCAGCCACACAATTCTGCTGAAATATGGTTGTTAGGCAGAGCAATACATGATGTGGAAGCCTTTCTCATATGGCGAGGGCATGTGCTGCTTGCACAGAGGATTGAGAGGTGCGAATGCCTTGGAAACTCGCAGTTTTCAGAGCAGCTGGAAAAGAAACCTATTTGTAAAGGTTGGATAAAAAACTGGCAGCAGATGTTTCTGGTAATGGCAGTATAATGTAATATGCAAATACTCTCCATCAAGGCAGTCTCAGAAATTAGCAAAACAAGTAACTCAGACTTTGAGCCAAAAAACCCAAAGTCCAGGATCATTTAGGGCTCAATCAGGTTTTTGAGTCATAAGTTTGGAATGTAACGCTGGTCTCCTTAGAGGGTAAGAGCGTGGTATATTTTCAGCTATGGACTTATTAGGTTTCAACATGCCATTTCTAACTTAACTGAGGTTAACCATAAGGCAGAGCAATTAGGTTAATGTTCTCAACTCACTGCCCAAATAAAAGACAGAAATTACCCTCTTTGTGCTCTCTTAGTTTAGGCACTTATAACTGTGTGCCTGCAGCCTCTACCTGTGGCAGATGCGGCGTGTGAAGCTATCAGTGTGGCTGGAGCGTTGTCGTTCATGGTAGGGCAAGCTCTGATGGTGCTCTGAGGTCTTCTCTTGGAGGTGCCTCTCTTTGCCAGGGCCGTGGCTAGGAGACAACCATGGCTGGTCCTTGCAGGACTTACCTGTGGATCTGTTATCTTCTTCCGCTGCATGCATTTCTCATTGAGCCCCACAAGATGTGGCGAACAAACCATTCAGGAGGTTGGTGCTGTAGTCCTTTCCCTGACTGCTGCCGTAGCAAATACTCCCCTTAAATCAGTGGTTTTCCAGGGGCTCTGCTTTGTTTGTAAATGTTTCCTTTGGACTTTACATTTCCAAGCAAGATTTCAGCTCAGTAATTAGTGGGTGTCGGTTTATTTTTTAATAAGAACTTATGAGCCTGTGAAATGGTCCAGTTGTTGTTCTTGGTTGGGAAAGAAAAATCTACTGTGTGTAAGGTAATGTAATTACTTTTCTAAAGGAGTTTTTATTATGCACCTAACTGCCCATTTACTGTCCTTGATAGACCAAAATAAAACCAGAACAGAATGAATAAGCCATTTTGGTCCGTGGGGTAAATAAACCAGCTAAAGTGTTTATAAATGAGCATTTAGTCAGCTGAGCTGATGGGCGACACTGCAGCTGCTCCAGTGTCTGAGAGCAGTGATCCAGGTTTAACAGCCTGCCATCAGTATTTCCTGGTTTGTCACGAGGCAAAAGTTGCTTATCCAGGCCACGCTGCTTGTTTGTGGTGCTCGATGAGCTCTTTTGAAGAATATTAGAGAAGTTTGTGGGTTTGCACATAAGGAGCGTGGGCATTACGTGTCTCTAGGAAGCAGCCCCAGAGTGGTCCTCATATCTTGTCCCTGTCTCCTCCGTTCCATCCGTGCCTCCCCCTTGCAGGTGCTATGTCTTTTTGTCACTCCTTTTACTCTTTCAGGTTTGGTGAGGTTAAAATGTGCCTTCTTTCTGCTGAACTTCTAATTCCTGTCTGCTAAAGTGGCCCCAAAGATGCGACAATGAGTGGGGCTGAATCTCAGCCCAGCTGCTTTTTCTGATTGAGTGTAAAACTACTGGACGTGTTACGGAACTCATCTAGTCACGTGTTATACCAGGATGTAATTAATTAGTATGTCTGAGAAGTGAGTCTGGACCTATAGACTTCAAAGCCTGTTTCTTCCGAAGGTGTAAGTTGGATTCTGGCTTTTAAATGCGTTCAGTGCGTTGGGCCAGTTCTGCCGCGGTTGTCAGTGAGTCAGTTCCCGTGGTTTGTGGTGTGCAGTAGCTGGTGGGAGGGCCACAGCTGAAATCCACCTTGTGCAGCCAGCAAATCATGGCATGAAGTTATGCTCTTGCTTGGAAAATAAGGAATACAAGAAGTGATGCGTTTTTCATCTGCAGAATTGGAAGTTTTTCAAAATGTCACTTCTTACAAGATTTTAATTTGGTTTCTCATTGCAACTTCAAGGCAGGTGACACTGGCATACAGTGCCCCTTCTTCTATTTGTTTCGCTTCTCCTATTGAAATTGTGTCGTGAATTGCCTATAATATAATTTATTTTTTACTTTTCTTATCTGCATGTTTAAAAGACTAACTTTTCTTTCAACTACTTGTTAGATTTTTAAATTTTCCTTTCTAAGGTTCCTGTTTTGTTTTCTATAATATTTTTCTTTACCTGCCTTTATTTTTCCAAAATTGATATTTTCCATTGAATGGTATAATAGTAATATATAGTAATATTTATAATATAGTATAATAATTTATAGTATTATATATAATAATATATATAGTCATATATATAATAGTCATATTTAGGTTTTAACCCTTGTTGCCCATGAAATGCAGAAGTTCATCAACCACTTTAAGCAGAATCAACATTATGGCAAACCTTATTCCCTGGGAACAGAGTCAGTGAAGCCAGAAATTGGAAGCAGTCCTCTGCAGCTTCTCAGCTGTTTTCAACACGTCCAACTCTGTTGGCACCCGTGTCAATGAGGGGTGATCCATTGCCAGAGACATTTGTAGGGATAAACACCACTTTGTGAAAACAGAGGGTTATTGCTGTTAGAGCAGAGGTAGTGCTGAGCGTGCGAGGGGACCGTTTCTGTACCCCGCGGTGCTGGTGGGACTTGCCTCACATGCAGGAAGCAGGATCTGGGCTCTGTCTCAACACTGTTCAAGGATGAAATAACTACATGGCCTGTAGAAAACCCTAATAAATGAAGAACTGTGTTCTCCTGGCCGTATGATATGCTTTAAGCAGCGAATCTCAGCAGCAGCCCTAACTGAGCTACGTTACTGGAGGAGCCCATGAGCAGGTCTGTGTGATGGGAGAGCTCATGGCCTCGTCTCTCTCTGTTACGTGCTCCTCAGGGTGGCTGGACCAGTGTTTGGGGCTCCTTGTGCTGGAAGCCAGAGTCACAGAAAAGTCAGAGAAAGGCTCATGCCATTGTTGTAAAAACAAGGCGGGTTTTGCCATCACAGTGGTGAACCACCCAGCCTGGGCTGCAGGACCTGTACTGGTGTAGGACTGTCACAGCTTATAGTGGTCCAGGGGTCTCTAAACCAGTAAGGAGCAACTCCTTACTGTAAGACACAGCATGGGGAATAAGTCAAAGCCTTTACAAGTAAACTAAATTATCCTGGAAGCCCTGGCTGCTCCTCAGTACTATGAGGCATTTTGTAATTAGAGGGAAGTCTCACGTGGAGGCAGCAGAAAGCCCTCTGTTTTCCTCTTGGAAACGTAGTAAATGCTTCCTGCATTTGGAGGGTCATGTTCTGGATGACACCTCTATAAGTATTCTAACCAGGTCAGCTGGGTTAGAGGCGTTGCGAAGTCAGTGTTGTTGGTAAGTCACAGAGTTTGCAGTTATCACTGGAACATCCTGATGGGTCTCTGGGAAGTGTGGAGATGCTGGTGAAGTAATCAGGCTTGGAGTGAACTGTGAAAAGATTTCTGTTTGAAAGTGAAACAATGCTGAAAATGACTCTTTACCACCTTTTAATGTTCACCTCATGTAAATAATGTCACCAGAACACATCCTTGCTGCTCTGTAGGCATTGTGATGCTCCATTCAGAGGAATTGTGTTCATCGAGGCTTGTTTGTTAGGGCCGAGCTGCATTCCCTGCCATTAGGCGACCCCAGCATCTTTCAGACATCTTTAACTGAGCACCATCTAGCATTTTCAAACAGAAATAATAATTACAGCCCTCTGTCTTTTCTTTCACCTCTGCCTTTCCATCAGGCAGAAGCTCTAATGTGATTATTTCAGAAGATGATGTTTGTTCACGGGAGGATGAGAGATGGGTCTTGTGAGGACAGTGCTGCTGGTCTCGCTGGGCACAAACAGGGGCTTCTGCCGTGGTTTTCTTCTGTTCGGGAGACCTGCAGGATTGTTTTCAGTTTCAGGTATCGCAGCAATTAGTAGTGGGAATGACATAACCGATACACGTTTTATTGTGCTCATTTAACAATAGGAACACAATGAAAGTCATTGAAAGTATCTGACTTATTTCCCTTTGCACGGAGAAGCTAATATTGACTCAGTTCTCTAACGGTGGAGTTTCCATTTTACTTTTGTGGTTTGGTAGCAATAATTTTCAGACCTTCCTTAAGCCAAACCTGTTGTTCATTCTTTCAGTCTGTTCCCCTGGGCCAGCAGGGTTCTGTCAGACAGCAATGCTCCTCCTTTCCAGAGGCTAACTGGGAGCAGGGGGTGAGCGTGGCTCTGTGTGTGTGTCCCCTTTGCTGATGGGCTGATCAGCAAGCGGCTGATGTTAATGGTGCTCCCCGGAGAGAGGCAGCTCCAGCGGGAGAGCCATCAATATCCAGCCACTCTGGCACTGGGAGCTCAGCGTAGTGCACTTATTTAATTTACACATTAAATCTCTTTCTTAGCACAAACACTCCTTTGCTAGCTTAAAATTCTCCTCTGCAGCTTTGGAGACAGAGCTTTTGTCTGCAAACCTGCTCTGTTGGGAAGGGCTCTGAGGAGGTGATGGTCCCTGAGAGCTCTCCTGAAGCCCTGCTGACCCATGCTGGCTGGTCACTGCTGGGGTGAGAGCAAGGGGCTGTGTGTCCTTGGTGGTTCCAAGGGCTTCAGGTCACTAAACAGCTAAAGGTTGTTTGTCAAAACTGCTCTGTTGAGTGAATAAGCAAAAAAAAAAAAACCCCACCCCAAACTAGATGTTTTTAGCTCACCCATGCAAAATCCCATCTGCACTGTGTAAAGAGGCACCCTGTAGCTTTACTTGTGGCTCAAGTCCATATAAGCAAGGGTGAGAGGAACTAAGAGACATAATAGTTATTAAAACTGACTTGTGCTGACTTGAAGACCACAAAGTTCTTTTTATTTCTGGTGAGTTCAGATTTTGCTTCTTCATGATCAGAGATGGAACTAAGCACAGATCCATAGGGAAACAAATTCCTCACCTTTTGATGCGACACATGCTGCTGTAAAAATAAATGTGTTCTTTTCTACAAATACCACCTATGCTACTATTTCTTTTCAATTACCGCAAAGATTGTGGCTGCCACCACCTCTTCCCTTCAGGCGTGCCATAGGGCAAAAAGATCTGAGATTTCTGGTCATATACTTGTGAGCTACTGGGAAAGTTCTCTAAAGCCAAAGGGTTGGGTTTCATTTAACAAGGTTCAATTAGTCCTTGGAGAGAACACACAAACTTTCTCTTTTCTTAAATTCAGATAACGATCTGTGTATTGTGTGCTGATTATTTATCAGGCATCAGAATATGAAAACTGAGGTTTGCAGGGCTGAAGCAGTATGTTCTGTTAGGCCAACTCAGCTGGAAGGAAACCAGGGAAGGAGCCATTGGTCAGGTCTAGAATGTTAATGGCAACAGTCAGATACCAGATTCACTCCCTTTATTCTTGAACAGAATTTGCTGGTTTTAAAGTTCCTGTAAACACAGTCTTTTTACTTCTATCAAAATCTAATTATGTGGGTTTGCCAGCTAATATGATAAAAATGGCTTTCAGGGCTCCCATCCTTATCTCTCCTGTCTGTTTTTTTTATTTTAATCTTTCCTTTTTGGATGAAAAAGTAAAGATAACTTCAGTGGAGAGTGTTTAATGTGATGCTGGCTGTAGGACGTCAGATAAGACTGTGATCTGGCAGCAGAAGCTTTGGGGGCACACGAATGGTGGGACATCAGTGGAGTCCGAGATGACATATTTCAACTTTATGTCCTTTATATTTTAGAATTTAGACTTGATATTTTGGAATTTTCATTTTTGCTGCTGGCATGGACGGGGCCACCCTGCTGTGAGCGTCCTCTAGGGCCAAGCAATAAGTTCATAATGTTCTCTAGAGCGTGGGGCCAGGGCTCACGCCTATGGGTGGCGTGAGCATAAGGAGCAGCAAGTGCTGCTGACTTCTCGCCATTGTACGAAATGGGGCTGCTCTGGGGTATTGTTTCAGCCAGAGTTAGGTCTGATCGGTGAGTTTGGCTGTTAGAAATGAAAATTCAGGGAGCAGATATTCAGACCCGAGTATGTTTGTCGGGGCAATGCTGCATTCACGGATCCCAGCTCTTTGCCCACTGATGTGGTGTGGGCAGCCAGGCTGGCACCGAGCTGCAAGGGGTTTAGCTGCAGTTCTCTACTTGTTTCTTGTCCCAGGACCCCATTCAGGATGTAGTAGGAGTTAATTCTAATAGAAGAAGTTAAAGTAGTAATAATTTCTTCAGTCACGCTCTTGGCTGTTTTTTCCGCTTAAGGTTTTCTTCTTCTGCATCCTCTAATAGGAAAAAACCACAGGAAAACATGGTTCAGTGGAGCGCAAACATCGCCAAAGCTGGGACAATTTTGGAGATAAAAATCGATTTAAAACTAATTACCATAATATTTAACTTCATAATACTATCACAAATGTCAGTCTTATGTAATCTGATCGTCGTGATGTGCCGTTTTCCTTACGGGGGTAGCAAATCCTTTAGGTCTCGGTTCGGGTTTAGCTTGTCGCTGCCTGCCAGGGCAGTCTGTTGTTGCTGAGCCAACCCTGTTGACTCTGATGAGCTCCAGGTAATTAAAATTGTGTTTGTATATTAAGAAAAAAGGCAAGAAACTTAAGTAGCAGAATATCCTCCTAATGCAGAGTGTAGCTTGTAGTATTTTCCCCTGTAATTGGGGTCACGTAGTTTGGAGGAAAGATGTGAGCCTCCGAGGGGGACAGGATGGTGGTAGTGAGAGATGCAGCCCCACAATTATTTGTGGGAGTCTGTAATTACTTGTCTGAACAAGGAAGGGTTTTTTACACGGTGTGAAGAAAGCTCTTCTCCCTAGGTGGGACTAATGTGTAGCTTCTTTTTAGTCTATCTCCTGCTGGGGAGGAAGCTGCACAGGAAGGAGCTTCTGTTGCTGTTTGTTTTTTGTTTTTAAGATGAGGAGCGCAGCAAAGCGGCCGATACATTGAGGCTGCGGACTGTGATCCTGTCCGTCGCACACCATGTGTTTTTAAAGCTTTGGCAGAACCAAACCAAAACCCTGTGAATTGGGCTGTTGGTGCCTGAGAGGCTCCATCTATTCTGGTACTTCCCGTGGCAGAAGGAAAGAAAAAATTTGAGTAGTTAAAAATACTCCTGTTGATTCCTGGAGCGATCATCTGAGCGATTTGGAACGCTTTACTGTGTGTGCACACCTCGTTCGGTTGCTATTTTGTGCTTTTGTCATGATTTCAGTGAGGCAAGTTTAAAAGGGGAGGAGTATCGGTGGATCTAATACAAGGAGTAAGTGGAAGAGCAGGCGCTGCTTTGGGAAGGGCAGTGAGGCGATGCTGGCGCCTCCGGGATACTGGTGCTCCGACGCTTTGTCCTGTATCAGCCCTACTCGTGCTGATACGGATTCATGTTAGGTAGTTCATCGGTAAGTTGCTTTACTTCGGCAAGCCAGGCTGTAACCAATGAGTAAACCCTGTCCCTTGGTCTTAATGGGTTTGGAGGCCCTAAGGGGTCTCTTGACTATTCTGAGGCAAATAGCTGTCTCGGATTCAGAAAGAATTTAACTCTACTCTCACAATGGTGAGAAAAAAGAAATTCCTGTTAATCTTTAGCTTGACTATATATATGTTCTCGGATGGATTTCAATGTTTTACATTGATTTTTTTTTAATAACTATTGGGTTTTCACCCCAAAAACCACTGTGTTATCTTAATCACAGCAGGTAACCTTTCTTTGTCGTGTGTGAAATGGGGATAACACTAAGCAAACTTAGAAACATTGCGTGGGGTGGCTGAAGTATTTTGGTGTCTTGAAAATAAAGCTGTGAAAGAAACTGTGGGTGTGCCAGTGATACTTTGCTCTGCTGTGATATACTGGCTCTGGCAGGCGGCACCTTTCTGCCCTGGTGATGCTGTGTGGGTCAGTGACAGATTGAAGCAGCTACATTAAGCTGCTAAAATTGTTGATGAGTTGGGGACCACCACAATGGTTGGGTCAAAACTTGCCTGCCATTGATGTATGGGGTATAAGTGTTCCTCCGCAGCATCACGTGGAGTATCTGCAGGACGTGACTCTCATTTAAGTTACTGCAACAGGAAGGATGAGGCACTAAGACTGTTGTCCTCCACTGATGGAAGTGCAGAGGGAAGTGAATTTGGGAGGACTGCAGTTTGCCCATCAGAGGCTTGAAGAGGTTCCTTGGAGACCTCTGTGTTTGGGGGACCAGGTAAGGGCAAGCACCTGCTGTGCTTCTCTGGTCCTTCGCTCAGCAGAGCTCCTCTCTGTGGCGTAGCTCCAGACTGAAGCATGCCTCATACTGTCAGATGTTCAGTGTAAAGTTATCTGGAGATGTTAAGTCTCCAGGAATCTAATTAAAGTGGAAAAAATGAGGCTGCTCATTTCTGGATTTTTTTTGTACCCATCACTGATGCTGGAGGGTGTTGGGCTGGTGGAGGCTGGGTCTGACCCAGGCTGGGGCTGAGAGGTCTCTGCTGTGGGGTCTGCCCTCAGCCACACTTCACCTTCTGCAGAGCCTGAATCTTCAAAAGTTCTCGCTGTGCTTGTGCTGCTATTTTGCATCACGTGTGGATGGGCAGAGAGAGGGATTCTTCAAGACTCTTAAAGCTCTTTAAGAATGTCTTCTCTGGGAGTAAACTTATTGGCTAAAGGAAAGTTGAGTGGGATCACTGGTGGAAGAGGAGCAGCAGTAAATGGAAAGGCTGCCAGGGAGCCTGCCTGCTGTAGGGAAGGGAAACCTGGCAGGAGGGTCGAGGAGATGCAATTTCTATCTTGGTGCAATTAGAAAGGGTGAGGGGGAGGATTGAGTGGAACAAAAGAGAACCAAATGCTTTGAAAGAAAAAACCTGAGGTCTAGTCTGGTTTACTGGTCTAAGTCGTCATTGAATTAGTCATTCCTGGAGGTGAGGCAGTGACTGCAGGAGCCCAGGAGATGGATTTGCTGTCTGCAGAAGTTGTTTACTGGGCAGCTGCTGGTGCTTATCGGTGCTTTCCACTCTTTTTCCTGTGTGCATATTCAGAGCAGGTGGTTTTCCTGTTGAAGAACTCTGGCTATCACAAAAGA
This sequence comes from Bucorvus abyssinicus, assembly GCA_009769605.1. Classification (NCBI taxonomy): domain Eukaryota; kingdom Metazoa; phylum Chordata; class Aves; order Bucerotiformes; family Bucorvidae; genus Bucorvus; species Bucorvus abyssinicus. The sequence goes on along the minus strand of CM020041.1, from coordinate 2,598,216 downwards.
AAAAAGCTGACCATCCGTAGGTGCACTGTCAGGGCAAATCTAAAGGAAGCCCAGGGCATTTTAGCACGGAGGTGCCATGGCAGATGTTGGCATCCCTTCAGTGCTGAAAGATTGCTGTCTGCTCTGGTCCGCAGGGTACTACCAGCCTCACTTCTGCATGGGAAATCCATCCTTCTGCCCTGAAGTCCCCTGGAAGACATGGTCTCCTTCCCACTAGCAGCATCACTGTGGGCTGGACCTGCCAGCAGAGCTGCCTTTGCTCCCCCCAGCCTGTGCTGCTCGTTGCTTTGTCTCACCCCTCCGACAGCAGCGGTGGGAATGTGTGCCTGGCTATGTTTGCCAATTTGGCCTTTAGCTGTTTGGTCTCCCATTTTGATGATGGCTGAGGAGATCATGCAGAACATACAGAAGGATGTGGTTGTGTGCGATGAATAATTATTAAGTGCCTGGTTAGTGTTATTGCTTGAGCCAGGTTTGAGAGACGTCCTTCGTCCAAGCTTAAGGAGAAGGAAAGTGTGACAAAATTCAGGATCTCCACCAGCACCTCCAGGGCCAGCATCCTCCTGTCTGTTAGACATCATCGTGTGCCCTTCCAACAACCCTCCCTGTATTTAATGGATAGCACCAAATATGCTGGAGGTGGAGTATCTTTAGAGAGCTCCACTGTCAAAGTCCGGATGACTTTTCTCTTTAGCTGTGCTGAATTATTTTTGATAGATGTTGCTGTGGTAGGGACCAGCCTCAAATGACTTTCCTCTGTACCTCGTTGTGATACACAGCTCTGCGAAACGGCTTCTTACAGCTCTCTCTGGGGAAGGCAGTGCTATACACTGAGCGAGAGATGAGATTGCCAGGTCTGCACTTCTCTTCCTTAAAAACAAATAAACATTGCAACAGCCTGAGGAAACGAAGTGTTACCTTGGTATTTTGTAGCCTCTTTTTTAAATAGAGGGAGGCTTTGTTAGTACCATAGCACCGGGGCAATACATCTGCAAGATCTCTTCCGTTTTGTATGTCATTATTTCAACAGATCTTACTCATCCCTAAAGGTTCTGGTTTAGTCTGAAGGAAAAGCAGATGTGTGTGCATGTGTGGTGAAAGAAGAATATGAGTATGCACGCTTGCTTTTTCCCTGTGAATAGGAGACCCAGACAGAAAATCCTCTCCTTTCTTGGCTATATGTCCTCTTCCATTCGACCCCAAATGCTGTGGGTGCCAGGGATCGGAAGCTTGCACGTGTGCCTGCATCTGGTGTCCGTGCAGTAACGCTTGAGCTGGGAAGATGCAGCAGAAGCCCTCCTGCTCATAACGTTATCGGTACTGACCATACAAGACCTTGCTCCTGGTTGCTTACCTGTAGGAGGGGGGAGAAACCTGAAGTCTTTATGGATTTGTCCGTGGTGATGGGGAACACAGGAAGGGGCATTGGTGGCATGGGCAGGAATAGATCACGAGCACAGCTCCTTATCTCGTGAGCTTGTGAAGATTTTACCACCAATAACTCATCCTGCTCTCTCCTTCCCGTCTCTCCCTCAGCTTTGCAAAATGTGTTTCACGTACGCAGTGTCTCCCTGCTTGAAACAGTTATCTGGCTCTCAACAGCTACTTATTCTTTCAAAATATGCTATTACTGCTAGGATTTGATTTTTATATATATACAATCATTTTGCTATTGTGCTGGTCCTGTGTGGCCATGGATGCAAAAGCACCGTAGCTCCCCGCTTTCCCGTGCGCTCCATCCCTCACTGCGGTATTGATATTTCTGTATGGGGTGGTAAAATTAATTAAATTATGTTCTCTATTTATGAACTAGTTTATTGCTTTAATTATTTATTGCTACTGCAGCTCATTTGATTCAGGCAATATTTAGTTCTGTTTCAGTAACTTTTCATTTTAAAAACAAACTGCTGGTTTGAATTCATTGGCATTAACAACCTGTTATTGATTAGTTTGGCCTCAAACTGTGTGACAAGGAAAGAGTGGCTGTATGCTGTGCGAAGCTTTCAGCCCAGAGCGTTAACAGCAAGTTAAAGCATATTTTGCTGGGAATAGTTCTTTGGAAAGTGTATGAAGGTGTCTAAGGAAGGTCAAAGCCCCTCAACAATTTATGTGGCTTGAGCTTATCTGTATAGGAAACAAAGGATGCAGAACTCAAACTGCAATACCTCCTCCTGCTATCGTACCTCAATCACAGCGCCCAGGAGTGCCCTTTGCTACAGAGATTTTTGTTGTGAATTAGTAATAACATCAGTAGTGGTGAAATTCGGTCTGCTAGGCTGTGTATCTTTTCAGAGAGTCTGCTCTCCGATTTGAATCGCTTAATTCAAAACCTATTAAAATCAATCGGAAGGTTTCCTCTTTCGCTTGTACTTTATTTCATACCATATCCCCAGTAATGACTTGCCAGCGTTTCTCTGTGTCATTATTTTCTGCTGACTGTTCATGATTTAAAAGACCAAGAGGTTAAATAGCTTCTATTCCACCAGCTCCAGTTACCTGCGAGAAAACCTCAAGGGCTACACATGAGAGCAGAACATGAAGGTCTTGTTTGTAAATTAAAGCTCAGGGTCGGTTTGAAGAGTGTTTCTTGAGGGACCGGGGCTGATCCTTCTTTTCCATTCATACCACAGTGGCAGGGCTTTCAGTTCAAGTGTCTGACATCAGCATGGCTCTGGATTTGGTGAGCTGTCCTGTCATGGCCCAAAAGGTGAGGAAAGGAGCCTGTGTTTAGAGGCAGGGGCCATCGACAGCGTGGGGATTGCCATGGTGCAGCTCTGAGCTGAGCAGTGGACAAGGGGAGAGCATCAGTAAGAGGGTTTTAGGTAAGTATACAGAGGTTGTAGCTTGTGGGCAACTTGTGGTCTGCACTGTCCTGTTGTAAAGCCCACAGCTATGTGGTCTTCCCACCTTTCAAGTTGCTATGGGATAACATATATGTTTAACTTGTGACATCTGATGGACATGGCCTTTTGGTCGTTTCGCTGGTCACTCCATCAGATATTCAAACAATCACCTTGAAGCCTGTAATGCCAGTTCTTCTGGTCTGCTGTGACTTCTCTGATCACAGCCCTCCTCTTTGGAAGCGAAGGCGGCCGGCATGGCCAGAACATGGGGGCTCTTGTCAGGTGGTCACCATGGCATCGGGTTTGTGTTCAGAATGTGCCAAGTCCTTGGCTCGGCTTCATGTCCTTGTGTTTGGTCTGGCCAGCTGCAATTTCACGTCTTTGCCTTAAATGAGCACGTGCTTCCCAGCGGATACGAAGTACTGCAGGTCCGCGTGGTTCTTCTGCCTTCTAGAGGTGCAGGTCATCCTTTTTTCTGTCCTTGAGAAGTGAAATGAAATGTTGAGGGAGGCTTTTCTGTAACCTCCTCCTTCCTCTGACAAATATCCTCCATTCCGTATGACAGTGTGTTGTTTACAACATGTGCAGTGGTATTAAACAGCTGCCACAGCTCAAGCCAGGGGTAGCTGCAGCAGTCCTGGAATGCCTGTGTAAGCTCACGCCGAGTCCCCGGGGATGAAGGGCTCTATTAAAAATGTAAGATCATTATCTCTAATCTTGAAAGTGGACCGATGCATTTAACATATATAATTATAAACTTTCAAACAAGATGATTTCATCTGGCGGAGCATCTGGGGATTGTTTTTTCATTATCACGTTTCAGAGAGTGAAAAACCTTGCTATTCTCTCTGAGGATTTTGTGGGATTAGTTGCTGCTGATTGCTGTTGCGTATTCCTGCAAATGTTTGTATAATTATGCATGTCTCTAATTCATTCGGCATCCGTTCGGGGGCGGGTTGCGTTGCCTTCGCCAGTTTGGGAATGACCAAACTGACTCAAAATCACCTGATAGTGATTGGCATCCATGAAATACATTAGTAAACACACCGGTACTTCCACCGAAGGATTGTCACGCTCCCTCCCAAGCCCTCGGGAGCAGCTCACGCTGTCCAGGCAGCAGCTCGGGCCAGTTGTTTGCAGGGGAAGAGGTCTCTCTGGCCTGGTGACTGAAAATTTTCCTTCGTGGAGGGAGTGCTTCCTCAGCAGGATTTTGAAATAACTGGTGCATACAGCCAAAACGCGCTGTGAGTGTGCTTGTACCCGGTACCAACAGCTCATCCCGGTTGGTGTTTTCAAAGCATAGGGCTCTTTGCTGCTGTTGTAACAACTGATCACGAACTTTTCTATTAGAATAACACTCAGTGACAGCAAAACCAAAACATCTAAATTTTAAGTTAGTAACAACTTAGTTTCATCAATAACCTTAACTCCTTCTCCCTCTGATGCTAACCTTTATGGGGAAAGTTCCTGGTTTGGACAGTGCTGGCGGAAAGGTGGGTTGTGATGGTCCAGGGATATTGTCACAGAAGCAGCTTGTTTCTGTTGCAAGTAGGATGTAGCCTGTGCGGCTGAAGGTGGTGATACTGTTGGGATATGCCTGTTTGAGAAGATGCCTGTAGGGCTCTTGGTGTGGGAGCTTTAATGGAGGAGATGGGAGGATGATGGAAATTCATTGCTTTGAGCTCCATTCTCCTGTCATTTTAATCTTTACAAAACTCAAAGGGCATTAAGAGTCCGGAATGAATCCATCCTTTTTGTGTCTTAATTCTTCTTAGTGCTATTCTTGCCTGATATCAGTAGAAACCTCCAGGCAGCCTGAAGGATTTTTGTCTCTGTTTAACTCTGAGTATGGTGCACAGGGATGGGTTGTTGGAACATCTTTGGTACCCTGAGCCTGTTGTTACTGTAGCACTGGTGGGATTTGCCCATTCTGCATTCGTGATGGAGAATATAGCTTTTTGTAAATAATATGACTTGTTCTTAAAGGTGATCTTGATGTTTGTTAGGTTTTAGGGTCAGTCAAGTTCTAAAGGTGGTGTTGGATTTCCCGTTTGAAGGATAGCTCCTGCCAGAGATGCTGGCTTGCTCCTTGTCTTGCTCTCTATTGTCTGTCCATCCAGAGACTATGGGACTAGCAGGGATGTCAGATGTCTTATTCTTTGTTTAGCTGCCTGGTTGTCACTCCTTCCTTTCAGGAGCTTAAGTAGAAAGGAGAAGCAGGGGAGGAGAGGAAGGAGTAAGTAGTGTGAGAACAGGAAGGGAAGGGGGAGTCTGGTGCAAACCCTACACTTGACTTGGGGTCTTATGCTGGGGTGTATCAACCAGGTAGCAGCTTTCTGGGAGTGGGACCAGGCAAGTGTGAAAGTGGTAGAAATATCTTGTCATGAAAAATGCTCAGGTTCCTGCTGAGGAAGGATCATGGTAGGTTTACCTTTTCTTTTTTTGCCAAAAGAGATCCACTTCTGGCCAGCCAAACATGTTTAAATTAGATCAGTGCATCAGGCTCTTAAATCACGTTCTTTTATAGCATGTTTTAAGGGCATTACGAGTTTTTCTTGTGATATTGCTTCCCTGTTTCCAGAGGCTAAGACAGGAGATCGTGATGGAGGAGCAGGCAGAGCAGGTTTGCTTGGGAATAAGGATACTCCAGAGAGTCTTAAAAGATACAAGTTCAATGGGAAATTTCTCCTTGTTCTTGCCAGGGAGGGAAGATGAATTGCAGGTCCTGGCAACCGGGGGAGCTCAAGGTTTCGTACAGTAGGTTGATGGAAACCTGTGTCCCCTCTGTGCAGCACTGGGAGCCAAGGGACTTTGTAAGAAGGCAGAAGAATATTCCTACTGGTGCAAACATTATGGAAATCAGTTTTAAATCTATCTTTAAGGAGTCTCCTCTTGCACGGTCTTTTTAGAGGGTTAGTAGGGATTTTCATTAGGATTTATTGTCCTTTTTTAGTAGAAATGGTAGAGCACCACAAGCAAAAATGGTGACAGAAAGAGAGAAACTCAATACGAGGGTGTGACGCCTCACAGTGTTTTGCTCACAATGAAAAGATTCTCTAAGGCTTGCCGGCTGCGTGAGCTTGGTGTCTTAAGTCTTAATGATCTTTCCACAAATGAGATACAAGCAAATAGAGTCTTTTTGTAGACTAACAAAACTTTATTGTTTTACAGGACTAGACCTAGTTAATAGAATGTATTGACTCCTGCAGTGGATCTGGCTAACACACTCGCTTCCCTCAAATGGTTAACCACTAGTAATTGCTAGTATTTTGCAGTCTGCTAAAGCACCCTGAACTTTGTTCAGCCTTGGAGAAGCTGGGGGTGTCTTTTGTGAGAACTCAGCCGTAACACTGATTCCAAATGCCACATCTCACTTTTACTTGGAGATGCCCCAGTTCCAGAGAAAGAAGGGTTTGAGATGCATTTATTTTTTAATGGGTGAGCATGGTTGTTGAGCCTGATTGCAGAGCCCGTCTCTGTGGCTCCACATGGAACCCATTCATTCCTCTAGAAACCCTTTCAAATCATTTCAGAGTTAGAAATTTAGGAGCACGCACAATATGGGAAGTGATTCAATGGTTTAACACTATTTAAACCAGAGGAACTGCTGTTACGCCTCTCTATTTCCTTTAAAGCATTTCCATCAGGAGCATTTGAAATCAATGACTTAAACTCCTCTGTGCATCTGAGTGTCTGATGGAGGGAGTGAGGATGTTGCTGAAAATTTAAATAATGACTTAGGAAACCAATAGCAACATGAAATGAGTACATCTGCCAGTTGCTGCAGTCCCCGTGTGCAGCAACAAAGGAAAAGTAGGCGTTAAAACGGACCTGGCAAGAGGGTGCCCTTAGTGACATCGCACACCGAGTTGTATTCTCTCGATAAAGATAAGGGTGAGGGTTTTTTTTTTTTTCCATAAGCACAAACCAGGTGATTAAAGTCTGGTTAAGTTTTGCATTTGTACAGTGACTTAATTATAACTTTAAATCGTGGTGGTAAATAAAAGAGGGTATTAATTTTACTTGGGCTGTAATATTGCGGCAGTTATGTTCAATCATTTGTAAGACAGAAGGCTGTAAAGTACATCCTGTGATGAGGGTATAGTAAAACCAGACAGAGTCATAAATAACAAAATTCAGCTATTTATTTACTGATCTCTAAATAAGGTGTGATTGGAGTAAATATGATGGGAGACATTTAATTAAACTGAATGAAGGAGTGTTGTAAACATCACAACCCTGCCAATGAAAACAGAAAATTAATGTGTTGGCAGACCACAGTTAAGGCTCCAAAATGCATCTCTAACGGTGTCCTTTTGATAAATGGTTCAGTACCTCTGTGAATGCTTTCAAACCGATTCAAGGACATCCAAGTGCCATAACATCTTGCCCAGCCTCTGTCAGGACTGTGGTGCTTATTTTCAGTGAAAACATTGCAGATAAAGAAAATATTCCATAAGGAGAAGACTGGCTAATACCCACAACTCTATAAAATAAAATTCCAGTTTTCATTGGAAGGGTCGATGAACATATTGTCACAGACGTCAGACTGTTCTGGTCTTGGTAGTGGTGAATCTTTTTTTGCGGATTGCTTCTTTTCGTGTTTTGATATTTTCAGTAAAAACATCAAAGTACATTTTAATTGATCCAGCATTTGCTGATACGGTTCTGCCCTGTTCTCCTGTTTTGAAATTGCTGGGTGCGGAAATGGCAGAGGATTCCTCCTGTGTCACAGGGAGGAAACCTTGTCTAGGATGCGGCTCCTGCTAGAGGAACCCTTCTAAATAGCTGGTGCAACTCAGCCCAACATCTTCTGCCTTGCTGCAGGAGAGTGTGGTTCCTGTCCCCACCACGTGAAACTACTCTGTTGCCTCCATTTAGATCCGCCTCCCTTTTTGTATCCTTTTTTATTTTCCAAGGGCGATCTAGTCAGTTGTGCTCAGATTCCAGTTTCCCATTAGACAAGCTGCTGTTGTCCTCCTGCTTGTATTATCACCACGGGCGAGCTGCTCAGGGTGCACTGAGTCCAGCTCTCAAGTGCATCTGCCTTTCACAACGTGAACAAAAGCAGCACCTTTAAGTTTCTTTGCTTTTCAAACCAGACTGGTGCCTAATTCCTGGCAAGCCCATGTGCAGTCTACAGAGCTATGTTCATCAAAAAATAATCAAGCTTTATTGCATGCAAAATAGATAGCAGGAGTTAGCGCTCATAGGAGAGGTGTCAGGAGTCTGAACTTACCAAGCTGGGAAGTACTGACTTCGTGTTTTCGGAGGACTTTCTCTGCCAAACGAGGTGGAGAGGAGTTGAGGTTAGAACACCGAGTACACTGCACAGACAGATGAAACCAGAGGCCATTAGGAGCCCTGTCCCTTGAAGTGTGCTTTGTGATAGAAGTACATGAAAATCCCTCACTGCAGGTCCCCGTCTGTACCGGCGTTAATGGAGCTTTGAATAACGCAGCGCAGCATTGCTGCAGCCGCGTGGTTTTATCGTGCTCTTTCCATTATTTCTACTTCTTCTGTGGGAACCAGACTCATCCTTTCTCTTCTTTCTGTTTTTTTGGACATGTAATGTGTGGGACGCTGCCAGGTGGGCATCCCTGCCAGGAGGATGGCAGCATTGCACTGTACGTGTGCAGGCACGTTGAATTGTCCCACACGGCTGTGCATGCTCGGTAGTGCAGATTTTTTGCCCGACAATTAATTTCTATTTCTGCTCTTCCTTCTTGCTGTTCCCCCAGACCTGGGCACAGGGGGATGTGCAAACCTGCACCCTGGGGAAGCTTGGAAGCATAACTGCTTGTTTCTCCCTCCACGCGTATTTAAATGAGCTGGGAGCAGAGCCCCTGCGCTTGACATTTTATCAATACTGCCGTCATTAGAAGTTCATATCTGTTCATTAAAGTTCCATTTTTAGATGTAATTTGTCACTTCTGTTCAAGTCAGAAGAAGGGCATCTGGAGCAATGGGGTGGTTGCATTATTTCTGGATGTTCACAAAGGAATGGGTGGTATCAGCCCGTTGTCTGATAGCCCCTCCCGGTGCTGGAGTTGGTTTGGGGCCAGATTAAAACTCCACAGGTTAAGACCCATCAGCAGTTCTGGCTGGAACCAGCCAGCTGACCTTGAAACAGTGGGTTTCATGGAGCCTAAAGATCCTTCTCTTCCCTGCCCATGTCTTCCATTTGACTTGCTAGAGAGCAACCCTGGAGGTTGCTTACCTCACCGAGGGCAGGTGTCAAATTCAGCACATCATTGTGGTGGCGGGTTTGGTTAGAGTCGTGTTTCTTTGCTTAAGTCCAGTCTGTGAAACTTCACCTGAGAATTCTTGTAGTGTCCTTTCTAATCTGGACATCCATGTGCCGCCCCACTGGCTGTTGAACCACTAAGGAAACTCTCAGGGAGACACTCAGGCTTATTGAAGACTTCAGGAATGTTCAAAAGACGCGGTATGTTTTTAGCTGTAAAGGCAGGCATGGCTGCTTTTCCCTGAAACATGGCAGTCAACCTGAATGCGGAGAATTGGATGAAAGCCTCTTACCAATAAAAACTCTTATTGCAGCGCTCGAAGACTTCCCACTCTGTGCAAAAACGAGCTGTTGGAGGTAGGTGGTTGATCATCTCAAAACGCACAACTGAAATACCAGGCCCAAACTACTGGTGTGGTGCGTGAACGTGCCTGGAGGAAGGACCCAGCGCAGCGTTCCCTGCTCCCTGAAGTGACTGTGCCTTGATTCATGTTTATTAAGTTATAATAGAAAGGCTTGGTGGCGTCTTGAAAAATAAATACGGCGTTAATGTTGGCAATTAACCCAGTTGTTCTACCATGCAAAAAGGGGCAATTTTCCTCTTCGTGAAAAATTAAGATCTGCTTTGATCATTTGGAGAGCGTGAAGTAAACTAATGAAGCAACTTCCAAAGTTCTTGGTAGGTAAATATGCAGCATTGCTCCTCATAGGCCCGGAGGGTCTAACCTACAATCTCAAAAATAAAAAACCACAGCAGAAATTACAATGAAATTTGCATTGCATTCAGAGAGCTGAAAGGGGATGGTGCTGTGCTTGAAAATGTATCATTGCTTCTCTTTTGGTAATGTGCACAGCTTTTTTCCCCTCTCCATCAGAGACAGCGCCAGCTCTCCAAGTAAGTGGAGAAGCTGTCACAGAGACGCTTTCTTCCTCCTTGATGAAGTCAAGAGTTTTGAGCACAGATTCAAGATATTGATAGAGCAAACTGCAGCGTGTGCAGGAGGGTGTCTGGGTGTGCGTCGTAGGAAACTCTGTGGATTTGTCTGGTGAGAGGAAAACCTCGCTGGGCTGCGCCTGGGTGGTATGTCCCAGGGATATCTGAGATCGGTGATGGTTGGGGGCTAAACCCACGTGTTGGTTTGCCATAGAAAGTAATGCCCTTGTAGGGAGAGGTGGATTTTTTTGATGCAAGCAGAAGTCTGGCAGAGCTGTTGCTCACGGTGCTGGCACAGAGCTGCAGCTCAGGCAGCCTGTGAGCAGCTTCAGCAGGTGCTGCTTGGGAAGGGATTGCAGTTTGCCAAAATGCCTGAAGACAAAGCCTGCCTGTGCCTCGTGTGGCTTATTCCTTCAGGAACAGATCTACCGCATCTGTTCAGAGAAGAAAAGGATGGTAAATCACAGTAGTGCCGATGGATTGCTGTGGGAAAAGTTTTTATCGCTTTCATTCCATAAGTTCAACTACTGGAGTAGAACCAAAGTCTGTAGAAATGAGGACCAGTAGTACCCATCAGCATCTCAGGACCATGTTTATTTAAAAATCCTTCAGGAGATATAAAAATTATTGCTGCTGTGGACCTTGCAATAGAGCTGGGAGCAACTTCTTTTTGAGCTCTAACGGCTCCATCAAAATAGTGAGAATTAATAAGCAGACATGCTGGTGCAGCAGAAAGCCTCGCGGGCAGCTCCTGCCACACATGTCCTCCTTGTGAAGAGCAGCAGCATCAGATGAGCAGATGAAGCTGTGATGGGAGGACCTGCAGCACCCAGCTGTGTTGGAAGTTGGACCCAAGGCATAGTGTGACCAGGAGCCAGTCTGGATTGGAAGAGATTCCCACAGTGAAGTACTGCTCTCACTGAAGACAGAGAGAAAACTCCCACCAGTAGAAACACAAAGTTGCCAAGGTAGGACAGAGGAGCAGAGCGAGGAGAGTACAGTTCTGCAAAGGACAACGCATCCAAGGTTGGGGTTTTTTTATACTTCAATATATGCATCCATGTGTCTCACTGAAGGAGAAAAGTATTAGCTGTGCTCAGAGAAAAGTGCTGAGATGTATTTTGAGAAGCATTGAACTGTTTTGGTAGGTTCTGGAACACTTCAAGGGGTGGCTTGGGTTGTTTTTTCATAGCCTGACTTGATGTCAGGGGTGTCTCTGCCATGTGAAAGGAAACTGTCTTGAAAAGGCGTCTAAGCTTTCATTGCCTTGACTGTCATTTTCATGCTAATAGGTTATTGGAGGCTGAGATTATTAAATTGAGAACAGGAAACCTTTAGGGTCTAAGTCATAAATAATACTGCTGTTTCTTGTCTTCATGCAACTCTATTAAGCAAAAAAAAAAGGTAGAACCATTTTTTATCTACCAGCCTTACTAAAAGGAATGATTAGTATGTTTACTTTGGGATATTTTTCCTTTCTGAAGGTTTCCATGCTCAGGGATGTGGCCTCACCTGCTGTGGACAGACGTGCCTATTTTGCACTAAGGTTGCTGTCGTGACTCTGATCGATGGCCCCTGTGCTACAGGAGGTGTGGCTGCGCACTGAGCTCTGCGCAGCGGCCAAGGCTCTGCCTGGACAATCCCCACCGGAAAAGCGGCGGGGAAGCCGCGCGTACCTTCTGCAGGAGGTTTGACTTGACCACCTTGCTTTGCAGTGTCAGGACCCAGCAGTGTCAGTTATGTGACATCTGCTGTCCGCTGTCACTGGGCTGAGTGGAATTGGAAAGCAGGGAAACCCATCTCTAGAGACAGCCGAATTGCACAGAATTAATGGAAAATCAGCACTCCTTGCCAGTTCCTGCGTCTGGCTCCTCCACCTTTTTCTGGCACAGTCCCATGCAGCAGTTTTGATGGAGTGACAGGAAAATGTGAAGGATTTGTTCACTTTGGCTGCTTATGGAAACTTCTCTGCCTCAAGGATAACACCCATTAACACCTACTGCACAGCGATTAAGCGAAGTAAGGGTGGTTAATGTTTACATGGCATTTTGAAGGAGTATGGTGATAAATTCCCATATGATTTTCCAGAGGTAAACTGAAAATGAAATCCATGACTAAACAAGGAACAAGCCACAAACAAGACAAAGGGGATGGGTATCAGCCTTTTGCGTTCCCGTCCCTTCTGTCATCTGTCCTTGCTCCTGCCATACTGCAAAGCGAAGGCAGTGGGAGTTGGGATTCTCCATCAAAGAAAGCTTCTTACTCTTCGTTCTGATTTCTTCACTCCATCCTGACCACTCCGTCTTCTAGATTTTAGCTCTGTATTAATGGATGCTTGTTCAGGCTTCTGTAAATAGCTCAGGTAAATAAGTAGTTATTTCAGAGTGCTGGTCTACACACTCAGCAAAGCCACGTGCGAGTGAGACTTGCCAGAAGCAAAATCAATTGGTTAAACTTTGAATATTTCATAGACGTTCAGTGTTGCAGGTGAACAAAGATTAAGGGTGCTGTAATGCACTTGAGCTGTTTTTCCAGTTACAAAACCGTATCTGATGGAAAAATACTGTTGCTCAAACATGCAGAATTAAACAGTGCCACCCAAAATAAATTAATTACTGAAATGGCTGGTCTCAGCCCTCTAATAATCCAGCTCAGATGCAGAGCTTTGATGGTCTGTAAACTGCTGTAACAGCACTGGGCTGCAAAGCTTTGGAGAAGGAATTGATTGAAGCTTAACCCGTCTGGAAAAGTTCCCGGCTGCCCGAATTGCTGGGCCTTGGCAGGGCGCAGGCGGTGCTAATGCCAGTGCCACTGCCAGCGTGGCCAGGCTCCCGTGGGGACCTGCCGCCTGGCAGTGCCTTTCCAAGCCAGATAATACGCATGTCTCTGCTGCCATGGCATGAGGGAACCGTGGCGTTCGGCTCCTCCAGGGTCCCTGGTTTAGCAGGAGCAGGACCTGGGGGGTCACTTTGATGCTGTCCCGTGGGGATGAGGCTCTGCGGTATGGCCAGAGGGGTCCCCCTTAGTGCACGGCCAAGGTGATGCGCCGTATGTAGGGGACTGCTGCAAAGATCTCAAGGATTTTTTTATTTGTTACTGGTTTTTTAAAGGCCTTTTTGGTGGGGTTTTTTTTTAAGGATTTTTTTATGTTCTTCATTGGTCCATAGGGGTTATTAAATATCAGCGTCTTTAAGGTCCATAATTTGCAGGAAAGAGCCATGAGCACTCCTGTTCTTGAGCAAATGTATTTCTGTTGTACTGAAAGATGTGGCCCTTTCTCTCAGGTCCGTTGCAGAACACCCTGGTTAGCGTTTCGGGAGATACAGCAGGGAGAATACATTACCATGGGTTTATGTTTTAATTTAGGTATGACAGACGGCCTTGGTCTGCAGATCTCCCCTCTCTTTTCATTGTCTCCTGTAATGTTAAGTGCTCTTTGTGAACAGTCTTTTCAATGTTTGCTAGAAGCTCTTAGCTGTACAGGCTTCTAGTAGTAAAATGTATCTAAAATCCCTCTTGGAAAAAAGAATTAATTTTATTCCTTATATTCTACCATAGTCCTTCCAAAACTTTATTGGTGAAGATATAAAATGATTTTGCAGACTTTTCTGAATTTTATTTGCTACCCAGATGCACTGGGCTTGGAGCCCTGCTGTGCTCAGCCCTCCTTGCGTACAGCTCTATACGTTCTCTCCTTTTCTATATGCATTTTTATCCAGCAGCGGTGAATTAAACCTTTCCACTCCCCTGGCTTCTGAGGGAGCTGTCTCTAAATACCTGACTGTGACTTGTCCCTTTAGCTTGCAGGATTTCCAGGGAGCCCAGCAGTGACCAGCACACATAACCGTATAGCAGCTGGGACTAAAAGCAGTTTAAAATGCAACTAAATACATAAGGAGAAGATGTGCATAAACCCTGCCTGTGTTTACTGTACATTTATGAATTTTGCTTGTTAGTGCAGCTGTGTTCTTCTGAAATGAGTCAACCCAAACATGAACACGTTGCGTTCTCACCCATTCCCCACCGCTGATTACAGAGTGGCAAACAGATACCTTGGGCTATCAGGTTTTTGAGGACTGTGGGAAGGTGGCTGCTGCACTTAGAATAAGAATTTTATCTGACAGCACAATGTAGAGTTTTGGCTCGATATTAATGCTCAAAAGCTTCTGGATCTGGTGCAGAAAGGAGAGTGTCCCAGCTGGGCCTTCAGGATCATCTTAACTGATGGCAAAACCAATTCTCTGTCCACCAGTTGAAAGGAAGTTCCCTGTTTGCAGTGTGGAAAAATCTCCCAGTTCTCGTTTCCTGGGGCAGGAGCCCAGTGCAAATCACAGGGCAGGCTCAGCACAAAAGGTGTCCCTGGCAATTAGTCATTTTTCTCATCCCTGTTACCTCTTTCCATTTCCATTCAGAAGATGCTCCAGATCTGGGAGAGGCTGATGTCTCTTTTGATGCTGATGGTGTCTGACATGGCATTAATGTGTAGTCAGACATGAAAAACAATGCAAGTAGCATTGATTTGTTGTTCTCCAGGTTGGTTAAATTCCTTCCTACTGAGGAAAGGTATTTAAATATAGCTTGGCAGCCTGGAGGGAGTAAATACAACAGGAATTCTTGTTCCCTCTGATATTAATAGCAAGGCTCCCACTGCTTTCAGGGCATTCTGGATGGAACCCTGATGATGATGCTTAAAAAAAAAAAAAAAGATTTTTAGTTTCTCTTTTATCGAGGTAGGTGTTAAATGCAGCATCTACTGTCCACATTCACACTTTAAATTCAGCAATACTGTACATGAGGAAGAATGCAGCTAAAGATGAGCAGAGTATTAAATGCATCCTACAGAGCGATCAGAAGTAGAGTTACTGGGTGCAACATTTCCTCTGGGTGAGACTGGGCAATTCTCCGGCACTTTGCATCACCCTGTGGAATTTTGCCTATGTGAGCTTCTAAACTGCTGAAGTTTAATTCTTTGCACTTCAGCTGAAGTGAGAAATCCATTTCTGCCATGTAACCTGGCTGCACGTGTACTCCTGGGGCCCCAGATCTGTGGTGTGAACGTGCTGGGCATCACGTGTGGGTGGGAGCAGGAGAAGCGAGGGTGAGTCTTGCTAATGCGTTGCATCTGCTGGTGCTCCTTGGAGAAGGGCTGGGGAGCACCTTCCATCCTGCTAAATCCAGGCTCCCTCCAGTTCCTTCCTGCACGCTGGCAGCAAAATGCCAGGCAGAGGTGAGTGTCTCAGGTGAGCAAGCTCTGGAGCGTTACACTAGCAATGGCCAAGACACTTCATGCAGTCTGATGTCTGGGGGTTGTTTCCCACTGCTGAGGACACTACCTGGGTCTGCTCTTGGGACAGAGGGGCTTGGCTGGCCGAGACGTGAGTATCATGAGATGGCACTGCTGAGCTTCCCAGGCTTGGAGAGGACCTGGTTGGGTTGGCCAGTGCTTGCCAAGCAGTGACATCCCTTCTGTGCTGGCTGCTGTCTCTGGAGTGTGTCTGAAGGACTTTGCCAAGCGTGTGGTCTGAGTGGAGGCCCCAGTCCCCTCTGAGGGCTGGTGGTCCCCCAGAGCAGGGGAGGGTTGAGGTGTGGTGGTGCCATGACCCAGGGGACAGACTGAATGCTGGGTTCCTTCTGGTGGCAGCGGGAAAGAGAAGTGGGGTGTGTGTGCTAAGACATCATTCTTGCTCCCCCATAAATAGGAAAGCAAAGTAAGCCTGGAGCAGGTTCATGTTGGGCGATGGATGCTTCCAGCTGCTGGAGCAGCAGTGCGTGAGCAGCTCGGTGAGGCAGGGCCCGGCTTCTGCTTGGTGAGGGCAATCAAAGTACTTCAGGGGGTGATTCTGACTTGCAATGTGGGACTTGTCCCTGCCCCGACAGTAAAGAAGTGCTTCTCAGCCGGGGTGCTTTGGTCTCTCCTGAATGTGGTTGTGTGTAACACTTTAACATGCAGAGCCCTCTAAAAGCCTCCAGAGATGTTGCAGCAGTATTTGCCCTGTGCCAGACCTACCCTTCTGCTTACACCACCCTGAAATAAAACTTCCCTAATGGGGGGGTTTGCTAAGGTTTAGTGTTTGTATGAGCCATCCATCACTTTGCTCATCCACATGGCTGTGAGATGTTGTGGAGAGAAACTGAAGGGACCCTTCAGCAGAGAACAAGTTAAGCAATATTTTAAAGCCCTTGTGCAGAGATGCCCTTTGGTGCAGAAAGGGGGCTGGAGAAGTCCAGCATTTGGTTGTTGAGGCTGGAGTGTGGGATTTGGGTGGGTTTTTTCCCTGCCTATGTCTTCATTAGCTGTAGAATATCTAGCTCAGAGGGAGAAATTTTTATCAAGTCACTCATCTTATGAATTTGCTCGACATGTTTGCTGGTTCCAGATGTGCCAGTAATTTTAACACTATGTCAGTGCAAGGTGGCAGCAGAGATGCCATATATCGTGTTTTGTTAGTCAGGGGATAATGTAGCCCAGAGCTTTCACTGAACTTCATGGATGCGCTGAGGTTCAGGTGTTCAGAGAAGCACTGGAAGTGCCTGATTTAAATTCTTCTCCAGCTACTGGAAGGAAGAAGATAAATCATAAATAAACCTAAATTATGTTCTGCCTTTGCAGATTTCTCTCCCCACCTCATGTAGTAGAAAAATGCATGCTGTAAATCCCACGTGAAGTGCTTTGCGCTGGCAGTTCACGTGGCTGCGGTAAAAGGGATGCTCGCTGCCGTATTTCAAAGCTGCCCCTTTCCTTTTCCCCGGGGAAGTGCGCTCCTGGGTGCAGCTAGGGGAGAGAACGAGCAGGTTGTCTAGACGATGTGCTCTGCAAGCTCGGAGATGAGTATTAGATCATGAGCTGGAAAGGAGGAAAAAGAGGGAAGAAAATCTCCATGAGACGGGGACCCTCGGTCCCTCAGATAACATGGGGCGCTGCTGAGCTTGCCTGGGGCTAGAGACTCATCTCCCTGGAAGCAGCAAAATTGAAAAGTGCTGGTGCTGCTGGGGGGTAAAAAAGAGGGATTAAGTTCTTTTTTTGGGGGGGCGGTTAGGGGACTGGTTTCTAAGGCTTCAGCTCTCTGCTTAGAGTCCATATTCTGCTCTGAAAGAGAGAAGGGACCAGCTCCAGCAGTGTTGCCACGTCCCATCCTACCTGCTCTGCTCTGCTGCTGATGCTGAATCCGATGGGGGAAAAATACCTCTTATTTGGTTTATGTATTCACCAAGTTTTGCGTTTCAAGAATAAATTGGGAAGTGTCTTATCATCTTGGCACCATGGATGTGCTGATTTTGCATGTGGGGTACAGAAAAGGGCTTTCTGACCAAAGATTCAGGCTTTTTGACACACCTTAGCTACTCTGGCCAGCTGAGCACAACGTGAAGGAAGCAAAAAACTCCCTGCAAATCTGGTATTACAGCATTAACTGCAGAGAAGTGGTAATTCAGCTGGTAGGGGTGTGATGGCATCATGGTGTGTGCAGGGTGCTGCAGAACCAAGAGGATGATGGTGATTTTCATTAATTCTCTCTCTTTAGGGCTATTTTTCTTTGAGTTCTCATGTGGCTTCTGCAAAATTGCTCTGATGAAAAGAGTTTGGGTGAAGGGCAGGAGCCGTGGCCAGGCTGTCGGCTTGGCTTGGACTTTCTAGGTTCTGCATTCACTGAATTTAGCTCTGCATTTATGGATGGTATCAGTTATATTCTGCCTCTCTAGAGTCATCCTATGACTCATTGCAGAGGGACTGATGAGACTGAGAACGAATCGGTTGAAAAAGCTAATTTACAGGTAGACTTTTGGCAGCCCATTCCCAGACCTCGACGCTGCTCTTGGGTTCGTGAGATCCTTAATTTCTGAGTTTAGGTTTTCCACTGAAAATAATAGCCTGCGGATGAACGTGAGGGTGGTGGGAGGAAGCAGTCACTGTTCCAGCTTCCTCTTGTTTCAGTAAGAAATACTGACTACAGGCTGACTTAGGTGGATCGATCAATTAATACCCTTCCGCACACACACACTGAATTAATTTGATAATCCCTTGTGTAGAGTCAGTGGAAAGAAGAATATTTTTTGTTAGCTTACAGTAGGAAGGAAGTATCTCCTCCAAAGGTAAATGTCACTGTGTTGATCAAAATTCATGGCAGCATCTCCAAAACTTTATGCCATTGCTGGAAGACTGGCTGGATTTTCAGAAGAGATGCTGATGCTTTTTTTCCCTTTCTTTTTCTCCTTTCACAATCAATCACATCACAAAACTTTTCAAGGTGTGGTTTTGTGTTGGTTTTTTTTTTTTTTCTGTGCTGTTAGTACCGAGTAGTTTGTGCTTGACTGATGGTTCCTGGTGAAATCTGGCGTTAAGCGGTGGGGTAAGGCTGGGGGTACCGAGCGAAGGAGGGGTTTGCTCCGTGCCGTAATGGAGCTGATGGCGTTCCGCGCAGGACAGCTGCGGGCACATCTGCTGTTAAACTACCGTTATTTAAACTTTATGATGTGAGAGACTGCCGGCTCTCCCACTTGCAGTGTATAAATTATGTCAATTGCTCATGCACTTTTTTTAACCCTGATTTCTCTTGAATTATGAATGATAGGCAGGGCCAGAATTTGCTTTTAGCGTTCCCTGGTGACCGCGGCTGTGCTGAGTGCCCTGAGCAGCCCTAATCTGTGTGTGCCGTCAGGGGATGCCTGATGGAACTGGGGCGGTGACCGCAGAGCTCGTGTCCTGACCAGTAGGGGAGTGACAACATCTGAAACTCGGAGCGCTTTTGGGGCAGGTTGGGTGCTTGATGCCGGGTTTGTTCAAAAAAAAAAAAACCACCACCCAAACCTGCCGAGGCTGAAAGGATCCATAGCTGTGAACTCCGTGTCCCCGATGGGTTTTTGAAAGCCAACGTGATGTCCCTTTTCTAGCCAGCCCTTCATTGTGGAGATGAGAGATGGGCTTTCAGGCTGCATTGTGGGGAGGAATAATAGTTCCTGATTTGAATGAAAATATTATGATTGGCTTGCTTTGAAGTTTTCCAGCCATGCACTTAGTTGTCTGAATCCTCCCGTGTGGGTGGGGAGCAGGTTTGACTGGCGCAAATGAAAGCGGCGCGCTCCGGAGCTGCTGGACCCCCGCGGAAGCTGCTGGCGTTGCTGTCATTTGGACTATTCCTACCACTCCTCAGAAAGGGAAACCTTTTAAAAAGTCGTTAACGCGGTGTGCGGGTATCCTAGTGCTTCCGCAGAGTCGAGGCACTGCCACTTTTCAGATAATTTCTGGAGCGTTTACTGGATAATGTGTGTTTTAAGGTGTACTAACAGCAGGGTGTGCGTGAAGTCCATAAACCAGCAGCAGACGCTGACAAACAGTGTGTCTGCACTCCTGTTGTTGCATTTCGTTTCTACATAAAATTTAAGACCTTTTTTTAATGCTTAAATATGAAGAAAGCCTCACTCCCCAGCGTATTGATTTTACAAGCATTAGCTCTTTAATCAAACAGCCCTGGAGTTTTGCACTTCATTAACTGATCTTTAGGAGTAAAGTGCAAACTATTTGCACTGGGTGATGTCTGTCCTTGCCGATAGCACTTGAAATGGCCAGTGCTGGGAGATTTTAGACCACGGTTGTTCTTGGAATGGAGACAGCAGAGGTTAGAGCTGTGGAAAGGACTGGTCAGGTGTCGTGGCAAGTATTGCTGAGGGGAAAAACACAGTGTTTGGTTAAAAAAGTCTTTCAGGGCTGTGAAGTGAACCTTAGTTTGGCTCAGAGGAGATGGCAGTGGGATGAAAAATCCTTTTATGTGGCGAAGTAAATCCTCCTGCGGGTCCCGGAGCAGAAGGAGGTGCTCTGTGGCAGAGCCAGCGGGACCCCAGGCTGGCTGCTGCTGCCTGCCCATCGCTGCCTGCCCGGCTGTCGGGTGCGCTTCAGCTGCTGTATTTATGATACCGAGGGTAAACTGTTTGCACACATAATTGTGAGGGCTTATAAATACGAAGTGTTGTACAACAAACACATTTGCAAATAATGACTTCATAAAGTCACCTAAATTATTGCTTTAAAAATGGCTAGAACATTCTCTTATTAGAGCTGTGGGTTTTTTTAAAGCATACCATCAAAGCTTGACTTTCTCCTATATTTTCTTTATTTTTCTGCTTTCTTATTTTTCTTTCTCTGCTGGTATCTCTGCCACCCAGGCATATCCAGACAGCCTCCATTAGGATACATTGGCTAAAAATAGTCTGGAAGCACTTCCAAAATACTGAGCTGTGTCCCTTCCACACGTACATGTGAAATACTGCGTTATGAGATGCATTTAATGGGTGCAGTTCATTAAAAGAGCACAGAGCTCGCCCTGCCCTTCACCGCAGAGAGCTGCTCGGTCCCCAGGACGCTTTGCAAGCGCAGACCTCGCCGAAGGAAACCACTTAATCCTTGGGTGAGCAAATATGATGCTAATGTTCTGTGCTTTGTTGTGTACTATGATCTAATTGAGATTTAATGCATTCTGCCTTGTCCCTGCCGTGGACTCCCTTTGGACCGTGCGCTACAAAGCTCAGTGTTAGCACCTTTCTTTGCTCTATCCCACTTTGTGACTTCAAAGACAATCAGGTGTTTATTTAGTTCGAGCACACGAAATAGTTGTGCTGGGAAAGATGCACGAGAAAGGGAGACCCGAGAGCCTTGCTTTTCCTTTCAGAATGCAGTTATTTGCTTTAAGCAAGAGTATTGACTTAGAGTCTTTCGTTCTCCCACCCCTCTGTTTAATAGCTACGTGTTTGCTACTAATTGTCTTAAATACACCTGCACCTCACGCGATGGTGTCCAATCCCACGGCAGTATTTCAGTATAACGACGATGTCAAATGCCAGCACAAAGGTGTGTAAGAAATCCAGTGGGAGAGTCTCAAACAGCTCTGGCAGGGCTGGCCCCGTGATGGGCTTTGAGCCCACAAAGCTGCCTGCGATGGCTTGGGGACACCGAGCCCCTGTCCCGGGTGGCCACCCTTTCCTTGCAGACCAGGGACATGCTTTGGGTTTTCACATGATAAAAGAAGAAAAATGGTCTTTTTCCTCGCCCTGAAACTGTTTCTGGCAATCTGAGCCCTGTTTCGAACAGAGACGTTTACATGGGAAGAGATCTTGCAATTTTTAATTTTGCTTGCTTTTTAGCCACTCAAGTGGGTGCCTTTCAGACAGCACGACTTTAAGTAGGAACTTTTGGGAAAGTCCATTTTAGTTCGGGATAGGTCCTGCCATCGCACACTGGGAGCAATTTGCCTTTTTTCTCACGTTCCATTTTTCATCCCTCTCCCTTCCCTGCCGGCTGGTCATTCACTCCATTTCACAGCGAGACCCCAGGGATGTCTTTTCATTGACAGTTTGAGACTTTTTTTCCCCCAAAAAGGGCACTGTGCGTGTTCTTCCACCTGAGTAACCTGGAGGCAGCCATTTAGAGCCTGCAAGTCGTGCTGGAGTCAGTAAATCACCCTGCGGGATCCCTGTGGAGACCTGCTCTGCAAACGCAACTCCCGTTGGCGGTGGTGAGGATTATGAGCGGGAGTAGTTGGCAGCTCTGGTTTGTACTGTAGCTAGAGACAAATATTTCCATTGAGAAGCGCAGGTTTTTAAGTCAAAGCTGTGCTACATTATGTAGTGCAGAAAATTTTCGAACAATTTTAAACATTTGCTCTATCTGTTGGACAACCCCAGCTTGTAGCAGCTCTGGAGTTGTTTGACTCTCCCCATGCTGGGTGTTAATGGGAATGGGAGCAGTTGAACACATGCACATCAATAGGAGACTGAGAAGCATAAAAATTGAATTCTCTCCTGCTTTTTCTTTTCCTACAGAGAAAATAGGCCCCGTTAGTACAGAAAGCTTTGGCAGGATGGTATTTGCAGTCCAAGGCTGGAAAGCAGCTGCCATCCCCAGTGTGTTGTTGAGCAGAGGACTTCACTTTCCACTGCTGCCGGTAATCCTATTTACCGTGAGCACAAAATACCAGCTGGATTTTGCCTGCTGGATGTTCTCCCATTACGGGTGGGCTGAAGTCATTCCGTGCTGCAGTTGATCTGACGGAGCCGTGCGCGGGGAAGAAGAGGGCGTGATGAGGGCTGTGTTGTCTGGCCGTGGCCGGGAGCCATCAGCGTCTGCAGGCACAGCCACCCCTTTCTGATCCACAGTGTGATGTGAGGAGCCGGGCTGGGGGTCAGCAAACACTGGTTTTGAAAATGTTTTTGAAAGTCAACTTCTCCCCAGGCTGTTCCAGCCATGCCCCTCTCGCCCCTTGTGCGTTTCCTTTGCAAGCTCTCAGCTCCTGTACAGAAACACCAAACCGCAAAATCTGTCAGCAGCCGTAGGTGCACGCCAGGCTCGTGAGACGGTGTTGGGTCCTGCGTGGACCCTGCAGGGCGGGAGAACCCGGGTGCCTTGTCAAGGGACAGCAGCAGTTTCTTCTCTGCTGGTGGATTCGTCATGGGAGCTCTGTGTGCGCAGGGGAAAGAGCAGTGTCCTTTGCGTGGGGTGTTCCCGCTTACCTCCCTTTGCTCCTGCAGGGGCCAATACACGGGCTCGCGCTGCTTTTTTCCTTCCTGGTCCAAAGCAGCTGGGCAAAACACTGCCCCTCTTGCACTCCTCTTTTATTTGTCACCTCATCTTTCCCGAAAACTGCCGGAGAGCTCGTGTGCTAATCCAAAGGAGCCAGTTGTAGTGACAGAGACTGGGAAGACAGACTGGGGAGTTTCTTGCGTTGTCCTACAATTTGAGAACTGGCAGATTAACTTGTTTTTACTAAGGCACTAAGGAACGGGTTTGAACTTTAGGATGCTGAAAAAGCCTAATTCCCGTCTCCCATTTGAAATACTGCGCCTGCCTGCTCCGTGCTGGGAGCCCTTCGTATAGTGTCTCGGCTTTAAACTGGTGGCACTGGTTTTCTGGGGCTCTCCTGGCACTTGTCTAACCCACGCTCAGATGTAACCTCTGCCTGGCCCTCTCGGGTGTCTGCGCGCACCTCGTACTGCGCTGTTTGTGCAGTCGAGCCGTACCCGCGTGGGTCAGCTGCACGTGGGAAGTGTGCCCTGCACTGAAATCCTTTTTATTCCATTCCCTTTCTTAAAAGAATAAAAAGCCCCGTAATGCTGCTTTTGCCCAATATACTCTGATGTTGATGACTGATGATTGCGGCTTATTCCTGCTTTTCATCCCAAGCTTTTCCTCTTCTGCTATTAACTGTAACCCTCTTGTTTTCATTTGGTGCCTTTGTATTCAAAGGGAAGCGTGTTTTGTTGATTTTATCAGTAGTTCCTTGTTTTTATGCCTTGTACAGAGCACTTTCAAAGGGAAGGCAGTGAGAACACGTCCTCTTTATTTTACATCTACCCTTTCAGACTCAGCTCTCCACAGGCTTTCCTGGCGTGAACAAATGAGGAGTGTTCCCGTGCCCTGGGTGCAGGCTGCCGTGGTTGTTTAGCAGCAAGACGAGTCCTGGGTGGACCCTCAGCGTGGCTGTGGACCAGCGCTGATGCCATGCGAGGGGATGCAGCTCGCTGAGGGTGGCTGCAGGGCTCTGCTCGTACAGGGCTCTGCCCAGCTGGGCGGTTTCCTGAGCCAGACACCCAGCTTTGCAAATCAAAAAACTTCAGATTGAGTTTACAGTGTTTCAAACAAAAATACAGCCCTGCCTAAACCCTTAATTTGTTACTGATTTTTTACCTGTTTTCACCTCTTCTGGATTTTTCTTTTTACTTTATCAGTCTCAACCTGAGAAACTGGTAATATTCCTGCTCCTCAGAACAACAACCAACAAAAGCATCTAATGTTAGTGTTTCAATGCCAATGCTCCATTTCGGGACCGATACCCTCCGAGCCAGTTTTAACAGTATGTGAAGCTTAAAGGCTTTTCACTTTTGAAATAGCTCTTTAGTAGGTTTTTCATTTTACTGCGTTACCCTTTCAATAGCCTATAACTCTTCCATCAGGAAAATGCATGTTAAAACGCTTCCTTCAGCACCGAGCAGATACGGCGGGAGTAAAAGGTTCGTAATGTGGTAGAAACGGCATTAATTCTTCCGTTCTTTGTATAAGAAGCACGGGGAGAAGTAACTGCTGGAGGGTGAGGGGAGATAAAAAAAGATGACTTTAGTTTAGGAGCTTAAGATGCTGATGCATATACTGCCAAGAGCTTGGTGTAGATCGGGGTGATGTGGCAGGACTGGCGAAGGAGGATGGAGATATTTACCTGAGGAACAGGAATAGATCTCCAAATCTGATATTCAGGAGCAGGTTGTTAGACTGTCTTAAGGAGAGAAATCCTCAATCGCAGTCGGGGTAATTTCCTTTACTGAGGAGTAAGTGAAAGCCTCCGGAAGGGTGTGAGAAATAGCTGTGCCCTGAGGACGGAGCCTCTGAAGGGGTGGTATTAACAGCAGGCTCCTAGGTCTGGGACGCGTTTGCTGGCAGAGACCAAACTGCCAGGGTGGTGTCGTATACAAGATGAAGGTTTCGGTGCGTTACCGTTGGCCCCGGATGGAGCAGGGAGACAAAATGGTGTGTCCACAAAATACAAGAGTGCTGGAGTGCGCCAGTGTCCTGGGGTTAGACAACAAACAGCAGATGAAACCAGGGGAGAGCTACAAAATTAGCCTAAGGTGCAGAAGAGCTGCATGTAATTGCTTAGAAAATAGTGTTTCTCCTTATTTCTTAGTCTTGGAGAAGAACTTCATTAAAGCTAACAGAGTGGGAAAGGGGAATGCAAATGGGTATCGATTGGTGTTGCACCATGGCAGTGTTTCAGGCTGGCTTCAAGCTTAGGGAGCGTCTCCTGCTCACTCACACTGCCCTCGGTTAAAGCTTGAAGGCACTGCGGTCCCTTTTACTGGGAGCTGCTGGGACTCACATCTGTAGTGGGGAAATTTTGGGGCTATGTCGGTTTTCTTAATATGTTTTGGGGACATCACAACTGAAGCTGGCTCACTCTGCCTGGCAGTACACACATCTGAATGGGGCTTTTGGTTTGATTTGCTATGGCTTTAAATCAAATGTACTTTACTCCTGATAGAGTTTTTATGAGCTTTGTCTGAGAGACGTTATATAATGCATATAAAAATAATATTTGAAAGACACATCCTCCTCTTACTAATTTTAAAGGCGTTTTCTAGCAACTAGCTAATTTTGACAGCTTCCCTTTGGACTCAAAAAGCTAGGTGGTTTTTCAAGGACTGAAGTATTTGGCTGGCTCCATCAAGCGCTGGCTCTTTGCCTGTAACCCCCTCTCCTTGCTGTCCCTCCCGAGGTGGGACACAGTCCCGAGGTGCCCCCCATGGCTGCGATGCCCTGATCTCCTCTGCCTCCCTGCTCGGGGCAGGCACTGAGGTAGTGTCCCCTCGTTCCTGTTTGTGCAGCAAGTTGAATTTCTCTGGTGCAGCGTTTTTGGGAGCAGGGCTTCCAAAAAGCGAAGATCTCCCCCCATAGTTTGGGGGAGATGTGGGTGAGGCTGGCTCTTTGGAGTTCAAGTTTCTCTTTTGTTTTAGAGCAACTGGAAAAGAAAAAAATCCTTTCAGCTCTGTGGGAGCCAGACCTGGTGGGGAACGGGTTTGAGCAGTGCCTTCCTCCAGCTGATGAGGCATCCATTTTTGTATTCAGAGTGGGGTTTGATTCGTGTTGCGGTCAGAAGTGGTTGTGTCTTTTCCTGCAGTGGTTCTCTCAACAAAACCAAAGACCCCCCAAACCAAAAGAAAACCCCCCCAAAACCAAACGAACGACATGCACATACAGTTTTCTTTTAAAACGCTTCCATGAGACTGATCCAGCAGCTTCAAAGAGGCTTGAACTGGCAAATGGCCAAGTCATGGCTGGGGTGTCTGGTGGGGTTTGTGGCTGAAGTCCCACGTACTGTCCCGGCCCCTTCTCTTGTGCCAGAGCAGCTGGGGATTGGAAAATGAGCGTTGCTTTCTCCTTACTGGCCCACCCACCTCTGGGGTCCGTCTGAAGCCTTTTTCAGAAGAAAGGGTTTTCATAAATACAGGGATCACTGTGGATGTGATATACCAAAATTACTGTTCTGCCTTTACCGAGAAGGAAATCACTCACCACATCGGCCGCTGCAGCGTATACCCAGGTCAGACTTACAAAATATGCAGAATATTAAAGGTGAGGCTGCTTCTCAAATCCTGGGCTCAGTTTTGGCCCCTCACTCCAAGAAGGACATGGAGGGGCTGGAGTGTGTCCAGAGAAGGGCCACGAAGCTGGTGCAGGGGCTGGAGCACAAGTGCTGAGGAGCAGCTGAGGGACCTGGGGGGGTTCAGCCTGGAGAAAAGGAGGCTCAGGGGAGACCTTCTGGCTCTGACAACTCCCTGATGGGAGGTTGGAGCGAGGGGCGGTCGGTCTGTTCTCCCCAGGAACAAGCGACAGAATGAGAGGAACCGGCCTCAAGTTGTTCCAGGGGAGGTTGAGGTTGGCCCTGAGGAACCATTTCTGTCCTGTTGGGGTTGTGCAGGCGTGTCCCAGGCTGCCCAGGGCAGTGGTGGAGTGCCCATCCCTGGAGGGGTTTCCCAGGCGTGTGGAGGTGGTGCTGAGGGACAGGGGTCAGTGGGGACCTGGCGGTGCTGGATTTAGTAGTTGGACTTGATGATATTAAAGGTCTTTTCCAAGCAAAATGATTCTGGGATTCTGTGATATCCTGCTGAGCCCTTTGGGTGATCTGCAAGTCACCTGTGATGCTCTTGGAGACCACAGGGGGGTTGTAGACAACAGCTAGGAAACCCTTCTGTTACACTGTGCTGGCCAAGGACTCTTCAAACTGCTATTCCCTAGGGTTTCACCTTTTCCCTATGTTATTTTACTTTAGAAAGCTGAACCACCAAGGGAGGAGGAGTTGGAGGTGCTGCTGATCTATTTCTGCAGGCTTTTTCTGTGGCTTTTGTCTCCTTAGACCATTTACATCCTGCGGTCTTCTGATGAATGACTGAATTTCAGTCTATTAACGAGGACAAGAGGAGACGCCCGCAGACAAGCAAACAGCTTGGTTACATGGAGTCAATAAGATGGTGCCCCCACCAGTTTTTTTCCCTTTCTGAAGAATGGCTTAAAACTGATTTGTAAAAACGTCCTTCTGCATCCCAACGCCGATGCGGTACACCCTCAGTCAGTGGTTGTGTGATTGTAATTCTCCCCATAATGGACCTGCTTGGTTCTTGCCTCACACTTCGGCTATACGGTAACGCTCCTGCCCTTGTAATCTATGAGGTTTTAGGGCACCTAGTCAGGAAACCATAAATGAAATGTCTCAGGGGAAAAAAAAAAACGTGAAAAGACACTGTGCAACCTCGACAGTTTGCAGCAGGAGGGTTATGCTGATGTAGAAGTGATGCGGGAACACCACTAATCCTGCCGCCGCGGCTACCTCTCCGTCAAGTAAAGTAGCCATGAGTCAAACATGCATTACACCTCACCCAGGAGTAAAAGCTGCCCAAATACAACCACCTGCACTAACGCAAACCCCATTACGTCTAAATAGCTTTAATACTGCTTTTTCTTCCTTTTCTCGTCATTTATTTCCAGCAAACGGCAACTTTTACAGAAGAACATCAGTGCTCAGAAATAGATTCACAAAATGAATCCAGCCCTTCATTTCCATGCCTTCTGCATTCGTTTACGTGTAGTAGTGAATGATAGGCGCGTTGCAAGTTGTACCTACGTGCAACTATCGATAGATTCCCTCTGGAAACTTCTAGCCTTGGAAATGAATTTACTGGGGAGGAGGGGGCAGGAGAAGGGACAGTAAAAACCCCATAGGTTTATTG
This sequence comes from Bucorvus abyssinicus, assembly GCA_009769605.1. Taxonomy (NCBI): domain Eukaryota; kingdom Metazoa; phylum Chordata; class Aves; order Bucerotiformes; family Bucorvidae; genus Bucorvus; species Bucorvus abyssinicus. The sequence continues at coordinate 2,570,435 of CM020041.1, read as the reverse complement.
TCTTACAGACCAGACCGAGTTGTCCCTGGAGATGGGTTCAGGCTCGTGCTCGCTTCCTTTTGACAGGAGGAGCTTTCCTTTGGTAAGGAGAAGTGGCTGGTTTGAGGATTTTCTGGCTGCCGGCGGAGGTGTGATGGGTGTAGAGGTGGCTCTGCTGCAGGTCACGTTTTGAGTGTTCGTCCCTTATTGTTCTCACAGTTAAACGCCTCTGCTGTTTCCCAAACAAATTGTTTCCAAGTAATGCTAATAAGCAAGTGGAAGTTCCTGGAAGGGCTGGTATTTAATTACTGTGTATTTGGGTTGTCCCCAGTGCCAGCCTCCATCCTTTTCCAGCAGCAAGGCACGGCTGGTGTTTCCACCTCTTACACATTTTGGAGCTGTGCTTTAACGTAGCTTCAAAAATGTTTTTCAGGATTGCAGCTTCATTTGTAAGGTTCAAACGTGCGACCTGCGCCTCTTGAAAAGGAGACGCTGAAGGAAGTGCTGACACAGGCATCGCTGTGGTGGTGCCGAGGTCTCTATAATCAATCACGTTGAAACCTCCTGCCGTGGCACTTGTACAGTTTGGTGCAAATCAAATGATTTTTTTACTGAGAGTGGAATTCAAGAATAAGGTAATAAGGAAGCTGAATGGATATTAATTATAAAAGCTAATTATCTATTCTTCTTCCAACCAAAAATAGTCAGAATAATGTTCTTTTTTTGAGACAAACACGATGATGAGCTGGCTTTTTGTTTCTGTTCTTTTTCCTCAATGAGCCTTAAACTGATGCACTGAATGTGAGAAAATAAACAGGAAACTGAGAACATCTTTCTATCCAATCTGAAATACCATTCGGTTTGGGGGAAATAGGCATAAAATAAACAAATGCAGTAATTTTGTGATAAATGGTCTTACTGTAAAGTAATGAGTGCAAAAAAATAGAGCAAGGAGACCTTTCTGTGGGACTGGAGAATACCCGTCAGATGGAAAGCTGGCATCTTTTGTTGTTGAACCACTGCTGCGATGGCCATGCTTGTCCCCCAGTCACTGCAGCACTGCCCAATGCACTTGGGTTATGGATTTCACCCTCCTCCAAGTAGACGTGGTCAAAGGGAGGGTAAAATTGTTAAAGTTTTGGAATCAGATATTGAAAAGTAGGTGGAAGTGAAAGACTGATGCCCTGTGCCAGGGAGGTTTGGGGTGGAGGACTCCGGGTTCATGACGAGCTGTGGCTCCGGAGGGTGGAGGAGCCAGGAGAGGTGGAGAGGGAAGCCTCGATGGTGTGTCTGGGGGGAAAGGGGAGTGAGCAAAAGGCAGCGTGCATGGACAGATGTAAAGATTAACACTGCAGAGAACTGGGAGGATTTAGATGGTTGAGCTCGCCCCAGCAGCTGCACTGGGTAACGTAATTGGAGAAATCACCAGGAAAACAGGCAAGTCATCTACAGTTATTTCGTTATTGGATTCGCACCTCCTTGTAGCCTCTGCCACGGAAATGTCACTGAAGGAATAGCAGAAAGATGCATGACACGGAGTTATTGATTTCTCGTGTCTTTTATAGGAGCCCATAGAGCGCTAGGGCTTGCTGTGCTGGTCAAAGGATAAAAGGCTGCTGGAAGACAAGGAAGAGGGGCAAGGCTGGCTCTGAGATTGAGTGAAGGAATGAGGCAGGCAGAAGATTGATGAGCAAGATTAAAGGCAACAAGGCTGATTTTGAGCAGTGACCTATGAGAATGTCATTGCCTTCCTTTGGGAGAGCGTATTCTTCTGAGACAGAGTTTTGCCAAAGAAACCAAGGTATTAATGTGATCTGTTCCCTCCGGATCCGATACTGGCAAGTTGCTTCATTCTTCAGGCTGTGCAATGCTGGGATAATAAAATACCCAGTCGAGTAAGATTGGGCAAGGTGAGGTGCCAGCAGGAGCTGCACGGCAGTCCAGCAGCTATAGGTCTGTATCCATACTCGTAAACCATGATACCATCCAAAAAATAATATTTAATGAAGCTTTTGATCTCCTAATGGTTAAATGGATTTGCAGTGGGACAGAAATGGGGCTCATCGCACTAGGACAGCGTAGTTACCTGCGATGTTCAAAGGCTGTTTTGTGGTGTCGCCTCTAATGGATTTCATAGTCCTGACAGATACAGCAAGTAACATTAATCCCTGTTTTGCTACGATTTTTGAGTGCTTCCTTGGTGGTGTTTGCGGATTAACTGCACGTTGTTGCTGAACTTTGGTTGAGCAATTCCAATTTGTTTGTATTTGAAGTTAAACTGCAGACACAGGTTGAGCGGTTCCCTGGTGCTGGTCTCATCGGAGTACCTGTTTTTCCACAACTCTCCAGAGATTTTCTTCCTCTTTCAGTGTTTGTTTTGGTTTTTCAAGTCTGCAAGAGGCTTCCTGAAATAACGTGGCTATCTGGGAAGGTTTGCTAGATTCTGTTCTGAGGAGGCTTTCCATGACATCCTGTCCATTGTTTCGTGTAGAGCATCTAAATTAGAAAAAGTGACCGATTTTTCTGTCCCCCTCTTTCGGGGCTGCTGGGTCCCTCTCTGTCCTGCTCAAAGCTGTGCGAGCACACACGGTTATCTCCTGGATCTTGAAAGAAAATCGTTTGCATCCATAGCAAAACATGCTTGAAGCACATCTCGTTTTCTCTATTATTCTCTAGGGTGAGTCACTGGTTTTGCTTTACAAAAATAAATAAATTATAGCACCGAAGGCTAGTAATGGAGATAATGAATGCACTGTTGCCATGCCCCTATTCCAGGTGATTTACTGTGGCTTTCTGCCTCTCCACTTTCATAACAGGCATGCAATGAAAAAAGGAGAAACTCATAAAGCAAATTATTATGAAATTCGTGCTTTATGTTTCCTCTTCTATTTTATTGTGGTGCTAACAACGTATGTCGCTCGTGCCTTTGCTCACCAAGCAGGAGCCAGGTGCAGTCGTCACGCATCTGAACTTCCGTTACTTCCAACCGTGAGTTATTCAAGATGGATATTAAAGATGTGCTGGGGAAGGAAGGTTTAAGGTGCTGAGCTGAGGAATCTGACTTCAGAAGTGGTGGCAAGTGAAGTGTATGGGAAGTATCTAAACACACATACTTTGTGTATGTGAATAGATGTGTTTAAATGCATCCTTGAACACATACACGTCTGTGTATGTGTGTTACATGTGTATATATCTGCATGTACTGGGAACATACATTTTTCACAGAATCGCGGAATCATTTTGGTTGGAAAAGCCTTTAAGCTCAGGGAGTCCACCCGTTCCCTCAGCACCGCCAGGTCCCCACTGAGCCCTGTCCCTCAGCACCACCTCCACACGGCTGGGAAACCCCTCCAGGGATGGGGACTCCACCACTGCCCTGGGCAGCCTGGGACACGCCGGGACAACCCCAACGGGACAGAAATGGCTCCTCAGGGCCAACCTCAACCTCCCCTGGAACAACTGGAGGCCGGTTCCTCTCATCCTGTCGCTTGTTCCTGGGGAGAACAGACTGACCTACACCTTGCTCCAACCTCCCGTCAGGGAGTTGTCAAGAGCCAGAAGGTCTCCCCTGAGCCTCCTTTTCTCCAGGCTGAACCCAGCCAGGTCCCTCAGCCGCTCCTCAGCACATTGTGCTCCAGCCCCTGCACCAGCTTTGTTGTCCTTCTCTGGACACACTCCAGCCCCTCCATGTCCTTCTGGGAGTGAGGGGCCAAAACTGAACCCAGGATTCGAGGTGCAGCCTCCCCAGTGCCCAGTACAGCAGTAAATAGTGCTTACAGGTGTGGAGGTTTAGACTGTAGAAGATTATTCAATATGAGAAAGGAAGAATGTTGGAAAACTGATGTGAAGATGCTGGAGGAATAGCTTGTGATCCGTTACCTCACCTGGTACCTAATGGAAGTAGCAAACTCCCTTTAGAGAGGGAATGTTTTTATCGTGGTATAGAGGATTTGATGTTATCTTTATTTTGTTACATCATTGCCTTGGAAGGACTTAGCGTAGAAGCTTCCAGTTTCAGTTATACTGGTCTCCAGTGTCCTATATTAGAGTTTCCATTTTTGGCTTCAGTCCTCATATAACATCTGAACTTTTTCATTCAACAAAAAACTGGATGTCCAGCTGCCTGCAGGAGCTCACTGTCACTTGAAGGCAAACTGGCTTTTTACATGTAAATGTAGTGATTTACATTTCTGCAGAGTATAAGCCACTTTTTATGAGATACAATAGAGCTGTTCCTGTTCGGTTTGGGATTTGCTGTCTGTGATGGGTTTGTCTGGTTGGTCTTAATTGAAGTCAGTGCTTGTCATGAACCCAGCCTTCCCTTGAACTGTTTGGGAGTTTTGCTGAAGTAAGGAATAGGGTTGTATTCGGGAGTAAAAAAAAAAAAGTCTGTGAGCCTTAGTCTGATCTGTAACATATTTAGTGGTGTGTAAAAGGTAGGTGAGGTCTCTGTCTTATGAACTAATGAGCAGCCGGGGGGTGCATTCTCCAACGTGGCAATAACATCTTCATTTTCTTATTAAAGTTGTGCTTTAAGGTGAAGGCAGCCTGGTACCCAGCTTTGTGACATTCCTGGACTTGGGTATTTTACTGCCTGCACCAAGCTTTTGTCGGTTTTCCACTGGAATTCCAAATTTCTCAGGGGCAGCCAGAAACCAGTTTCAGAAGCCAAGTGTTCTCATGGGTGTATGTGACTGGCTTCCTCTCTCCATCCTTCTGGCTTTGACAGAATAAAACAATTCAGGCTCCAGCCATGTTGGGTAAACTTAATTGGTGTTGAAAAGTGGCTTGTTTGGCAAGATGATAAATTTTTAACCTAAGCAAATGACTTTCTTTGCGACTAATAAATAAATTACAATTTTTTTCCTTGCAGTACAGTGGGGCTTGTAAATGCTGTGAGCAGCTAGTTGGTAGTTTCACTTGATTACCCTTCCCATTTCTGTTTGTAATAATCCTTGCAAGAGTGAGGAATTCAGTCACTTTTAATAACATGACAAGAAACCAGCAGTGGCAGGCGCGTTTCATGCCGCTGAGCTACACACCAGGGTCCTTCCTGCTCAGGTGCCTGCCCACGGGATCAACTGGAGCAGGCGCCTGGATGCAGTCGAGGGAAGTCCCTTTCCCTGGTGGTGCTCTGGATTAATTACCTGGCTAAAGACAACAGGGCTTTTACCGTCAAATACCTTCTTCCTCTCATCTTCCACTGGCTCCATTCTGTCTTGCATCCCGTTACTGTCCCTCCTGGGCAGAGGGTCCGTCTGTACGGCTGAGTGTGCTTGTGGGGAGCTGCAGCTCTTCAAAGGATTATGCAAATGGTAATTGAATTAGAGAGCTGCGATCAACATTATCAGACTCTGGCAAAGACATCCCTTGTTAACGCTCTGCTTGCAGACACACACATTTCAGAGGACTCGGACTAGTAGCAGCACATCCGGATTCCTGAGCAGGTGAATCTTTCCTTTCTGGCTGTTTGCGGGGTGTCCTTCCTGCCCCCTTACCCAGCTTTGGTGTGTTTAAACAGCAGATCTCCATCAGGGAACATGGAATAAACCACGCTGTCAGCCAAATAAATGAGGTGTAAATGCAGCCCGCCTTTCTGTGCTTTTTCCATAGTAGAAAAGCCAAAGTGTTTTGTATGGTGGTTTTTTTTTTTTTTTTTGGTAAGCTGGTGTTTAACCAAATCTTTAATGTATCATTAAATAACCAAATCTTTGATGTATCAATAAAAAACTTAAAATTTCCACTGCAGTAGCAATTGTCTTCAGCCATGCTGAAAAAACCAAAATACCAAAAATTCTTGTGTTGCCAAGAGGGTTTTTGCTGCTGCCGCTGCTTCCTGCGGTAACTGTTGGGGCAGGGTGCAGCGGTGACCGGAGGCATTGACCCGGAGCAGCCCACCGTGAATGGGGAGGCAGAAATAACCTTCGGCGAGATGCACGGTGCTGCCCTCGGCTGCCGCCAGCTCCGAGAGATCAATTTTTAGCCATCAAGACAGCACAGGAAGGGCTTTGCTGTAGTTGTATTTATAGAGACCGTAATAGCTCCAGAATCTTGATTTTTAATATCTTTAACATCAACAGCGTCTCCAAAGCATTTCTTCTGAGGCACATTGCGGTGGATAAGGCAGGTGCCTGTACAGGTGCAGGTTCTGCCACTGAGAGGAGGAGGAGGAAGAGGAGGAGGGTGCTTGAGCAGGACTTCCTTGAGCCCTGATCCTTTGTGCTGCTCTCATCTACAGCGGGCACTGTAAATGCAGATGGACTTGGCAGTGACATCTCCTGGAGGTCACAAAATGTGCGTTCCTGAGGAGGTTTTATAAAAATTCCGGAGCAATTAGTAAAGTAAAGCATATTCAGATACTCCTTCCAGGGACTGTACTTTTTGCACTGCTCAGAGATGCTTTGACCTTCCAGTTTATTACAAGTCGGGAAAAGTCAATATTGCTCAGCTTGCCAGGTTGGAGGAATTTTAATGAGTTATTGAGTCAAATAGTTAATCCTCAAATAACAGATTTTTTTTTTCCCTTTCGGATTTACAGTGATAAAAACAAAGGCTTAATGGGGACCAAGAAAAACGGGGTTTTAGAGAAACTTTTGCTCATCTTTGTGCCCACGATTTTAACCCCTTGATCACTAGTAGGTGAAATGTAGCTTCAACACTGGGGCGTTTCGTATTGGCATAAAGAGCTGGGCAGGTGGGGGCTACGTTAGTGAGGATGTTAGTGAGGAATTTAGCGTGATAAAAAAGGGTCAATAGGGTGAAGGAGCTAGTGCTGATACTTCTCACATCTCTGTTACATGTGATGGGGGGAGGGTCTTTGGGTGAGATCTGTTCTGCTCTCCAAGGCTGAGAGAAGGGAAGAGCCCTGGGTGCATTTTGGAGGATGTTGTGGTGCTGCAGTTGCTGCGGGAATTGTCCTGTTGGACACTGGAGCACATCTGGAGCAGCGCTTCCACTCGCGCTTCCTCTGAAAGCTGATGTGAAACCTCACCAAGAGCCAAACCTACGAGTGGTAAACAGAGACAACAGGGATTTGCTCCGAGCTGTCTTGCTGGTCCAGCCGGAGTCGCTGGCATGGGTGCTGTTGGGAGGCTGTGCAAGGCTGGCAGCAGGTTGTGCCCGAAGAAATGTAATTAAAGCAGGAATAAACGCCTTTTGCAGCATCCCTTTGTAATTCTCAACTTTGTGTGCTTCAATTAGTGTAGAACAACCTAATTTCCTGCAGCTCTTCACTGAGTATAATGCTAATTGTTGCTCTGAGTAGTGGCGTGTTTGGAAGTGCCCTGTCCTGGCAGAATTACAGTAATGTTCTGCTGGAGCCTTTAAGCGAGGAAGCTTCAGAAGCAGAAACTGTTACAGCACAAGGACAACTTCCTTCGTCTTTCAAGAGTATCAAACAGCAGAGAGTTCAGTAATGTTCGGAACATTATATTCAGTGAATTCTGAAAAGTAGTAGGAGGTTATTTTTCATTATGTGTCATTATTCAGAGTGTGGGGATAGATAGTGATGGTCGCTCTTACAGCGAGAAGCATCTTCCCAGAATATTCCTTGATTTCAGCGGTAGTCTTTCTCGGTGGTTATTTTTTCGAATGCTCTTGGCAATTTTCTGTCTGAGCTTTCGTTGAAACCTGGGTGAATTTTAGCCTGGGGGATGTTCTGCTGCTGGTGGAAGTTAGGCTCTGAGTGCAGACACTGGTACAGAAGCTGAAGTGCTGGCATTTTGCTGCCCAAAAATGAAGGTCCTTGCGAGATTCGTGGCCGGAGGAGCGTAGGTTTTCAGAATTGCTTTTTGAGTGTAACTCCTGGCCAAAGCTTGGGCACTGAAATGCTCTTGATAGGCTTTATTCTAGAGTCTAGTTTTGCAAAGGGCTGGAAGAGAAAGCAGCCGCGTGTCCATCGCTTTGCAGCACAGCACGTTCAGCACACGCTGCATGTTGTGAGGAGCGAGAGCTGGAGGTCCGGGAGCACGGCTGTGAGGATGCTCTTCCCACTGCTCTGTGCCAAGGAGTGCGCTTCCCGCTGTGGAAGCCTGCTAGCTCCTGCTCCGGCGCTGGTTGTGCTGCTGCAGCAGCGTGGTCCGTTAGGCGAGTTGCTCACGCTGCCGTTTTGTGCTCTTCGCAGTGCTTTACGGGCAGGATGGCCTGCACGCCTCCTGTGAGAAGAAGTACTGCGGCCGGGGCAGTAAGTGCGTCGTGAACAAGGACACCAACCAGCCGGAGTGCAGATGTGTGGAGAGCTGCAAGTCCAGCTACGTGCCCGTGTGTGGATCTGATGGCAAGTTTTATGAAAATCATTGCCAACTGCATCAAGCCTCCTGTCTGCAGAGGAAGAAAATCTACATTATCCACAGCAAGGACTGTTTCTTCAAAGGTAGGACATCATTCAGAATAAATACCTGTATGGAACTTGCATCACTCATCTTACCGTAATCCTGCCAAACAGTATGTTTTATTCCTAAGAGATTCATTTTTCAAGGATGGTTTATTCTAGGATGCTGTAGAACGTAATACAATGTTTTATGCAGCTATTAAGCCCTTGAGTGTCATCGCCACCCAAAATGTAATCAGACTGGGAACGGGTAAATAATTACCATGACTGTGTGCTGTGGCTGTGCTGCTCGGTACTTTCAACTGTCAGTGTGATAACTGTGTGCAGTCCAGTTCGTTTGGTGAGGCTTTGAACAAGGCCAAGGGCATTTAGAAAAAGTTTATGGTATTCCAAAAAGTTTGTTGCAAAACTGAGAAACAAAAAACTTCTTAGGCGACTGGCACAGGCAAGGAATGAGCTGTTGAGATGAAGTAAGAGGAGTGGGAAGTGTACTGCGAGAACAGCTTTAAATCATTTTAGAGACAGTCTGCCTGCCAGTAGGATGCACACATCTTCAGCTGTTTTACTGGTTCGGTAGCAAATGTCATTATCATCATTGCACCAAATCACCGAAGGGATGGAGTCCTGTGTCTCTCCATTCATATTTTGTACGCCACGTACCATCCTGTCACAAGTCAAGCGAGGCTGCAGTAGCAGGAGCGTGTGATAAAATGCCAGGGAGGGGAAGAAGTCATAAATTAATTTTACTTCTAATGAGAGGCCTTATAAAGGTCTCGGTAGAGGATGTCTTGAAAACTCCTTGTCAAATATGACTCCACATACCTGCAGAAAGATATGAGTGTGTTGTTGCAAATATATCCAGTGACATTTATGTGATCAAGTATGAAAATAATGCCTTTATACGCAGCTCGCTGGGTTCCTGAGCCCCCGAGGAGCTTGGCTGTATACAGAGTCATCCATCTATCGTGTTTGCTAACGCGATACTAGAAGACCCTTTTTAAGAAACAGGAGCCCATTCAAAGAGTCTTGTTAATATATCCTCGAGATACCCTTTGGAGATAGAAAAGCATTAATGTTCTTGTGCCTCAGAAGAGGCTCGGAGACCAAAGCCAGCCCAAAATTTCCAGAGCTATCTAGGCACTGCTTTGCAGTCTCGTCTTGGAGGTCTGGCTGTGGATGGGTCAGAGGATTGACGTGGTGAACGCCAGCTGAGCTGGGTTGGTTTGTCACAAGGACACTGAATTTACCCAAGTGGGTCATTGGGTCTGGGATCAATAGGTCTTGTATGAAGTTTATCATGGAAAGGGGTCACTGAAAGGCATATTTGGAGGGACAGCACATGAGCAGGTCAAGGTGAAGAGGGATTTTTGCATGTCACTTTAAACAGGAGCATCTGAAAAGGATGCCTGTGCCTTGCTCCTAGTCCCAGTGTTTCTGCCTCTGGGTGTTGAGTCTGATCAGGGTGAGGATGCGGCTGGAAGCTGCCTCCATCCCTGAATAAGATCCGGGTGGGGCTGCTGCATGGGAAACCTCCCAGAGAAAGGGGGAATTTAATTTTGGAGGTGCTCAGCAGCCCTCTGACCCTGTTTCATGCAGGGGGTTTTCTTCCTCTGAGCCCCCCAAAAGGTGTCTTCAGTCTTTTCAGCCCACCTTTGCCCTGCGGTGCTTCTGGCCTGGGTTTTATTCGTTCCTTATCGCATACAGTGTTAAAGAAAATGGGTTCTCATTGCAGTCATCAGTGCCTCTGCAATGGCTGTATTATACCTAATGAGACCATGTCACGCCTGAATACTTTCCGGAACACACCATAAATGATGTCAGAAAGTAGTAGTTTGGGGTCCCAGTTTAAAGTAACCCTTGAACTCTTGCCGTGGAGCACTGCTTAAACCTGCTTTTCAGCAGAATAGCAGCTTTATGGCAGGGAAGACAGAAACAAACTCATTCTCTTCCCAAGTGCTTTTTTTTTTTTTTACTTTTTTCCCAAGTAAAAAAGCACGTCACACTGCCGTCTGCAGAGATAAAATGTAGAAAAAAGTTTACCTTAAGGGGGGGATAATCCCACAGAGTGGGACTCCATAGGAATATTTGGCTTCAGCTCGTGTTTGTGCCACGCAGTTCCTGAGGAAACTTCTGTGTGTCTTCCCGTTTCTTTGTACTTTAGTGTCCTGTTTGTAAATCAAGAATGATAGTGTTTTCCTTTAAATAGAGATTTGCAGTAAGCAATTAAGCTACAGGTTAATAATCAATGTTATAGATGTAACATAAAGTGTAAGAATTTAGAGAAAAATATTAGAGGTGCAAAATGTCTTGGTTCAGCCGGGTATGAGGTGCATGTCTAGGTACGGGCTCTCTATTTGTTTTCTATCAAGTAGATAGTTTAATTATTTGAGTACAATTAGGCTGATGAGTGGCTGCCTCATGGTTTTTTGTTCCTGTTGACTCATTCAATTAAGACTTGCATCCCTCAGCTCTACGCAGGGACTTAGCTCTGTGTGCTCTGCCAGTTTACCCAGTTATCAGTGACAAACTGGATGGCTTTAAAGTATGACAGAAATCAAATACTCTGATTCCACTTCAGCTGAGCTAGATCTGCCCACAGTAAACTGATAGCAAAGCAAACAGCAAAGGTCTTGTTTTCTTTTGTGTATTTTGAGAGAGGATTTTGCTGGGTCTTTTAACATATTCATCACATGTGAAGTGCTTTGTAAATACTCATATAGCGAATACTTGTGGGTGACTGGAAGCCTTGCTTGATTGTGCTACCTCATGAGTGTTTCATTCTGTACTAGCATTGCTGTTAGGAAGAGCAGAAGAGAATTTAGCTCTGGGCAAATGACCAATTTCTCCTTGGCCCAGCCTAGAGTGAAATGGCTTCTTGAAACCTTGAGAGTCCAAGAAGTTAAAACTTGTGTGCCTTCGGACATCCAGATTCCCCCGTGGCATCGTTTGAAATTAATATATGTCTCTGAGAACAGTGTGGGAAACCACACTGACCTGCTGGGTGAGGGTGGGCCATGTGGAGACATCACTCTGGTATCAGCAAACATGGGTCAGTTGCCTCAACGTTGTGTTTGTGGAAGATTTCACAGAGGGTGTCAGTCCTTGGTGTGCAGACTGTGGGCTGAGCTGGCAACCATGCCCAAGGCTTGATCTGGCAAATAGATAGGACGTCCAGAGTGGGAGCCTGTGGAAGTGTGGGTGAAACCATGAGAGCTGCCAGCAGGACAGATCTCCCCAGGCTTCGTCCTGCACCCTCTGCTGCAGCACAGTTCCCCAGGGCCGCCATGCACAAGAATGCAAATGCTGTCCCTTTTTCTCAGTTGGCAAAGCAGATAAGTAGGCAGAGAATTTCACTTAGGAGTTTGGAGCCCAAAGGGAAATACCGTAAATCACAAGTCCTACCTCCAGAGGTCTCAGGAGAAATGTCTCTCCTACTCAGAGCTGTTCACATTCTCCTTGATCCTGTTGTCTTCACTGCTATGAAACATGGTTTGGTTTTTCCCGTAGGGAGATGTTCGATTTAAGACTTCTCTACTATGTGGTGGGCTTTTTTGGTTTTGCATACTTGCACTGTTTTGTGAGGTTCCGTAGTCATTTGATTTGAGAGTTGGTGATTTTGAGTGGGTAACAAAATTCATGAGGATAAAATGTTTTTACTCTTTGCCAGAGAGAAGAAGTTTGTCTTCCCCCAAAGCACTCTCAATACCCATGAAAAGCAGAAAGATATCTGTGCTCGTAATGACAATTGTCCCACGGATGTCCAACACGAGCAGTTGGCCTGGAAATGTTCCTGTTTGAACAAATGCCCTGGGTAACGCAGCCACAGTGTTTTAGCGCAGCCATTTGGACTGTGCTTTGCTTTCCCATAGCACCAGTCCCCTTTTTTCTGCTTCTATTCTTTTTTTTTTTTCCTTCTGACTTTTTACACCCACTCAGTCTCTTTACTCATTTTTCTCTCATCATTTTTGGCCAGTGAAAGCTGCTCATAAACCACTCAAAACAGTTTTGTCTTCCCATCCTTCCCTTCTCCAGAAACATCGTAGCAATGCACTTCTCTACAGTGTACGTACATTAAAGAAAGTCTTTCTCTTTAGAGCTATGCTTTTCCATTTTCAGGATTTAGGAGTCATTTTTTCCCTTCTTTCTTCCCTTCCCTGCTCTTTTCTGCAAGATCAGCAGTCCCAAAGCTGCCCCGCATCAGCCCAGCTCCAGCTAGAGGAAGGCAGCCGTGGTGCTTGCCCGAGCTCGTTCCTTATTTTCTCTGGTTCTGACAGCCTCCCCTTATCCAGGTGCATTGGTTTTTTGACAAAAAGCTCAGCTTTTCTGGCCAGACTATGTAGGAGCTTTGTGCTGCAGCTGGTCAGATTGAGTTTGTGCTTGGCATGGATGCAGTTCAACTTAGTTGACCAAATTCTTGAACTTTCCATTATGTAAATGCAGGTACCTGTATAATTACTTTATTCATTTTATTTGTCCATTCAGTCCAACTTCTGCTAAAGCTCTGATTTTATGAGATCTGACAGAAAGCATGGGGTGCTATAAAAGCACGTTTGTGTCTGCTATTCCAGTCCTGTTCTCCTTCCTCCCGTCTCTCCCAAAATGTCAGTAGTAATTTCTTCAATAATTTGGTGCCATTGCTTAAAATTATTTTTGTTTCTTGTAAGCAAATACATGGTAGTAGTTTTCCTCCTCCTACAAGGTCAATTCTTGTCCCATAATAAATAATATTTTTGTACACATTCTGTACAGAATGTGGAAATAAATCCCTGTGGAAAACCACCTGCCTTTCTCCTCGCCATTACACACGTGCTCACACCGCTGGGTTTGAGCCTTTCAGTGTAGCTTGGAACAACATTTTATATAGCATCCTCCGTAGCGTGCGTGCCTCTGTGCTGGGCTGTGTGTGCGTGTCCACATACGCGTGCAAGCGGGGACACGTGGAAGGAGCAAGGTAACTTGTTCGCTCATGCCATTCACACACATGTAGCGTGGAGGATGGAGCCTGCCTCTGCGCAGGGGGAGAAACAAGGGGAGGCGCTGAAGCGAGGGGTTCAGCCTGGAGGTAAGGAGATGGCCGAGTGGTGGGCCAGGCTGCCCAGGAGCCACCGCCATCTCTGGGGACTTTCAAGACCTGCCTGGGAACAGCCCTGAGCAGCTGGTTTGACCCTGCGGTAAATGTTTCAGTGCCGAGGGCTCTCCCAACCCGTATCCATCGTCGTACACTCATGGCCCGAAATGGCACCTTTCATTTTCTGCTTCTCGTCTATCTTTCCTCCAGCTCTCAAAAAGTTTCTTCCTAATTATGGAAATGATAATCATCTGCATGTTGACAGAAAATTTTCTGTGCTTGATTGTAAATGAATTAGAAACTTGGGAAAAGCCCCAGGCAGGCTCCTCGCTGGTGCGAGGTGCCGCCGCAGCGATCTGCAGCAGGTGGGAACTCAGCCTCGGGAGGTGGGCGCTGGCTTCCTCGGTGCTTTATTTGTTGTCCATGTGTTCGCTCGGTGCTTTCTTACTTCCAGAAGTAATTTTTTCTAGAGAATAGCATTTCAAAACATCTGAGAAGGTGTCAGATGTTTTGCTCATTTAGTGCTTGCGCTAAACCCGCTCCGTCGCCTGGTCTGCAGACTGCAAAGAAATCTGCTCCGTTTAACACTCTCTGCCTTTCCAGCTGGAAGAAATCTGAGTGTGAACTAATGGCAGATTTCCCGGCTGGCAATTAATATTTGCCGGTTTAACTTTGCAGCAGCGCTGACAGGCTGCTTGGGCGGCGGCGAGGTGGATTCCGAGCTGTCGGGAGACGTGCAAGTAATCCCGCTGGGGCGGAGGCCGGGGTCTTCTGGCCTGTGATGATCGTTTCGGTGCCCCCAGTAACTATACGAGGAGGTTCAGCAGTTAGAGAGGCGAGTGCTCCGTGCGACGGAGGCGTGTGATCGCTCGCAGCAGAGCCGGTGCCGTTCTCACCCCACTAAGTCCTTGAGGACTCTGGAGCTGGCTTGTTCAGGAGCGGGCGCTGCGCCTGGGTCTCCGAGCGTGGGGGCACATGTGCGGGTTGCTCACAGGTCACCTCAGGTGCGCAGCTGCACATAAAGAATATCCCACGGTGTGGTTTTTCTCCGAGGGCGGGGGTTCTCCCCAGGGCCGGTTGCCTTTCCCAGTGGCCACTGCAATTTAAACCGCGTCCGCGTTTGGCATGGAATTGCTGCTGCAAAAAAAGGCCAAGTAATGGGGACAGATTTCCTGAGAGCCAGTGTTAGGCTGAAAGTTAAAGCCAGGAATGTTTTCGTTTCCCCTAGCAAAAACAGAAATAATATTCCCTGAAAATTTGGATCTTTCAGAACTAGGTATGCTGGCTCGTGGGTGACCACAGGGACCGGGAGCCGAGCTCTTCAGCGCTCTTGAGGCACTTGTGAAGTTGCCTTAATTTCTCTAAAATGACATAAATGGCATTCAGAAAAGAATTACTGATTTGACTAAGGGCCTTGGTTCCTTCTGAGAGGTAACATGCGGTTGGTGTGGTGCCGGGTGACTCCGGGGGCCACCTCCAGCTCTGTGCTGAGACAGAGGCCAGGGAAAGCTTGAATTAAAAAAAAAAATCCAACAAACCCTGAGAGACCAAGAGATTGCTTTAGGAAGAAAGCTGAAAAGGTTAGAAGGTGGAGATGAGCATTAAAGATTAGGATGATTAGATCGTGGTAAAGGATGCTGGAAACTGAATGGAGGAAAACAAAGGTAGAGAATAAATTTTAGGGCTGAGGGAGACTCAGGCAAGGAGATTTGGAAGCGCTTCAAAGATCAAAAGGACCGACACTCGAGAATAGTTGTTCAAAGCACAAATGCTTATTTTTCTGGGTG
The DNA here is from genome assembly GCA_009769605.1 of Bucorvus abyssinicus. Classification (NCBI taxonomy): domain Eukaryota; kingdom Metazoa; phylum Chordata; class Aves; order Bucerotiformes; family Bucorvidae; genus Bucorvus; species Bucorvus abyssinicus. The sequence continues at coordinate 2,555,272 of CM020041.1, read as the reverse complement.
CTCAGTGTAGAAATCCAGGGAACAAATTGAAACTGGGAGTGCCGGGGAATACCAAGAGGCTGATGCTGCCGATTCCATTAAGTGGCTGCAAAGAAAAAAGGCGGCGCGGCTTCCCCCAGCCTTCGCTCCCCGCTCTGCGATTTAACAGGCGCTTCTCGCTAATACGCTCAAGAGGGCTGAAAGCTACTGCAGTGTCGTGAAGTCGGAGGAATACTATTTAAAATCAGCGCTTTGCCAGTGCTTCACAGCGCGAGGTGCTGATAAAGCCCTTTGTAATTCCCCGGTTGCTTTTTTGCATGTTGTACTGGAGCCGTGTTCGCGTGCCGGCGCCAAGGTTATCTCCTTCCCTCGCCCACGTGAAATGAAACTCTTCCCACAAGTGTTAAAACCTGACACACTGAGCTGTGATCTGCAGGTTTGGCCTGTCTGCTGGGGACTACTCTTTGAGTAGAAACTTTGATTTTTTTTATTTTTTTTGGTAAAAAGCTGCGTCACGGAGAGGAATTTCAGTCGTTGCCATGTTTGTGAGGGATGGGTGCTCCGGTGGCCGGGGGATTCATTCCCCATCCCTTCACCTAGCGCTGGTTTGGGTGGTCACTGGGCAGTAGAGGGATGCAGCGCCCAGCCACGGCTCATTGAGCTGCAGGTCCCGATTGCCCGGCGGCTCCGTGTGAATTAGCCCCGACGCTGTGCTGGCATCTTCCTGTGGGGTCTGCTCCGCCGCTGGAGCGTACATGTAAATCCCATTAGCTCTAATTGAGTGGGGATCAATGACAAATTAAGGCGTAAGAGGAGGGTTTCCAGGTGAGATCTAAATGGGAGGCTTTTACTGATAGTATTTTGCATTTTCCATCAGAGTGTCCTAGAACGCTTTACAAAGATTAATGAATTAGACCTCACAACACCCTTGCATGCCAGTGTCACGAAAACGGGGGGGCCAGGAGAATAGACAAAGAAAAATTCCTGGCCCAGAAGGGGGGTTTCCCAAACCCTTTACAATTTGTCCAGCCCACTAGTTTCCCAAGAAAGACAAACTCCTGTCACCCAACCTGCCCACCACGCTCCTGTCAGGGAGAAGGGGAACCTCCTCGGGTTCTTTACAACTTGGCCAGCCTGCCAGGCATGCTGGCAGCGTCACTGAAACCAAAGTCCCTTTTGGCAGCCCACAGGATTGGAGGATATTCGCCTAACCTACTCAGGGACCCTCACTAGCAGTTACACAAAGACAAATCCCTTCAGTATTAAAATCAACAATAATAGTTTATTGTGCAGATTCGTGACTAAATGCAGGTTCGAATGATACCGGTGAGAGGGTATTGACTGCGAAATGGATTTAGAGCAAACACTAAACACACACACACACACCTAAACACACAAGTAAACCTAAACACTAATGATTATTAACAGCTAGCCTGATGTTAATATTTAAGTGCACAAAACATAGAGCTCTTACCCAATAGGCGTCCCTATGGGGGGGGAGAAGATAGGTTCAGCCCGTCGACCGATCCCAAAGTTTCGATGGTGGTCTTCTGTTCCCCAAAATCCCCCTTTTAATCGCCACTTTTTATATTGTTTCTATACTTTTAGGTGGAGCTTGAGTGACTTTAGTCATACATTCCTTTTATTCTGATTGGATTAAAAATCTCTCGCTTCGCGTTTAAAGGTACAGGTGTAAAAATATAGAGCGCATGCCCAGTGGGGAGTGGTCGCACCTTGGAGGCGGGTAGCCTTCGGGATGGAGGTGTGTTTTTGTATTATAATGACATTATAATGAGCAAAGTTCACCTAGAGGACACAATTTCACCATTTTTGCTGGCACGGCAGTAGCGATCCATCTTTCTTGATAGCAGCTATGCGGTTTCTCGTAACAGCCCATCGTTATCCTGATAACAGAGAAGGGCTGCACCACCTCCGTGATGCCCCGTTCTCCATTTCAGAGATACAGTACATTCTGCCCAGTCAGGGTGGGCCTTATCCATGGCAACCGCATTCCATTCTTGGGATCAGCAAACTGCTTCTTAGCCGCTTCATGGCTACTTTTTGTGTCAAGGTGTAAGCTAAAATCTGGGAAATAGGGTTTCCCTCATTTCCCCATTATCCATCGTTTTCCCACATAATCCACCCCGTGACTACAGTCACTCAAGCTTCACAATGCCTAAAAGAGTCTGGGGACGTCTATATGGCGTGAAGCATCAAGTGTGTTTTGCACATGAGATGTAGATAATTTTCTCATCATTTTCCAAAGCTTTACATACAAAACTGCTAACAAGATAAAGCAGATCAAGATCAATATCAAAAGAACAACAACAGGGTGAAGTAGTCTGTTGAGGATGCCCGTGGCAGTGGGTGACCATCTGAAGAGAGTGTCCCACCACCGATGTTCTGCATCGCTCTTCACTTGTTCCAGGATTTGGTGAATTTCTGCTACATCATGATGGACGGTTATCAAAGTTTTTTGCCCATTGTCCTTGGCCTTCTGCAGTAGTTGTCTCAAATCCTGGTGTTGTAGTAACTTCTTCGTCAACGTGAGGTTCATGCCAATATGCACAGGTAACAGTTCTTGAATCAGTGTGAAATTAGACTGCAACAATTGATAAGAGGTGACAGGAGCTAAATAAGAAAAATCACACCCAATGATTTTAACAAAATTACAAACACAAAAATTTGAAAAATTCTTGATGTCTATACTAATGTTGTCAACAAGTATAAAATCGCAACTGGTTCTCAAGCACGCGCAACCTTTCCCAATATATACAAGCAATGTTTCAGGGTTTTCGTCAGGATGAATTTCAAAATGACAAACGTTTTGTTCGGTATCAAGACAAATGTCTTGAGCCCTTATGGTATTACTTTCACAAACAAATCCTTGTTGTGTTCGTGTGGTACAAGCATCCACATCCACAGTTTGCCATTTATCATTATCCCTTCGGGCCCATACTCTATGCTTCAAAGGATAGAGTATAGTTCCGTTGTGATTCAGTCCTAGTGCAATGATTGGGTATATTGTATATACCGAAGCATTGTATATGGTTAACACAAAAGTTGTAGCAGTGTTGGTGATGGAGTCATAAGTAAAATTCACTAGGTACCACCAGGATTGGAATTTCTTTTCAAAATCAGTTGCATTGTCCCAAATCACTTTTCTAATTTCAGTGGGTAGGGTGCCTTCTTCACCTTCCCTTATGATTGCGGCTGTCACTGATTGTATCCATAGTTGAGCTTGGATGCAACTGAGAGCCAGAGAAATATTATTTTGGACTACACCAAATGTATCTATGATCAATTCATGATCCCGCTCATTTATCGATTCCCATTTTGGTAATATACTTGATAAAAGCCATTGGTTAGTTCCCAAGGCCAGCAGGGAAGATCGTAAAGGATGTGTCAATTTGTTCAAGTCACCAGTTGTGGTGGCTAGTTTGTTCATCAATACCTCAGAGTCAATGCTATTCAGAATTCCCAATCCTGTTCCTAGGATACCAGTTAGGTCTCTTTTTGTTCGTTTTTTGGAAAGGGTTCGTTTTTGCAGCCAGGTTGTCCATCCTTCGTAGGAAGTTCTTAAAAACGCCGAGCAAGCTGGCTGAATTTGTGAAACATTATTTTGCATCAATAATTCAATCCGTTTAAGAGACCATGAGGGATTAAACAACATTTGTTGTTGACCCGTATTCTTGACCACATACGGTCCGATTTCAGAAATCTGCGGGGTCAGGGTTTTAGCTAAAGTTGAATGGTGGGTTGTAGAGGAATAAAAGTTAGTAGGTGGATAAAATTTAGGTCCTGTATATACTCGAGGTTTGTGTAGGCGTGTCCTTCCGTCCTCATACAGTTCATTCAGGGTTCCTGTAAAAGAAAAAAAAAAAGAACATGCTCGGTTGTGAAAACAACCGGCAGTGTAAATTAAAATGAGGGTACTACCCACCGAGTATTAATTCGGTGTAAAAATCAATTAGATCTTGCTTTGGTGCAAAGGGCACCAATTCTTTCTGAGGCAGGGAACTTTCTCTAGATTGTTTCGGGCTGCCATTACCATTTTTATTCGCTGCAGTTAAAGATTGAACTAATTTTTGGAGATCATGAACAATGGCATTCTGCAACCAGTACTGGGACACTCCCAGTGCTCGGACTTGGTGCCAGAAGCAGGTCCGCTCTCTGTTATCTTGGAATTTTTCCTCAGATTTAGAGTGTGGGGTGTTAAGTTGGCAAACTCGCCATGCGTAATTTACAGGTTTATCTGTGGGTAGGCTAATCCAGCCCATCCAGTGCCCATAGTTAACAATCTCCTGCACAAATTCATTCCAGGTGGTTACAGGGGTTCGCTGTTCCTGGCAAGCGTTTGCATTCCTCTGAACAGCAGCTTGCAAATGATCTTGTATGCATGCCATCTTTTGTACAGAAGAAGACAGGTCAGAGAACTCTAAAGTAGTTATTACCAACAGATCGCCTCTCTCCTGGGCGTTTATGCCACCTGCCCAGTATGCTGCCCGTGCAGTTAGTGAACCAGGACACCAGTAACTCCCTGTTTCCTCCTCACTCAGTAAAATCCAATCCCCCCCTGAGAGGGAGACTCGCCATACATATTCTGTTTCCGACTCGTCTGGGCGTCTAGAATATTTTTCTTGCAACTTTACTAATTCAGCTGGTGACCATGGAAGGGTACGTACCACGGTATGAACATCATCATTATCATCAACAGAAGTTTCGTGTTTAACCAAAGGCTGTATAGAGACCGGTGGACAACTAGGGTCAGAGACTTCCCCATTTCCTCCATCATCAATCTCCTCATTATCGTACCAAATATCTCCGTCCCAAGTTTCAGGATCAGCACTATTAGTTAACAAGCAAATTTGTTTAGATGGAGTTATAGACGGATTTTGGCTCGATAAGAGGGTTGATAATTTTTTCTGCAGTTCTCTCTCTCTCTTTTCAGCCGATGCCAATAACACTGCTAAGGTCTTGTTTTCATTTGTGAGGGAGTCTACCTGGGTTCTTAATTTTTTACCCGACTCCCTTTCAAAATCCAGTGATGTTTTCAAAGTCTCATTTTCTAATTTTAAAACATCATATTCCACATCAGCAATCCGCCTAGAGGGAGTGGGAGTAGGAGATTTTTTTGCTTCCCTCTGCGCACAAGATAAACAGGCTCCGAGTATTGCACAAATAACTCTTTTACCTTTACCTGCTTTAAATTTCTGCTCAGCCTGACATTGTTCAATGCGTTCTACCACTTTCTCTTCATCCTTCCAATTCCTCTGAGCCCACTCCTTCCCTTCCTGGGAAAGGGCACATTTATGTTTTCGCAGCAATCCATCCATGGTATCCTGTCCGTGACGCCAATTAACTGTCACGAAAACGGGGGGGCCAGGAGAATAGACAAAGAAAAATTCCTGGCCCAGAAGGGGGGTTTCCCAAACCCTTTACAATTTGTCCAGCCCACTAGTTTCCCAAGAAAGACAAACTCCTGTCACCCAACCTGCCCACCACGCTCCTGTCAGGGAGAAGGGGAACCTCCTCGGGTTCTTTACAACTTGGCCAGCCTGCCAGGCATGCTGGCAGCGTCACTGAAACCAAAGTCCCTTTTGGCAGCCCACAGGATTGGAGGATATTCGCCTAACCTACTCAGGGACCCTCACTAGCAGTTACACAAAGACAAATCCCTTCAGTATTAAAATCAACAATAATAGTTTATTGTGCAGATTCGTGACTAAATGCAGGTTCGAATGATACCGGTGAGAGGGTATTGACTGCGAAATGGATTTAGAGCAAACACTAAACACACACACACACACCTAAACACACAAGTAAACCTAAACACTAATGATTATTAACAGCTAGCCTGATGTTAATATTTAAGTGCACAAAACATAGAGCTCTTACCCAATAGGCGTCCCTATGGGGGGGGAGAAGATAGGTTCAGCCCGTCGACCGATCCCAAAGTTTCGATGGTGGTCTTCTGTTCCCCAAAATCCCCCTTTTAATCGCCACTTTTTATATTGTTTCTATACTTTTAGGTGGAGCTTGAGTGACTTTAGTCATACATTCCTTTTATTCTGATTGGATTAAAAATCTCTCGCTTCGCGTTTAAAGGTACAGGTGTAAAAATATAGAGCGCATGCCCAGTGGGGAGTGGTCGCACCTTGGAGGCGGGTAGCCTTCGGGATGGAGGTGTGTTTTTGTATTATAATGACATTATAATGAGCAAAGTTCACCTAGAGGACACAATTTCACCATTTTTGCTGGCACGGCAGTAGCGATCCATCTTTCTTGATAGCAGCTATGCGGTTTCTCGTAACAGCCCATCGTTATCCTGATAACAGAGAAGGGCTGCACCACCTCCGTGATGCCCCGTTCTCCATTTCAGAGATACAGTACATTCTGCCCAGTCAGGGTGGGCCTTATCCATGGCAACCGCATTCCATTCTTGGGATCAGCAAACTGCTTCTTAGCCGCTTCATGGCTACTTTTTGTGTCAAGGTGTAAGCTAAAATCTGGGAAATAGGGTTTCCCTCATTTCCCCATTATCCATCGTTTTCCCACAGCCAGGAAAATAGCAATGCACCCATTACAGAGGAGGAGTTCAGCCTAGAAGAGAGGCAGTGACTTTCTCAAGGTCACAGAAACGACTATCAGATCCCAGTTCTAGGCTCTGTGTCCCTGTAAAACCTTCCCCTGGCATGCGCTGGTTTTCCTGTGGGTTTTGCAGGGCTGAAGGAGGGGCATGGACTGGCTGGGGCTGGTGAACGCAGAATCCCTGTGCCCAAGCAGGGGTGCAGCAGGCAGCGGTCAGCAGAGGCGTGACCGTGGCACACGACATCTGTAAGCGAGGGGTTGTGCTGTCCTTGGCACGCAGGACAGCAGGTTTGAAACCCGTTCGGCTGCTGTACTCGTGTAAAGAGTTGCCCCGTGTTTGGGTTTGGGGCTCTGGAAGGGAAGGGGAATGTTGCAGTTTTGCAGATGCAGCTTCCTCATCTTGCAATGAACTTGCTGAGCAAAATACCCCCACGGTAATGAAGGCGTGTGGTGGGGAAAACCACAGCTCATTCCCCTTCTGCAATTTCAGTTAAAATTCAGAGGAGGAGAGGACCGCACCACGTGGGGTGAGAAACTTGCTCGCTTACGTTTAGATGTAACCTTCATAGCAAAAAGCCCATTGGTGGGTCAAGTCCAAGGGAAGACATTTGTTTTCCTTCAGAATGAGGGTTGTTTTCACTGAAAACAGCCTGACGGGTTGAACAGGGTCATGGGTAAGAGCTTTGCCCTGTAAAATGCATGGGGCTCGTCTCTTCCCAGTGACTGCAATCCCCTGTCAGGGGCTGGCAGAGTTCTCCCTCCTCGCTTGCTTTTTGTCTGCCACACTGGCAACTGAGTTGAGAGTTTAGCGAACGCAGCTGTTTTTCGGGAATAACGTGATGAGTTTTATTGTTTAAATCATTTCAGAGTAATATCTAAAATATTAGTGGGGTTTTATTTATTTATCCTGCTCAGAGGGTTGCGATCAAGCTGTAGAAAAGCTCGGAGGGAAGACTTTGAGTGCATTCAAAACATACCCGAGGATTTTGCTCTGCTGTTTGAGCTCAGGCAAGGCTTTGCTGTAGCAGCATCGTTACCTCTCTGCTGTCCTGGCATCTCCCTGGAGAGGTTTTGTGCTGGGGTGTGGAGGAGATGCTGGGGCCCAGCACTGCCATGGGTCCTCTCCGCAGTTAGGGCACGTGTGAGGATGCTGCGGGTACAGGTCAGTTCTGAGGCCCTTCTCCAACACCGGCCGATCTCCTCGCCAGAGCTTTTCCCGTGGAGGGCACAGTGCCAAATGCCTGGCATTATTACAGATAGGGTTTTTTCCCATGAAGGCTAGAGCAAGCCAGATACTGTGAAAACATTTGCGGTGAACATTTAGCGGTATTTTTGCATGTAAGCACTTTTGGCTGTATCCGTGGCCCCTTCGTTTGCTATTCATGAATATTTTAGCAAATTGGTTTACTAACAGGAATGTTGCCAGGACCCAACTGTTCCTGAATATTTGTAGAAAATGGGATTTAACTTTGTATTTGCAGTTGCTTGCTGTGGAAGCCCCATCTTAGTGCTCCTCTGGGTGGACCAGTGTAGCCAATTAAAGCAAATCTTGTTTGGAAATGTGGTTCTCAGAACCTGCCCGTGAAAAAACTCAGTCCAAGGCTGATAGACAGCTGCACCAGCCACCCCTCGGCACAGCACCTGGGTGCCTTGCAGGTAAACTGGTGGCAAGAGCAAAATCTCCGGTGGGTTTGCAGGAACGAACCTCTGGTGTTTGGCCGTTTGTTGGATCAGCGCTGTGCTCAGGCTCTTCGGTGGGAAAGGTTTAGAAGCAAGTATTTTTTGCTTAGGGTGTCCCATGTAATTTGAAGGTTTTTGAAGGGTAACTGGACTCTAGGTTCTGCTGCGTTCCTCTGCTTTGGGTTATAAAACAGCGTAAAAGAAAACTGCCACAGTTCTCTTCTCATAAGTCCAGAGTTTGAGCGTTTATACCTGAATTCTGGAATAATGTGGAAAAAAAAAAAAATCACCAAGAGCCGTGAACACCCACTCAGCCCAAGGACTGCAAGTGCCAGGAAGTCGCTGTGACCTGTGCAAAAGGCTGTGGCAGCGCAGGACCGCGGGGCAGCCATCACACGCTCGTGTCCTTCTGGACAGGGACTTCAGGGGTGCTCCTGCATAGGGGTAGAGATTTCTGTCTGCTCAGGGTGGAGGATTGTCTCTGTCCCAAAGACTCCACGGATTAAGCTGTACAGAGGCATCACAGCGGTGTGTGGTGAAGGGAGCTCTTCTTTCCCGTGGGCTCGAGGCCATCGGTGAGTTGGCACTTGAGGTGCCTGCTTGGGGGGAAGGAGGTGGGAGTAAGGGGTAGCTACTGTTTAGAGCATAAAATCCACACTCTAGACTAGGGCCAAGTGGTTTTGTTCACTTCAGGCACTCCGACAAACGCAGCCCTTGTGCGAGGGGCAGGTTCACACCGGCACCGCGGGGCTGCTCCTGCTCCGCTGGGCTGGCATCGCCCTCCCACCTCCTGCATTTGTCCTCTCAGTCCCGAGAGCAGAGCAATCTGTTACAAACCGTCACGCTGCTGCAGCCCTTGATCGACCACGGGTTTCTGAGGCTGGATGGTTTTCCTGCGCTTTGCTCAGCTGGCCGGGACCAGGAGCACGGGTGTGTGATGGGGAAGTCACGCTCGCAGCCCCACACCTCTCCATCTACGGCTTCCCAGCACTTTCCCATTTGTTCCATACCATGGTTGTCATCAGACTTTATTCTCCCCGCTGCTGTAGGCATGTGAGGTACGTGGCCATTCCGTGGAGGAAATCGTTCATAAGAATGGTTTCCCAGAAGCAGAAACTGAAGGATCATCCTATCTAAATGCAGCAGGTACAACTTGGATAGCATTTTGGAAGACCTTCACATCCAACATACACATGAGATGCTCAGCACATCTGGAAAACATCTGTCTCAGGCTGGTAATTTGGCATTGTCATTCTCGGAGTCGCTGTAAAACAGGGCCTTGTGGAAAACGTTTAATGCTCCTGGACATGTTGTGTTTTGTTTTAATGGTGAAATAGCTTGTTAGGTCCAAACAAACTGGCGGAAAATCTTGCTGAAGCCGTACGGTGTCGAGGAAGGAAAAGGCTATTAAGACAAAAAGCTCAGCCCGTCTGAACCCAGGAGATTTTGGCTGCATTTTTACTGGAAAAGAACTGAAAGGTAATGAAGGTATTTTGTGGCTCCGCACTGGCTTTCAGCTGGGTTTTATTTTACATAATGAGTTGGTGAACATCAGAGTCCCGTTACTTTGGGTTCGGTGTAGAGCTGAGAACAGGTTGCAGGCTGCCGTTGGGGGCTCATCGGTTATAGCTCATTCCTTTGGCTCCCCTAAAACTGAACAGCTTCATTTTCCTTTGTGAGAGGCGGCGTGGGCAGGGGCAGCGTGCGGCGGATCCCCGCTCCTCCCGAGCAGCTGCCTCCCAGATGTGTCCCCTTTCTGGCCCGATGGGATTTTTGGCAGATTTTTTAAAGTCCAATTTCTCCACTTTTTTAAATTGATGGCAATTTCCTAATGGATAGAAATTATTCTAAGGTCGTCTTTTTGTATTTTTGAGAGTACTGTTGTCTTTTTTTTCCTTTTTTGTTCCTTTTTTCTGTATTTTGTGCATTGGGCTGCGGTGTTTCTCATCGTCTTACATGAACAGACATATGGCTTTTTTTTTTTTTCTTTTCTGTCTGGTTGCAGAGCATGTGCTCTGGAGCAGAGGCGGCCACGATTAGCTGCTTAACAATTCCTTGCACTCACCTTTGTTTTGGGGGCTTCAAAGAAGATGAAGATTTGGATAAGTGTTTAAGAAATGCTTTATCCTGTTCAATCTTGTTACGGCCATGAGAGAGGGTCTAGTTTGTAATGGCATCTGATCTGTACTGCCTTGTCTACACAACTGAAGGTCTTCTGTAACCTCAGCTCTGGGAATGTAGTAATTGAATTTATTTATACATCAAATACTAAGTTATCCCACAACAACACTTACCAATAGGAACCCGACTTCAGAGAAGAGCAGTCTTGAATCCCCAGATCTTGTCTCCTTGCTCCTCCGAAGGGCTTCATAAAAAGCTGTCATCCCCAATGAGATGCTGGAGAACTCTGACATTTCGAAGTAATCAGGTAGAATTACTGCATCTCTAAATATCTTCAGCCTATTTACTGACATTTCGTTCACATCATCTCATAATGTTCATTGGATCAGAAAACAGCCTAGAGCCACATCTGCAAAATGCTTCATGAAGTGTTTTGATCTGGGAACGTAAAATGGTTTTATGTTTCCTAAGGACTGTGGTATTTCTTGTCTTTTTTTTTCCCACTTCTGTGGTTTTTCCCATTTATTTTTGTGATTTTTCTCCTTCTTTTGTCACCCAGCAAACATTTACATTCTCTTCGTGCCAGGCAATAAGCTGCTGTGCTCTCGAAGGAGATTTTTTTTAACCAAGTGTAAACTGGAGTCAGCCCCTAAGAAGTTCAGCGACCCCCACTTGGATAATTTTTTAGCTGTAATTCAAACAAGCGGAGGGGCCCATCGGTCAGGGCACAGGGCTCGGAGCTGCTGCTGGAGCCACAGCTACTGGGTCTGAACCAGAAACCGCAAGTGTCAGAGGGGATCAAAACTCGGTGTAGGGTAGAGAGGAGCAGCAGCGGCAGTGTTGGATCACTCGGGCTCTTCCTCAGCTGTGTCCCGCAGGATGAAAATCCCACGGTGGCTTTACCCAGGTTTGGAGACGTACCTGATGGCAACATCTGTCTGCAGTGGATAAATGGGAATGAAGTGTGAATAGGATGGAGAATGTTGTTTTAAGAAGGATTATCGATATTGAGGAAGAGCGTTTTGTAGGTGCGTTGACAGTTCCATTCACGTGCTGTAGATGGCTGGAACTCCCCGTGTCTTCGGGCAGTAGAAGGGATGAACTTTGTAGACCGCTGTGTGTTTTGAATGGTAGGGTTGGAAAAACCTTCTAAAAACTCGTTGTAAGAAAGGTTAAAAAAAAAAAAATCTAGCTTAGTGTGGTGAAGAAAATACTTTAAACTGTTGTAGAAATTATGTTCTAACTTATGATCTTGGGCCAAATGAGCTTTTCTGTGAGGAGGTGTTGTCTAAAGCCAGGCCAAGTGAGGTTTACCCCTGCAGAGACATTGCAAATACTGAATAAGCTGGAGATTTATCTCTGAATTGGTTTCTGTAAGTCCTGCCTTCATACGCTGCATGTAGTTCTGTGTGTTTCTGAGGTACATGTTAGCACCCGAATTAATCTTTTTTTAAAAGGTTTTGAAAAATGCTTTTAAAGGTTTTTTAAAGGTTTGAAAACCCGCTTAGCATTAACACGCATCTTCTCGGAGCTCGGTGGCAAATAACGTGGAGTGAGGACACTCCTGAATGCTTTGGGAGATGTTGGTCTTAATTTTTCTGTCATTATTGCGTTTGACTTGGTACTTGTTACAGTTAGAAAAAACACAGCCCTCTGCATGTTTCCTAACGAAAAGCACAGAATAAGTAACCGCCAGCTATCGGTGTATTGCCGTTGGATTTCCACTGGCAGCTCACAGTTAGGGGCAGCTGGGGAGAGCGTGAGCTCCGTGATGAGAATGGCTTGTTGGCAGTAAGAGCTCTTTGTAGGAATTTAGTACCTGTAACGGGTAGAAACTGGAAGCTTTTTTCCTCCCTCTGTGTCTTAACACCGTGAATTCTCCCCCGATTTTCAGAGCAGCGCGGAGCTGCAGGGATGACGCGTGACCCGAGCAGGTTTTTGTCAAACCAGTGACGCTGGTGTCACGGCTCCCGCTGACACTATGAAGTCCCTTTGCCCCAGTCTTTGCTCTGTGCTGCTGGTCGATACAGCGAAAGGTGCAGATAAACGGGAAAAGAGATTTTGGTTAGCGTAAAGCGGGGAGGACAAGTGACATGCCCTTTCTTTAGGCTGATGTACGCTTCTCTGTATATTGTTCATGCCGTAAGGGATCTTCTCAGCAGTTTGGATCCAAGGGGTCTTTGATTTCGATTCAGGGGATCTGGGATCGAGTCCAGGGATCCGACGTGGATCGGGCTGCGAGCTGGGCAGCCTGGCAGGCGGGTGGCGTCGGCCATGCAGTGGAAGGCATGAAATAAAACCAGAAAAGGCTGTTTGTTTTCTCCGTGGACATTGTTGACCCATCTTTGGCAGACTGTTTTGCAGAAGTTATGATTGATTGGGTATTTTAATTAGCTCCTAAATAGTTCCCTACTTGATTAATTACTTTTATGCTTTCTTTATCTAAGCGAAAGCCTGTGACAGGCTGATTGCAGCCTCCCGGGTCTGCCTGTACCACTAGAGAAAATCCACGGGAATGGGCTCTCCGTTCTGCTCCCTGTTTTTATTTTCCATTCTTTGTGTGGGTTTATGCACTATAATTTTTTTTCCTTGTAAATCTACTTATATACATCAACTTGAAAAAAGAGTTTTCCGGAGCTGAGTGATCAAAAGCCTTTGCGCTGCTGTGTTTAACCCCCTCAGCAAGCTAAAAAAGGCTTTTCTGTGCAGATTTTTACCCATGTTTCCCTCTGAAAGGCCTGAGGACACCCGGGGGCTCTTTTACTATGACTGGATTTCTGAGGATGCTATTCCCAGACGTAGTGGTCAAATGCTCTAAACAGTCACCAGCACCAGGAGACAGGACGGAGCCTCCTGACTTCTGCTGAACCAAGGAATCACTGAGAAGGTGCCTTGCTTGGGTGGAAACCCAGCCAGAGGCTGGGGCAGGAGAAGCAGCTCGAGTAGCATTTGAAGATCTGTACCTTGTGCTCTTAGAAAATCACCCTTCAGAGAGAACCCTTCAGTTATTCTGGGTTTTATAAAGGTCTTGATCTGCCCACAGGAGGAGTGTGAATGGATGATCCAGGAGAAATCTGTCCATGTAAAATGGGAGTTGGTTTTGGACACTGGGATGAGGAATGTTGTGGAGGTGATTTGTGAGCCTGAGATCTCGCAGCAAACCATCACTAAACCCTGTGGTCCCAGTAGCACCGCGTCACCCTGCCCTTTCCTGCAGCCCCCTCAAAACAGGCTGTGTCCTGTTTTCCAGCAGATGATGCTGTGGTGCTGGGCAGAGACATCCAGCATGGGGCCAGCCTGGAGAGAAGGCGGCAGAAAGTGGCATCCCTGACTGACCACGATCTCGAAGCAGTTTTGGTTGCATCTGCAGGCTCCCACAGTGCAAAGCACTTCAGCTGCTCACCTCTAGTTGTTAACGTTACCATGCAGGTGAAGAAAAAGTCTATGGAGAACTCTCAAACAAAGAAGGCTGGGATTGTAAAACTTGTCTGGCTGTCTTTTGAGTATGAAAAATTAATTTAGACACTTAAGAGTCCTTCAGCTGGACTGTGTTCAATACGTTTTACGGTTTTATATATTGGGAAGTTCAACAGTGTGTGGTGAAATCGGCAATAACAACAGAAAAACCCTTCAGCTTCCCTTTAAAACTTACTTTTTAGGTACTGTTCCCTGCCTTGCTGCTGTCCTGCAGGGCACAGGGATGAGCTGGGTAAGTGCGGGCTGGGCTGTTTCCCAGACCGTAGGGGTGCCAGCGCTTCTGTCTGATGCAGCAGCAGGTTCATCCTCATCCCTGGGAATCCTGCCCCTTGCCAGAGCCCTCAGCTTTGCTCATCCTCGTGTTTCACACTTGTACAATCGTGTGACAGAACTCCCTCCGAGAAGGTCATGTTTTCCCCGTGTCCAGGAGCATCATCTCTTACTTCTTCCTATGTCTCTCTGCTGTGTGTCCTGGAGCGATCTAGAAGATGCTCCTGGTCCCACTTTGCATGTCCTCAGTCACCTCTGTACATCCCCTCTGCTTCCATGCACTACTGGAGATGGCCTTTCCATTTTTTTCCTGGAGCTGTTCAGTCCATCTTTCCAGATGGTCTTCTGCTATTTTAATACTTCTCGTAACAAAAATGCCAAGCTCTTTGAATTGTGTGCATTAGCATAGAAATTATTGAAGCAGCCCAGCACTGATCGATAATAACGGGTACAGGGTGGTCGTAGGCACGCTGTGGTTAGCTATTACTGTTAGACAAGGGTTTTAATCCTTAACTAAACAGGGAACATTAGGAGAATTTACTGCTGGAAGGCTGTGTTCAGGTGAGGTACTGATGTTCAGAATTTCAATAAAGTATTAAATCCCTTTTAAGCTGTAAAAATTGAAAAAGTTTATGAAGGAGAGTAACTCATACTTTTAAAATGTTGTTTCATGGAGTAATTTCCTCTCAAAACACCACTGTAAATTAATACCTCACTAATCAAGTCTGTTTTAAAACAAAACAGCATTCGAATAGTTAAACAGCATAAAATAAAATGGGAAGTTTAGGGGGAAAAGCAGTTTGTAAAAAGTTCTCAGCTTGGAGGTTTTGAGTGAATGCAAGAAGGGATCCTCTGCATGAATAAACTGTAATAATTTAAAATAATCGCTGTTAACACTTTTGGTGACTATCTAAGTACGTGATGGCATATGGTGTGTCAGTGAGAAGCGCTGATTTAGGGTTTGATATTTTATACCGGCTTTCAAGCTGTTAGTTATAAAGTAGAAGAAGCTTTATATAAGCAGGCAGGTGGCAAGTGTTCAGCAGCTTGGCGGGCAGGTGGGATGCTGCACAGCACGGAAAACCCGTGCTCTTCCTGCTTCCTCATCGGCCGCCTTTCCCCGGCTCCACGTTTTTTCGTCTCTGCCTGTGCTTTGCTGGAGGAGCTCTGAACAAACCAACCCTGTAAATTTTGCAGCTCGAAATGTGTCCTGTTTATTGTGGTATACAGCAAGCGCTTCTTCCACGGTGAGTTGGAAAGCTCCCACGCTTGAATAAAATACCTTGTGTGTAATTTCTTTATGCGGCGGTTGCGAATGGAGATGCTAATAGCTGTCTTGTGAAGCTTTAGTAGCCAGCTTTTGAAAAGGAGACACTGGCAGTTTTCCCAAGTTTCTGCCATCTGTTGGGAACCGCCTGAAGCACAAACTCGCACCTACTCTGTAAAAAATTTCCAGGTAGGAAATCGTGGTAACACAGAAAACGTGTGCAAAGTAATGCCATGTAGGGCAGCGTGTTACAGGCACCTACTTACTGAGAGGGACAACTTCCAGTTGGTTTGAACCCACGTGGGGTTGGGGCAGAGCCCCCCTAGATGTACAAGTGTCTCTACAACTACCTGACAGGAGGTTGGAGTGAGGTGGGGGTCGGTCTCTTCTCCCATGTGACAAGTGACAGGACTAGAGGAAATGGCCTCAAGCTGCACCAGGGCAAGTTCAGATTGGATATTAGGAAAAGTTTCTTTACCGAAAGGGTTGTGAAGCCTTGGAACAGGCTGCCCAGGGAGGCGGTGGAGTCCCCATCCCTGGAGGTGTTCAACAGACGCGTGGAGGTGGTGCTGAGGGACATGGTTCAGGGACCCTGGCAGCGCAGGGGGAACGGTTGGACTCGATGATCTTAAAGGTCTCTTCCAACCAGGTGATTCCGTGATTCTGTGTGTGTCGGGTCACTTTGGGTCCTTCAGGGGTTACTTGTACATCCTGATGACTTTCAGAAACAAGAAACATCCCAGGTGCCTGGAGAAGAGAAGGAAGAGGAGCCCGTGTGGAGCATCATTTCCTCTTTGTCCCAGGTTTTTGCTGGTGAAGCTGCTGTCCGAAAAGAAATAGTCCCACTGTGGTGTAACTAACATGGCCTCAAGTCTTCTCATTAGTGCAAGAGGGAACTCAAGATGGAGAAGGGTGTCTTATCTTGCTGTGTCTATTTGCCTGCGTAGCTCTGCAATCAGGAAGGTGCTTGCCAGGTTGCAGTGAGTTCAGGCGAGTTTGTATGGCAAAGCCATGAGGTACATCACTGAGGATGAAGTGGAGAAATAGAAGCTATCTGATAGAACTTCTGGGTAGAGAGGACGGCATGCAGCCAGCAAGATGCTTTGTGGAAGCTTAAGAAAAAGCTTCCCCCTTTTTTTCTTAACTCAAGATGCTGCCTTTTTTTCTGGGGAAGCTTAACAATGGAGCTGTGTTGACTCTTGAGGAGCAAGAAATCCAATCTATGATGTGTAGAAGAGTCAAAGACTTCTCAGCTGGAAGCAAAGCTCCTTGCCAGGCTCACCACAGCAAAATTTGTCAGTGCTCAGCAGGCAACAGAAGATGTTTGACTACTGTTGAAAGCTGAGCAGGGCTGAGCTGAGCCTCGGAGAGGCGGGTGGTAGCAGCCAGACCAGCGTCTGGAGGAAAACCCAAAGCTCGTCTGCAGCGTGCTGGGAAATCGCATGTGCTGGCTGTCGAGCTCAGGCGTCAAAGTCTGCCTGGGTCTTGCTGAAGGTGTGTGCTCGGGAAGGGAGCTGGCGTGTGCCTGGCTCTCGTACAGGAGCCGCAGGAAGGGTGAATCTGGTGCTGGTGATAGCGCAGTGGTTTTATTCAACTCGGGACTTCAAAATACTGCAGAGAAGACTGCGGCTGCCTTGCTTCACGCCGCGTCTGTCTTTTTAATCTCGGGGTTCTGGAAGATCTGGCTACTGAAGGGAAGCATCTGGGCTGGGTAAGCCTGCGGGCGTTTGCTGGGTCCGTACCCCGGGAGCAGATGATGAGTGTTTTCCCATAGCCGGTCGCTGTGGGGTGAGGAGACACCCAGGGCAGCAGTGTTACAGAGGGTGATGCTTTAATACTTCCTCAGGAGGAGTAGGGGTTTTTCCTACACCCGCCACCTATTGCACACACGCACTGATTGCACCCAAAATTCTCTTTATATAACCCTTGTAGGAGTCTCAGGTGCTGGTTTCGAGCATGTGTTTAAAGACACCGTAGAGCAAGAGGAGCGTGAGGCAGTATGTATAACTCATTTTTATGTGCTGTATTGATGTAGGTTTTTCATTGGGCTTGGGCTTTTGGGGCCTCGTACTTTTGCTGAAGTTGGGATTTAATTTTTTGCTTTCGCATTTTATCACGGCTGGATTAAGCCTTAATTGTTGAGGCTTTCAACAATTGCACTGCAATAAATACAAGAAAAAGTGAGTGTAAATAGAACTTAAGAGAATGAAATGCAAATATGTGTGTTTGGGTAAAACGTGTGCACGTATCTTGTAGTCCAATTTACATTTTTAAGTAGCTGCTTTTAAACACTGTCTGCAGAAGTCCCTTAATATTAAATAGATGAATCTTTATCTTCAGACCAGATTCACGTGTGGAAGTAGCCAAATATATTCTTAACACAAAGTGACTTTACAGGGTCGTGCACTCTTGTCTAATACCTTGTCATTTTAATGGATTCTGCTTTAATTGCTCATATCCCACAGCTGAAAGCAGTTTTTCCTCATTCTTCTGAGAACTTGTTGCTACTGTAAGATATTGGCCAGGGGTTGTAGCCTAAGAGAAAGCACATTGGCCAGGCATTTTCCCTACGTTTGGAGCAGGAGTACAGCCACTGAGCTGTGCAGCGAAGCTCCGCGCCTGGGGCAGGTCGGGTCCTCACGGAGGAGCCCCGGTGTTTTGCACCCCAGATTGCCTTCAGCCTGAAATAAAAGCAGCTGATGCATCATTTTTCTGCTCCAGAAAGCCACGTCACTCACATGCATGGTGAGTTCAGACCGAGTGCTCATAATTCTATTATCTCTGTAAGCCTTGATATAACAGTGAAGCTTTGCCAGTTGCTTATGTGGGCTTATCCCAAATCAGCCTCTGCTGCAATGGAATTATTTGGCAGGAGTCAAGTCATCCTGGAGGGAGCTTAGCGAAAGGACATGGGTGGTCCGGGGAGCTGTTGGCTTTCAAACGCACCAATGGGTCCTTGCAGCTATTCCTGAATTCCTGTAGACGCTTTAATACTTTCTCAGCTCAAGCTGATGTCTCTCTTACCCTTCTACTGGCCCAGCCTAGGTAAGCCCAAGAGGCAGGCTGCCGCGTGGAGGGGCAGGGGTTTGAGTCTGGGTGTCCCCTGTCTGCATGGTATAGCAGGAGTGGAGGTTCCGTTCTGTGTTTGCCCATTGACCTTCAGGAGTTGAGCATTTCTCCTGATGAGTTTGGGTTCCTCTCGATGCCCAGATAACGACTCTGCAGGCAGTCGTTGGGGTTTGAAGCCATGGCTGTGCTCACTGCTGGCATTGGGAGCATGAAGTCTTGGTTGTGAGGATGCAAGTGAGTAGTTGTAGATGGTGTTGGCTTAAGACTGTGCTACCTTGTAGTAGAATCTTACCAGCACCGCCATTCACGTTGTGTCTTAAACTGCTTGTGAAATAAATATAACTGGCAGATCTGCAAGCAGCAGTGCGCAGTTTGTGCACAGAATATTTTTCGTTCTCAGTAATGCAGACTTAAAAATAGATGACATGCTCCGAGCGCCAGACTGTATACCCACGGTGTCACTGCGCCCGGGGGATGAGTGACACGTCCTAATGTATTTTGGATGGCAGTCGCTCAGACGCTTCTCTGTGCTGATAATGAAAACAAAGTGACCGAATTTGATTTGAGATCTGAAAATGGGAGAAGTGATATGGTAGCTGAAGTTTATCAGTTTCCTTTGGAAACCTCCTGGCTTGGATTTCCAGGGGAAGGTTTGCAATAGAAAACACCTCCCAGTCTCCAGCTTAGACCCCCCTGGTATGGGAGGTGCAGAGATCTCAGCAGGGCTGCGGAGCTGAGCACGTCTATGTGAGTTGCCAGGGCAGGTAGCCTTGCACCAGCGTGGCACGCTTTCATCTAGGGGAATTCCTCTGGTACAACACGCAGCTCCACATCACGAACTTACTTTCCAGCTTTTTTTTTTGACCCTACTCTTCCATATTCTCTTTAAAGAGAGACGAAGGTGCATTGCCCGGTCCCAGCTGTCCTCCTGCTTTGCTGGGTTGCAGTGTCATGTTGTTTCCATGGATGGGGCTTTGTTCTTGGCTGCCAGGGGCTTGAGCTGTGTTTTCTGCTGTAGACCTGATGATCTTCTTCTTGGAGGCTGCAGTGAAGTACAGTATCTGTTAATGAGAGCTCGTCATTAGTGCTGATGCTATTAGAATGCCTTGTTCCTATTTCAGTAGGTGTCAGTTTAGATCTATAATAGAAAAAAGGAAGCGATACTGTGGCTAGAATGACTCCAGGATGGTGTATTTATGGCTCTTGTTACACTTCTGTGGTTGTGGGTTGTTTTTTGCTGCGAAAAATGTTCTTTCTGTTGTATTTTACGAAGAATTGGTGACATCTGGTGATCACTTATAACGAGCCCTCTCAAGACTGCCAACAGAAACAGACCTTTTAGTAACAAAGATTTGTCTTGCGGCGTGTCCGGGAGAGCAGCTGCAATTAGCCCATAATCCCTGCCCGCTGCGCTGCTCGGGGAAGCGTTCAGACCCTGCGTGGAGCAAGCACTGTTGTCAGCACGTTACCAAATGAAAAAGGGTGTTTGCTGGCTCTCAGGTCTAACTGAATCCAGGCCTATCCCAATGAAAGGGCAGCAGTGATGCTCTGGTCCCTGTGAGACGGGCGCACGGACCCTGCTGATGTCAGACGGGGAGTTGTTTGCAGCATCAATACTGGCCACGTCTGAAATGCATTTATGTTTGCGGGCAGAGCGTGCAGGCCGGTTTAATTCAGTTTTGTCATTTGTCTCTGAAGTCTAGTCACCCCAAAGTGAACGAATTTGCGATCTGGCTGGGAGCGTGGCGGGGGATCGATTGTGAAGGCAGCGGGTAGGGAGGTGCCTTCCCTGCTGCACCCGCGGGACCACGTCGTGCTGGTCCTCCCAGCTACGGCACACGCAAGCGGACCGGGGGGGCTTTCATAAGCACGATAATCTGCATCATTTGTCTCTCACGGTTTTTTTTTTTCAATCAACATCCAAACTGTTAATACCTTTTCTGGTACTTCTGAACGTGGCGAAGGTTGGATTGCCGTGGTTTGTTCTGTGAATCTGAGCAGCAAGGTAAAACCCCGGGGCGGGGCTGTAACGTCTGCTAAGAGGAACAAAGAGCATTGTCTTGGTTGTAGAACTTTGCCTGGTTTCACTGATGGTGGGAGTAGTGGTGGTTGCACTGTTGCCTTTGCTTGCAAAACAAAGTAGATTTTCAAAAAGGTTTTCATTGTAGGGCACTTGAAGTTACTTTGGCTTGGTAAAATGTTTTGTGATCCCTTGAGAGTTGGGCGACAGTATTTTTAATTTGCACATCAATGAAATTCATGTAAGTGTCAGAAGTTTGGTAATATTTTTATTTTTTAAATAGTAATCTTGCTTATAAAGAGCTATCATTTCCTGTTAAAAAAGCTTTGAAGAGAATTACTGTCCACGGGGTAATTAAAATACTTCATTGACAATTCAGTGTGCTCTGAATGACTCCTCGTGTCCTTAGAGCTCTCTTACATTTTTAAGCAAACATTGATGTTCAGAAAAAGGGGAGATACCCTTCAAGTAAATACACCCATTTTGCACAAAGCTGGTTTTATTGAAGAAATTTGGGCGCTTCGGTTCGTGAATGTGAGTGCTGAAGCTGGTTGAAACTCGAGGCGTATGAGGCCCCGTTCAAGAAAGGGCGTTTTCCTGCAGCGTGTTTCTCGGGTGGGGAGTTGGCAGCTTTTTGGGTGCTGCTCTCAGCGCTGAGAAGCTCTGGAATAAACTTCGGTCGGATTTATTTTAAAGAAAGATCTCTCCAGATTATCCGAATTGCGCAAGCATAAAGCGCATCTACGTAATCCCTGGAGAAACGGTGAGCTCTGTGAATAAAATGAGATCCGAACCGCTGCACTAACGGCCGCGGTAGCATCTCTTTTATTTCTTTGATCAAGGCAGGTCAGCTCTTGCTATTCAGTTGTGTGGCCATTTCCAAAATAGCGCCTTTCTAATCAAAGCCAGAGAAGTGTTTTTTCTGTCCCAGCCCCATGACTTTCTCTTTCCAGTCCTGTGAATAGAGAGTCGATGGAAGAGGCTCGGTGTTAGTCCCTCCGTTATCTTCTGGTGCCACAAACAGATGAAGCTATTGATGAGATTTCTGCATTAAGTGAAAAAAACAAAGCAGCCGCTGTTTTCTTGCAGACACGGGGTAATGCACAGGACCCAGTGAGCATTTCCTCAGGGGCTTTTCACCTCACTGATGGCACTCAGAGCGGTGTGACCTTGGGGGGGTGTTTCTCGATGGCCAGATATAGAGTGGTCCTACATGTCTTCCTCATGCCCTGGACCATTTCAAGCTGGTTTGCAATAGCTGGATGCTCTGCGAGTTACTACTTCTAATGTGTTTTGAACTTTCTGACTAATCTCAACCCAATTTAACGAGACTCGGGTGATGGGTTTCATGAAATTTGAGAACTGTTGCTGTTGTCCACAGGAGGCCAAGACCTTGGTGACAGACACTGGAGAGTCCACACAAGCATGATCCGTTACGTGTGAGAATGCTTGGAAGTTGGCACAGTGCCAGAGCCCTGGCCAACTTCGTATCTGTGCAGTTGCACAGGAGGAGCCACGCCGCTTTGGTGCCAGGGCTTGGAAGGAGAGGGACACAGGGGTCTGCTCCTCTGGAAAGTCCCCAGGCAAGGGCATACTGTCCCCTGATGCCGTTTCTGCTCTAGTTGCTGCGGCACAGCTGCTTGGTTGGGTTAGGTTTGGTTTTCCAGCCCTGCGGACAGCAAGGAGTGATGGAGAAGTTTGAAGGATGGATGGAGGCCAAGTCCAGACTCTCCTGCTCCTGACCTGGGGATGTTTTGCTGCTTATTCCCTCTCAGCTCTGTATAATTTTAGTCTGAATCTGATGGACACACCTTGCAGAGGAGATTTGGCATGTCTGCAGCTGTCGGAGAACGATAATGACGGACTGCACGCACTTTATGAAAGTGATAACGCAGACCTTTATTTAGTGCCACGGCAAGCCTTATATACCCTCTGTCTCTCCAGCAGTGATTTTCCACTAAAGCAGTACCTTCCCATTATCTTATCAGTTCAGCCTCTACTCCCTGTATTTCCCAGCGCTTGCCTGCTATTTTTTAACTGGCGGTTTTCTTTCTCCCGTGTCTTCTGCAGCTGCTCACAGGTCCCACGGCTTCTTGCTTACCAAAGCGATTATATCTTGAATTTCTGGCGATCCTTGAATTTCTGTCGATGATCGATCGCCGGCTGTTCCCACATGCAGCAATAGCTGAGGAAGTCTGGATGTCGTCTTCTCTTCTAATGCATAGAAGGACTGGGTCCTTTTTTATTTTATTTTATCTCTTTTCCAAGAGATCAGTGCCTGAGCCACATGCCTCTGTCCCCTACGCACCCCCAGCGTGGGTCCCCACATCCCATTCGAATGGTAAATTGAATTATTTTCTGCTTTTATCTTTGAAAGCAAAACCATGTTATCGTCTTCCGAGGGTGTTTGCAGACTCTAACCATTTCCATTCCTCTGCGATGTGCCAGACCTTAATCAGAGATCCTTACAGCTCAGATTTATGGTGTCTCTCAGTCGTTAAGATTTTCCTATTAATTAAGATTTTAGGGAATGTCTTTCAGGTTTCCCTTCTGCGTTTTATTGCTTGTTTTAGCACCTTCCTTTGTCCAGCTGCTCTGGAGGTTTTTTGTACTCTCTAAGACCTCAATCCTCGCCGGGAGCACAGAGCGTCGTCAGCCTGTGACAAGGGCACATCTCCTGGCGCTGCGGAGGCGACCCTCCTGGCCCAGGTGAGACCTGGGGGCAACGGGGAGCATTCGGGGGGGCTGCAGATGGGCTGTGATGTGTTTGCCGTCTGAAGTCAGACGGAAGGCTGTGTTTCCACCTTGCTTTGTACGTGTGGAATATGCTTCCAGGTTTGCACATACGAGACTTGCTGTGGGCTGCTCGGCCACGTCGCGCTGATGCGCTGTCACCTTCAGCTCCCGTCACCCCAGGAGTGCGTATCATGGTGCTTGAACAAGGCATCATTTTCCGCCAGGAAGGCGGACCCTCTACTTTTACCGTTTGATGGTATTATTCATTCTCCAATTAATTAGGTTGCCAAAAAAAGGCTGTGGCTGTTTCTGAAGCATGGAAAACTTGGTTTCACTGCTGAAGTGCCCTGGGAAACGTTGTCAGTGGTTATTAATGTGGGTAGTGGCATGTGGCCTCTCTCCCAGCTACGCAGTTTTCCCTGTCATTTAGTAGTTCTGCCATTTTTTAGTGGATTATGTTTATGAGCGTTTATCACCTATCGCAGCAAGCGCTGCCAGGAGTCAGAGACCTGCTCTGAGTCCTGGGGACGGTGTCTGCTCCCTGGTCATAGGCACCAGGTCGGTATTTCTGCAGGGCTGGAGAACTCGACCCCTTCTCTGCACCGCTTGCCCACAGCCACACCAGATTAAAAAAAAATGCCCTCGGGATGTTTCTGATGCTACTAAAACCCTCTAGATCATGGGAAAACAGCAAAGGAGGAGCGAGAACCAGGGTGTGAAGAGACTGCTCCCAAAACATGGAGGGAGAGAGGGATGAAAGTGGGTTTTTAAGTTATTCTGTAGAATGAATCAGTATTAGAAATAGTGTAAATTTCTCTTCCTTCTGCCCAGTTTTAATTCCTGACACATGTCATTGAGGGCATTGCTCTGTGTCCTCAGAAAATTAAGATGATACCTTCAGGAGTTTTTCTGAGGAGATCATCTGCCTGTAAGGGAGATATTGTCTGCGTGGTTCATGTTTAAAAAGTGTGGGCCCTGGTGAAACATTCCTTTCACTATGTTTTAGTTATTTATTTAGAAAATGGAAATAAAAAAATCCCATTCTATACATCTAACACTTTTTCTGGCCAGGAAAGAGGGAGGTGCCAGGTCCTCTGAGAACTGCACGGAGCATGGTTCTCCGAGGCTGCCATGGGGGTGCTGGGAAGAAACGTGTGTGACATTATCTGTGGTGGCTCCTCCTCGCACTCCTCCTGCTGCTGCGGTGTTCGCCGGCTGTGCCAGCAGGTTCCTCGCAGCGAGACGGGGTCGTTTCAAAGCTTGCCAGGTTCTGGGTTCCCTTCGCTTCCCCTCTAACAGGCGCTCGCTTTCTGTGCTCCACCTGCCAGCCAGCGCCCTGGAAGTCAGTGTCTGATTTTCTCTAATGGCTGATTTGTTTCAGAGGTCAGAAGGGGCAGCTGTAAATTACTATATAGCTCCTTATTCATTGTCCAGATAAAAGAGATACTCTTCATTTTGAAATAACGGTGGAAAACCAGCAGACTTTCTTGAATATATTTTTTTTTATATATATGTGAACTAGATCCTCCTGATCTTGCTTTGTTTCAGTAAAACCATTTCTGGCACCTGTAAAACCATCTGCTCTCGTGGGAACGTGCCACCATGGAGGTGGGCAGCTGCTGGGCCAGGTCAGGGAGAAGCTCTAGCTTCTCCTTGTGGCTGGTTGCACAGGGGAAGCCTCACACCCCTGGGGATAGATAGGTGGGAGGAAAAGGATTGTATAGGAAAACTCTTGGAAGTTTGTTGCACTGCAAGACTGGAGCGTTTTCTTTATAAATTTTATTCCAGCTGCTGTGCTGGGAAATGTCTGTCTCAGTCTACACAGATTGTCTGAATCCGTGAGAGTCTGAACTACCTGGATTTATGTGAGCAGACATTTAATTGAACTGTGTTTTGTCGTCTTGCTAATTCAATGTTCTATTTGTGAGCACGGGGAAGAAGCACTGAGGTGTCCAGCCAACTCAGAGAGTGCTTCTGGCAATATTAGCCACTTCGGTCGTGTTTCCTCCTGTAGTCTCAGATGTCTTTTCCAAAACCTTGTTATCTTGCCTGCAATTTTACCCTTTTTGATGGTACTGTAGGTTTATCTATCCTGTTTTCTGCAGATCAAATTATGGATTTGAGTCATCTCTGTTGGCTTCTCAGTCAGCCCAGTGTGGCCAGCAGACTGCGAGAGAGATGATTGTCACCCAGGCTGGTTCTGAAGCTCCTCAGGACCTAACACCACAGAGAGGGGTTTTTTTTCTGGGAGGTGCTTTGACTCATTTTGTGCTTCCTACATCTCCAGCACCTTGAAAAGGGCATTTGA
Source organism: Bucorvus abyssinicus (assembly GCA_009769605.1). Classification (NCBI taxonomy): domain Eukaryota; kingdom Metazoa; phylum Chordata; class Aves; order Bucerotiformes; family Bucorvidae; genus Bucorvus; species Bucorvus abyssinicus. The sequence continues at coordinate 2,529,754 of CM020041.1, read as the reverse complement.
CAGCATCACACCTTTCTCCTGAACCACCAGGATTGGCTCAACCAATGAGTAGTGGTTTTGCCACCCCAAAAAAATCACATGTCGATCACCTCAAACCAAAGGCAGCTCTCTGAGAATATCCTGGTGGTTTGAAGGTGCCCCAAGGCTGAAGCTAGGGGAAGCAGCACCTGAGTACGCTGGCATGATTGTGGCAGTGGGTCCCAGTCATGGCACTGATAGCATCCTCCTCCTCGTCAGCACAGTGTGGAGGAGGGTGGTGGAGGAGAGTGAGTTGTTTTGGGGAGATGTATGCGGAAATGGCGATGCTGGCAGGCATCGCCCACTGAGCCATTGTCTTTGCGCTGCCCTCAGTATCAGATAAACAACTCTTTTATGGGTGAAGCTGGAGGACTCTGCAAATAGAACGATAAAAAGCACAGCCCTGCAAACCGCCTGCATTGGCTAGATCTTACAGGCGAGTGTTTGCTGTGTCTGAATAAAGAGGAATCAATAACCTGTCGGTTTTACAGAAATCCGGGATGTGTCCTGTCTGGTACAAGTGGCCATGACCTGGGTGGACCATCAAGTACTGTACCTCTCACAGGCATTGCTCTCTGGCAGGCTGGGTAGCCAGTTGCTGACAGACCTGCCTTTAGTTTTAATTTACATCTGATTTTGTGATCTCTTAGCTCTGTGAAGTTCTTTAAGAGTTATGATCACAATTATTTTGGTAAGAATATATAGTCAGGAGCGTGGTACGAAAAAGGCCATTTCTCGTTACTTCTGTCTGATTTAATGAGCTTGTGTTATCATTTCAAGATACTGATTTGAATTTAGTACTGTTTAGAAAACAAATACATGTCCAATTTGGCTCCAGATGTGATTCATTTCATTTTGTGCCTTTCAAGATGTTTTTAACAGCTGATGTATGAGTGTGGTGGGAGATTGCCAAAAGAGATGCTTTGTGATCCAAGTCAAAGCAGCAAAAACTCTTCACGTAAAACAAGACAGGATTTTTCCCAACGTTTAGAAAGAACCCCTAATTACATATTTTAATGACAGGAAACATCTTTCAGCTCTGCATTAAAATAATGACTGTCAAAGGCAAACTGGTCTTCTGCCAAGACAGTTGTTGCCAGGTATGGCAAGCGCTCAGGTTGTGAGGGCTTTAGGGCTGGAAGGGTGATGGAGTGGCCAGCTCTCCATAGCGTGAATACAGCTACGTGCTCCGATGAGCTGGAGCCCTGCTGAAGAACACCATGTATAGACTGCGAAGGAAAGAACATAATTTAGTGAGTCCAAAACAGGTGCTGGGGTTGTTTTGAAAGCTGTTGGCTTTGACTTGTTAGATGCCTTTTTTTGCTGCAGAAAATACTAACATTTCCTTTGTTGCCTGACAGGGAAGAGAAACTCAAACTTGTAATGCAGTTCCATTCCTAGGATTTTTATTTTTAATTTAGAACGTATTTTTCTGAGTGCTTCAACTTGCCTGTGCAGGGGATGTTCACTGCAGTAGCAGATGTGTGTCCGAAGCTTCACCCCTGTTAGGGACGCAGCAGCCAGCTGATACGGTGTAGGACACAATTCATGGCGATAAGGATGCCAGCACTGAATTAGCCAGCCAGCAGCTCCTCTGTGTCCTCCTGTCTCAGACCCACTGAGACCTGACCCACAGTATCCCTGTGTGTGCAGTCATGTGCGTCAATGTATATAAAGGTATTAACATGACGGGCATGTCCTGCTGAGCTGGCTGCATTTTGGGCGATGTGCTGCCTGAGTTCAGGAGAGTTTAGATTAGAGAATTCCTGGGCTTGAAGGTCATGATGCTCCTCGCGTGCACTTCTGGCCTTAACAGACAGGAGGGGTGATGTAATTTAATGTCTTCATAGTTTGAGCCACAATGTGTTAAAAATTAAGCTCCCTATTTAAACTTGTGGAATAAAAATAATCCTACCCATATGGGTAGGTGTATTTTCCAGGTTCCATCCCGCAGATGCAGCTGATTATTTCATTTTCATAAGTTTAGTTGTCAGCAAAACTTCAGCTGCGGTCTCCTGAAGGCACTTCTCACGGTGTTTTCCAATCCACGAGGAAATGTGAGGTGGGTTGGGAGGATTGTGTGTGCTGGTAATATCCGCTCCTCGCAGAAAGAATGGTTTTCCTTCCCTCCCGATGCAGGCAGTGGAGCTTTTTGTGTAGTCATATTCATGGCTGTGATTGTGAAATTAGGAAGAGTTTTCAGCAGCAGGTTGCGAAAAGTACTGTTAAAGGGTGGCCTCGACTCTTCCTCCCCTCTTTCCTCCCAAAAGCCCTCGATATGAGTTTGAGATCTTTTCAAACTCAGGTAGTGCATGAGAAAAGCTGAGGTGCAGATGAGCAGGAGGTGTTGACTTTGAAGCCGAGAGCTTAGTTTCATTAATAGTTTCATTAATAACATATTGGTTTCATATTGATATTGGTGGTGAAAGCCAGGGTGGTAGCGTTAGGAAGTTTGCCTTGATGTTGTGGACTGCTCCCATTTTTTACTGGTAGTACAATCTCTGCAAGGTTTGACACCGTCTTACAGCAGTCCCATCCTGGTGGAATGATGGAGGATGTTGCTGGTGGCATCCTTCCTTAGAAACGGTCGTAATCTGTCAGCCTCTTATCTCCAAGGCTTCTGCAATTGTAGTTTTTCAGCATTTCTCTCCTGAAAGGAAATGCTGTAGCTGCAATCTTTTCTTTTATGACTTGAAGGGGTCCCATCTGCAGATACTTCTGCCAGGTGTTGTTTTAAATGTGCCATTATCACCATCTTGAACTGTGCTATTTGTGTTTTATCTTGGGTTCCTCTCTGGTCTTCATTGCATCCCTCCCTCGCAGCATAACAGCTAAGTGAGCACGTGGGAAGTGGAGCACCGGAGAACAGGGCGTTAGCCAAATGTGTGTTAGCTGTTTCTTCACCTCCCTCAATTCACAAATACACACCGGAGGAAGAAGCATGCTCTTGGAGCACAGCCCTTTCTCAGATAAAGGTTTTCTAAATGTCTTTTGAGGAGTTAATGCATTAAAACTGGGAAAATAAATTTGTTTCAGTCTCTCTCTGGCTTCTAATAATGTTAGGTTTTTTTAAAAGTTCAGACTTAGCTTTCTTAAACTGCCTTTTAAGACCGTGGAGATCTTCTACCTGACATGAAAATGTAATTTTTTGTAAGACTTAATGAATAGAAGCAAAGGAACTGTTTTGACATTTGAGTATCTCTAAGAAAGCAGCTATGCCATAATATGCCATGAAGCTCACTAGAAGAAAGATCCTGATAAAGCGTGGTAGAGGGGGACTGTGCATGGCTTTACTGGGGGAGTACATGGTCTCTAAACCTCTGGGGTTGGCTTCTCGTGGAGCTTCAGTTGCTCAAGGCTTCCTGTAGTGGTTTCCTCCAGCCTCTGTATGGAGGGGACAGCGAAAGAGTCTGTTGGAAGCCAAAGGCACTAAATAACGTTTTAAAAAAGGTGGCAAAAAGGTGGGCATGGGAGGGCACAGTTAGCCAGAGAACAGCCCTGGTTATTCATGTGTTGTAGGAAACGATGCTCAAACGTCAACGAGCATTGTGGCAGATGTTGCTGTGCTGACGTTTGCTGGGGTGCTCATGGCCTCAGCTTACGTTGTGTTTTCCGTGCGGATGGAGGAGGTGAGAAGCGGTGGGCGCAGTGATTGGCATGTCTATGTAATACAGACATCTCAGACTTCATGGGCCGAGTGGCTGCTGACCCTCGGCACCCCTTAACCAAGACCCAGACGTGCCAGCTTCCTGCGTTTCCTTTTCTCAGAAACGAGACAGGGCGACATTGCTGCTGGTCAGTACCACCATAGCACTTGGTTACGGGTCACTTGCGATCTCCCTGAAACACGAATGAGGCCACCGGGCTGCTGGCTGGTACCTGGGGGATGGAGGATGCTCCCTGATGTTAGATAGCAGCGCAATTTTTTCATGGCTTGAAATGAATTTATCTGACAGCCATAGATATATTTTCTGCTCGACTGACTGCAGCTCAAAACATTGGTTCCACTACAAATCCTGGCATGTGAAGCATAAAATTTTAGAATATTAGTTTTAAAAGTTGTCAGATGTTTGGCTGCTATTAAAAATAAAAGAACAAATCTCAACAGGTTTCTGTACTTGCTTGGATAAGCTTGAGCCAGGAGCTTAGTCCCGTTAATGTGACTGGCCACTGTGTATCAGGGTGCATCAGCCAACGGCAGGAATGGTGAGTTTATTTTTATTCTGTTGATGTGGATGCAGACAAAGCTACCAAATGGTGGTCTGAATCTTCTGCTGTATTTCTTAGAGATGTCGTTCCAGCCTCAGCAGAAGAAATGGCCAAACTGGTATCTTACATGGGTGGGAAATTAAACACAGAAAATGCATTTATTTATTCATTTATTGTCTGCAGGGAAAAGATACTGAAATAAATAAGCACAGGTCTTGATTCCTGTCTTCTCAGCTGCAAATGAAGGCTGTGTTCTGCAAGCTCACGGAGGGTTCACCATTGTGAAACTGGGGCGAGCAGAGTGGGAGCAATCCTCTGCAAAAAGGGCAGTCCGTGGGAGAAAACCACCATCACCCTGTGATCGCAGTGTTAGTGTGTTCCCTTGAATTGCCTTCAAAAGCTAAGTGGTAAAGGGCTGGCAGACTTCTGGTGCCGTTTTGATTTGCCTGCTGTGGTTGTGAGATCCTGGAAGCTCGGCAGCGGCTGTAGGAGGATGACTGGAGGCTGCAGTGCATGAGTTGTTTTCATCGCCTGCCACGTGGTTTGGCTAAATTTTTAATTAAAGCTGAACACTGAATCCTCTTTTCACTTTTTCTCACATTTAAAATGGTTTAACAGAAACCCATAGTGATACATCTTGGTCTGTACATCAGAAAACCACGTGGCGTACAAGACAGACCTGACATGACTGAGGGCCTGACCCTGCTTCTAATAAATGGCATCAAATCCCTTGGCTTGCCTTCTGGAGCGGGAACTTCCCCTCCTTTTCTATGGCTGTTGTATTTTATGTGGTGTTAAAGACAAGTAGAAATGGGTTTGTGCAAGACTACGAATAAACGGGTTTGACTCTCATTAAGGTGGAGTCTGTAGGCTTGCAGGGGACTTCAGCAAGTTACTGAGATGATTAGAAAAGGTTTTCACTGGGGAAACAGGCATGTTAATCAACAGGTCGTATTATCTTACAGAGCCTGCTGCGTTGACAGGACTTCCTTCCACAACACTTCATGACATCACTTCTCCAGAGCACTTGGTATCCGGACCATTGCTCTTACTCTAATGCCAAGCCAACCGCTCCGCGATGCCAACACGTGCGGTGCAGTGCAGTGAATTCCTTGTGCCTCGTGCTGTGGGTCAAGCTGCACCTCTTTCCTGATGGAGGAGAATTGCTTTGGGTACCCAGCGTTAAGGTGTGGGAAGTGTTGAGGCAGGAGCATCGCTTCTTCCTTCAGAGCCCTCAACAAATAGAATTTATGTCAATAACTATGTTAAACCATTCTTAGCGTTATCAAACCGCCTCTCTGAGTGAGGAGGAGCTAAATCTGTGCAGTCCTTCTCCACTGCAATATTGAATTTTAATCTCCCAGCTGTAATAAACCTCAGAGTTTGATCCTCTTCAGTGGTTTGAGTTTCATTGTGTCCTGTGCTGTTTGGACACAGCTAGGTGGGATCTCGATGATCTCTGTGGGAATGGAGGCTGGCTGTAAACTGTGAGTAAGCCCTTGTGACACTTTATGGTTACTGTGAGCGTAACGGCGTGGAGTCGAGTCTGTTCATCAGGAGGCAGAGCCCTGGGAGCTGAGGGATACATCACTGGTATCCGTCACTTGTGTTATAGCTAATGCACTAGAAAGAAGTACTGAGTGTTGTGAGTGTGGAGCAGCGAGTGAAATTAAAAGGTTTCCTGGTATATGGAGCGTTCTTCGCCATAGTTGGGGGGGTCTCTTGCAGCGTAGTTTGGGCAGGAAGGTGTTAACATGGTAAATATGTTTTGGAGGCTATCCTGTCAATGGCTTAAACTCTTTTGGAAGAGCCTAGTGATGTGCTTTCCTTTTCTTCCCTTTCCAACCCCAAAGCACTCTCTGATGCTAGGAGTGGGAGGGCTGGCAGGACACAGCGGGGCACTGAAAGCGATGCCCTGTGCTGCCTCCGTCCCCTTCAGCACGGCCGTAACTCAGAGCTTTCGGCTGCGGCCGAGGCAGAAACAGGTGGTGGGGGGTTTGCTGTGGGAGAGGCAATCCTCATCCCAATGACTGATGGAAATCTGGGGAGCCCCTTTCATCAGGGGGTCTACAGGGAGCCTATTCAGGCAGAGCGCAAGCTGAAGCTTTGCAGGGTGGCAGCAGAAGTGCTGGCACCAACCATGCTGTGCCTGGGCAGGCAGCTCCCTCGGGGCCATCGCTCCCTGCCTCCCGGCTTTTCAATTGTGCTAATTCCCTCGCAACAGAGGCTCAGCGTGGTGCTCTCGTAGATCAAAACGCAGCGATTTGTCATCTGTGCTTTACCCTGGAATATCTGTCACTCTCGGTGCTGAAAATCTTCAGGAAAAACATGTTTTCATCTCCTTATTTCTGCAGTAAGAAGCTTCCCTCTGTACTTTAGTGACATACATAATGAAAAATCCCACTGCCGACGGTTCGGCGTGGGAATGTTGTTATCTTGACAGGTCTCCAGCAGATCTACTCCAGAATTGCTACCCTGAACCGCAGAAAGGTTATTTGCGTTGTCAGCAGCAAAGCACTTCCAGTGCTTAGACGACTGTCCCATTCATCATCTATCATTCCAGCGCTTAGGAGAACGGGGGAGAAGATCCCTCAGAGAAATAGGGGAGGAATTCAACCCCGAAATTCAGCCTGTTGCATTGGTGAGCTTTTATTTATTCCTTCTGTTTCTTGATCTGCTGCATTTGCTCCTCATGACGTGGATTTAGAGTAGAAATACGTAAATCGGGTTGTTTCTGTTGTCTGGGCTCCGATGGGAGAGGGCAGGAGGAGCAGCACGGGTCTGAGGTTTGGTCAGAAGAGAGGTAATTCTATTTTTCTCTCTGCATCGGGGCCCTGAGAGCTGTAACGCTGTCACCGCCTTGCACGGGCAGGTCAAGGCATACAGGAAGGTGTAGCTGGGTTGAGTGTTGTGGTCAATTGGCCGAGTTGGTGCAGGAGGAACCAGAGTCCTCGTTTGCACCGTTGGGCACACAGGAGGGATCTGATTTAACACTTTACGGAGTCGGGACGCTCTGTTGTTAAGTGGCAAATGTTGATGATCTGTGATGGGAGGCTCTGTTGACTTCTAGGGTGGCATGTATTATGCAGGATGATTGTAATTACAGAAATCCAACGGTTACTTTACAAACCTAGTAGTATGGTTACTATACTACTAGGTGGAGTCGTTCTGACCTCAGCAAATTCTGGAGGAGTAGACGGACTCGCACGCATAAATGTGCATATTGTAAATGTTTTGCTTTAATCTGTTGTTGCTGGACCAATTCAAGAGTTTTTTGTGTGAAGTTTCTTACTCCTTTTTAATATTTTTTTTTAACATCAGAAGTACTTTCTCCCCCTTGTGCATGTCTTCCTCTTTAGAAGTTAACATTTTATAATTACAGTAATGCCCTTTCGGGTGTGCATTAGGATCCGCTAATGAGATACCTGAGAGATCTCCTAATGACAACTGAACAACAGGCACAGCACATCGTTATTGGACCATTACACGCATCCTTAACAACAATAAATACTCCTGCTTACTGTAATCGTATTGCCCGTTAGTGCTTAGCCAGGGGATCTCGGAGACTTCCCAGTTCCAGTGCAGGGTGGGGAAGTCCCTCACAGCAGCGGTTTTGCAGCGGGTTTCCCTGAATGTCTTTGATGGTGAGGATGTGGAAGGACACGCAGCCTGGGGAGAGTTACGGTGTTCTTTTCCTGCAGCTGGATTGAAAACGTCAGGAGAAGTCATTGCTGGGGTGTGTGTGTGTGTACCCTCTGCTCTGCCGTCCCTGGCTGCAGGGGCAGTGCTGAACACCCCACACCTTCTGGAAGGGGATGGTACTGAGAGGGAACTGTAGGCAATGGCTGCTCAGAATTGCCTACAAAGTTCCTGTGATAGGGGGTGAAGCCGTCCTAGGGCAGATCCTCCGGTCTCATGATAGAAGCAGGAGTGTCTTTAAGAAGGCAGCAGGGAAAACCTGCTTAGACAAATACCTGAGAAAAAAATTAATATTCTTGACTCCATCCATCACCAAGGACGGAATGCAGTAGTCTTTATCATACACATTCCAGCTGCTTTTCCCACGGGCAGTTCATCGTACAGATAAGAAACCAGACAGTTAGAAGCAAAGTACCTGTGCCAGAGAGTCAGATTTGTGGGATCCCTCGTACGGAGTGACGGTGAAGCGCTCCCTTCCGACAGCAGCCAGCGCGTTGTGTGGAAAGGTGTTCCAGAGCACAACAGCATCAGTAAAAGTTACGTTAGCGCCAGAGGGCTTTACCGTTTATTAAAGCTTCCAAATAATACATTTGCTATCTAGAGGTGGTTGATAGATGTGCCAGTCAGCCATAAAAAAGTGAGCATTGCTCACTTCCCGGAGGAATGCAGACAATTTTGCTGTCTCCAGTAGGATGAGGTAGAGGATTGTGAAATGTCAAAGAGCAGATTGCGCAGCATCGCCAACTGAAGCAGGCAGAAGGAGCAAGCGTACTGCTTGTCTAACAGAAGCTGATTTGGTTTGGTTGGTTTGAATTACAGGATGTCTGGTTTAAAGGCGTGATGGGATTTTCCGCACAGAAATGAGGACTGCGGGTTGGTCTCAGTGAAGAGGTAGCCAGGGCTTTCTGGTGGCCTTTCCTTGGCCCCGTGGGCCCAGGCTCTTCCTCCTGTAACTACTGAAGCGGGAGCTAAGCTAATCATCACTGTGCAAAACTGGACTCTTCCAGTTCGCAGTTAAGTGGATGTGTCACAGATGCCTTCAGGTGCTTCAAATGGCCAGAGAGAAGTTTTGGGTTTTTTTTTTTTTGTCCTGGAGATTGCTCATGAAGGCTTGGCTTTAAGATAAATAAACATTAGAGGTCTGCCAGGTCTATTCCCTTCATTTAAACTAGCAATCTCTGGTGCACAAATTAAAACTAAAGCACAGCACCAGACGTGGACTGGCATTGACAGCAGATGCATTGCAAAGGATATCATTTGCTTTAAAACAAGTCTTCCTCTTGCTTACCACTTGATGTGTTGGGTTTGGATTTTCCCTTGTCTCTGGCCTCCAAAGCATGTGCCCCAAACCAGGGGTGATAGCTCTTAGCTTCCTGTGCACCTCCTGCCTTTGCTGCTGGAGCGGACGCTGTGATCCCCCTCGGACAGCCACATCTGCTGCTGCTGTGTTTGTCGGTACAAGGTCCCAGAGATCTGTTGGGCCGTATTTGTTCCTGTTCTTTGTGTTCTGGCAGCACTCGAAGACTCTAACCCTCTTGCCAGGAGCTCTTTGAAGGCATGGCAAGAGCCTCCTCTCAGAGTCTCTAAATGCACTGGACAGACTTGGGACAGGGAGAAGTCTGGATTAGTGCAGCTGCTCCCCAACCCCACTAAAATCCCCCGCAGTCCTGCAGCTCCCTCCCTGCCCTATACTCCTTTTGTCCATCGCAGCGAAACCATGTCAATCAGAGCCTTCCTGCCATTGCTGGTGGTCCAAAGGGTTCAGCACATGGCAAGAAACCTCTCTGACCCAGCCTTCTTACAGCCAAGGCATGAGGAAATATGTAGAATAATATGATCTAGTGAATTCTTTTTAAAAGCAGGGAAGGGAACAGCGCCGGGTCTTTGGGGTGACGGTTCGAGCCCGGTGTGGATCCACCCGGTCCTCCACAGCCTTTGATCTGGTGAAGCCATGAAACAGGCATCAAAGTCTGGGTTTGTGCAGAACACCTCTGTTCTCAGGAGCTCTGCTCGACCTTCGCTGTCCTGGAGCGTGGCTTTTCAGAGAGAGGTACTTTTCCCTTTTTTGTTGTGTCTTTGTTTTGTTTTTCACACTGCAAAGCGCCATAATGTGAAATACCCCTTACGGGCCAGACTGAGCGCAGCAAAGCCAGGCTCCCGCGGGCAGAAAAGCGGTGGTGCCTTTCCTGAGGACACAGTCTAGACGACGGTGCCTCTCTGAGAAGCCACTTGTGTTTGGGAAGCAGACCGCTACCTCGGTGTCCCGGGACAAGTTTGCTTAAGCCTCTTTGTCTCCCCTTGCTTGGCGCTCTGCCTGCCCTCCAGCCTCTGCACGGGGGTCAGGCAGGAGGAGCGCGGGAAAAGGAGCGTTTTGGGACTCCGGTTGCATCTGGACCTGTGTGAGCTGAGCAGAGCACCTTGCTGTGCTCCCTCTGAAGTGCCACTGACAGATCCATGCTCAATATCTCGGGAAATTTGCTGTTTGAGTCCTGCTGTCACCTCTCTGCATTTCACATTCCCCAAGGCAGCTGGCAGCCACGCACAATTTGATCCTCTAAGTCCGTACTCGTCAAAGCCATGTACAACATACCCGCTTAATTATCCTCAGAAGTGCCGCCTGCTCCGCTCCCCAGCGATGCCAGCACTCGCCTTCCTGCCTCCGCTCCCCGGCCAAATCCAGCCTCCCCAACGCGGCGTGCGGCTCCCTCCTGGGGGTGGCATCCCCAGCACCCACCTGGCATCTCCCCAGCCACCTCTCTTGACTTACTTTCTTCTCTTTCGTAACCTTTACGAAAGCCTTGCTGGCTTCCCAGGCTGTTCCAATAACTGAATCAATTCATTACACCGTGAATTTGGTTTGGGGTGGGATCTTAAGTAGTTGGACATTCCTAAGCTCATTTTGTTGTCGCTGTTGAAGGCAGCTGCGTACGGCCCATCCTCCTCTCCCACCCCCCTGTCTGCAGCTTAGGATGCAGCATCGCTAATTTAGCTTAATAATTTCAGCAAAGACAAACAATATAATCTGAGGACAAAATATAATTTGGAGAGAGTACGCAACAGGCACAGAGAGTTGGGTGCATGAGTGTGTGTGAGCCTAAGATTGTGTCTCTGTGTGGAGCGATAGATTTACAGCAGAGCAGGTTGTGCTGTCAATAAATTAGTCATTGGACGTAGCCGGTTTTCTGTTTGAATCATGCATAATTCACTCGTGATTTCTATTACTGTATTTGTGCTCACCGAACGCTTTGGACGAGCAGTGTAGGGATTGCTTACGAGTTGTTTGCCTTGCCTGCGTGATGTTCCTTCCTCATCTCCTTCGATGTTCGTGGCATTGTTTCTTCTCTCTGGTTTGACAAACATTTTTAATTTTTTAACAGGAAAATAACAGCTAGTGCTCAGTAGGCAGCGAGTAATAAAGCCAGCAGTGGGAATGGCCTTGTTTGCTTATGGTATTGCAGAGGAAGCTTGGCTGTTAGTTACAGCTTCTTTATGTTTGGGAACGCTGCCCGAGTGCACCTCTGGGAGAGAGGTGTCCTGTGGTGGGGGGAGACCAATTGACCACCATAATCATTTAGAAATCCCTGGCTTGGGAGTGGGCTCGAGCTCTGCGCGGGTAGTGGAGCATCACCTTGTAGTACCACGGAGGGTCTGAGCCAGCCCAGGTGGTGGGCGCTGGATTGTGGCAGAGCCACCCAGAGAACCCAAGGTTCTTGCAGACGTTGCCATGGTCATTTTGTTGCCCACAGTGGGATGATAAAATTCCCAGAAAAGAGACTAAAACCAGCCAGCCATTTAGAATGGGAGCTGCCTTAGTGAGAGCCACTGTATCCCCAGCTCGTTGGAGAGGGCAGGTAAGACGTGAGCTGAGCCCAGCGTCAGTACAGACCTGGGAAAATGACATACAGGATGTAAGACTTACAGTGTGATGTACCAGCTAAGTGCACAACAAAGTTCAGTAGATGGAAATTGAAGCTAAGCAAATTAAAAATAAAATATGTTTGCCCACAGAGACTAAGTAACTGTTTGAAAAATTACCCTTGTGTGCTTAAAGCAGGGCTGGGAGCCTTCCTGGGAGGTGTGCTACAGAGCAAACAAATTATGGGGAAAATCTCATTGAATTTGGTGCTTGTGGAGTGGAGGAGGTCAGAGTGGGCACATGGCTTTAAAAAAAATCTATAAATTCGTGGCGCACCGCCTAGGTGGTGATGAGCACATGATAAATTACATTTATTGTGCACTTTTCTCCCTGCACGCTTCCTCCTGCCTGCCTCCCATGGGGCTGCTCCTGGTCTCCTGCCTGTACCACTGCCTGCTCCTGCTGGGAAGGGCACAATCTAGAACCTGCTTTTGGACTTGGTACACCAAGCTGTCACTCTTGGGCTTCCCGAGAAAGGCTGCAAATCCATCCAACTCTTTTCCTGCGCGTTTGGGGTGAAGGCGTGTGATTCGTGGAGGTTTGTGCAGTTGGGAAGGTAACTGTTTAAGGTGGGAATGGAGTTTTTTGTCTATAGAACTGAGGAATTTATAATCTGAGGCTGTAAGTTTTTAAAATATTTTAAAAGCTCGCAGAGTAATAGATGGGCACTTTTCCTTGTAATAAAATGAAATACTGAAATAAATGTACTCTGAGGCGAGTTTTAACTCTTCCAGGTTGTAAATGTCTATTGTTTAGTAGTATCTATTTCGTAGTACATATTCCATTCCATTTCTGTGATAAATTTGGTGAGCTCCCAGTTGCTGCTAAATTATCTATGAATATCTGATAAATGTACATCATATTAACTGAAACATATCCCTAAGTTAAAGCAAGTTAGTTTGGGCTTTTATTGTTAATTGAATTTTTTCAGCTGTGGCAGCTGAAGGATTGCTAATGTTCAGGAATTTGCATGATGTTAAACATCTGCTCCTCTCAGTGGGAACTTTACCAGAGTTTCACTTAACTTGTGAATTCAAGTCAGGAATAAAAGATCTTCTCAGCCTTGGAGGGGTTGAAGCTGTGTGTACCGTAGCGGGCAGGTAGCACTGTGGTGGGAGCACGGTGCGATGGGCCAGCTTTGCCTAAAGGTCACAAGTGCCTCTGTGCGCAGCCACGGTGAAGATCCTGGTCTCTGGTGGGGTTTGGAGGCAGCAGGATGCTCCTTGCAGTAGTGTCACACATTTTAGAAACATCGCGGCGCTGTTACCTGCAGCGTAATTGCTGCAAAGCACTGCCGGCTGTGTGATGGGGAGCTTTCTCTGAGCAATTAAAAGCCAAACGGTTGATACCGTGACTACTTCTTGGGTTAATTTTTTGTCATCCTAAATCGGTTTGCTCAGACCTGGTACTTACCTTAGCCTATAAAAATCAGAGCAGGGGAAGGTTCAAAATGCACAGATGTCTCTAAAATGCAAGAAATCTCTGAATTTCACAGAGCTTTCTGGATATTCTGCTCTCTCTCACTGCAGCAAGCTGCTGCGCTTGCTCAGAGGAGGCTGTTCACGCAACTTGTTGAGAAAAGCAGGTTTTTCTTCACGCAGCCACACAGGAGAAGTAGGAGGAAAGTCCATCCAATTTCTCCATGCATGTGCAAAAAAGAGCAATTAAAGGAAGAGGAAGATGGATAGAAAGAGACAGAGAGAAAATTTGCATGGAAGAACGGGGATTTGCAGCGAGACCCCTGAAGAACTGAAGTCATCTTTAATTTTCCTGTCGCCACGTAAACCTGCTCTGTCAAGTCACACAGGCCACGAGGCCACGGATTATTGGTGTAAAGAGTTGACATAATCATCTCACTCTGACTCAGCGTCTGATGTTTTGGGACCACGTTTTTGCAGTTCAGGCATGCCAGCACTTTCATTTTGTATGCATGAAAATGGGCTGTTGCTGATAGGCAATTTAGCTGTAAACGGCACGGGAATTAAGGAGCCATGCTCAGAAATAAATTTGTATCCCATAACATTTCAGTTTAGTCCTTTTCTGATGCTCCGAACAATACCAGCCAAAGCCTGAGGAAAGCGTGTGAAAGGATGGGCTCTTTGAAAACAAAACCTCTCTCAAATCCTCTCACTTGGTCTAGAAGCGTTATTTTCGGTAACCACATCTCTTTTGCCCTCCAGAAACGGGTGCGAAAACAAAGCTTAGTGCTCCCATCTCCTGCACTCCGTGTCTTCCTGGAGCTTGAAAACTGCTGTAGGAACAGCCCAAAATAGCCAAATTGGTCTGGGAGGAGCTGTCAAATAAAATGATAGCCCTGGTGCCTCCTGCCTTTGGAAATGACACTCTTCAGCCTGCTCCAAACAGCTCCTTATTTACCACATTTGGTGGTGGCGAAGGGTCGCCTTGAAAATCAGTGCCGCTGGAGTTCACCCCCTGCGGTGGTTTATTTGTGCTGGGTTATTATCGTGCTCCCCCGTGGCGGCACGAGCAGGAGCGCGGTCCTGCCACTGCGGGCGGGTTTCTGGCAGGCGGTGGAGTGAGATCCAGGGAGCTGGCAGCTCTGCGTGGGATGCCTGGTTGCGATGTCCTACCTCAGCTGCAGTGATAGCACACCGAGTCTAACCCTGGGCTGGGATTGTTGGGATTAGCGGCACGGCTGCGGATTTTCAAGGGCTGGAGCCCAGAGCTGAGAGCACGTAGGCTGCTGTGAGGAGATGCCGCCCAGGAGAACCTCCTCCAGAGCTTTTGGAGGGTCACAAGAAGTTCAGATCTCTGTACATACCTGCTTGTGTGGATGATCAGTTATCTTCCACGTAGCCTGGATGCTAATGAGCCCACAGCTTTTGCGACGGGTTTTATGAAGAGCTGCAGGTGCCACCTGCCATTTGCGCAGCCCCTGTAGTTGTGCTGGAAAGCAGCTCAGAAACCCGTGGGGCTCAAATCCTCTAACGACTTCTGGACGCATTTCGGGTCACCCCTGCGGTTGGGTTAGCTGCACACCGAGGACTTTGGGATTGGTGCTCTCTAGGTGTTATCAGCTCGGGTTTGCTATTTAAAGCAGTTCTGTGGCTTTGGAAGGCACCTTGCACAGTCATATTTTACAGGGAGACTAGTTTACCCGTCAAAGCAAGCTCTGCCCTTCCTCACTTCGTTTTTATTTTGTGTTAACCGCATTCCTTTGAAGGACTCTTAATCCCCAGACTTGCTGTTTCTCCATTGTCTGCTTGACTCAGAAGTGGGTTGAAGCTTGCTCAGACATCCCGCTGTAAAAACCTGCTACAATTCACAGAAACCGGGAGTAAAATTCGTAAAGAGGGCAATTATTGAGGGAACTGGATTAATGAGCTGTCATCACAATTTAGCCACATTCACCGCTGACCTTTCACAGAGAGGATGCTCTTGATAAATGTAGTTCATTACGGAGTTCTGACATGAAAACAGAATGGCACTCCGTGTTTCTTGGCAGGCTGATCAATATTTTATCTGCCAAAGCATGCAGAAGTGCTAAACAGGATGAATTACATGGCCACTGCAAAACCGAGCAAGAAACAGCGCTGCTCTTAGTGAGCAGAGCGTGTGAATGTGGCACTTACTGGTCACACTTTAGCAATCAGACCTTAATGCGCTGGATTTCTCTTTTACTTTTCTTCTGTCTCATTGGTCTAATTTGCCTGTCTCTTTTTTTTTGGTTTTTTTTTTTTTAATTCAAACAGTGCTGGGGTTCACTGGTTTTCAAAGTGCTGTAACGGGATAAAGAGGACTTGTTTCTTCGGAGATCTCCCCTGGCGTGGAGGGGGGAATCGCGCCTTCCCTGCTGGGGGTGCTCCAGCGCGGTTCCTGGCTTTTGGCTCCATCCGACATCACACGACCGGGGCTGCCGCGGGAGCAGGGCTTGGGGATGGAGAGCTGGGGCGGGCTGCCGCTGGAGGATGTAGTTAACGGGCTCTTTCTACAAAAAACCTACCTTGCCAGAAACCCCTGTATTGGAGCGTGGCGCGTATAGCGGAGTCTTACCCAAAGAGCACAGGAGGGAGCTGCACCTTGCGGGAGGTCTGTTTGAAAGTCACCAACATTTTCTTCTCAGGGCCTCCAAGTGGAATGTAGAGCCCACAGGAGGGCTACGGGCTGACCTCCAGCACTGGGATGGGAACAAAGGCAGCTCTGCCCCGAGCACCTGCTGCAGGAAGAAACCCGTGCAGCTTTTCCTGGGGAAGGCTCGTGTTTGTTGTACGAAGCATTGCTGTCAACTTAGGTTTGTGTTCAAAGAGTGGCCAGCAGTAGAAGGGAGACAGGTGGCCTTTTAATATATATATATGGATTTTTTTAATTCCTAAGCTGGAATACAGAAGTATTATGGTATTGAAGTTCACGTGAAAAAAATCCAAACACTGGTGTTAGATGATCAGCATTTTAGTTTTGAAGTCAGATGCCTCCAGTATGCCCTTAGCTCTCCTCTTCTCCTGGAGTCAGCAGAATAAATCATACTGGGATCATGGTTAAAGATGGAAAAGCAGCATGTGGGATTTTTTTTTTTTTTCTATCTAGCCCTCATATAAAGTAGTGAAGATGATCAAGTAAGTAGAGAATTAGGGTACGGAACCAGAATAGCAGTTTTTAGGTTGTCCCAAATCTGCGTCTTGGTTCTCCAGCTACGTGGTGGGAATGGCGCCCTGAGCGCATCAGCAGGCAGGACAGACGGGACCAGCTGGCAGCAGGACAACACAGGAGCTTAAAACACCCAGTGTGGCATTTCTGGTGATCAAAAACAGGGGAGGGAAGAAGTCCTTGGGAACCCATGTTTGAAGAGCGGTGGTCACCTCCCGGTGTGCAGACTGGGGGACTCACCTGCAGACAAACCACCTCAGGAAATACAAACTCGTCGGAGCTGGTCGCAGTCAGGAACAGAATCCACGTCCCTGGGAAGCCCTAACAAGGACGCCAAGCTGAGAGACGTCCATTAACGAGACCTACCAATGCAAGCAGTCTGAGATGAGAGAAACTCCTCTCGATGAGCTCATTGCAAAGGAGACAGCTGGGAGTGCTTAGCAAAGCGGGGACAAGAATGGGGATAAGCGAGAGGGCGTAGAGATGGGGGGTGTGTGACTCTCTAACAGCTACGGCTGTGCTACCTGGGAGGACAGCAAACATGCCAGCGGTGACAGTGCTGCTGGGCACCTCAAGAGCTGCCCTTGGTGTTGCCTTGCCACACGATCAAGTTGCCGGAACGTGTCTCCTCCCTTCCTTGGTGGAGGAGCAGGCAGGGTCTGTTACAGGGTGCCTCCAGCATCCACGTCTGGTCTCTGTAGTACCTTAACGTGGTGTTTGAAACGGCCTTAGGCCCAGGTTACGCAGCAAAACATCAGCTCTAACATCCCAAGCGTGGATGATTTTGGAACTAATACTTTGGCCAAGTCACAGTTTCAGGTCAGAGTGTTTCCTTTGACTTGCAGTGGTTTTCCCTGTTTTTCCACTACAGTGAGATTAAATATATAAATTATACATATATTTATATTACAGTTCCAGTGCATTTTTCTCTCAGTCTCTTACTTCAGCCAAAGAAGAACAAACTATTAATCTCACATCCCTGGGACAGAACTTTACTGCTTTCACCCGTCGCTTTGCACGTCGCGTGCTGCTGAGCAGCTGCACCGGGCCGGGCTCTGAAGCGGCTGCTCGTGCGTCACTGCACCCTCGGATGTCTCGGATGTCAGGGGAAGATGTTCAAAGGTGCGAGACCCGCGGAGTCTGTCACATTCCCACTGTGGAGAGATGCCGAGAGATCCGCTCCCAGCAGAGCTGCGGAGCGTGGTTTGCTCCGGAGGGAAGTGAAGGTAATGAGGTTTTGGAGCAGTTTTGACAGGGGCCCCGAGCACCTCGTGACCTTCCGACTGTGGCGCGTGTTAACAGCACGTGAAACTCAACTTGGGTTTTGAATAGGAGGCTTAATTGTCTTCTGGCCGGTTTTCTTTGCCGTGCACCCAGCGGAATGGCGTTATCCTGCCACACAGGATGGGGCTCTGCCCGGGGGACGGACCCTGACCCTGGACGCAGCAATAGCGTGGGTGGGAGAAGCACTGTCAAGGAGTTTATAGCAGCATTTGGGAATTGCCGCTGTCACCAGCTCGGTCCTTCTGTGCTTTCCTTTATTTCACTCTTTGTGCCCATCACGCTTGCCTGGACGCGGCAGCATGGCTGTGACCCTCGCAGAGTCCCAAATGGGGCACGCTGCCCGCCTCGCAGCCCGGATGAGTGTGTGCTGTTTTGAGACAAGCACTTCGTGGTGAGTTTGTTTTCAGAGCGTGTTAAAACCAAGGAGGGTGGCAGTGCAGTGAAAGGAGATCACCCTCTCCTGACTCACACCACGCAGCGCAGTCGGGAGCCTGGGTCCATCACCAGTGGGTGCTCCGGTCAGGTCCCGTGTGCGCAGGAGTAGAGATGCAACGTTTGGGTTCTAGTAGCTGCTCCTTGCACATATCGCTGCTATCCTGCCGTTGCATTAACACACAATTCCTACTGGAAATTCTGTTTTAACATGCAGTTGTGCTCGGTTTTGGCCGAGGCTCCAGGTTTCAAGGAGCCATCACACCCAGTTAATCCTCCCAGCAGGTGCGTGGTGTCAGACTGGTGCCAGGGAGAGATGGTAGCCAGCAAAGCTGGCACTGTAAGCTTAATAAAGTGAGAAGGGCTCTTAAAAGAGATGAGGAGGCTTCAGAAGCACTTAGGTTCTTTTCCAATTCTGCCTTTTGTGGTCAGAAAGAGGGTTAAGGTGGAGTCAGAAGGCCAGCGAGGGAGGAAGGCTGGGAGAGCACTGCCCTGGGCAACGGTCAGGGAGTATCTAGGAAAAAAAAAAGACTTGACTGCAGAAAATAAAAGGTCTGGAGGACATAAAGGAGGAGCTGCTTTGATATGCTACTGGCAAAAGTCGATAGGAGGAAGAAGTGAGAAATTAAAAAGGGCTAAAGGGAGCTGTCAGGGAGAGCAGATCTGGTGGCTGCAGTGCACAGGCAGACCCAGGCACGAGGTGGTCCCTGCCATGGGGAGGACCATGGTAGTGGGTCAGCCCACCTGGGTGTCACTGGGTGGCTTGGCTGTAGCTGTGCTTGTGCTCGTGAATGGAAACCATAAAGCAGAAAGAGAGGTGGAAGCAAGTCAAATAGCTTTCCCTGTCCTCATTAGCCTGAGATACAGCTCTGGGATTTGACTGAAAAGAAAACTCCAGCTCACAAAAAACTATTATTGCAATAGCTAAAATGGTGTTTTCGACAGGATTGCAAAATTGATTCCACTGGATACAGCAAACAATTTTTCTCTTAAATAAGCACACAATTGGAAGGAAGAAATTTCTTTGTACAGCCTTCTCAATAGCCATCAAGTGACATGGTTGGGGCAAAAAAAAAAGGCAGAAATAACAAACAAGACTAATAGTAGCTGAGTAGCCTTGTTTTTTCCATGAAACTGATCCCATGTGGGACCAAGAGCTCTTTGGAGGTTGTTTGGAGAGAGGGAAAAATATAGCAGCTGCTTTCATATCCGTGAGCAGAGAGAAACTCTCAAAACTAGAAGGCTCTGAGTTCAGGGTGGAAAATGAGCCTTGTCTTGCAGTTATTGCTCGTGTAGCAGTAGGGCACTGACCTGACCGGTGAACATATGTCCAGCCTCTGTGTCCTCTCTCACCTTCTCAAGTCATGGTGCTTTTGAAGTTGTGAGCACAAAACATGAAGGGTGAAAAAAACATCATGGCAGTAGCTGGGTTTGCTATCAGAGAAGTGTCTCCTGCCCAGAATTTTGATTGGGTTTCAGTAGGAGTGGGACCAGAGGACCAAAAATGGTGCAGCTCAGCAAGAAAAGGACAGGGACACTAGCTGTCAGAGTGCCAGAGTCTCCTGTTGTTTTTCAGAGGATTAATGTTTGGAGTCTTTGGGGAGATGATCCACAAGGGTATTGTCCTTTAAACTGAGGTGAGACCAGGTTCCCTTAGACTTAATCCAACAGGATTAGTGATGGGCTTCAAAAAGTTGTTTTAAGACCACCATGATAGAGAATAAGGGCATTTACATTATAGAGGAAATACATTACAGAGAAAAGGGTGTCTAACGGGAACGGCTGAATGTCCGTGCTGTCGGTGGACGATGCTTGGTGCCCACACAGTGTGGGACAGCTGGAGGGTGCTCCAGGGTCCCCTCCAAGGCAGAGTCAGCCAGGTTCCTGCAAGGCACCAGCGTCTGTGGGCTGCACTAAAGCAAATAGTTTTGCACAAAGACGACAGTTGCCATTCATCATTCTGCCAAGCTCTGCCAGACAGCAGGTGAGCAGAAAAGGGCCGTAACATCTTACACCGCTTTGGGGATGTGGATATGTTTCTTCTCTGGGAGGATGCCCTTAAATCAGAGCAAGGCATTCCCTGGAGAAGAACCGTGGAAGAGCTGGCTGCTGCGAGCGCAACAGAGGTCTTGAGGGTCGTGAAGGTTCAATCTGATTCCTCCAGCCAAGCCGGTGTCACTTCAGAGAGACTGGCTGAAGGGCTTTTCTGTGATAAAAACCTTTTTCCCTGGTCAGGGGCTGAGGAAGGCGTTGCCGTCAGTCTGCAGCGGGGTGATGTGCGCAGGCACCAGCGACACCCCAACCTCAGGGGGCTCCTCGCTGGCCTTCTTACCACCTGGAGCTGCCTTTAAGGATTCCTGAAGATCAGCCCCATGTTTGGGACAGGCTGACGCTCAGGGGTGCCTTTTATTTACGTTTGTGGCACTTTCTAAGCATCAGCTTCCCCAGGTTTATTTTTTTGCTTTATAATCACAGGATAGATTAATTTACTTTATCTTCAGAAAAACACAGAGCCCATTTCATACGGGTGGGGATTACAGAGCTGCCTGTGGAAGTCTGTAGCTGAAGCCCTGTAATCTGGAAGGTAGCATGCTGGAGGGCATCCTCGACAGCGGGATTTAGAAAAACCGCCAGCTATGACAAAAGGTAACGAGCACGGGAGCTCCTCAGGCGCGGAGCTGAGCGGTGCTGTAGCTGCAGCCAGCCCATCTTCGGCTGTGCCTTATTTTTCCCTTTAGCAGCTCAGTCCTTTAAACAGACCAAGGCGAATCCACATGGTCCGATAACGCGGTCTTATCTTTCAGGTGACACCTGTACAATGGCAGACTACAGCCGGCTCAAAAGCATCCTCCTGGACCTGCAGGCTCATCGGCAGAGCCCGCCGAGCAGCCTGGCTGGGGACAGAGTATCCCAGAAGCGCTTCTTAGTGGAAGATATGTTTAAGCACTTGGATGTAAACAGCGATGGGCATCTCAGCAGCTCTGAACTGGCTCAGGTGGGTTTATTGTTCAATGAAAATGGAATTATGGAGTGGATTGCATTGTTCATTCAAAGTGTGAATTGAATGTAACGCAGCAGCACTCTTGTGAGAGCAGTCGTTTGTAACTGTCCGGCTGGCAGCAGGTAAAGGAGGAAAATCTACTGCAGCGTGTGAGTCGCTGCATCTCTGGGGAGACGGTGCCGTCTCAAACATTTGAAGCTCCTCTACAAACAAAAAATATGGCAAATATCCAGCCTCATCCATGCTCCTGAAAATAGATACTAATCCTCGCTGCTAACCGTCATCTTCTGAAGTATTTCCAGCTAGCTGGCTTGGGCAGAAGTCATTTGGATTTTTTAGCGCATCTGAGCGAAGCAGAAATCTCTCAATTCTTCCTCCCTGCCTTCTGGACCATTCATTAGCACGTGGTAA
The DNA here is from genome assembly GCA_009769605.1 of Bucorvus abyssinicus. Lineage (NCBI taxonomy): Eukaryota > Metazoa > Chordata > Aves > Bucerotiformes > Bucorvidae > Bucorvus > Bucorvus abyssinicus. Next base: position 2,508,179 of record CM020041.1, on the reverse strand, counting down.
TGTGACAGCAAAGTTGCAGTATTTCCTGAACAGGTTTATTCTCCCAAAATCCCTGGACAGATGCTGAAATGTTGATTAGCAGAACTTAGTAACGATAAAAAAAGTGAGAGCTTGGAAAAACCTGTTATTTCTAATTATGGGCATGCCATGCTCTTGGAATTCATCGGGTTGGTGAAGTGACCTGAACACGCAGTCCTGGCGCTCAAGCCCATTACTCTGTGTCCTGAACTTGCTCTTCGCACGTGTACTCCTGAGAAAACAATAAATATGGGAAAACACATTATGCCAGATGTGGGAGGGTTTTGTCTTCCATCTCACGGTGTCATCCATGAGAAGTACAAGAAGCAAACGCCAAGAGCCATTTGGAAGCCAGTGGGGCCGGTTCCAGTTTGCAGAGCTGGCCCTTCACCCTTGGCTCTGCAGGAGCATCTCATCTGTGCTCAGGCTTCCCAGTGAACATGAAGTGCATCGCAGTTCCAGCATGTAAATGCAAGCTATGAGCAAGCCGGAGGACAGACACGAGCTCGCTCCTCCCCGAGCTTGCTCCTGTGTAGGACAGCTTGCACTGAATTTTAATCCTCAGGCTGTTGACATGATGCACGATCCTTTCTGCACAATGCAAAGTGTCACTGTAAATTCCCTTAGATCTCAGAGCTATGAATAGATACAATACTTCATCTAAATGCGATGATTTTTTTATAAAGACGTGGTAGGTATAAGAAAACAATTTGATCTGAATTCAAAGCCAGCTTTTGCATAGTGACGTCTAACTGCCTGTTCTACTCAACAATTTTTTTTGTCTCCTTTTTACATGAAACTTATTCTGTCAGGATATTAAGACTCAGCTCGCATGGAAATAAAGGTTTGGCAGCCTGCAGGTCGTTAGCATTAGGAAGGAACAGTGACCTGCGTTTTAAAGGAGCAGGATTCAGTGCTTTAAGGTCTGCCGCAAAGGTACTGTGGGCTGCGTTTGCAGATGTGCTTGGAGCCAGGGCTCTCTGCCAAGGCCAGGCATAGACCTTGGCTGCTACTATCTTAGTTCTTCTCACTGTTACCAAAATCAGTGCTTGTACATCTGGAGCCCACTGCAGTTTGACGGACCAGAGGAAGTTCAGCCCTCAGCTGGGAGCCCTCTCACCCAAACATCCTTCCCAAAGGCTTGCCGCCAGCATTGCCCAGTTAACAGCGTGGTCACCTCTCAAAAGACAAAATAATGCCAGTTAATGCAGAAATCAGACAAGCCAGGAATACTTTTAATCCTGAGGTGGTGGCACCAATCTTGGGCCCCTTGGTGGGAGCGTGGCTAAAGTCCTGACCAGGCTGAGGACATGTCTGCAGGGCACCTCTGGGGCTCTCCCAGTGGCAGCATTCACAGTTTATGTGTAGCACGTCAATTCTTTGGTTTTTAGTTAGCTCTGACAAGATGATTTTCACGTGCTTTTATATGACCAGTTTATTCACCCAATTTTCAAGGTTGTTTTTTTTTTTTAGGTAATAAGCAATTTTTCATCATCTGTGTTGCAGTTTAACAGAACTTTTCCTGCCTTGTTGGGTAGAATTGTGATTGATTTGTGTTGGCTCTTTAATTTGAAGCTGTCTGCGCCTTTAAAATTCCCCCCCATGGGGGGAGGCAGCCGAAATGAATGTGGTGCAGTGGGATCTTGTTCCCTCTGGCTGCTGGAGGAGCTGCTGCTGTGCATTGCCTTTGTTTTATTTAAAAGAAGAATAGTCTCTCGAGCACGATAACCTTGTCTGCAAGGAAAAACTCGAGGCAGGTAATGTGCAGTGCTGCAGAAAAACGTCATTTTTAAGACCCGAAGGAAGATTTAGGAGGCTCATTGCAGAAGGATTCACTCCAAAGGAGAGACTGGAAGCAGAGTCTCTCTGGAGAGGACAGTCCTGCATCGGGGCAGCACCCAGCGCCGGGAGATGGCGAGGATCTCTGCCTACTTGTTTGTTCTCCACAGAAGAACTGCTTTGAGCAAAAAAGTGGCAGCAGATGGTCCGTCCCCCTCCATTTAGAGCTGCTTTGCCTCCCGGCTGCTGGCAGGCCCCATCGATAGTTTCCCTCCGGCCCCGGCAGTGTGGAATGCTCGTGTAGTTTTGCAGCCGTGGGTATGCAGGGCTATTAACAACGGTCGTAATTGGAGTGTTATTTCCGTTTAAAACTTTAATGTATTTTCAAGTCAGATTCATAAATCTACTGTATTTGTTGCAGCTGAAGTGGTTTGTGTTGGTTTTTTTTTTTTCCCCCTGATGTTAAATCAAAAGGACTAGTAAAAACTTGTCAGTCTTATGAAAAGTTAATCAATTTTCAATACAAAGGTAGACAAAGGGAAACTTCCTTCTTTGGAAGATTGATCTTGGAAGTTACGGTTGATCTCACTTTTATTGAACGTTTTTACTTTTTAGGTGAAGGGTCATTTTTTTAGGATTATTACTTTAAATTGCTTCAATATAATGGACCAAGACTGGAATAGTAAATAAAAGAGTTCCCGGGCTACAGCAGAAAGCCTTCTTGCCTGGAAGATGCAACATTTCAGCAGTTTTCTCCGTGTTCTTCGATCCCTTCAGAGAACCCAACATTTTCATTATGCTTAGGTCTGATTTTGGCTGTTTGCTGCCTTGGATGTACGACTTCTAAAGCTCTGCTCATTTTTAATGTAGAATGCTTGGAATGTTTAGAGTACATAAGAAACAGTCAAGGGCTGGGAAAACACGTTAATGTTGAATACACCATCCACTCTTGCCCATTCTAGTCCTAAAAGCAAGGAATAAATTTTGTCCTTACTGAGGAGAAAGGAAAAAAAACAGTATTTCCTTTTTCCCTGTAGAATGTTGATTTTTCAATACATTTGCAAAGTGAAAATGCGTCACTGTGCTGCTGCTGAAGGAAGAGGCTCCTCACCCTCACCAGTCCATGGCCCATGAAGTGCTGCAGGAACACAAATATCAGTTGTGTCTTGATAGAAAGCAAAAAACCATAATGATAGATACGAGATATCCGTGTATATCTCCCCAAAGGTCATTTAATGGAAATCTGCTGAGGGAGCCAGGACGGCAGTCGGCAGCTTTACGTTATGTGTAAGATTTCCTGTTCTCTTTGCTGCAGCTAATGAAGAAGGAGAACCTGGCAGATGATTTTTTGGATTGTACACTAGAAGACCTTCTCCGGTTTGATGATTACAACAACGATGGCCGCTTAACCCTGCAGGAGCTCTACACAGCCTTCCGTGAGTCCCGTGAGATGCTTTTGTCTGCCCTGGGTGTTGAAAGCGTGTGAATATCTGTGGTGGCAGCGTTGTCTTCCCAGCCATGGTCAGCAAAGATAATCCCTTTTTGTGTTCATACCATGAAAATACGACGGAAGGCTTGTTCCTAAAGGTTACTGTGCGTCAAAGGACAAGCATGAGCTAGGAGGTTGTTGAAGTGTGGGAGGCTTGCGGTTTCCTTGTGTATTTTGTTGTGCTGCTTGTTGACGGCAGCAGAGAGATGGTGGTGAACTGGCCAGGTCTGTAGACCTGAGTGTGTGGTTTCTCAGTAACCCTGAGGAAGCAGGGTTGAAACCTGTCTAAATGTCCTGTGGTAATGGAGCTAGTTTGCTGTGGGGAAGGTGTTTTACTGAATATGCTGCCTGGGAACTGTGTTTTCCGCACTTTGTGTTTGTAAGTGGATTGTGGTGCAGTCTCGATGCGTATCTCAGCACCATTTGCAAGGATCCATAGATCACTGAGCCCCAGTGACTGCTCGGTGGGAAAAACTGGGTGTGCGCAAGAGCCACGATGTGCGCCGTGCCAGCACACTCCTCATTGTCAAGCTGTGATGCTAATGCAGCACCTCTGTTTTTGGCAAATACCCTCTTTTCTAGAGAGTGGTTTCTGTTTTCTTGACTTCCAGCTTTTTGTTACAAAGTCCAGCTCTGGGTAATAATGTTTGAAGTGCTTTAGAATTAGCCCCAGTTGTCACCTTGGACCTGTTTGAACCATGAGTGCGTTTAATTCAACACAGCACACTCGAACCAGCAGATATACAGTAACACATAAACCCTCCTGCATTAAGACGACCATAAAGTGAATTAACCCGGCTGTAAAGGCTCGACACGCAGTTATTTGGGAGCGTATTTGGATCAGTGCGTTCTCAAAGTCACACCAGCTCGAAGCTGAATTCCAGGAGTCGTTTGTATGGGTTTTTGGTTCAGTGAATTTTAAGTAGGTAATGAAAATAAGACGAGCACAAAATATTAGCCAATGAACGGAGATGGTAATCGAGAAATGGCAAAAATACTGTAACAAAACCCAAGGTGTAACAGTGAGTGTCTGTCAGAAGGATTTTGTGTGTGAAGAGAATTGTTCTCCATCTGCAGCTGAAGATCAGTCTTCTCCATTTTCAATTTTCCCAGAATCTCCGCTGCTATTAAGAGCAGTTAATGGCTCATCAGCTTTTAATTTAAAAACAAAGTCCATTGCTTGCAACTTTTAGAATTTTGGGACACTTATATTTGGAAAAATATGTCCATAATCTCTGTACTCTGCGTACACACTAGAGCCAGCAGAAATTGTAAATTCCACGTTCAGAGGAAACGGTTACTCACATCCCTACAAAGCCGTTCTCCTCGATGGCATGGTGCGTTGGCCTGGGTGTTTGTTACTGCTGCCTTCCAGCTAGATTGGTCGAGCCCACTTAATTATATTGGACAACTATATGGTGAGATAAAACGTCTTGCCTGAGGTGTTCTCTTAAGCAATGGTATAGCAACAGTTATCTACAGGATCAAATCATAGTCCTAAAATATTGACAATTTGTGCACCATGTTCTGCCGTTTCAGCTGTGCTCTCCCCGGTGTGTGATTTCTCTTTCACGTTGCTGTGGATATCGGTACAAACTTGGAAATAATTCATTAGCTTACCAACATTGATTTGCTTCTCCTGTGAGCTATGTGATAGCTGAACTTCAAAGGCACCTTAGCAAGCAGGGGAGCACCAGCCCCGGCTTTTGGTTTGCGGCAGTGATGGAGGTGATGTGAACTGCTCCGGAAAGAAATGGGGTTTCCTTCAGTTGGCCAAAGCATCCTCTTCCTGCTCTCCGTGAGGACTGGTGCACAGCCGCGTTACTGAGGATAAAGGTGACGCATTGGGCATCTTCTGGAGTGATTAGGAGTGCAGTCTGGTAGCAAAAAGAAAACCATAAGTTAAAAGTCAAGCGAAAAGGCAGAAATTTAAAACTATTTAGCTTGGTTTCTGCAGCAGGCGCAGACGTTTCTGCAGACGGGCTGAGCAGGGGTGACTGGAAAAACCAACAGGCATCCAAGTCACCGCAGCAGCCTTCAGTAACCAGCATTTCCGCAGCCAGACCGTGGTTCTGCAAGGCGTTTATTCAGGACTCAGCCAGCAGTGGTGCGTTGTAGGGAAACACAGCGGCGTGGCAAAGTGGAGATACGGAAACCAGTGCCCAGAGACAGTCTGTGTGTGGGCTGAGCTCCAGGCACACGCTTGAGGTCAGAGATGTCTTTGATCAGCTCTCGGGATCTCGCTGCCAATATGTTTTGACTTTTTAGACCCTCTTCAGAAGCCCCCAGCTCCTTGCCTCACTCATAAGCGCAGTGGAAGGTGTCTGGCGTGAGCACTTGGAGGGATCCTGTTGCACCTGGAAATGGGGTTCTTGACGGGCAGGATGCCTGAGCTGGGGATATCTGAGTCAGCTCATCCTTAGCTCCATTTCAGTGGGCAGGTCATTTTTGAATATGGAAAATTTTCTTCCTTTGATTTTCCTTTTTTTAATTTTTTCCTCCCTTGCTATCGAAGAAACACATTCTGCAAAAAAGGAGATTTCTTTTTCTCTCTTTTAAAAGCTCTTCTCATTGTGAAAATCTTCAGTTCTGATCTTCAAGTTCGAAAACATGTCGCTGGGCTCCAGCAAAGCACCCTGCATTGTTTGCAGTTCCTCAAAACAGCTGTTAGAGACGGGTTTGTTGTGTATTCTCAGTTGTTTTGCTGCCGTTTGAACAAATTAAAAGGTATTTTCTCGGGGGGGGGGGACCCCAAACAATTAATTTGTAGCAAGAAAGACGAATTTAATCTAAGCAAAAATAATGCTTCAAAAGCCAAAATAGAATTCCAGAGAAAAAGCAAAGAATGCTCAGATCAAGAAAAATCGTGCTGCATGTGGCTGCACGCGCACCAGGGCCACGAGGGACATGGTTTTGCCTCAGGCCATCCAGGGGATGTTTCCAGACTGAGGCCAGGCATTGACTCATCTAACCAGGTTTGCTGCTCGGTTTTGTGCTCTGCTTAGATTATATGTTCTTGGTTTTATGATGTGAACTAGAAGAGTCTCTTGAAATAAGATTGTGGCAGAATTAATGGCAAATGTAGACGTGGTTAAAACGATGGTGATTTCGTGCTTTTTGGTCAAGAATTGCTGTCCAGATTTTTTCCTGGAAGGACAGGGAGAGTGTCTGTCACTGGTTTGTCTGTTTTTCTCCTGTATTATTTGCGCGCTGGAACCAGTGCCCTCACGTGGGAATGGCCAAACTCTAGCATTTTTTCACATCTCTCTCATTTCACAAGATAGCACCTGCAAAATGTCAATGGACTTAATATATAACAACTGAATAAGAGAGGGTTAACTAACTACAAGTTGTTATTGGAAATCTATTGTCTACAAGTTGCAAAGAAAACTCAACGAGAATCCGATGTACCGGGGATTTTAAAATGCTCTTCAGGGTGCGATGATTTGTTAATCTTGGTTTTAAAGGCCAGAAGCTGCGCTGTGGAGTGGTGCTTCAGCGGTGGTGTAGTACCGCCCCTGTCAGATGTCTACGCACACTCTTGCAGGAGTGGAATATTTAAATATTTATAAGTACTTATGAGTGACTCAGTGGCACATAAAACCAGGCAAATACCATTTCCTGAAAAATTATTTGATCCATACCGGCAACGTTCACTGGAACAATTTCACATACCCAAATAAGGGTATTTTGGGCTGCTTGCAGACACGACGTTACGTCAGTGAACAGCAGATACAACTATTGGTGCGATCAGAAAATCGCTGGCAGTCCTAGACCTCCGTGTGCACCTTCAGACCACGTAGGTGGGGATCTAAAAAACGTAGTTTGTGTTTTCGGTGAGCTGGGAATGAAGAATGTCGGGCTTTCCTAGAGCTTTGTTCTGGTCATGTGAAACCTGAGGCCATTGCTGAAAACCAGACCCAAACTTTCTGCGTTGCATTGCCTTCTATTTTTCAAAGTCTGCCTTTCTGAAGAGCTTGTCAAGCAAGTGCAGCGCAGTCACGAAACAAAAATGTCTCTTCACTAAAACTGGGGAGAATCGTAGTTAAAATGTGTAAGATTTTACATGGAGTGGAAGGTATGCTATGGCAGCACCCTGGGCAGGCTTCCCTACGTCTTGTTTCATCACCCACAGACCGGAACATCTCAGCCGCTGTTTTCCTCTTGTTGTTTTCTGTACCCATTTTTCCCCGTGTAAAAAGGAAGTCTTCAGAGCTGTATTTTTCTTTTGAAATCTGCCGTCATCTAAGGGAGGCTGCTGCGGATGTTCTCTCTTTGCCCTTTCAGGCGGCTCACGGATGCTTTGAATTGCTTCTCCATGTATGAGCTCTTCATCTTTCCTTTGTCGAGCAGATTCATAGCTTTTAAGGCCAAAGCTGTTCCTTAGTATATCAGACAAAGTTTATCTAACATTTTGTAGTTCTGTCCTGCATTCCACGTTCCTGGACACGTGGTCAGTGTGTTACACATACCTGTATATCTGGTTACATTGAAATACTTTATTGTGCCCAAATGCAGGTTATTAGCCAAACCAAAAAGCTCGGCACATCAGTGCCGCCTTCCACTCCATCGCTCCGGTGTCTGTCGTATCAGCTGGGATTTCCGTGTCCGTTCCAGATCTCAATGGAGATGTTGAATAGATCGGGGCTTGGATGACTCTTCATGCGTCGCCACTAGAAGCAGCTCCATTTGAGTGGTCCCCTCTGAGAAATGCTCCTAGAGGTCTGTCCGTCAGCCAGATCTAAGGTCGTTTAGCACATGTTTCATTGATATTGTATGGCACTACAGAGCTGCGGTGCTAATTTTTTAATCAAAATGCCAGAGCAGCTATCAGAAAATTACCAAGTACAGTACCTGTCCCCAGCGCAATGACACGATTTATGTCGAGCCACAGCTGAGAAGGTTTTATTTCATGTTCTTCACAGGAGAAAATCTCCTTGACAAATCCAGGATATCCAGATGGAAACTGAAAAAAATAGCAGCAGGAAATTGAATGAGCTGAACTCAAAGGTGGTTCTGCTTTAATACTTCCAAAAAGAATAAAAAAGGGTGCTAGTCTATAGAGAACAGTAAAAAGCTTCGGAGGTGCTTCAGTGGCATCAGGATTTGAGGTGAACCTCGGCTGTTGCCAATGTCTGTCTTTAGCACCATCATAAAAAGCTCATTCTCAAGTTTCTTGATGATCAAAACTTCAGAAAGAAGATGAAGAGCCATCGATAGAAATACATAACTCAGAGCTCGGGCCTGCCGTGCCTCCAGAGCACCGCTCCTGCCGTCAGATTTTCCCTCTGCAGTATGTGAAATACATCTGCAGGGTTTTTGTGTCTCTTTCTGCAAACCGGGAAGTACAGGTCCCGTTGAACTCGGGCTTTAAGCCACACGTGGATCCTGTAGCTCCGACCTCAGCCCAGGCACTGACATCCCAGCAGCGTTGTCAGAAACTTGCTGCTTAGAGAAGTAATTTGTGACCATGATTAGCAAAAAGAAGAAGAGAAATATGCTAAATACATGCGTCTTTTCTCTTTTTATTTGTTATTCTGTTCATCACACAGACCTGAGTCGTGTGTTAGAGAAGATCACGTAGTTTCAGTGCAGGGCTCCGGTCTGATGGGGCTGCTGCTGAAATTGCTTTCAGGTACAGACTGATTTTGAAGGTTTTCCTGAAAGATGCTGCCCAGACTGACGTCTCCTGTGTTTTTATTCTCCTGTCTGGCTCCGTGACCTGATTCCCCATGTCATTCACGCTCCCTTGTGTTGTGGAGGTAATTCAGCTTTCCCCAGTGCTGCCCATCACATCCCTTTGCCGAAGCCATACCCGCAGCCTGGGTCGCTGTCCTGCTGTTCGCATGTGGAAACAAAAAAACCAAACCCAGCCAGATGAGCGTGACCCTGGTCTGCGAAAACCCCGGAGCCATTGCCAGGCCTGACACCGTATGGGCCAAGGTCAGGCAGGGCCAGGGCGCTGATGGGTTTTACAGCAAAGGTGTGATAGCCGTATTTTTAATATGCAGTCTCCCAGCAATTGTTGATAGCTCTTACAGTTAGACTCATAAAAATTTTGCTGCACAGATCTCTCCTGTTTATATTCTGCTCACCTCCGAAAGGCTATTGATCTCAGGAACTCGTTGCCAGTGGGGTTAAAAAAACCCCTTTTCTCCTGTGAAAGTCCAGGAGCTCTGTATGGAGCCCTTGAGCATGTGATGGGAGGAAATGCAGCATGACCGTTGCTGGTCCAGGTTGTTCGGGGGTCTGCCCTATCCCCTTAGCACAGCCCTCTTGAGTGTCCCTAACAACACTGGGAGCTGGAGGAAGAACTAATGCTCCTGTGGTGGAACTGGAGAATGACGCGCTGTGGTGTGTAGACGTGTGGAGGTGGTGCTGAGGGACAGGGGTCAGGGGGGACCTGGCGGTGCTGGGGAACGGGGGGACTTGAGGGGCTGAAAGGGCTTTTCCAACCAAAACGATTCTGTGATTCTCATTTCTGTATTATTCTCAGGAATGCTGACGTGGTTTTGTTTAATCTGCTAGTCCTGCAGCGAATGACTGTAGTTGCCTGTTGAGGACACTGGCTGGGGTGGAAGGTATGACCTTCCCATCCTGCGCAGCTTCCTGCACTGGGACAACTCAGGTTCATGACCAGACCAAACCAGGTGGAACCAAAACTCCTCTTTCTGCCCCAAAAACCTGTCCTGACATCTGTAGCTGATACGCTAGGGTTAGTATTCCTGTAGGACTGGGAAGCAAAGGTGTTTCAGAATCAGTGATAGTATCTGGTTGCATTTGGCCATTACTGACCTCTTCCCTGACTGCAGGTTATTGTAGCAAGAAGAGCAGCTCTGTGCCGGGTTCTCCTGCAGTAAACGGCATCGCAGGCTGCACGGTCCCACTTCAGCTCATGTAACACTGCGGCAGCCACCAAAATCATCTCCATCCCCTGAGCCAAGCCCATGTGGTAATCATCAGCTTAAGAAGGTGTAACGTGGACACGTGTTCTGCCTGGTTTAGAGAGCACATCTCCGCTTACTTTGACACTGATGATTATTAGGGTTCCTTCACCGTTAGTATCTATTCAGTGCGACAGAAACCGTGAAGGTCCACTCTCTCCTAGGGAGCCTGGTTTGGCGTCTGCTGTGAGGTGCAGTGCATCTTCCAGCAGGGCGAATAGAGATGTTTTGCTTTTAATGCAATTTGCCAACCAATCATCTGCTCATATGAGATGTATGAGAGTCTAAATTTGTTACAGAATTGCCATTATCCTCCTTATTTTGTTTTAAGATGTATTTTTATGAAGCCATTCACTCCAAGTCAGACAAGATACATTCGTGGAAAATGTCCAATGTGTTAATTGGTATTTATTGAATACTTCAGTGTAATGGGATGAACAGGCACCGGGGCTTGTAATTAATACATTGACACCCAACGACCACAGCTGAATGGAAGATGAAAGCAATTTATAATGAACATAGCGTGCATTCATCTCCCAGCGCTGCGTGGACACCCACCAAGGCAAACAGCTTTCCAAGAGAACGGAAGTGCTTTTTCTTTGCCAGACAGGAGTTTTGTGGCGATAGCGAATCACGCTGATGCAGCAGGAATACAAACCACTGGGTGCTGGAGGGGCTGCTCATGCAGGGACTGCTCTGGAGAGCTGCATCCCTCCAGCGTCACCGGCCTCCCGTGAAGAAGGGATGCTTGGGACAGAGGAGAACAAACTGGGCTGCTGCCACCCAGCTGAGCACCGCTGGTGTCTCCTCCTGCTCTCCCCTTACCCTGCATCCTCGCTGACTTGGTGCGAGTAACTGCATTGATGGGCAGGGATTTGGCTTAGAAAAGAGTTTTCTCCCTTCTTAAATAGTGAGAGTAACCCACTTGCTCCTTTGACGCATTAGCGCAGGTGGCCTCTTGAACGTAACGCATTAAACAAACGATACGAGCTGCAAACAACGTGGTTTGTGTTCCAGCGCGTAGCCGGGGCTGCAGCAGAAAAATAAACCCATGGCAAAAAGCTGCTTTTCAGCTTTCGCTTTTCAAGCCCTGTGATGAGACACTAACACAATTATGTCAAAAGAGTGTTGAGCAGATAGAAGTAATGAACTGTTGGATTCCTTTTCTGAGAGTGCTTTTTAACGGAGGACTTCGGGGAATAAAAGATTTTCCCTGCAATAGGCATCATGTGTCCAAGAGCTTTAAAAATAATAAAAAAAAAAAGAGTGGCGGGTTAGCTTGATTCTTGTGGCTCCGGGGAGAAGACCAGCAGCTCCGAGCGATCATTGATCAGCTCTCCTTTTGTTAAACATTAGGCAAGGGAAGACTTGGCAGGTGTAATTTCCTTTAAGGAGAAAGCAAGAGGGAAGGGAAAAGGAAAGCTGGGGGACTTGGTACGGCATCGTACCGAGCCATCGCCTAAATCCTCCCATGCGGTAACTCTCCAAGCTGCAGATCTTCCACCAGGCTTCGCAAGCGTTCCTCTGCCCATGAAACAAAAAGTGCTTCAGTAAGTGTGAATTGATCCACTAATTTCCTATGATAAAAGAAACTGTGAGGAAACCAACAGGGCCAGTGGCAAAGCAATTTCATTACGTGTCTCTTAGTGCGCCGGGTAGTTTACTGGGAGGGTTCGAAGAGGTGCTGGTGGAGGGGTTGAAATACCTGGTGCAGCAGGTACGGTGCTTGTGGGGATGTTTGCTTTCCTGTAGGCGTTACTACTGCTGTTGTTGTTAGGAGTTTTTGTGGGCGATGTCCCATAGGAGCTGGGTCGAGAGGCCCAGCTAATTTCAAAGTGCCGCTTCAAAAGGTGTCAGATGAGAACCGGTTCAAGTGGCTGAACCGACAGACTAGTTTCAGCGTGGTGATGACGACGGGTGCTGCAAGCAGCTGAGTGAATGGTGCAGGGTTTGTGACAGCTGTATCGAGGCAGTAGAAGTGGTATCTGAGCCTTATTCTTTCTCACAGAATTATCTTTAGAAGAATTACCTAATAATCAGTCAAATTCGGGTGTGTTATTTAATGAGTCGTCTGGGTCGTTTTGCTGTCGGGAGCGCGGGTGAGCCCCGGGTGAGCCCCGGGTTTCGCGGTGCTGCTCTGCTGCACCCGGCTGACATCCCCAGCGGTGTCGGCAGGGGCTGCCTTCGGAGTACGTAATTTCTTGTAAATCCGTTGTCTGTTGTATCAAGCCTGTACATGAAATGCAAATTCTTCCCACTCGGATGGTATTTGCCCGCTCCAGGTTTAAGCTGGGGTAGCCTCTGGCTATCTCATTCTCCTCACATACGCCTGTAACTTTAATCATTTTTTAAACGCTCATTTACTTCCAACGGAATTGCTCGTGTGTCACAACACACCTATCCATAAATATGTGTGATCTGGGGTGCTGTGAAACCTCCTTTCGATCCACTTCTGCCCACCTCATAAAATCGCCAAGACATCTCTCATCGGGGCAGCCCGCCTTACAGATAAATAAATAAACCCGGGCAGCCCTGGGGGGAAAGCAGCACGAGGAGGGACACAAACCGCTAATTTAGGTGGTTTTTTATCCCCCCCTGCCTTCAGCAGGCTCATATAGTGCAATAACAAGGGCCCACGTGCCGTTCCACGGCACGCCGCAGTCTGCCGCTGCCTCCCCGGTTTGCCCGGGGCTGTGGGAAGGTGCCTGCCCACGGCGGCGACCTGCCCCGCCGCCCCCCCGCGCTCCGCTGACCTGGCTCGCTCTTCTCAGCTAGTTCAGGATTTTTCATACCCGCCTCTTTCTGCTCTGCTGGAAATAAAGGGGAAGGTTTTCGAATGAAGGAACATGAGCAATTCCCATTTTGGCAGTTTAAGGGATTTCTAAGCCTCCTCCTTGCATAACTCCTGAAAAAATTGACTATCAGTGTCTAAGAGATGTTTCAGAGACTTTTTTTGATACTTAGAAATTATCCTGGGTCAATAGCGGACGGATCTCAGCTGTCAGGGGCTATAGCGTCTGTCTTAAATTCACAGACACTGAAAATCTGCAAAATTCAAGGGTAATTTATGTCTTTTATCTCACAGACCGCTTCCTAAGCAGAGTAAGAAAGAAACCGTTTCTTCACCATTTAAACCCCTCTTAACCCTATCTGTGGCAGGACTTGCCATGTCCTCCTCCTCGTCTGGCCCTGGGCAGGCTCCAGTGTCCCTGTCCTCTCCAGAGCAGAAAGAGATGCAGTGGTACTCCACTCGAAAGAGGTTGCAGGTTTAGCCATTGCTGTGCTACACATTCCTTAGACGTGTCTACGTCAGCATTAGTTCTTCACGTCATGGTAGGTGGAGAGGTGGAGATAACGGTGTGACTCTGTCAGTGAATTAGGTGTTGCAGGCTCTGCTGGTTTCTCAGAAGGGATGCTGATGGGAGGTGTCCATGCTCCGGTGGATGGACAACATCTCCCTGCCACGATAATGCTTCGGGGGGTTTTTTTGTCTCAGTTTGGTGGGCAGTTAAATCAAGAAGTAGAGCCAGATCTCACATGGTGGAATTAAGTGCTTGTGACACTGGTGGTGTGTCCAGTACTGGCTGGAGACTGCTGGCAGCCACGTGCAGATGCCCCTGCCAAGGATCGGGGTCTTTCTTACCGCGGTGGTGACTGGTGTGAGCTGTAGCTGTGGGAGCGGTGGTTCCTGGCAGAGTGTGTGTCCTCTACGAGAGGAGGAGAGAACCATCCACATCTTAGAAAAGGCGTTCGCGATTTTGTATGCTTGAGCAATGTTACAATGTCAACATCGCAATCTCGTCAGATCGCAGGGGTTTAGTTAAATCAAAATGACAAGAAATTTCCTTGGATTTTACCCATCGTCTGAAGAAATTGGTTAGAGTCAGAGTTTGTAGAGCAAACACATCAAAATGAGTTTGAAGAACTGCTGGAAATAGCAGGACCTACATGGGGAACTTTCCTCGAATTTCTTTCTATTATTAAGATTTAGTTTCTAAAGTTGTCTGCAAATTATGACTGGGAGTCCTTTCTTTCACTCCTGAAGAAATCTGTTGGTCTTCATATTTTTGCGAACACTTTTTCAAATTTTTTTTGCTATGTGCAGCAAAGGAGCTGGCGACCTCTCTGTCAGAGCTCCTTACACAAGGTTTGCATTTCAAGTGAGTCTAATGTTGGCTTAATATATAAACACATGTTTTTTTATGTATTTTATGTCTTTTAAGACCCTTTTATTGCAGCCACCACCGAAAGGATGGCTGTTAGGATCTCGCTCATCAGAGCTGCAGTGCCTGAAGCTCCCAGCACCTTCACGCCAAGCACAGCAGAGCTTTGCCTGGGATCCTCGGTGCTGGCTGTGGCACAGATCCCGTGACAATGACATCGCCACTGCAAAGGGGTTTCATGCTGAATATCACATTTTTTTATCCTTTCTTAGAGGAAGCCCAACTGCCTTCTAGTTCAAATGGAAACTTTTGGAGAAAACTTTACCTTTAGCTGATTTTCAACGTGCCTCGGAGTGACTTTTCCCCAGGATATGCCCTTGCTGTCGCCGCTCGCTCATCACCCCCCGATGTGCTGCTTGTGTGAGCCGGGGGTCCAGGGGAATCGCTGCCACCAGCCGCTCTTCATCTTTCTCTGAAGTGTAACAAGCACAGTCTGAGACAGCTGCCCTTGTGTATCACACACAAGGACTGGAGGAACTTTAAAGCCAGGATGACTGTAGTTGTTGAGGAGTGATTTACAAAGCGGGTAAAGGATCACGGGCTGGATTTTTAAAAGCGATGCGTTTGTTGTAGGTGGTTTCTCTCCAAGCTCCCCTTTTGCCAGAAAGAAACCATGGGGCAGAGATGTGCTGTGATTTAAATGCCATCGTTTCATTGCAGGGTATAAGCATAACCTAACTGTGGTCATGAAAGTTAGAGGACGCTGGACCATGAAGGAAAGTTTATCCAAGAGATGCTATTGATTCATTTTTACAGAAAAGGAGAAGCCCTTGGCCACGTACTGGGCACGCAGCAGCTCTGATGCTGCGGAGGGGACAGATGAAGTTTAGTACCACTGTCCTGAGTGTGCAGGAAGATAAGGAGTGTCTGGTGCTAGATAATGGACACCAACAGTTAGGACCCAACTCTCTAATTAGGATTGAAGAAAGCTGATTCACTTCCAGTGCTGGTGGAGATGCTCCTTCGTTAAGCATAAGCAGATGCTCGAATGTTTGATGTTTAAGTTACTTTCTGAACGAACTCGTTACTAATGGTGGGAGCGGCAGAGTGATGTAGCTATGAACCACGTTCTACTTTCCATGGTAGGACATGCTAGTTAATCATGCAGTATCTAATGCTCATCTGTTCTTATTTCAGGAGAGATTTTAAAAAACAGCGGTTCAAGCAATTCACCCAGTTTAAATGTGTCAAACCATCGGTCTCTGCTTTGCTCACCACTGAGCGTTCAGATTCAGAGAGATTCAGTCAGCATATGGCGAGGTGGGAGGCTGTGAGTGGTCTGCCGGTAAGCTGTCTGTCCACTTACAGAAGCCAATAGCCTAAACAGCTTCCTCGCTGGCCAAAACCAGATAAAACTCCATGTCCTTGTTTTGCTGTCCTTATTTCCGGACATTGTAATATAAAATAATTGATCCTGATGCAGCTCACGCGGTGGTTTGCAGCTCTCGTTGGTGTTGCTGGGTTGCTCCAAGCAGAAGTAACTTGCATGATTGCTTAACAAATTGACTGCTTAGAATTGTTTAGAGTACTCATTTTTCTTTTAGACTATTCTTTTCTTGGAGGGATGAAAAGCTTTCAGTAGGCTGCTTTTTATTGCATCTATGGGCAAGCAGAAATACGTTAAGAGAGGACACAGAGTTTATCTTTACTTCATTTGCATGAAAATACAATTCAATCTAATTTCTTGTCCCAGTGCTGTTTTCCTTATTTTTCTCTCCTCAAAGGTAGCAGTAGAAAAATCAAAACAGAGTGGTGTTAAATTGGTGCGTGTCGGAACACGGCAGGATCTTTCACCCCGCTGGATCCTGGGGGCAAGAACTGTGCTCTGATACGGTCACACGGAGTAGAGAATACTTGGACTTGGGAAAAGCAGTTGACTTTGGGTACTGTTGTGTTAAGCTAAGCTGTACATTGCAGTCAGGTGCTGTCCTGTGTGCTTGGAAGCTGACAGAAGTTTTTGACTCATCTGAATTTGGTCACTGCTTGTGCTGTGTAACAATACGCTCACAATTTCTGCATCATCTCATGCAGAGGGGACAGAAAGCTGGAAATGTGGTTCCTGAACCTTTCAGGTAGAACCTTTCAGAACCTTTTCTGGCTCCCAGAACTAGTTGAAATGATAATACAGTTCTTATTTCCTGATTTTTTTTTTTTTTCATTGATATGACACTTGACTTAGAGCGTGGGATATTCTGGCAGCTTAAAGTCAAGCTATTTCCCCCTGAAAGAACCAGGCATTTGGGGTGACTTCAGGTAAACCACCTCTGGGGCTTTCCGTTTTCAGGTATCTGGTTTACGCCAGCTTACCTTCTCTAGTGATTGGGTTTCTGCCCATGATTTGCTAACAAATGCACACAGTGGGTGTGTAAACTGTCTGAAGCACCGAAGCATGAAATAAAAGAACGTTTTCCCTATTCTTAATTACTTCTAGGAATTCCAGCATTGGTAGATGTTGAGGAATTAGTGTTTCTTCTATCTTTTGTTTGCCTTTCCCCAATATACACCTTCAAAAAAACGTAGCAGCTTTCACCTCCAGGTTTTGTGGCCCTTACTCATCACATACAGTTTATATTTTACCAAAAATAAAATAAATACTTACTGGTTGTGCTTGGGCGTCTGAGCTCAGGGGATGGTGAAAACCTGCAGGGTGTGTGGCAGACCTGCCATGTCCTGAGGCTGGGGTGGGATTTCTTTGGCAGGTCCTCCATCACATGTCCTAGAGGAACCATTCTGCTCTGAAGGCAGAGAACAAGTGGCCTGTGCCCTCGGCAGCTTTGTTTGCGTGTTTTTATATTCTTAATATATTTTTTTTGGTGTTGCTTCAGTCAGAGGACTGCGTCACTTGGGGTCTGCTTGTATCTGCCTAGAAACCAGAGAGAGTAAATACATACAACAGGCATACGGTGAAAATATAATGAGGCAATGATGCCATTGTTACCGTTTTATATTTCCTTATTTAGAGTCTATCATCTCTTTTGAAAGCCTCAGGTCTTTACTGCTTCATTAAATACCACCGTCACCTCCCAGCTCCATTTGGATAGATTGGACAGATCTTGTTAGCTTTCTCCTGGTGATGATGGGGACCAAAAAGTCATTTAAACATATTTGGCAGGCCATACATCTTATTGCTATCCAGTAATAATTCAACAGAAGAAGAAGTCTTGTGACTGCAGGCTAAAGGAAGTGAAATTAGGGCTCTGTGCTCCCATGGGCCAGAATCCCCTTGTCTCACTTGATGTAAATGAGATGGGCGTTTGAGCTGGGCAATCAAGATGGAGAGATGATGGTCAGGGTTCTTCACTGGAGAGCACAAGTATGGCAGAAGTACCTCAGTGACCCGAAGTGCTGGTAGCGGACGTGCAAACCTTCTGGAAGATGCCAGCCATACCTGGAAACCTTTGAATCTGCTTTTCCAGCAAGGAACGGGAGGAGAGAAACCGAGAGGGAGGAGGGATGACAGGGTGTTTCCATACTAGGAGAAATCAAACGTGGTGTTCATCACTGCTGCTGCTGCAGGAGCAGCTGAGGTGTAAACAGGGCACAGACATTTTTATTACTGTGCCATCAAACCCTGCCCAGGGAGATTTAAGTCATTATTGCTGGAGGTAGCAGAGTGTGTAGTCAAAGAAGCATCTAACCTCAGTGAAGAAGTTATCTAAGCTTCTTGCTGCAATAAATTCTATTTTCCCAGCATTAAATATCGGGGGGGGGTGTGTCTGAGGTGGGCGATGTGCCCCTCCCAGCACGCTCCGTGCTGCTACCTGCTGTCACACAGCCTTTGTTTCAGCTGTAAACTTCCCCTAGCAGTTACGTGGCTGCAGAAGTGGCAGCAGCTTCTTCTGGGTTGCATTTATGTATATGAGCCACACAAACCCTGGGGTTTTATCACCCAGCTCGTGGCTTACGCGTGGTTCAGGCTGAATGCCACGCGCAGCGTGAGCGCAGCAGGGAACCAAACTGCTCAGGAGCGCTGGGCGCCCCCTAACCAGGTATATTAACTTTTTGCACACCAGACCTGGGGGTTGGAGCCCCAGGTTTGCGTGTTGGTGTGCTGTCCGCAGCCCAGCGGCAGAGCGGCCGTCGGGGGCTCGGGAGCTCCGGGCAGGCTCTGCCCCTGCGGCGAGGCTGGCGCCCACCCCTGTGGACTCAAGCCCGAAGGACATCCCCGATGGCAGTGATGCTCCTTGGAGGGGTTTGAGTGCAGAGGGATGTGTAACACCGAGTGGAGCTGGGAGGGCTGCTGGAGTCCGTGGAGCTTTGCTGCAGTACAGCCAGCGTTCCTCTGAAATGAGACTCGGGGCTGCTGTGCTCGCCGTGACCCAGGGGTGGGGAAGCCCCCCTGGCCACCACGCCGCTGTCACCGGCGGTAGGGCCAGGTAGCCTCTTCCACAACTATTTTTGCTGCTGTGAACTGTCTCCAGTTGTGTCAATGATAGTTGTTCTCCTCCTTTTGGTAAACTTTCTCCACCCTGCTCTGTTCTCAGGCTCGGTGGCTTCAGCGATGGTTTGGTTTAAGCATTTGATCCACTTGCAAAAAGCTCCATGACAAAGAATCCCGACTTGTTCCAGGCATCAGATCTGATGCTAGATTCTGCAAGTTCTTTTACAAGTGTTTGCGTGGTTGTAAAAAAAGAAAAAACCACAACAACATCAGAAAACTGGTACTAAGCAGAACCCTGAAATTAAAATGACAGCATAGGAGAGTAAAGGTGTGAGAGAAGGGGATTTCAGCTCAATTGTCATTTTAGAGACTTCATTATCCAGTTATGAGCTTTGATATTGCCATTGATTTCACGTAGGAGATACTCGGATACTACAGTGATGCGAATCTTATAAAACCCAAAGTCAGATCACTGCAAAAATAGAATAAGGTGGTGGTTACAGCTTCCATTTGTAGTGAAAACTTCCACCGATGGATAGAAGTCTGTGACAAAATTGCTCCTTAAATGAATTATTATTCAGGAAATTTCTGATTAATATAAATCCCCTATTATGTCATATTCCAATTAAATTAGACAGGATATTATTTTATGTGAGATTGTAATTAACTAAGCTGGAATTTGGCCAAGTGGCCATAATTTATACCTGGACTGTGGAGAGATATATGAGGATTTTAATACTTACAGTTGATTGAGAACTACTGATTTTTCCATTCATCCAGGAGATGGTGTCTTGCCTTTCATTTGTAGTTAATTCAGTAGAACTGACTTGGCACTTCTTTGTGACCCCCACCTTTAAAATTTTCCTTCTTTTAAATGTTTCTGTGGCTTAAATTTCTTTAAGGGGTGACATTCCAGCCAAGTTCACTTTTTGAGGTGGTAAAAATAAAAAGGTGATGGCAGCGTTCTGCGCATGTGAGATCCCGCTGCGCCCTGGGCGTACAGGGGGGCTGTGCAGGCAACCAACCCAGCTGAGAAAAAGATAACTGAAATCAATATTTTTTGAATTAGGTTTCTGTTTTATACGATTAAAAATGTTTCGTGAGTGACCCAGAGGAAAAATGTAGACTGGAGGCAAAATAGAAATTATTACTGAACCTAATAACTTCCAGGTGTCCAGCAATATTTTGAGTGAAAGGGTGAAGTGCCAGTTTCCAAGCGTTATATATTAGGAGTTTCAGAGCGGTGTTTTGGTTTGGTTTGGTTGGTTGATTGTGGGGTTTTTTTTTAATTGCCACAAAAGCAGCCTTTGCTGGAGAGCTGTCAAAATAACTGCCTTCTTTCTGAGCGAGGAATAGCTTCACAACCGATTTTTAGTAGTTCTGAAATGGGAAGAACACAGTGTGTTTTCTAACGTAGTTTTAAATCATTCTCTTTGCAGGCTTAACGCTTACCCAAACCAAAGCCTGTCGAGTAGGGGTATAAACTAGCACAAGGTGGTTGGACCCTGGTCTGCTCTTTCAGCATGTCAAGGCATTAACGGATCTTTACGGGGCTTAATAGATTTGTGGCGGACTTAGCGCTAATAGCAGCGTAACACAGCTCAACGTCACCCGCCGGTGTTCTGTCTCCTCGCTGTGGAGCGGCAGCAGCGGAGCTGGCAGCTCCTTGGGTCTGCAGGGGTTCGCTCGGCGGTTTGGGGTGCTGGGGGGTTGCAAGGAGGGAGAAGGAGGAGGAGGAGGACTGCTCTGTCGTGGCCATGGAGAGGGGGAAATTCCTGAAAATTCTCATGTTTGCTTGTGTTTGCTGGTTGTGGAAAAGTAGCTCTTTGTGTCGGCGTGGGGTGGGGTGACCTATGTGGACGTGGCTGTAGTCATAGCAAATAGGGCAGGTCCGCGCCTGTAGTCAACACCATGAGATCTGTGCACGGCAACTTGTTACTGCCATCAGCAGAGTCGTTTTATAACCCTGCAGAAAAAAATTAACCTCGATAATACTCAGATTAACAAAAAAAAAACCCCAACTCAAAATGTTAAACTTGTCAGCATATATTTGCTTAGATCCCAGTGAGTAAAAACCTATCGGTTCTGTCTGTGTCTTTAATACAGACAAATCCCCTTTCTCACCTGGCAGCTGTCAGCAGCAGGGGACTTCACCCTTCAGATTATCGTTTATTGAATCTTCCAGAAATGGAATTGTTCATTGTGTGTGTCAGCTGTAGTTTACCAGAACACTGCTGTCCCGCCAGGAAGGAGCTGATGGCTGCAAGCGTGCCGCTGAGGTAGTCTAAACTTTCAGCAATCCAGATGCGGTCCTAGAGCATGGGAACTCCCCCTGTCCCTTCCACATTGCCATAGAAAAGGTGTGAATATCAGTGTGTGCCGTTGACTGCCCGTCACCCCTAGAACAGATTTAATTTAAAGGGTGAACAGAGATATTTCTGATTACAGGAACCCTTTATGACTATGGCTTGTGTTAACCTTTACCTTTTTCTCTTCTGATATCCCTATCTCTTAATCCAAACATAGTTCATATCTCCTCGTTTCTGTGTGCAACTCAACCAAGCTCCCTCTCAACCTAAAAGCTCTTTTCAGAGTAAGGAGATTTAATTTTTACATGACTTAATACCCACATAAAGACTTGTCCAGCTCTGACTTCATTAGGCAGAGCTGGGGGTTCCTTCAGCTCCACATCTGGGTGCTGTTACTGGGTGGTGTGGGGTTATTTCTGGTATGTGGCACAGTTCATGTTTACTTGGCACAGCTGGATCTGACTTCCTTCACGTGCTTTTTGGAGACCTTCCTTTTTGTGGAGCGAGCTGGTGTGTGTGGGGGCACACTCAGGAGCAGATCAAGTGACAGGGACTACAAGTGCGCTCTGCTTTATTCTCAGCACCAGTTAGGTGATGCTGGTGTTCCCAGTAAGCACAATGATGGTCACTCTCTTCCCAGATGCTCTGGCCTCTAGAGCATCAAAGAAAACACCACAGTACGTAACTGTGACTATTTTAAAGCGAATTTCCTGATTTCTAGTGGGATTGTAAATTCCTTCTGTGGATGACATCAACAAAGACTGTTTCAGAGCTGGGCAGTCACGTACATTGTACAACACACGCCACGAGGCTTTTGTAATGCCTTGATTCGGTGGAAGATAATATTTGGTAAGCAGCGTGTGGGGTTCTTCTGCAAATATTGTACATGAAAGAATACAACTGTGAAGCTACAGGAAGGGAATCTTAGAAGGATTCATGTATCAGACCTGAAAACCAGATAAAGATTCAAATCCTAGCTCATTCCCCATGACACCATCCTTTTTTACTCTTTAATGATTGTGGAAGATTTATGCTGTGGCAGTAGCTTACATAGCCTGAGAAATCTGTAAGAATAAGGAAAGGTGGTTAGTGGAAGTCCCAGCAGGACCATATTCTCCACAAATTGCGAAGGGATTTACGAGGATGAGGGGAAGGAGCGAAGCGGGATGCTCTGCGCATCAATTAAAGGGCTCGGCAGTACGTGTGGTGCTGGGACCTGCGAGGGGAGCCGGGTGGAGCCTCACGGGGCATTGGCAGAAGACTTGTGTGTTGGAAAATGAGGATATTTATACAGTGCTGTTGGAGAACTTCAGCCTGTGGCTTTCAGTAGGAGACTGAAGATGGGATTGAGGTCTTTGGAAAGATGTTTTCTGACATCTTAGAGCAGGTGGTGCATGGAGATCCTCTGTTTTGGGGAGAAACATCACGAGGTTTTGTACGTGGTGCTGTAAGCAGCCTGTAGCTGGTGAACCGTCCTGCAGAAACGGAGTCAGGGTCTGCGACGTACCTGTGCGTAAATGCCAGCGTTGGGGTTTGTGTGCATTACGCAGTAATACCTAATTCAGTGCTGAACAGGGGATAAAGAGAACACAGCCCTAAGGAGACTGGGTTAAATGGAGGTGTGGTGGGTATCGGGCAGGGCATTTGGAGACTAACGCTGCCCTTGGGGTTTTTCAGATCACCTGGTTTGGTTTATTGGTGCGTGTTAAATTGCTCTGCGCCGTATCCCCCACTGGCGCAGGGCAGCGGCCGAAGCGAAGCCCGGTGCCGGCACTGCCGGATCCCGCATCTCGCAGCAAGCGTTCCTGCGGAGGGCTGCTCCTTGCCCAGAGGTGAACGATGCAGCTTGCTCTCAAACGTACAGGTTTTCTTGCCGCTTACGAATCTCCAGTTCTCAGTGACATTTCAGCATCCTTGCAGCACATAGGAACTCCCCACACACCCGCGGGAAAACCAGTGACTCCCCCCGTGATGCTGGTGCACCGCCGCACGGGGTTGGGGACCGTGGCCGTCAGCGGGTGCAGACCCCCTGGCTGCGGTGGTCTCAGTGGGGACAGTCAGTCCTACCCCATCTACATGTGAAGGGAACGTTTCTGCAAGCACCGAGAAACGACCGAGTGCAGGATTAGCTTATGTGTTGGCGAGGCCGACCCGGTAGTGGAGTTAAAATCCTTTTATGCAGTTTGACCTTTCTGCTTGCGCGAAGCAAGAGGGACGCGCAGTGTGTGACAGCCAGGAGCCAGCCCCGGTGACCCACCGGCTGCGTAGAAGTCAATAGCACCTGAGATACAAAGATATCCAAAACCTGCCAGGGCAGGAGACCAAACACTCCTCCTCTGAGGTGACCAGGAAGATCTCGGTTCTTCGGAGATTTTTTTTTCCATCTCCCAACCTCGTTTTTCTGGCCTCCTTTGGATGCCAAAAATAGTTCCTGTGATGGGAAGAAGTCATTTTAAGCCTCGTTTCTTTTGAATCAGCAAACAGATTGATTACCTTGAGTGCTCAGCAATGGCAGTGGTAAGTTCCTGGGGGTCTGAATTAGCTCTCAGGATGCTGTATAGCCAGCCGCAGCAAAGTGGTGACCTACGCCTCATATATGTGTGTGTGTATATATATTTGAGGGTTTTAAAAATTGATAACGTTAGTATAGCAATCTTCCATGATTTTCTGTTTAAACCTTCTGCACAAATGTGGGTATGGTTATTTTGAGGTGTCTGTATAACATGCTCCATTAAAACCATGGGGTGATGTAGAAGCATGAGCTGTGCCCACGAATCACTGCCCCAAGGCACTCTCTGGCGGTCCAGTGGCATTGCCGTGTCATAAATTAAGTGCTGTAGAACTTGTAGCAAAAATTGTTGGTTTCTTTGATAAGAATTCTTTGCCAGGTATGGATTGCAAGCTGCTTCCTCCTCCTCACCCATGGCCTGACGGTGAGAGCCTGCCATGTAACCCGCAGCTTCCTCACTGCTCATTCATTCCAGGCCAGTACAGCTGCTGCAGCACCCTGTCTGTTTTTCTTATCTCATGAGAAACATTGCCATTTGGGGGAAATATTATGCTATTGCTAATGGGCTTAAAATTAATTTCAGGTTTTCCAATTACATATTTCATTTCTTTCATGAATGTGAAATGACGCTGCGGAGAGCAGAGCTGTTAGGACAGGTTCCACTTCTGCATTTTGCGTTTCAACACGCAAAATTAATTAAAGAAATGAAAGTTGTTCTCGATCCTGTGAGAGGCCTGCATTTCTCTGGCTGAGATCCTGCTGTGGACGTACCCCTCCTGCTTTACGTAGCAGGAGAAAAAAGGGTGGTCCCTAATGGCCTGGGGTGAGAGATGCTGTACTGACCTTGGGTGCTGGCTGGTGATGGGTTGGCAGTTGCTTTGGGGACAGGGATACTCTGCCACGAACAACCTGTGACAGAGCAAAGTACCTTTTATTACTTACTTGTCAATGGCACAATTATACCGTCAGTGGCTTACTACTATTTAAATGCCCCTCGTACATCGGGAGGGGAGGAGCAAAGCCCCAGCCTCTGCCGGGCGCTCTGAGGAGGTGGCTTGGGTGGTAACATCCCCCCGTCACGAATGACCCCGTGCAAAGCGGAGCAGCACGGAGCTGGCTGGTGCTAACCCGTCCTTTCTGGTGTTCAGCCAGGGTAAGTTTGGCTCAACGAGTGTTTGAGGACTGAAATAATTCCTAGTGGGGCATATGGAGCTCGACAAAGCCCAAGGCAGTTCTTAGACTCCCACAGCTCATATTGTAATAGATATATTAAACCTGTGACATTAAAAACATGCTTTTCACCAATTAACTTACTTTTCTACTTAAATTAGACACAGCGCTGCTACTTGTGCCACAAAATCCGGTTAAAGAAAAAGGATTACGGAAGGTTGCTGGGAGTTACTGCCTACAGAGCGGGTTTGTGCTCAGTGCAGAAGTACCTGTTGCGTTGTTCTAACCCACCTTGTCCTCTGCCCTTACTCTCCAGAATGTCTGGATTTAGGTTTGGGGTCTCTTTTGTCTGTGTCTCCTTCTCAAGTTCATGTTTTAATGTCCATATTTTCTTACAACGTGCCTGGCTCTGCCCACCAAGCTGTTCCTCACCGTAGTGTAATTATTGAATTAATTGCATATGTAGTTTTGAAAAGCAGAGTGTCTTGGTAGTCCTCACTCTTCGCTCCAGAGAGCTGGAGAATACCAGCTGATATGGGCCACATTGTCAAGAGCATTTAAACATCCAAAAAGGACATGAGTACACGGTGGGAGTTCGGAAGCACAAGAGCAGATTCTCAGTGGCTTTCTCGGTGGGAGCTGGGGATCTGCTTGGGCGTCGCTGAAGTTCGTAGGAGGTGTTTGTCCAAGTCTTTAAAATAGGTATTAAAAAGTGAAGAATAGGTGATATTAACTAACCAATTGCAAATAAATAACCAAATCTAGAACAGAAGAAAGGTTAGACCATCCCGGTTTACAGTTCTGCGTTTAGTGAAGCCACAAAATCCTGCCTACTTTTTTGATCAATTGTGGCAAATTCCTAAAATCCCACTTAGGGCTTTAATATGCAGATCTTCCGCTGTGTTACACCCGGAGATAAGCCCAAGGTGAGGGTGTAGGAAAATGGCTCACTGAATTTGCAAAGGAGATGTCGGTGCTGGGAGTACAAACCTGCAGACAGACAGAGGTGACGCGGTTGGTCTCAGCCTGCGATAGAGCACTGAGTGTTGGGGGGTTAAATCTGCAGCCTGAAAAGAGGCGTTGGAATTCTTTGTTCAGGGATCGGGGATAAAAAATGTGCATGTCAGAAAAATGCATTCACATCTTTATTTTTCATTTGTGCATGAAAAGGATCAATGAGAACAACTGCTTGGTGCAAACATTACAGATGATAAATTAGTTTGGCTTTCTTTTTCGGAAAGCACAAGAAGTGAAGCAGTCAAGTAAGAGCCAGTAGCCGACTATCCCAGTGCTTCAGGAAAAATCTTAACACACCTCTTCAACCCGTAGTTCTTCCCCATTCTAAGATCCACAGAAAGAAAAATAAGTTATTTCATCTCAAGCTGAGAGTTTTACCTTTTGAAAACTGGCAAACTGATTTACAAGGTTTCTCCTGGAAGTCCCTTAAAGTAAATTACCTGTCAGAAGGGTCATGGATCCCTGTCTGCATGTTTGAATAAAATGTGTAACAGATTTATAGCATTAATAATGGGGCTGTCTTGGAAAGCTCTCAATTTGCAACAGCAAGAGTGGAAAGATGGCAGTTGGGTTATTTAAAACCTTGCCCGTCTCTCTTCTGAAGTTCTGCAAAGAACTCGGCTGCTGCTAAGTTAAGTTGCGCTCAAGAGCATTGACCTTTACTGGAAAACCCCAAAATTCTGTTACCTGAATGGAGAGTCAGCACTGGCAGAAGCTTTGCATGGAAGAGGAACGAGCTTGGAGGAACTGGGTGGTCCCATGAAGCAGTGCCTCATCATTAGATTTTATTATTTCTCCATGACCAGAAAAAATGTGCCATGAAAGCTCCACTTTTTTTGGTCCACTCCAGCCTATCTTGCTGAACTGAGTAATATTCTCAGAGAAGCATAGGAGGAAAATTTTTTGACATCCCCAGAGTTCCCCTTCCAAGGAAGAGTAGTCTATCTGCCAGTGGATGCCTCTATGACAATCTCCGTACAGGCAAGTTAGCATGCGATACAGTTAACTAAATCTTGAGGGAATGCAGGAGTGGACTGGTCTTCGTCTCTGATGGGTTTTATATGAATTCAGAGTACCCTCTTTAGGCCATCTGTGAAATACCCTTCAGCCATCCTGGCATCTCCTCCTCTTTGGACACCCTCCCAGCATCTTGGTTTCTGGTGGGCACCTCCCCGAGCTCCGCTGTCCTTCCACAGGACTTTCCAGCGCTACTTCTCCAAAACCAGGAGTGCCCATAGCTGCCCCCATCCCGATCCGACCAGCCATGGTAGGTGCTGAGCTCGCAAGGCACAATGCCCAGCAGATGAGGTGAGGATGCACATTTTCATTTTCTTTCCCAATTCTTCAGTCGGCAGAAAGGTCCAGGTCAAGTGACTTGGTTCAAGCCGTGTAGATGAAATTTGTTACGATTCCTGCAGAAATGGAAGTAATGAAATTGCTATTTTAGAGCCTCTATTTAATAAAGTACACCGTCATCAGACTAACGCGGCATCTCTGCAGAAATTCATATACTCGTCTGTACACCTCTGAAATTAGACTGGAGCACTTGAAATCAAGTCCTGCCCTTTATGAACAGCTCCAGCTGGGGCCTGCCGCGGTGTCACTTCTCTGCCAGGCAGGGACGAGTGCCAGCGCAGAACAGAAGTAGCTGTTGTTTTATATAAATGCGTGGTGTAGAGCCCCAGTGACACGGCCTTTATATCTTACTCATCTGAGCGGAGTTTACATTTCGTTCTCGTTTATCTGTACCCAATCGGCGCCGCTCCACGGTAAGTGAGAGATGGATGGAGTCGCTGATGGGAAATTTAACGCGTATCTGAAACGCGTGCGGAGACATTCAGATTTACGTCCTTTTTTCTCTCCAGATCAGCTCGCTAGAGGCTTGGACAAAAGCGCCGTTCGCTTTTGACGAAGTGACAGGTCATGCGCGGGCAGAGCTGCCTGCGGGAACGGGAGCACAAGGTCTCGGAGCTGGTCAGCAGCTGCCTGAGTCCATACCTAAGGTGTGTCTTCTTGAAGCTCTCAAAAGAGCACAGCCCGGGGTTTGAGCAAGTCAGACCTTTCCATCCTGTGGGAAAAATCCTCTTTTTGCCCATCTTTGGCATTTCTCTTTGCTCAACTTCCTGGAGTTCCTGTTGAGTCCTTTCTCCAGCGGGTCGAGGTCCCCCTGTGCAGTTCATAAAATCCCTCCTAACCCCCTCCCTCAGGTCGCTGGCTACAATCTGGCTTGTAGTAATTGAGCTTTTTCAAATGACATCGCGAGACTTTATTTTTTTTCTCTGGCTCATTACATCATCAAGCCCTGATGTATCTCGGGGGTGAAGATCGTGCCAGTAGTTCCAGCCTGCGCTGTCGCGTTGTGCTTGGCCCCGGGGTGCGAGGCGAGCGTCCCTGGGAAGCCCAGCAGCAGGACATCACTGGAACCCCGTGGTGTCGCTGGAAGGCTTTCCCCAGTGTTTCACTAATACGGAGGTCTTCAGGGCGTGAATGCGAAGTGTTTAATAGGGATAGAACAGGCATCTCAGAATGTTTGTCGTTAAGCCAGGAGGTGCTGGAATTGCATTGCCATTGGGTGGAATGGGAGACAGTGGCAATACCTCCAGCATAACGAGGCTTTAGGAAATGTACTGAAATGGAAAAGAAGTTCTGGAAATGCAGTAGTTGCACTTCAGACTGGAACCTCACTCACAAGTCAATTAATTCACTATATTATATGCTCACACACGTACACCAACTAAGGCCAATGTTAAACTATTTTATACTTAGAATTGAAAAAAAACAACATTATGAAAGATAGGAAAATATATCTGAACAATTGCTACCACAATTTTGACAATACTGTTTTTAAACACCTTTATTTTTGATGCAGAGCACAGCAGGTTTCCGTGCTGTCATTTCACCTGAAGCTGACCACATCCACGGAACTGATTTTAAATATCAAGGTAAAATCAGCCTGGGGACTCCCTTCCTGGGGAGCAAGGTCAGCCCGTTGTCCGCGGAGCTCCCCGGGGCTGAGCACACGCAGCTCCGTTCCTTGTGCAGTTTAAATATAGACGCACTGGTGCCTCACTTTGAAGTTTTGCCTTGGAGGTTGATAGTGGCTCATAGGTGTTTGCTGACGTACGGGTGATGCCTCATGCCGGGGGAAGGACCAGAGGGGGTCAGGCTGGGAGGGACCTTCACATCTGCAGGACATGGCAGAACTGTTACGGAGACACACAGGTGACTGGTCCAACATTTCTTCTCTGCACCGAGGGGTGCGGGAGCCACCACTGCAAGGCTGCTCTTGCGAAGAAGGGGAGAAGCTGCCTGGACCAAACCCGAGGTGCGGGTCGTGAAGGCAAGTGCCCTCCTCTTCATCGGCTGGTGCGGGTGCTCCAGGGCAGCGCCTCTCCATGAGGGAAAGCCGTTCTCTGACAGGTCAGTGAGGGGCAGTGTGCACAGAGGGTTTCTGTCTTACTCTTCTGACCATAAAGGAAATACAGAATGTGGCTCTGAATTTTGCCTGCAGACAGAACTGGTGTAATTTGCATCTCATTTGCTTTGCTAGGTCTTGCTGTTTTATGTGTATGGTGTATTTGAAGTAAGGGATGGAGTGACACTGGGTTAGAAGAATTGTGTTGATGCAAATTAGCAAAACATGAGAAAAAGTAAGCTGGAACAGTGTCAGGAATCTTAATACCAGTATAGATGGTATGAACTTGAGAGAGCTTTGGCCAGTATCAGTGATGGGATAAAAAAAAAAAAATCACACCCTGGGCTGAGATAGTCCAGATGGATCTGAGGATGGTCCTGTGCCATCCTGCTGCTTCTGCAGCATGAGGAAAATTCAATCCTAAACGAACCCTGCAGTGTCTTTCTGTGCTGGGCGGTGACTTTGCCAGCACTTGATGTGGCGGGACGTGTATTATCTACCTGGTGACAGAGCTATCGTTAATGAAACAAAAAGCGTGATAAAACCACTGGCAGCCTCAAAATTTTTAATGCATTCTAGAAAGTTTTAACGCAATACCAACATGAATGTGATTGTTTCAACGCCATTAATAGTCCCAGAGCAGTATTTCTGTATCATGCTATTTAATGAAATACCACTGCTGGGTATTTTGGCGTATTTGCAAACCTCCTGCCACCTGGATCTGAGTCAAAAAAAAACCCCACCGAACCCCAGTTCCAGTGGGGTAAGCAATCAGGCGTGCACAGAGTATTACATTTCCATAACAATTAGGATGGCAGTGTTTTTAATTACATTAACTTTCCTGCCACGAGGTGTTTGCACTGCTATCTGCCAGTACTTTCTGGTGCGTTTTGTATGTGCGTAACTTCACCGGGGAATTTGTTAGATCTTTAAATGCCAACCGTAATTCTAATAATTGTGTTCTCCGGCGAGCCGAGGTTGCTCTCGCTGGTGCTGATTGCATTGCTGGGTTCACGCTGTGCTGCAGGTTTCACATGGAGTGCTGCACTGGCCAGGAAACCTTTATTTTCCTCAGAAAATGAGCAAATGGGACTTTAAAATGAATGCACGAGGAAGGTCACCTCTGCTGCTGCTGTAAAAGGGTAAGTTCGGTGAGGGGGATGATGATACACCACAGTTAGAAACACAACACTGCAGAGGAAGAAACACCTGGTATCGACTTGGCCTCGTGCAGAATCAATCTGTTGATTATTTTGTCCGTTGCACCAACTCCCAGCGCGTACGGTTGCTGCACTAGGCTTTTATCCGCATGTCATGGCCCGTGTACATCGGGGTAGCATCTAAGCGTGTTACCTTGCAGTAATTTCAGGTGAAGTGATACCTACCAAACGTGAAGCCTGCTTGGTTGATGTCTAGATTAAATTATCATAATTTAAAATTAGACTATTCTAATCTATTAGAGCCGCACGCAGAGCCGTTAATTTAATTCTATTATTTCATTACCTTATTACTTGCCCAGTCAAGTAGCATGTCTGGTCCTTTCCGAGGAGCATGACACTAATGGTTTAACTACAGAGAGAAGGGAAATTAGCATTAAGATTTGATGTGGTTTTTCTATCGATCCTTCATTAGACGTTTTCAGGGGTCAGCTAAGCTGGGTGGAAGTCCTGGACAGAGGAAATGAGCTGCTCAGGGTCTTGGAGATCTGAACTGCATTTAGCATCTGCAGAGCATGAGGAGATTCTGACCAAATGTTCCTCTCGGTTCCCAGAGGTCTAATACGTGGCACCGTGTTGGGCGAACGGTTGGACTTGATGATCTTAAAGGTCTCTTCCAAGCCAAACGGTTTTGTGATTATAGAGAAAGGGGTCAGTTGGTCCCTTCATCAGTGCTCAGGTGTGATTCAATGATTTTGATAGAAAAGTGGCTGTTTAGGACTGTTAGGTGTGAGGGTCTGACCTGGGAGCATCACGTGGAGAGAGGCGTTGTACTCCTGCGAGAATGACTTTGCCCTAGAGACAAACCTGAACTTTCATCGTTTTGGAGCTCTGAAGCCGTGTAGTTCAGAAAGTATTGGTGATCCCTGCCGGACAGGTTCGGGTCTGGATACACTGCTGTAAAAGTAACACCAAGCTTTGTCCCATTTTCCATGTGCTGAAGGGGGTTTCGAGGGGGTTTCCATGACCATTGTCTGTGCTGCATCTGGGCGGTCTTCTCCTGCTGTCAGTTTGGAAATCTGCTCCGTTTTGCCCCAGTGTGCGCTTTGCCCAGTCATTTTGGGGCTGCACAGGGCTGAGCCTGGCTTTGTTGTGTCCTGGGAGCTGGAGAGGGTGTATCTTTCTCTGATGTGGGTCGAGTCTGTCTGTAGGAAACACCCACATCCTTCCCATGGGGGGTGAAACGCCAGTGCAGTGTACCGGCAGCAGCAGTGCTACTCTCAAATGCTGTGAGATCTTGGATCCCTTTGTGTTACAAAACCATTTTATTCAAGGCTGTGCAATTAGGGGAAAAAAAAAAAAGTTCAAAATCTGTAATTTACCTACCAAGTAATGTGCAATATTCATTCCTGGATTCAGGGTTTCTCTGTACTCACGCAAACTAAATGAAAATAAAGCTGTAATATCCAGCAGAGCATTAATGCTGAATTGCTGCTTTACATATATTGCTGGAATTTAAACACTATGCAAGAACCATAACCAGAAAGTTAGAGGCATGCTCTGCTTAAGCAGCAGTCTGCTAATTAGATCTCTGCGCCTTGAAGTAACCTTGTCTGGGGTTTGTGGAGGTTTTTACAAGGAAAATCTTTAAAACCTTCCTGCATAATCTAAGTGTTGAATTTGCTTCAGAGGGCTTTGACACAGCAGTAAAAACCACACTATAATATTTGTAATATTAAATTTACTGTGTGCAATGTCATTCATCACTGTCACAGTGATGATCTGCCTCTAATTAGGGAAGAGCAGAGGAATCTACCAGCCCTCGGTCACCGGCACGGTCGGGGAGGGGGCTGGTTACCCTCACCACCAAACCCTACCAGCAGAAATAACGCTTCTCCGCTCAGGCGTGTGGCTCTCCTGACACCTGCAAGATGCCACCTAACAGAAACTCATTAAAATGTGTTTTTTAAATTTCTGATGCAAATTACCGTGCAGTGTGCTTCATCAGTTAACAGCGGTAAGTGCATGCGTCTTGTTGCTCAAGCTGTGCAAACATCCCCACCCTCCAAACCAACGCGAGACATGGTCCCCGGTCGGGCTGTGGAGAGGTCCGGGCGCTCTGCTGCTCCCTGAGGCTTTGATGCTGCCGAGTTGCATGAGGTGCTGGTTGGACGAGCTGGTTGTCCTGAGGATGAGGAGGCAGCATGCAGTGCTGGTGCATAAATGGAAATTTGGGGTGGTGGCAACCCTGCGTTCTCAAAGTCCTCCTGGGACACGAGGCATTGCTGTCCCCCTCTGTCCGACCTCAGTCGAGGTCCAGGCAGCGATGAGCGACGCGGTGTAACGCTGCTGACTTGCTAAGCAGAATTAGCAGGAGCCCTTTGCTTCTTTCTGCCCGTCACTTACGTTCAGTTATTTAGGCACAGGAACTATGTCTGATTATTTTTCGTTGCGTGAACACTAATAAGAGAACACTAATAAGGGCAGGTGCCTCGCTGCGAGCCTGGCCTGTGGCGTACGGCAGCATCCCGTCACCGGAGCATCTCAGGGTGTCCCGCGTGGCGGACATGCCCCCTGCGCCCGTGGCGTTGTCCATGCAGAGAGAGCCTCGCCACGGTGCTGGTTGGCTCAGCACCGGCTCCTTCGGTTCCGCTGGGCAAAGCGGCGTTGTCCCCACGTAGGGGGAAGCGCGACGCTTTCTCTGTAGAAAAAAGCGGGAGTTGGAACAGCTGTTTGAAATAGATGTTCCGGAGACTGCGGAGGGAAAAAGCTTTTGGCTTCGATTCGGAAAGGCTTTGAAATACGTGCCTTAAATCCCCCTGAATTCAGCACCCAGCTGAGCGTTTACCTGGGACCAAAACCCGAGCTCCTGAAACGGCACTTCCGTGTCCATCGGGATCCGGAGGGAGCGGAGCAGCTTGAGTGATGCTCACATGGGGAGGAGGCACAGGAGCCAGCACGGTTGGAAGTATTTCCAGGCATTTATGAACACAATTTGATTTGTTGATTTATTTCAGTCTCCACAACCACAAGCAAAAAAATACCCCAGACTGTGCTTTACCAAACCGAACGTCAGCTGCGCTGAAACGATCCGTGGGGTGGGAAGGGAGCCAGGCTTGCACTGCATTTCGATACCGCTCGCTGCTTTTAGGAGAGGCAGGCGATCGCTCTGACGGGTGTCCACCCTGGGAGTGGTGTGGGATGAGGAAGACGTGGGACCCCTCTCACACTAAACTGCTGCTTGGCGTGTCCTGGTGCGTGGTGAGGACAGAGAGTCTCACACGCGCTGCTGAGGACTTCAGACCTTCCAAACGCCACTTCAAACTCCCCTTCAGGAGCCACCTGCCAGACCAAGGGACGTTTTGGCTTGCTCAGGTCTGGCTCCATGTTGTCAGGAGCTGCAGCAGTGCAAGCCCAGCCAGCCCTGGTAGGTTCTGCTGGGAGATGAGCTCTGTGGGCTGCGCGTGACCATATAGGCATGGCTCTATGGGGAGCATGGCCAGCCCCAACGAGCTGCCCCGCTGAGCCGGCCGCAGTGACGGGGAGAAGGGAGCAGAGCCTGGGAAGCACCAGCCATCGCCTTCCCACTGCTGTGCTGCATCTCCTCTGCTGGGATCTCCTGGTTTCAGCTGGGATGGAGTTAATTTTCTTCTTAATAGCTGGTGCAATGCTGTGTTTTGGATGTAGTGTGAGAATGGTGCTGATAACACCCTGATGTTTTAGTTGTTGCTAAATAGCACTTATCCTAAATTAAGGATTTTTCAGTTTCCCATGTTCTCTGTTGCATGTGCCATGTGTCCAGGGCCATGTTCTGCCAGAAGAGGGGACACAGCTGGGACAGCTGACCCCAACTGTCCAAAGGGTTATTCTTGACTATGTGATATCGCCCTCAGCATTTAAAGCTGGGGGAAGAAGACAACAGTGGGAGGACGTTTGAAGTGATGGCCTTTGTCTTCCCAAGTACCTGTTAGGTGTGATGGAGAGATGGCTGAAAACCCACTGCTGCCCTGGGAAGTTTTGCTTTGCCTATTGATCTGTCTTTATCTCAACCCACAAGTTTTCTCACTTTTACCCTTCCCATTGTCTCCCCCGTCCCACCGGAGGGGAGTGAGCGAGCGGCTGCGTGGGGCTGAGCTGCTGGCCGGGGTTAAACCACGACATGGGGCGTGCAGTGAAACAGCCACCTTGTGTGGATCCACCACTGCAAAGTGGAATAAAAAAAGAAGAAACTCAATCTTCTCTGACAGAAGAGATTGCGCGTGTCTGTGCTCTGGTGAGGAATCGGCAGCTGTGTGCGAGTGGGGCGGGTATCGCTGGTTGTCTGTGCCGGGCAGCCTGTCCCCAGCGCGATGCTGCCTGGCCCGGCCGGGGCTCGGAGGCGGCTGCCCGCAGTGATGCGGCGGCAGGGTGCAGGCGTTCCCCTGCGAGGTCGACGTTGGCTGAACGCTGCTTTGCAGCTCCGTGCAGCAGAACACAGTGGCTGCCGAGACAGGGCTGCTCTGGAGAGGGTTGTTAGTGGAATAATGCCGTGCGGGGTGGAAGGTTTTCTGTAATATTTTTATACCTGAAATAACGCTGGCATCGATGCGTTGGACTCAGCACATTCGTGTTTCGCCGGGATAGGTATTTCATTGAGGGCTGGTGTAAGCTGTAGCAGCAAAGCTCATTTTATGCCCCTATAAATGGCATGCGGACAAGGCAGATTTGCTGGTGGAGCTTATCGTTGCTGGACCACTATCAGCAGACTTCTGCTAGCAGGCACCTCTCTTCAATTTAGACTTTGTCCCTCAGCCCACTGTGTACCCAGAAGACTTTTGAAAGTCTTGGAATAACTTGCTAAAGGCTTTTTATCCAGCACTGCTTTTAAGCGTTTAATATTTAAATACCTTTTAATCATCCTAATATTCTTCTTATCGCCTACGCTTACAGCTGATCCCTGGGGTCATTATGGATGCAGGTCGACTGGGGAGGGCCCGACGGCAAACCGCTCCGCTCCCACCCTCGTGCTGGTCCTGGGTGCGTCACCCAGCGCATTGATACCGATAGGCGATAGTTGTTTCACAGTAACAGACAAAACCCTGTTTAAATGTACCCTTGGAAGAGGGGGGTAAAAACGCAAAGCAAGATACACCCAGCTCTACCAATGGCTGTTATATAATTCATATTTTTCTGGAGCAGTAGAGTGAGTTACACTGCTACATGAAATGCCAACAAGGCTACAGTATGCCATTAATAATGAACAGGGAATAAATTATCTGCAGATGACATTTTTTAATTGAATTGCAATCTAATATCCCAGGAATCTATT
This sequence comes from Bucorvus abyssinicus, assembly GCA_009769605.1. Taxonomy (NCBI): domain Eukaryota; kingdom Metazoa; phylum Chordata; class Aves; order Bucerotiformes; family Bucorvidae; genus Bucorvus; species Bucorvus abyssinicus. The sequence continues at coordinate 2,472,460 of CM020041.1, read as the reverse complement.
ACAATAATAAGAATATTAGGATGATTAAAATACATTTAAAACCCGAGCCAGCTGAAATGCTAAGGTCTGGTGCTGGGTAAAAGGTACATGATATATATCTGTCTCGTTGATTCTCAAAAATGGGCCGGTAATTTGGTGGTGTTTGGCTCTGCAGTGTCATAAAGTTCCTCTCTGATGTGCGCTTGAAGTCTGTTTGTTGTCAGTTTTAAATGTTTCCTCCCAACAACAGCAGGCCTGGGGGCTACCTTCAGCGCAAGCAGAAGCTATAATATATTTTGCATATGTCTAGCAGAATATGTCGGTAACGATTGCATGGAGAAACCTTCGTTCCCTCCCCGTTTCCTCCAGGAGAGGACTTGGGTACTCAGCAGCAGAGCCAGAGTCCTCTGGAGCGAGCGAAAGGGTTTCTGTTGGCGTCGGTGACTTGGTTAAACTTGTTTATATGCGTTTAGGCTTGGCGACCCTCCCTGGGTGACTTGCCTTAAGACCAAGAAGACAGCGTGGGATGGTCATTAGGGAGCAGGCTGACTCCAGCGTGAAGTCAAGGACTTTTGCCCTGGAGATTTGATGAATCACTTGACAGACCCTTCCTACGCTTCTGTGTAGCTCCTACGCTTCCATCACGTTAATTACGGGCAGTAAAGCATCTGCTGTGAGAGCTGCAGGTAGGAAAAATGTCTCATTGGCCCAGAGAACCTGCTTGGTGTTCGTTACCCTGTCAGCTTGCTTCTTGGTAGCAGAAATGCAGCAGCCTGCAAAGTCCAATACATTTAAAATATATAATTATATATAAAAATATATTTGTAATTTCATACATAAGTATATAACATTTTATATTTTAAGTAAGTCCTGAAATTTACTTTCCTGCTTGGCTTCAGTAGGAGTAAAGGACACAACTTTGTTAACTGCATCCCTTAAACTCAAGGACAACGTACATCTCCCTGATGGCAGCACCGCATGGTGGATCCCAGCCTGTTCCCACCCTCCACCTTCCTTCTCTCCTTTTCCCCTCCACTCTGTATCCAGACAGACCATCCTCTATTTAGTAATCCAGGAAAACCAGGACAGCTGCCCTTCGTTCAGCTTTTCCAGTGCCATGAGGTTCGGTGCTTGGGCTGAGAAGCACAACAACCTTCTGTTGCAGCAATCTATTATAAAATTTATTACGCCTTAATTGATCTTTAATCGTCCCGGCTTGGTTAGCACTTATTTATTACTGAGTAACACGTATTCCAGAACCCGTTGAAATAAAACCTATTCCAGGAAGGAAACTGCTGACTGAAGACTCCCGCTACCAGTCGCAGGGGGAAATAGCCCAGGCAGAATCCCGTTAGATGAATGCCTGTGAAGAAAAAGCCAGCCTCCTGCGCAGGGAAAGATAAAATGCGGCCATAATTTAAACCGTTTGATACAGTAAACATGTTGTGCAAATTCCTTACCATGGGGTGAATGCCTCCCAGTTCACCTGCTGCTCAAATATTGAGCTTGTCAAAGAAAAAGTATTTCTTGTGCGTTTCCGTTGTGGAATGAAATGGGTTTGGGGGGAAGCACATAGCCCAGAGCATGCTTTAGGGGTGGGTGACTGGGCGTGCGTCGGTACGTGCAGGAATTCGCCCGTTCACACGCTGCAGGTGTCTGAAAGGCTGCTGCAGAGGCTGCCAGGTCGAGGACTTGAGAGTCGTCAGATGCCAGACTAGTTAGGAAGAACTGAAATAGAGGGGCTTGCGGGCGGTGGTAACAGCCCCAGGGCTGGTCAGCAGCAGAGCGTGGACCCGCAGGTCTGATCGCTGGAGCAGATCGGGGGGGCTGGAGCTGCTGGGACAGTGGGAGGCTGGTCGTGCTGTGGGGAGAGCGGTGGGTCGCGTGGTCTAGCTGCCTCCTCGGTGGTGGGAACAGAGAGGGTTGGTCATGGAGAGAGGAAGGGGTGCAGGGCTGGACGTGGGAGGAGAGGACTTCACAGGGACAAGACTTCGAAATAATAACGTGGTTTCAAAAGGAGCCAAGGGCAAACAAGGCAAGAGAAGAGGAGAGTTTAGGGAGAAGGAGGAGCTTTCTGCTCCTTCCCACCCTCGGCAGGGCTGTGGGCGCTGGTGTGCCCCCTGCGGCGTGCTGGTGTGGGCTGCCTGGCCGGGAGCAGCCCCCGCTCGACGCTTCCCACAGGGAGAGTGTATCTCTGGTTCTTAAGCCTTCTCCAAACCAAATCTGTTGGAGCTGGAATGCTCCGTGCCAGGAACCTGCTGCAAGTGCATTTGTCTTTTTTTCAATTTGCTTTCTGGAAACCATGGTGAGAATTGCTCAGCAGCTTTTGGTAACAAGATTAGAGAACTGTCCAGCGTCTAGTCCCTACTACAGAAAAAATCTTGTTATTACCACTGCAGCGTGAAGCTTTAATACTGAGTGTTTTGCGGTGTAGGATTTAAACCTGGCAGTTGGGCTGCACTTGGAGTCAGGAATTTTTTCTCAGAATTTGCCATACGTATAAAAAATGAACCAAAATTTGAGAAGGTTTTGAGTCTTTGACAACGTTGCTGTGCGTGTGCAGGGCAAGGTGGTCGGTAGGGAGAACCTGCTGAGGACGTATCCTGACTGACTGTTACCCCGTGGTTCCTACAGACTTCTGGGAAGCTTCGCGTCTCAAATTTTATACCAGTCACTAAACAGGGATGTTTCCTTCTTCCCTCACCATGTTTCCCCTCAGAATTACATGGAGAGGAAATTCACCCTGGCAGAGCAGCAAGTTTTATGACTTTATGACTCACTAGTGTGGTGCAACTTCCACAAACAGGGGAGACAATCGTCTTCATTTGGAGAAATGCCGTGCTGGCCACCTTCGGTCGTGTGGAGGTGCTGGCGTTATTTCTCCACCATCTGTGGAGGGTTCAAGAGATGGAGATTTTATTTTCTCTAGGAGTTGAGAATCAAGCTCTGTTAGAGATTTGAAAACGTTTGGGTCATGGCACTTACTGAGACAAGGGTGCGGAGTGGAATCACGCTTTGGGACACTGGGTGGGAATTGCGGCACTTCTGCAAAGCCAAGCAGGCTGCCGAGATCCCCTTTCTCCTGCTTCCCAGGGTGTAGTAAACAGCCGCTGCAGTTCTTGAGGTGCTCACATCTTACGGTACAAGGAATTTTCTAGGTCCTGCTGCATGGAAATAGTCCGATTGGCTGAATTATTTCACTGCGTATTTGAGGCAGTGCTCTCCAAGCATAAAAATCCACTGGTGGTGGCAGGTTTTGGTGGGAGCCAGAGTGAATCCACCCGTCGCCGCAAACAGGGATGGCTGGTGGCATCTGACCGTTGCAGCCTGCTCCTCTCTAGGAAATCGTTATGAATAATTACACTGGTTAATTGTAGCTCCACTCAGAGCCTCACTTGTGCCGTTAAACAGTACTAAAGGTCCCTGACATCCTGCACGGGGTGGTCCTCTGCTGGTGGCCGCTCCGAGGGGTTTAACTCAGTGTATTTATAATCTCACTTCTCCTTAAAGCCCAAGAGTTAGAAATAAGCTGAAGGGAACCACTTCTGAGCTGTTTTCCATAACAAAATGTCCTTGGTCTACTTGGAGGAGCCCTGGCAGCCAGAGAGCCCCACCTTTAGGGTTACAATTAACCCCTTTGCCACCCAGCCTATTATTTCAGCTTTTCTGGTGGGCAAAAAGTTTCCAGGCTTTACTTTGTGAAAAGCCTGGGAGCTAAGGAACACGGTGGGGAGGAAAAGCAGCGGTCATGGCTTTGTCAGCCGAGGGGCAGGCTGACCCTTGTGTCCTATCAAATTGAGTCCTAAATATATCCTACCTTTCTGGTGCAGTGCCCTTCAGCTGGCACCCTGAGCTAATGCATTCTACAGCAGAGGCTCTTGAAGGTGCGAACTGACTCTTGTTGCCCCTTGACAGAGATGGAATAATAGCGTAATGCAACAGAACGTTTTTGAAATGCTAATACTTGCCACCTGCAACGTAATTTTATTTTTTTTCTTATTGCCTTTTTTTATGACATTTCACAGTCCTGTAGTCTCGATAGATGGGTCTGCATCATAAAACTGACACGGCGATGATTTAGGACAACTAGTCAGTCTGAGTGAAACGGATGGAGTGCTTTAAGAGTGTCAGTTTAGCACCTATTACATAGGGTCAATGTTCATTTTCAATACATCATTAAAGCATCCTGCTAAATCACTCAGAAAATGTTCATGTTCTCCTTTTTGAGCCACCATGTTAGATTACGGGGATAATGAAGTGTAACTGCACATAAATGGCAGTATTACACAAGCATATTTTATTGTTTTCAGGGCCACTGTTTTAGGTTATTCTGAATATGAAACATTAAAAAATCCACGATGAAATACTGAGTGCCTCCTTAGGTGATAGTTCCCATACTTAGGTTTGCAGCCAGCTACCAGCTCCATCAAATTTGATATCCAGTGAAGTCATTTTCCCACTCTATCAGTTTTACAATATACGGCGTTCACTAAACTAATATCAATAAAATCAAAACTGCCCTCAGCCTGGTAGCTAGTTCTTAAATTACATTACGGAAGATGTATTTCTATTATTTTGGGAAGAGCCTGGGACGCTCAGTTATTTCAATAGAAGTCACTTTGCCAAGGTCATTTCAAGTGCAAGGTGGTTTTTGCTGGCTCCAGATGCTCTTACTGATGCAGAGTCTCAGGGATAGCTCTGTCACAATTAAAATTCTGATTATCGGGTTTGGGTTAGAAATGAGGCTTTGGAAGGCAGGAATGAGGACTTAGGAACATAAAATGTTAAATATTTAAGTAAGTTGTTGTAGTCTGTCCCTAACACTGACCCTTCCCATAGTATGTGCTGGTAACCACTTGGTATGAACCTGGGCCCTATGGAGAGCATGTACTAATACTGAAAAAAGGAACTGGTGTTGGATGAACCGGGGAGCACAACGCTGCCTTCGCCCTAGCAGGGGGAGAAGAAAATGTCAGGTTCCCTCCGGCTTATAAAATATTTATTTTCTTCTCTTGCATTTTGTAATGGAAAACATGGCTTTTATTTAGAGAAAGGTGATGCGAGTCCGAGACACCCATTCTTCATCCCACCTGATCCAGGACATCTAAGTGAAGGGCTTAAATCAATGCGTCGGTTGCTTTGGGCTTTGGCTGCCGTCACTAGTCAGAGGCACGTACCGCAGACTTTCTCTGTGTTAATGGTGGAGGGGATCTCCAGTTTCAAAGTCCACGTCTGTCAGGAGTCATCTGCTCTGTTGGTTTGGATAGCGTGTTCTGGTGTGTTAGAAATACAACCTTTATTATTTATATATACATTTTATAGGCTGGGAATAGAGAGTTTCAAGATCGTTATGGGCTGGATGGGGAGATGTTGGAACAGGCTGGAGAAGAGGAGAGAGCGGAGAAGTGGCGTGCTGGGGGAGGGCCTAAGGGACGGCTGTCCCCGAGGATGGGAGCAGACTGGGACACCCCCTGGCTGATAATTGAGCTGTATTTTCATCGGTTTGCCCGGTTTTTTCTGGTTGGCTTTTTCCTTCCTTAGAGCTGGAGCTGTGGGGTCATACCATTTTCATCCCGTCTATCAGGCAGCTGAACATGCTGTAGGTCCTGGCACGGTGGCCTTTCTTCTAGTTTTCTAAAGGTCTTCTCCTCCACCCCGTGTTAGTGCAGATCTCTTTGTCTACAGTGCAGACAGAAAGGACCAGCACAGGACAGAGCCATGAGAGGCTTTTCAGAGAGCAGGAATCACGATGGGGAAGGCTCCAGGGTGGAAGTGGAGCAGAAGGTGGCACTGGCCGTTGTGACACGGAGCCGGGGAGAGCGGAGGAGCTTTCCGAGGCAGCTAATGATGCAAGCACTGCAGGTTTTTTAATGCTTCAGTTGGGAAATTCCTACCATTAACAAGACGTTTGTCTTAATGACAGGCTTATTTTAGAAAACGTTCAAAGCTAATAACTATCCTCAATAATGATAGTGAGCATTATTGAGTTTTCCCCATTCACCTGTAAAGGATTGTAAAGACTTGTACCCTACTGCCAATAAAGTCTTCTGCAGGCTATATCCTCTGCTGCTCAGCTCCTCTAGACCCCGCTCACCAGGACGTGCAGGGAAAAGTTACTTGAGAAGGTGCTGGTTCGCAAAACAAGGGTCGTATTCCTTATTTCTGTGCCCAAGAGCAGGGGGTATTTAAGCACATGGCATTCCCTCTCCAGGATAGATTTACGTGGGTTTGAGCATCCTTTCAGGAAGGGGGCTGTGGCTGTTCTTTTTGTAGCATCAGCTCCCAGCTGTGGTTCGAGGTTGGCTCGAGTCCCCTGCCCCCTCTTCCCCCTCTCTCCTCAGCTGTGGGGAATAAGCCCTTCAGCGTTGACTGGGCTTGGGGAGCTCCTGGCCATCCAGGTATGGGGAACTCTCATATGGGTCCAGAGAAGGACATTTATATTTGCTTTTTTAGAGCAAATTGCTTTCTACAAAGTCAGTACCAATGGTCCCGTGAGCCAGGGAATTTGGTCCCGATTCAGAGACAGTGTTCTTGTCCTTTCAATTCATTTTCTAGTCTTCCCTTTAGAAACAAGCCAGCGCTCCCACCATATTGCTGACTTCAGTTAATTGCCTGGAAAAAGTAGTTTTGGAGATCTCTTTGTTTTATTTTGTGAAGCTGCTCTGAGTTCTCCGGTTGGCCCGTATTTCCTTATTGCAGCGCTCCCTTACTCCTTTCAAGTGTGGCGGTATGGCAGGATTGTCACGTCTCCAGTCCTTTTGCATTTTCAAAGCTTCAGTGGGTAATCCCAATATTTTCCTCTTAATGCAGTAAAGACTTATACATGCCCTAACCTTAACCTTTTTGGTCTCAGGCTGGTTCTGGGGCTGCAGTCTCCGTTTCACAGGACAGTGACACTTTGCTCCTTGCCACGGCCACCTAGGTATAGTAAGCAGGAAAAGAAGTCACACTGTTTTGTTTGTTTTCTCGTGACATAATAACTTTGCTTCGATTTTCTTCCTGTGCTCTAAGTGGTGGTCTCAAAGGGTTCTGTTCGAAATAAATTAATTAATTAATGCTCGCATCCTGTTGAGTGTTGCGCGAGACCGCAGCAGTTGACAGCTGCTCCCTCGGTTGGTTCTCTGCTCATCAGCTAATTATTTCACGTTTGTCTACGCTGATCTGCAGCTGATTTCTGCAGCTGCAGCTTCTTGCGTCATGCAGAACTTCTGGAAGATGGCTCTAGCCTTCTTCATGGTTTGCTCTGCTTCTAGACTTTGGGAAGCCTCTTTGGGGTTTTCTGTTGCACAGAGAAGGGACCACACTTGCCCCAGCTTCAGCATGGGGTATGTAGCTCCAAATTTCTCCCCTCCGTGGAGGATGAGGCCAGCACTGGCCACGGCTCAGTTCATGATTTGGTGGCCGAGGACCCCAGGAGAGCTGCAGGGCAGTGACACAGCCATGAAGCGGCTGCCGTGTCCTGCAAAACCAGTCAGTAAAGCATCTGGAGCACGGGAGCTCCCGCAATAAATACAGCCAGAGAATTTAAGTATTACCTTGAGGATTACTGTACTGATTTAATTCTCCTGGCGTTTTACTGACAGGTCAAAGACAAAAGCAATTCTGTTAGGAAGCACTGTTGAAGGTTTTTTAAAGGATCATTATTCAGGCTGTTGTATGCAACACCGTCCAGCCATCATATCCTCTAGCAGCCAGCCCACAAACACCTTCTCTAAACCTGTGCACCAATGATTTGTATGAGACGTCTTGTCATTTCGATGGCAAATGATCCTACCAGGAATTATTCAGAAGAAAATGTTGTACCTCATTTAGTACAAACAGCGGATCCTGAGCACTGGCATAGTTTGGGTGTAGAGGCTCAGACGTGGTCTGATGGCTTAGAAAAAATGGTGCTTGTGTCCGTGGGTCAGCATAGCTCTTCCTCCAGTGAAACCCAACTGAACTGAATCGTTTTGACTTGATTCATATACATCCCTGCATCTGAATGTTATGCCACTGTAAAACAAGATACTAGGGGATAAAACTTTAAAGGTTGGTAATAAAAAAGTAATAAATGGGGATATACAATAGGCTGATGGGAAACTTCATTTATTTCCCTGAGTTACAGATGACCTCATAACTCACAAGTGGTGGAGTGAGGCGGAGTTATGAAAGTCATGAAAGGTCATCAATAACAAGTGGAAATAAATGAGTTGCTCTATTGTATTTTCTGTTTGCGTCTGTCGCTCGGTGGTAAATGTGACAGGGGCCTTGGGATGATGAGGTTGGGAGGGAGCTCGGGAGGAGGGGAGTGTCCCTCAGCAGTGTTACTGGAACCCCAGCCCTTACCTGTGTGGGGTCAACCTGCCTGGGACTCAGGGCCATCTTCTTCTCCATCAGAAATGGGGGATGAAGAAAAGCTAATGGCTGAAATAGAAATGAGGTGAGGAAGGTGCCAGCAGAGCCAAGGAGGTGACTTGTTGTCCTAGTCCCAGAGACACCGTTGCCATGGGGCAGTACACCCTGTTTTGCTCATGAAAGGGGTATCTGGTGCAGGACTTGAGCATGTGCAAAAGCCAAGCAAGGATCAAAAAGATTGCAGCAATACTGGCTCAGGTGAGTTTTAGTGTAATGTAACAGCGTGAAGGTGCAGAAAGTCTTTTGATGGCATTTCTTGTGGCTGTTAGTTCCGTGGTCGTATGTTTTAATCCAGCGCCCAGTCTCCTCTCAGCCTGCTTTTTCAGGTTCGATGGTAACTGTCCCCACTCCCCGCTTCTGCAAAGCCTTGCGGAAGCCAAGGTCAAAACAAGGCATGACGACCACTGAAAACTCCAGCCTTGCTCACATTTGAAGATGAAGTAGGCAGCTGTGTACGTAGCTATTCCACCCGTAATGAGATTATAAAGTAATCTCGGGGAGGCTGGAAGAGTAACCTTGGGAAGCAAGGCGTGTGTCTGGTTCTGGTTCAGATACGCTGTGTACCTGCAGCTGAATAACGGCTCTCTCTGCCTCAGCTCTCCATCTGTAAAACTAGCACTTCTACATTCTTCCCAAAAAGGAATATTACTGGGGAGAGAAAAAAAAAACCATCTATGAATTGTGCAGATATCCTTGTCCTGGAGAACCAGCCACAGAGCAGCCCTCGAATGGAAAGTCACTAGAGGAAACTAAAAGAGGAGTATTTTGATGAGTCAGTTAAAGAGCCAACACTCTTCCTGCTGACAGAGTACTGAACTTCAAAATTTGGTTAGAAGGCACTGTTTTGCTGACAGTACTGTCTTTCAAAGGACATGCAAAATCAACACCCGACCATCTGTAGTCATTTACGATTCACCCAGAACATTTTTTGTAGTGGAGGGGTTGTTGTTAACCTTGACATCCTGGACAAATGCCAGCTTCTCCCGGTCTATATTAGTCATCAAACATAAACTACTCACATCCTCTTCTGTCATGAAATACCCTTTTGAGTTCTTGGACGTTTGCTGCATTTCCTGTCTCAACAAGTGCAGGTTTGCATCTCCTGCTGCAAGTTGCAGCGATCTGGGAGCTTCAGTGATCTGGTCCACATAGTCCTGGAGTGAGGCCACTTCAGACCTAAAGTCTTCTCAGGACTGTGTTCACCAGAGACCATCCCATGCAGGTTTTAGCTCTAGTGCACTCGTGGTGCTCTGGCAGGCATGGCAGTCAGGCTGCTCCTCGGGATGGTCTTCAAGGACGTACGCGGCTGGTGTGCAGACCCTGTGCCGTATGTTAGTGGGAGGCTGGGAGAAGGGGTCCTCTGGCTTCGACCTTCCAACCTCTGCAACGCTGCAGGAGATAAGTGTGCTGTTTCCTTAAACATGGAGCATAAATTGATGAGCCATTCGTACCCTCAGGTATTGTGAAGTGAAGAAGCGAAGGGAAAACAGTTGAAGCAAGTTTCCACGCTGCAGGAGGTAATATTACAGAACATACACAGAAATATTTCTGTTCCTCCTTGCTCGAAAGTTTCGGGGAGCACTGCGTGACCTGGTTTAGTGTCCTTGGCTTTTCTCCTTCCTTCAGTCACTGTTATCTCTAACTTGGCAATAAAGGCTCCATTCAGTCTGAAAGGAGCGGTCCTGCCGTGGTTTATGAACGCTTTGTTTGCTCAAACATCTGAAATATATTACCCTGGATCATTAAGAGCCTTTCTTCATAGTGTGTCCCTGACTTCAGTACTTCATCCTTGACATTTCCTGCAGAAGCATTGCTCTTGAGTTAGACTGAGCGTTAATGATTTGCAGTACATGGAGTGTAATGAGATCGCCGTGTCTTCAGAGGCGGGGGATTACAATGACAGGCATGGCTTTGACGTGGGGCACAGAACGGAGGTGCCTGTGCAAGTCCGTCCTTGGTGCGCTCCCTGAGACGCTGCTGGTGTTCTTCATTCTGAGGTGCAGTCCGTGGCTTGCTGCAGGGCAGCCGAAGCACAGATGAGAGGGTTCATTGCAGAGAGCGCTTGAGTCGTTCCGGGACCCGATCCTAGACTTCTGCCCAACCTATTTAGCGAGGTTTATCGAGCATTGCCCACAGCCCTTCCTGTGCTGTGAGCTCCTGCAGTGAGCCAACCCACCACCGCTTTAGCTCTGAAGGGTTTTTCCGGTAAAGTTTGTACTGCCTGGGGTTGGAGCCGAGGTTTGCCTTGCTCAGGGCGGTGCTGAGCGCTGCCATCCTCTGCTCTTAATGAGACGGGGCTGGAAAATTACAGGCCTCCTTGATTTGACCTGGGCTGAAAGAGTGGAGTCTCTCGGCTTTTGGCACTAGTGGGAGGCATTTTCATTTGTGGGATGCCCTTTTTGTAGGGTCAGAGGCAATCTTCTCAATTCCACACGTTGGCATTTTGCCGACTTGCTCAATGTAGCCTTAGTAAAGGGAGGAGAGAAAATAGTAGAAAAGATAGAAAAATTAGAGGTTTGGCAAAAGATGAAGCCTAACTGTAAAAGAAATGAAAGAATATTTGTGTCCCCTGGTTCAAATAGCACAATTTAGCTAATGCTCATTGAACCCCTTCCACCGAGGGTTAACCACGGCCAGAAACACGCACTCGCGCACCTGGGGTCTCGCCAGAGGCAGAGAAATCCCCAATACTTGTAGCTGAGTTTGCCACCGTAGTGAAAACTCGGGGATAAGATATAACCACACCAATTTATGTCATTGGGGGGGTGGCAGTTCTGCTCATGAGCAGGGAGACAAGGTTTGCTCTACTCGGCGCAAGTCGTTTTATCTAACGGTGCCTTGGTTCCCCATGCTGTCCTCTGGCACTGCTGCGTGTTCCCACCGCCGCTCTCTAGGGAGTGAACTGGTTTTTCTGTACGTTTGAACAGAGCTTTGCCCCGTGAATCCCGACTCGTGGTTGGGCTCCGTCTCAATAGCCACATGTTAAACCCAAACCGGACCTTGCCAGGCATCATGTCTGGTGCTGCAGCAGTGTTGGGACTAACTATGTAATAGCTCCATAAGTTACTATTAATTGTTTACCCGAATTATTAACGATACAGTTGAGCCAATTAGAAGTGTGGGGTTGGAGAGTCCTCTGCACAGAGTTAAGCCACCAAGGACAATACATCAGTTAAAGCGCTGCAGAAGGCTCTTCACCGAATGCCCCGCAGCTCTGCGTTGTATCTTAGAGAACCAATGTCGTGTTACGTCTGTGAACATCACTTCGTTATCAAAGCCGTGATTTACACAACAGATAATATATACTGGCCTGGACAAGCCAACCACTGATCTTATTTATACTTGTATTGGCGGCAGGTTTTATGTTGGAAAGCTTTAACTTTGCCTTTACCCTCATGAGCGGTAGCTCTGCTTTAATCCTGTTTTCTGTGGTTTTCCTGTCACAGAGACGTTATTCAGGGAAGGTATTAGCAAAAGCAACTGAGCCATCAGTGCTGATGTTCTGCGCAAGATAGTGGCTTTTTTTTTGTGTGTGTGTGTACTAATTTGTGCCTGACCTTTGGTGAGTGCACGAATAAATTGGGGATGTTGTTTCTGCGTCTCTGTGGAGCTGCATAAAATAGAGGGGGAGGAAGGTCTGGCTGGAGCAGGCGAGGAAGGCTCTTGTTGAGGGAGGAACCAGCAGTGAGGAGGGACGCCACTTCAACCGTTCCTGTGATCAGGTTGTGGTGATGTGCACGTGGGCTTGCAGACTGAGAGAATTTCTGGTTTTTTCTTTGCTTTGAGGGTGAATTGTTCCTTGGAAATACCGAGCATCTGGTTGATAATATTTGTGATGAGCACCGTGCTGAAGATCTTAAAAAGAAACTATCCCCAGACTCCTGATGTGATGAATGTTGTTATTTGTGGCACTTGGCATATGGTGGCTATGCTGGCAAATAATTTAGCATTAAACAAGCTTTCATTTGGCCACCCACTCGATTTCCAGGCCGTTGTAAATTAAATATATGTTTAAAGATTGTGTTTGTATCTAAGTTATAGACTTAACCAGCAATAATTCATTGTGTGTAGTGCAATGTGCATTCCTCAAATGTTCGGTTTATTGAGCCGATCTTAATTTGTGATCATTAAACGTAAACAAGGCATGTACCTACTGCAATCAGCCTAAAAAGTCGATATTTAACGGCCATTACCAAAATGGTGATATCTAAGATTGGATGCTGTTAGGACAAGAGGAATCTCTGTGCTGTGCTCTGTAATGGCCTGGCCAGGGGGAGGTGGTGGGTACCACAGCGCTGTTTAATACGTACAAAGAGAGGATGAGATAGAGTTGGTGGAAACTGAGAACAGTTAGAAAACAGGGGGAAAAAAGACGCTTTCCGCAGGAAGAAGGAATGGAAATGTGCCCGTTATTTTAAATACCGTTGGTTGGGACAGATGTGTAAGGACGTGTTGCAGCAGGCTGGCGTGGCAGGAGGGCAGAGGTGGGCTGAGGGGGTGGAAGCAACCCAAGTGGGGGCGAGCTTTAGGATGCAAACCGAGGTGCCGTTTGCACGGACTCGGGGAAACACCTCCCAGGTTTTGGCAGAGAAATTCCTTTGAGCAGTGGTGAAAGCCGGCCCTGCACAACCGGCAGCAGGACCACGATGTGTTTTGTCCCCATCAGCCTTTGCTGGACGCGGGAGGTGTGAAGAGGGCAGATGTTGAACCTGGAGGTGTGGGAAGAGCTGTGCCGTGACAAGGGGGAAGAGAGGCTGGGACCAGCCCTCCATGGGGTGACGGCAGCTGAGCAGGGCCAGCAGGTCTCAGCCAGTTCGGAGCTGGAAGCAGGCTGGAGCTGAGCAGAGATGAGGCAGAAGGGCTAAGAAGTACTTTGTGCCAAATAATCCCTCTCTGAGGCCGCCCAGCTCACATAAAGCAAACATGTCAGAGGCGCTCACGAGCGTTTCTGAAGCGGATTTAACGGTGAAGGCTGTTACAGAAAAATCAGCGGAGAAATGAATCATTTCTGCCCTCAGAGCCGCATTTGAATAGTTGAAAGTAAGGTTGAGGATATAAGATAAGAACGACAAATTGTTGAGTAGCTGCTCTCTAAATAAGTCCTGTCCTGTGCAAAACCAGTGTGTGCTGACGGAATTAAGGAAGGCGTGTGAGCAGCCCCAGTGATGCGGGCTGTCTCCGCTCGCCCATCCTGCGGTTCCCTCTGCAAGCCGAACGTTCTTCTAACGCCAGAGGGTTTTATGTGACATAAGACTTACAAGCCTGAGTGATAAAGAACAGCTTCTATAAATCATTTTGTTCTGCAGATTTAGAAGTTTCCCGAAGCTCGTGTCGGTTGGTACACGAAGTACGACTGGCCACATTTGATTTTGCCAGCCTATCTTGCTTTTCAATATGCGTTTTAATATGATAGTCTGGATGATTTGTTTTTCCTGTTACTTTCAAGGATGCAGCATTTATCATTCTTGTATTACTGGAATTTAAGTTTCTCACAGCAGTAGCTGCAGATCTCTTCTTCAAAGTATTTTTGTGTAATTAAATTTCAGTTTTCTATGTGGATTTTATCTGTGAGCCTCCGAGGAGTTTTAATGAGAAATCCCCAGACATGACACACTCGTGGGTATTTGTGTGGCCCCTGCTACCATGGTTGCTGATAAATCTTTTCAAGCCTGTTATTCCTAGAATGGCCTGGAGAGACCTCTCCCATGGGGGAAGCTGAGGCAGAGCAGGGGACATTGTCTTTCTGGGCAAGAACTTAAACCGCCACCACCACCGCTCACCCTGGAGCTCTGCAGAGGTTTCCGCTCCTCCAGAGATGCTACCTTGGCAGCCGGGTGAAGGCTGTGCTTACCCTTTCCCCATGGAGATTGAACCCCCGGAAACACCCAGCAACACCACCTTTGAAGTGCTGATTCCAAATTTGGTACCGAATTCCCAGCTGCCTGATGGCGCTGCACAGGAGGAGCGCTGATGAATTCCCTGGCCCTTCCTGTGCCGTTGCTAAAAGGCTCTTAACTGCAGGGGATTCAACTTGAAAAGGTTTAACTGGGAGAAGACCTGCCCACAACAACTGATGTGCCGATAGCACTGGCCAGGGGTTTTTCTTCAGGTCCTGTTCTTTGCTCCCTGGTTTCCCTTCGCCCTCCCCTCCACAAAGAACCATTATTTAATTACCCGTTTCTTTGCAAATCGCTGCTGTTGGTCGGCACGTTCTAACTTCAGTTAGGCAGTTTGGGCTGTGGGAAGGACGTGGCCGGGAGTGCTGATGCAGAAGTTTTTATCAACAAATGTATTTTTAAAATACGAGATGTTATCTGGATAAATGTTGCTGCAGAGCAACCTTGCTGTAACCTTGCGTGGCCCCCCCAGCCGAATTTGCTCCGTTGGTGCCAGCTCCAGATCTATGTATCACTGCAGCAATCGGTCCCAAGCTGCCTCCTCTACGGCAGGACCAGCAGCATCGCTGGGATGAGGAGAAACGCATCCTCCAGATGCACGTTCAGTTCTCGGCGTAGTTGGAGTCTTTCCATCCATCATCCTGCTTCGCAGCCCGGGAGGGGTTTATTGTTATGCCAGTCCCCCGTCCAGCCAGGAGTGCACAGCGTAAATATCTGGGTATGCCTCGTAGCCACTCGCCTTTTAGAGCGTTGGTTTTTCCCTCCTTATGTAACTCTAATTTAGAATGAAATATGTTCTGGCTTTATAGTGCTGGCCTGGGACTCGGGAAGCTGTTTGTAAGGAAAATCACCCAAAGCCTTGGAGAGAGGCTGAACTCTGCCTTTAATGAGGCAAACCACAACTGGGCAGTGGCTGCAATGGAAGGTGAAGGCAGGGGGTGAAATAGCTCAGGTTCTGGCTCGGGACGATGCGAGTACGGGCAAGCAGAGTCCTCACATTTATTAAATACCCTGAGCAGACAGAAAAGATGGAAAATCCACCTAACTGCCGCAACGCAATTTGCCATCAACCATAGAGAGAGCAATGAAGGCTCCAAGAAAAGCACTACCGACGCGTATTCACAGCTGGAAGGGCGTGCTAGCGCCGCCGGGGCTGCTCGTGGACGCGGGAAGTGTGGGAATCGGAAAGAGATAAATACACCTGGTTTTAAATGTTGGGGATTTTGTTACAAACTCTTGATCTGCGGTTTGTAGCAGTGTGCGGCTTTTTCCTGGGCTCCTTGTTTCCGGGCTCATGCATTTTGCAGAGTATCGCGTTCGTTGCGTGATGCTGCCCGAGAACTCAAAGTAAAATGAGTGGAGAGCAGGAGATTGGAGAGGTTCGGTGCGGCCGGGTTTGATGTCTCGGTGGTTTTAAACTGTATGAGAATGCTCCTTGAACCCCAAATACCCATGGCCTGACTTGTCTCTATTTGTGAAGTAATTTACGTACACATTCCAGCCGTTCCCACAAGTCATGCTGGACTTAATGGTCTGACAGGATTTCCATGAAAAACCCTGGGGGTTTATAGAGCAGCCATAAAAATTCACTCTGGGGAGAGACTTGGCTGCTGGAGCCTCCACCAGAAATGAACTTTTTCTGCCTTAAGTCAGGTATAAATCAAGCTACTGTAACTTATGGAAAGTTACAAAAAAAGTTTAGTCATTTTATGTGGGTTTTGGTCTTCCAAAACTCTGAAATATGGCAGTTTAAATACAGATAGCAGCTGTTCAGAAAAGTTTCATTGCTTGAAAAGAACCTGCCCAAGCGAAAGACTTCTCCGTTTCAAAGCTAAGGAATTTCTGAAGGACCGGGAGAAACTTGTGAACTCCTGGAAATGCAGGAGTAAATCTTTTACAGGAGACACCTCTTGCTTTCATGGCAGTGGGACAACTGATTGTCCATTCCAGTGGGACAGGGTGCGAAACACAGAGAGCAGCTGTATCACTTCACATCTGTCCCCAAGAAACCATAATATTCTGTTTTTCTGTGGGTTCAGCGAGATATTTTAATAATTATTCAAAAAGTATGTATACTGTAGTGTATAGTATAGATACAGTGTGTCTGTCTGTAGTATCTATAGCATGGTTTTGACTCTTCTTAAGAAAAGAGGCAAATGTTTTGAGTCGCGTGTTTAGCTGCTGTAACTACCAGAAGTCATTAGCAGAGCCTCTTAGACCATCAGCAATTTTACTTTTCAGATTAATAAATCGACTGGGAAGACGCGTGGCTGCTACAATCTGGGCAGGGCACTGTTGACACAACATGGGAATATTTTATCAGAAATTAATCACATCAACATTGCTCTCAGTCTGTGGGAAATGGGAATTTAAAATAAAAACAAATGCATTTATGTAAACTATTCTCTAAAATAGACTACTTATGCCTATTTACATAATGAATCCATCACTTATCGCCCTCAGGAGATTAGATAATTAAGCACTGAACAACTTATATTTATTCATGTACTTTCAAGAATGAATGAATTATCCCTTTCTGCACAAACTAAATGTTCTCCTGATTAGTAACAGGAGGGCAGTGATGGGATTTTGTGAAGGAAAGTGTGTTGCTTGTTTTCTTGGGAAAAAAAAAAAAAAGAGAAGATATTGATCTTTAGACTACGGTACATAAAGAAGCTGCGTTTGGTTAAAAGTCAATAGCAGTGATTTTTAGCAAATTTATTAGCCATGTGAGTGTTCTCGATACAAATTCATATGGGAAAGCTGGGCTTCTTGTCTTGCATGTGTATGATTTTTTGAAGGAATTCATGTATAATTTAGATGAAAATCTCAGCAGCTGTTTGAGCAGCGTTTGCCTCGCCAGATGTAGGTGTCCCCCGTGCAGGTGGCTCTGCTGAGTTACTCACCTGCACTCTTGCTATAGTCAGGGTGAGGTTGGCCTTCCTTGGGAGCCAATCACCCCATCCCGCGACACGGCCGAGCCAGGCGTGGTGACCCAGGGCCCCACGCAGGGACTGAGGGACCGGCTCAGAGGCGGTATTGGCCTCCAGATCTCTGAATCCATCCTCACACAGCTGGAAGAGAAACGCCCTTGGTTGCTCTCAAATCCAGCCGCCAGAAAGGACGGTCGTGCTCCCCTGAGGGCATGTCTTCTCTTCCCAAGGGTTTGGGGCAAGATGCAGGTGTTGCACAGGAGCAAGGACAGCTTGGTCTGCATGTGAAGTCCTAACCCCTCTTAGTTAGAAGCTGGACCAGCCCCTGACATGAGGTCTTTTTTCCCCCTTCAAGTAAAGCTTTGTTTTATTCTGCATATTCTCATTAGCTAAATAATCAATCACTTTGAACAACCCGGTCTAGTGGAAGGTTCCCTGCCCGTGGCAGGGGGGTTGGACTAGATGATCTGTGAAGGTCCCTTCCAACCCAAACTGTTCTGTGATGTGGCAGCAATAGTGTATTATGAACACACAGTAAGTCTCACTTGCTGAAGAAAAGTAAAAGGCATTGTAATTTTTAGTTGCTTTTCTCTCACGTTTGATCTAAAAGTCATGGTCACGCCGACTAGAAGAGCTGCTCATCCTGACAGGGATGAGAGACAGGGACTTGTCCTCTAGCGCCGTGGCAGAGCTGCATATTTGCACACATTTATTCTGAATTCCACGACAGACAGGTTTTAGCGTTCAGTGCAAGGCTGGGACCAACCTTGCAGTCATAGCCTATGGCCTTCAAGAGTGATGACAGGAGAGGGCTTGAGGTGCTAAGTCCTTTCTTACTGCTAGAAATGTGATTATGCCTTTTTATGACTCAGAAAACAGCATTGCTAATTTAGTAGAGAATATACGATAAAATACGTCCTGAAGTAGCACGCCCAAGGTCCAGAGGATTTATAAATTACATTAAGAACTTGAATTATTACAGTTACAAAATAAAGCTGAGATATGAACATTTCTACTTAGCTTTAGAAATCATTTTATTGTTCACGTTAATTAAGCTTACAAGCCTTAGAGGAATGCTGTGCTGTGGTACCTCTTTTTGAGGGAAACCAAACTCCTCAGATGTCCCACAGGAGGGCAATGGCGGGTGACACCAAGGGTGGCCAGAGGCAGAGCCAGCTCTCGATGGTGTTTTTCACAGGTTATAAAGCCAGGAGCCTGGTCCCCATCACCTGCTCTGCACTGCTGTAGGAGCTGTAGGAATTCTCTGGGTTAATTAATTGTGAACAACTTTAATCATGTTCATTAACAGCTCTAATGCTGTTAATTAATAACATAAACATTTTTAGCAGCATGACTGGCTTTCCTGCAATTCTAAGCTGATGCTCAGCAAATGGAGTTTTCTTTTGGGGCTGGGTGATAGATAGTCCCTTCACCTGACTCTGGGCAGCTGAGAAGACAGTAAGTACACCTAGGTGAGAGTGGCTTGTTGAACCGTGATAACCAGCAAAATGTGGCAGTGTGGCAGCGTTTCTTCTGGAGATGGTCCTCCAAACAGCCGGTGTGATGGGTTTGCAAGGACTTGCAAACCCAGCGTCACTTGTGTACTAAGGTTTTTATTAATTCATTTATTTGCTTTACAGAGTAGGGTAGGAACTAACTCACGGGTCTTTTGCAAATACCCTCATGCTGATACGAGTGATTTAGAAGCATGTTATCCAGTGCCTTACAGATTCAAACCCAGTGCGAACTGCCCTTCATTCCTTTGAATCTCTCTCTGCAGTGACTAATTAGGTGACCACATCTCATCCCAGGGTCTCCCAAGCAGTATCACTGGAGTCATGCTTTGGCTGGCCAAATTTCATGTTCAATTCTGTGTTTATAAACACATCTCACATGTAACACGGTGATTTTAAAATAATCAGCGGCAGTCAGCTCCGGTTTAAGAGGGTCTGAAATTGCTCTCCCCTCTCTATGCAAAAAGACATCTCATCAAAATTATTGAGGGAAAAATAGTTCTAAAAGGTATATCCTGTTTTTTCGTCTGATCCATTCATTGTTTTGATTTTCTTGGTTCGGGTAGCTCCTCGCCTGGGAATATCTCCAGCTAGAGAAGACTGTTTTATCTATTGAAAGAAGTGCTACAGTCACCATTGACCTTTGTGCTGCAATATTGGGCCACAAGGCAATGAACGGATTTTCCTAAAGCGATGCAGCGCCTAAAGGCAGCTGCAGGACCTGGGGAATTGAGTGGAGGCGAAAGTTTTCATCCCATTAAATCAATCCTGGCTCGAACCATTGCTGGAGAAACATGATGTACTTAGGGCTGCGTTACCCATGCTGCAGTTCACGAACAAAAGGTCTCTTTGCCAGGGAGCATTGATCTGGGGGCAGGAACCTGTGCTTGAGACTTTCTGTGAAAGTCATCCTTCCATTGCTTCAAACAGGGCCGCGTTTGGGTTCCTTGTCTCCCCACTGAGAGCAAGTCAGAGGATTAAAAAAGTATTGCCTTGGCCCCTACGCAGGAGCTAAGCACTACAGTCAGTAGCTCCCTATTCTGTTTTAGCAAAGCAAGATATCCATGAAGCAATTTAACAATGATTAAAGGAGGCAACAAGGTATTAAAAAGTGTATTTCCCTTAGATTTAAGGGGAAAGATCTAATTAATGATATTAAGCACTTTTTAAAGTATAAAATCTGTTTCTGGAGGTAGTGTAGCATGAGCAAAGGCAGGCAGGCAACCGACATTTACTATGTAAATTATCTCCACGCAGCGCTAAATCAATGAGTTTTTCTCCATAGATGCTCATTCCAGGTTGCTCCCTATAATGACCTCAATTATACATGTCTTCATTGTGAAATTATGATTGCCTTTGGCGGGCCGCAAACGACAGCAGAGGAAAAGATTTCCGTGATAAAACAGCACAACAAGTCATACCTGCTCGCATTAGTATGCACTGCTTGCAAGGTGCAGAGCAACTCCAGCTTAGCGCCTTAAGAAAGAAAACCGGAGCGGAGGACGGGCTGGGGAAAATGTTCGACAGTATCTTGACATTTTTAACAAGAAAAGGAATTAGTAAGACTTCGCGTTCTCAAACGTGTCGCCACGGGACGTGGTTTTGCAAGAAATTTAACATAAGAACATCAGAACGGCTACACCGGGGTCGTCAAAGGTGCACAGTCCTCTCTTGGACTGAATGTAATAGCAGAGAGAAAAGCTGTGAGAGACAGGGCAGAGCGATCCTTCCCCGGGATAACCTCATGGCACCGACCGCCAGCACGCGGGGAGCGATCCCACACCCTCCTGCTCGGGGGAGGCGGGTTTGGAGACGGCACTGCCCCAACTCCTGAAGCTCCACGGTTTTCAGGCACTGAGCCGCTGCCGTCACCAAAGGGTTTGCACAGTCCCAGCCTTGGTCTTGTTCTACGTTTGTACCTGATGAAAAATTACTCCAAGATCTCTGATAGAGAGACACGGCTACAGCCGTTCCTTGTCAAAGGCGATGATTACGAAGGCTTTACCCCTGCCGCGAGCGATGGAAAGTTGAGTCAGCAGTGACAGCATCCCTTTCTGTGATGACAGCGTCTCTCTCCGATGGCAGAGCAGTTGGCAGGAGCCTTTTGTATTGCTGGCTGGAACAGACTGAGGAGTTGCTTCACCTGAAATCCCAGAGGAGAGGACCAGGTTTGACGTGCCTTGATGCGTACCATCAGCTAGGGCTGACACTGGTGGAATCTGTTGAATAGAAAAAGCTGGGGTTTGTGCATCATTTCCAAACCAACATAAAACGGCTCAATTTTAGGACCAAATTCCATTCCAGCCTGTGTTCTGCAGGTGAGCGCATGTTGAATATTGCCCGTTTGTTCTGTTCAGTTTGACGCGTGTGGTAAAAATCCTTTTATCTCCTCAAGGTTTTTAAAAATAGAGCGAGCAGCGTTCAATATTTAATCTAGGGGCTGTACACGAAATCATTATGGTGACTTGAATAATTTGTACGTGTAATCCAACTGGCATCAGTGAGTCTAAGCTTTATAACGCGCGTACAAGATTCTGAGGTTTCGAAAAGATTTTTAGAAGCCCAGCCTTCGCGTCCTTGTGGGGAACCTCTGATTCCTCCCCAATACACCTGGTTGTAAGGAAATCTTTTCTCTTGATAAGAATGAAGCAATGACTAAAGCCACACAAAACATCCTCTATTAGTAGAAAGGCTTTTAGACTTTAACAAGACGCCCTCAAACGTACTCCATAGAAATACTCCAGAAAGGAGCGTGTGTATATTGTTCAAGTGGTCTGTACTAATTATATGCGTTAACATAAACAGTCACCTCTCGGCCCGATGAGGTTCACCCAAGAATGGCAGCTACGCAAGGTGTCTGCTTAATTGAAAGTTAATGTAGTTTTCATTAGTGTGCTTCAAACCAAAGCCTCTCCAGCTGTCCTTCGGAAGATGGGCAGGGAGCCTTAAATTCTACTGCAACAAACCACTCAAAAAACGTTGCTGTAGAGGGAGCTGATGGGAGCCCAGCATGAGCCAGGGAGCTCGAGGCAGGGTGAGGAACAGCAGAGCGAATTAAGGAAAACAGCAGTGAGATGAAAAAACAATTCTCTCATAAATGAATGACCCTCTATTTCATTCCTCCTCAAGAAAAGACGTCCTCATTAGCCCTACTCCGTGCTACAAATTACCGTAATTATCAGTTCTTTACCCTGTCAAGTGCACTCCAAATATTTTACTCATTAAAAAAAAGGCAGCTCTCTTTTATGCAGAAAGTAACTACGTTGTTAGCGACGTTGTATGTGCTGTTTCCATGCTCCAGGCGGCTGGGTGAGGGTGATGGGATGGGACATCGCCACTCCTATGGGCCGCTGGGCTGAGTGGCCACGTCTCCCATCTCCTCCAGCAGATACCTGAGGGTGATGGCATTTCAAGATGCATTATCTATTCCTGGCTTTGCCGCTACCCTGCTCAGTGACCTTGGGTGGGTAATGTTCTCCTTCCCCATCTTCCTTCACCTCCCTGTTCGGATTTTAAGGTTTTGGGTGCAGAAACTGCTTGATGGTTCCACCAGTCCCTCTTCTCGCGTAATGCCAGTGGGAGCCACCGCAACCCAAATAACAGCAGTAAGTTGGTCAAACATTCCTGGTTTTGATCAATCATGTGTCTGAACTATAGCTCCCATTTCTTCAGAACACTCTGTCCTCGTTCTAAAACAGCTCTGGGAATATTAAGCGGGAGAACAGCCAGCCGCTGGCGGACACGGCGTGCGGTGCCGTATTGATCTAGGCGGCCCTAAGTCAGCCTCAGGTCTGCAGTGGTGAATACCATTTGTGGCACATTCAATTAACTCCTCGCTTAGGCGGAAAAAGCAGGAAGAGGAAGGATGCAGAGCTGCTTGGGTGGGGGCTGCTGCACAAGCAGGTTTTGCACCAAGAGTTCCCATCCGGTTGCCAGACCAGTGCGCTGGGGCGAGTCCTTCTAGGCTTCCCAAGGCATCTGACATAGATGGAACGTTTTAGTGAACTGATTTACTACTCTAGAGATGTTAAAGCAATTTTTGCATTAGAGAGTATGCGAAGAGATGGAAAATGAGGCTTTCAAAAGTAGTTTTTTATTTTTATTCCATGCATTTCCATAGTGCAAGCACCATAAACGAAGGCAAGATACTCCCACCAAAGCTGTTGACTTTTAAGGTAAGTTCACCTCTTAAGCCATGGACTAACATGATAAAACATGAGTGTTTGGATTCGCTGAAGGCTGGATTCACAGAGGGCTGGAAGGAAGCGCACAAAGCGTTTAGATCTTACCAGTGCAGACACAGAGCAAGTGATGGGCAGATCTTGTGCGGGTCGTCACGCCTGGGATGGCAAAGCAGGAGGAAGAGGAATTTTGCCAGCTATAGGAGACAGGAACCTGACCCCCTGTGTCATTTTATAGTGTCAGCACTGCTTGAAGTGGCTTTTCCCAGAGCACATGGCCTTGGGTGAGGCTGCGTTGGTCTCTCTGATCCCTGTTTTCCCGCAGTTAATGCCAGTGGACGTGAGGAAGGAGGGGTCTTGGGGCCAGGAGACGCTGTTTCATTCCCCGATCCAAATTTTAGCGTAGGCTGACGCAGCGTAACACCAAAGTGCTGTGAACGTTCCCCGCTCATCTTAACGGGCCGTCACCTAGAAGGACCCGTTTTCAGCGTTTATATGCAATATAGTTTCAAGGCTTCCTCACTGCAGAGCCTGTGACTGAGGGTAAGCAAAAACATCACGCGACGGATAAAGCTGTGGACGCGGCAGCTCTGACAGCATGGCCTGATGGCCCTGTTGCTGGCTCGCTGCGGCTGAAACGCTTCCTCATGGCAGTCTGCAGCCACGGTAATTCTGGTGGCAGATGTCGTGCCTGTCTGTGTGGCCACAGAGGGCAAAACGCGTGGACACGTCTTGTGAGCATTGGCCAGACGGCGGTGAGGTGAGGTGGCGTGGTTTCAGGGGCATCGTGGGGTGGTTTGCAGTAAAGCCTGCTGCCTCCGGTGTTTAATTTCTGTGGTACTCCTAAGTCAAAATAACTTAAAGCTTCTCGCTCCTTGGTTAGGAGAAGATCTGTGTCTCAGGTGTCACATGGGGCTGCATGTGGTGAAGGAGTTTTCATGCTTGGTGACTTCCAATATTCGGTCAATTTAAAACTGGGTTTATTTATATTTCAGTTGACAACAGTCTTACCTTAATGCTGCTTTTTCAAGAAGAGAACCTGACTCGTTGCGGCTTTTCAAAGGGCCGTGGCAGAAGGCTCTTGCCCTCCTGTTGCTGACTGCTTTGTAGACGTCACTGTTGCAGCTGGGCTTGGCCAGAGGACCCGTATGAGTGCCCTGGTGCCACAGCTACCACTAGATGCCTCAGGAAAACGATGCAGCAAGTTTGATTGTGGTGGATTTAATTTCTACATCTCACACTTGGTTTTATTGTTTAGCCGTTTTTGGTAGCATAGATAATCCTTCTCCTTGCCAAAATCCTTCAGTGTTATTCCTGGATTGAGGAAGAAGGAAAGCAGAGCGGGGAGAAGAGGAGCAGTTTCCCTTTGTAGTATTTGGTATTATCTCTGTTTTGTTGCCTTTTGCAGAGGTGGTTCAGCTGAGCCTGCCTGAGGACCAGAAGATCAGCGTTACCACCATCACCGTTGGCCTGAGCACCGTTCTGACGTGCGGCATCCGTGGGCCACTGCGGCCTCCCATCATCTGGAAGCGCAACGGTGTCATCCTCAACTTCCTCGACTTGGAGGACATCAATGTAAGTCCCCAGTTACTCGTCATTTTCTTTTCAGGGCATTGAATATGACTTCAGTGAACAGCTGATAGGTTTAAGGGAACAAGTTTTATCTTGTTTTTGTTACGGAAAACTGGAAGCTGGTGTGATATGTTGCTTTGATGTGATTGCATCTCAGGAATAAAGGCGAAACAGCGCCTGTGCGGCTGAGAGCGGGGGTACTTGGAATAAGTTATTATGAAATTAAAGCTCAGTGCTGTGATAACCCAGCACACGCAGCCCTGGTGCTTCATCCCCTGTTGCTCATTCCGTTTGGTGTCACCTGTGGTCCACGGACAGCAGCCCTGGAAACCCAGGGGGAAGCAGCTCTACAGACCGTTAACTCCTCAGGGATCTATTCCTGGTACAGAGAAATGGGTTCATCGAGAGCGTGAAACAATACAGTTATGGTTGGCACGGAAATCTCTCCTCTGTCTAAATCAAATAATACAGTTTATCTCGGTTCCTCCTGTTTCACTTGCCTTTCAGCCCATTCTCTCCTTCCTTTCTGATGAGCGGTTTGAAATACGGGATTGTTCAGCAGGGCGCGGCAATTCTCTCACAGGAAGGCAGATGAACCTCTTTTAATTTGCGGTGCTGGTCTGATGAGTGAGTCACAGCTTGTAGTAAAGAGAATACCTGAATAATGGGATAAACTTACTCGCTGATTTAAAAACATTTAATTACGGATGGAGTGGAAAGTAGTGTACGAAAAATACGGTCTGTATTTCATTTCTCATTGCATTAAAGTACACAGCAAATCAGGTTTTATTTTAATTACACTACAGCAAGAGTTGATTTGTATTTTTGTTCAGCTCTTGTTAGTTTGATAAGCACTCAGTGCAGAGTTGTTACCGCCAATGCTGTAGCTCCCTAAGTCGCTGTGTATCCAGGATTGCTGAAATGTGAAAACGCTTTGTTTTACTCTTCTATGTGCATACATGAAGATTGCGGCACACGGGACAGAAATAGACGCTGCAACTCGGGGCGTGATTTGTTGACTCCGCCTTAGCAGGACGATAGCGTGCACTATGTACAGGTGATCGCTGTGTGCACAAACTCGGTAATTGTAACTATCTAAACATTCTTTTCTCTTCGTCAAAGCAAGTATGAGCCTTCTAAAATGCATTTCTTGTCACCACTTGGAGCATGACATTGAAATGCAAGAGGAAAGCAGCAAACCCCCCGCTGCAGGGCTGGCACAGGAACCGTGACGAGGCTGCGCGGGGCTGCACAGCCAGCCCGAAGCCGGTGTACCTGCCCGGACTTCTTAGAGACACCCGTCAGCCCAGGGTTAGAATAACGACCTTCGGGTCACCGGCACCAGAGACCCGTGGAAACCTGCCAGGCTGCGATGCGCGCAGCCAGGCGCCCGCTGCTGCGCTGGGAGCGTGGCGGTGAGCCAGGCAGCTGGCTGACCCGGCAGCTCGCAGCCTGTACCATGTCGTGCAGACGTTCTGCAGAACAGGGCTGTGCCTCGACCCAGGTTAAGCTTAGTAAAAATTACACACGCGGCCGACGTGCTTAGTTTAACCTGTAGTAAGCAAATTCCACCGCTTTGTTTTGCCAGAGTCTGGAAAGACCCTTTTCTTTGGGCAGTTGTATTCACTGGATAGATCTGAGACACCGTGTTTTCAGGGTCGGTTTTCTTGGGCTCAGGATTGAGCTGGGGTTAGAAGCAAGGTGCGGCTGTTCTGAAATCTTATTTCCACACCGTCTGGAGGCTCGAGAACAGTCTTAGAATTTTTTGGCCAAAAATAATGAAAATTCCAGGTATTTATCTTACCTTTATGAAATTTTCATTATGATCACATTAATCTTAAGAGATTAAAGTTCACGTGTGAACTGGACACAAAATGACAGCCCAGGGACTGGAGTAGAAGCACATGCTTGAAGGACAGATAGTGCCTGGCTCTTGAGGCCTCACTTGCAACTCCTACTATTTTAAATAGAAGTTTGAGGAGTTGCTTTTCAGGCTGAAATGTCAGTTCTTCCCTAATTTATCGCTGGCCCAAGTGGATTTGTGCTTATAAGTAATTCTCTTTCTCATTGGTTATTAAATGTTAAGAGGAAGAGTTCCATCCTTGCAGATAAACTGACTGGTTGGTGAGTGATTCAACACCCCGTAGGACAGACCCATGCAGTACAGCAGAAAAAAATAAATCACTTTTTGACCTGTTTGAACTAATATATCACTGAGAAACTGTATCAGAGGAGCACTCTGAGATTCTTACAAGGAGGAAAAACAAGATTTATGCCTCAATTTTGATGTTTCACGTGTCAGCTTATGACCTCTACCACCACCTTGTCATACAACACGTGCTACTCAACTGCTTTTTAATCTAATAAACACGTCCACACCTCTTCCATGTTTAATTCAATGGTGACTTTTTTAGGTTCTGTCTGTTCGCTGCCATCTGTATTGCGGTCTGGTAACTTGAGGTGACACAATTTGGGGTGTACCATCTTTTATCTTCCCTCTTCCACGAGGGTCCGTCCGTAGGGCTCTTGAGCTCAGGCGTGTCCCCTCTCTGGCTACCAAGGATGGGCACCTGCACCTCTGAAGCACTTGCCCATAGCAGGGGTGAAGAGATGGTCCTTCAGCTGGTCAGTCCAGTCTGTCGAGTTAGATTAATCACAAGTTGAAAAGGTCTCGTACTGGTGGGGCATGAGCTGCGCTGATCTGCGGTGTGAACACACTTGGGTTTGGGGTTGATACGTGCGTCTGGCACCAACATTTGCGTTGAGGTTTGCAATGTGAAGAGGGGTGCGGCCACGCGTGCTCAGAGCACGGGGCGGGGTGGGTGGCAGCAGACGGTTCAAAGCTTCAGCTTTTCATGGGTACAGAAATTCACATTAATCTATTTAAAGGCATTGACAGCAGGAAAGTAAAGGCAGTGTGATTCTTAATATACTTGAAGGCAGTTAATTAAATTACTTTAGTTTTCTTTGAGTATGCCTCAAGCAGGAACTCGATTGCATTTCTGCTTTTCACAATGAGGTTGGCAATTTGGCTAATTGGAAGTGCAACAGGAGATTAATTGTACCTTTTTAACTTCAAGAAAATCCTCCCTGCTCCTGGCACAGTGGTAATCACATACAAAACTACAGGATTGGAAAAATCCTCGTATTATATTTCAATTAAACTCTTTCTCCTCTAAATGCTAATTCAAGTAATCAGATGGAAATAAAAGCCCAACTCTGGAAAAAACCAAAATCCTTCTAACTAGGTGAGAGAGCAGCGCAGGAGAGGCACCACTGGCGAGTCCTTCGTGGCTTTATTCTCTCCAGGTTCGTGACAAATGCGGTGTGAGAAGGCTGACTGTCCTCCAGGTTAATCCTAGAGGTGACAAGGGTGGTGAGCAAAAACCTTAGATAATCCTAAATTTGCGCACACCGGAAGGGTTGACGATTACTGCAAAGCCTGGTTATTTAAGTGCATTACTTCATTTTTATGCGGTATCTTGATTGGCAACAAAATATTAATAATTTTTCATTGCTCTCCTAATCAAAGCTTTCATAAGCAACACAGTTGTAATTTGTCTTGTCCCGTCTGGGAAGAGCTCTGTTAATGAGTTGTCACACAGCTATTGCGGAAGAGCCGTCTTAATGGTACATGTAATTAAATGGGTTTTTCCTGCAAACATTTAAAATTGCTTTTAGCATAAAAATATTTATCCATACATTACCCACCCATATTATTTAGCCATTAGAAGTCTCTTTGCAGCTATACGTTAAAAAAGTCACATCAACTTTTCTCATGCAGAAAATAACTATAGTGTAGCTGAAGCTGATAAGATTGTGATAGCTATGAATTCATTCCTGCCTACAAAGAGCGAAGTGGTTAAAATGTGTCATCTTTCAAAATAATGGACTTTTTCCCCCCAGGAACAGGCCGTCTGTTTTCCCAGCTATGTGATTATGAAAGCATTCCTGATTTGAAAATAGAATAAACTCCTCATGGAGTCAAATGTCTTTGCGCAGTATTTATGGGATGTTGTTTCACAGGATCTGACGTTATCTCCAGAGAAATATACACAAATTTATAAGCAAAATTTGTAAACCGCAGTTATTCCTTCGGAAGGGTGGTGAAAGCATACCCAAACAACAGAGAAAATTACCGTGAGAAAAGGGATGTTTCGGAGTCCAGGTGGGTGAGAATGTGGTGGGTTACGGAGGTAATGCGGGGGGCTGGAACGGACATCCAGCAGTGCCTCTCCTCCTTCCCTGCACGTTCCTCCTACCCTTGAACTCAAACCTGCATGGGATCAGTCGTTCGAAAATAAGCTTTTCATAACAGAACGTTGCAATACAGTTTGTGCTGAGGCCAGGTAGGATCGCTGTCCCGGCTCTCCCAAAACACCTCCCGGGGACACGCGCCGGGCTCCAGCCCGCGGTGGAAAGCCCACCAGGGAATTACAGACAGGCAGCGAGAGCGCTCTGCAGCCCCTTTCTGGCTCGTCTTTGTCCTTGTTGGATGAACAGTCGTAACGGCCCTGAAAAGCCTGCTCCCGGCAGTTACAAATGCAGCACGTCGCTTGTGTGTATCCGTCAGCTTCTCGCGCACAGAGTGCACCGAGACCTGGCCGGGAAGAGGCCCACGTGCCAAATGCTGCGGGAAGGTCCCCGGCTGGGGAGGTGGCTGAGCGGCTGCTGGTGGCAGCGCAGCAGTGGGTGCTGCTGAGGCTCACCCGGTTGCCGTGCGTCTCCTCTGCCGTTGCCTCCCGGCAGGGGAAGGAAGCTCGGTTGGGCAGACCTCTGCTCTCCCCTTCAGCCGGCGTTGCCTTTGAGAAGGCCAGGTGAAGAAGGTCTGGGCTCTGCTGCGGGGGTTCCTGACGTCACCCAGGGCCCCGGAGGCACCTGAGATACACAGGCTGAGCTCGGAGCTGTAAGTCCCTGCTTGGAGGAAAAAGAGTGATTCTCTTCTGCAGACAAATTTTCCTCCCCCCGTACAAATCTGTGTGCCTTACTCTGGCTGAATCCAAGCCTGCCTCCATCTCTGCCCGCCAAACCTCCACCAGGTCCACAGAGCAAAGAGCACGTGGAGGTGGCAGGAGGGAATCCAAGGGGGCCCAGACCGCTTTCTTCATCATCGATGCTCATAGTCCCCATCTGCCTGTGGACCCAGCAGATTCACCCCCACGTGTATCTCCTGGCTCTTACAAGATCTGTTCCTGCCCGCCTTGGTACACGGTTCAAGTACATTCATGTAAACGTCTATTTTCCAGCTAGAATATCTGAAGCCCAAACGGCCAACCTTCAAAGCGCGAGTCGCGTGGATTAGATTTCTCATTAGAACAGGCTGTAGCAAGGCGATATGTTCCTGTTGATGTTTTTAATGGTGTTTCACTGTTAACTAATAATAATGACGTGTGAATAACCCCACTTAATACCCTGCTAATAGAAATCGGGCCGTTAAAATGATCAAGCCCCATGTCCTCCTAGATGCTGCAGTAATACAGTGATGGGAGTAAATTACGGGAAGTTGTATGTTTAGAGCCAAGTTTTTTCTTTTTCAAATCAAAGTTTAAGAAATTGCACAGTGCTTATAGTGTCTTGGGTCTTTGCAGGCTCTAAAATAGAGGTTAAGTGGAAATTAATCCTCACAGTATTTTCAGAGTATATAGTCTCTCCCTTCGTTGTAATGCAGATCACAGAACTCGTGTCCACTTGTGCCTTCCGTGGAATGGCTCGTTTTGGGGTCACAGACCAGAGTTTGTAGGTGACGATTGCAAATGCAGAAATACCTTCATGGAGACGTCGGAGTTGTTCACCTGGTCCTAAATAGCGGGTGGAGTGAAAGGCTTCACCTGCCTGAACAGCCCGTTTCTGTGGAGGGAGGTGTTCCTCCGGGGTGGTTTTGGTTTGCTTGCATTTTTTAGAGGCACATCCGGCACATACTGGTGAGGTTTTAGAGACCCCCGAGACGTTAGATTCAGCTCTCCCATAGGTGGATGGCTGTACTCAGTCTGGGTGTTACGGCGGAAAAGCAGAGCTCTGAATGCAGCGTGAACCTTCTGCAAATGAGCAAGAAGAAAGGAGCGAGTCCATCTGCTGTGGAGCATTGAGGTAACTAGACTGGCACACTTCAGAAAAAGAGTTATAAAAAGTGGAGAATGAGATGAATTAAGGCTCCCCCGTAGCTGGCTCTGACTGTGCCAGCTGATAATTGAATTACAGACCAAAACCCATGACTCCCAGTTACCTGCCCCTGTACTGCAGGGAGAAAGTTGGAATTTAGGGATGTAATTTCCTCCCAAGATCGGTGCCTACCTGTTCACTCGCGGTCTTTGCATTTCTCTGAAACGTCCAGTAGATGCAATTAATAGAAACATTTCACTAAACCCGTCGTATGCTAATTCCTCCCTTCCAGCAGCTCCAGCAGGAAGACCTGCCATTGATTTTCCTCAATGTATTGTCTCCGCGTTTCTCAGGATATAAAAATCATGCATTTTTATCTATATTACAATTGCACAACCATCTAAAAATTTTGTTTCCATATGTTTAAGCCAAAACCTTTTTGGCTCACCAGCAAACTTTTATGTTGTGCTAAATTCTTCGAGCAAAAACAGAAGGAAGGGTAAATTAATACCCCATCAAGTTGTGTTTGCAATAGTTTTCTGGCATTTGCTTAAGGCTGAGTTTTTCTCCATGTAAATCACTAAAGTGATAGCATGTGTAAAACCAAGAACAAATAATATTAATGAAGCATAAGTTCTCAGCTTGTCTCTAGAAAGAAATTATTAAAAGCACCAGCGAAAGTGATTTAAGAGCCCATGACTAATTTAGTTTTTATTATTTTTATATGAATCACTCATGAATCTATTGTAAAAAAGATCAGAGACATTTGATTAGCGAGAAGAAATCATTTTCGCAGTGATAGTCATTGTTGTAGATTTTGCATAATAATCATCTCATTAAGCGCTTGGGTACATTTTGTCTTAAAATCCTGTAAATATTATCAGAGGGAGATTTCTGGGGCTGTGAGGATCAGGGAAGCTTTTTTAACATGAACTAGTTAATACATTTTTGTTGCTGTGCTGGTTACTATGACATTGTGATGGTGTTTTTCTTGGTATGGTGGGAAACCAGTGACACCAGCTAGCCCCAGTGCCAAGACTGGTTTTGACAACAGGTGCTGAAACCACACGGGGAGGGCTCCCAGCTTCCCTGAGCTTGGCGGAAAGGGCTGAAAGGGAAGTGTCTACAAGTGAAGCGAATTATTATTATTATTTAGGAAGAAATCCCAGCAACTGGTGGGATTCTCCTAAGAGAAGGAACCACTCGGGGATCTCCATTCCCACTGCTGTTATTTCAGCTATGGACACTTTTGAGTCAGCGTGGTGAGAAGGTATCAACCATCCTTGGGACTCATGGAGAGGAGGTATCAACCATCTTTGGGACTCATGGAGAGGAGGTATCAACCATCTTTGGGACTCACCCCCAATGTGTATTAGGAGCATTCAGTGCCTAACTGGAGAGGTTTAAAATCACTGTGTAGGTTTAAAATCACATGGGCTGGGCAGCGGCTGCTGCCCAGGGAGTGGGTACACCATAGTGCCATATTGCAACGTGGTGAGTACCAGTGTTTGCCGACAGCCGGAGAGATGGGGAGATCGTCTGGTTTTGTGCCACTGGGGCTTGTTTTTCTGTTCCTTTTTCCTATTTATAGCTATAAGGCAAGTATTTTTTTTCTCAAGTAACTGAAAGTTATCCTAAAAAAGAATAAGCTGAATCTATGCTAATTCCTCTTCAAAATTCCTGGAAAACAAGAAACCGTGCCAAAAACTTAAAGGGT
This sequence comes from Bucorvus abyssinicus, assembly GCA_009769605.1. NCBI lineage: Eukaryota > Metazoa > Chordata > Aves > Bucerotiformes > Bucorvidae > Bucorvus > Bucorvus abyssinicus. The sequence goes on along the minus strand of CM020041.1, from coordinate 2,440,171 downwards.
TTTGAATATGTTTCCATTCTATGTTGGAACAACCCCAAGACGTGTTAGAAAGCTTCATGAAAAAGCATCTGAAATGGGCAAAACAGGCAGGCAGGCAGTGCCCCGCGCCCTCTGGCATCGGCCCGGGTTGACCTGGGCTCCCCCTCCGCCGGCTGCGTCCCCGGGTGTTGGAGCGGGAGATTTGTGGCGTTACAATCACAGATTTGATTTCACTTGAGACAGAACGTGAACGAGATTTACAAGCAGCAGGCAATGTTTTACACATTTCCAGGCGCGGTGTCTCCAAGCCGCAGCAGATTGCATGACCAGGAAATGCATTAGAAGGGAGGAATGGGATAAATAAATATGAAAAATCTGCTCTTTGGAGAGACTGATGTCTTGGGTAATCAGTAATGATGGAAAGGAAATACCACACAAAAAAAAGTACATACCCATTTTCTAGGATCTGCTTTGTTATTTTTTTTGAAATTGACTGTGTGCAGTAGCAACGTTTTCTATTATTATTTTTTTGATTACTGAGCTGTTATCAATTTAAAATGCACGGTTATGCATTGTTTTAATCTTAAAAAGTTGAAACCTATGCTAAGGTTGCTTAATCACCTTTATTTGAGAGGTAACTGCAGGACATAAAAGAAGCTCACGAAGGGCAGAGAACTTTCTATTTGCAAAAAGGAGAGGAAACACGAGACGAACTGCTGGAGAAGTCAATTTATCATCTGCCACTAGTCGACCTTATCAATTATGAGAAATGATAAGCATAGCTTGCTGAATTATTTTTTACCAGAACATGTAATGTTATTTTATAATGAAATTCATAAAACAGAGGTGATGAACGCCCTGTCCTTATCTGGCCCCTTTGATGGAGGGCTTATCAGTTTCTGGGGTTAGAATGGTTTCTATCTCCACTTTCATCCCTTCTCTTTCTTCTTCTTCCCAAGAAAATTCACCTTCAGTGGTAAATGAGGAAAGCCATGTCTCAGAAGGTACTTCTTTGCCTTCCTCCTGGTTGCCTGTCCTTTTCAGTTCGCCGTTGGACATTGCTGGGGGTAGGAGTAGGGTAATCCCTGCTCCTGGGGCGGTGCAGCACTGAGACATGGACCGCTCTGAGATCTCTGCTTCAAAGGTGGAGGGAGGGAGAGAAGAATTATGTTACATCGGTTTTATAGATGTTTGTGGTTCCCTCGGACTGCCTTCAGGCTCATGGGGACTTGGAAGCCTGGGTTTGCAAGGAAAAGCCATCTGGAAGAAATTGAAAGCATGTGAAATGTTTCCTCTGCTTTCTTCCATCACGAATTCTTCGCATTCCCGCTGCTCACCCCAGCCTCTCCCCTGCCAGTTCTCCCCGCAAGCTTACCTGTGCGCGTTTGGATGGGAGGATGGAGCTCAGAACATGAGTCTCTAAAAGCGTTGTGTGCTAAACAGGTTTTGAGAACTTTGTTCAAAGAGCTCCCGCTTGCCTGATACAGGTTTTTGAGAGGCAAAATGTCCTTATTGACCTGCAGTTCCTTCTCAGCTCAGTGGTGTGCAGCGCTCCCGTGTTACACCCATCGAGGACCGCAGACCAAACCGGCGGCGGAGCAGGCTGCCGGCGTTAGCATACACCCTGTTTAATGCGCTGGCGGTGGCGCAAAGTGCACCAGAGCATCTCCTAAGAGCTCCCCAAGGCAGTGCAGGATGGAGGGAGAAGTCAGTGGGCCTCCGTCCGGCCGCGCTGCAGGACACCTGGCTGGGATGAGCGCAGGAAGCAGAGTGAGGTTATTAAGGAATCAAAGACTCATTTACTGATGCTCTAGGGCTTGGTTTTTACAGCACTTCCAAATATACCCTTACAAAATACACACAGGAAGTGCTTGTGCATAAAGATGCATGCGTATATATAAAGTGTAACAGAAATCCTGAAGTGCTAATTGTATCCACAGGGAAACACAGGGAAAACCGTGAGCTGCAATAAACACGGTCGTTAATTTGTTAGAGAATCCAGTATCTTTTTGTAGCCACAGAAGGTTCGGTATGGAACCTAAATTTCACGGTCACTTTTTCCTTCCCACGTCTAACGCTGGTCGTTGTTAATAACGTCTGATGTGGATTTATGGTGTGTGCACAGGTTCTGGTACCGGGTGGATCATTTCCTTCCGTGTGTGACGTAATGATACGGTGTTAATCTGAGTCGTCTTTGATCACCTTCTTTAAGCGCTAGAAGTCAGAAGATAGTGTTTAAAAGTTGTAAACCATGCTTTTACCAATATCGGCTTCTCTTTACCAGAAAAATGCGTTTGGAGAGGAGAGAATAATACTATAATCTCTCACCAGTTTGTTTTTACAAGGATCTTTACTTCTATTAATACATTTGTATGCATTGGAAAAAACCGGATTGTCCATAAAAAGACAATTACAGAGCACAAACCAAGCATTCCTAATATTTTTCTGAGCTATCTTAAAGGAAGCAACGTACTTAAAACGGAGGAGATTTTATTGTCCTGTTTTTCCACAACTCCTTATAAATCATCTCGTAAAAGTAGCCATCCTATTTTTATTGACCTAAACTCAATTCAAGTTGCTGTGGGATTAACTTTAAAAACTGTTATTAAGTCCCCTCTGCCGCAAGCGTTTTCTCCATCTCATGCAAATACCATTTGAACAGGGCTGATATCTTTTCTATTTGCAGTTACTCAGGCATCTCTGCTTTCCGGCAGGAACCATCCAGCTGACCAGAAAACAGGCAAATGCTTGAAATGGGGAAATTTTAGTAGATGTTTATAATGATGTATTGGGCAGCTTAACCAGCTTATCCCATAGTGTAGGTGCCAAATCTGCCAAGGTGGCAGTAATAGCTGAGATGCTTTTGATTATAGATAGTGAATGTCAGGACCGTCCATGAAGTTACTCTTAGTCTTCATAATTGTTTATCATTTGCACATTGGGGCAGCACATGCCGTAGGGTGGGAGGTAGCAGAACCGGGGTGGTTATGTCTGTGCCCTCTCAGGTCGGTCTGTGCCTTGGGAAGGGTCGTGGTCCTGCCTGTGAGCTCCGTACCTCTCAACCTGCCCTTTAACATCTGAAAACCAGGCCAGTTCCCCACCTTCCCTTGCCCCCTGCCAGCGCTGGTCTGCCACTGGGAGGAGAGGCAGGAGGATATTGCCCTGGTGCCAGGCAGAAGTTATTGGAGAAGATTCAAGAGCCAGCAGAAGTAGAGCCAGATCAATCCCGTAGTGCAAGAGATGGGCTACTCTGTACTTCCCTTTAGAGGTGCCAGCTGGCGTTGCAAGCATCCTGAGAATTGCGGCTTCCTTCGAAAAATGTTTGAAGTGTCGTGGCTGGAAAGGAAAGCTTCAAACCGTAAAGCAGGTGCACCCTGAAGAGGCAGGAAGTGTGAGGTATAAAGAGCCCCAAATGGTTGTGCTTTAGGAGGCAGCCCATCGACGATCAAACAACGCTTGCTCATAGTTTCTGAGCACCTGGCAGGGGGTTGGCAGTAACAGCGTGGATGAGGAGGATTCCAGGTAGCACTGGACCTGCCATGGGCGCAGCAGGGAAGGGCAGCAGCGTCAGCACCTCTGGGCGTGCGTTCCCTCTCTCCTTCCCAAAGGTACTGGGACGGAAGGTCTTGACTCCCAACCAGCAGAGCACATCTGCGTCCCTATTTTATGCCGTTCACCCTGGTAGGTTCGATCAGGTCGTGCTGGCAGACCCCGGCTGTGCGTGTTCCCCTCCTGAGCGCGCCGCAGTGCTGCGCGCCCTGTCCCTGGGGCGGCCGTGCTGGACAGGGCTGGCCGCAGGCACGGCTCCGTGCAGGGGCTTTCCCCGTAGAGCGCGTGGCTGCAGGCTGCCTTTCGACCCGCACCTCGGGAATTTGAAACAAGTCTTCGGGTTTTCATGAGCAAAACCAGCCTTCAACGCTCACCTTGTTGCACTGGCTTTGTGCCCCCCTGATTCGACGCTGAATTTGACCACGCTTTTGCCGTGACGTTCTGCAGAGGGTTTGGTTTGGCATGCTTTATGCGTGGAGCTAATTAAAGAAAAATCGTTCTTTAAGCTCATGAACTGTTTTTTAAACGCATCCTTCTGGGCTTGCAGAGAAGTACAAACATTCTGGAGCTGCAAAAGTCTGAACAGAGTAACACGGGAAGCCGCTTCGTATACCCGCCAGTGCTGTGGTTCTGTTAACTGTACTTTGAAATAAATGCCGAAGCGGGGCGCATGCACAACACGCTCAAGTGCCAAAAACTCTCCTCACTCATGTTCTCCCCATCTCTAATCAAAACTTGAAGTAATGCAAGAGCAGATCTAGGAAGATGAGGGGGATGGAGAAAGATACTTGTCACGTAGTTACAGATCAAAACAAGTTTCTGTGAGAAGATGCTTTTTGTCTTCTTCCTTGTCTCCTGCCTAGGATATGTCTGAGATAAGTGACAAGCAGTTTCAGTTCTTTCTCATCAAGGCTCAAGGTTACAGAGCATTTTCTAAGAACCAGCACTGAGAAAGGAAACCTTTACCCACCCAGAAGTTACCTTTTTATGCACCTGAGGTTAACAGGTAGATATTAAATTCCCCCGTAAATTAAACAGCTGGAGATTGCCATCGTTTTTATGTCCAAAGAGCACCTTGTTAGCAACCAGCACAAAAGTTCAGGCTCTCAGATGAGTTACTTTGCCTTACTCTTAAATTGCTGCTCCTTTTCTCCCTGCACGTTGATCTCTGAACTTTAAAACTTGCCGTTCAAAAGCTGAGCTGTGTTCCCAAGCTGCGGTGGTACCACAACCACGGAACGGTATTCTCCCTTCACGTGGTGGTTAAAATATTTGTACTAAATACTAAGGCACCTTTCCTGTCTTTTCTTACACGCAGGATTTTGGAGAAGACGATTCCCTCTACATCACCAAGGTAACAACTATTCACATGGGCAATTACACCTGTCATGCCTACGGCTACGAAGAGCTGTATCAGACCCACATCCTTCAGGTGAATGGTTAGTAAATGGCACCCATGACAATCCACATAAGCGGTCCTGTAAGCACAGTCGCGTGTTAATCTCATTCGCATGGAGACGTGAAAAGCCACGCACCGAATTGTCTGGGTAGCAGAGTGGCAGCAGCTCGGGTCTGCTCACTCGCGCTATCGGAACAGGCAATCAAAAAGAAAGGCACCAAGGGGGCACCTGTGTAATCACCCGGGTGTCGGCAGGTACCTGGGCTGTAAACCAAGCTGTCAGTAACATTTCCATAGAGTTGAGAGCAGCGTTTCAAAGCATCTCTTAGATTAATTACTACTTTTGTCAACAGAACTGTCGCCTCAGTAATTTCTTCTTCCAGAAAATCATTTCTGTTGCATGAAATAGCCCAGGATATTTAAATAAACACAGCACAGTGTTTCCAAAACCAGCTCAGTAACTCCCAGCTCCCTATCAGGTTATTATGACCTGGTCGTAGTCAGCGTGGATCGCTGAGGGCTGTTTATGTCGGCTGAAGATGTGACCCACTGGGCTGCAAAATGAGGGCAAACCATTTTACAGCTGAGAGAACGACACGGGCCATATTCCAGCGTTCTCATTCACCTCTGTCCCCTGGACCACATTTGTGCCTGCTGGAACTTACACTGAGGCATTTGCTATCTTTCTTCTGACCTCAAACTCAGCCAGCTGGATTTAGTTTAAAATTACATTAGCTTAAACCGGCGTTTTATCGAGGGACTAACCTGTGGAGTATCCACCTCCCTGGCAGCAAAATCGTTGACCAACTTCAAACCCGTATTTACATGTGCTGATATGACCAGCTTTATCTGCAGAGTAGGAGACAGGGTAACCCCTTGCTCCCTACAGGTGGATTTTGACATACTCTGGTGTGGAAGTATTGAGCTTTGCAGGAAAATTCAGTAACTTTATTACAGGGGATGTGTTATAAGGAAAAATAACGATTAGTTCTTTCTCTAGATGTGCGCAGACCTCTGCGAAGGAGAGCTCTCAACTGGTAAGAGCCGTAACAGGGAGCCCGACACAAAGAGAAACAGTGAAAAGGGAGATTTATGCCCTTTAAGAAGTGCCGTGGTGGACGTGGGCTTTAGGCGTGGCAGCAGCTCAGGTCCTCTGGATGCGTGTACGTGCCCCCCACGCACAGCGAGTACCTGGAGGAGAGCACGAAGCATCCGGTTGATTTGAATGAAAACTGACTTCCTGTTTCAGCATCATAATTTGTCATCTAGCGAGATAGGAAACGGTGAAGTCTCCGCAATGTGGAGAACTAGATTGTGCGTGCTGCAGCGGGAAAAATAGGCTTCCTTCCTCAAAGCGCCATTTGTTTGATGAATGGCAGCTGAAAGAAAAGCGAGCTAACAACTTAATCCCGTGTATATTATGTGATATATTATGAGGCCTGGATGGAGTTTAGTTGGCAGACAACAATGTAGACTTTATCATCACTGGGAATGTAAGGCCCAGAGGCTTGGGAAGGAAACCCAGAACGAGAGGGAAGCTGGATGGAGTGTGGGGAGGGGATGATGCCTTTCGTGCTCCTGCCTGCCTCTTAGATTTAACTTGTGGAAAGATCCCGTTTTCTTTTTAAATGGAGGTTTCACAGCACAGCTGCACCTGGGGTTTCGTACTGATAGAAGAATCAGTACTGGTGTTGGTACTGTTATACCAAAAAAAGCCCACTCTCCGTGCTGGCTTTTTAACGTTGCTGTGCAGTCACTGAACCCCACAAAAAATGCCGTGCATTCTGCTATCAACCCAGACTTGCTAGAAAACACTGCAGGGTCTAGAAGACTTTGTCTTACAGCATCTGATGTTCCCACATGAGCTGTGAGGCTTTGCAAAGCCAGGTTTTTGCAGTTCTTGACGTGGCTGGCTGGCTGCCCACCTCTCTAAAGTCTCTCCTTCTCTGCCTGCGTCGTGGCTTCCTCCAGCACCTGACGCTGGGGCAACAGCCCCAGTGACAGGACGACGTTGCTTACCTTCAGATGCCTGGTAGGGTTCCCGAGGCAGAACCCTGCCCGGGAAACCCTCAGTTTTCAGGAGCTTAAAGGACCAAGTGAGGCATTTCTTTTGACAGGAGTAGAGGGGAGAAACTGAGCCAAGATGAACAGAGTGAAGATGCCGAGAATCTAAGCATAGCTGATGGGCTCTGTGCAGCGCTGGCGATTGTCTCTGTCTGTCTGTACCAAACTAAAAACTCCATCTTCAACATGGGAGGTTTTTTCTTGCTTTTCTCTGTTGGACTATGACGGTAAGAGAATGTGACAGGACCAAGTCAGCCAGAACTCGGGTGTATCTGCTCGCCTCTCTCCTCCAGGGAGGGACCAATACGCTTTTAGCATCAAAAACACAGGGCGGTTTTCATTCTATGAAAACAGTCAGAACTTTTTTTTTTCTTTTTAATAGAGAAAACTCCAGGTCTCTCTATTGGGAAAGAGTAGGGAAAGAAGAACCAGCTGGAAGTAAAAGGGTTTATTCCCAACCCTTCCCAAGCTCACCGTGTCTGTACAGGCAGGTCCCAACTTGCAGGCTGTGTTTCAGTTAATTCAGTGTTTTCAAAGCTGCTGTAACTCTTCCAGCATCCTTCGATCCTTTCTGTGCCACCTGGGCCCTGTCGTACTGTTCCCTCTGAGGCCCATCAGTCCGCCTTACAAAATACTTGCCCTTTATTGCCTTTTTCTCCGTATAGAGTCCGATGCTAGTTATATCTACCCTCTTCGTACGCTTTTATCCAATATATTATATTCTCTTTATCTTGCTTCATCCTTTTGTCTCGTTTTAGAACCTAACACTGGATTGTAACAGCTCATTGATTAGGTGATACAGGAAATTGGGAAGTATAAGCTTAAGGAGAAAGCTTGGAGCCCGATTTTGACAAAAATTGGATTTCTGGGATTCGGAGCTCTAATTGAATGTATTACAGACTAACCAAATCTATCAAACCTTACCCATAGGAAGACTTGCTTCCATCCCAGTGTCTTGTCGCAGTTGTTCCTTTTCTTGCTCAGGGGAAGGAATTCACTTCATCGCAGTGAAATCCTGCTGGAAGACGGGCACGGGGTTCTCCATGGCAAGCAAGCAGTGTCCTGCCTGCTGCTCGCTGCTGCTCCTGCACCCCACAGCCCAGCCCCGGGCCTGCAGCACTGTGCTTGGGCTGTTCACCAGGCTACAAAGCAATGCCAAGAGCAACGCCACGTTGTCTGCATCAGCATCAGGCATTGCACGGTCTAGACTTGCCTGAAGAGGAGTGCCCCAAACCCCTGGCTCACATCTTCTGGGCACGAAGCACACATGTGAAATGCAGCCCACATGTGACACTGGATGTGGTAGGTTTGGGTTGAGCTCATCGATAGTAGGATTCACAGCAGCGGTAAAATTTAAGTCAGTGTATTTATACAGCTGGTCCTTAATGTCTGTGGAGGAAAAGAACGCGCTGAAAGGCAGCACGAAGTTGAATGAAAAATTGATCTTACGAGCTGGTATCTTTGATCAGGAGAAGCCAAGAACAGTAGGAAAATTATGTTCTCTCCTATGTATGGATATTGCTCGGGAAATGGGTACAGCATACACTAACTGTAGACAGGAAAAGCAATTTATCACTTGCTAGAGGAAAAAGAGTTGCCGAGAAAAAAGAATCTCATAAAATTGTAATCAACTATGAAAATTGATAGTTTGCAAATCAAGAGACTGCTGAGCGTGAGACATAATTTTCCTTGGTTCTTGCACTCTGGAAAACATCAGCATAAATCAGAATATTGTATTCCTTGAAAATAGTTTTTAAAAGCCATTCGATCCTCAGCCCAATTATAAGGGTCCAATAGGACACATTTCCCAGTAACAGAGAGATGTTTTAAACACGGATGTTTGTTATTGTGGCTTTTCAAGAGAAACCGTGTAACGCTGCTAACTGCTTTCAGATCATAAATGGAAAGATTAAAACATCTCAAGTAAGTGATTAATCTATTAATCATTCCTAAGCCCTGGAGCATATAGGTCCTATAGCAGCAACGTACGTCTTTGGGGCTGGGTACTGCCATCTGTGCTCATCGTGTGCTTTATCACCTGAGCTGTTTTATTGGGATGAATCGGGCTGCTCACACGGGAAGTACTGCTCAGTATGCAGGAGGACGCAGTCTACCCCATCTCGTACTTGTTTCAATGCCTCTTTTTTCCTACTCTGCTTAAGATAATAGCATTTTTATATTGCCCTTGGCTGCAGACACTGTAATGGTTAGCAATGATATATATTCACCAAGGGAAATAGCAAAAGATAATCCATATATCCCGAAGTCTGGAGCTGAAGTCTTTGCAAGTTTAAAGTAAAATGTGCTTACTTGGAATGTATTAATTTGTAGCAGGGACAATAAAAATGCATTCTGCAGTTTGCTGTTATCACAAGGCAGTTGCATGTAATAATTCACCTGTGCAATGAATTGCGAAAGAAAGGGAAAAGAAATAAAAAGTTTAAAAACGGAAGGAGTAGGAGGATGGTAAGAGGGCAGGAATGGAAGTGCAACACGTATTTTTGTAGGTGCAAACAAGCATTTCCCTTATTAATTACTCTTCAAAAGACACCTTGCTATAATTTCAGGTTAAGCTAATTTTCATGCAGAACTCAGAAGAGCGTCTAGGACCCCTGAGCCACCTTCTGCAGTATAAATCTATTGTTTTTTCAGCTCTGCGGGTAAAGTATGTGGATTACTCGCATGCAGACTAACATGGTGTGAGGCAAAAACCTGAGAGCCTCAGGTAAACCCTGCTTTACGAAGGAGTGCCCTGTTCTGGGGAGTGTGGTCGCTGTGGCAGTCAGTGGCAGTGTGGACATGCGTGCTTATAGGAAGAGGAAAGCCTAAAGCAAACCATTATAAAAATTACCAACCCATGCTGCTTTTGAGAGCATTAAACAGGTGATGTCTGGGACTTGCTCTATCTTCTTTAAGACCTGGTGGGTGAGAAAAAACCACTGAGCTTGGAGTAAAAGTGCTGTGGTGCCTTTGGCCATTTGGGATGTGGTAGAGAAGGGCTGGGGGATCTCCATCTCGCCTGGAGCCGGGCAGGCGCAGGCAGGCGGATGTGTCCTGGCAGGAGCAGAGCTCTGCACGGGGACTGGAAGAGGCAGGTTGTGCCATCTGGAGGATTAGGAAGGTCCCTGGGGTCATAAAGTACCGACCGTCAGTTGACTTCACCAGGATTGGGGCGTCCAACCTCCCTGGGTATTGTAAAGGTTTTTTCCAGGCGTTTGTGGGAGACAAGCCACCTCTCATCTCTGAGTCTGGATAAATGACACAGGCTTTCAAGGGACCTCAGCTCCTAAATAATTTTGCTCTACAAGTGTTACTAGCAGCCAGCAAATCACAGGTGAGACAAGCATTGAGCACAGGACTTCATGAAGTTCTGTCAAAGTGGACAAAAACTACCGTCTTTGTCCTATCACACGTGGAGACACTGACTCGGAGAAACTTGAATTAATTTTCCGAGGTACAGACGGAATGAGAAGGTCCTGACTCTCAGTCTTACTCCCCTGAATTTCTTGGGCACTGTCTCTTAAATAAATGCAGGGATGGCTGTGGCAGCTGCCAGCCGTTTCCAACAGATCTCTCCCTTTACTCGCCTTCTTCTTGATCTGGCACCTCCTGCAGTCAGGAGGAGCTGCAACCTTGACAGTAATGGGAGGAAGAGAAGATGAAAAGCTAGAAAATGCTTTTGTTTAAAATTTGAAAACTCAATTTAATAAAACAAACCTTGTCATTTTGGTAACCGGATTAAAAAGCTCTTGGATGGTGTTTTACACGCTGCCCTGCATCTTACAACACGTTTTCAATTCTTCTCAAGTAAAGGAAATAGAAAGTGAGGACCTAAGCCCACACATCCAGGGCTGAGGTGGAGGTTAAAGCCATTCCTTTGCTAGAAGTCCCCATTTCTCTGTCTCTCCAGTCGCCCTTAGGCATTCCTTCTCAGATTATACTTGAACAATGTCTCGCTTTTAAAGCTATAAAACCCAAGGAGACTTGAGGGCTTTCTGTGCTGGCTGGTTTCCAGCCGAGCCGGTGACGCAGAGCGGGTTAGTACTTGGCAGCTGGTCGGTAAGGCAGAAGCGAAACACATCTCTCTCTGGTAAGTCCCATTAAAAACTAGAAATAGAAAGATGGCAAGGGGTGCTAGTGGATGTAATTATTTAGACTCTCCCCATATGGATATAGAGACACAAAGCAAACACAGATTGCGTCTACAGCCACTGTTAAGGCATTTTAATTTTGCCAGTCCTGGAGCCTGGTGATGGTCACAGCAGTGCGTTAGGTACCATAAGCCAGTGATTTCCAGGAGAAGTCTGTTGTTAACTCATCCGGGCTTTCTTCACAAAAAAACCCAAGTTTTCCGCGATCCTCCACGAGTGCCAAGAGTTTACTCCTTGTCCTTGAGGAAGAAGTGGGGCCCTGACATTTCACATCCATGTTTGACTCAGACCGTGGTTTTACAAAACTGTCCCCCTTCCAACAGTTACGTCATAAGTCCCCAAATCCCCTAATCTGGGAGAAGAGTTGACAGTCGGTTATGAAACACAGCAGTCCGTGACCACCCTTCCGATACCATCAGCCATGACATGGCACATCCTCACGTTTCCTTTTGTTATGTCCCTAGAGGTGAAGGAAGGAGGGTCCCACTGGTGTTCTTCACTGATACTGCAATACCACAAATTCTCTTTAAGGTCTGTGAGTAAATTGATAAGAAATAGTTAATGGGTGATATTAAGCTTTGTTGATTTGAGCAATGAAGGCAACGTGATTGAAAATCAATGAACTTGTCTGTAATTGTAATAGAATTGGTAGTTCTGCCGATTGAGTATAAGTAGTTCAGAGGGGCCTTCTGGAAACAAGGTAAGTCATGTTTCGAAAGCCTCTCAGGAAAAAAAAAGTCATTTATAAACACTTTATTAGTTCAGAATAACAGGTAGTGAATGTACAGGCTATTTCCTCGTAGGTATTTAAAATGTCGACTAACATGCTACTTCTAATAGGCAAGAACTCCAATTACCTTCTTAGTAGATTCAGTGAAGGTGTGGAGTTTATACTTTAATTTTAAATATGCGAGCACTCGCCTTAGGTTTTAATCCAGCTTTACTTAAGTTCAGTCAGCTGCTTAGTGAAAGCAAGCAAGAACTGTCTAAATACAAAACCAGATACCGAGGTTGCTCGAGTTTCGTTAGTTTACTCTTTTCTATTATTATTTTCTCTTTTCTGACCCGAAGTTGAGCTGCAGAAAGATCATTACTGTAGCTTGCAGCGGAAGCCAGGACGTTGCTTCTCTCCCTGCTTCTCGGCTCGAACCTCTCAGGCAGCGGCTCTCGAGCCCCCGACAAGGGGTGGCACCTGCCAGGGTTGGTTAAAGTGGCCAATTCCTTGTTTCCCGCAGTGCCGCCAGTGATTCGCGTCTACCCTGAAACGCAGGCGCAGGAGCCTGGCGTGTCGGCGAGCCTCAGGTGTCACGCCGAAGGCATCCCTAATCCCCGAATTACCTGGCTGAAGAACGGCATCGATATCGTGCCCAAACTGTCCAAACAGCTGGCGCTGCTAGGTAAGAGCAGGATTTCGATTAATTAAAGTATTGTAGACGGGGATTAAGGAGGATTATTCTACACTTTAGACTAGAAGTTCTTGTACTTCCGCTAAGCCACAGTTGTTGGAAATCATGTTCCAAAGCCCCTGTTCTTTCTTTTTATCTTTTTCTCCCGTGAATTTCTCAGGAAATACGGTATTGATCGCTGTAAGCGGTAACGGTGCGGTGTTAAAACCGCGTGTGCCCGGTTCTCCGCTGCCTCGCCTCTCGTGTTCCGCTGTGCAAATCGGAAGGGAAACGCATTCAATTATTTGTTCAGGTCTAAGCACTAAGTGCAGGGCAGCGGAGAACCAGGCTGTGGTTCACCTCTGCAGAGGTGAATCGGGCTCCTGACTCCTCTTGGTCCTTGATGAAATGAGGGTGGAACAGACACAATGAAAGGCAAAAATACTGATTTGCCATTTTCTGCATAAAAACCAGTGTCCTGTGGGCTGCTGTGGCGTATTGCAGCCCCCAACCAGTGTTGGCAACACAGATGCCCCTGCACGGCTGGATGTGGTATCTCGACATCTTCCAAAGGCTTTAGGTAACAGTCCCTCTCCAGAAAGCAAATCGATAGGAGGAACTGTAGAGAGACCCCTCCCAAACCCAAGTTTTTAGTGATCTGATGAAAAACAGTTTGCAAAATTGAAGGTTTTTTTCCTCCACTAAAGCCAAAACTTTTTTTTTTTTTAACAAGAAGAAATAAATGAAATGTAATTTATTGTGTGCACTTGGGATTGTTCTTTCTTTGTTTCTGGCACAGAGTGTGTCTGTGCTAACGGGAAGAAGCAAAACATCATCTCTCATGAGAATCCCCCAAATGTCTCTGGTTATGTACGGGGAAACAGGGCGCGGTGAAGCCACCCTGTCGAGCCATCGCCGGGCGGCCGCGGCACTGCAAGACGATTAAGGGCAGGAAAAGCCATTAACAGGGTGAGGAACAGTGTTTATGGGTGTCTTTCTTACAGCAAATGGAAGTGAACTTCATATCAGTAGCGTTCGGTATGAAGACACTGGTGCCTACACCTGCATTGCCAAGAACGAGGTGGGAGTGGATGAGGACATATCTTCACTTTTCATAGAGGATTCGGCAAGAAAGACCCGTAAGCTTAATTTTCCATGTATTTATTTCTTTTAAAAGTATTTAAATGTAATGGCAAAATGCTATCGAATAGTTCGGTCTGTTGCGTGGGGTGTGTTGGTCTCTTACTCGTAAGGTAATGATAGTGTTGTCTGTGCTTCGATCAGAGGATTTTTTACTGGTTTGGGAAGGAATCGCGTGGGGAAGGTAAAATCTCCCTGTCCAGCACAATGGTACCTTTCACCTGCCAGAATTGTACTGGGTGTGGTACCGGTGACATCTTTACTGGAGTAGCAGATTGGCAATAGTTTTAGACACCAGAGAATCCAAACCCTAATATTTTGTCGAATTACATGCGGTTTCAGAAAATAAATTCCACTGATTTCTGTACAAGACTTCTTTTAAAGCTAGTTCTGAGTCAAAGTTCTCAAATACTTAGATGCTTGAAGAATGTTCTGATCGATTTCTTTATTTTCCCTGTACTTACATCACTAGCTAGCAAAATAGATTTCCCTTGTTGTGAAATTATCTTCACCTCAAAGACAAATGCGCTCCAGCCTGGAGCTGCCTGTAGGAGCACGGCAGCGTTAGCTTGACCGCACCGTCCCCGAAAGACAAGTAACGAAGGAGGTGATTAGTGGCCCCAATGGAAAAGCTCCCAGAGGTCCAATCCTTCCTAATTCTGCTGTCTGAGCTCCCTGGGAGATTGCTTGGGTTTGTGGAAAAGGCCAGGTGCAAATGGGGTTTGTGCTACTTTTTGGCTGTTAACGTAGAGCAAGAAGTGAAAAGAGAGTTGGCCATAAATATGTGCTCTCCTGGCGATTCTTTGGAAAATATATTCCATTCCTCATTAAATAGATTGATGTACTCTTGTTAATATCGGTCGTTTTCCCTCGAATACTCGAACAAGGGAAATACAGGATGTTGAGAACTAATTGGATGTACCTTAAACAGAAATTCGAACGCAGAGGTACTTTCAAAGCCTATTTGAACCCCAAAAGAGAATGCTAGGTGCATGAAGTTCCAAGTGCAGCAAAGTGTGTAGCTGCTGTGACGGCCAGTCTCAGGCTTCTCATCGAAGCTGGACAGCAATCTCCGCCTGTTCCACCCCTCCAGTCACCCTGGAAGGGAACGTCTGCTCTTCAGGAAGACTTTGGTCTTCGCTCAGGCTAAAGTCGGCTTCATTTCAGGGAGCGTTTTTCCCACGTCAGAGTTTCAGAATCGTCTCTAGAAGGAGCAAATGTATTTAGAACCTTCTATCTCTCCGGATATTTAATTTGAATGAATGTTACAAAGTTCTCACAAGTGAAACCGTTCGTGTAAACCTGAGTACTAATTCAGTTACTTGCTACGATGACAATTTTGACACTGTTTTGTTGTTTTTTTTCTTTTCCTGATTATTTTCTGGCTTTCCCAATTTTCTGATGCTGCAGTTGCAAACATACTGTGGCGAGAGGAAGGTACTGCAGTAAAGTTCTTTTGTCGTAGTGATAATGTGCTTGTCTGCTTTAATAATTCCATGATGGGCCATTCTCCACTGACTTGCCACTAACCCTATCAACTCCCACAGTTACCGGATTAAGTACAGACCAGACATTTAAAAGCTAAACTATTCAGATAAGAGAATTCGCTCTCGTAGTATAAATCATACCTATAACTTCTTGCATTTTCCCACTATGAAATAATAGATGACCATAAAATAGAAAAAAATGTGGATTTTATATAAGCTGCCACCAGTGTGAGTAGCCTGAGATTCTCAGGCTGCATTAACAACTACACAACTGTCAGAATGCTCCAAATTACCATAATTGAACGAGTAAGACATAAATTCAATACACTGCATTTTTAAGCAAGCAGTTCCAGCTCTTCCTCCTCAGTAGCATGTATCGATGTTTACCAGGTGAGCAACAAAAATTGTGTTCTTGACTGTTAGGCAAAAAAAACCCCCAAAACCCACAACAGGTTTTGCTTCTCTCTATCCTTTAAATCGATGCAGGGTAAAGGTTGCCCCATTTCTCCTTGTTTTAATTGGCAGCTAAGATCTCTTCTTTGATTAAGTTTATGGTGTGCCCTGCTCAAGGTCAACATCTGTGTATCTCGGAAGCCAAATTAGAAAAAAAACCTCATCCTAAACAGCTAATTGACTCAAAGATGTTGCGGAGGCGCTTGAAATGGAAGTTTATGTGATTTCGTATGCTTGTGCTGTCATGTCTTCCAAACACACAGTGAGACACGTGGTGCAAAGACCCAAGGAGCTCTTGAGCAGCTCGCTCAGCTGCTTCTGTAGGTGCGGTCCCCAGGGCGCGGCTGGGGAGCATCCCTGCTTCGGGCTCCTGGGGCTGTGAGCAGGGTATCCACTCGCTGGAGGAAGGTTCTTGGGTTGAAGTCCGGGCGTAAGCTGGTTCTTTCATCTGCCGGTTGCATATGAGGAAGCCGGGACCTCGGTGTCCTTCCAGCCTTGTGAGGAAGGTCTCTGTGAGCTGGCAAGCTGCTCTCGACCACGTCCCCCTGTCCCTGCAGACACCCCTCCCTCCCGTTGTTCCTCCGGGAAGGGCTGCACGCCCACCCTGCCTTTGCAGGGGACAAAGACCCTTTGATAAGCAGTGCCTCCAGTTACCCAGAACGACGGTTGGGCTTCATGCCCTTGGCTCGGAGCTTTCTGGATTGCTGCGGCTTGGCCCGAAGGATTTTCAGGGCAGAAGGAAAGTGCCAGCCCTTAGTGAGGGGAGCTGCCTCAGCCAGGTATGCAAACCTGCTGTCCTACTTTTGGCTGCAGACACGTAGAGGCGGCAAATGCAGCTGGCTGGAGGTCATGAGACGTGGCACAGCCGCCCAGGACAGCTCTCCAGCACTTATTCCCAAATAGCACCTGCAAGTGCCTGGTGCACGGCAGCGAGGAGTGTCTCGGTGCTGCTGATGCTCCTGCAAATGGCATTATGGGCACTAAGGATTGCTATTTCCCTTCTGCTTGGAAGTGAAATCTTTAGTGTATCTAATCAGTGCAGCATCATCTGCCTGATGCTACGTGGCTGGTTATGTACTGCATCCCTTACGCTCCTTTCTAAAGAAAATAGTTGGATAACCCTACCAGATGTAGATATTTAAAGAACAGCTAGGAAGTTGGTTGCAGAAGGTCTTACTATAATTCTGCTAAACAGTATGGGCTTACTGCTTACCAATCAACCTCGCACGTTTTCAATAAACGCATGAGCAATGTACAGGGAAAACGTGGGCAGTAAAAGCAGATTGACTCCTGATGTTCCTAAACAATTCCCTATCTGGAGAGAAGGTTTATTCCCCTGCCCGTGTTGTTCTATAGCATTTGATCGTCTCATCCGTTCTAGACAAAGAATCCATCGAAAATACTTTAGCACGTGAAATCCTGGCACAGAGGAAGCTGGAAGAGAGGAATGGGATTTTTGTTTTTCCATTTTAATGTATTCTTTCAATTCCATTAAAACGAGAACTTCTGGGTAATCTAGCGCTGCTAACTAACGGATTGGCAGCCTGGAGCTCCTCTAAAGTGATCACCTCCTTGTGCCCACGAGGTCCGTAGTAACTAAAGCTATTGGGAAGACGCCTAGACAGAATATTGTGTAGACCAAGCTTTTGCTCAAGTCAAAGTTCTAACACAAGCCATTGGCCATTTTAAAAGTCAGTCAGCCTGTCCTCAAAACCTTTCACAGACCGCGCACAAGTGAAAGCTCCAGAAATGAGCGCGCATCGCACGACCAGCCAGTTAACAGGGGACTGGAAGCACGTGCAACCTGTACTCAATGTACAAACTAGTTTTTAATTCTAAAACAACACCATGAGTTACACAGATGTAAGGCAGAGATTTGTTTTCAGGGCGGTGGACGTTTCTGCCGTGAGTGTAGCTCGCTTTATACCTGGAGAAAGGGAGCATATCGTGCCAGCAGGTGACCATCGGTTATATGAACGTAAGCTGAAAGCCTTTTGGTGACCCGATGTAAGTTCTAAAATGCTTCTAAGCATTTAGATTAAATTGAGGAAAATTATTCAAGTATCAGATCCGAGTATTCCACGGTGACAGATATGCCCTTTGATCTCAAAGGAAGGAAGTACAAATGTACCCTACGATGGAGCCTGTGTTCCTCAAATAAAGAAAACTCTTGTCATCAGGTGTCGTCCTGAAGTTTTTAAAAAATGCAGATGTTAGGGGCAACTCCATCTGGAATGGTTCAAATAAGAACTGTTCTGTGTAGGAGACCTTCCCCATTCATAACGGGGTTTTTTTATTCTGTCAGGATTTTTGTTATACAGATGAGGTATGTTGCCTTTTTTAATGAGTTCTTGAACTAGTTGTGTCATCCAGCCTGAAATGTCTTCAGTTTAAAAGGGGGAAAAAAGAAAAACCCCTCCTCATTAGTCCCCCAGTTCCCAGTCTAGTAGCTGCCTCACCAGTAGCAATAACACAGCTGAGCAAAGTTCTCCCCTGCCCACCTCTGTGCTGACGTAATTCCCCAGACCGAGGAGTCACAGCAGCACAATCGAGCGGGGATGGATGGAGTCTGTCACCGCAGTCCCTGTGACTGTTTAGAGATATGCCCCAACCCAAACTTGGCAAATACTTCATAAGTCACGATAAAACACCGAGTTTGTCCAGTAAACGTCCTGCTTTGTCTGAAAATCAGTGTGAAGATCACTCTCTGAAAAAGAGTTTTAGTTTAAATTGGTAAACTTTTTAAAAAGAGAGGACCTCAGTGTTTTAGCTATTTGAGTCACGTTTTAACCAGTCAGCAGAAAAACTTGCGCTGGTTTTACTGTAAAATAAGTGGTGGGACTTGCCACGTCACTAAGTCTAAACCTACTGGGGTAAAATTATTATCCAAGTATTTTTGTGAATGTTTAAGGCCTCAGTTCTGCAATACACCCTCATTGTAACGGGATCATCAGACAAAACCACACTACTCTCCTGCATGACAATAATAATAAGCATCTCCACAATGGTCATAATTTGTTGCCTGCTTGTTTTCCACTTCCTGGGATGAAAATCCTGAAATCCTTACTCATGAGAGTATGTGCACTCATTCCAGCCAGGGTCAAATTCTGCCCTCTGAGGTCTTCACTCAAACCCCACTGAAGCAGGTGGGAGTTGTGTGCATGCTGGGAGCGCAGATTTTGGTCCAAAGTGCCCGAATGAAATGTTTTAGCAATATACTCGGAAAAGATTATCCCTTTGTCCATAAAGAAGAACCAGTTCTCAGTGGAGGTTTGGTAGCCTTTCTCCTACGTGCATGATCCCTCACTGTGGCATCACCTTTAGGGATCACGGCTCCTGTACCCGCCTGATGCCCTAACTGGGTATTTCTGTGGTGTGCTTTAGAGCGACTCAACCTGAACATCATCAGTACAGCAGACAGCACATGCTGAGACATTGTACTCTGACAGCCACTTATTTGGTGCAAAAAGGGGGGGGTTAGCACCCAAAACCCCCTTCTAGCCCTACGAAACGCTGTATTTTACAAAATTTTCCAAAAATGCATTTATCCAAATTATACACGTTTTTACTGTGAAGTTTCCCTGGAATGGTTCAGACCTCAGTCCTGCAAACCCTTAAGGGATAGGAGAAGCTCTGGAGATGTGAGCAGTGTTTAGAGCCGCCACCATAGGAGCAGCCAAGGGAATTGTAATGCTGAGCGGGGTTCAGATCTGTGGGACCAGGACCTTACTTCTCCATGGGTAAAATGTAATTAATTAGAGATTACCAATTATCACATCACCATATCGTTGGCAGATAAGTACACTATCAACATCACTGGGGGGTGACGGTGGTCATGGCAAACACTGACTGGTGGTGGTGTGAAAGAGGTGAAACGATGCTCGGATCTTTCTAACTAGAGTGTTTGAAAAGATCCTGACCATTGCTTAAAGATGCTCGATACTGCAATTGCATGTAGCTGACAAACAACTAAATTACCAGTGTTTTGAGCCATTTCTGCATGACAGAAATGATGAAATGCAATCTCCTAACAGCAAAGCAATGACAGCCAGCCAGTTTTCCAAATCTCCTGGAATGCCCCAGTTGGATAAATGAGTGCTCTTGCGTTGCTGAACTACTCCACATTCGTGAATTACAGTTTGCAAGATTTCAAAAATGTATTTGTTTTGGTGGCCACTGTTAGTTCGTCCAGATAGTTTAAGAAAATAAATATGTCTACTTTTATTAATGGAACAGAGGTTAAGCACTTCCATTTTGCATCGCAGTTACAAGAAGCCAAGTTACCTGTGACAGGAAAACCTTCAGATTAATTTTAACTAAAGCTTCTCTCTCAGTTCTCAAATTATTAGCAAGCTATTTTCAATGAAATATAGAAAAAAAGTCGTAGTCTGAGGGACTTGACAAGGCAATACAGGGGCTTCTTGTAATCCAATCCTGCTTTGGTGCATACGCACAAGACACATACGTAGTTATTTGCGTAGAACCGCCGCCACCCAGGCAATGCATTTTTGAATGTGTCTGTACCTCTTCACTCCTTGAAGCCCTCGTTGTGACATGAAATTTGATTTTGTGAATGCACCGACTGCATCCAAATGACCAACTTTTATGTAAGGCAGATTTTGTTCGTGGGGGGAGGAGGGAAGAGTTCTTAAAAAAAGTTCTGACAGCTCTGGGTACATACCAAAAAAATATTCCTACTCCTTTTGCTTTATCCCCCTTCAAGGCCTGAGCGTTGGCAATATGTTCTATGTCTTTTCTGATGATGGCATCACAGTCCTTCAGCCAAACGAATGTGAAATCCGGAGACACATCAAGCCTGAAGAGAGGATTTTCACAAGTTATGTAAGTCCTAAACCCAGCAGCTACAGCCGATAGCTGGGAAACTTTCTTAATCCCTTCAAAGGTTGTTATTGCTGAAGGACCCATTTGAGACAGTGATGTAGGAGCTTGGTGGGCTTCATGTGGCATCCCTGAGGTACATCATCATCTCCTCACGAAAATTAAGGGACCCACGGAAGTTATGAGACTGACATGGGGGATTACTGACTGGTTATCCTGTCAAGATGTAGGCAAAGACTTCCACTGGTCCTGTTTGACCTGTTTACATATCCGCGCTCAGAAGTTGTAACTGGGCTCTAGGGAAAGTACAAAGTCAACAGCAGAGCTGTGCACGTCGCTCACTGGTGCCAGCTGGCCTTTTTAACTGATGGCTCCATAGACAAAGGACTGGGCTACTTTCTGCTCCTCAGAGATGATTTCCCAGGTTAAACCACAGCAGGGCGGCGAGTAAGGACGCACAGAATGTGGTTGTGCCATGCCGGTGCTCTGCATTTTCTGCCGCTGAACCAGAGCCCCGCAGCGTCCTGGTTTGCTCAAGTCCAGCATTTTCTGCCAGGACCAAGTTCATCTAACCTTTGCTTTAGGAAATCACAAGGAAAATCTGATCAGATGTCAGTGAACATCAAGCACTGGCTTGTACGTGGTGGAGCTCAGCACGGCAGGTGGGACAAGCCGTGCCTGGAGGTCCTGTGAGGCCAAGGCTTTCCATGACCTGGGTGATGTACTCCGGTGTGGTAACATACACCGTGTATGTGCTTGTGGAATTATCAACTCGTAGAACACGGGTGCTGAAATACAGCCAGAAAAGCTTTTTTAGTCACTCCTTTATTTAGATTTTTTTTTTAAAGGGAAAGCTAAGAATGTGGCTGAAGAAAAGGGCTCAGCCTTGCTTTCAATTTTGGGAGGAATAAAAGGGGCGAGTCTCCATCAAGAGCCCTGCAGGCTGGGTCAGGCTCTGCTGACACAGGTCAAGATCTTCTTCTGAGTCTGAATTCAGTATTTTTTAAATCTCAGTAAAATTGTGGTTGATATTGGGGGTTTTTCCACTGTATTTTAATTTACCCTTATAGAAATCCAGACTGATGCTCACACCACGACTGGTCCTTAGCTTGGGCTTAATATTATTACGCCACACTTGAGCTCAGAGCCAGAAATCTTGTGTTTCTTTTCCAAAGAGCTGTAAATATTGAAGAGGTGGTTCTGGGGAAACAGCTTGAAAAGAACAAAGGAGGAAGGGCACTTAAGGAAATAATGTCCGCACAGTGGTGGGCATAAAAGGGATTTTTAACGTCACTACTTGGCTGCCTTTCAGAGAGACCTCTGAGGGTTACCTACAGATATCACAGGGCCTTTTGCCTTGGTATAGGGAGGATTGACTTTTTTTTCCTCCCTTTTCCCTTTCGGTGTCTTCAGTGTTGGCCATGTAGGCAGTGACAGCAGCCTGCGGCTTGAGGGGGGTTTCTCCGGCAAAGGTTTCCCCATTGGCTGTTCGAGGGCACGAAGGCAGATAGAGCAGCTGCGGCCGAGCGCTGTAGCAGAAAGGCCGGTGACCTTTCCCTGCTGCCGTTGGTTCGGGTGGATGCTGCGTTGTGAGAGCCCAAGCTCCAGAGCACAGCCGAGGATGCTGTGCCGAGGATGAGGAGGGCAGTTTGCAGCCTCTGAGGTGCTTGGCTGGGAGCCCCGGGCCGGGCTTTTGTAGCCTGTTTCGCTTGCGGTAGCGTAGCCCGGCTGGAGGGCCAGAAAGGAAAATGCAGCCAAGCTGCTGAGTCTTGTATCTTCAGCCCTTGCACGTGGTCTCCACCAGGGTACTGAGCGGACAGAGCTGGGCTGCTTAGGGGTGAAATCTTCTTACCATAACCATCGCTCTGACACAGAGCTGGTGTTGGCATTGCTTTTCTCGTACCTCCTCTTCCCCCGAACGAGCTCTGCTGCTCAAATCGCTTTCCCCTTAGGGAGGTTGTGCCGTGATTTGAAGTGACCCAGCTGTTGTATCCACAAGACTTAAACCCAGCAGTTGCGCTCACTGAAGTACGTACGTGTTCATTAAGTTTTACCCCCGTTTCCACACCGCAGCCTGGTCCCACACAAATGCTCTTTCACATAAAGCAGCTCGGCAGAAGGAAAAGTGATGAAGAGTAGCCACCATGCAGGTGGGACTCTTCAAACTTAGGGTTCCAGTGGGCTCCCACTAGAGCTGATAGCAGTTTTGCACAGGACTTGGTGAGTGGAGGATCGGAGGCAAAATGCGGGATCAGGCAGTGTGAACAGGATTTGGTCCAAAGCAACAGGATTTGGTTCCTTTTGAACAGGGGAAGTCTGTGTGGGAGACGGGGACTGTAGGACCCTGCTTGTTTTGCTACGGTTTTCCTGAGCACAAGCACCTTAGAGCACACCCTCCTGAACTGAAAATGAAGACGTCATGAAAAATAGAAAGCTAAGATTCAATTAGTGTAAGTCCCTGTTTTTTCAAAGCACAGAGTGCTATTTCTGTTG
This sequence comes from Bucorvus abyssinicus, assembly GCA_009769605.1. Taxonomy (NCBI): domain Eukaryota; kingdom Metazoa; phylum Chordata; class Aves; order Bucerotiformes; family Bucorvidae; genus Bucorvus; species Bucorvus abyssinicus. The sequence goes on along the minus strand of CM020041.1, from coordinate 2,417,232 downwards.
CTAATGAATGCGGACAGCGCTGCAAGTCTTGATGAACCACGGTGTACTTCAAAAGATAGATCCACAGCCTGTGAGGTTATTTAAATTCAGTGTGAGTTTGCAGGAGGTCCAGCTGTTTAATGTCACTGGGTAGAGTCAGGCTGCAGTGTGCTACCCAATAAAATAATTATTTCATGTTTTCCAGGAAAGAAAGGGGAGGAAAATCATCCTAATGGAATCCCCGTGGAGTTTTTTTCTACGGTTTTCAAGGCTAAACTTCTTGCTGCTCCAGGTGTTGAACTTGTAGAAATTAAACCTTTTCTCCTCTTCTGTTTGTTTGGTGTTTTTTTTTCCCTTCAGGAAGAGATCTGTCCTAGAGTGGAAGGTGAAGACACTCAGTCCTGCCTCTGGGCTTCTGCGGTCAACGTCAGAGACAAGTACATTTATGTGACACAGCCTAAGCAGAACAGAGTAATGATTATTGATATCCAGAGTCAGAAAGCCGTGCAGGTACTTACAAGGGGAATGCTTTATTCAGTGATGGCAAAGGACTATGTTATGGGACAAAAAAAATAGATCTTTGCCCAGTGGATCTGCTGACATCCCTAAAAAGTTGGGCCGCTGTTGCTTTCAGCCGTGGGGTCACACTGTTTGTAACCTCACTGGCAGGAAAACACTCCTTTACAGGCTGTTTATCATCATCTCGGGGCTGCGTCTGCAGCCAGGCTTGCAGCTAGCGTGGCAAAATCATTCTGGAACAAATTTCTGGCTTACGCTTCCTGAGCCACTGCCTGACCTCGGTTATAAGCAGGTTGGGAAGAATGAACTGGTGTGGGTATAATTCAAGCAGAAATTGGCCCCTGATCTATTGGCTGTAAGTAACAGTGTAAGACGGAGTGATGTCGAGCCTGAAAATGGCACCAAGCAGCCAGATTCTCCTGCTGGTGCTGCTGCTGATCCCCCAAGTGATTTGAAGGCGAAGCTGCACAAGTGGCTGGAACAGCAGTACGTGGGAATGTCTGCCCTAACTCCTGCCGTATTTGTCATGTGCACTTGGGGCGCTGTGTAAAAACCCGTCTTTCTTTTTTTGAAGTCTTTGGATGTCGACCCGTTACCAACCAAATTACATTACGACAAGTCCCACGACCAAGTCTGGGTGCTTAGCTGGGGTGACATGCGGAAGTCCTCGCCAGCGCTGCAGGTGAGTCCTTGTGCGCCTGAGCATTTGCCCTTCCTTGGCTTGGCATCAACAGTAGCAAGCTGGGGGCTGGTTGGTAGCAGGTAATTAACAGCGTTTAATGGTCTGGATATAAAGCTGCTCTTTCGTTTGCATATCTAGTGTGTTTTATTCATCCTTCCTCCGACCATCCTCACATATTTTTCCTGCTGTTTAATTTGTTTTTGAGCAATGGCTGTGCCGTCGGCTGGCAGCAGGACGGCTTTGTTGCCAAGGTCTGTTTTGTTTTAAGGTTGATGACAGAGCCAAGTGTCATAAAGTCCTACAGCAAGGGCTGGCAGCTGACTGCGAGCGGTACGAGCCTGTGATGCTCGGGGTCATTTGTGCAGCCTGCGTGAGCTTTTTAACTTGATTGAGGTCTAAAAGCAGTGGGTACCAAGAAGCCACAAAGAGCATATGTTCTGCAGAGAAATCCATTACTCCTCGGGTTATTGGTGGTGGTTCATGGGAGGTGCAAGTCAGGCTGAGCAACACGTTCAAGGATAAGCCTAAGGCAGGGACTAAGCGTGTGTTCACTGCAGAGCTGCAGCGCGCCCTTCTCAGATGTTACGGTGACCGGAGCAGACAACTTGAGGGCACTGCATGTAAGGGAAGCATTAACAGGTGAACGAGTCGTGCTGTGCCTCAAGATTGGTAACGCTCTCAGGATCGCTGCCCTCGCACCCTCGTTGAGCGTTGAGCAAAGCCACCCTGGTCTCCAGTTCGGTAAAGGAGTTGACCTCTTCCTGTCTTTCACACAGAAGTCCGGGTTTTCTGCCAGTGCACTAAAGAGCTACTTATTTCCCTTAAACTCATTCTGTCCCTTGTCTCTCACAAGCCTTCAGCCTCCTTTTGGGTGATGATGGAGCGTAATGTGGTAGAATTGTTCCTTTCATAGTAAAATGCAGAAAAGAGCTCTCTAGGGCGTGAAAAAAGGCATCAACAGCAAAGGTAAAACCTCAGGGACAAATTCTGTTACCGGCTGTCATTGACTGCACTGGAAGGGTGCCAGTGAGGTCCCTGGAGCTGCTCCGCGCTCAGCACCGTCAGAGCCGCAGTGATACCGGGCTCTCTGGGGCACCGTAATGCGCGGCGGTTTGGACAACTAAATTAGCTTCCGTTTCTGGATTGCCCTGGAGGATTCACTCGTCTGTTGACGGTACAGAAACACGAAGTGCAGGCGTCTAAGTGGGCGCTTTGCTGCTGCTGCGTGTCATATGACAGAGCTGTCACCGGAGCTGATCTGATCCCTTCAGACATACTTTCTCTAGCAGTTATTTCCTGGCACTTGCTGCCCAGCCTTTCTGGAAACAGAGGTGTCCTGTCGCTCCTCCTGCCAGAAACGTTTCCTTCTAAGTCTACGTGAAGGCATTCCTCAGCAGGTGGAGAAGAAGAGCGGCTGTGCTTTCTGACCTAAAGACCCTACAAAGCTGGAGGCTGCGTTAGTCGTGGGGCTGCCCAAGGCTTCCCTGGAGAGGATGCCCTGGGAAGGTGGGACGAGCCATCCCCACGAGCATCCATCCAAGATAAGGGCCACAGCCTGCAGGCTTTCGATAGTAAAGAGTGAACCAGCAACTCAGCATGGGCGTTCTCAGGAAAAAACGGCAGAAACAGAATGGGGGCAAATAAACAGAGGTTTCTGAGGCAGTGCCACCAGCCTGTCTCACCTGGGGACGAGCAGCAACCTGTACAGGGTATAAGGAGACAAAATGGGCTCTCTTTACCCTTTCTGACTTAATTCCTTCCCTCCAGCTGTGAGAGGTTTCTGTAATTAAAGGAGAGATGGCACAAGCCTGTGATTATTAAGAAGAGCACACCATCTGCACAGCTGGAAACTTGTTATAAGGCTCCAGCTCTCAGACAGTCCTTTCCGTTATCTTTATGAAGTGCAGTTACCCATGTAGAGAATGAGATTAGCATCAGCATCAGCAGATCCTTTCTTTTTTCTGACCTTCTGTCCCTAAAGGTGGGCAGTGACTAATTTGGCGACGTTTGTTCTAAAAACCTGCAGTGGTTAGTTGCAGACGTGCAATGAAATACTGTTTTTAACAAAGATGCTGCTGCAGAGGTTGATGTAAATCCACGCCTTCTTTGGAAGCCAGGGATTTATCGCAGAGCCCGGGCAGCCGACTAATGGGCTGCTGTTGTTTAGTCGTTACCAGCTTGTGGGAGGCAAATGCCTGGCCTCAGGAAAGGACTGCGCACGAGTGGGCATCCGTCTTGAGCAATCTAATTGGGAGAACTCGAGATGGCACGGCCAGAACAGCTGCCTGAACTAAACCTTGTAGGGATTGAGCGTTTCTGTAATGAATTATGTGGCTGTAAATACAAAGCAGCTACTGCTGGACATTGGAGTGACAGAAGTTCCTAATGATGGACTGAAGCCTTCTTGAACTGAGCAAACAATTTGAGTGTTTAACATTTTCATTATTAAAACCTCGCGCCTCTCCTTCAGCGGCGCAGCGGAGGAGCTGAGTTCCCTTGGCCGTGGATGTGTGCTGGGCTGGGGGACAGCAGAGGGCGGGACAGCCGAAGGGCCTTTCTCTGCCCTTCCTTGAGTTTTATGTGGGGTGGCGGGTGGACGAACGGTTCTTCTCCATCAAAGTGATCATTAACGGCTGTGAGTGAGTGTTTGATCCTTCAAGCTGGTGAATTATTGCTGCGCATTTAAATGAGATTAATTAATATGGCCATGAAATGTTTATTTTAGACAGTGAGGAATGAATTATTGCGGTCTTAGTGGTGTCACACGACTTCAGCTCCTGCATGACTGCTCTTTCTCGAGATCCAAACGTCTTACGGAAGTCGAGTTGTGTACTTACCTTACAGATGTCAAGCCTCAAATCCTGTTTAGGAGCACACCTTTTTCAAGACAATCTACACCAAACACCGTTTTGAAGTCGTTAATCAGTCTGAGTCTCCCGCGTCCCTGGGAGAAGCCACTCGGTGCCGTGTCTGCCTGTAATCTGTGTTTACCTTTCTGCCTTACTCGCTGCTCCTCCTGTACTCAGCCTTGTGTGTATTTATTGTAGGTAATACCGGAGGCAAGCGCCGGGGAGGATCAGCGTGTTATCCGCACGCCGTTTGAAGGAGTGGATGATTTTTTTATACCACCTACAAATCTTATTATTAATCACGTTAGGTAAGAAATTATCTTCATGAATAGCAGCAGTGGCCACGCTGCTCTCTTCTAGTGGGCATCCTCCTCTTACAGCCCTTAGTGCATGAATGAATTCCTGATCAAGCTAACTACTCTCATCCCCGTTTTCATGTGCGAAATGGAGCAATGGTGGAGCAAATTACCAGTAGTTATTCAGTGAATCAACGAAACAGCAAGAAACAAACCTGGACTTCCCTTGGACCATGCCTGGGGCTTCAACCCTCGGCTTGGTCAGCCCTGCCTCCTTGCAGCAAAGTAGGACACACTGCCCTGGCTTGCTTGGGCAGGGAATTTGATGGCCAGAAAGTTGCCTTCCCTGCCTCAAAACCGCTTTATGGATCTGGGCAGAAGCCTGCATCAAAGATTTGTTGCCCAGAGTGGTAAAAGTTTATTCTGCCTGAAGCGTAAAGCGTGGTTCTTCCACATGTTTCCAGCCTGTTCAAGGGTTGGAGCTCTGTCTGAGGTGTATGGTTTGAGCAGAAAAATGGTATGCACTGCATATTAAAACACCACCTCTGTGAACCATCAGTTCTGAGTGCTAATGTGCTGTAGTGGTTAATGAGATTGTATAACTAACGTACTAATAACTTGCCGTAACACTGGCTGCTTCCCAGCAGGCACAAGAGGCGGCCATTAACATTATCAGAATTGATGATAACTGCACAGCGATTTATACTATTCTTACCACGTTCTAACCTAACAACTGTTTAACCATCTTCTGTCCCCAGTATAGTTGAACTATGAGAAACACTCAAAAAATAATCCTGTATCTCCTTACCTTAACCTTAGGTTCCCTGCAGTGAGCACGAGGACAGGGGAGGTCACCCTGAAACGAGTGTCTGTTGAATCTGATCCAAAATAACTAACTTTGCTTCCTGAAACACAAAATAATGAGATGTACTTCGTGGCTGCTGTTCTAAATTCTTCCCTACCTCATTTTTCCAGTTCTCTTTCCAAATATTGCTACGACAAATACTAGTGCCAGGAGCTAGATGAGTCTGATGGATGTTAAAGCCTGAGGTGAGAAGGTGTGGTCTGGGTTTGAAGATAGGAAAGTGGAACAATTACACCTTTTCTTTTTTTTAATTGTCTTTTGACTTCAGAGTGACTAATTGCCTGTGTACAGGTGATCTTCCATAAGAAATATTAAATGCAGATAATTGTCTGTCGTTTCCCACATGCAAAGCAGAGAAAGCGCTGCCTAATTTCCTATTTCATTTGTTCGGGGCCAGATCTTTGTCCGTTCTCTCTCACCCTCAGCACAGAAAAATAATTGCTGGCAGTCTAATGAGACTTAGTGAGATCATGTTCTAAATTCTCCCCTCAGAAACAGTAAATGGCCACACCAGCACTTCCCAGGAAGGTGAATATTTAAGCAATCTTTTCCACAGGCCAAAAAATATTTGTATGCAGATGTTCCTGCATATGTATTTCAGCTGCCTGTTATTTCAGATGGCTGTCTAGGAGTGTATCCATTTTTGTTAGCTCCCAGGGTAGATCGTTGTCTATTAAAAACTCTCGAAGTGCAAGGTTTGCTCTGAGATTTCAGATGGCCGATTTCCTGCAAGCGCCGCACCTCTTCTGCAGTTGTGCGCACATTAAACGCCTTCTGACCCACTGCTTTAAATTAAACTCTCTGATAAGAACCATTTTTTAACTTCTTGGGGCATTTGGCCAAGTATTGGGAAAAAACTGCTGTAAGGGAAAGCATTTTTTAAAGGGTACTTCAAATGCATCCATCCAGGAGAAATACAAGTGTCATATCCAATTTCCCCGCAAACAGCGCGCTGCGAATCTCCACTGCAGACACTGTGTGAAGTCGCTAATGGATGCGAGTGTAATGGGGAAATGAAGGGCTCGGCCCAGTGATTTTCATGGGATCACACACTACATTGGCCCGTTCTGCAGCAGTGAAATCACTGCCAGATGTCTCATTGACAGATGGATTAAGAATAAAGAAATAAACGCAGTGTTTTAAGCAAAATATCTATTATCTGCATGCAGGCACGTTGTTCTCCACATTTCACTAAACATTTTTACATCTTTCGGGGAAGAGATACAAAACTAAGCACTCCCTTTGCTTCCTTCTGCCTGCACTGAATGGCTGAAGAGATGCTGCAAAATGAGTTTTCATAAGTCAGTATCAGTGACCTGTGAATCCAGGGAAACACAAACAGGCTGTGCCTGTGGGCTCTCAAATGAAGCAGAAACCTTTCTTGGCAATTCTTGACCTTTTCTTGTCTTCGGCAAAGGTCAGATGTACTGCAGCATATATCTTTTACGGAACGTTTCTTCTCTGCTCGCTGCCGTCTGCCCTCTCTTGAGACAGAAAACGAACACCCCTTTTCCTCAGCGCACCCTGGCTGGTTGTGTGCCTCGAGAAGTGTTTTACACCTTCCTTGGGCTGGTGGGACGGTGCTTAACAAAGTCTGCTCCACACCTCAGCCTTGCCAGCTCCCGCAGTGCTCCCCGGGCACCACACACACATCACAGCGACCCTCTGATGCTGGAACTGAAGAGATGAGGTTGGACCTGCTCTTCCCTCCGTTGTTACCCGTGGAGCTTGAAGTTGCTCCCTGGCCCCAACCAGGCAGGGTTATGCTTTATTTTGGGTGGTTTTGTTTGAAGAAGTCTTGAGTGTATTTTGAATTGCATCTCTCTAGACCTGAATCAGATTAAATACAAAACTGGTCAACAGCAGCCTACGGAACACCCAAGCCTTGATCTCATCCCTGTAGTAAATCAGTCTTCCCAGTGAGATTTCGGCTCTTGAAGATGGTATGCAAATACCCAAGCGCCTATTCAAGCTTCCAGGACCAGGTTGCTAATTTTAACTGAATTATATACCTCCTTTTAGCACGCTTTAGAAGCACTAAA